>OW203998.1:4867017-6157883 GCA_934047225.1 Ypsolopha sequella | reverse complement strand
CCATAATAGCTTCGAGGGGTTTGCAAGTACCTCCACAGTCAAGCCTGGCACCAGCTCTACCACTTTTATTCTCGTTATTTTCGTTTTAACCACGTTTATTCTCGCAGTTCAAATAGTGTCTCGGATTCAAATTACAGATTAAGCGAGTGTCATGCATATTATCTTTGTCAGACGGAGGAATAACCCCATAATAATCTCGATCAATAGAAAAACCCGATTGTTATTGTTCCTTCTAAGACTGGTAAAGAACTAGAAAGACCAGATTCTGATATACCAATTAGACGGTCAATGAACGTTAAATGGGTGAACATTTATATAAACATAGATGCAAATCAGAAAATAGAAGAAATATTAGTAAGTCACTCAATTATGTACACAAATAATAGAATTGCGTTTTCTCAAAGTGGACAGTGCTTGGGGCTTTAGTGGGTTAATGAAAAAAAAAACCGGCCAAGTGCGAGTCGGACTCGCGCACTAAGGGTTCCGTACCATTATCTATAATAATACAGATCGCGCCAAGCTTCTAGTCCGCTTGGAAGTTGCTCTTCCCAACGGCCCATACATTTTGTTCCTGCTGATGCGAATCGCCCCGTGTTTAGAGGGGACTAAAAGTTTGGCGCGATCTGTACTCGTTAACTTGTAAAGCCTACTTAACTGTGATAGTTTTCCTTTTAATTTCGTTATGTATACTACTGTCGTGATTTTTTTCATGTCTCCAAATACAACCGTTTCGCCGGCAGGGGGGGGGGGGGACACTTAACTCTAACAAAAATGAACACTTTTAAGTTTAATATTTCGCAAACGAAACCATGGATCGAAGAATGTTCTTCTCACATCCCCAATATTTTTAAATTACCTATCCAACGACACCCCACACTAGGGGAGGTACCCTAAAAAAAATCTTTTTCAAAATTTTACTGCTCCACTTTATTTGCGTAATAAATATGCATATTCGTGCCAAATTACAGCTTTCTAGTACTAATAGTCTCTAAGCTAAGCCGCGGACAGACAGACAGACAGACGGACATGGCGAAACTATAAGGGTTCCTTGTTGTTGACTACGGAACCCTAAAAACAACTCAAGGTTAGACGGGGACATCATTGCTATCAGGAAGGTCTGTATATGTACGTAGGGCGGCTGACATGTAATCTCCTTGGTCAGAAATATATACAAAAATAATGCTGGCTGGTATGGATTTATATTCGTTTGTTATTCTATTTTCAAAATGTATTACATTCATTTGTTTATTGCATCACGTTTATTTGTCTCCTACAATTGTTTCGAACATGTCGGTAGAAAAAGTGAAAATGGATAAAATCGAGCAGCGTGCGGTGATTAAGTTTTTGAATAAAGAAGGGAATACGCCTTCGGAGATCAGACAGCGTATGTTACGTGTCTTTGGCAGTTCGTGTTCTTCCGAATTTGTTATAAAGTTTTGGTCAAGGCAGTTTAAATTAGGTCGTGAGAGCCTCGAAGATGATCCTCGTAGCGGAAGACCAGTTTCGGCCGTCACCGATGAAAATGTAGCCAGGGTGAAAAAAATTATATTAGAGGACCGACGAGTGAAGCAGTGGGAGATAGCTAGAGATGTGGGCGTCAGTAAAGAGCGAGTCAATGAAATAATTGATGAGCATTTGAACATGTCCAAGGTGAGTGCACGTTGGGTCCCTAGAATGTTGACTGCATTTGACATGGAGAGGCGTGTCAAATGTTGCGAAGAGTTTTTGGACATGAGTCGAGGGAAAGAGGAAGAAATAATTTCTAGAATTGTAACATGTGATGAGACTTGGATTCGACAATGGGACCCGGAAAGTAAGCAAAAGTCGTTACAGTGGAATCTTAACGATGAGAAGCCGCCTCGGAAATTCAAGGTCTGTCCATCGGCCGGTAAACTTATGCCTACAATCTTTTGGGACACAGAAGGGATTTTGCTCATAGATTATTTACCGAAGAAAACTACAATGAATGCTGATTATTACTCAAACTTATTATACCAACTAAGAGAGACAATAAAAGAAAAACGGCGAGGTAAACTAAGCAAAGGAATTCTGATTTTGCACGATAACGCACCAGTGCATACCGCACGCACAACAAAGCTAGCAATTAAAGACAATGGCTTCGAAACCATTGACCACCCCCCTTATAGTCCAGATCTAGCTCCCTGTGACTATTTTCTGTTTAGACTTCTCAAGAAAGACCTCAGGGGACGAAGGTTTATGACCGATGACGAAATGAAGGCAGCGGTTTCTGACTATTTGACGACAAACCGTTTTTTTTTCTTTTAATGGCTTAAATTCAATATTTGAAAAATTTAATAAGTGCATTTTATTAGCAGGGGACTGTATAGAAAAATAAAAATAAACTATCCAGTTACGTCATTTCTTTCATAGTTAGGTAGATTACTTTTCAGCCTCCCCTCGTATGTATGTATGTATGAATATAAATTCTTTATTGCACAAAATAAGTTGACAATGCACAAAGGCGAACTTAATACTAATTAGCATTCTCTACCAGTTAACTTTTGGTGATGTGGTGATTACAATGGTAGTGCCAAATAAGTTAATTAATAAATTTATTTACGAGTATAAATATAAACTTTTAATAATATCTGCATAATTAATAATTTAACATTATTTAATTTAGTCTATTTTTAATTTTATATTCTTTGTAGTTAGTGTATATTTTACGTATTATTTATAATTTAGTATTATTTATGTTATTCAAGTTTCTTGTAAATAAAATTATCTCATAAATTTATATAACATAAAATATCTACATAAACATATATAATACAAAAATATACATACATATAATATACATATTAGTGTATATACTGTACATAAATAAATATACAACAATATCGATATAGTTAGAGAAGGGTGACTCAGGGGACAAAGTGAAAATTACAGGTGTGGTGACAGATTCTGTAGCCGTAGATAGTGTTGATAGAATGGTGGGAGATTGTCGGATGTCCAGAGGAAGACTGTTCCACAGGCGGATTGCTGGCACTGTGAAAGAATTTGTATACATATAGGTACTGCCCTTCTTATAATAAGGCCGTACGTACATATTTAAATTCTGTTAAATTTCTATAATATCCTTTTACTTTTAAGCAGTAAAAAAGCCGTCTCTGTACATTGTATATTTTTTAAATATTCAGAATTTTTATCTATCTGTCTGCATGTAGGGATGTATAGAACCACTAAACGGATTTGAATGCGATTTTTCTTATTATCGTGGTACTGACCATGGTCAACTTATAGGCTGGGGCTGTTGATAAAATAACCGCCAAGCCGAAAACTGTCGATAAGTACTACTCAAAGATGGAAAGACTCTTTTACAAGACCAAGGCCGCGGGCAAAAGCTAGCTCCTAATAAAAAAAATATAAAAAAATCTTTGCCCAGGACGCCTAGGACCTTCCGATCCTGGTTCATTGGAGGAATGTTTTTTGGGGACGGAAAGTTTTGGACTAAAGGTTTGAAAATACGGCTTATTAAAACTAAATCTCGAAATGGTTTCCGAATTAACACACTTTAAAATTATTTAATCTATGCGAATTTAAATCATATAGAGAATTCCATAGTTCTGTGGAGAATTCTAATATGGTCTCCAAGCGAATCTCAGTACAAATTCATGGTAGAAAGAGCACAAAATAAATTCATTAGGTTTCTCTTACTTAAGTTATGTCATAGACTAAATATTACTAAATACTTAGTCTATGGTTGTTTATTATTAGGAGCACCAATGTTACATACACAAAAAGCATGATACTAGTAAATATAGGGTTAGCATCCGTGTGTTGTAACGTTACAGGTGCACACCTTTTACAAATAACAGAGAGCTTTATCAAAACTTAAATGTAACAAGTACAATATACAAGATAACACTTTGAACAGTGCAGATCAATAATCTAAATTAAGTATAAATTTATATATAAAAGTATTTATAGAGAAAAACTAAAACTAACGCAAACAGAATACTAAATTATGACTTTAAACTTATGTGGAGTTTGTCCTGGATATCCACTCCTGTATCCCACATTATTTGTCTTCGGTATGGTGGGATACAGAAAGCTCGAAGTGTATCTCATATAGGTACTTGTTCTTTATTCTTTATTCTTTATTGTACTCACACGGAAATATAAACATAAACAAAATTACAGTAAAAAGATGCACATTGGCGAGCTTATCTCTAAACAGAGATTTCTGACAGCTAAACCATCACAATAGGAAAAAGTAACATAAACGGAGTAATCATACACGTGTACACAGAGAAGAAGTATATACAAAGAATTATACAAGTTTAATAACAAAATAAAATTTATATCAATACTTACTATAAATACAATATATAAAATATTATAAATATACATAGTGTGTAATAAACTACATAAATATAAATATATAAAGTCTTTCAATTTAAATGGAAAGTAATTTAGGAGGTGATTCAGTATCGTTTATACATCAAATTCCACTGCAAAGCACTTTTTTTGCGTGAACTTTTTTTTCACTTCTCAGTACAAAGTGGTCCGATCAGCTGACTCAGTTTGTATGGACAAGTGAAGAAAAAGTTCGCGCAAAAAAATGTACTTTGCAGTGGAATATGATGTTTTAACAATACTGAATCAACTCTTAAATTACTTTCCATTTAAATTGAAAGACCTTGTATATATATCTATCTATTCAGATTGTGAGAGGTAGTGTTCTTTAAGCTTTTTCTTAAAGGAACCGATAGTTAGACAGTCGCGAATACTATGCGGAAGAGCATTCCATAGTCAGACTGAATGGACACTGAATGAGTTACCATACAAAGTAATGCGTGGTAAATTGCATAACCCAGCCATCCTCGCAGAACTGAGGCTATGCGTGCCGGACGAGATGCTGTTGCGGCGTCGCGTCGTCGCGTCGGCCGCGACTGTTGGCCGAGAAGCGCGCGCGCACCAACTTGTTGCAAAACAAAGAGCGCCGCTAGCACGCGCACTGCGCACACTCAACACTGAAGGTACTGACTTTTTCTCGTGTTCGTTGGACCAGTTTACAAAGACCTGTATGTATGTTGGGTTCTGATCAGAAATCAAAGATTTCAAAAGTAAAGATAAGCCCTTACCGTACTATGACAGCACCAAAATGTTTCCACCTTTAAATTTTTGGAATCAGTGCTCATCTGAACACAGTGATAGTTGGACGCCTTAAGAGCACTTAAAGTTAATCATTTTAATAACTTTAGTAGTCTGATCAGTTTGCTGACCATAAGTAGACAGATTGCGCACTCATAAGTGTGCGCGCATCGGCATTATGTTAACGCAAGCATTCTAAAACAATGCAATAGGTTTTAGGTGCCAGGGCTCATCTAAACTTTTGAAAATCTTTGTCAGAAATAAGTTGATCTGCATGAGTCAGTTTATGTAGGTAACTACTATATTAATGTGTCATTTCTTATTGTAGATTTTTTTTATACTGTTGTATCATTGTGTTAATTTGTCACTACTCTATCGAATTAGGTTAGCAAGGATAAGGATAGTAGTAAGTTAAGATACATAAATAAATAAATATTGATTTTTGTCTGTGTTTTATAATTGTAAAATTCGAAGGGGCAAATTTGTATCGAATCTAAAGATGCGTAAGTTTTATTGAGAGAAAATCTACGAAGTTTTCACAAACGCTTTCTCTATGGCAGCTGAGAGGGATGGCCTCTGAATAATTCTGAGGGGATGGCCCACCTCAAGGTTGGGTCACGTATGTTCTTCTGTATAAGTCCTCGCAATTTAAACTGCGCAAGTCTTGAATGTGTGTTTGAATTTCATTTGGAAGAAAGTATTTCGGGAAACTTTGACATTTGGAACAGAGAACATTTTGAACATTGTCTTTTCGGAAAAAGATTTTGGTAACAAAGTTTAGTGAATATTAAGCTATGACTTCAAGCCAGAAAAGGTTGTCCTGGGCCTGCAGTCTCGACAAAGATTGTGATCGCTATCCTACCGATTTCGGTTGTTAAGTTTTGAAAATTTAATTTTAAAGGTTTTGTGTAGTATCTACAGTCAAACTATCGACTGAAATCGGAAGCGAATTCGATACGTTTCCCATTTAAGTCGATAGTTTTGATGGTTTTAACTAAAAATAATCGATTTTTATCAGTTAACGACCGAAATCGGTAGGATAACGATCGCTATCTTTGTCGAGACTGCAGGGCCTGGTTGGTTGGTTGTCCATAACTAAGCACTCTCTGATCACACTGCTCAAATCTTATCTATGAAAGTCAATAAGAAGCAAATATACTCTGATTGGTTTGAATATAGGAGAGACTATAACCATGACAACGTTCGTAAATTTTATGAATGTATGTCTGCCTTAAGTTTTAGTGAGGTTTATGAACAGCAAAATATTGATGACGCATATAATGAATTTCATAATTTAATAACTCTATTTTACAAATTGTGTTTTCCAGTTATAAAAGTAAAATTGAACAGCATACCAAGAAAATTAAAATGGATTTCTAAGGGAATTAAAAAAGCTTCATTAATCAAAAGAAATCTTTATTAACTGTAAAGAAACTCACGAGTTAATAAAAAGCATAACAAAAATAAATACAAAAAAATATTCCGGGTTATTAAAAAAAAATATTCTTGTAAGTCAGAGACAACAAAATGACAAATATATTAAAAATATTAAAAATAATAAAAATATATGTAAAGCGACATGAAATGCAATCCAGAATAAATTTAATAATAATATCACAAATAATTCTATACACATGGTAAAATTAAAAGACGTAGTACATACTAATCCTAAAGAAATAAGCAAGGTTATAAACATTTTTTTTCATTTATCTAACAAATGACAATTTAAACAATACTAATAATAATCAAAATGCTACCAAAGACTTACAAAGCAACACAGGCACTATATTTTTGTATCCAACTGACCCACAAGAGGTGTTTTAAACCATAATATCATTAAATAACAGCAACTCAGTGGGTTACAATGAAATAAGTAACAAGACCATGAAGATTTGTGCCTATCTTCTATGTAAACCGATCAGCTATATTTTAAATTTATCGTTATCGCAAGGAAGTTTTCCGAAGGGCCTGAAATATTGTATTGTCAAACCTTTACATAAGAAAGATGACAAAACAGAACTTAATAATTATAGGCCGGTTACTTTGATTCCTGTAATATCCAAAATTTTCGAAAAGACTATGCGCAAGAGATTATCTGGATTTATTGATAAAAATTGTATTTTTACCCAAAAACAATATGGATTTAGGAAAAACAGTTCTACTTCACTTGCTTGCTTTAACCTTGTAAGGATTGTAACCGAAAATCTGAATAAAGGTAACCCTACAGTTACAGTCTTCTTAGACACGAGTAAGGCTTTTGATTACGTTGACCATTCAATATTACTGTCAAAGTTGCATAAGTATGGGATTCGAGGTTTGGCTCACGAGTGGTTAGGTAATTATCTTTGCAATAGATATCAATGCACAGAAATTTCAAGCGTTTGTAATAATGGTAACACCTGTGTAAAGAAAAACTACCGATCGGAGTACAGGATTAACAGAAGTAGTGTACTACAGGGTAGCATCTTGGGCCCTCTTTTATTTCTACTGTACATAAACGATCTTTCTAAGACAACCCCACATGAATGCCTACTATTTGCGGATGACACAACCTTAATAATTAAATGTGAACAAAAAGATATATTCAAAAACGATGTCAATAAGGCACTGGCTCAAGTAATAAATTGGTTCAAAAATAATAAATTGAAAATAAATTTTAACGAAACCACGTTCATTCAATTTAGGACATATCAAGCACAACATTTTAAATTAAATATAGAACACAACAATCAACTAGTAGAAAAGGTTGACCATACAGTTTTTCTAGGTATTAGTATCGACAAAAATCTAAATTGGAAACGCACATTGAATAGGTTTGTAGTAAATTAAACCGATTTGTGTATGCCCTGAGACAGCATTTAAATCCTACAACCTGATGACATGAAATATTAATAATAATATGACATACATAAATTACATAATCATCTGACACAATTTAATTAATAACAATTTAGAATATTTTAGTTTCATAATATAATATTGTACAGTAACGTAAATTAACTTTTTTGCATGTATATTTTAATATTTGTATACAGTATAGTACAGTAAAATATGAAGAGGCCAAACTGTGGATATATTTTGAAGATCTGTATCGGTACCCATATTTATACAAAAAAACTTTTTATTTTCATTTATGCTTATGTAAGTAAACTTACATTTTCGTTTATTTTGCTAAGGAAAAGGGAAAACATACCTGTCAACATTTAAAATATAAAATTGTAATCTGTTCACTCTTTTTGCCTGAAAAATTTTGTGAAACGCGTTTTTGTTTTCTGTCTGCAGAACAATTCTGTTTCATTAAAATTTGTCAATTAAGGGTGTGGCACAACCTTTTTATAGATTTGTTTGTGTGGTATTGTTACCAAGCTAGATGCTGTTGTGTGTGACCCGTGATTTTATTACTCGAACACTAAAATAAAATGGTGACGTGGCCTTATATATCCATATTAATATCAACATTCAGTTCCAAATTCAAAAACCATACTACTCGTACCTAATTCCGAGCTTTGGTTATCAGATTTTAGTTTATCACTTACAGTTCGTACTCTTCATTTGACTGGCTACAGTCACTGACAAAAGTGCGTGAAGACAAATTAATAATAATATGATGATGATAATTTATTTTCTATTATTACCGATCTATTTTATTGATAACAGAAAAAATTAATAAAAATAAAATCTTACCAAAATTAGCAAAATTACAAATCTAATAACCCTAAATTAAAAACTTACTTATAATTTACACAATATAAAATATTTTTTCTAAATCACCGCCATCTAACGACAGGATCCCCAAAAGGCTGGAAGCATTCCCTCGTCGTAAACGGATACTATTATCCATAAGACATCTTATCGACCACGGACAAGCAAGTGAGTAATTTTTCCGCCACTACCGGGGTGTTGCGGTGTAAATTCAAATTCAAATTCAAAATTCAAATTGTTCATTTTAAAAAGTAGGTATACATAACAGTAGGATTCTGTATCATAGCAAAATTTATCCTATCAAATTACATTAAAATATAACTAAGTTTTTTTTACCCTTTTTAATTGTATCGTGCGTGATGAACAAACGGCGTCTAAAAGTCTGACTAACTAACCATGTCAGAATCTAGCTTGACACTGGCAAAAAGTGCCGCTTAAAATAGCAACCGTCACCAAGAAACAAAAAAAAAATCTACATAATACACTTTCTACGAGTCAAATTTAATCTTATAAAAATATATGTAAAAAATTATAACTGAACATGAACAAAATAAAAGGTATATTTTATTATGAAGCAATATATATATCATTAAAATGATAGATACAATCTATAATTATACAAGGTGAAATCCAATCAACCGCCCGAACCCATACCGAAGACCCGGCCAGGGAGCAGGAACAGGGTTCAATGATCACCAACCGAGCCCCCAGCACGAATCCAGGCGGTCGACCAAATCCCAGCCTATATACTACATACTAATAGGTTAGATATATAAATACATGCCTACCTCCGCCCATTCTTGCTAAGAAGAAGGGCAAGAAACTTAGCAATATCATGTCTATTTTTAAGTATTTTTTTTAACATATCAGTTACATCCTAAAACTTATACTATAAAATTTATATATAAGAAAATACAAGACAACAGGAATTTAGTGTAATAAAAAAAGAAAAATATATATTATACAACGTGTAACAGAAAGGTGCAAACATATTTAAAGAGCTTGTTCAGTCAATGATATAGAACAACTTTTACTTCGGAACAAACCCTGTATATCGAAAAAAAAAAAATTGGCTGTTTTATTGAAAAATGCAATGCCGCTCGGCTGAAATGAATGGAAGCGTAGATTTTTTTTCGAGATTTCGAGGTTGACTCCATAGCAAAAGTTGTTCTATATCATTGACTGAATAAGCTCTTCAAATATGGTTTAACCTTTAACCTTTCTGTTACACGTTGTATATCTTTGTCTACCTTTCTTATATACTCTATTTCCTTTTACAGTCTATAATTAATTATTGTATATAATGTAATTATTGTATATGAGTTCGGGCGGTTGATTGGATTTCACCTTGTATAATATATATTTTACCTATAATTTTAATCTTATATATATTGCTATCGTCTGACAATCTACTATAAAAAAAACAAGATACCTACCACCTACTCTGTTTAAGTGTAAAAATAACATTACATATTTAAGAACGATCGCCGCTATTAAATAAAACAAGAGGTTTCCGATGTATAGCAGGATGTATATTATCCTGATATATAGTGATGTATAGCACAACTACTAAATTTAAAAATTAATACGAAAACTAAAAGATAAAAGCGTCGACCACCCACGAAGATATTTCCTTGATATTAAAGCTGATTCTGAAGGCTTTAATTTTAGTTTTAGTGCTGTCAAAACTAAATTTTCTTCATCGCAAAAAAATCCTTAAGTGTTAGACTTAGAAGCTAAATTACTTTGGAAAATTTTAAGTTTTGACAGCACTAAAACTAAAATTAAAGCCATCAGAATCGGCTTTAGTGAGGCCTTAAATATTTAAAATTATGTTAGTCTAAAATGTTTTAATTTATGTCCTGCTGCCAAAAATATATTTTCCATCGTATAGGGATTAGCTGAAACAAAAAAAACAAAGCTTGGAGATTAATATTTTACAAACTATAATTTAATTTAAAATAACTTTAGTTTAGTCATTTGGAACTCTGTAAAACTCCATTCTCCGTTTTTGTTAGAAAATATTAGGAAATAATTCTTACAGCCAAAATAGAACCTTTAGCTAAGACAAGTTTTAACAATAGTTTGCTATAGTGCGCGCCAATCTTTTAGTCGCCTCTGATTGAGTTACGAGTGCAAGCTTGCGCAGGTACAGTCAAGGAAACAATAATATCAACGGTTGATTATTATATGTTTACTATACGTGGGAAGGTGTACTTGTTGTACATACCTATTTCATTATTTATTTATTATTTTAGTGCGATCTTAACTATATTAATAAAATGCATTAATATAAACACCATTTTGTGTACGGACGTAGCATTAACACTAACACCTGCTAAATGGCGAGCGGGGGGTTTGGTGCGGCACGCAGGCGGGTGTGCTCCGCGCTCTCGCTCCTGTAATGTCCCCCTGACACCGTAAAACGGCTATTGCGTCGCCTCGTGCGGCTACCTTCAGAAGCGACTAAAATATTGGCGCGCACTGTATAAGTTTGCATAGACATAATTGTTATTAATATTACAATAGTTATAAGCAATTGGATTTTCCATAGTAGTGATACTAGCCGTAAATTCCTAAAATAATTTAATATCACGCTTATAAAAACTCAATTATTTTGAAGCTACCATAATATCATTAAAAATATATTCATGCATATGGCAAACTATTGTTAAAAGTTGTCTTAGTTAAAGGTTATATTTTGGCCGTTATAATTATTTATTAATATTTTGTTAAAAAGGCGAAGGTTCTCTGAAAGAAATGAGTTCTGGAGCCGTATTTTTGAATCGTTCGTTTTCAATTTACGTGCGAAAATATAAACCCATCTCACGTAGCCCATCAGAACTTGTCATTTGCAAGATGAGACAGGTATATATTTTCGCACGTGAAATGAAAAAGAACGATTCAAAAATCCGGCTGCTCTAACACTTTCATTTTACACTAGTCTATCCTGCTCAGAGGAAGTGGGCCGCTCAAAAAACTCGCGATTTTGAGATTTTTTTAGAGGGATGGGTTTTTAAAAGTAAGTGCTTAAAAGTATTTAAAAGTAAAAAAGTCAAAAAACGTTTTTAAAATATACAGTGCCGCTAGCGGTATTTTATTACAATGGGTTAAAATGCCACAAGGCTTGTGATTTTGCCGTATACACTTAGCGGCAGTCTAAAAGGTTGCGCTAAAATGCCACAAGCCAGTCATACTTGTTTAGGGTATGGCGTGGAAAGGAATTTTAGTTTTGCTTGCGAAATGTAAGTTACGGGTGCCAAATGACCCACTAAGGGCGTAGCAGAGCCGACTGTTTGAGATAGGGCGCAGTAAGACCAACCTCCACCAGAAGAACTTTCACCTCTGACACAAGCGCTGGAATACGCCAATTGCAATTTGGACCTGTCTTTGAAGGCCTACTCCTCCCACACGGGTGGTCCAAAAACTTTCATAAAAATATATGATAGGCATTATAGAGTCAAAAATAAATATTAGGTTTCATAAACTGTTTTTCTATTGTAAGTTTTGGCAAAAAAAACGAAAGTCATCAAAAGTTTCACATGATTAACACAAGAATTTTCTTACTCCTTCCAAACGCCTAAAGCGATTTTAATTATTATTTCACCCAATTATAGGAAATTTTTAGATCGAAAAAATTCAAGTTCAAAATTGTTTTTCCGTTCATGGCGTCCATGTGAAAAGTATTATTTTCTCCTATTTTTCGCTAGCCGGAGACGCAGTGGTTGTCGTAACTGCTACTTTTCAAGGCACGCTGAAATGAACATTATTTCAATGTCGTTTCCGTGGATATTTGTACCGACACACAGTCATCGAGTTGCTTATTTAGCGTGGTCATACGCCTTAACAGGATTCATGACCATATCGACATATTTCACTGTTCTCTGAGTGAGCTACAGCTAACAGCGTTATATGTTATTTGTAACTAATGATTGTGTATGATATATAAAATGATTATGCCTGTTGTTGTTGTCGTATTATAAAACTGTATCTGCTTTGTTTTTAATATGTTTTTTGTAATATACACTGGTGGACATAAAAATCGACTCAAACATTGTTGTCCTACATTCAAGGGAATAACCCAATCATACAAACATAAACATATGAAATATATATATAATTTTAAAGGTATAGGCCTCCACCTTTGAATAAATGCATTTTGTTTTAAAAGTATTCGCTATACAGGACGTGAAATTCATTTAATCAATTAAAAACTTATTAGGTCAATGAAGAACCGGCTGCAAGCAGTTATAAGAGCTAGAGGGGGGAACACGAAGTACTAATGTTAAACTTAATTAATGAATAAATGAATGATTTTGTAAAAGAAGGTTTTTTTTTTAATTTTTCGCTATTTGATTATTTCAATATTTATTAATTCATCACTTAAAAAACAATTACAGCCTGTATAGCAAATATTTTAAGACAAAAATGCATTTAATCAAAGGTGGAGGCCTATACCTTTAAAATGACATGTTATATATTTCATATGTTTATGTTTGTATGATTGGGTTATTTCCTTAAATGTAGAACAACAATGCTTGAGTCGATTTTTATGTCCACCAGTGTAGTTGTTTATAAGCATAGATAATAAGTTTGATGAATGTTCACTATCGCATTGGCCTAGCTGTACGGATAGTATTATATTGTTGATGATAAATAAATAAATAAATCTTGGGACCCGGGTTTGAAACCAGCCGGTTGGGCATCCACCAATAAGTTTTTCAGAATTTGTATACTTACTACTTGACGTTCAAGGAAAAGACAGTGAGGTAAACATGCACTTGTGCTCATTGTACGGCCCGTTGGGACGTATCATGTGGGACGTATCAATCGTTTGGTGGATATCGGAGAAGGAAAGAGGAGAGACAAATCCGCTCTGAAACTTAGGGATATAAGCCATGAAGATTGTTTAAATTTTTTTGTACGTACGTATATCGACCCACTGGTCCGGATATCCCGCGTCCAACCTGGCCGCCCGCACAGCATCACGGATGGCGTGGGTGACCACAACTGCGAGGCAGAAGGCTGGCTCTCCCGTAGCTGAAATTTATTGAAAGTAACATCGTTTGTCGTACTAGAAAACATTTTTAGTGCCTCTGTACATAAGGATACAAAACATTTGCTTTTTGTGAGGCTTTTCATGAAATACACAGAAAACTGTCGTCGTATTTTGGCTACATGATCGAGTCTTTTGTTTTTGGAAAACATGTTTGAATACATTTTCCTCAGCACAAACAATTCATAAAATGTTACTTCGAACACACTTTTTTCCCTTCGTTTGACGAATAGAAATCATGAACAGAACTCAAACATATTTTATTAGATGGATTTTAATAGCAATTTCTTTTAGATTGAAATAAAAACATACTTTTTTTTCTCAATCATCCTGATCCGCCCCTCTCGCACTGCGAGGTTTTTCGATTGGAGTGACAGTGACGAAGGCTCACATAGGCTCTTAACCCGCATGTATTAAGTTTTTGTGTAGTATCTAGAGAAATGACTGATCATCTGGGATAAAAAGTAGCGTCTATCTATCTCGCAACGAGGCTCATAAGCAAATTAACTGGTAAATTTCATATTTACCAGGATGAAATTGTTTAAAACTGATGACTATGCAAGCCCACTATTCTCACGGTTATAATTCTTTATTATCTGAGCAAGATAACCCAAGACTTGAAATTACTTGATGAGAAAGAACACAATATTTGGATTCTATAAGAAACCTTTATAAGTTTATAGATATCAGGTTGTAGTTTTCATCATTTTTGAACATACATCTGGATGGGCCATCCCAAGGAGGTCCAAAATTTTATGTATCTAACACATGCAGCTTTGGGAAGCCTTAACAGCCAAAGGACCCGCCCTTTCTCGGACAATCTGGTTATCTTGTTGAAATAACTAAGATACTGTGGAAAAGCTGGCCTTACCTAGATATACCCTTTCGGGTATGAAAGTTTGGACAATATTGATATATTTCATCTTGAATTTTACTAAAATATTTCATTTTTTTTCTAAGCTAGATATGGCTACGCACTCTTATCAACGCAGTTCATTCACCCCGTAGCACCGTCTCAACTGATCACAAGGAGTACATAGTTGTGTTCTGTGCTATTGACGCTATCAGAGATCAACGACCAGCGAGGGTGTCTACGAGATAAGTGTACTTTAAGTTCAACAAATCGTGATATCGAGGGGTACTTGATACATTATTTAAAATTGCCGCTATTTTTTACACTTTATGAGTCATACTAATATGCCCTTAAAGGAATATTGCCTTTGCACTGTATACATATTTGCAAGTATATAATGTACTATTTTTATAAATACGAGTATACCCTTGGACTGCAGCACTCCAGATGGGTTATTGGAATTCCTTCGGAAGTAGATCCTCATGTCAGCTGGTATATCCTTGATGCCAGGAGGTTTATACGTCCAAGTCCGATTTGTTAGAAGTTCACCCGTTTTAGGATCATAAACCAGCTTCTCTGAGGTCCAGTATCCTAGGCCCATGACGAAAGCACCCTCGATCTGGTAAAATAAAAATAGTTTGTACTGGCTTCAACTGCATTAAAGGTATTACACATCCGAACTAATCCGCATCTTACCTGACCAACATCCACTTCTGGACTAAGACTCTTCCCAGTATCTTCTAGTAAATCCACTCTTCTAACATCATGATTCCCAGTGAGGATATCAACTTCTACTTCTAAAATTGCGACAGCAAATATCTCATAGTTTTTCAATCCATCATTATTGGAATACATGTACGACGCTTGCAAGTCTGTCCCAGCATTAAATGCTTTTTGTACAAGCTCATCCCACGATGGTTTAGTCATCTTCTGCTTAAAAGGTTTTAATCTTGCAACAAGTATTTCACAAGCCTTCATAGTGGCATAAGATACACATTCACTGCCAATACTTCCACCCGTTACCATTGCATTTGGAGAAGTAAAACTGGAACTTGCCTTAACGCTGACCTTTTCCAAAGGTGCTCCTAAAATGTGAGCACAGACTTGTGCAACTTTTGTGTTTATTCCTTGCCCCATTTCTATACCACCGTGTATTATCACTATTGAACCATCAGCATGGTAGATTGAAACAATAGAGTTGTAGTTTCCGAAGTAAAATAAGTCGTAGGAAATTGGAATTATTTTCAATGCTCTTTTTCTCCATCTATTATCATCATTGAATGTTTTTAGTTCTTTCGTTCTTTCCTCGTAATTTGAATCCTTTTTTAATTGATCTATCAGATCTCTTAGAGGATTATTTTCTGTTCTCATATTCTGAAGTCGGACTTGGATAGGATCTAAGCCTAAATTAAATGCTATTCTTTCCATTACATATTCAATAATAGCTATACCTTCAGTAGATCCTGTAACAGAAATAATTCTGGATAACAATAATAATTCATAATTTATACGTGATTTAATATACAACTCAATAGTCACTGTTGAGTTATTATATAAAACAACACTATTATTTAACAAACCTGGAGCTCTACACCAAGTAGTACTTGAAACATCTGTTGCCACACTACTAGCTTGAACGTACCATCTCTTATGATCATAGCAACTGTAAGAATGCATTGCTGTTATTGGGGACATGAGCTCGTTCTGCGACGAACCCATGTCTTCGAATATCCAGTTTTTTAAGTATTGAATTTTTCCGTCTTTGTTTACTCCGACCTGACAAAGTTGAAAATTTAAAGTCGATGATTTATTTTATGAAATACGTATTTGAGATGTGAATTGTATAAACCTTTATTATTTGAATGAGTGTTAACCTATATTAAACAATACTTCTAGTCAATAACACGCCAGACTCTCAATATTTTGAAACCCGTGTTCGGATCCTGCCGGTCGAGCATACAACAAAGAGATGTTTGGAATTTATGTGTGCATTTAGTATTTGTACACTTACCATATGCTGACAGTGAAGAAAAGCACTGTGAAGTAAACCTACATACCCTAATAATGTTATGTATTTGTGCCCAATGAACAATAATGAGGCCACCCCTTATTATGTTTGAACGTTAAAATTGTCGTTGAAAAGAGGGTATTACAATTGTTGACTGTGCCAGCGAAAATTAACACTCGGAAAACTTCTAACATCCTCTCGGCGATGTTAGTAGTTGTGACAAAATGTCTTTATTTTGTTTTATTATGTTTGTGTTACTTACTTCAATTTTAGAAATTACTGAACATCTTTTGCCCACAGCGTTCATGTTAGTTTCCAAAGAAAGAACGACTCTGCAGGTTTTACCTAGAAGGTGGGCTACTAGAGCTGAAGTGCAGGCTATTTGGCTTGAGCGAGAAATTTTAGCACCGTAAGCACCTCCAATGCGACGAACTACTACATTCACACTAAAAAGAGAAATAAACTTACTTTAAAGATTCAAACTTTTATATAGATAAAAGCATTGTTTAACAAACAAATTTTTCTACGTGCTGATATTATCCAAGCAATGTACTAGTTTTCTTTATGTTAACAACCTCATGAAATTGTAAACAATATAATTATTGAAAACGATACAAATGTACTCTTCTTACCTATTAACAGGAACTTTTAAACATTGCGCAATAGCAACATTGCATAAGTCTAACCATTGTGTTGCAGCATATACCTCTAAACCATCTTCTGTTGGTTTAGTGACACATGTTTGGGGTTCCATAGTATAGTGATATTGAGATTCTAGCTTATATTCACCATAAATTACACATTTTAATTCATTGCCTTTTTCAGTGGGTTCTACAGTCGTATCTACTTTTACTCGCTTATCCTTTTCATGTGATTTGAGGACATCATCAATAGATAACAATGGTTTGGCTTGGCTTATTGAGGCATATTTAATTTTAACCAGTGTTGCAGCTTTATTTGCCAACTTCTCTCTGGTAGCTACAATAACACCAGCCGGTTGGCCATAAAAGTTAACTTTGTTGGAACAGAAGATTTCTTCATCTACTGCCATAAGTGGTACGCTATTTGGTGTAAAAGAGTTGAGACCAGGTATGTCTTTGGCTGAAAAAAATGCTACTACGCCTGGAAGTTTCTGAAAAAAAATAATTAAGACATAAATTAATAGTTAAGGGTAAATAACTTTCTTTTAGGGTGGCAAATTTAACTTACTAATGTGTTTGTTTTTGAAAGTAGATGTTAAATCACCAAATATACTAAAACTAAAACCTACCAAAGCTTCTGATGCGTCAAAGCTTTCAATGACACTGCCTGGCGGTACGTTTGCCAAGACAAGAGAGCCAAACACTTCATCAATTTGCGTTTTCATGTCATTTGAGAAAGTTGCTTCACCAGAGCACTGGACTAATGCTTCTAATTTCGGAATCGGTTGACCCAATGGCCAAAGAGATTTGTCAGAGTCGAATATTTGGGTACCTTGAGATGTGGATCGTTTGAATACTTCGCCTCCGGAGCGAAATCTTTTATCTATTTTGTCTTCTGGACAGAGATAAAGAATTGCCTGTAAAAATTTAAAAGGTTATATACCATTTTCATATGTAGATAATGGGCAAGAACTACGATAATGACCAAATGTTCATGTACAAGATTTGTGTTTTGGATAAACTTGTTTGGGTTTTTAAATATGTATTGGTATTTTCATTATAATATCAAGTACAGACGCAAGTGCAGTTCAAGCTCCCTATTTCTAAACGATTTTGATGACGCCGTATTAAGAATTGCCAGTATATTTATTAGGTGGCCTGTCATGCTGGCCTGACACAAGAATCTTTACTAGAATAATTATTGATTCTTGATTAATACCTAACAATTGATTTACAGCACGCTTCCTTCCTGCACGGCCGTCGCTACCTAAAAAATCTGACGGTTATGTGAATAAATATTTAATTCGATCTTTTGAAGTTTTATTTTGCCAAAATTTGGTTTACCATGACCTGGTGTCAATGTCCACGTATTTATTTTCACGTCATTAGACTACAGAAAAGGTTCCTAATTTATCATTACAGACTATAAAATAGTTTTTTTTAAATTTTTATTCTTTTGTAATTCTCTTCTAAAACCTATTTACAAGATACTTTAAGATCACATCTTTAGTGTAATGGTTTTTTTGTAAACCAAATGACATTTCTAACACAGCTTCTCTATTGCTTCTATAGCTACTATACAGTTCAACTAAAACACTTTTGCAATTTTAGGACTTATGAGGACTGTATAAGCAAGTATACAACCTGAACAGCTTGTTATTGTTTTTGGGAGGAGGACCCGGACCGTGGATAAATGGCCTAAGGCAGCTTACATGGATATCTAGTGGCTAAATCACCAACACATTTTAAAAGTTCATGTTTAGTGTCAATAAAAGCTTATTTTTAAGCAGATATTTACTAAATTGTTGAATAATAATTCAGTATAACCCGAGCCAATAGACTTTATGTTTGAAAACGGCGGCCGAAGTAAGACCTTCTGCCAGAATTTTGGCAGAAATCCATATTTAAAATGTTCGATAATAGCCCTGTAAAACTTCGTAAAGCAAAACTTTTCCTGAGACGTTCAATGACTGAATGTAATATAAAATGGTAGGCGCTGCTCTTTCTATAAGCCTGTCAAGTTTTTATCTTATAACCCGAGTCAATAGACTTTATGATTGAAAATGGCGGCCGAAGTATGGATTTCTGCCAAAATTCTGGCAGAAGGTCTTACTTCGGCCGCCATTTTCAATCATAAAGTCTGTAAAACTTCGTAAAGCAAAACTTTTCCTGAGACGTTCAATGACTGAATGTAATATAAAATGGTAGGCGCTGCTCTTTCTATAAGCCTGCCAAGTTTTCATCTTATAACCCGAGTCAATAGACTTTATGATTGAAAATGGCGGCCGAAGTATGGATTTCTGCCAAAATTCTGGCAGAAGGTCTTACTTCGGCCGCCATTTTCAATCATAAAGTCTATTGACTCGGGTTATAAGATAAAAACTTGGCAGGCTTATAGAAAGAGCAGCGCCTACCATTTTATATTACATTCAGTCATTGAACGTCTCAGGAAAAGTTTTGCTTTACGAAGTTTTACAGGGCTATTATCGAACATTTTAAATAGGAACAGGTTTTAATTATAAACCTGAATTTTAAGATTATCTATATGGAAAGTATAGTGTAGCATTCGCTACAAGTATTCAACCTTTTTTATATATTTTTAGTCTTTCTTTATCGTTGGCTGCTTTTCTGAATTTTCGAATTCGAATATTTAGAATGATCTTGTCAGATTTTTTTTGTTATTTTTCTCATATCAAAGAAGATCGTGACAGAGGAAGGATAAATCTTTTACAAAATAACAAATTTGGTATTTGAAAAATTGAAACAGAGCGCATTTGCTCTGAGCATTGTGTAAGCCAGTTTTTCTGCATTTCCCGGTAAGTTTTGTGTAATTTTGGTTTCATTCTCTGAAAATCCTTTTTGTCCCGTTTCCAACACGTTAATTTCCTTTCCCTCATTTCATAAGCATATCTTGACGCTGTTGTTTTATTTCTTTACAGCGACCCTTCGGGATTTTTAAGGGTTCTGGTTCTCCCCAGTTTGATTATTCATTTCTACTTGAATTCCATCCGCCATCTCGTACGGTTGTACCTATTGAGGCCTGATGTAAGGACCACGTCCCTGGTGAGCTAAAGCTTCCGATATTAAAATAGAAATCACCAAGCTTCATCGACTGCTCCCGGGAACACCGGAAACACCCAAAGTCACGAAGAGACCCTTACCAGGTTTTTAGTATCTGTAGCCTAATATTCAGCATCAATTATTTTTATTCCTTAGTGTAAAGCTAGATAACGATTGCTCGTAACACCTTAATATTACTTTTTCTTTCGGATTAAGAGTTATCAAAACTTCCGTGCAACCTTAGTTTCTGGGATCCTAAAAACTAGTTTCGCCACCAAATTTTAAAATCCATTATTTTATGAACAAATGCGTCGTTCAAGCTAAAAGGAAATCGAAATCCTAAATAAGTGGAATTAAGCATAATTTCCTTTTTGATCTAATAAGTTCCTTTGTACCGATACTCTTTAGATATTATTGTGTTTTGTACTATATTTTTCTTACTTCGGTTTTGTTATTTTTTTGTGTATTTAAAGATAAATTATACGGTTTATTTATCCAGATTTACCTCTTTTTTTGGCTGTCACCAGGCTTGCCTGGTGGCAGTCCAAATTTAGGTCGAAATTACGTTCGTGAATATGTAGTGGCTAAAAACATAAAATTATTTTTAAAAAATAACGCTACAATAGGTAATAAATATAAATATCTACGTTTAGGCCTATTAATTAATTAAGTCTATTAAAGTTTTTAAGTATTTAAGATTTCCCATATTTTTGTACATATGTTACTGCTAAAGCCCGAAGTAAGGTAAAGTCCAAAAAAGTGTAAAATAGGCAGAGACGCGACGACGACCGAAGCGAGGAGGAGCGGGTTAGATTTACATGTACATTATTGGGCGGCGAACGAAGCGGAGCGGAGCTAGAGCTAGAGCCTAGCCGGCTAAACCTAGGTTTAACCGCGTTTCGTGCTTTAGCCGTAACACATACATATACATACTCGTAAATACCTCGCTCATCCTTATTTAATGTGTTCATTAGTTTAAGCAATCTTTTGATTTTGTACTTTATAATTATTTGTAAACTTAATAGTGGAATTGATGTAGCTGAAAATCGGTGCTATCTAAAATCTTTTTTTTTTTACGTCCATTTATCAGGGTAATTCTATTACTTTTTTTTTTCGTTATATAGTTTTTACAATGTACATCCTTAATATCATTGTTTTTTTGTCGTGTTTTTTTACCTTGATAATAAACCTGTTTTCTTTCTTTCGAATATGACTTGTAATTTTGCGGGGCTTCTTTCGTGACTCCACTCTATCATAATATTGAACAAATACGTTTTGACACATTTGGAGACATCTTAAATACCGAAAAAAATGTATATAACTGAACTGTGCATCACGGAACATTCACTGAACTATATTTAGATTAAAAATGGACTTAGTGACATCTAGAATTTGGGCCTTCAATTTGTACTACCTTAGATGAAAGAATTTCAAGTCGTTAATTTAAAGTTAAATAAATTTTTATTAACTTTTATTATTGATACATATATTGAATTATAATTTAATCATTATAATTGCAACTAATTGCCCGGTAGGGCCCGAAATATATTATGTATCTTGATTTATTACTAAGTTTATTTATATTACTGTGTTATTTGTGTAAATTTATAATTCAATATATAATATAATAATAATAATAATAATAATATTATAAAACAAGTATTTAATTTAATTGAATTATGTTGAGTGAGGCTATGACAGACATACGGATGGTTAGACGGTCGGACAACGGACGGAATCTCAGCATAATGGGTAATTTTTTTACCCTAATGATAAGAAATTCTTACTCTTTCGGCAGTTTAAACGCAGAAATGTTCATGTTTTTTATTCTAAATACTTTTCTGTATTTTCGCCGCTCGAGTGACACGAGGCAAACTTTTTAGTTTCAGAATATTTTGTTCACAGACATTTGTTGGACAAATTTTACTGTTGCAAAACTAAAACATAGACAAAACTACATTTACCTTATAAAACAGAGCTACAGCAAGCAGTTTCCTGTATGCAGCAGATGGTTCTGGCGGGGCTTCCTCTGGTAAAAGTTCTTCATTTAAAGTTTTCAACGCCAGTTGCAACGTTTCGTTCGTGAAGAGTTCTTTACCAACTAATACAGCTTCAGTATTCGTCGCATGGTTAAATTTTGGCGAGATACTTCCAAAGACAATATTAGCCTTCTCTATGAGATTATTTTTTTGGTCGAATTTGAAAAGAAAGCCCGCGTTTACCGCCGCGTGAGCATTTTGAGAACGTGGCATTATCTAAAACATAAATATTTCCTACGTTAATTATATTATGTACAGGTAGTAGACTGATGCCGGGCTCGACTGTGGAGGTACCACCATCTTACTTGGAGACCCCCTCGAAGTAATTCGGGGGCGAGTAAAAGGATAGCTTACAGGCAAAAAACCGGGAGGCTTACCAAGCCTGGGACCGATGGATGGCGGTATATCCATCCCTAATAGCCGGGCCTTATATGGAACAGACTGGTGACAGGCAGCGTCGTCACTGGTGTGAGGGTTCCGGCACTGCGCTCACCAATCCACCTGCCCAGCGTGTGTGATTCTTCCAGAATGACCGCCGCCGGGAGTGGCAAAGTCCTGGAAAGGCTTATGTCCAGCAGTGGACGAAATAGGCTGATGGATGGATGGATGGACGTTAATTATTGTTATCTATTAGAGTGTTTTACAACATCCCTAGAAAAGATCAACTAATAACTGGGATCCTAGCCTGAGGATTTTTTTCAAAATATTTGTTTTCCTTGAAATTTGTTTCTATTTGATCTTTTCTATCGTTTAATGCACTCTAATAGTATTTAGAGTAAGTACCCTTACCCATGGATTTCCCTATAGATCATATAATCAAGGTAAATTACCTACACAGAATGTTAAGATGAAGATGCAGAAGTCGAAAACTGGTGATAAAACTCATACACACCAGAAAAAATACCTTTTGGCCGGGTAACTATATGTAACTTTTCTATGGAACAGCTGATTTTTTCGCGCTTCGAGTGTTGACTCCATAATAAAAGTTGTTCGTATGGACGAGTACTATCACCAGTTTCCGGCTTCCGCAACTTCATATTAACACCCAGTATAAGGCGAAATTAATTTAAATAGAAAATAGCCAAAATCAAAAATTATTAAATTAATAATATTAAAGCCAAATTCATACTGAGGAGTAAGTGCGCAGTATCAAGGTTCGATGAACTTTTTTGTGAAATTCGTAAATTATTTATTTTGTGTTCCCTACAAATTATTATTTATTAATTATACAAGGTGACTTTTTGATCATCGTCCAAATTCATACTGGTGGCTTGGTAAGTGATCAGTATCAGGGATCAATAACAATTTTGGTGAAATTCGTAAAATGAAATTTCTACTCCCCATAGTGATTCACTAGGGACTGGAACTGAATTTCTATGGGAAGCCGAAATTTCATTTTACGAATTTCACAAAAATTGTTACTGGTCCAAGATACTGATCACTTATCAAGCCTCCAGTATGAATTTGGACGATGATGAAAAAGTCACCTTGTATATAAATATATCTATACTATTGGAAGTCAAAAATTATATTGTATTATCTCAAATTTTAGTTCACCTTGTAAGTTTTCACAGAGCAGCAGTTTGACAAAGGTGGTAACATAACATTCACAATGATCTTGCCCTTCATATCAGTGTTTAAGAAATCAATTAGAGAAATTGTCTGCCGTTTGTCATTGCTTGAAGCTGTAACAGAAAAGAAACAATTGATGGACATCAAACGACGAGTTCCATTTTATTATGATTGTCACAACATTTTACTTCTTAGCTGCTCCTCTTATTTGATTGAAATAATATGAATGCCGTTAAAATCATAAATAAGTAAGTAATTAAAACTTTTCCTCACCAATAGATATCATAGCTCCAACAGTTTCAAAGAGCAGAAACACATCAGATTGAAATTCATTATTCATATGTTTCAAACCTAAATTTCCACCGATTGTGCCGATCTGCAAGTATAGGTAGAATATAAACATTAACAAAATCATCTACTTCGCAGCTATTGAATAACTATGAGTGAGTTTTATTTAAATCTTCATGCTTACATTTCTCACAGGAACATGGGCAACCAGATCCATATGTTCATGAAACTGCTTCAAATATGAAAAATCATCATTTGTTGATGACAAGGTAAGGAAGAGTTCCATCATCTCTGTCAGAGGCATACCAGCACCAATTATCAGGTTGACATCAATAGAATGTCCTTTAAGATCAGTTACGTTGAAAATATCAATTACGTTTTGAGGATAGTCCGTGACGTGGAAAACACCTGCAAAAATAATTATAAAAGTATTTTTATTTTTATTTTACTTACAGTACGGTGGCTTGGTGAACTTACAGTTATCCGAGCGGATAAAAGCACCAAATTTGGTATGAGGACCTTAGGCCCTAAGGCTTAGGGTGTACTGATAAATACTAGAAAAGGAGACCAAAAAAAAAATATTTTCACACCATCTGCTCGACAATGTCCAATTACATACTATATCATGCAACCTCAACGTAAAGTAACGCATTATATCTCAAGGGATATAAAGTTATATGAAAATCCCTAGGGATTCAAGTGATTTAAAATTTGGAACGTCAAATTCGTGTGGAAACTCGTGGAAAACAAATGCCCATATGGCATTGTAAAGAGGTTTGTTCGAAAATCGAACTGGCCACCATAAGCAGAATTCAACAAAAAGAAAAAAAGCGTTTACAAAGAATGTGAAACAAAAGACTGTGTTTGGTGCTGTGATAGTCAGTGAATTTTCTTGAACTATTAATGTTGATAAAAAATGACGAGCTTTTTATTGTCTCGCAGAAGGTGTGAACAGTAGAGTATGCTCCTCTGGAATAAAGCCTGTCTTTGTCTAAACCTAAACCTTTGTCCTAACCTTTGTCTTGGGCAGCTTGAACCCCTCGCTTTACTCAGGACTCTATATAACTCCCTCGTTACGCTCAGGGTTCAATATGCCGCCCGTGACGTAAGACACTGCTTTATTCCCTTAGTGCATAAT
This sequence comes from Ypsolopha sequella, assembly GCA_934047225.1. Lineage (NCBI taxonomy): Eukaryota > Metazoa > Arthropoda > Insecta > Lepidoptera > Ypsolophidae > Ypsolopha > Ypsolopha sequella. Next base: position 6,132,408 of record OW203998.1, on the reverse strand, counting down.
CTACTATTATTTTGCTCATCTGATTTGTTAGTTTTCTTAAAGCTGTGGGTAATTAAAATTATCAGTAAAATTTTTGTACTATTAATTTTCACTTACAGCTTTGAGAAAAATAAGAAAAAAAAAAAAAAAGAAACGAGAAAAATATGAACATGTAAGTATTCGTACACCCTAAGGTACCCTCATACCAAACTTTGGTGCTATTATCTACCTGGTAGTAACTTTAAATACAGCTTGACTATCAGTTACTTAAACTGAATATAAATAAAGAATTAAGCCTGTACCTGAGCCTAGAGCATGACCAACTCCAGTCTATCTAGGATTCGTTTGAAGAAATTCGGACCCTCCTTGTATTGAAAAAAATATATTTGGTTTATTAATCTTTTCTCTAGGGATCTTACGTATAAACAATGTACTAAGATTTATACTTTTGTCAAATAAAAATGTTTTGCACCCTCTTCTTTTTTGGTTTTCAAACGTTCGCTTGAAGAACGCGGTTAAGAGATCAACTTATTTTTTTTTTCATAAAATAGGTAATAGAAATATGAAGGTATATCACCTAAATTCAATATTTTTTTCCCTACAAAATATTTCAGTATTAGCTAAAAACACACCAATTTGTTGTTTCGCTGCTTGATCACTAGTATTACGCGTCTAAGAAAAAGAGGCCAAAGAGCCAACACATAATCGCCTCTATTAAAAGTAAAATAAAGTCTTTGCCATTAGACTTATTGTGCTGGACGGGTAATAAAAAAAGTTCACTGTACACGAAATAAAATACAAAAAATACAAAATACACATTTTTTTATTTATACACCAGTAATTTTTTCAATCCTCTTAAGCTAACGATAACCTGTATTAGGAAGGACCGTTCTTCCTTTGTTAGATTGTTTTAGTGCGTTTGTTAGTAGGAGAAAGGGTGAGATGGTGTATGTGTTTGAGAGGGTGTGTTTGTGTGGTAGTAAATGTGAGACGTTTTGTCCGTCTACAGACCCAAAAGTGAGACGCCTTTCAAAGCGAAACATGAAAAATGTGGCATTGGATAGTTTATTTTTTTAAATAGATTACCAGTTTCGTTTTGTCATTTGATTAGGTGATTATAACAACAAAACCATGATAGTAAAAAGTTTGAAATAATACATACTTAGTAAGCACATTACTTGCCAATTATTTAGTATGATTTGTGTGAAATATAAAAGTTTATGTTAAAAACTCACCTTGCCCAGTATTTCCAGCAATCAATTTATAGTCTGGTCCTTTAGAAATTGCTTCAAACACATCCTTCAGCGAATAAGCTTTGTACCATTTGTGTTGACCACAGTCTATTACTATCATTTTATTATCTGCCTTTTCTAGTAAACACCAATCTTCATCTTTATTTGTTTTAACCTTTTCAGATTGAGGTTTGATTTTAAGACAGCTGTGTCTTTCGAGAAGCAGATCAGAATTACCAACTTTCTTATGTTTACACTCTCCTTTAGCACATTTTACTCCACATGGCTTAAACATGCCCAAGTCTTCTAGGTCACAAACTTTGTCCAAGAGTCTTTGATCAGCATCTGTGGCGAAGGTCTTGAAGGCATCAGCTATAGGCCTGTAGCCAGTACAGCGGCAAATGTTGCCGGCGAATGAGTTTTCAATTTCTTCTGTGGTCAGTTTTCGGTTTTTTGATTCATAAAGACTGCAATGGATGAAATACTGTTATGATATTATTGGAGCGGAAAACAAAACAATCTTTATAGATGTGGTTATTCAAACCTACGCTTTTAGGTGTTGAGTTATTTTAACTTTTTTTACCATCCATTTTCTATTCTCGCATTAATTTAGTCACTGCGCTGCATGATTCCTTAACCCGTAATAGATATATTTACGTCTGGGGTGTAGTGGGAGACCTCGTGATAGCACCTTTCAGGTTTCGCCAGCCAGGCCATCATGGCTGGTGAACCACACTGGTCCACAGGCGTCCTATAAATTCTCAACAGTGGCTCCAACTAGCTGTTGTGCACACAGCGGCTACACCCCAGTAAACTTCGTCGGCTCATGGCTAAACCTGGTCAAAGGAGAAGTCTGCACGCTTTGGTGGACAGACCAAGTCTTTATTTATAATATTTTCAATTAACAATGTCACGAAAATGAGGAGAAGAACACTCGTTCATGAACCTCGGGTATATCGTCCTGGTAATGCTGCCTTGAAGGCCAATCAGGATAAAGGGGGCGTGGCTTAAGAAATAAGGTCGGGATTTATTTCTCATCTCTGTTGTTGATTGGCTCTCTAGCGCTTTTATAATAAATTGGGCCAATCGCAGCGCAGAATCTCGGCATGTTATATTACAATGCTATTTCCAAATACACCAAAGCAGATATTGATATTTTCTCCGGGTTCTTTTTTTTTTTTTTTTTTTACCTACCCTGTTATTAAAAAAAAAAACTTCGCACAGAATTGTTAACTTAGTTTTAATTTTACATTTTATAGAATAAGAGAGTACATTTACTATTATGATAATTAGTGTAAGAATTTTTCGTAATTGTCTTAACTGATGCATGATGTGAATGCCTTTAATTAAGAAAACAAACAGCCACTTAACTTTTAAGATTATTCCATTTTAGTAAGTTTATTGTATTTCTTGTTGGTGTTCCTAAGTAAATAAATAAATAAAATAAATAACATTGGATAAACAATGTAGGTACTTACAAAACTGCCTTTGATGTTGCAATTATCTTATTGCAGTATGGGAGTAGATAAAAGGTATTACGGAATCAATAAGCATAGTATTTGTATAGTTACCACATGTTGAGTGGCAAAGGAAAACTAGGTGAGAAAACTTGCATGTCCTAAAACAATATAATATACAGGCTGTTGTTTTGGTCAGCAACTTCCGTCACAGTATAGGTTATGTTCACGATACTGATGACGAAAAGAATAAAAAATAATTACTTTTTTTTTTCATAAATTTATTTACGATATGATTTAAACTTGCGATTGTCGGCACTTGATAAAACATAGAAAGCATCTTGATTTTGAACACAAACACTTGTACTAGTTGTTTCATAACATAATTATATTGTTATGAAACAACTAGTACAAGTGTTTGTGTTCAAAATCAAGATTACTTACGATATTTTGGGGGCGGCTTAATGCGATATGTAAAAGTTTTAGCGTCCTTGTTACTCCATATGCGAAAAAAACCCTCAGTGCGGGAGGGACGGATTCGAGGAAAAGTAGCAAAAAGTCGATTTTTTTATTAATATAAAATGTACTAAAGTTGCTATCAAAATTTCGTTTAACCAGGTCCTAGATACTGTTAATTACTGTTAAACCCCATCTTATAAAATATTATTGCAGTCTATATATCATTCCAAATTGTCAAACCAGGAGAATTGGTGTCGAAAAAGACCTCATTTCTATATATATTTGTATCGAGCCAAATTGCTTCAACCGTGTTTCTGTTTAACAGATCCCTAGAAAAAGATTCCAAAAATAATTTCTAAGTGTCGATTTTTTTTCTGTAGCGTCTTAAAACACACATGATGAACGCAGCAGGGTGGGGGGGGGCACCAGAGTATGTCGGTACTAACTTCGTGCCGCAGTGACCATTCATCAAAATAATTTTAGTAGAAATGAAAAGGGCATTTGTTCTTTTGTATGTGGTATTTCTTTTTGTATGCCGTCTTTTAGAATGAATTCCCTGAACATTGCCTACCCTGTGACAGAAGTTGCGGACCAAATCAACACTCTGTATATATTAATAGTAATAGGCTGTGGGACGAATAAATCGTATGTAAAATAAGGGTGTAGGTTCGAGTCACTGTCAACACTCAGTTACACTTCTGACAGTCGATATGTCTAATTTGCTTAGATTAAATTATGTTAGGGTGTGTTAATTCAAAAACCGTTTCTAAATTAAGGTTTAATAAGCCGTATTTTCGAATTTTTGGTCTAAAAACCTCATGATGATGAATATTTTTACAAAATAGCTGCAACTTTCATTTGCCTTTGTTTGACATCACTTGAGAAATGGCTGTTTAGAAATGTGTGCTATAAAGATAAATTTATAATAATTTGCTTCCGACTGATTTGACAGATGGATGACGGATGAGTAGACAGACAGAGACAGACCACTATTTTTGTATAAGCAATCACACATCACAATCAGTAAAATGTGTTACATTCTCAAATGACAATTCATAAAAAAATCATAAAATAATAATAGTTAGTTTATATACCAAAATAATAAAAACTGTGTCCTAAAATGGCGTAAATTCTCTTAAAAAAAAAAACTTCTAGAAATTTAACTATGGGAGTTAGACACCTATCTGTTTAGTACCTGTACATGTTCATGATCCAACCAGGAGTGCAGTATCCACACTGTGTCCCATTGAAGTTGGCAAGGCGACTTTGTATCGCGTGGTAGCCCATTGTTCTGTTCCCAATACCTTCGACAGTAGTAACCTCCCAACCGTGGCAGGATAATACGGATACTAGACACTGTAATGATCAAGTGATTATATTATAAATAAATTAAAAACTTGTTTATATTGTACTTCGTTGTATCCCCCAATCTATAAGCAATCATAATAAAATAACTTCATGTTACAAGGAAAAAAACAATATAATAAAAGTATAAATCTGACATTTTAGTTAATTTGTTATGTAAGTTCGTGATTTACGTATTTGCAACTTCTAAACGGATTTGAATGACGTTTTTACTTTTGTTTTATTGTTTTTTTATATAAATTCTTTCAACTTAAATGGAAAGTAATTTAGGAGGTGATTCAGTATCGTTAATACATCACATTCCACTGTAAAGTACTTTTTTTTGCGCGAACTTTTTCTTTACTTGTCAATACAAACTGAGTCAGCTAATCGGACCACTTTGTATTGAGAAGTGAAAAAAAAACAAAAAAAAAGTTCGCGCAAAAAAAAGTGCTTTGTAGTGGAATGTGATGTATTAACGATACTGAATCACCTCCTAAATTACTTTCCATTTCAATTGAAATACTTTATATATGATTTGATTATAAATCGGATCCGAAATATATCTTGAGATTACCATATATTTGTATTATCTTATTTATCAGTATATTTATATATCATTGTTTTAAAAAACATAATATACATAAATAAATAAATAATATACACTAGGTAGGTAGTGTATATTATTTATTTGTTAGTTAGGATGTGTAAAAAGCCCTAGAAAATGCTTTACAGCGAAACCGGTCGGGCATAATAAAGTTATATGTAATATGTGGATAAGTACAAGTGTTTTTTAAAACAATGTTTTATAAATTCCACCAAGTGCCAACAATCACTAGCATCTACTAAGTATATTTATAATTAAAAAAAAAAAAAAAAAAAAACGTTTAAAGCTGTTATAGTGTATTTAATTTTAAATATATACAAATGAGTCACAATTATAAAATATAATGATAAAATCCAAGATATATTTCGCGCCCCTCTGGGCCCGGCATCAGTTGGAGCTAAGAATAATTACGCCTAGAAGTAGTGTAAGCGCACGAAATATGCGACGGTTCAGTCTTGGCCAAAGTAGACGAGATCGCGCTGTCACTGAGTCAGTGCATAAGGACATTTGATCGAGAACACATCTCCAAATTTTTCATTAAATATGCTGAGATGCGCTTTTAAAACGTGTTCAAGTTACTATTACAAAGATAAAATTGACAAAAATGTATCATTCCATACATACATGATTAGTATGCTGAAAACATTTACCTATAACCAAACATAAGATCTTCTAAAAGTCTCCGAATAGATTTTAATTACGTATGACGTAATAACAAATAATTTTTTCGTAAACGCACCCTGTTTCTTTTCTCTTCTCACACACTCACACATACACTTACACATCCTCTCACATATACACACTTATACTTACATACACTCATGTTTATTTTTATATAATTTTGTAAATGTAAAAACGCTTTAATAAATTGCATGCTTTTCTCTTTTTCGGCTACCTGTATTAACTAAACTGTGTCCCTACGAGCAAAAGCAACTGACTCTTAAATGACAGTTGCCTTACTTAAGTTTCAGTTGAACACATCATTTTTGTGAATACCTTAGCCTTAACATTGTTATTTTTTAGGTTAAGATTTTTGATCCAATAAATAATTTTGTATTTGTATTGTATTTGTATTTATATTTCTTAGTGCAAAGTTCATCAAAATCAAAAAAATACCTCGTAATTTTTATTTTGGTTTAGATATTATTGTCCAAATCTTATATCTTAGGTTCTAAATGATCACGATACAGTTTCCAGAACCAATGTTATGGCTTGGACTAGATTCTCAAAGTACCAACTTCTGGAGATGGGTCAAGTTATAACGGTTAATTCACTTCGGTGTTCAGCGTAGACGGAAGCGAAGGCAATAGTTGGTAAACATTAAAATGTGAACTCATGCTTACTCGTCCAAGGCTACAAAGTGCGAGTCAAGCAATCCATTTAATTGATGAGATGGCTGTGGGCGATGATTTTAGTATTTTTCTACTAGCTTCAAGAATAATATAGACGCAGGCAATAGTTGGTAAATATTAAAATGTAAAGTCATGCTTACTGGTCCAAGGCTAAAAAGTGTGAGTGACGCAATCCAATTAATTGCTGAGATGGCTGTGGGCGATGATTTTAGTATTTTCATACTAGCTTCAAGAATAATATAGACGGAGTATCAGTAATTCGTCCGTTACTAACTTACATAGATTTTGCGGAAGTCCCTGTAGAGATTAATTAAGGGGGTATACCGTCAAAATCGACACTTTCTGAAGTTATTTATCTGCGGTTCAAAAGAAGTCCAAAGTTAAATAAATTAGTATAACAATTTTGGGACCTTTTTCTAGATGTTGGACTGTCAGAAACCCGATTGGAGGAATTTCACTCGATAGAAATTATTATTGAAATGAGATCATTAACACAGATAAAAATTAACACTTTTTTATATTCTGACAAATTGGGATAGCATACAGACTTCAAAAATATTTATTTAGATGGGTTTTGAACAATGCCTAAAATACTGGTTATGGAAATTTTCATAGCTATTTTAGTTAATTTTATTTAAAACCGACATTTTGTCAATTTTTCTCGATTCCATCCCTCTCGCACTGCAGGTCTTACCGCCTGGAGTAACGGATACCACGGACAATATATCACCTTAACTAGTAAAGTGAATACAAACCAGGGCTGTAGCCAGGATTCGTTTTCGGGGGGAGGCAGTGGGGGGGTAAAACTTTCAGAAATGCTCGCATTACATACATACTTTTACATACGAGTGTGTTTCATACATTTCTTAATTTAAATTACAAAATTAAAATTATGTTTTCGGTGATATCATATAGACAGTAAAACTTTTAGACTTTTGAAGTGAAAATTTCTTTAGGTACTTTGAGCGATTTTTGGTAGGGTAAAATCTCATTATTGTATAAAATGTGAAACCATGATTGACATAAGTTTGACGTAATTATGGTTTATATATATATATACAGGTTATAAACAGACGCGACTTTTGAGGTATCTGGTTTTTGTATTAATAAAAAAATAATAAAAGTAAAAAATATAATAAAATCCTATGTCTAATCAACGGTTCCATCAAGTACGTTAGGGACTAATAAGCCCTTGTCATTAAAACAGAAAATAAATTGCTTGTTATTTTTGATAATAAAAATAAAAATAAAATAAAATCCTATGTCTAATCAACGCTTCCATCAAGTACGTTAGGGAGGGACTAATAAGCCCTTGTCAATCAAACAGAAAATTAAATTGCTTGTTATTTTTGTAATAATAATAAAAATAAAAATGAAATAAAGCCCTATGTCTAATCAACGCTTCCATCAGGTACTTTAGGGGCTAAGCGTAAGTTCTTGTGAATAAAACAGAAAGTTCTGCAAAGTTAAACCTTGCTGTTTTAAAAAATAAAATATATTACTTGGAAGAAACTTTCAAAAATTTAATAAACGTATTCTACTGCTTCTCCTGTTCCACATGTTTGAAATTATCGTAACTACCTATTTAAAATTATTTATGGAAGCAAACGCATTGGAGCAATTTTCTCAACAATAATTATAGGTCACCGTATGTAATTTCAATACTAGGTATCTATATTTTTCCGTGACTTCTAACATCTGTTAGAAAAACCATAATAACTAGATAGATCCTTGCTAGCTTAGATAAAATACTAGCTCAAGTTCAAACTATGTAAAGTTTCCGGTACTAATGATGTTAAGGCGATATGCGAAAAAAATACGGATGTCTCTTTTCTGTGTATTTCATGAAATACACGGAAAATTACCATAAATTTTTTAGTATATGCATCTTGACTATATAATCTAGGGATTTGAAATTGGAAAACATGTTTGGATAAATTTTCCTCGATATAAATAATTGTTGAAATGAGGTCTTCAAACACACTTTTTCTCCTCGTTTGACGAATAGGAACCATATACAGAACTCAAACATATTTTATTAGGTGTGTTTCAACAATATCTAGAGATTTGATATTCGAAATTTTGATAGCTATTTTGGTTTTTTTATAAAAATTATAAAACTAACATTTTTCGCTTTCGCCCTGAATCCACCCCTCCGCCCCGCAGTGCGAGTAATTTTTCACATGACATGTGACATAGACAAAAATAAAATTCGCATAGCCTCTTAATAGAAATAGATTTGTACAAACACAGAGAAACAAGTGCTATTGTGGCGGATGATCTCCCACAAAAATCCACAATTTTTTTTTAGCAAAATCATTATGGGTTAAACCAAGGATGGGCAAACTAAGGTCCGCGGGCCATCTCCGGCCCGCGAAGGCTTGCAATCCGGCCCACGGCCTTCGAACCAGAAGTAGATAATTACATAACTTAAAGCAAACTTAAAGACTTGCTTACAATTATAATAATACATCTATGTTCGAGCTGTTCCCATTTCCTAGATTACCTGCAATAAGTATCTATGTCCCTATGTCATAGTGTACTTGTTTTGAATATCTATAGTTCATATCATTAACCCGCCACAGGTGACGTGTATTTGATTTACATCGTTGGTGACCCCGGTCTCACGCACCGGAGCTTTTGACTACAATTTTTTCTATAATGTTCTGTTCATGCTACTTCTGATTGGAAAGGTTATAAAATAAGATATTTTGTTGTCAATAAAACATAGATATTTCAAAAATCAAATCTTTTTCATTAAAATAAGAGAATATTGGATGCATTAAAATTATAAGGTATTTTAACAATATTTTTTTAAACTCAAATATATTGATACAATCTTGAATATTTAACGATGAAATCAACCTTAGTCAATCATATGACATTGGAAACATAAAATAAAGAAATATAAGTAGTAATACTTATACCAAAACAAAATATAATACCAAAATCGCTCATCTTCAACAGCCAAACAACTCGAGCGAGTAGGTACTTTTACATATTTTCTACATGTATGGCAAGAGAGCGGTAGGGGCCGTACTTGAAATCGCAATATAATTCGATGAACGAAAAAAAATTTTTTTTTCAAACAACCCGGTCTCACAGACAAATACGTCACCAGTGGCGGGTTAAATTTTTCATAATAAGAGACCTTTCAATGTTGTTGGAATTTGTGAGTCAATAAATGACATTATTTTGGAAAACTCAAATATTTTAATTTTGGCCTCCCATTAAATACTGTTTGTAAATATTGGCCCGCGCAGGAAAAAGTTTGCCCATCCCTGGATTAAACTAAAGACGGCGAATCCTAAGTATCTGCGCCGGGGCGGTAGCTCAAGGGTAGAACGCTGGCCGCTCAATCTTGAGATCCACGTTCGATCCTCAGTCGAGCACGCACTGATGAGTTTTTTGAAATTAATGTGCATGAGTATTTGTTCTTACTTATCACTTTCTGAACGGTGAAGGAAAACATCGTAAAGAAACCTGTGTGCCGTAAAAAACCGGCGATAGAGTTCTCCCCTCATCACGTTGGGACGAATTTTACCATGAATGATAACTAATAACAAATATAATAATATCAAGTCAATGTAATTGAGTTAAATTCTTTTCATATTGAAACTTCCCTGTCGAAGCACTTTTATTTTCAAGTACTAAATACGAAAATTCCTTAATCTGTGGAATTATTTCCTGAAGTCGATCACGGAAGTGACGTATAAGCGTTGAATTGGGCCCTCATACGTGGCGAGAACAAAGAAGACCCGTTAAAAAAAAAGAGAGAAAATCCAGTTTTATGCTTCCCTAAATAACTATAAGTATTGTAATGTTTCTTGTGCAAAGTGTTGATTTTATTTGTCTAAACGCTTGCTCTTGAATTACATTTGTTCCACGTTCTTCAGGAGTATAACGTTCCATGGCTTATTCACACAAATATCAAAACTGACTTGACATCACAGACCATTTGTAAAATCAACGGGACTCTCTGATAGGGTCATACATTATGGCCGAGCGTGTTATAAGTATTATCATAGACTAAGTCTATAGCGGGTTTGTAGCCACAAAAAAGGTGTAAAATTCTAACGAAATCTACATGGCGTTGCTAATTGCTCTAACAAACGCGCTGCTAAAAAAGACCGATTGGTGACGCTAGTGGCACAGCAATGTCACGTAACATAAGAATAATTCCCACTTCGATAATAGATGGCGCTGAAATATTCACTGTTAGTGTTGCCAACTTAGCGCCATCTAGTTTTTCTAAGCAAAGCTATTACAGCCACATGTTTACTTGATAACCATGAGAGTTTACTTGAGCCAATTAAACGAATTATGCTTATTTGCAACACTTGGCGACACTTAGTGTCGTAAGGCAGTGGCGTGCATGGAACTTTTTTCCGGAAAAGCAATCAGAAGGTCAAGTATTACAAGAAAAAAATTTGAAAAAATTTAAATAATACTTTGAAAAAAAAAGTTTGTATGAAAATGTTCTTTCTAGAGTAGGCAGTGCCTACCCTGGCGTCATACAAACTTTCTTTTTTCAAAGTGTTATTTAAATTTTTTCATATTTTTTTTATTGTCAAACTTGACCTTTGACTTGACTTTCCGGAAAAAAGTTCTATGCACGATTGTACGCCATTGTCGTAGGGGCGCGTAAAAAATTTGCTACGCCTTGATGTATGAGAGTTGTCGGTCTATACGTAGTAATACTTAGTATATGTATAGTTATACTACGTAACGGTAACTTTTTATACAATATTGGTTTCGTCAAAGTTAACCTTGCTGCATCGCTGGACTCGTATTTTTTGTTGTCCGTGAATAGTGGTTATACACAAGCATGTCATTATAAATTAATGAACATGCTTGTGTTAATTCATTTTTTATCATTCATACAATGTTTGCTTGAATCGTTTTAAATTATCGGTATATACTTATAGCGGCGGTAGCTCAGGGGTAGAACGCTGGCCTCTCAATCTTGAGATCCAGGTTTTTCGGAATTTATGAGCATACTCGTAGTTTTTGTTCTTACTTACCACTTGCTGAACGGTGAAGGAAAACATTGTAAGGAAACCTGCATGCCCTAAAAAGCGTGTATTTGTGCCTGATACGGCAATAGGGCGATAGGGGTCAACACCTATCACGTTGGTACGTAATAATCGTGGGTGAACCGCGGATGTACCGACTATGGACTCTGATTACATTTCATAGTTCACATTCGGAACACCTCTGACATACCCTCGGGGATTCGTGTCGTGACGATATATATAATTTGTACAATGTTGATAATGTTATACGCACTCGGTGGAAGTAGGAATAATAACCTAATGAATCGAAAATCATAATAGTGACAGTCCATGTTTGGACTTCTGACATCCCCTTGGAGATATGTCGTGATGTTTTTTTTTTGTTCGCACGTTCGAATTGTTATTTTAACAGAGAGCAACCTATAAGCATTCACGGCATTTAACTTACATAGGTGTTCCGCTCTGCAAGTTTTTTTTAATGATTTTGTATTATTGTTGGCCTTTTGGCCCGTACAACTTTGCCGGGACAGAAAGTACCCAGCCTCATTTAAGGTGATATACCGTGCTAGCAAAGGTCCCCGTTACTCCAGGCAGAAAGACCCGTAGTGTGAAAGGGACGGAATCGGGGAAAATTGTCAAATAGTCGGTTTTAAATTAATGCAAAATTAACTAAAATAGCTACAAAAAATTCCATAACCAGTTATTTAGGTGTAGTTAAAACCCATCTAAATAAATATTTTTCAAGTCTGTATGCTATCTTAATTTGTCAGAATATCAAAAAAAGTGTAAATTTAGACATGATTTCAATAATTATTTCTATCGAATGAAATTCCTCCTATCGCGTTTCTGATAGACCAAAATCTAGTAAAAGGTCCCAAAATTGTTATACTAATTTATTTTACTTGTAACTTCATTAAAAGAGCAGATAAATAACTTCAAAATGTGTAAATTTTCACGGTGTAGCCCCTTAACACTACAATACACGTGCCCTAAATTTTCTATATTATACTCGCGTGGGATAAATATCCAGACCATTTGCAGTTACTGGATAAATGGTTTTATTTTAAAATGATTAAATAATAGCGGTTTGGAAATCGTTACGTAAACATTGTTATTTATAATTTATATGGAATTTGTTTATTATCATTGAACGTTTCCTACAAATAAGAAAAACTTAAAATAATGGAAATACGCACAGCTTTTTCAGCCTGTCGAAACCATTACTTTTTTTTAATATATTTTTTGCAATATCTCTTGTTTTATATGTTTTTTGCAATATCTCTATTAACACTCTATGTTATTGTCATAACACTAATGAGCTTTCCAGAACTTGGTAATCCGGATATATCCAGTTGTTTAATGTTTTACAGAAACTTGAAGCAGAAAGATTTTAGTAATGATTTATTTTTTAATTTTTTTCTGTAATTATCTTGACTATAATATTATTAAAACTCGCGTGAGCTGACATACTAAATTATTATTACATACGGCTTGAACACTCACGTGTGATTGTTGTTGACTATATGCCAACCGTTTCACCGATACAATTTCGGCATTATCAAGGCGAGTGTCGTTCTTAGGACGACGACGCGGCGTTCACCGTCGTTGTCAAACGGGCACTGGCAGCCGCCGATATCTTGACTGTTGTATTTTTAACTAAGATTATACTGAACGATACGTTCTATTAACGTGTTATTTAAAAGTTATGATCGAAAATATTCGCATATGGCTAATATTCATCCCAAAATATTTAGTCTTTTAATTTTTAAATTCAAATTCAAATTCCAATTCAAAATCTTTATTTGATGAGACACAGGTAAAAATTTATGAAAAGTTATAATTATTTTAAACAGATTATAAATATAAATAAAAAAGTGTTAACTCGAATTACAAAAACAGATATTTGACATATAATATATACAGACATATATTGACATTTATACTTTAAAAAAAAAAACTTAATTTTAAACTATCGGAAAAGGGTGGGAGTATAACAGGAAGATAAGTTGCGAGAGTGAATGTTTGTGAGGAGGGGGTGATAGTGCTTGTGAGGGGTTGTAAGAGATGACGAGTGTATGCTACGGGGGAATATGTATGTTAATTTCCCCATAACATTTATAATCTGTTTAATAGTAGTTTATGCTACAAGGGCGCAAAAGAATAAATTACGAGGACGAGTTAAAACACGAGCGTAGCGAGTGTTTTAAACGTAACCGAGTAATTTATTGCTTTTACGCCCGTGTATCATACTACGTTTTTCAATGCATAGTGTAAGGAAATGGAAACAAATATAATCTTGTGAACTTTAAATTATGATTGGCTCAAAAGGACTGTATCCAGAGCCGTCAAACGGTGAAAAAAAAAGTACAACATTTATGGTCCACAGGAAAGGCTGCAGTTTAGCCAACCATTGTAAATAAATTAAAAAAAAAAAATAATAAAGCCCTAGGGCAAAATAATCGACTTTCTGTTCGGTTTTTTATGCATAAAAAGTGGGCCTTTACGAGCACATGCATTGAAAAATAATAAAAAAAATTCAAGTATATGAGTCTTCTGCAAAAGGTATAAGATTCGGATCTTATCTAAAGCATATTAGGCGGTATACAGGATGTTAAGATGACGTTGCGGAAGCCGGAAACTGGCAATACTACTCGTCCATAGCACAACTTGAAAAAAAAACTGACATCGTGAAAAAAAACATTTGTTCAATAAATTTTGGTCGGGTAAGTATGTTACCTTTCTATGGAACCTTGTTCACGCCACCAGCGTGACGTTCGCGCATGTGCATGACTAATTTCGCGGCGCAGCGCTGGCGCCACCTGGCGACACAATCGACTCGCGCGCTGGGCGCCGCTCGTTCACTCTCTTCCGCTCGGGACATCGTTCAAACGACACGTGTGTACACACTCGCACCGCCAACACGCCGAAATCTCGCGTACCTACCAGTGTTGTGATCATACCAGTGCTGTGTTTAGTACTCCACGAACCAAGACATTCTGCACATCCCTGCCCAAGGCGCCAGCTTCATCAGCCCAACAAGGAGAGACACCACACGGCGCATCCATCCACAATCATCATCAAAGGTCAGTCAGTTTACCCACAATCTCCAATCAATCTTCAAATCCCATCAGCTCTGCATTCCTGTAACCTCGCGGTTACATTTTTGATCCTTCGAGACCGTTTACGAAAAATTTTGGTCCGTCGAGCGGAAAATTTTTGGTTTATATCACCCCCCGCCTCCCTCCCGCCGGCCCGTAACTTTGTTTGAACCAGCCCCCGTCGATTTACTACAGTCCATTTTCACCCGGTTACATATTTTGGCCCCTTCCCGGCCCTCTTTCCGGCAAAAAACATTTTGTGATCTTGAGAATACCTGTTTCGGGTAGGTGATTACTGCGTTCGCGCCGCCTAGAACATTCCATTTATCTGTATAGAACCGGCCCCCCGCCCCCGCCACACAATAAACTCACTTTCATCCCGTTTATTATTATTATTCAGCTCAGATAATATAATTATATCCATTCAGCCCAATTGTTTATTACAGTCCACTATATTTCTTTATTAAACCCCTCGACCCGACCCGACCCAATTTACCTATTTTTACCCAATTTTTGCCCGCGGAGAGGTGTAAATCTGCCCATTGTCAAAGATAGTTTTCGTATCTTGCGAGATATTTTTTTGGTGCGAGTATAAATTCGCTTTATTTCGTGCACTTACATACGTTACATATATACGTAACGTATTATTACGTTACGTATTACCAAAGCTTGATTTGCATCATTGGATTGTCCACTCATTTAGAACCAATTTCGGCTAGGTAAATACATTCTTTGTTTGGTTACGCACTCAAAGAAGTAGGTAGGTATTTTATTCTATAAATAGAATAGCATTTAGCTTCGTGTAAGCAAGAACCAACGCGTATTGTCGGCACATGATTTCAAGGCAAATAACATAAAAGTAAACAAGTTCATCAGCCCTTTTCGATATTTTGTGTTGCGGTAATCTCGTGTCGCAGTAATAGTTTGCCGGACAGTTTTTTCGTGCTAGTGCCTGTTTTTTAACCGGGTGCATATAGCACAAATATAGTAAAACATTTTTTTTTTTTTTTTTTTTTCTTCTCGTCGCTGCTCTTATTGTTTATGGTACACATATAGGGTGTTCAACGTTGGTTTATCAGCTCATATACAGGTTGTTTAAAAAAAAAAAAATATTTTTTTTTTCTCTGTCGTGTTTATTTAAGAGTTCCGTGTTCCGTTTGTACATAAATTTTGTTACTTCGGCCCGCGCAAGTTACAAGCTATCCGCACGTTAGAGTTAGTAACGCTCAAGTTTTAATAACTCATTTTCAACATTAAAATGCCTTCAAAGAAGCAAGCGGCCATATTTCGCGAAGCAGTTAAGGCTATTGCCAACTTGAAGGAAATAGGCCTAGCTGTCGCGGCGGGCGACAGAACTAAGTACTGTGTCGAAGATTTTACGGGACGGTATCTTAGACTAGAGGTGTACCGGAAGAAACTGGAGGATGTGTATTACGACATTCTCGAGGACGAGGATCTGGCCATAGATATTGAGGCCGCTTATACGGTGAATTATCAGACGGCGATAAATGACTACGAGGAGGTCGTAGTAGCATCCCAGCGGTTGAGTGTGGCATCAGCGCTTCCCGTCACAGCCTCTCCATCCAGCCCAAGTACCTCAAGCCTATCGTCGACGGTCTTGCCCAAGATCTCAATGCCCAAATTTTCGTCCAAAATAGAAGATTGGCCTTCATTCATAGCCATTTTCCGAAGCCTCATCGGAGAAATGGCTACTGTTTCTGATGCCGTCAAGCATCATTATCTGCTCGGCTCTCTTTCAGGTGAAGCACTCAGCATGGTGTCTCACCTTCAGCCCACTAATGAGAATTATGCAGTGGCGATGGAAATTCTCACCAGGCGCTATGAGAACCGTCGTGTTCTCATAGATCGATTTGTGGATATAATTCTAGGGCTGCCACAAATTGACGCTCGTTCAAATATCCGCGCTTTATTTTTAACACCGCTCATATCAGCGCAAAGCGCTCTTTTAAATTTAGATCTGCCCATGAAGGAGTCAGATTATGTCTTCGTATCTATAGTGGTACGAAAACTCCAAGGTGAGCTCCGTACTCTCTTCGAGCGGAAGTACGGATCTCAGCCAACTCTGCCCACTCTGGCTAACCTCATTGAGTTCTTGGAAGAGCACGCACGCTGCAAGGAGAATGAGTCTTCGTCCCTTGCGTCACAGGATGCTCCTTCTTCAGCGCGGCTCGGCCCTTCAGGAAGGCTCGCTCAGCTCAATCAGCTGGTTCAGCCCACTCGAGGTTCCCGTCAGCCTTATACGGCTACTCGAGAATTCCGCCCCATAGCTCCGCTTAGGAGCCGGCAAGAATATCGCTCTCCTCAACCTGCTCCCCATAGGCCGTTCTTGGCATTCGGTGACGCCCTAACCTACTCGGCCCAACCGTCCTCATCATCCGCTCGTCAGCTAGTTTACTCGGCCCAAACTTCCCCATCACCCACTCGCCATCAGAATTATTCGGCTCAACCTTCTTCCCCTACTGGTGGTATGCCATGCCCATACTGCAAGAATAGGGGACACAAACTCATCGCCTGCCCACAATTTAATAACCAACCGGTTCAAGGTCGGTGGGATTTTGTGAACTCACGCAACCGGTGCCGACGCTGTTTGCGTCCTCACTATGAGAACGAGTGCAGGTCTACACGTGCATGCAAGGAGTGTGGGCGGACTGACCACCACACTTCACTGCATCGCCATGGGGCCATGTCTCCGACACGCTCATCTGCTCATTTGCTGCCTCCGTCTCTACGTGAGCAGCCCAGACAGCGCTCAGCGCATGAGCCTCAACACTATTCGGCACATGCTACACAGGCGTACACGTCCCGTCCCAACCCGCCCACTCAATCGCGATCGCCAAGTAGGTCTCGGGTAGGTAGGCAACAATGACTACCTACAATAACAGAGCACTATGAAGGCGAGGACGACCAGCACTCAGCACACTCATCACACGCACACTCATCACATACACACTCAGCTCATTTTCACTCCATGACTTCAACTCCAACAGAGAATTCCTGTAACTCCGCACAACGTGTAGTGAACGTCACTAACACACCAATTTTGTTGCCAACCGTCTCACTTAAAATAGCAGACGTAAATGGTCAATTTCACTCAGCACGAGCCCTGTTAGACTGTGGAAGTATGCTGACTCTTTGTTCTCAGCGCATGGCCACAATTTTAAATTTACCATTAAAACATACATCTCTAAAAATCGCAGGAGTTGGAAATCAGCACACACAAAACTCAAAGGCATCAATCACAATTGTATGCCGACCTACTCACCGTGACACACCTATGATCACGGCCACAGCCCATATATTGAAGAACGCAACTGGGTACCTACCGTTGGAAAAGGTTCCAGATCTCGCTCAGTTAACAGGTCACCCACCGATTCCTCTTGCTGATCGAGAATATCACACACCAGCTCCGGTTGATCTAATACTAGGATCTGACGTTCTTGGTCAAGTGTTAGACGGAACCAAGGTTTCGCTCGGCCCTGGCAAGCCCATAGCCTTCGGCACGATATTCGATTTTACATTAATAGGACCTTTCGAAAGTTTACATACCTCACCCACGAATCAGGTCAATTCAGTTCACATTGTCGGCTCTCACACGGACTCAGAGCATTCCACTCATGACATTCACAAAAGTCTTGAGAGGTTTTGGGAATCCGAGGAACCCCAAACCTACAAGCATACCAGCCCATTAGAGGATCAGTGTGAGGACATTTTCCGCACTACAACTACTCGTGAACCATCAGGTCAATATATGGTTACACTGCCCTTTCTGCACAACGCGCCGACATTAGGTTCCACTCATGCTATTGCGCTACGCAGGTTTCTCAATTTAGAGAAGAAGCTGCTAGTGAACCCGCCCTTTCGCTCGAAATACGTAGAATTCATGTCAGATTACATAAAATTGGGACATATGTCGCCGTGTCACCCCAATACCTTTGCTCATAAATCCCATTTCTATATCCCACATCATGGCATATTCAAGCCAGGATCAGAAAAGTTACGCTGCGTCTTTGACGGAAGTTGTAAAAGCTCAAATGGCGTCAATTTAAATGATTGTCTCCATACAGGTCCAGCTCTTCAACAAGATATTGTTGACATTATCATGTCCTTCAGGATCCACTCACAAGTTTTCAGCACAGACATCCGAATGATGTTCAGAAATATACTCATTCACCCAGAGCAAAGACCTTTTCAACTCATTCTCTGGCGGTCTTCACCCGACCAGCCCCTGCTCACGTATGCCCTTAATACCGTCACATATGGATTAAGGTCCAGCCCATACCATGCCATCCGCACTTTACTCCAATTGGCTGATGACGAAGGTCATCGCTACCCCCACGCTGCTCAGATCCTCCGCAAATCAATATTTGTGGACGACATTCTCTCAGGTGCAGATTCTGTGGAATCTGCTCAGTCGCTCCAAAACGATCTGATCGAGTTACTCGCCCTAGGTGGCTTCCAGCTCAGTAAATGGACCTCCAACTCGCCTCAGCTCCTTGAACCGTTCCCAGATGACCAGTGCGACATGCCCAAGGACTTTGACTTCAGTCCCGACTCTAATTCCATTAAGGTTCTCGGAATACAGTGGATTCCTCAAACTGATGAGTTCACTTATCGCATTTCTCTGCCCACTCATGCTCTAGTCACAAAGCGCTCCATTCTCAGTACAGTAGCGTCTCTCTATGACCCCAATGGCTGGGTTACTCCAGTCGTCTTCCGCGCAAAGATTCTTCTGCAGAAGCTTTGGCTTCTGAAAATAGGATGGGATGAGCCTATCTCTGAAGAAGTCCACACAGAGTGGCAACACATTTCAGAGGATCTTCCTCAGCTCTCAAACCTCCGTTTACCTCGACACATTTGTAAGTATAAGCCCACGTCTACTTACTCACTTCACGGGTTCGCGGACGCATCAGAGGCTGGCTTTGGTGCTGTTATCTACCTTCATGAGCGCAATACCACTGGACATGTCAATGTACACCTAATCATTGGCAAGTCCAAGGTCGCACCCATTAAGACTCGCCTCTCAATCCCGAAATTGGAGTTGTCAGCCGCGACTCTTTTATCTCAGCTCATGACTCGAGTGTCAGCCCAACTGTCAGCTCATATACCCATTCAAACACACACATGCTGGTCAGATAGCACAATAGTGTTGGCATGGCTCAATACCCCACCTCACCGATTACAGACTTTCGAGGCCAATCGAGTGGCTAAGATCACAGCTACTTCAACTAGCAATACGTGGAGGCATGTGCCCACGAACCTCAACCCTGCTGACTGTGCAAGCAGAGGCATGTCTGCCCAGTCTCTCTCACTTCATGACCTTTGGTGGTCACCCAGTTGGCTCAAAGAACCTACCTGCACTTGGCCCAAGTTGCCACCCGCTCTAGGCCATCATGCTCTCCCAGGCCTTAAGCCCAAAAAGGTACCAGCACACATAGCAGTCCCAGATTTCGATCTGGACTTGCTCACTCGCTACAGCTCACTTGACAAGCTCGTCGGAGTGACGGCTTGTATTCAAAGGTTCATATTCAATTGTCGGCACAGCCCAGATGCACGGCGCTCTGGTCCGTTGACAGCTAATGAACGCAGGGACGCTCTGTTGCACTGGGTCCGCTCTGTTCAGCACAATGAGTTTGCTGAAGACATTAATCGTATCCAGACTGATAAGGTTTGTCCCGTTCGGCTCCAGCGCCTCTCGCCCTTCATAAAGGACGGCCTCTTGAGAGTCGGTGGTCGTCTCTCTCACGCGTCAATTAGGTATGACGCTCAACACCCACTCATTCTACCCAGCTCAAGTCCGCTCGTAGATCTCATCATAGACCATTATCACAAAATACACTGCCACCCTGGAGCTGACACATTACACGCCATATTACGCCAGCAGTACTGGATTCTGTCCGCTCGTCGTATTATTAGACACCGCGTGTTTAAATGTATTAGATGTTTCCGGTGCCGCGCTCAGCCTAAGGCTCCGCTCATGGCTGATCTTCCAGTAGACAGAGTTACTCCTCAGCCAGTTTTTAGTCACGTCACGACGGACTTTGCTGGCCACTTCTTCGTTAAATCCAGCACGTTGCGGAACGCGAAACTCATAAAGGCGTATTTTTGTATTTTCGTTTGCCTCGCAACAAAGGCGGTTCATTTGGAACCAGTCTCTGCACTCACAACGGAAGCGTTCTTTGCGGCATTGCAACGTTTTATCTCACGTCGCGGTACTCCAGTTCTCATTCGCTCAGACTGCGGCACAAACTATGTAGGTGCTAGAAATCAGCTCATTGAAGTTCAGAACTTCCTCAGGTCAAACAATGATGCAATCACTCACAAGCTCGTGAATCAGCACATTACTTGGTTACTGAACCCGCCTAAAGGGCCTTGGTTCGGCGCTCTGCACGAAATAAACGTAAAATCCACCAAGCAACTACTTTATCGCGTGATAGGTGAACAGCACCTCACTTTTGAGGAATTCTCTACCCTTTTGGCTCGAATTGAGGCTGTACTCAACTCAAGACCGCTCTGCCCAATTTCATCCGACCCTACGGACTTTGAACCACTCACGGCCGGACATTTCATTATTGGTCGTCCGCTCACCGCTCTACCTGAGCAGTTTTTTGACGACAGACCCATATCTGCTCTTAAACGCTTTCAGCTCATTCAAGCGCTCTCTCAGCGCTTTTGGACTCTCTGGTCCAGATCCTACCTCCATACCCTGCAAACCCGCTCCAAATGGCTCTCCCCTTCTTCCCCTCCTCAAGTGGGTGAACTGGTCCTCATCAAAGAGGATGACCTGCCTCCGCTCCAATGGAAGTTGGGGAGAATTCTCCGCACGATACCTGGCAAGGATGGAGTGATCCGAGTTGTGGATCTGGACACAGCTCATGGAAATCTGCGACGACCTGTGTTCAAGATAGCCAGGCTGCCGTTGGATTCAGCTCAAGAGGAGCCGCAGCCCCGGCCCCCCAGGATGTTCACGCCACCAGCGTGACGTTCGCGCATGTGCATGACTAATTTCGCGGCGCAGCGCTGGCGCCACCTGGTGACACAATTGACTCGCGCGCTGGGCGCCGCTCGTTCACTCTCTTCCGCTCGGGACATCGTTCAAACGACACGTGTGTACACACTCGCGCCGCCAACACGCCGAAATCTCGCGTACCTACCAGTGTTGTGATCATACCAGTGCTGTGTTTAGTACTCCACGAACCAAGACATTCTGCACATCCCTGCCCAAGGCGCCAGCTTCATCAGCCCAACAAGGAGAGACGCCACACGGCGCATCCATCCACAATCATCATCAAAGGTCGACTGACTCGTCAGTTTACCCACAATTCTCCAATCAATCTTCAAATCCCATCAGCTCTGCATTCCTGTAACCTCGCGGTTACACTATGGAACCTAATTATTTTTTCACCGGTTTCCGGCTTCCACAACATCATACCCAGTACAAAAGTGGTTAAGGGGGCTTATCCCAATTTAGTCCTTTTTTCTAATTCATTTTAAATCATGAATTTGTGATATTTTGTGTGTCAATCGAAACAAAATCTGAAACTTAGTCGATTTTCACTTACATCCTTAAATTAACACTCAAAGATTTTTCCTGCTTATATAAAATGTACATTGTATGAATATTACATTAAAGGAAAAAGTACCTAATTTACAGATACCTTTGCAGATAAGTGTTTGTAAATTTCATCGCAAAAACGTTTTGAGGGTTCCGTAGTACCTAACAGGTACAAAAGGAACCTTTACGGTGAGACTCCGTTGTCCTTCCATCCGTCCGTCCGTATGTCACAGCCTTTAGTCATAACTTTAGATAAAGACTTGAAATTTTGCACATAAATAGCATTAATTTGACCATATTTTTTTTCAATATTTGAAAATTTTCATAATAATTGCACAAAAGAGAGAGAAAAGATAAAAAATCCTAAAATACAATATGACTTGATAGTCATAGATATTTAAGAGTTGATTGTAAAAATATATTACTTTAACTATATTTACTGGCACTGCTGGTTTCGAGTAATATTTGAAAAACCATAAAAAAAATTATGTCCCCCCCTTGTCTTGTCTTAATAGTAATGATAATAAAATTCTTTTCAATGCATGTGCTCGTAAAGGCCCACTTTTTATGCATCAAAACCGAACAAAAAGTCGATTATTTTGCCCTAGGGCTTTATTATTTTTTTTTTTTTTAATTTATTTACAATGGTTGGCTAACCTGCAGCCTTTCCTGTGTACCATATATGTTATACTTTTTTTTCCACTGTTTAACGGCTCCGGATACAGTCCTTTTGAGCCAATTATAATTTAAAGTTCACAAGATTATATTTGTTTTCATTTCCTCGCACTATGCATTGAAAAACGTAGTATGATACACGGGCGTAAAAGCAATAAATTACTCGGATACGTTTAAAACACTCGCTATGCTCGTGTTTTAAATCGTCCTCGTAATTTATTCCTTTGCGCCCTTGTAGCATAAACTACTATTATTGCACAAGTTAAATTTTTGTACACAAGCGAGCTTAATACTATTTAGAATTTTTTACCAGCTTACCTTTGGCAATGGGGAAGTTGTTGGGGTAGTGCCATGATTTTCATGTCTTGTATTTTCTTATCCCTTAGTTAAAGTAGAGGTAGGTAGCGGAGGTAGGCATGTATTTATATATGTAACCTATTAGTATGTAGTATATACAATGACATTAGAATGTAGTTGAGTATATAGGATGGAATTGTCCCAGGCCGGTCTTCGGTATGGGTTCGAGCTGTTGATTAGATTTCACCTTGTTTATAGGTAATTATAGATTTTACCTATCATTTTAATCGTACTCGTATATATATAACGGAAACCTCATAGAGTCTAATTCTACTTGATGCAAAATGAGGTGCTCAATGCCAGGGACAAGAGGCTTAAGCTACTAGCCACCCTCTTTTCAACGACAAAATTGTTGATATTAAAAAGAGAGTGTACGAGTGTTGAATATCCACACTCGAAAACAGCCCTGACAACTCCTCAGAGACATATGTCGTGCCGATATGTGCTTGGTTATGGTTTTACTTACAGAGTTAACAGCGAAGGTCTTCATCTCGCCGGTGATTGGCTGGGGAGCTCTCACGGCGACGACGCATGCGCCGCACCCGCCTTCATGACACATAGCCTTCGTCCCTCTAAGGTCCGCTACGGTCCTGATATACTCGTTCAGGGACATGTCAGGACCGTACTGGCCCTTAACTGAAAGAAAATGTTGGTCTTTCATTCAACATAAATAATAAGCCATTTGAAGAAATAGTACATTATTGCAAAGGCAGCGAAATAGGCAATTGCAGGTCGAGTATGAGTTTGAAGGCCGAGCCGCAGGCGAGGACTTCAATGATACGAGACAGGCAATTGCCATTTCGGCCGAGGCATATATAGTGCTTTTCTTTAAAAAATGCAAGAAAAAAAAGGGCCTTTTACATAATGTTTTTTTTTTTTTTACATTTTGTGCCGAAAAGTAAACGCATCTGTGGCTATACAGCCACGAGAACGCGATGTGTACGATAGATGAAAGAGTTCTAAATTCAAACAGCACACCGTTTCATACAATATTGCCGGTGCGCTCTTCGTTCCAAATTCAAAGAATGCGCCGGGAAGTGATTTTGGTTTTTCAGTCTACGTAAATATGATACTTCACGTGTTCTTTATTCAAAAGTAATGATAATATTTCCGCGTATGTTTAAGAAAAAAAAATTACAGTACAAAAATTTTTGCATATTTTAGGAACGACAAATCCAAATTTCGTTAAAAGAAATGTGTATGAATGAGAATACGTTAAGCTAACAGTGACTTTATATTATTTTTTTAAAACTGTCAGCTGTAAAAATATATTCCAATATTATCATGGAAATGGATGACATTTAGGACGTCTTTGAGATTTAATTTGTAATCAAACTGAAAAAAAAAACAAAATTTAATACGTAGATAAAAAACCCGGGAAGCAAATTTAAACAAAAACCAAATAATGGAAATAGCTATTGAGCTACAGGAATTTTGAACTCATGAATCTGCAAGAAAATTTCATAAGGCCAAGTATAAGTAAGTTTAGCTTTCACCTGCGCAGGAATTCGAGAATGCGCAAAGCCTCTTCTTTTTAACTAATAATTAAGATTCGAAAGTCGTTTCGAGGAATAGCCCCAATACAATAGTGTACCCCTACATCGAGAAAATTTATACTTTTTGAAGTTATTTATCTGCTCTTTAAAAGAAATTCCAAGTAAAATAAATAAGTATAATAATCGAGACCTTTTTCTAGATTTTGGGCTATCAGAAACGCGATTGCAGAAATTTCACTCGATATAAATAATTATTGAAATTAGGTCAACATTTACACTTTTTTTGATATTCTGACAAATTGGAATACCATACAGACTTCAAAAATATTTATTTAGATGGGTTTTAACAATACCTAAATTGCTGGTTATGGAAATTTTCGTAGCTGTTTTAGTTAATTTTGTATTAATTTAAAACCGACTTTTTGACAATTTTCCCCGATTCCGTCCCCATCGCACTGCGGGTTTTTCCGCCTGGATTAACGGGGACTTTTGCACGGACGATATGTCACCTTAACTGGTTTTAGTAGACAGATTTTAAAATAAGCGTGCATCCAGCCATCCACAGCCAGTTCGTTCTAATGGCATTCTTCCTGGAAGTAATGCCCATACTCACATACGCTGGGCTGGCGGGAAAACGATCGAGCTAGTCTTACTTCACACAAGCTTTTTGTACTGGCTCAAACTTAATGAAACACATCGAGTGATTTGGACAGACTGACTTTATTGCACAGAGCACATACAGATGGCGCTAGTGGCCGGATGTTATTGACATACATTATTGATTGAGTTTGTTACCATATTATTAATAAAACTGTCCCCGATCGTTTTTCTGTTTTCGGTACAAAATCTCAAAAACACTAAAGTCTTATTAAATATACAAGCACTAAAACAATTTTTGAATTCGTTTCACAAAAGACAAAGAGAACCCGCTCCGTATTTTCCGTCCGTTTGATGCGAAGTATTTTTTTAATATATTTTCACACTACCTGCTCGACAATGTCCAATTACATATCATGCAACCTCAACGTAAAGTAACGCATTATATCTCAAAGGATATAAAGTTATATGAATATCCCTAGGGATTAAATTGATTTAAATTTGGAACGTCAAATTCGTGTGGAAACTCGTGGAAAACAAATGCCCATATGGGATTATAAAGAGGTTTGTTTGAAAATCGAACTGGACACCATAAGCGGAATTCAACAAAAAGAAAAAAAAACGTTTACAAAGAATGTGAAACAAAAGACGGTGTTTGGTGCTGTGATTGTCAGTGAATTTTATTGAATTATTAATGTTGATAAAAAATGTCGAGCTTTTTATTGTCTCGCAGAAGGTGTGAAAAGTAGAATATGCTCCTTTGGAATAAAGCCTGTCTTTGTCTTGGGCAGCTTGAACCCCTCGCTTTACTCAGGACTCTATATAACTCACTCGCCCTCGTTACGCTCAGGGTTCAATATGCCGCCCGTGACGTAAGACACTGCTTTATTCCCTTAGTGCATAATCTACAATTCTCATCTTTACCGCGATGTTTTTGTAACAACCAGGGACATACACCAATTCATATTGGCCGTCTAAATGAAGTCCTAAAATTTATTTGATTGAATTGTTTCTCCTTTGCGAATTATTTTGGTACTAAGACATTATGAAGAACTATTCGGAACGGGCTCGTAAGTACCAAAATAATTTGCAAAAGAGAAACAATTCAATCAAATGATTTTAGGCATTCATTTAAACGGCCAACATGAAGTGGTGTATGTCCTTGGTTTTTCCAAAACCATCGCGATAAAGGCGAGAAAAATGTTTAATAAAATGCTTTGCATCAAAACTGTCGTCGTCGCAGACCGGGTTCTTAACGCTATCAATTAGATAAAGTTAACGCTCAAATTTCTTCAAGAAGACTCCAAGCGCAAAGCAAAAAAGTTTTTTGTGTTGGGTCCAAGGTTCTTTAAGGTGGCTCCGTCGGAATAATCAGCAACTCGAATCGTGCTGGTTGAAATTTCGAACAAAACCATATTAAAATAAAGTCCTTATCAGCTCGCACTGCAACATGGCTGTTACGTCAGTCACTGCGGCTGAAAAGTGCGAAAATAGTGTTTTTTAATTTATTTTATCCAAAATAAAATGAATTTCCAAGAACTGAGAAAACCAAATCATTTTATATTATTTTGTCTAGAAAATTATAAATTTTCACACTGTTTCGATAAAAACTGCAGCAGTTATGGAGTTACAAGTGAACAAAAAATCGAGAAATAAGGGTAGACTTAGAATTTTCTTGCTTCAGAAGTGAAGTGATTATTATATAATGAAATTCAGGAAAAACCACATCACTATATGTATCATGCAGATTACTACGTATTTTTCTTCTGTTGAAAAATGCTATAGTTACCGTATAAAATGGTTACAAAGTTACTTAGTTCAAGGTCGTTGGCGTTGGTAGAAACTGTCGCCACAGACCCATAATTTAGATGCACGTCGCAATAAAAAATGCTGTCCAATAAAGAACAATGCACCTGTGTACCAATTGGCGGAAGGGGGTCGGCAATCCAGAAAAAAAGAAATTTAAAACTTACATTAATATGTTTTAAGTAAACATCTACAACATACTTTGTTATATGATATGATTTTAATAAATTATGATTATTATATAATAAAGCCGATTCTGAAGGCTTTAACTTTAGTTTTAGTGCTGTCAATACTTAAATTTTTCCAAAGTAATTTAGCTTCTGTTCTTCACATTTACGAACTATTTTGCAACGATGAAAATTTAGTTTTGACAGCACTAAAACTAAAGTTAAAGCCTTCGGAATCGGCTACATTATCTTTATATATTTAACTTAATTTTTTCTCTTTCTTCTGCTAATGATTTGACTTTTGATCATCCACTTTGCCACTCCCGGCGGTCATCCTGGAAGAATTGCCCATACTCACACACGCTGGGCAGGTGGGTTGGTGAGTGCGGTGCTGGAACCCTCGCACCAGTGACGCCGCTGTCCATCACCAGTCTGTTCCATATAAGCCCCGGCTATAAGGGATGGATATATCGCCATCCAACGGTCCCTGGCATAGTGGGCCTTCTGTTTTAAACTATATCAACTATATCGATAGTCAAGTAAAGGAAAAAGTAAATGTTATGTCATAATATTAAAAAGTCTGTAGGTGGTAGAGCTGATGCTGGGCTCGACTGTGGAGGTACCACCATCTTACTTGGAGACCCTCTCGAAGTAATTCGGGGGAGAGTAAAAGGACAGCTCATGAGCTGTCCTTTTACTCTCCCCCGAATTACTTCCAGGGGGTCTCCAAGTAAGATGGTGGTACCTCCACAGTCGAGCCCAGCATCAGCTCTACCACCTACAGACTTTTTAATATTATGACATAACATTTACTTTTTCCTTTACTTGACTATCGATATAGTTGATATAGTTTAAAAATATATATTTAGTTATTATTTTAGTATCTAGTTTCAAAATTGTATTGAAATGATATTTCTTACCAGTATGTTGATTCCCATTAATTTTGAATACAATCTGCGACATTATTGCGTGTTATCAACCTGAAAGTAAGGAAATGCGAAAATAATTACTATTTTGTCAACACAGTCATTTGTAAAGAACCAATTACGACCAAATTGAGGACCAAATTTCACGACGTGCCCCAAAACTATTGGCAATATATGTTCGGTTTTATGTATTATCTAACATATTATCTGAATATATAATCTATACGAAATTATGTGCCTTATGCCCGTCCCAATTATCATGTACTGTTTTTTTCATGTGCTTTGTAAGTATATTTATGTATAAAACACAAATAAAAGACAAAATAGTCAATATATCATACACACATATAAATAAAATATAGGTAATAAAAACGAGCAAAAATTCAGATTCCCATACTGATTAACTTCAAAAAGGTGAAATTTTTTAGAAGAAACTTTTTCAATTTTGCACAGGCCTTTATTTTGTTAAATTCAGTTACTAAGAAGTTCTTCCTCTTGCATAGATTTGTCCGTAATGCGAAATCAACTAACAAAAATCCACGGCAAAAAAAACATAAAACATATTATTAATTAGAAAATACCGATGGAATTTAGTTTCTTTTCGTTTTCTATAGCTTTAATAATAAATTAAAAATAACAAGGTACAACTGAAATTATAAATCTGGGCAGAATACCTGATTTAAACACAACACTTTATCTTAAATTTACACAAATAATCATTTTTTAACAATTTTTCATGTTTTGGAGCATTTATCAGCAATAACCGCACTATTCCGGGCCTGTCCGAGTTTTGTACTTCGTATAACTTGTTTTTTTTGTTGATCATTTAAGGCGCCTTTTCCTGAGTCACCCGAAAATGACTTTGTTGATAAAGTTATTTCTCTTAAACGGTACGTTTAGAAATTAAAAAAATATATCGTTTGTTTCACTATAAAAACAACTTCATTTTAGAAATTATTCTTGCGTACAAGAAACAGCATTCGCTGGCCAAACTCTGCTTACAATGTTGACAAATCTTTTTAGGACACCTTTTATGAAATACGTACCAATAAAAGGTAGAGCCATAGCTGCAGAGCGTGACTAATTTATACATGGAAATGTTTTTGGGATTGCTTTCTTGAATCAAAAGCCTCAACTTGGTTTTATTAGCAGTAATTATGTAATGTACAATATTGTACATGTCGTCGGCATATCGTACAATTGGGCGTATCGTGATCTGCCTGGGTAGATAATATTTCTGTTAAAACTAGGAGGTTCGCTCCGCTCCGCTTCACTCGGCTCTCTAAGTTTATTTACATACGCCCTCCTCGCTCCGCTCGTCGTCGCAACTATTTTTGACTTTTGGTGAAAGATTTTCGATTTCATACTTTACGACTTGCCCAATTTTATGATCTGGCCACGACAAGTATAATGTTACGGTAAAAGTAATAAGTAAGGTAATTATTACCACTGAGTATTAATAATAAGCACATAATTTGGTGAATGTGTTAAATTTTTATTACTTTTAAAGTGATTACTTTCACCGGCTATTATTAATAATTTTCTTTTCGTTTTGGTGAAAATAACAAAAGACATTATGATTAACTTCATTTATTTAGTTCATATGTTGATTCATGATCAAGGTAACAAGATACTTTCTTTTTATTTTATTTATTTGGATTTAAATATTAGGATTAAAATAATGTTTGCTATTAATTATTATGCAACATAATATAAATTATTAGAATCGTAATACAATTTAATTAACAATACTAACATCACTTACTAATTAATTACAATTTATATAAGATAAAGAATCGAATTAAGAAAAAAATATCTACCAATAAATACAATGTTTTGGGATAGGTATTTGTCAAAAACAATATTTACAAGAGAGCATAAAATCATTCTAATATTTATTATATTCATATAAAACAATTTAAAAACTTAGTAACTAAACTAAAATTAAAATTTAAGTGTTACATACAATACATTTAAAATGTGGTAACTTCGTTGAAAAACATTTTCATAGACCCATTTTTTAATGTGATGCACATTTCCTTGGATTCGTGGCCGATTTAAATTAATTTTATTAAATTTCTTTAAAAATATAATGGGCCTTTAATCAAACTGAAAATCACAAAAACCCAACTTTTCATATTGAATAGTCAGATTTCGCTTGACTAGTTTCACACAGTTTTTTTGGAGGCAAACAAGATTATGAGACGGCAACTTTACTTTTTTTACCACTGAAAATAACTCACATTTAAGTTGAACTCACAAAGTAAAAATCCGAGCAACAAAAATTTTAAAACAAACAAATCAATTTAACTTTCTGAATAAACTGAAAGTTCTTACAATTTTAAATAAACAGAGACACAGAAGTAAAATTCTTTATAAAATTTTACACAATTATTAAAAAAAAACACATCCACAAAATTGTTTATAACTTCTAAATTTACCAAAAGAAGATATCGCTTAACTGAACATACAAAATGAAAAAACTGCGGAAAATTAAATCAATGAAATAACATAATAAAATTATTCGTGAACAAACTTTTAAAAACTTAAAAACAAATTAAAAATCAAATCAACATAACTGTTTTTAGTTTCTAGAAGTATTACAAGTAGGTCACTATAAACTAAACATATAAAATAAACTGCGAAAAATTGTTGAAAACATGTAAATATGAATAAAATTTTACAGACGTAAAGAAACAAGCAAAACAATAAAAACACAAAAGCTTTGTACACATCACATTACCAATGTGAATCACATTACCAAATCGTCCAATCAACGACTTAATTATTAAAAAATATGAAATCCCACCTCGCACGCCTCGTCGGCCCGTAACGGTACTTTGATTCAAAATTCATTATTTTTACCACAGGTATATGAAAATAAATATTAATATCAACTGGTGAATGTGATAAATTTATTACTTTCACCATTTGAATTGGTATGTATTAATAACTACCAAAAGTTATTAATAAGTATATATAACACAACACAATACATAATCCATAAAAAGCAAGGTTAGTAAAATATAATTTCGACCACCTTGTTGTGGTTAAATTTTACCTGTCTAGTATTTTTAACCCTTTATTTATACAAATTTTAGGTAACATCTATTTGTATCAAAAATGATAAAAAAAACATGAGTTAAGTTTCTTGCCCTTCTTCTTAGCAAGACTTATCGAATCCGCCTTTTAGGCATATCATTATTTGTAGCGTATTTTTCTACTGACTTTGTTGTATTTATTGCACTATTTTATTTACCCATATTTACATTATTATTTATTCTTGTATTATTATTTTATTCAAGTTTATTATTTCAATAAATTGAAGTAAGCCTATTTTTTATAATTTTTTAGAATTTCACCGTATTATTATAAAGTTATATTGTATTTATTTTTAACTGTTTTGAAATTGTAAAACGTATGTGTTATTAATATAAAAATAAATTATTTGATTTGATGTGATTGGGTACAAATGAGACGTACAGCATGAAAATGTGAAACTTATGCATGCGATTGTCGCCACTTGGTGAAACTTGAAACACATCTTGAGTTAAAGCACTCACTTGTGCAATAGTTTCACTTTATTTATGTTTTTCCCAACCGGTTTCGGATTTTACTCCATTTTCAAGGGAATATATTAATTAAAATACATTTCATTGACCCCAGGCACTAGCTGTAAGCAACTTAAACAATGATTTATCATTAATAAAGTGAAACTATACTGCACAAGTGCTTTTAACTCAAGATGAAAATGTGACCCTCTTCTTATATACAGTGTGTCCCTCGTACAAGTGCACATCTGAAAGTGGATGAAACTAGATCTCAAACATATAGACAAAAACAAAGAAAATTAAAAAAAAAATTTTTTTTTCTTTACTACCTTGGTATTATAGGACGCGAGCGCAGTGCCTTTGGTTAACCGCTCGTAGAAAATATTGTATTTATGATAGAACGTTTTATTTTTTTTTTGTTAGAAAGATAATGGAATAGGCAATGATAAATAGGAATAAAAGTATAGTGAAACGCGGACATTATTTTGAAAAAATGTGTAAAACAACAAATTGCATTTAACTTAAATGACATTAAAATTGAAAGAAAAAGGACTAAAATAAAAACATCTAAACTAAACTAAAAATATCCTTAAAATTAACTAAAAAGTCAAAAAATTGACTATTACTGAAAAAAAAGACGGAAAAATCAAAGAAATAATCTTTTAGGATATTATTTTTATGGTAATGGTAGTTGATTATGTTTTGTTTTTGATTTTGTATACAACGTCTATTCTTAAGGATTATAACAGTTTTATTTCATTGCATTACTCGCGATAGATCAAAAGTTATGACATATTTTATACATAGTCTCCATGGTAGGCAAAAAAAAAATAAAACGTAAATTTATAAAACAAAGACTTTCATAAAAAAAAATTTTTGTCGATAAAATAAGGTCTAGTTTCACCCCTTTTTGGATGTGCACTTGTACGAGGGACACACTGTATAATAAATACTTATGTACTTACGTAATTATTCTGTTTCGTACCACAAGCTCACAAAATCCATGACCGTCTGATCGGACAGCGTGTGTTGATTGTGTGTGTACTAATATGATGTAGCGTGTCCTTTTCAATGTATCTAGCCATAGACTAAGTATAACTATAGATATACGTATAGACCGACAACTTAATATTGTATTTATGAGTAGATTATATATGTATACAGAATATTAATTTAATTCTTATTAAATTTGATATATATATATATATATATATATATATATAGTATCTATAAAAATATGTTTTCTTGGTTAAATTGATTATAGTAATCAACTTATCTGGCACTACCCTCAAAACTTTCCACATCACCAAAGGTTAACTGGCAGAGAATGCTTATTAGCATTAAATTTGCCTTTGTGCATTGTTAATTTGTTTTGTGCAATAAAGTATTTACATACAACTCCCATACATTAAGAGGCTATCCGAATTTTATTTTTATCACTGTCAATCTAAGCGAAAACACGCTCAGTGCGAGAGGGGCGGATTCAGGGCGAAAACGAAAAAAGTTAGTTTTATATTTTTTATAAAAAAACTAAATTAGCTAGCAAACTTTCAAATATTAAATCTCTAGATATTTTTAAAACTCACCTAATAAAATATGTTTGAGTTCTGTATATGGTTCCTATTCGTCAAACGAGGAGAAAAAGTGTGTTTGAAGACCTCATTCCAACAAATATTTCTATCGAGGAAAATTTATCCAAATAAGTTTTCCAATTTCAAAACTCTAGATTATACAGTCAAAATGCACATACCAGAAACTTATTATAATTTTCCGTGTATTTCATGAAATACACAGAAAAAAAACACCCGTATTTTTTTCGCATATCGCCTTAAGGCGTAGCAAATTTCTTACGCACCCTTACGACACTAGGTGACGCCAAGTGTTGCAAATAAGCATAATTTGTTTAATTGGCTGCAAATTAACTCCCATGGTTGCCAAGTAAACAAGGTAGCTGTAATAGCTTTGATTTATATAAAAAAGGCTCACCTCAATACGAGGTGAGCCGTTTTTATATAAATCATGAATTATCCTCAAGTCTCATTTAATTATATAATTGTAATAGCTTTGCTTAGAAAAACTAGATGGTGCTAAGTCAGCAACACTAACAGTGAGTATTTCAGCGCCATCTATTTATTGAAGTGGGAATTATTGTTATGTAACGTGACATCGCTGTGCCACTATGTCACCAATCGGTCTTTTTTAGCATCGTGTTCTTTAGAGGATTTAGCAACGCCATCTAGATTTAAATTAAAATAGTAGTATGTATTATACTGTAACTATTTGTATCTATGTAAGTATGTACATTAAAATGTCGGAAGTATGCGTGACAAAACAACGGTACTGGCATAATAAAAGCGTTGTAGTCTACTGGCTGCAACACATGCTGAGTCAGGGCCTTTTTACCCAGCACTTCATTTTGTTTTATATCTAAAATGTGTTTGAATTAATTTGTTGATAGTTCTGAGTAAATAAAGATTATATATATCTATCTATCTATCATTTCGTTAGAATTGTATGCCTTTTTTGTGGCTATATGTATGGGAACTTCTAGTCCATACTTAGTAATACTTAGTCTATGACCTAGCACTATACTTACCGTGTCTATACTTATAAAATAATTGCAAGAGGTGGTGTCTCTACAATTATATTTTTTTATACAGGGTGTTAAGATGAAGTTGCAGAAGCCGGAAACTGGCGATAGTACTCATTCATATGAATAATTTTTATTACGGAGCCAACTCTCGAATCGCAAAAAAAATCAGCTGTTCCATAAATAAGTTATTTAGCTCCCCGACCAAAATGTATGAGACAACTGTTTTTTTTTCCCTCAAATTCTCAATATTTTTCACGACTTTTTTTACCTTTCATCTTTCAACCCATTCCGAAACGCTTTTTTATTTTTAACCCGCCGTCATTAACGTGAAAATAATTCGCATAGCTTTATTTCTATTTTTTTTTTTTAGATAATATGAGCCATTTTAGGACATGATTTTCATTATTTTGGTGTATAAATTAACTATTAATTTTTATGATTTTTTAAAGAATTGTCCGATATGACGTCACTTGAGAATTTTATACATTATACTGCTTGTGATGTGTGATTGCTTATAAAAAAATGGTCTGTCTCTGTCTATCTACCCATCTGTCATCCATCCGTCAAATCAGTTGGAAGCAAATTATTATAAATTTATCTTGATCGCAAAAGACACATTTCTTAAGATCCATTTCTCAAGTGACGTCACACGAAGGTAAATTAAATTGAAGTTGTAGCTTTTTCGTACAAATATTCAACATCATGAAGTTTTTTAGACAATAAGTTCTAAAATACGGCTTATTAAAACTAAATCTCGAAATGGTTTTCGAATTAACACACCTTAAATTTAATTTAAGCGAATTACGTGGACAATAAAGCCGATTCTGAAGGCTTTAATTTTAGTTTTAGTGCTGTCAAAACTAAATTTTCTTCGATACAAAAAAGTCCTTAACAGTTTCTTTGGAAAATTTTAAGCTTTGACAGCACTAAAACTAAAATTAAAGCCTTCAGAATTGGCTTTAATTGGCTAAATCATGGTGAACTGAAATTCGTCAGTAATTTCATTATAAAATAAAATGATAACAGATAAATTCCAATATTTATTTATTTAAAAGTTCTTTGGCACATGACATAATAACAAAAATGACAATGTTATTAACTAAGATTATGTTTATTTTGCGAAATCCATCGCTATGAATACTCTAAGTATTATAAGAGTTCATTACAAACTAGAAAATATCAATCAGAAACAAATCCAAAGAAAAGAATTTGAAAAAATTCCCCGGGCCAGGATTCGAACCTGCGACCTCTTGTTATCTTGTTGTTGTTTTTTTTTTTCAAATACTTGTCTTTGGATTTCTTTTTGATTGATATTTTCTAGTTTGTAAGTAATGCACTCTAATAATATTAGATTAACTTTTATTATTTTTTTCCAAAACCACAGATTATAGGTAATCTTTGTCCAAAACACATACAAAGTCTTGTCGTGGCCGTCTATATATTACTTCATTTTATATAAGGGAAATAAGGAATGTGTAATAAAGGCAAGGAATATAAACTATAACTCCGTAAAGAAGCGACAGTCACCTCCCCCCGCGAGTTTATCGTCGCCCACCACAGCCTACAGACTCCTCATAACAGGCGACCGATTTCTGTCAACACATCTGACTAAACCAGCAGATATAATTCGCCACTCCAAAATTATATGTTTGGGTAGGCCAAACCAAAATGGCTTCTATATTCATTACGTTAGAGTCTTCGTCTTCGGGAAAGATAAGTTTGTGGCGCTATACGTAACATTGGAAGAGCCAATAGGATTGCAGTATCCCGTTTCGATTGTTGAACAATAGACGTTTTTTTGGGCTGTATTGTCTATGTCGCCCGCAAATCAGGCGCACGATAGTGCAAAATAGGCCATCAAAGGAGCTAAATAATATAAGGTGGAATTTAACCAACCACCTGAATTCATAGTGGAGACTCGGTTAGTGATCAGGGACAATGTTTAATGACCCTTCAGGTGAAATTCGAAAAAAAAAATTTTTTTTTGCTCCCAATTGGAAATTGTATTTGAACTAGTCCAGGTCGTACGGATACAATTTTTTTTAATGATTTTTATAAAAAGAAAAACTTGAGCCTTGATATTGATCACTAACCGACTCTCCAGTTGGGGGGGGTTGATTAAATTTATAATATTGTAATATATCGTCACGACATGAATACCCGAGGAGGTATCCGAGGTGTTCCGAGTGTGAACTGTGAAATAAAAGTCACAGTCCACACTCGGTACACCCACGTTTCACCGACGATTATTATTGAATACTAAATAATAGCTATATAGGCTATAAAATACGCTAAATAACTGACATTTGCAGCACCACTTGTAAAGGTCAACTTTTTTTTTGTGGGCAACTCAGACACGTGACCTTTTAGTTTTTTAGTTACATATACAAGGTGAATTTGTAATCATCGTCCAAATTCGTACTTGAGCCTTGGTAAGTGATCAGCTTCATGAATCAATAACGACTGTTGTTAAATTCATAAAATGAAATTTCGACTATCCATAGTAATTCACTCAGGACTGGAAGTGAATTACTATGGGAAGTCGAAATTTCATTATACGAATTTTACAAAATTTGTTATCGATTCATGATGCTGATCACGTACCAAGCCTCCAGTATGAATTTGGACGATGATCAAAAAGTCGCCTTGTATAAAAAAGCGAAGCCAAGGGCAAAAACAAGTCATGTAACAAGTTATGTATATGCGTTGGTTTTCTATAAAAATTCCCATAGATGTATGTTTTAGCTTTTGGGTTCCTTCCACAAAAATTCTTTAGCGAAACGTCCGCCGACAGAATTGTGTAGTAGACCCTATTTTTCCGTCACTCGGCGGATTTTTCATTTTAATTAATATGTATAATTATTAATAAGAAATAAAAAAGCGAACACATTTGCTCAAAAGTTATTCAACGGTATTATGTATGCTGTAATCGCAAAGTTTCCATTTGTTTCTGTAAATTAGAATCCGCGTTTTTTCTGCGAGACTTTGCGGGGGCACTGCCGTGCCCCCAGATTTGAAAGTTTTAGAATTTAGTTTTTTTTTTTTTTTGACAGAGTTTAATTTTTTTTATTATTATTTGCCTCGATAGTGGCCACATTATTACGTGTTCTGTGAAGGAACTGGCTACCTATTACGGCTGAAGCTGTAGACCCCTGTGACAGACAGACAGTACAGACAAACAGACATACAGACAGCGGAGGCTTAGTTTCTTTTTGCACCCTTCGGGTACATAAATCTAAAAATGAGTATTAGGCAAGTATTTAATGGTAGATATTACACGAGTGTTTTAATACCGAGTTTTGGTAAGAAACCTTTTTTGTGTTTTTGGGCTTGTTGCTAAGATATGATTAAAATTTCCCCATTTATGGATTCAGCCCAGCGAATGAGAAACTCTTCCTAAAATGATATTAAAACATTCCATAAATACCTAACAATTTTGTGTTTGGATTTGTATGGAGGTTTGCGCGTGATGTCACCATGACCAAAACGGAACAACCAAAGACTAAAATTTATTACGAGTAATTTCGGATAAAATACAAAATGTAACAATGATATCATTCTATTTAATCTTCAGTTTGTTCTTTCTTAAAACAAATTTGTAAAAAATTCAATTTTTTGAAACTTATTTTTTGTGTTAATCATATACCTACTATTAATGTAAATAATGGAAGAGCGGAGCCTCCTAAGACAATTAATTAAAAGGAGACTCCAACAACTTGTAAAAATATTTGTGATTAAGTTACAGAAATAAATTATTTTGTACTAAAAAAAAAACTTTTTAGTATATTAAAATATCTGCAATACTTATTTTTTGTCTTTTAAATTCTGTTTAATTTGTACAAAATAACAAGTAGTTTCAAGAATAATTCTTATTCTGAGGGTCACCAGCTCGCTTCTCGCCTCGCCTCGACATCCGAGCAATATTTTGGAGGTTATGACATCATTGGTTGTTAATATTATTCATTGCAGTCGGTGAAAAAAAAAACATTGTAATGCAAATTTTTGTACTGTTGGGTCGATGAATAGATCTTTGAGGCGGTTAAAGTATTATATTTCAATCTGCTATACGAAGACGACGAAAGTACATAATTTTTGTTAGATGGGAACATTTATAGGCTCCGGTGCTCGAACTTGTACAAAGGATATCAATTTAATCAAAAATGTACCAACTGTGTCCAAAAAAAATGATGCTGAACCGATTTTATTATATAAATTGATCTTCGATAAAATCAGCCTAACTTACGTTAGTACCACAGAACTAGAAGAATTAGGAATAGAAAAACCATGAAAGCCGTGACTGCGACGCACCGCTGTCATGCTGTGATCAATACTTCAGGGCATAACCCCCGGGCCTCTCATTTCTCAACCGAACGCGTTAGAACAAACATATTGTAAATATTTAACATATTGTAATAAAATAATTATTGTTCTAACTCTTCAAATAACGCAAAAAAGACATCCAAAGGAATTTAATTTCACTCGTAAGTAATTGAAAATTTTTACCATGAAATATTTAGCGTTGTAGCGAGTAGCGTTGAAATTAGAAAATATTTTGTCCATTGCAGGTTATAAAGAGTGTCACACATTGAGTTAGAATATTAACGCCGCAATGTATATTTTTTCAAACATTATCAACACGGACCTAACTGTGTCATAGTACTGCCAATAGTCATGGCTTTTAACACATATGTGTAATAGTTTGGCACAGTACCATGACGTGTTTGGTATTTTACATCTAAGCTTTATAGAAATACGGTGTTATTTTGGCTGTATGAAGACAGGTGAATCTTTGTGTGCGCCGTGTATGTTTACTAACTAGGTAATACTACGTTATTCCAAAAAGTGGCGACAGCGGTGCTCGTATAAAATTTGTGTCACGCCATCCCCGTGGTTAGTACCAACTACCAACATAGGACGCATAAAACATATTTTTTTAAACACCTTTTGATACGCTCTGTTGAACATAGTACGGCTCTACTTGTTACTTATTGCCGTGATTTTTTATGAGAAATATCGCGATGTTTTTGCTGACTGTAAAAAATGCTCCAGGTTGCGCTCAGCCAACCCTGTTAATTTTGATGAAGTGTTTTTTGTACGCAACTACAAGTTAGTCACATGTACATGGGGTTACTGACTGTACGCCCATATCACTACAGCTCAAACTACCTATTTTCATACGATTTGACCGTTATGACAGTGTAAGAGAAAATGCCATTGTGTAGGTTAACTTGCAGGCGACTATACATAATTTTCTTGAATTATTCATAAGGTTTAAAGCTTTAATCAGAATAAAGCAATATAAATCTAAAATTTAAAATTATTTCAGTCAACAATATGAAGACTCATTTAGTGCTTGCTTCCGTATTTGCCATCGTTGTTGAAGTTCAGGTAAATTATATAACAGATTTTAATCAAGAGATAAATCTTATGCATTACTCCCGTTTTTGTCTGTCTTGAAGTTGAAGCTATCAACTTGAAAAACATTTTTACATCTAATTTTAGTCCAAGGGTCTTTGTTTGGGCTGGGAGTTCATGGGTCATTGAGTGCGTCAGGACTTCTCTTTTTATATAGTACCTGGGTGAGCACACATATGGTAAAACGTCTAGGTAGTGTTTATAATCTCTTTCCAGCAGCTTTTCCCACAGTATAACGAATCGCGTTTCGATCCGCAAAAAAATCTACAGAAAAAACATATATTTTTTTCAAACATCAAATATCACAATTTCATGATTTTGAATGAATTAGAAAAGAGACAAATTTGAGATAAGCCTCCCTTAACGCGCAAGACGGAATCATTCCCATCAACGTCACGCATTGACACCAAAAAGTTTATTAAATTAAAAGTTATATAAGCTTCTTGATTCTTGATTGTCTGTGGAAAATTATGTGTTTATTGCTCGGACCAAGTAAGGTTTATTGAATGTCTGCCCGGTTTCTGAAAGGCCAATCAATGTTAACATTAGATTAAAAGATAATTATCTGCGGATTTAGCCAGAAAAAGTGGGAATTTTACATTGAAATCAAAAATTAAGTAAGTTAATTATTGATTCATCACTATTCAGACTTCATATATGCTTTATTTTCACCGTTATTTGCGGTTAAAGTTTTTTTAATCTACTGTTAACTTTGATTAGCCTTTCAGAAACCGGGGGTGAGTTTGTTTTCAATCCTGTACAGTCAAGACTATGTCAAGTTATAGCGGCTGTCGTATGTCCAGCAGTTGACGAACACAGGCTACGTACTTACGTACATACTACTACGTATTTATGCAGCCTAAAAAGCCAAATTTGATGAAACACCATTATATAGCTGTCAGGATATCGTGGATATTGCCTCGTTTTTAGTTTTTACGAAAATTTTAGCAAGCTTTATAATTTTTATCTATACTAGATATAAAAAAGAGAGAAATACAGACGGCCTTCATGTAAAG
Source organism: Ypsolopha sequella (assembly GCA_934047225.1). NCBI lineage: Eukaryota > Metazoa > Arthropoda > Insecta > Lepidoptera > Ypsolophidae > Ypsolopha > Ypsolopha sequella. The sequence goes on along the minus strand of OW203998.1, from coordinate 6,091,693 downwards.
AAAACTAAGTTTATACACATTTCTATAAATAAACAGTTACCGTTTCATGGAAAACAGTTTTTACCTGAAACCATTTCACAAATTCGGCGTCGTTTGAATGTGTCACCATCTCGCACCTCTTGATGGGAGATGAGTCGGAGTTTGGTGTGCGGGAGGAAGGAAAACGACCTGTGCAAAGTATCATTGAGATCAAAGCCATTAGGACGTACCAAACACCTTAAGCATTTATATATAGCAGCTGAGCGGGAAGGGGGCAAATGCTGTCACCAAATTGTGGGGTAGGGTGTGACCATTTCATGTTGTAACTGGGAACCAGTTGCACTTTTATTGCACTTTTTAATCCACTTTTAAACCTAATAAAATTTATCAGTATTCGGGTCATAATAGCAAAGCCGCTCTACGCCGAAAGAAGGCCATAATTTTATAGTCCATTTATAAAAATTCACGAACGAGATCCTTAATGTAAACAGTTTAAAGAAGGTTCTAATTCAGGGTATCACATTGCGATCACGATTCCTGAGGATCTGGTAAATGGATTAAGATGTGGAGACTGGAATACCAAACGGAATGCTGAGAAATTGCGACTTCTTTCATTTCAAGTGCTGATTTTTTATTTCCTTACACAAAGGGAGCATGCCAAATGGGACCCTATTAGCACAAAATAACCACTTACAGAAAGTTTACTCCGCATAACTAGCGAAAACAGGCGCAAGCACACATAGACGCGTACGTACGACGATCTCGGATGAAGTCGGTCGAATGCCAATACAAAATTCTGCTGAGATCATCATATGTACGTGCGCGTCCATGCATGTGTTTTCGCTCCATCGTCGAGTCAGCCTTCTGGTAGTATCATTTTTGTGCTATTATTAAGTCTCCGCTGTCTGTCTATCCGTCCGTCCGTCTGTCACAGGGGTCTACAGCTTCAGCCGTTATAGGTAGGCAGTTGAAATTTTCACAGAATACGTGCTACTATGGCTTCTATCACGGGAAATAATAATAAAAATTGAAATCCCACACAAAAAATAGCATTTTTTGACATTGTTTGTTTCTGATCTATGTAGACGGTAACCGGTCGGCCACGAGTTTAGGCTTTGCGAGGTGCGCCTTGCCTTGCTGTGAGCTCATACTTTTGTGTCGACAACGCGCCTCCCCGCGCATCGCCGCGCCCGCCGCCTAAAGCGAGGGTTGCCAACTATAGAAATATTTTCCTCGTACATAAGAAGCTAAAAATCAAACCTCAAACTTTTGAACCTCGTACGTGAATGTAATAAAACTAAAAATAAGGCATTGCAAGTTTCCTACTGAATAAAACATCACTTCGTATTACAAATCTTTAATATTACTCACGTAAAATAAAGAGAAAACGAAATTTGCTTAGAAGTACGAAAAATCTAAGTGAGTACCTAAGTAGTAAGCAACTTCTAGTCTTCGTTTACAAAAGGTAGAGACGCAACCGGCTCATTGACTCAAAAAATTAAAGATAATTGTAAAAATTCTGAAATTAGTTGAGACGCAACAACTACAAAAAAGTGCGAAAGTAATTTCAACAATGTAGTAAATAAAATTGAAAACAAAGTGAATGAAGGGGACATAAGAGGAGCCGCAAAGTTACTCTTCTCTGATGACGCAATTGTTCCCGATACGCCGGATACGCTTTCTGCCCTGGCTGAGAAACATCCATTCCCAGATGCGACTGGCCAGCTTGCGGATCCACCGGTATCTTTAGACCGCACACCCGAGGCGACAGCAGAGGAGACGCTGGCCGCGATCTTGTCATTCCACAACGGCTCGACTGGAGGCCCCAACGGACCTGTGTGGGACTGTCGGCGAGCCCGGTCTTGTTCTCTTGAGCGGCATCATGCGGTTAGTGAGTCTTATGTTGTCGGGTGTGCGAATAAATCACAGAAACTTTACACGGTGCTAATCTTATAGCCTTGAAGAAGACGATGGAATTAGACCCATAGCGGTTAGAAATACAATCCGCCGCGTAGTGTCTAAAATCTACTGTAAGCATATTTTACCGGATCTTTCATCCAATTTTCAACCCGTGCAGCTGAGTTTTGGTATACAAGATGGCTGCGAACCGGCTGTTCATGCAACTCGTACATTCTTGGCACACAATGCAAGCGAAGTCCTTCTGAAGGTGGGTGTTTAAAATGCTTTCAATTTGGTGGATAAAAGAGCCCTGTTGACAAAAACATCTACCTGCTACTTATCACTATCTCTTTTAGTGCTATAGTCGGCCTTCAGCATTATGTCTGATGGATCTTAGGATGTCAACAGGGTGATCCACTCGGCCCAGCGATCTTCAGCCTGGTTATTCATCCAATTATATCATCATTAACATCAAATCTAAATGTCTAGTATCTGGATGATGGGACCCTAGGAAGAAAAGCGACGTCGGTTTTGAATGACTTGAAATAAATAATGGATTTTTCCAAATGTGAAATATTTATCTCAGACACTGATTCCCTTATTTTGAAAGAAACCATGTCACAGCAAATTTCGATTTATTGGCTCTTAATATTAAAAACAACATGTGTCTTCGTCTTCTGGGGGCCCCAATCTACTATCATCCTATAGCAGATTATGCTACAGAACAAATTTTAAAATTTAAACACTCGACTGACCGACTGACAATTGATAGCTCATTTATTATAATCGGCTTCAAAACATTTTAAGTATTGATTTTTTATTAGCTACGAAACTAAAAGAAGGGACAGCCCTGCAACAGTAGGTATTTAAGTCTCGTACGGGGCGTGAGTTAAACTACTGTTCTGGTTTTACTATGGTCTTGGGCACCCTGCCATGCATCAGCCACAACGACAACCTCGACAAGGTTTTATTTATTTTAGCTTTAGATAGATTTCATTTAATTTTTATAGTAGATTCAGATTTGTTTAGTTTTTTAGTTATATTGTATTAATTAATTATTTCTTACTTTTTTCTTGTAATTCTGTTTTTTTTTTGTGTTGTTTCCATAACAATCGATCAAACAATCAGCTGGTACTTGCCTGAACTATAATTTAAAATTCTGTGTTGTGGACCCAATACCGAGATGCTTTTGTTGATTTAGACTGAAAATTGCGGCTGCTGTACGTTTTAATCTAGGTGTTAGAAATGATGACAAGAAATTGTTTTTTTTGTAAGAACAACAATCATCTAAACCTTTTGAGTCAATAAAAAATTAATATTTAAAAATAATGCGTATTAAATATAAAAGTTCAAGTATTATTATAACCATTTCTTGAATTGGTAATTTAAAGAAAAACAATGTGTAGACCAACTAGATATAAAAAAAAATCGAGTGTCAAATTTTTTGTTTATGAACACGCTTTTATCATATTTTTTTAACCAAATCAACATCTTCTCTTGAGCGCTATGACCCTCTTAGGAGCAATTTTAAGGAAAGTAAAGTCGGGGGAATCTATTACATCAAAGAATAAGTTAGGCTCCCCTCCTCCTGAATTGGACGATGACATAGAGCCTACGAAGAAGAGAAAAAAAACGAACAAGTACAGCCTTGTCCGGTCCAAGGTGGACTCATCTCCTCCTCCATTTAAAACAGGAAGCCATTTATATCGAAAAATTAAAACGTACGGAGCTGATATAAGAGCCCTTAATGACGAAAACTTTCGCCTTTTGATATCGATACGGAAAGCACATTGCCTAGGACGCGTTGACAGCCACTGGACCAGGCAACTTCCACCCTGTAATCAGTATTACAAAAGCAGGATGCACTTCTACGCAGAAACGCAAAAGAACAATCGATATCTTTACAAATTTTTCAGCAACGTTGCTCCACGAGTAGTTCCAACCAAGATGCTTGACCAGGAATGGTCAAAGACAAGAAAAGACATTATTATGAAAGCTAAGAAGAAATTTGTTTTGTTTTCACCAGTGCCGCAAGAGACTGTAGAAGATGGCGTTTTTATTGCTGCTGAAGGGTTCAAGAGACCTAGATTTTACCTTGATCTTAAAGTAGAGAACTCTTGCGCCCTCGGCTCACTCCTCATTGAGCTGTTCACAGACGTGTGTCCGCGCACCTGCCAGCTCTTTCAAGAATTACTTGAGTCGGATCCGTTCCAATACTCCTACATAAATACGAAGTTCTTTAGAAAAGTGCCTAACCTCTACTGGTCTGGCGGAGACGTGGTCCACGATAACGGGTTCGGATGCTACGCGCAGGCAGGGCGCCAGATGCCGATTGGGGCGGAGAACTTCCACTTTTCCCACTCCATGCCTGGTCTGCTCTCAATGCAAGTGACTCAGGATGATGAGATGTGTGGCATCTTCAACATAACTTTCAAGGCCATGCAACAGTTTGATCTACACAACGTCGTGTTTGGAAGGGTGGTTAGGCCATGCGCCACCTTTGATGTTATTAGGTGTTTGGGAGCTGCACTGAACCCTAAACCCACGGTTCTCATAGCAGGCACAAGGGTCTATACACAAAAGTACTTTAGATAATCTTATGAAACTAATTGACCTCTTTATGAGAAACTTTGGCGAAATCGTGCTTGTTGAATACACCTTTGTTTTGCAAGTTTTCAGTTCACTGTATTTGAATATTCTATATATAATAAAATAAAATAAAATATAATAAAAAATAAAAATAAAGGGAATTAAATAGCCTTTAATTCCCAAAAAAGTTACATTAAAATACGTTTCACATTTTTAAATATTTCATGCATGCACCATGTATCATGTATCAATTTTCTTTGACATTATTATTTAAATATTTTTTTTTTGTAATCTAATATGAATTGAATTAAAATGAATTGAATTAAATGAAACCATGACATAATATAATGCATTGTTAATTTTTTTTAATTTTTTTATTATTGATATTTAGCAATACACAAAGTCAATAATTAATCTTCTATAAATATGAATCATTTAGTTTGATTAAGTTTGCATACCTTCTAAATTAAAGTGAGCTACCCTTGATGTTTGTATGAGCAAACAATGATGAGACGGATAATAAATAATAAAGTCCAAATGCGCTCGCGAATGGGTGTTTGCTTTTCACTGTTGTGGATACGTGAAATTTACGCCACGATTGGGCTTTTAAATCAGTATTGGAGCGTAATTAATTCGCATGCAAATTTAACAATTCGATAAATTCTGCTTAGCGATGGAAATGATTGGAAGTCAATGCAGATTTAAATTATTAATTCGAAATTGTGCTTAAATTGTGCTTAAATTCAATGAGGTTCTGTATAAGCTCCACAGTGATTGGCTTTAGGATTATTTACCCCGAGCTCAAATCCTATAGAAGCTTAATATGTGTACGGTTTGCTTGTCCGGTTTTTTTTTTAACTTAGGTGGCCCCTTCTGCTCTGCTGTCATAGGTGTTTGTGACGTAAACATGACATAAAACGTAAAAAGTATTTATTTTCCAACACAAAGATACAGTTAGACAACACAAAGATACAGTTAGATACACATAAACTTTGCACACATCTTCCCCCCACACCGCGCTCCGACCGATCTGTCATCAAAAGGCGATGGCAAGACATTCAAACGGCGCCAAATTTGTGACATTGGTTTCAAGTAAAAACTGTTTTCCATGAAACTCTAACTGTTTATTTATAGAAAAGTATATAAACTTAGTCTTCTTTACATGAATGACGTGTGTATTTTTTTTTATTTTATTTCCAGTATAGGTAAAAATAATACAAATTGCTAAACTTTGCTTATAAACGAGGCAATGTTCACAATATCCTGACAGATATGGTGTTTCATTTTTTTTTTCATTTTGGGCCGTTTAGAGACGTAATTAGATGTTGCTAGATAAATATTATGAAAAAAAAATGAAGCAAATAAGCTGTTGACTTCAAAATCAGTTTTTACCTTTTCTATGAATCTTAAAAAATGAAAAATCCAGCCGTGAAGGGGCGAAACGCACAACCTAATTTATTTTTCATTTATTTATTTATATTTATATTTGGGAAACAAACAGTTTAACATTACATAACACCAATACACAACGAAATTACACAAACCAGCAAAGTTTCCACACATAGACAAACAAATGTAAAACAAGCAGTACAGTTCTAAGAAACAAGACAGTTGAAGTTAAATATAAAAACAAAATAAAATTAAAATCAATAGATATTACAATTATTACAAACAATTTTAAAATTTTTACTGTAATAGTTTTTTTATCGAAAAAAGTGACAAATTAAATAAATCAGTGTCATTACATTATTTGTCATATAAATTACACGTCCTGTATAAAAAACAATTTACTAAATATTTTTTGTGGTTAATGGCACAGAAAACAATCTTAAACTTCTTGTTGTCTTTGACGGACAACGGAAATTTATTTCGCTAAGCAAATGTGGAGTATCAACTAAATTAACAATTATTGTACATAAAAGTTCAATATCATGAGAGATTCGAAATAAGGCTGAAGCTTTGGTCTGGAGGTAATCTATAGTTCACGTATTTAATGAACTTATTTTGGATCCGTTTTATTATGTCAAGATCATATCATGTTAAGACTGTTCTTCTTAGTTTTGAATGACATATATTAATAAAAGTGATTTATGGCATTTGGCGATTAAAGTCAATTAGGCTTTTCTGGCAAAATTTCGTTATTTAATGCATTAGGTTGTAAATTAATAGGCACACATACTTTAAACACGCTTTTAAGTTGGTGTACCTATTCTAAATTCGAAGTGGGGGCGATTAATGGTCCTGCACGGACTCTCCGCTACCGTGAGTATTGTGCACTTCCCCCCGGTCAGTCACCCTAGCCAGCCCAGCTCTTTAAAATAGAGTCGAACGGCATCGACATGCTGACACAACTGATTCAGTGAAGGGAAGCTGGAGCTCATCATAGTCGCTAACCCTACTTTCGTTCTTATTTCCGCAGTGACGGGGCAGTGGAGAAGCACGTGCTCCACCGTCTCATCCTCGTTCATGCATCCTCTACATAGTAGGCTATCCGTGGTACCCGTAGTGAAGAGAAAAATCCTGTTAGTATACTTACCGTGTATTTCAACTCAGTCCGGTTTAGTTTTAAAAGGTACCTAGTTAACTTACAGTCTCTCTAGGGTACCATCATTTTTGTCATACGGCAGTAGGGTGTACAAAATGCATAAAATAGCAATACTTTTTGGAATAAATAGAATTTTATTTGTATTATAGTAATTACAAGATTAAAGATATCTGGGGGCACGGCAGTGCCCCCGCCGAGTCTCGCGGAACGGCCGTACCATCCTTTTCTCGAAGCAACTCACGGCATTTTCAACCCCCCTGTATCTTCGTTGTGGGTAAAGCTAGAAGTCTGAAATTTCAGTTACCAAGAGTACTTACTAATCCTACTTCTGACCCCAAATAACAACTTTGTACCTATATTTGATTACGAAATATCTCAAGTCAAAGTTCCCTTATTTTGTCACTGACTGACTGACACATCATCAAAAGTCTAAAGGTGTTCTAGCAGGCCTACAAACTTGAAATTTTGCATGCGGTTAATGTTAAGTGTACATTGCAATAAAAAAATATAAAAATGTTATTTGCGGTTGGTAATTTAATATTTCCATACAAAGTCTATACAAAATGTATGTTTCCAGCTGCATCTATAAATTTGTATGACACTAGATGACGTTGGTGGTACCTATGCTGCTTTGCATTAAAGACATCTACCACAAAAAATTCTACATCGTGACGCTAGATGGTAAAAAGTGTAAAAAAATGTATACCTTTATTTCCGAAAATAGAGCAAGTAGTAAAAATAAAAAATAAAACCGTTAAAGTGCGAAAAAAAAAACCGGTAAAGTGTAAATCGAACTCGCGCATAAAGGGTTCCGTACCCCTACACAATACGGGTACGGAACCCTAAAAGTAAATAACAACCATATAGATGCCATAGCAACATTAAGGCGACAAAAACAAAGCGATAAAACGGTAGCGCCTGACAAACAATTTGGTACCTTTTTAGTACGGAACCCTAATTTTCATTAGTTTACTTTAAAGTATTTACTACCCAAAAGTTTAAACTTGTACTTGTATGTATTACCGTTCTAAAGATAGAGCCTTTGTTATAATAATCTGTTCCTTGGTTAAGGAACCCTAAAAAGGGTGGTTTATAATGTTTTTGATAGATTCACAATTAGTCAATTTAAGAAGAGAATATCAACATTTCGTAATTAAGTCACTAAAAAACGGTAAAGTGCGAATCCGACTCGCACATAAAGGGTTCCGTACCCCCACACAATACGGGTATGGAACCCTAAAAGTAAATTGCAACAACATAGATATATGCGCTAGCACCATCAAGGCGACAAAAAACAAAGCGATAAAACAGGATAAAACGGTAGCGCCTGACAAAAAATTCGGTACCTTTTTAGGAAGGAACCCTCATTTTTTATTATTTGTTATTTTACTTTAAAGTAGTCTGCCTAAATTTTCAACTTGTAGGTACTTGTATGTATAACCGTTCTAACGATAGAGGCTTTGTTATAATAATCTTTGCTTTGGGTAAGGAACCCTAAAACACATTTAGTCTATTTAAGAAGAGAAATATCAACATTTGGTAAATAAGTCGCTGTTAAACCGGATAAGTGCAAGTCGGACTCGCTCACGAAGGGTTCCGTATTACCATCACACAATATGGGTACGAAACCCCAAACCATTATGGTAAATACCAACAATAAAGATGACATAGCAACATAAAGGCGACAAAAAACAAGGCGCTAAAATGGTAGCGCCTGACAAACAAATCAGCACCTTTTGAATAAGGAACTCTAACATTTATCTGCCCAAAATTGTTATATTATAAAGATAGAGCTGAAACAAATAACGTCGAATAATTGGACCCCCCCTTGAATTACATTTCATATTATTATTTGCCGTGATAGAGGACAAAGTAACATATATTATGTGAAAATATTTACGCGCTATATTCACCTATAACGGCTGAAGCTGTAGACCCCTGTGATAGATGGATAGACAGCGGAGGCTTAGTAATAGGGTAACGGAATCTTAGGATACGGAACCCTAAAAATCAAGGTAAAAGGTTATTTATCCAGTAAAGCTTACAGGAAAAATAAAGCTGCTAATGTTGTATTATTTGTATATGCATCCTCTATGATGTAGGTATAATGAAATGTCTTTTTACTCGTTAGTCATTGAATAAAGACCAGGTTTAGACATAATAATGTACTCTGTGGTTTAGACTGACAAGCCTGCCTTTCATTTCATGGTCATGGTTATAGAGGGATACTAAACCTGCCTGTTGCATCTAATTGTGGATAATAATAATAATAACTTACCGTAAAAATGAATATTGCAATGTAGCCTGAAATATTGTCCACACCTAGTTGTCCCTATACCTGGAGATGGTTTATGTTGGTTCCATTCTTTGTCATTCTCTATGTGTGAGAACGTTGAGTCGTCGTATGACATTAGGTTTGCGGTAGTCGAGTATGTGGAAGCGCATTGGGATGAAATGCAACTTTATACGTGTGACGAGCGTGGAGACACATTAAGGCGCTCTTATCCCAAAATCAGTAATTTCAAAGTCAAATAGAACTTTCAAATATCGTCTAAAACTTTCAAAAAAAATACGCAATATAGTTCAAACCTTTATCTAGGTCTTCCACGCATGTGTTACACGATCAGATAAACTTTTCTTGATAGAAATAATTCACGAACACAGCATGTACATAATAAGACCTTTCAAATCATGCCATTTCCATAATTCCACTCTTTTATTAACGAAACATATCTGGTAATATTGCTCTTTAAATTTTCTAGGTCGACCACGTAAGTGGGTTTTAATAAACATATCCCTTATTTTTAAACAATTTAAAAACCGATAAAAACAACGTAAAAGTACAAAAGTGTGGTTATTTTCTTTACTCCTTACACGTAAAGAAAAAGACAGAGAGTCAGTCTTCTGGGATAAGAGCGCCTTAACGCTGACCTGTACTCGACAGCAATGATGAAAACTACCACCTACGGTTCCGTATCCGAACTTATGGGAGCCACTTCTTTGTATCCATTTACTTTCGAGGTTTACAAAAATGACCGTTTGAGAGGATCATTTAGTGGCGATCCTGGGACGCCAGTGAAACGTTTACAATTTTCTGGTAGTTTCTTAGGTGGTCATTATGAAGTGCTCCTTCCCGATACTAGTTTCTCTGGAGTATGTCCAAATGATCAGTAAAAGGGAGTGGGCTTTAAGAAAATCCGTAGCTGACGTGCAAGAAATATTACCCGAGAAGAAAAAAAGGAGGACTACCTACAAAAAGAAATGAGATCCCATCAAAAACATAAAATGTACAAAAATGTCGAGTCTCGCAATGCAATCCTTCCACCGTAAAAAGTTGTGAGATCTTATGTAAAGCCAAGTCTGTTATTTTAGTTTGTATGGAAGCACCTTTTCATTTTAGTTAGTATGGGAGCACGTATTGAACAAATGTATCATTAATTGTTTCCTAATTAGTTACCTACCAACATTAAGTGACTGTATTAATATTAGTCATCTTTATTTCTCTAATAAAATATAGTGACTTGGCAATCGCAGAGCACAAATAAAGCGCTGATGCGTAGAAATATCTTCTCAAATCGCAAACAAATTGGTATTAGGTAGATATGTTGTATATGTTGCTGTGCGATTGCGAAGTCACTATATTTTATTATAGAAATAAAGATGATTAATATTAATACAGTCACTTAATGTTGGTAGGTAACTAAGTAGGAAACAATTAATGATACATTTGTTCAATAGGTGCTCCCATACTAACTAAAATGAAAAGGTGCTTCCATACAAACTAAAATAACAGACTTGGCTTTACATAAGATCTCACAACTTTTTACGGTGGAAGGATTGCATTGCGAGACTCGACATTTTTGTACATTTTATGTTTTTGATGGGATATATGTTTTTCATCACCCTGAATTTCTGCTGTCTCGTATATTCTTATCCCTTAGTTAAAGAAGATATAATTAACTTGTATAGTATAAGTTTTAGTATGTAACTGATATGTTGAAAAAATACATGATCTGGCTAAGTTTCTTGCCCTTCTTCTTAGCAAGACTAATCGAATGGGCGGAGGTAGGCATGTATTTATATATCTAACCTATTAGTATGTAGTATATAGCGTGGGATTTGGTCGGCCGCCTGGATTCGTGCTGAGGGCTCGGTTGGTGATCATTGAACCTGGGTCCCTGGCGGTTGATTGGATTTCACCTTGCATAATTATAGATTTTACCTATCATTTTAGTCGTATATATATTGCTACATAAATTAAATAAACCTTTAATTTAGTTCATGTAAGTACATTTATTATTTTATTAAATATATTTTTATAAGATTAAATTTGACTAGTAAAAAGTGTATTATGTATACTTACTTTACAAAATAAAGTATTTGAATTTGATATTATATTTTTGATAAAATAGTATATTACTTTTGGAATCTTTTTCTAGGGATCTGTTAAACCGAAACGCGATTACAGGAATTCTGCTCGATATAAATATTTATTGAAATGAGGTCCTTTTCGACACCAATTCTCCTGGTTTGACAATTCAGAATGACAGATGGACTGCAATTATATTTTATTAGATGGGTTAAGAAAATATTACAAATCTTATCATGGAAATGGATGGCATTTTAAGAAGAACTGTTTTGGAAATTTAATTTTGGTCATTAAACTGACTGTAGAAACAAAATTCAATACGTAGATTTGAAACCTTGAAATCAACTTTCAAACAAAAAACAAATAATGGAAATCTATTGAATTACAGGAAATATGAAGTCATGGTAGGTGGTAGAGCTGATGCCGAGCTCGACTGTGGAGGTACCACCATCTTACTTGGAGACCCCCTCGAAGTAATTCGGGGGAGAGTAAGAGGACAGCTCACAGGCAAAAAACCAGGGGGCCCATCATGCCTGGGACCGATGGATGGCGTTATATCCATCCCTAATAGCCGGGCCTTATATGGAACAGACTGGTGACGGGCAGCGGCGTCACTGGTGCGAGAGTTCCGGCACCGCGCTCACCAACCTGCCTGCCCAGCGTGTGTGAGTATGGGCAATTCTTCCAGGATGACCGCCGGGAGTGGCAAAGTCCTGGAAAGGCTTATGTCTAGCAGTGGACGAACTAGGCTGATGGATAATGAAGTCTTGAATCTGTAAGATTTTTTTTTATTAAAGAAAACCTATTATTATTATAATTTGGTATTCAGGAACAATATTTGATGACATTTCAGGTGAAATTCGAAATAAAATTGTTTTGCTCCCGTACTGTATTTATTGTATTTGAATTATCCAGTTCGTATAGGAACAAAATCTTTTTTTTTTATGTTGGTGGAACAGATCATTGAACCTTGTACCTGATCACTAACCGAGTCCCCAGTATGAATTTGGGCGGTTGATTAAATTTCACCTTGTATTTTCAACATTGCCATATTCGGTTGATTCTTTTTTGTGTACCACGCCAGTACTTCGGGACAGGAATGAATTAATCAATTATTTTTAGGGTTCCGTACCCGAAGGTTGCCAAACAGGACCCTAATCCCTATTACTAAGCCTCCGCTGTCTGTCTGTCTGTCGCAGGGGTCTACAGCTTCAGCTGTTATATACAGGTCGCGAGCTGAAAATTTCACAGAATCGTCTTAATATGGTTTCTATTATGGCAAATAATATTATAATGAAAAATTTAGACCTAGGAACCCCACTTCATACAAAAAAAGCCTCGAATAAGTTGCATTTACTAACTTTATTTGTTCCAGCTCTATCTTACAGACGCTAATACGCACAAGTTTAAAATTTGATTAGATTTCTAAGGATTTATATAAACGGCTCAGCTCAATACGAGTTATGATCGGGATAGCCGACCAGTTTCAGCAGATTTAGACTGCCTTCATCTGGGCGAGTGAAGACGTTTACGCGACGACGTTACGCCTAACACGCAGTGAAGGCAGTCTAAATCTGCTGAAACTGGTCGGCTATCCCGATCATAACTCGCATTGAGGTGAGAAGTTTATATAAATCATGAATTATCCTCAAGTTTCATTTAATTCTATAATAGATTACTTAAGGCTTCTAAAAAAGTTAAAATTATTAAAAAAAATATATTAAAAAAAATCATGAATACAAGTAAAATGATAAAAATTAGGGTGTCAGTTTCAGTTTCGTGCCGAATCGTTTGTCTGGCGCTACCATTGAAGTGCCTTGCTGTTGTCGCCTTGATGTTGATATGGCTTCTACATTGCTGTTATACCATAATGTTTTAAGGGTTCCGTACATACGTAGTGTGTTGTGGTACGGAAACCTTTGTGCGCGAGTCTGACTCGCACTTGGCCAAGTTGTATTATAATAAACCTCTTGTAATTTCAATTATATTATATCAGTATATGTTGTATGTCTCTGTATTATATAGTAAATTCTAAATTCTAAATTAGTAGGGGGGGTGATGAGTCCTGCACTGATTCTCGGTAATCGTGAATATTGTGCACTTCTCCCCGGTCAGTCAGCCCAGCCAGGACAGCTCCTTAACCCCTTGGATACAGCTTCAGGCTTCGAGAGGCGCGCCAAGCGGTTCTTCTTGTGACGGCGCCGGCGGAGAGAATAATAATAATAAAATTCTATATTGCACTAAAAAAATTGTATAGAAGGCGAACTTAATGCTATCTAGCATTGTCTTCCAGTTAACCTTTGGTGCTGTGGATCGTTATTGGGTAGTGCCGGGAAAGGTATCGTAGAAACAATACTAAATGCCTTAATGACAGAGGCATTAAAATATTCGTATAAACAAACGGAGCATAATATCTACATAATCTACATAATAAATAGTAAACAAATGTACTTACTATAAAATACAAATAAAAAAAAATACATACATACATATGTACAAATACATATAAACAAATACATATTATGTAAATATAATAAGCAATTAAGAGAAAGATTCAAAACTCATACAAGGATTGATCAAGTAAATGTGCTATGACTGTATTAATTACTTTGCATATGTAAAAAAAAGTGCTGCATGACTCTATTTTTAAAATCAGCTATTGATGAAGACTCTCGAATGATGAGTGGTAAGCTATTTCAAAGACGTATTGCGTAAATTGTGAATGAATTTGTAAACATGTCAGTTTTGTGTGAGGGGGTGCACAAAAGTAAATGGTTCTCTGGGCGATGATTCATACAAATGCATGAAGTTCTATAGAGCCGGCCATGGGCCGCCGCTCACGCATTTTGGCCGGCTTCGAGTGACTTGCGCTCTCGGGACGGCGGTGTGCTGGGAGGCGGGTGGTTGAAACAGTGATCGAGCGTACAGGACGAACTTAGTGTCGAGCGCTTTGAGCGAGCGAGCGCGCTATACATCCGATGCGTTGGAAGGCGCCGACGGGTGTCGTGGCAGGGCAAAGCTCGTCGCAAAAACCGCCTGGAAGCGCAGCAAGAAGCGCCGCCAGAAGCCTGAAGCTGTGGCCTTGGCGTAAAGTAGAGCCGAACAGCTTCAGCATTCTGACACATTAACTGGTCCAGTGAAGGGAAGTTGGAGCTCGTCGCAATCCCTGCTTTTCGTCTCATGTTTTGGTTGCAGAGCAGTGGAGTAGCACATGTTCCACTAACTCGTCCTCTAGAAGGGACCCTCTGCATAGAGGGCTATCGGTGCCACCTGTGGTGAAAAGGTGCTTGTTTAGGTTGCAGTGTCCAGTTATGATACCTACCATGTCAGGTAGGTCGGACCGTTTTAGTTTTAATAACTTGTTATCTTACCATTCGACTGCGGTATTATATAGTAGATAATATATAAATACATACGATATCAATGTTTGTAATAGAGTACATACCTACAGGAAGGGACATGTAGCGGAACGAAATAAAACAACGAGATAAAGATCAGCACGAGTCGATAGTTGACACAACTGCAACTGGGAAGTTGAAAAAAATGCGGCTTTGTTTCAATGATACAACCGCAAATATTAAGTAGATTATATCCATTCAACCATCCATCCATCAGCCTGGTTCGTTCACTGCTAGACATAGGCCTTTCCAAGATTTCGCCACTCTTTGCGGTCTTCTTCGAAAAAATGTCCATACCAGAGACTGTAAGCGGTTGAAAACGGTAAAGGCATTATGATACCTTAAAATAACGATACTTTCTTTTTCTTAGAGGTTGGGGCCGGGAGGCGGGTATTCGGCAACTCATCAAAGAAAATAAAGGTAGTAAGGGTTAGGTACCATAACCGAAACATACCTTTATTTAGGTACAGAAATATTCAGGTAACCGTAATATACAGGTATGACGTCATATCGTAATTTAAAGGTACCTCTATTTTTAGGTTATTCGGTCCCTGGTCCATACCCTCACGCTAAGCAGGCAGGTTGTAGCGCGGTGCGGAAACTCTCGCACCGGTGACGTCGCTGCCCATCGCTAGTCTGTTGGCAGTTAGAGATAGACATACAATCATCCACTGGTCTCAGGCACGGTGGGCTACTTACTTGGTTTCGCCTGTTTGAGAGCTGTCATCTTACTCTCCTTCGAATAACTTCGGAGGGGTTTGCGATTAAGAATGTGGTACCTCCAACGTCGAGTTCGGCATCAGTTCTACGATCTATTTTTGCGTTGTCCAGATAAATTATTATTATTCGCTCCTATAGAGCGGCAAAGAGCCAAATAGTTATATTTTAGGGTTCCGTACCCGAAGGGTGTCAAACGGAATCCTAATTACTAAGCCTCCGCTGTTTGTCTGTCTGTCTGTCTGTCCATCTGTCACAGCGGGTCTACAGCTTCAGCCGTTATAGGTGGCCTGTTGAAATTTTCACAGAATA
This sequence comes from Ypsolopha sequella, assembly GCA_934047225.1. Taxonomy (NCBI): domain Eukaryota; kingdom Metazoa; phylum Arthropoda; class Insecta; order Lepidoptera; family Ypsolophidae; genus Ypsolopha; species Ypsolopha sequella. The sequence continues at coordinate 6,075,885 of OW203998.1, read as the reverse complement.
TGTTTTATTATGAGGACAGCTCACAGGCAAAAAACCAGGAGGCCCACCATACCTGGAACCGATGGATGGTGGTATATCCATCCCTAATAGTCGGGCCTTATATGGAACAGACTGGTGACGAGCAGCGGCATCACTGGTGCGAGGGTTCACGCACCGCGCTCACCAACTCGCCTGCCCAGCGTGTGTGAGTATGGGCAATTCTTCCAGGATGACCGCCGTGAGTGGCAAAGTCCTGGAAAGGCTTATATCCAGCAGTGGACGAACTAGGCTGATGGATGGATGGATGTATGTTTTACTATGGCCTGTATCAAGGCCAATACTCGTAACAAAATTAAAAAAATTAATTTCCCTTCAATTTGATTATTGTATGATATGATATGGACCGATGTTTGCGTGTATTGTAGATGCAGTATGTTTTTTGAGTAATGACATAGGTATGGATATTTATATGAGTTACAGTGTAATTAACAGGTGATGGAGTACAATAATTCGGTGTAAGTACATACGAGTATTAATTTAAAATTTGTTAGAAATATTAACAAATAGATTGAAGGTAGAACTAACTCGAGCAACTTCATAATCAAAACTCCAATAGGTTGGCATGCAAAGAAATAATAAAGTCATTTATTAACAATAGAGGTAGAGTAAATTTTTAGCTGATCAAGCTGAGCCACATTCTAGAGCATAATATGAGGCATTCCTCCTTCCTGGCGCAAGTAGACTCTCCCATTTGATGGCCAAGCAAATTTATACCCATAAGACCTTGTGAAATCTCTGGCGAGAAAAAATAAGCGATTGGTTTTGGGAGTCAAAAGTTCAGAGGCGAAGATAGGAATTGTAGGATTAGAGATGCCAATGTGTTTAGAGTTCAGTCTGTCGGAATAATTCTTATTGTATTTTTTAAAAGCTTTTAAAAGTTGCACCTTTTTTATTTATTTATATTTATTAAGGACACAAACAGTCTAATAGTAATATATACAACGTGTAACGGTGTAACAGAAAGGTGTAACCATATTTGAAGAGCTTATTCAGTCAATGGTATAGAACAACTTTTACTATGGAACAAACCCTGTATCTCGAAAAAAAAAAAAAAACTTTTTCATAGAAAAATGCAATGCCGCTCGGCTGAAATGTATGGAAGGGCAGATTTTTTTTTTGAGATTTCGGGGTTGGCTCCATAGTAAAAGTTGTTCTATACCATTGACTGAATAAGCTCGTCAAATATGGTTACACCTTTCTGTTACACCTTGTATATCTTAAACGTAATCTTATTCTAACATCGACAAGGACCTAAAGTAATAATAGTAAATATATTTAAATGTTAACATAGACGACAAAATATAATTTAATTTAAGTAAACTTATCAAACAACATTTGAGTATGAATAAAAAATATATATACAACCTTATGACATGAATGAGCTTAACCTACTTTAACAGAAAAAAATAAAAATAAAAAAATGAAAAAATGTAGAGGCCACCCTGCGGGTACTTTATGCGCTACCCTAAAGTTTATTTACAATATTGGGCGCACTCAAACCCGCAAGATGGCATTGCTGCCCAGGTACCCTGGTCTTGATGGTAATTGTTTCTGTTGTAAGTCAAGTCATATCAAGTCAGTCAGTCAAGTATACATTACATACAAGAATCATAAAATCATTTCACCCACCATTGACAGATATAAAATTAAGGACGTGGGAATACTCGTACATATGGTCACTTGGTGCGCACTACGGACCAGGACTAAACAAACAACACTGACTCCACTTTGACTGACTCGACTCGACTCGACCAGGACTTGACTTACAACAGAAACAGTTACCATCAAGACCAGGGTACCTGGGCAGCAATGCCATCTTGCGGGTTTGAGTGCGCCCAATATTGTAAATAAACTTTAGGGTAGCGCAAAAAGTACCCGCAGGGTGGCCTCTACATTTTTTCATTTTTTTATTTTTATTTTTTTCTGTTAAAGTAGGTTAAGCTCATTCATGTCATAAGGTTGTATATATATTTTTTATTAATACTCAAATGTCATTCATTTAAAATCATTAGTTATAAGGTTGTATATATTTTATGTCATTTACCGTTTTTAATTCGACTGACGCCGGCCCCAAAGTGGGCCGAAATATATTTCGAAAATAATTTTTATATACTTAATGTTTTAATTAAACAAAAAATAAAATAAAATAAGTGCTCTATGTAGCAATATATATATATATTTATATCAAACAACATAAATTACGTAAAAAACCTACTTATAATATTGTAACAAAATTAAACGTGCTTAATCGTAACTTTTTATTTAATTAAATTAAATTTGATGAGAAACATAAAAACTTAAATAACATGAAATACAACTAAAATAAAACCTTACGAATTTACTTATAAAACTAAAATGTCTCCTAAAGTAAAATTAAATTATGTAGAAAATGTAACGTGTAAATAAAATGTTAATAAAAACGTGCTGTATTTTTAAAGGACGTCAGAGAAAGTGTAAAACAATCTAGATGTTTCAGTTTTTTATTGTGTACCCTTAGTTGCGCCTGAGGATAGTGTTTTTGGAGTAGTTTTTAGATCCAAAGCTAATATTAGATAAAACTATGTACCAGAACGTGAGGTGATGCTACGTGGAACTTTAAAAGGTTATTCGTGAGTTCAATACAGATTGAAGAGGTCGATCTTTCTTTTTTAGGGTAGCGTTCCGAAACACCTTAGGTTGTCCGATGAAGTAGAAGATATTACTATCTGTCAGATAAAAATAGCTCAATGCTGGTTCCAAAACCACAAATGAGATCGTTTTGGAACGATCAAACCCGAGCAACTTTTTCTACTGACACGACCAATATGTTGCTCTGCGAAAATCACCGGGAATATTGTTATTGCTCTTGTCAAAAGCATGATTCTTGACGTATGATTTTTATACGTTTACATGGATATAAAAATTACAAAACATGAACTGAAGAGTGTTAAACGTTTGAACACATCTCAATCCACAGATGAGAACTATTCCTATTTTCTCGCCTAGAACGACATTTTTATTTGAATTTGTTTTTTGTTATTTCCTTCAAGTCTGAAACTTGATTATGAGCAAGCTTTTCTCAATTCAATTCAAAACCATTTTATCTGGCTTCTTTAAACGTATCTCCGAACATTAGTTCCGCCAATAACTTGTTTTAAGCGAAAAATAAAAAATATCGTAGATAAAATCTCATCCATCATTTAAACATTTTCGTCTTCCCGCCAAATTTTTCTTTTGACATATTACTCTATGTCCGTTCCGAATCTCACCAAAGTTAGTCCGAAGACTGTTCCATTATGACCGGTTCCAAAACGTATTGCTCATCCCTCAGAATAAGGAATACAAATAGAAGCCTGGCTAAAATAAGAACTGGGCATTAGCCATTGTACTCATCTAACGTAAATTACTCCTGTGTACGAGTGAATGAAACACCGGACCGCACTTACTTTATATTTTTTCCTGGTGTGTCACTAGATTGAACCAAGCAAATGTCAGTTGGATGTAATTTGGATGTATTTTAAAAATTATAATACCATCAAATTAAATACGTCTCATCATTGTATCGTTTTGTTGTAATATCGTACGTTGCGTGCATCACATCTTAATTTGGTGGCATCGAAATGTCTAATGCATTTTGCAAAAGTTTACAGCTTCACCGAGAGAAATTAAATATTTTGGTGCTCTTCCTCTCAAAATTCGTGAAAGTGTGATTTATTATTGTTTGTGTTGATTGTTTTTTAACATTGTAATAAAATGTCTTGTGCGATTGAAGGCTGTAAATCGCATACAGGAAAAAAAGAAAACAACACTGAAGCAATATCATTTCATCGGTGAGTTCTGATAGTTTTTATGTTAATAAGTTGCAGGATCATACCTAAAACTCAGTAACAATAATAGTAGTTCTTGTAAATCATACTCGTGTTCAATTCTACACCGATATTTGCCTGTTTTATATAGATTTTCTGCCGACTATTAGAGGTTATGATTTTCGCATAGTGATGTACTAAAGTCCGTGTGGCAAACTATCGAACATTGGTTCCCGCGGCAGCCATGCATAAAGGATAATACTTACCGCAGATTAATTGCAGCGCGAGTTAAAAGAAAAATAATGCCGAATAAATATCGCTATATTTTTTTGTTACAGATTTCCAAAAAGGGAAGAACCAAAAAGTGAATGGCTTAGACGAATAATTAGAACAAATTGGGCAATTTAAAAAAGCAGTCATATTTGTTCGAAACACTTATGCCGGATTCTTTTGGATCAAACGAAAATTTAAAATGGAGACGGTTAAAAGCAGATGCTTTACTGACGTTATATTTACCAGATACAGACACATTGGTAACCTTTAAATAATTATGTATAATTGCATTATCAATCTTGTAAGTAGGTACGTGCTTTACTATACTATAGTATATTAACTCGATAATTTTTCAATTTTAGGCAACAGAACCAGTACCTATGGATGTCTGTGGTGTAGAAAAGTGCATACTTCTATGTTCGCAAATCGTTCTGAAAGGCCTGTTCAGAACTTGTACGTTACTTCCGTGATCGACTTCACGAAGAAATTCCGCAGATCAAGACATTTTCGTACTTAGTGGTTGACAATAAAAGTACTTTGACAGGGTAGTTCTATCGTGAAATGAATTTTTGGAATGCTTATTGACTTGAACTGCGCATAATTTGATTTCTTATTACAGGTTATTAGGTATTTTAATCGTTCATTATTTGTTAGTTGTTATTCAAGATAAGTTGATGTTTATTTGATAGAAATAATGAAAAAAAATGAAATTACCTCTGTAGTAATTGCGCTGTCATCGCACATCATTGACATAATATTATTATTACAAATCCTATAAGTCTATGATTATTATGATTTCTATTGTTGCGATTAATTCCTTCCTCCTTGATTGAACAAAGACGCGACATCAACGAACATCTATTTGATTGAGTCAAGAGGCGACTTAAAAAGTATCCACTTAAATAGTTTACGGTTGTATCTCTGATACAAGCTACAGCATTTTTTGTACTAGAAACAAGCACAATTTTGGACTTAACTTATGTACTACCTGCCTACGATATAGTAATTTGTACTTAATAAAAAATATATTATGCTAAACGAAAGATATCCTTTTATTAATTCTTTATTTGCACAATATAACATGTGTCCCACTGGGGTAGACAGAGACCACTTTGCTATTAATCTCTTGGCCTCCTTCCAAAGCAAGAGGATGTCACCAGAAAGGTCGGTGCCTCCTGCATTCTCTTTTTTTCACACTTTGATACGATATAATGTGTGGTAAGCAGATTGGTCGTGGTTCATTTCGATTTGGTTTATTTATCCTAGTCAAAAATCGACATTGTTACATCACTAGCGAAGCAACGAACTAGTGACAACCTACCTAATTAAGAAAAAACTAATACATATCCATCTCTCTCTAACGCACTAGAATGTCGTAAGAAAATCAAGGATAGGTGTCTTTCTCCGCGTATTATTTTAGCCAGGCTTCTATTTGTATTCCTTATTCTGAGGCTCATCCGACTAGAATTGCTCGATGATAGGGGTTTTGGTTTCGGAACGCTACCTAGATGGTAACCTTGAGACTTCACGAATGTCGTGCATTTCGATATTCTGCTTGAGAGTTGCAGCGAGTTTGCAAACTTACTCGTAAAGATCTCCTTTCTTTTCTAAAATTAAATTATGTTAAGGTGTGTTAATTCGAAAACCATTTTGAGATTTAGGTTTAATAAACCGTATTTTAGAACTTGTGGTCTAAAAAACCTCATTATGATGAATATTTTTACGAAAAAGCTGCAACTTCCATTTGCCTTTGTGTGACGTCACTTGTGTTATGGCTGTTTAGAAATGTGTCCTTTGCTATCAATATAAATTTATAATAATTTACTTCCAACTGATTTGACAAATGAATGACAGATGAGTAGACAAACAGAGACAGACAACTTTTTAGGGTTCCGTAGTACCTAAAAGATACAAAAGTAACCTTATGGTGAGACTCCGTTGTCCGTCCGTCCGTTCGTATGTCACAGCCTCATAACTTTAGCACCGTTAAAGATAAATACATAAAATTTGGCACAAAAATAGCATTAATTTGCCCACATATAAAAGTGTAAAAAAATATGAAAAATTTGAATCTGTTCAAAATGTTTCCAAAACAAAAGCGAGAAAAATAAAAAAAAATTGCCTTAAAATACAACATGGGTATCAAATTGTAGGTATTAAAAAGTTGATTTTAAAAATATACACTTTTAATATATTTACTCACACTGGTTTCGAGAAATATTTAAAAAACCCCAAAAATATGTATGTCCCCCTCCTTATCTCCGAATCTGGTAAGCCGAAAAATATGAAAAAAGTGTAAATTATAGATCATAACTGGCCAATTACAGGAAAACAATAGAAAATAAAAAAAAACCAGCACTAATGAGAAAAACAAAAAAAGAAGTAAAATAAATAAAAAAAATATTTTATAAAAATACAATATGGTTATAAAATTATAGGTATTAAAAAGTTGATTGTAAAAATATATACTTTTCATATATTTACTGACACTAGTTTCGAGATATCTTTTAAAAACCCCAAAAATATGTATGTCCCCCCGCTTATCTCCGAAACTGGTAAATTGAATTATAGATCATAACTGGCCAATGACAGGAAAACTATAGCAATTAAAAAAAACTTCAACACTAATGAGAAATACAAAAAAGGAGTAAAATAAATGAAAAAAATATTTTATAAATATACAACATTGGCATCAAATTGTAGGTATTAAAAAGTTTATTGTAAAAATATATACTTTTAATATATTTAATGACACTGGTTTCGAGAAATCTTTAAAAAACCACAAAAATATGTGGGGACATACCTTATCTCCAAAACTGGTGGACCAAAAATATGAAAAAAATCATGGTAATATGTGTTTACGTAAAGATTACAGGAAAAATAAAGCGGTCGAGAAATTCACGAAAAAAAAATTACAAAATTAAATTTATCATCTACAATACGGAACCCTAGGTACGCGAGTCTGACTCGCACTTGGCCGGTTTTTTTTAAGCAATCACACACCACAAACAGTATAATGTTTTAAATTCTCAAGTGACGCCATATCGGACAATTCTTTAAAAATCATGAAAAAATAAAGGTTAACTAATATACCAAAATAATGAAAACTATGTCCTAAAATGGCGTATATTCCCTGAAAAAAAATAAAAAAAAAATCTTTTAGAATTTATGCTATGGGAATTAAAGGCCATTTAGACGATAAATACCGCACACGGAATCAATCGCAGTAATCACGCCAATTGGAGTCATTGCGAGTCTGAAAGCCGTTGGGCTATGATGATTTAATCATTTGCTTCACTGAATTCATTATCGTCTAAAGCAGGCTTTACGGCGGTGCAACACGTTCTGAAACCCAGGGGCTTCCATACAAAAGCAACCCTTCCATCCATCCATCCATCAGCCTAGTTCGTCCACTGCTGGACATAAGCCTTTCTAAGACTTTGCCGCTCCCGGCGGTCATCCTGGAAGAATTGCCCATACTCACACAAGCTGGGCAGGCGGGTTGGTGAGTGCGGTGCTGGAACCCTCGCACCAGTGACGCCGCTGCTCGTCACCAGTCTGTTCCATATAAGGCCCTTAAGCAACCCTTAGTTAGATTTTATTATTTTATACAACATAGAATATTTAATTGTAACTTCCGTTTTGGTATTTGTAAATATGATGTTGTCTATAAACGAACTTGCTTGAAAGACAGCAAATTGTTAGCGCATTTGTTTACAAAATAAGTTATAAAATTTTATGAATTTATTTCTTAACGCTTAGTTATTTTATTGCTTAGTTAGAATAATGATTGTTAAGTTAGAAGCTCTAATGAAAAATACAAATAATTAATTGGATTCAAATTGACAACAATAAATTACGGATAGATGCTTCCTTGCTGTTTTTTCCCTGGGGCCTTCATATATTAGGTATTTACATATGAAATTGCCGCTTTCTATAGATAATTTCAAGGTAACTCAATTTTCAGTACTGACATTTTTGCATTTTTTTTTGGAATGACATAGCCAAAGTATGTAATTTCTTTTGTCTATGAATGAGACAACATTAAGCTAACAGCAACATTCACTTAATTTTTGAAAAATGTCAGCTGTAAATAATTATTACGAATCTTATCATGGAAATGGATGGCACTTAAGACGAACTGTTATTAACATTTTAATTTTGGTAATCAAACTGACAATAAAAACAAAATTCAATGCGTAGTTCTAAAACCTTAAAATCATCTTTCAAACAAAAAACAAATCATAGAAATAGGTAATTGAATAACAGGAACTATGAACTCATGAATCTGTAAGAAAATTTCGGCAATTTCATATGTAACGACCTATTATTATTATGTTCAATACTTACCTTATTGAATATGTTTGTTCATGAAAGCTGAAAGTGTTCACCAACAAGAGTTAAATAGAAAAGTTAGTAAAGTAACTTGTTTGTTTGTTTTTGAGAGAAATGTATCAGAGAACAGAAAATAAAAAGCTCGTATCTGTTTTGTTCAGAACTTTATGAGTTGCAATAAAGCTCAGCTTAGAATGTTTATGGTTGGTAATTGGTAGGCAAAACTGTAACAATAAACGTCAGCACTTGAAAGTTGGACAGGTTATTAAAAAACTTGGACGATATTAGATAAAAACCGGCCAAGTACGAGTCAGGCTCGAGCACGAAGGGTTCCGTACCATTATCTATAAAAGCGGCGAAAAAATCACGTTTGTTGTATAGGAGCCCCCTTATATATTTATTTTATTCTGTTTTTTTAGTATTTCTTGTTATAGCGGCAACAGAAATACATCATCTGTGAAAATTTCAAATGCTAACTATCACGGTTCATGAGATACAGCCTGGTGACAGACGGACAGACGGACAGACGGACAGACAGACGGACAGCGAAGTCTTAGTAATAGGGTCCCGTTGGTTACCTTTTGGGTACGGAACCCTAAAAACTTGGATGATATAAAAAAAGAAATGAGGAAAATTAGGTAGTGGCGAACCAGAGTGAAGTTAGCTGCCAAAAGTGTCCTGCCATGTCAAGTTAGCAGCCAATTAGTTACCTGCCATTTAGCGGATGGCTCGCCTGTGGAGGTACCACCATCTTACTTGGAGACCTCCTCGAAGTAATTCGGGGGAGAGTAAGAGGACAGCCCATAGGCAAAAAACCAGGAGGCCCACCATGTCTGGGACCGATGGATGGGGGTATATCCATCCCTAATTACATTTGGCAACTTTGTTATTTGGTGTCGTCAGGAATCAGTCTCCTAGTTACCTTTACGATAAAATAACCTGGCAATCTACTGTACACCATCGCGCTACTAGAGGCAGCAAGCATCGCATGGTAATTCCCATCCATAAAACAAGTGGCTTTAAAAGCTGTTTTCAATATAGGGCTGCCAAAATATGTAATGATTTGCCACCACCTATACATCTGTGTAAATCAATTAAGAGCTTTAGGGTTAAATACAAAGAATTTTGTATTTATCAACAAATAATTAATGAGCCCAAATAAAATAAAACTGGATTATTACGCAAAATATTTTGTTTCCAATTATTTACATAAACATATACGAGTAGACACATTTAGACACCTATTATTATTATTATTATTATGCTATCTTTTAAATTATCGTTAATTATCTTTAAATAACCCTCCTTATGGTAGAAATTTTGTTTTTGTTTTTAACTTTAATATTGCCACCGGCTCTTAGCAATTGTACACCTATTTTGTATATATAGCATAAGGTCGGTTTTGGAAACGGGCCTCAACTGAAAATCAGCGCAGTGGCTTGCCTCTGTATTATGCTGAGCTGAGGACCTTTTCCACTACCACAGCACTTACATTATTTATTAGTTTTAGTTGTGTTATTATTTTTTTTCTTTTTAATTGTTTAATTGTTAAATGTGTATTTTTTTGTTTTCTTTGTCGTGTAATGCTGTGGAAATGGAATAAAGAAGTTATCTATCAATCTATCTATCTAATAGCCGGGCCTTATATGGAACAGACTCGTGACGGGCAGCGGCGTCACTGGTGCTAGGGTTCCGGCACCGCGCTCACAAACCCGCCTGCCCAGCGTGTGTCAGTATGGGCAATTCTTCCAGGATGACCGCCGGGAGTGGCAAAGTCCTGGAAAGGCTTATGTCCAGCAGTGGACGAACAAGTCTGATGGATGGTGGATGAATGTATGGATAACGAGTGTTCTAGAACGTCATGTATCTATCTGTGGCAGACAAATAGTAAAATTCGCAAGTTTAAAACTGACGTTTTCGGTTTCTAAACTCTCGTTATTTTGCTATTTGCGTCGTCGTCGTTATATCGTAGAATTCGGCATTTTATAATTTGCTGATGCATATCGTAATTCTGTTGGATCTATTGAGGGTTGCTCGCTCTGCTCCGCTTCGCTCGGCTCCTAATAATATGTATTTACATGTAAACCTAACACGCCCCACTCCTCACTTTTTAGAAAATAAACGAAACATTTTACAATTTGCCTTCAGCAAAATGCTATTAATTCACATATATTTAATATTTTTAATTTAAAAATAAGAAATAGCAATCATTTTGTATTTTGTACCGGGCACAAAACGTTACCGTTACTCCTTGAACTTTTTCACAATTCCCGTTTTTGTATAGATGGTGATACTTTGCCAGTTTTTACAATGCCAATTTAAGGTGAGGCATCGAGTTTTCAACGGGCAATGTCACTCCAAGCGGAAAAACGAGAGAAAGATAAAAAAAATTGCCTTTTTATTTATATAAAAAATTTTAAATCACTAGAAACATTTCCAATTACTAAAATGTAGATATTGTTAAAACCCATCTAATAAAATATGTTTGGGGTCTGTACATGATAATTATTTGTCAAACGATGAGAAAGCGTGTGTTTGAAGATCTCATTTTAATAATTATTTTTTCAATGCAGTTGCTCGTAAAGTTTTCTTTTTTGTGTAACAAAATTATGCGGAAACCGACTCTTTATTTCACGCGTGAAATAAAACAGTACTGAAATCCTTTATTTCACACGTGAAATAAAGTAATTTTTTTAAGTTTTTGACTCTGTGGTGCATGGTGCAAGTCATAAAATTTAAAAAATTACAAAAATACAAGGAGGTTTTGCTATCCAAAAAAAAAAACAACTATTTATAAGTATGCGCGCTCTAGCAATAATTGAATGATGATAAATTTTCTTTATTGTACTTATTGTTTTGTTGTATTACCTCGCAAAATGCATTGAAAAATGTTGTGAGATACTTGAGCGAAAAAGGTTTTTATCCGAATGCGTGCCAATTTGGCACTTATTCGTATAAAACCTTACTTTCCGCACGTGTATCTTAAATAACTACTAAATAACTCGTATTATCGAGTGAAATATTTTTGTTAACGTTTCTGCATTTATTTTATTTTCATTTATCACACTTTTTGTACCTTTACAAACATAATTTAGAACACATTTTCACATAAAAGAAAGACATTGTGTACAAAGGCGGCACTTATTGCTAACAGCAATATCTTCCAGGCAACCTTTGGGTGGAATGAAAAAGTTGTTAACGATAAAAGGGTAGCGTTAATGCTAACAAAAAAGTGCTAATTTTAACCGATGTAATGTTAAATTAACATTCTGTGTTACAGAAATCTAGAAAAAGGTTTCGAAAATGTTTCACTAATTTATCAAACCAGTAGCTTCTTACTGAACGTAGTAAAACGACTCGAAAAAGTGACAAGTCTATAGTTTACGTAGTCCATAATTTGTCGAGATATCATCAATTTCCACATGCCACTGTCACCGTTTATTTGTTTACAACGATTTGGATTGAAATGACTGGTTGTGAGTAAACTTTATTTTTGTTACATAACCCTACATAAGATAAAAGTGTAAAAATGCAGACGAATTCCTTTGACATCTAACGTAATCGTCAGTATCCCTGTTATTGGACTGCCGCTAGGCATTATATTTGGAGTACGTTCGTAATGTGTTACGAAAGGGGCCTTCCTAAATGGCGTAAACCCAGATACAACCACTGATTATTTCCAATAAAAGAAAGAAAGAAAGAAAGAAAAATGTTTATTTGGCATCAAAACTTAAAACTTAATAACTAGTTAAACATAATAATGAGGAATTTTTAACTACCAAAAGGGTTTCCGCTCAGCATAATGTCGCAGCTGTAGCCACGACACTGATTTTCAGCGTCTGCCCAGGTTTTTAGATTGGGTTGGCATCCAGTTATACAATATGAGCGTCACACAAAAGCGTTAGAGCAGGACTGAATTTTAGCATTGTGCAGCCCCTTAATCGATGTGCATTGCCAAAAGGCGCGTGGATATTAAATTAGTTTATATACTTTTTTATATTTACATCAGCGTGCTTTCACTTTGTTATTGATGTTTACACAAAAGCAAATTATATATATATACAAGGTGACTTTTTGATCATCGTCCAAATTCATACTGGTGGCTTGGTAAGTGATCAGTATCATTGATCAATAACAATTTTTGTAAAATTTGTAAAATGAAATTTCGACTTCCCATAGTGATTAACTCGGAACTGGAAGTAAATTACTATGGGAAGGCGAAATTTCATTATACGAATTTCACAAAAATTGTTATCGATTTATGATGCTGATCACTTACCAAGCCTCTACTATGAATTTGGACGATGATCAAAAAGTCACCTTGTATATATATTTTTTATGCGTTTATTGAGTAATACAAGAAAAATATACAATATTATAAAACTTATACAGCTAACGGAAACCATAAAGAGGTTTATGTGTCGCTGCAAGCGCTCACAACTAAAATTTACTTTTTTAATTTTATCTATTTTTTATCGAGATAGTAAAGCCGATTTTGAAGGCTTTAATTTTAGTTTTAGTGCTGTCAAAACTTAATTTTCTTGATTACAAAATAGTCTTTAAATGTTAGGAACAGAAGCTAAATTACTTTGGAAAAATTTAAGTTTTGACAGCACTAAAACTAAAATTAAAGCCTTCAGAATTGGCTACATGGACACTTTAAAAATAGTTTTTATTTTGTGAGGATAACGACTCAGTATATATATTTATAAATAGATTATTATATAGATATTTATAAGGATTATACAGAGTGGAAAAAATTTAAGGGTCCTGGAGGGGAACTACCTTAAATCCTTTAGTTAGCTCATTTTACTAAAAGGAAACATTTCTTTATTTTTTAAAAGAAACAAAACTGCATTCAAATATCTTCTAAAATTCGCTTGTTTCACCCGGGAATCGAACAAACCAAAAATTAAAAAAATAAACCCTCGTTATTTTACTATACGAATCGGTAGGATTATTGTTCAGGATAAAATTTGTCTTATAAACATTTGGTCTTGCACTCAATTCCAAACTTCATTTGGTCTTTTTGCAGCCTGTATATGCAAATTTCTCGGAATTATCGATATATAAAATATCGATAAGTACACTACAACTTGAAGGACCTGCTATAATGTCGTAACAATATGATACGTGTATGTAGTTCTCCACCTCTATAGCTTAGTGGTTTGGACGTCTCGACCACTAACCTGGAGGTCACGCGTTCAAATCTCGTAGGAGCACATTTGTATTAGATTTGCCAGCTTCAGAAGGATCCTTGCTCGCTGTGGAATGTGACTTGCACTTTATAGTCGACACTCAGTAACACCGCTGACACCCTCTCGGTGTCACGCATTTCTTGGACGATAGGGTGTGTCGAAATTCTACTTTTTAGGGTTCCGTACCCAAAGAGTAACCAACGGGATCCTATTACTAAGACTCCGCTGTCCGTCTGTCTATCAGAGCTGTCATATGGACCAAATAAAAAGTCCGTAAAAGACCGAAAACGTATAAAAAGTCCTAAATCATCAAATAGGACTTTTTCAACCGTGAGCGAGTCCGCGGACCACGGACCGATCGGACTTTTTCGGGCTTCGGGTTAGTCCGTTCAGTCCGTTGGTCCGTTGCTGGTCCGTTGTGTGTAACGAAATGATTATGGATGGTTTTATGCAAGTATAGCATGACAAAATAATGTTATTCGAAGGATGTGATGACGAGTTGACGACTAAGAATCGAAATATATGTTTTGCAGGTATGTATTCATTCATATTTTCTTCATATTGTCCATACTTAATTTTGACTATATATAAAGCTACTACAAAACGGTAACTCACTGACTGACTGACTGACATGGTTGTTTAGTTTGAAGGAGTCTTTTGACATGGTAGTAATGTATGAAAATAATGTCAGTTGTCTAATACTGAGTGGGGAAAAACCTTGACATTTGACATTTTTTGACATTTGACATGGTTTTTTGACATTTTAGTGAGACGTGTCGTTGTATGGGAGTTTTGAAAAATTTTTCGAGTGAGTAGGCGAGCCCGAAGTACCGAGTTTCAAGCGAATCGGAGCACTTTTTTGGACCTGTCAAAAAAATGTCAAAACCTGTCAAATGTCAAATTTTTTTATGCGGTCAGGAAGCCCTCGGCAAACCGATCACTAAAGTCGAAACCGCAACTCGCTAGGACTTACGATTCGGGAGATATAGCTGATCAAAGTTTTGGCAAAAATATATTTATTTTTTCGACTTTTTTTTTTCATTTTCAGTTAGAGCTCGTCGAGCCCTTTTCTTAGAGTACCATGAACATGGGTCTAGCTTCAGCCGTTTGGGAGATACGGGCCGTTAAAGTTTTGACACTGGGGGGGGGGGCTAGATCTCGGCGAGACCTTTTATTAGACACCCATCAACATGGGTCTAACTCAAGCCGTCTAGGAGATACGGGTGGTTAAAGTTTTGACATTAAAAAAAAAAAAACTCTTTTGGCACCCTATGGTCCGACCCCTAGGGATGTTCCGAAGATATGGCCAAAACAATTTTTTTTCCAACATATAATCGCTTCTATGAGAAGCAAATAAGGTCTTTGCCATTAGACTTATTGTGCTGGACGGAAATTAAAAAAAAGTTGCTAGGGTATGCCATCCTCTTAATCGAAGTTTTCAGGTATTTCAATATTATTCAATAAAATACACGACATTTTTTCGACTATTTATCAAATTGTAGCACAGCATTTATTGCATAACTCTATTGAAGTAATCTAACGGACTGTTTCGGACCAACTCGGACCGGACCGGCTTTTTACCGAAATAGGGCTAGTCCGTTCGGTCCGCTGGAGTTTAGGGCTCACCATAAAAGTCCATCGGACCAGGTCCGAGTCCTATTTGAACGGTCAACTTAGGGCTTATATTTGGTCCATGTGACAGCTTTGCTGTCTATCCGTCTGTCCGTCTGTCACCAGGCTGTATCTCATGAACCGCACCGAGAAAATATTCTGGTTCCGTTAACCTGAATATAGTTCATTTAAACAGAAAACATTGTACTATATGTGACGTCTATATTTATTGTTCAGTTTACTTGAACAATGTTCAGTTTACTTGAACAATCTTATGTATACAATAATTCAAGTTAACATAACATAATTCTGTTTTTCTTAACCAGGTATTTTTGACAAAGCTATCTGGTAGTATTGTTGAAATATTTTTTCTCCGTGCGTGATAGTGAGAGAGTTAAAATTTTCACAGATGATGTATTTCTGTTGCCGCTGTAAAAGCAAATACTAAAAAACAGGATAAAATAAATAGTTAAGGGGGTTCCCTTACAACAGACACGTTTTTTTGCCGTTTTTATAGATAATGGTACGGAGCCCTTCGTGCGGGAGTCCGACTCGCATTTGGCCGGTTTTTTGAATTTTATATTGTAATAGTGGAATTATTTCAAGGGGATCTATAAAACCTCAATAAAGAAATATATATCAAAGTTAAAAAAATTGTTTTCTTCTGTAAGTTTTGGTATTTTTTTCTTCTTTACAGCTTAACGTAAAAAATTCACCAAAAATAAGTTCATGAAAATTCTGTTGCTTTTTGAGAGAGGATGAAAAAAAAGAACTGGTAAAAAATGTGGGAAATTGTAAGAATTTTTGGATTTTTTATTTAATTTGAGACACGATAAGTGACGAATATTTTTATATATTTTTTATATGATAAACTTATTGGGCTATTAAAAAAATACAAAAAGTATTACTTACAGTCGAAAAATTTTTTTTTTCTGGCTATATAAGAGTTCGTCGTCCGTCGTTGGGTTTGATTGGCTCTTTTGTGGTGTTATAATAAATTGGGCTAGTCCCAGCGCGAAATATTGCGGTGTTATAATGTAATATTATAATTATAGAATAGTATAAACAATGTAGGTACTTATTAAACTGCTTTTGATGTTGTAATTACCTTATGGGAGTAGATAAAATTTATTTTTAAATATTGAAATTAATTGTAATTATTTCATGATGACCGAGTTCCAAGGAATAAATCTGACGGCACTTTACTACTGTACCAAAGTTGACATCTAAATTTTCTTCATTGCAAAATAGTCCTAAGGTTCTAGGAACAGAAGTTAAATTACTTTGGAAAATTTAAAGTTTTGACAGCACTATAACTAAAATTAAAGCCTTCAGAATCGGCTTTATCGTTGAATATTTTTAGGAAAGGGACTTTATTAATGTGGCGGAAATCACTTATTCGCTTTCAAAATTAGGATACGTGAAGTAATATGTAAAATAAAATAAACTCGCAAAAAACCTGTCTGGTCTAATAAAAAACAATTCATATTTGTATTATCTAAGTTATACAATTTGATCTAGGTCACTGCCCTGCGGCTGGGTACACAATATTGTTTTGCCAGACTTCTCTGGCTGAGGTACAAGCCAGCCCTGAGGTCTTCTAATTAATTAATGAATTAATTTAACATTATAATTCATTCAAAGTGTAAATTATATTAAGGTTAAACGTCAGTAGCTGAGCGCAAATGTATAGATATTTAAAATTAAAAACATTTTGATCTGTGCTATTTGACGCCAATAGTTCAGTATTAGCACAGAATAAGTATTAGTGAGGTTTATAAAGCAAGAGTTTGAAATTGTATACACAAACACAATTAGTTATGTTATGATCTTCTGAAAACCAACTTGAAATGCTGTTTTAACTTTTTATGGACCAGATCATGCCTAATTTTGCAATTTCAAACTCATTCGTTATAAATCTCACTAATGCTGAACTATTGGTGTGAACTGCCAAATACCAAAATACTTTCAATTTTTAACTTCTAAACAAGAAATACAAAGTTAAGTTATGCACTTTGTGCTAAGCGACCAACGTTTAACCTTAAGAGTGGTTTCGCAGCCAGATTGTGAAAAACCCGCCTTTTTCTAACAGAACACTTAAATTCAAAATGTACTCAAGAGTTATTCAACATAACCTTATTACCTATGTATTGTGTATGCTATCACAAAGATTTCATTGGTTTTGTTAAATTCGAATTTCAAAAATTCTGGATTTAAAAAATGATGAAATTGTAATTTACAGAAACCAATGGAATTTTGACTTTTAACCGTCTACAATTTATTTCAGATAAAGTAATCCATATTTCTTACAAACTAACATTCATATTATAAATATATTCAATAAAATTACTAAATTATATTTTTACTTATTACTAAATTATATTGAATACACATTAATTAAAAACCAATTGAATTTTTTTATCGTTTTTTACTCTCGACATTTTCTATTTTCACAAACTTTTTTCAGAACAACTTATGCGTTTTTTCTGTAATGGAGCGCTAATTCATTGCCATAGAGCACCTGTTTCGCATCGATATTGAAACATGATATTGGTTTTTAAGAGGCTATGCGAATTTTATTTTTCTCACTGTCACTCCAAGCGAAAAATCGCGCAGTGCGAGAGGGGCGGATTCAGGTCAAAAGGGAAAAAAGTTGGTTTTATACTTTTATTTAAAAAACTAGAATAGCTAGCAAAATTTCAAATATTAAATCTCTGAAAACACACCTAATAAAATATGTTTGAGTTCTGTATATGGTTCCTATTCGTCAAACGAGGAGAAAAAGTGTGTTTGAAGACCTCATTTCAACAATTATATCTATCGAGGAAAATGTATCCAAACATGTTTTCCAATTTCAAAACCCTAGATTATATAGTCTAAATACATATATCAGAAATTTATTCAAATTTTCTGTGTATTTCATGAAATACACAGAAAAGAAATACCCGTATTTTTTTCGCATATCGCCTTAAAACTCTATTCCGAGGGTAGCTAGAAAATCTGTACGCATCGGAAATCGGAATAGACTTTTAGCTATGACAGTATTTCACTGGTAGAAAGACCACTGAATTAGAATGAGGTCAAAACTTCCCTCGCTGCAAATTGCATTTTATTATGGGATAGATAACACGTGTCACAGAAAGGTGTGATAGTACTCGTCCATACGAACAACTTTTACTATGGAGCCAACCACAAATCGCGAAAAAAAAATCTGCTGTTCCTTAGAAAAGTTACATAGCTACCCGACCAAATTGTATGAGACAACTGTTTTGGTCTTTACCTATAAAATTGCCGTTTTCTATAGAAAACTTGAAGGATACTCAATTTTCAGCACTGACATTTTTGCACTTTTTTTCGGAATGACAAATCCAAATTATGTAGTTTCTTTTGTGTTTGAATGAGACAACATTAAGCTAACAGCAACAATAATTTAATTTTTGTAAATTGTCAGCGGTAAGAAATTATTACGAATCTTATCATGGAAATGGATGGCATTTAGGACGAACTGTTTTTGAAGATTTAATTTTTATAATCAAACTGAAAATTTAATACTTAGATGTAAAACCTTGAAATCAACTTTCAAACGAAAAACAAATAATTGAAAATTGTATCTGTAAGAAAATTTCGGCAATTTCATATGTAAAGACCTATTAAGTATTTCTCGATTTCTCATTTTTAGTTTGTATGTACAAGTTCTATCGCCAGTTTTCGGCTTCCGTAACTTCATATTAACATCCTATATAGAACAGCTTTTACTATGGAACAAACCCTGTAACTCGAAAACAAATTTCATAGAAAAATGCAATGCCGCTCGGCCGAAATGTATGGAAGGACAGATTTTGTTTTTAGGATTTCAGGGTTGGCTCCATATTAAAAGTTGTTCTTTACCATTGACTGAATAAGCTCTTCAAATATGGTTACACCTTTCTGTTACACGTTGTAGAATAAACCCTGAAATCTCGAGAAATAAAAAAACTGCCTTCGATACGTTTCGGCGGAGCGGCATTGTAATTTTTTTCGTGATTTCAGTGTTGGTTCCGTATTAAAAGTTTTTCTATATTATTGACTGAATCAGCTCTTCAAATATGACCTCTGTTACATATTGTATATTATAAATGAAGTATAAAAATAAATGGAGGCGTAGCCTTAACATTAATATTTTGAATGATAATTTCATTACATTCAGTATAAATGAACTTTAAGAATAAAGGGTTCCAATATAAGCTATTTATACAAAACCAGCGCAGAAGAGAGCCGGTAAGTTAGATTAGAAGGTTAGGTATGGCGAGTCGCGGAACGTAGTGGAGCGACCGCCATAACTTTCGTGGTTATTTATATAAGACAACCCACAAAACGTTATAGTAAGAAACATTAATTTGTAGTGAAAAGAAATAATTATAGTTGTATTGTTGTTTAGGATTCCTTAGAACCTAAAAGGTACAAAAGGAACCCCGTTGTCCGTCCGTCCGTATGTCGCAGCCTCATAACTTTAGCACCGTTAAAGATAAAGACGTGAAATTTGGCACAAAAATAGTATTAATTTGCCTTCGTATCGAAATGTCAAAAATATATAAAAAATTTGAAATGGTTTAAAATATTTCCAAAAACAAAATACAGAAAAATAAAAAATATTATCCTAAGAAAATGGGTATCAAATTGTAGATATTAAAAGGCTGATTGTAAAAATATATACTTTTACTATATTTACTGGCACTGGTTTTGAGGATTCTTTAAAAAAACACAAGAAAATATATATCCCCCCCCCCTTATCTCCAAAACTGATTGACCAAAAAATATGAAAAAAACCATGGTAATATGTGTTAACGTAAAGATTACAGGAAACATAAAGCGGTTGAGAAATTCACGAAGAAAAATGACAAAATTAAATTTATCATCCACAATACGGAATCCTAAGTACGCGAGTCTGACTCGCACTTGGCAGGTTTTTTTTGTTAACTTTAAAGTAAGTAGTTAAATGTGTCCCTTAATTCATACTCAATACTCCATTTTATTTCAGTCTCCCGCCCACAGCTGATTTGCCTGTACCACCTGCTGCTGCTGGAGGTAGACTGTTCAAATTCGAATCCCAGGAAAGAAACAGCTCAGTTCGGTTTGAGCTCTCTTATGGACGCCACTCTACCAGTTCTTTACCCTATAGTCGCTGCTGGTTCTGATAGATGTGAGTGCATCTTACTATACAACGTGTAACAGAAAGGTGTAACCGTATTTGAAGAGCTTATTCAGTCAATGGTATAGAACAACTTTTACTACGGAGCCAAACCTGAAATCTCAAAAAAAAAATCTGCCCTTCCATAAATTTCAGCCGAGCGGCATTGCATTTTTCTATGAAAAAGTTATTTTTTTTTCGAGATACATTGTTTGTTCCATAGTAAAAGTTGTTCTATACCATTAACTGAATAAGCTCTTCAAATATGGTTACACCTTTCTGTTACACCTCGTATATAATAGAATAGAATAGCTTTATTTGGTATTTCCACATTTTACTTAAAACTAACAACTATATAGATACTAATAATAATACCAAATAGGTCTTCACTCGGTATGTGTCATGAGCATGGCTAGCGTCATGACGCTGATATTCAGTGGATGCCTATTGTCGTAAGTATACGTATATTAAAAATAAAATAATATGTAACATTTTCAATTATCAGTTTGACAGAACACAATTACATCTAGACTATTTGACAATTAAATAAGCTTATATACTCATACCTGTCTCCCATAGGGGTAAGCAGAGATCACCAATTTCCATTTGCTATGACCCTGACACACCTATTTTGATTCTTATAAATCCATAAATCTAGTCACACAAGCTCATCTATCTTACATTAGGAAAACTTACAGAAGGTTGCAAAAAAAAAAAAAAATCGGTCAGCTTCGTTGTTTATGTCATCAGAGCGTTTTTTTTTAAATTTTTATAACCTATCTATAAAACATTGGTTTTATGCCCTTTTTGTATTCAAATACTATTTTTTAAATTTTAAATTTTTCTAATTTGAAATAATTATTTTGTAAAATTCAAGAAATGTTAAAAAGACTTCATTTCATTTAAAAGTTTCATTTCTATTAGGAGGAGGAAGAGTTATTTATTGATTTAAATTTTATCAATAGTACATTTTACACGTAATCAGATCAATATTCGTTATTGTATTTAGTGTAAACTGATCCAACTGAACTCAAAATAATATTTATAAATTAATTAATTAATTAATCATAATTAAATAAGTATTTTTATTGCAGATATTATTTCGTAACTCATAATGTCATAATCAATTTCAGGTGAAAGTTTAAAAAGCTTATTTGGCATAACCTACGACCAGATACAAGAGCGAAATTCTACAGATTCCATCTTCAAAGATATCAGTATTGACCTTATCACCAAAGATGGAAACTTGAAGTACAAATTGACGAGTCGGTTGGCGAGCCAACTGAGTAACTCCTCCCTTAACGTCATCCTAGTCCATGGTTATTTGGAGAGCTCTGAAGGCTGGATGGTTTCGGCCGTGGCACCAGAGTTCTTGCTAAAGAAGGGGTACAAAGTTTTCGCCTTAGATGGCAGAGATGTTATAAGTTTGGACTATTTTAAAGCTTCAACCTATGTAAGGTTTATAGGCATGAAGTTGGGGACAACGTTGAGTGTGATTATTCAAAGTAAGTTTTTATTTTTTTAAGTTATACTCTAAGGACGATATTACGTTTTCATTTTTAAGCCTTCTGATTGAAAATAAAGAATGACATGTTTCAAGGTTTTTAAAAAATCATCCCCTATAAAGCGAAAAAGAGGTAAAATATTTGTAAGGAAAATTTGTTACCATGAAAATTGGTACCAAGCTTTTTGGTAAGAAATAATAATGAATGGTTTCAGCATTTTCGTAAAATCATGCCCTAGGTGGGTAAAATAGGGGATGAAAGTTTGTATGGGAAATTAGTCAGTATTTTAGTTAAAAGCATGAAAATAAGCATTTAGGATATGGACAAAAATGAAGAAAGATGTATTTAAACGTTTTTGGAAAATCACTACCTGAGCAGTAAAAAAGGGAATGAAAGTTTGTATGGGAAGTCCGTGAGTTTTGAAGTTGAAATTCAGCGTTCTGACTAATAATAAAGGATAAAATGTTTCAAGATTTTTGGAAATTCATCCCTAAAGGGGATTAAAGTCTGTATGGGAATTTTGTTAGTTATGTTGTTACAACCATGAAAATTGTTATCAAGCCTTTTAGGTAGAAATAAATAAAACATGTTTCACAGATTTTGTAAAATCATCCCCTAAGAAGATGAAAGTTACAGGGAATGAAAGTTATTAAGGAAATTTCGTTACTTTTGTAGTTAAAACCATAAAAATTGGTATTTCGCCTTCGTATTTAGACTCTTAACTACGTGATCTAATCAATATATACAAAAAGCTTTGTCTTGACTGACTGACTGACTGACTGATAACGTACAACCCAAACCGCTCGATGTAGAGACTTCATATATGGAGGGTGTTTTTATAGAGAGTTAAAAATATGTACTTATATTTGTACAATTTCACATTAGTTTTTATGTATTTTATTTTAGCCAATCTTTTAACCTGGCTTTTATTTTTAGTTTTCACACCTGCACTTTCCTTGTATCAACATTTCAGATACAATTTTAATTCCACCCACGTTACAGTATCTTGATTATACTCGTATTTATCTTGATTATAGTCACTGATTGTAATATAATTTAACCAAAAGGCTAAGCGTTCAGCCGTCTGGCACAGATTATATAGCCTCTGGTTACATGTTACGTTCAACTGAAGAAACGTTTCGTCTAAGCATCCTTTAGCCATCCTAGCCTTCCAATTAACTCGACACCTATCCTGTAGGTATTATCCTATGGGTCTTTGTGGGCCTAAGCAAGTCTGAAAAAGTTGCAAAGTGATCTGGTTACGAAATAAAATGACCGTCCATGATAAGTCCATGATCTTTTTCAGTTTTTGTTGCCATACAAAATAAAAGAGCGCAGTAACTATGAGATTTGATAGGCATTTGCAATTATTACAAATTGAAATTATTACAAATGGCACCGAGACTCTACAACAAGTTCTTTAAT
Source organism: Ypsolopha sequella (assembly GCA_934047225.1). Taxonomy (NCBI): domain Eukaryota; kingdom Metazoa; phylum Arthropoda; class Insecta; order Lepidoptera; family Ypsolophidae; genus Ypsolopha; species Ypsolopha sequella. Next base: position 6,052,547 of record OW203998.1, on the reverse strand, counting down.
AACAATATTGTCATTAAACATTTAAGTAACTTGAAAATTAAAAAGTATATTATGGATTGGCTTAATAATTTTGATTACTATGATACTGAAAATTTAATTAAATAATATTAATGAATATTTACTTATGGCTATTTTTTATCTTTTTGTAATTCCTCTACAGTGTTACATATATCTTTACCTCAAACAATTTTTTCAATAACCCTCCCTCATATTTATTCCCTACACACAAATTCCCCCATCAATCACACAAATACAACACAGAGTATATAGTCTGTAAAACACACCTACACTCACACAAGGCAAAGCTTAAATTAAGTTTAAAACATGCTTTTTTTTTTTTTTTTTTGTCTAACTTTAATTGCCCATTAAAGAATTAATACAAACTTTTAAGTAAAAATAATTTAGATCTAAACTAAGTAAAACTAAATAAATTACCTAAAACAAATTAAATTAAATATAAAACTTTTTCCAAATCGCTGTCAGATGGGAGGGCACCCAAGACACTGGCAGCGTTACCTCGTTGGATGGCTAAGCTTATCTGTTGTCCAAGGTACGCGCCAGCCCTCGGGTCACCCGAGGCATCGACCAGGCGCGACGATATTTCGTGGAACAGTCGACGCGCCCTGGCCCCCACGGCTACTATATAATCTGTGCCCACGGCCCCAGTGTTTCGACGGCAAACGGCGCAAATATGTAACCCGCTCCCAAGGCTGCATAGTTGCGCCGCTTAGCTAGCTTTTTTTTTGTATATGCTTGCTTTAGTTATAATTGAATTGTACACAAGTAATTACATAATTATAACCTTGTTGGGTCGAGCCTAGCTCCCACAAAACAATGCAAATTACAGTGGGAGCTAGTGCACTATGTAATTACACCGTTAATTTCTGTGAATAAATTCTATTTATTTTATATTTATTTATTGATGTGATGAACAGTTTGGATTATAAATTTATGTATTACGCTGTTTCGTTATACAATGTCACAAAAATATATAATACTTATTGAATTAAATGAGACTTGAGGATAATTGATACTTGTCGTTGTTGGTTCTTGATGGGACATTTGTAATATATTGTAAATAAAACAAATTCTTGGTACCTGTTCCACTTTTTATATATTCTACACTAGCGACCGGTTTCGTTATAATAACATCGTCAGGCTTTAAGATATCTCTACGAATCATGAGATGGAATATTTCGTCTTTGTTTACATTTGTGATTGTACAAACATGATTTAGTTGTGTAGAATATATAAAAAGTGGAACAGGTACCAAGAAATTGTTTTTCAATGCATGTGCTCGTAAAGGCCCACTTTTTATGCATCAAAACCGAACAGAAAGTCGATTATTTTGCCCTAGGGCTTTATTATTATTATTTTTTTTTAAATTTGTTTGCAATGGTTGGCTAACATGCAGCCTTTCTTGTGTACCATAGATGTTATACTTTTTTCCACTGTTTAACGGCTCTGGATACAATCCTTTTGAGCCAATCATAATTTAAAGTTCACAAGATTATATTTGTTTTCATTTCCTCACACTATGCATTGAAAAACGTATCATAATACACGGGCGTAAAAGCAATAAATTACTCGGTTACGTTTAAAACATATTCCTTTGCGCCCTTGTAGCATAAACTACTATTATTTACAATATTTGAGGATAATTCATGATTTATATAAAAAAGGCTCACCTCAATACGTGTTATGATCGGGCGTCACGGCGTGTGAGGCGTAACTTCGTCGCGTAAACGTCTTCACTCGCCTAGGTGAAGGCAGTCTAAATCTGCTGAAACTGGTCGGCTTTCCCAATCATAACACGTATTGAGGTGAGCCGTTTTTATATAAATCATATATTATAATACTCCTTAAACAGATTTGATTTTGTTATAAGTACTAGTAATATTAGATGACGCTGACGCAAGTCGTTTAGCATCCAAAGTACACTGTTACTTATTTGAAAAAATAAAGGAAATTCCTCGAAAATAAATCTGCTATCCTCTAAATTTAACCTAACCTATATTACCTCTACCATCCGCTTTTAATACAGAATGTTCAGATTATGTTGTGGAAGCCGGAAACTGATGGCGATAGCACTTGCCTATACGAAAAACGTTTTGTAAAAAAAAACCGAAATTGTGAAAAAAAAAAAGCAATTGAAGACTGTTTTGGAAAAATAACCAATGTCCAATTTTTTCGAATTTGTTTTTTTTTTGCTCTATGGATTCTCTATTGTGCATACAATAATCTGGTAATATTAGAATCAGTAAAAACAACCAAAGTACATTCAAAATGTAGCTACAAAAACAGAGTGCTTCCGGAAAAACCACCAATGTCAGTAACGTTTCTATAAAGAATAGCCAATAAATAAACAACATTTTTTTAACTTTTTATGTACAAAATTAAGTATTTTCATATATACATGTTTAATAAAAAAAAAAATAAGGAGATTTCCATGTAACAAATTTTATAAGGTTTTATTTACCTATGCCCAACGGTTGGTAGATGTGGGCTGATTGATTTTGATATTTACTTCCTGTAAAATGTCAGAAAAGTGACATTGGTTGTTTTTTCCAAAACACTCATCAATTGTTATGTTACTTCTCTATAGAACAGTTCTTTTTTTTTTTCAATTTTGATTTTAGGGTTGGTTCCATGTTGTTCGTATTGACGAGTCTACCGCCAGCTTCCGGCTTCCGCAACATAATTTTAGCATCCAGTCCAAAAAACAATCTTTTTAATCCGTTCACAGAAGGCCAAGACCCATCCAAAATCATGCTCGTTGGGCACAGTTTAGGGGCCCACATAGCCGGGATCGCTGGCATGACAGTCTTCGAAAGAACAGGTCGGAAGCTGGGTCGGATCACCGGCTTGGACCCTGCGCTGCTGTGCTTCACAACAGTTGACTTGGGCGGACGACTTGATCCATCGGACGCCGAGTATGTGGACGTCATTCATACCAATGGAGGGGTGCTCGGGATGAGAGAGCCTGTAGGTAAAAGCAGTTGGTTGTTCTTTTTCAAGCGTGTTACGGGCATTTCAACCTACCCGCCTCCATACCTTACCTACCTTCTTCCATACCCAATATTAGCAAACCTACCCATCTCTTTCTTCTTCTATCTCTTTCCCATAAAATATAACTCATTAGACATCTCGAAAAAATGCGCTTCTTCCACCCCGGTTTCTGTTCTAACGGACGAATTAACTTAAATAATAACAAATAATAAACGATTAAAAAACATAATATAACGAAAGAGCGAAGAACTACTTGAACAGTCCGGCGTTTTTATGTATGTACAGGACCCCGCAGAAAATAATGCACATCGGTGATCTTCGGCTTTGTAGAGCGTCTATTCTGTCACCGGACTGTTAGTGCTTCGTGCAATAGAGATGACCTACGATACGATGTGCATTATTTGTATGTATGTATGAATGTATTCTGAAAGGCAACCCGTTAAGGCGATTACCATCGCCAAATTAGCAGCTCGATATTTGCCAGAACGAATATCAACGGAAGCAACATTGAAATAACGTTCATATCAGCGCGCAATGCATAGTGGCTGTTACGACGCTCGCTGCGTCCTTGATAGGGCGAAATAGGAGAAAATTATACTTTTCACGTGGACGTGATTGTTCGATTGAATAATCCTATGTTATCTTTATGGCTATCAAATTTATCTATTTATCAAAGTATAAATGAATTCAATCGGCCAAGCCACTTAGGAGCAGTAGGAAATTCAAGCCAAAAAACACCATTTAGTTAATAATTTTTTTCATGTAGAAGTTTTGGTGGTATGAAAAAGAAAAATGTTGTACATGTTGTCTAGGAGCTGATTATTCATAATACATTTTTTCTTTATTTTTGGTTTGGCCGTAAACGAGGGGTAGGCTTTAGAAAGTACCCATTTGGCAATAGTAAGGCTCTTAACCGATTTGGCTTATGTTCGAACTTAAAAATTATTTTTGTCTCATTTACTCGTCCACCAAAAAATTTCATGACGTTCCAATCAACGATACTTGAGTTATAGTCGGACAAACATTATTTAAAATCGTATTATACAAAATTCACGGTTGGTTTTCAAAATGATTAAGGAAACGTTAAAAAAATAACCACAAAGTATTTTAATTAAAAAATATAAAAAGGATAAAATATTTATGTCGTCACGAAGAGGTCAGCTTTCTACTGCCTGAGCTACCGCTGCGTATCAATTATTATTGTTATTTTGTACCAAAATAATATAATTTTATTGTACATTCTCATGACCTAATTCTGAAAAGATTTTTTTTTAATTTTTTTGATTTACGTCATTTTAGAACATATTTTTCATTATTTTGGTGTATAAATTAATCATTATTTTGTATGATTTTGTAAAGAATTGTCCGATATGACGTCTCTTGAAAATTTTAGACATTCTACTGCTTGTGATGTGTGATTGCTTATAAAAAAATGTGGTCTGTCTCTGTCACTCTACTCATCTGTCATCCAGCTGTCAAATTAATCGGAAGCAAATTATTATAAATTTATCTTGATAGCAAAGGACACATTTCTAAACAGTCATTTCTCAAGTGACATCACACAAAGGCAAATGGAAGTTGCAGCTTTTTTGTAAAAATATTCATCATCATGAAGTTTTTAGACCCTAAGTACGAAAATACGGCTTATTAAAACCAAATCTCGAAATGGTTTTGAATTAACACACCTTAACATAATTTAATCTAAGCGAATTCTGCGTAGGCAAGTAAATACTATTTTTGTATCAATAATGAATGAATGACCTGTTTCTGAGACACATTAGCCTTTTATCACTTTGCAAACATTTTAACTTATAAAGGAGCTCTAAGCTTGAGCTTCAACTTGAGTGATTTAAAATGAATAAGGTAAGTTGGAACTGTTACTTTGTGAGTGCTTCTGACAGTTTTACTTAATGAAATCTTTTCTCTAGATAGTGGTTTTCAATTCATTTAGTCTTACTTTTGTGAAATTCCATTCAAAATCTTAGCTTTAGACATCTTAAGTGTAGTAAAATACATTCGCGAAACTAAAAGATTTGTTATGCTATTTTTGATAAACAAATGATGCTATTTTTGGAACAGGTAGCTCTTTTTATTTATATTTCCACACTAATATAAGTCAAATTTGAAAACTGCTAGGAAATTTTGAAACTCTATTTAGTTTTCATCTAACAACAACATATCTTTTTATATTGCTTACTCTTTTTATTACAGATTTTAAATGACTCCGTCCATAAATTAATGCAAGAAGGACACATTTTTAAAAACTTATTTCTCTCCGTTCTAATTGGGTCGTAAAATTACAAAAAAATAAAGATTAATTTTCAAACGTCTTCACAAGCTGAGAGCAAACAAAAAAAAAGAAAATTTACATTTAATAAAACATAATAAAACATCTTTTTCCGCCATTACAAAATTTCTTAGCAACTTATGCCTGATCCAAATCACAGCTATGTACGTCAATTGATTCTGAAATTTATAAGTGTGACGTAAATACATGAAGTTATAAGGGTTTCTAACCTTGGCCTACAAATTCCTAAGTCTTTTAATTATTAATTCTCTTTTACTTTCAGGACACACGGACTTTTATCCGAACAGTGGGCTGACACAGCCTGGTTGTATCCTGTCAACCTGCGATCACAGCAGAGCCTGGGAGCTTTACGCAGAGTCTATCAACTCACCAAAAAGCTTTCCAGGTGAGTGACAATGCACGTTGACGTTACCGTCATTAGGTACGTTTGACAATAGACGGTACACGTACGGCCAATTACAACAATGCACACAACACAGGAATCTTTGCCACTGTTTTTTTTTTTTTTTTTTACTCCAGTTTCCCCCGATTTTAATTTTTCAGGGACCAACTCTTTAGCAAAGTTCATATTTGTGAGCGCTCGATATATTTACATAGTGATGTGAGTTTGAGTGGCTAGTGATTACATACGAGTATGTTTATACTAATTCTGTTATTACTATCACACACCCTTTTGGCACTGACCTCTAGTAATACAAGTACGCTGGACCTAGTATTGACGACGCGACGTGTAAATGAACCAATTTGAGTATCGCGATTTTGGCGCTAATCGCAGCAGTGAGCGACTTGGGCGTTCTCCAAACCGGCGCGTCCAGCGATCGCATGCACGGTAGCGATCAGTTACCGCCGCGTCCTATGATTTGTCGCGGCCTTACGCCAGGGCCACAGCTTCAGGCTTCTGGCGGCGCTTCTTGCTGCGCTTCCAGGCTCCCCGACTCCCCGCACACCGCCGTTGCGAGAGCGCAAGTCACTCGAAGCCGGACAAGACGCACGAGCGGCGACCCATGGCCGGCTCTATACAACTTCATACATTTGTTCTCTCCGCTGGCGCAGTCGCAAGAAGAACCGCTTGGCGTGCCTCTCGAAGCCTAAAGCTGTGGCCGACCGGTTAGAATTTCTGTGGTCGCGGCGTCCGGCGCAGCGTCTGCACGCAGCGTCCGCTGAGTTTGCACGCTGCACGCAACGTAAATATTTCTCGTTTGAAGTGACTTTTGAAGATGTTGATGATGTCTATGATTTTTCAAGCCAAAAAATACCATTCGATGAAAAAAATGTTCATGTACTTAGAAGTTTTGGTGGTATGAAAAGAAAAATGTTGCATATGTTGTCTTAGAGTTGATAATTCGTATACATCTTTTCAATATTTTTGGTTTGGCCATAAACGAGAAGAAGGCTTTAGAAAGTACCCAAACGGCGATACTGAGCCCCTTAAAGAAAGAGTCATGCCCTTTTTTATATGTCCTAAAATTCTCTTGAGAAATGTTCACTGCGGCGCGGTGGCGTAAGGGCTAGTACCTAGCTAATCGGGCGGTAAAAAGATTTTTCTGAATAAAAAATCACGTCAATAAGTCACAAGTGGGGCCGTACTATGTTCAATAGAGCGTATCAAAAGGTGCTCAGTAAAATAAGATTTGCGCGTCCTATGTTGGTACTAACTTGGCTCAGCCTGATTTTATCAAAGATCGATTTATTTGAAAAAATCGATTTAGCATCGTTTTTAGCAAGATGTGACCAAGCCGTAGTTGTGTAGAAACAAAAACTATATCAAAATAAATAGGGTTGGCTAGGCGCAATCTGGAGCATTTTGTATAGTCAGCAAAAACGAAATGCTCCGAGCCGTATTTTTGAATCGTTCGTTTTCAATTTACGTGCGAAAGTATATACCCATCTCACGTAGCACATCAGAACTTGTCATTTGCAAGATGAGACAGGTATATATTTTCGCACGTGAATTGAAAAAGAACGATTCAAAAATACGGCTCGGTCGCGCGCAGCCAATCCTATTTATTTCGACGTGTTCTTTTTTCTACACAACTACAAATTGGTCCTATCTTGTTACTCGATATGTATAGGGTTATCGACTGTACGCTCGTAGTCTATAACTACTATACTCTGTAAACATAAACATTTATTATGTTTATTATTTATAATAAATATTTATTATTTCATAAGAAATAATACGGGTGTACCGAGTGTGGACTGTGACTTGCATTTCAGAGTTCACACTCGGAACACTTTAGACACCCCCTCTTGGATTTATGTCAGGACGGTATATTATAGTAGTTTATGCTACAAGGGCGCAAAGGAATAAATTACGAGGACGATTTAAAACATGAGCGTAGTTTGAGTGTTTTAAACGTAACCGAGTAATTTATTGCTCTCACGCCCATGTATCATACTACGTTTTTCAATGCATAGTTTGACGAAATAAAACAAATATAATCTTGTGAACTTTAAATTATAATTGGCTCAAAAGGACTGTATTCAGAGCCGTTAAACAGTGGAAAAAAAGTATAACATTTATGGTACACAGGAAAGGCTGCTGGTTAGCCAATCATTGTAAATAAATTAAAAAATATAATAATAATAATAAAGCCCTAGGGCAAAATAATCGACTTTCTGTTCGGTTTTGATGCATAAAAAGTGGGCCTTTACGAGTACTTGCATTGAAAATTATTTAATGATTTCTTATGAAAACATTATTTCAGCCCGGAAATGCGAGAACTGGACAACATTCCACGAAGGTCATTGCTCCAAAAACGAAGTGGTCCACATGGGACTGGACTCCACGCAAGGAAGTCGAGGTTCGTACTTCCTGTCGACAGGATCTTCCTCACCTTTCGGACTTGGTCCTGCTGGATGTGGATAAAAGTTAAATAATTTATGCGCTTTTTTATTTAGTATTTCTTCCACCCTTCCACCCCCCAAAGAATATTTAATATTACTACGTAACAACCAGCCACATCGACAAAATATAAGTGGCGCAGAGAGCTATGGAGCGAGCCATGCTAGGCATCTCTATTATGGATAGTGTACCGAAAGTCGAGATTCGACAACGAACTAGATTCGAAGATGTCGGTAAACAAATCACGAGACTTAGGAGGATGGTCTACCCTAGCAACTTTTTTATTACCTTTCCAGCACAATAAGTCCAATAGTAAAGATCTCATTCGCTTTTGATAGAGGAAATTATATGTTGGCTCATTGGCCTCTTTTTCTTGGACGCGTAATACCTACTAATGATCACGCAGCGAAACAATACATTGGTGTGTTTTTAGCTAATACTGAAATATGTATTTTGTAGAGAAAAAAATATTGGATTTTAATAGAATCCCTTCATATTTCTATTATCTATTTTTGAACTCTGAAACGAACGTTTGAAAACAAAAAAAAAGAGGGTGGCCTTTTTTTTTTTGACAAAATTACAAATTATATATACATACATTGTTATATTTGTTATATTATATACATTGTTTGTAAGTAGAATCTCTAAATAAAATATCAATAAATCAAATATAATTCTTTCAGTACACTTCCTATGATAATGATGAAAATTTAATGATGATGAAATTTATACTAACTAAAGATTAACAACTAAACAAAACAATTAAACACTTCCACTATGTACAAGTTCGGGTGAAGCTGGCTAGGAAGAAGCTGCAGCGGTGGCTGGCGGAGCCAGGATTCCAATTTCCTTCAAATATTCTTCCTGTTCAAACGTAGTCGAGATTGACGTCAAGGTTTCCACTGGAGGTGATATGCACCAAACAAGTCCAGAAAATATGAGGTCGGTGTTTCCAATTTCCGATATTTTGGAAGGAGCCAGTAACAGAGATTGTTATGCCAAGGGCTCCTTTTTTCTCTTCATTTTCCTTCTAACCTCTCTCTAACCAAAATCCTCTGACCTCCGTCCACCCTGTCAATTCCGCCTCGATCGATATTTCCCAGGCCAGCAGCAAGGAGGTCTATTATGTTATTACAAAATAGGTTTCATTACATATGCCTCCTCCTTTCCTGTAATTCACCTTGAATTACTGGAATAAAATTTCTTTAAATCTGATACGTGCCATTTTCCAAGATCCTTTCCTCTAAGATTCTTCAGTCTGTATGTGTTATTCGAAATTTTTTTACTTACAATGGCTTTTTCAAATTTAGGTGCTAATTTAGACATAAAAGTATTATGTTTATTTGACAAGAATTTACATTTTTTCCAAATACAGTCTCCAACATTGTAATTGACCTCACGACGACGAAGATCGTAACTAGTTTTATAATTGATATAAGCTTTATTGAGTTTATTTCTGATATCTGTAAAAAATCTTAAGCGCTGATCAAGTTTGTCACTAACTGTTGATCTGTTGAAAATCAAGGGATTCGATTCGTTATGGGAAATTAAATGTTGCTGAAAAACGTTTGCTTCTCGCCCAAACATCAAATAAGCAGGAGTGTAACCCGTGACTTCATGGACCGAAGTGCGTATTGCATGACCAATTTCTGGCATATAAAGATCCCAATTTCTGTGATTGTTACCAACATAACTTCTAATCATTGTACCTATAACCTTATTTACGCGTTCGGTGGGATTTGATTGTGGGTGATAGTATGGAGTATACCAGATATCAATGTTGTAGTTGCGATTCATTGATTTGAAAGTTTTTGAGATGAATTGAGGTCCGTTATCACAAATTATGACTCTGGGTATACCAAAAACCATGAAGACTTGTTCTTCGAGAATTCGTCTTATTAGGTCTGTGCGTGATGATTTAAGTGGAAATAAGAGAGTGAATTTGCTAAACCAACAACACACTACAAGAAGCATTGTATTTCCTTTTAGTGACCTTGGAAAAGGACCCATCAGATCAACCGAAATAATTTCCCATGGACCGTTCACTGAACGTTCTCTACCCATTAAACCCGGCGGTTTTTCTTGAGAAGGTTTTGACATGGCACAGGTTTCACAAGACTTAACATATTCTTTAACGTCTGATGTCAGTTTTGGCCAATAATATTGCTGTCGTACACGTTCAGTTGTCTTTTTTATTCCTAGATGACCAGAACATGGGTCGTCATGACATTCTTTAAGAACAGAGGCTATAAGTGGGGAGGGAATTACAATCTTCCACGAGTAAGCTTCAGAAGAATTAGACTTATTTTTTGTATACTTAAATAGTATGTTATCATTGATACACCAGTCAGGGAAAGCATTAGGGTCACTGGTAACCTTTGCTTCCATGTCGAGATACCAAGCATCCTTGGCATCTTGTGAAACTTGAATAGCACAAACGTCAAACCCTCGAGAAAGGGCGTCAGGGACAATGTGATCCTTTCCTTTTCTATGAATTATTTTAAAGTCATACCCCTGAAGTTGCATGGCCCATCTAGCGAGTCGCCCATGAGGATCTTTAGTTTTTTCTAAATATTTCAATAATGACTGGTGGTCAGTTATTACTTCGAAATAAGAGCCTTCTATGTAAGGACGAAACTTTTCGACGGCAAAGACTAGGCTCAGGAGTTCCTTTTCATAAGTGGAATATTTGGATTCTCTGTCCAATAATTTCCTACTAATGAATGCAATGGCATGTTCTTTCCCGTTGCTGTTAGAAGTTTGTGATAAGACTGCGCCTATACCTTCGTTTGATGCATCACATTGGATGGTAAATTGCTTACTGAAATCCGGGCAAGATAATACTGGGGCTGATGTTAAAGCAGTTTTCAAATTTCTGAAAGATTCTTCAGCCTGTTGGTTCCAAATTAAAAGGTTACCTTTACTTTTGCCCTTTGTCAAGTTGTGGAGTGGACCAGCAATAATGGAAAAGTTTTTGATAAAGCGCCTGTACCACGAAGCGAGACCTATAAATCTTTTCAGTTCAGTGAATGTTTTTGGACGTGGGAAATCTAAGATGGCAGACACCTTTTCGGGATCAGTTCGTAAACCATAAGCATCTACAATAAAACCCAAAAACTTGAGACTAGATCGACCGAACTTACATTTTTCCATGTTAATTGATAAGTTTGCCTTTTTCAGTTGATTTGTTACCCAAGTGAGGGCTTCACAGTGTTCTTTAAACGTGGATGTGGCGATTATAATGTCATCTAAGTAAGTAAAGACTTTGCCATCAAATGTGGGCGGTAGCACTATGTCCATTAACTTTTGTTGTGTTTGTGAGGCATTGCAAAGGCCAAAAGGCATTACTTTAAATTGAAAAAGACCTCTTCCAGAAACACCAAAAGCAGTTTTCATTTTACTTGAATTTTCCAAAGGAATTTGCCAAAATGCTGATGTCAAGTCTAAAGAGCTAAGGTACTTTGCGTTTTTTAAATTATCAACTATAGTAGAAACTCGTGGGAGGGGATAGGCATCACGTTTTGTAACTTTATTCAACATGCGGCTATCCAAACATAACCTATTCTTACCATTAGCCTTTTTAACTAACAGTATTGGAGAACACCAAGGACTACAAGAGGGTTCAACTACATCTAGTTCTATCATTTTGTCTAGTTCTTCCTCCATTTGTTGTTTTATTACGGGTGAAACTGGGTATTGTCGATGTCTAACAGGAGGATGATCTTCAGTGTCTATAACGTGTGTAAGTATGTGTGTGCGGCCAAGTCCTTTGCCTATTTCGTTTTTCATGTTATCAATAATATTTCGTAAGTCTTGGTCTTGCTCTGTGGTAAGGTCTTCTCTAGGTATTATATAATTTGATGGTTCTATTTGGCAGATATGTTGTTCTTGGACCTGGCTGGGGGAAGGTTTAATGACTATCTCTAAATTAAAGGTTTTCCAAAAATCTACGCCAAGAAGTAATTGTTGATGAAGGTTAGGTACAACGTAAATAGTCAAAATGTCAAATTTGTCTCGTAATGTTATTGGAACATCGAAACATATGTTCGTTTGTTGTGAAGAGCCATTGGCCATGACCACTCTTAGAGTTTTAAAGGTTTGTTCCTTCAAACCAATGTCTTTTAACCTAGAAGCAAACGTGTCATTCATCAAAGATATGCTGGCACCAGAGTCTAATAACCCAAGAAACTGAGTACCTAAAATGTCAATTGAAATGTATGGCCTATTATCTTTGTCATTAATAGTGACACTCTCCATTATACACCCAGTAGTAAAAAAATTATTAACAGTTTCTAGCCATTCCTGCCAGTCCTTTAATTTCTCTCCGGAGAATGATGGGCAGGCTTTGCATTTCCGGAAGTCACGTTTCCCGAACACGAACATGTTTTTAATGTAGTTCCGAATTTACCACAGTTGAAACAAAATATGCGTTGTTTGGGTTTGTCACATAATTTGAATGTGTGTCCCGTATTTCTACAATTCCAGCATCTTCTGAGATTAGATGAGACCACATTTATTTCTTTGTTAGATTCCTTATATGCCAAATCAGGTTCTAGTTTTAATACGCGTTCTGAATTGAATCGTTCACAATTAGTTTTAGTACGCTCAATAATTTTGAGAACAGAACCCAGTTCAAAAATGGAATTAAATTCATCCCTACAAACGGCAACCTGATAATAGGGCAACAGATTTTTAATGATAATGTCAATTTTTTGTTTTTCCGTCAGTTTGTTGTTAGTGAGCCTATTGAACATCATTAAAATCGTAGCTATGAAAATTGAAATATTTTCATTAGAACCCTGTTTTCGATTTTTTATTTCATCAAGTAATCGTTCTTCGTAGTCGTGACTTTGTAATGCTTTCCTTAAAAGATACGCTAGTTCATACCAGTTTGATGCATATCCACGGTTAGCTCTAAACCAAACCAGTGCGCTGCCTTCAAATAAATCTACAGCACCATGCCACAAGTCCGTGTCGGTTGCATTACGTGCTTCCTTTAGTTCAGATACTCTTTCAAGGAAAGCACTTACACTGAAATTATTATCTGCCGAGAATTTAACGTCCCACTTGCTCAAAGGAACTAATTTCCGTTGTATTTGCGTGTTACTCGTTTTTGATTGCTGATTGTCAAGGCAAGAGTCAAATTCAAGTTTTGGCGAGTCGCACAGAGTTTCCTCGGAGAGCGTTGATGGATTGTTGTCGAAGTAATAAATAATTTTCTTACCTTGATCTCCGAGGTTCATCAAAATTTTACGGTCACTAATAGAAATTTGCATAACTGAGCTGGGAGTTTCTCTGTATTTGTCTAGTTCAATAAGACAGTTATGAAGTTTACGCATCAAATCGTTAATTTTGTCTTCATCCTCTGAGCAAGAAGGACTCACAGAAAACAATCTTGTTTGCAGATGAGAGAACCTAGAAAACAATCGTATATATTCATAATGGCACATGAATTCATTACATTCTAGAAGACTAGTGTGCAGGCTATTAAATTTCTTTGCACATGTCTGTAATTCTGTTTGAACATTAGTAGACGGGCTACAACTTGGCAATGACGGGTTAAATTTTACTTTTTCATTGGTTTCGAGATCCATTACTATTTCTAAAATCTTAAGTGCGGTGTCACTGTTGCTTATCCCGTCAATGCCTCGTACAGAAAGCTCAAAAGCTACCTCGTCTTGCTGAAGAAATTTTACATCCATGATGAATGTGCAATGAATATGATTTTTATACAATAACCTAGTTACTGAGAAAATATGAAAATGGTATTAAAATAGGAAGTGCAATCTATTATACGTTGGGCGCCAGATGTTACTAAGTGAGGTGTGGGTTTTTAATAAAATCACACTTCCTATGATAATGATGAAAATTTAATGATGATGAAATTTATACTAACTAAAGATTAACAACTAAACAAAACAATTAAACACTTCCACTATGTACAAGTTCGGGTGAAGCTGGCTAGGAAGAAGCTGCAGCGGTGGCTGGCGGAGCCAGGATTCCAATTTCCTTCAAATATTCTTCCTGTTCAAACGTAGTCGAGATTGACGTCAAGGTTTCCACTGGAGGTGATATGCACCAAACAAGTCCAGAAAATATGAGGTCGGTGTTTCCAATTTCCGATATTTTGGAAGGAGCCAGTAACAGAGATTGTTATGCCAAGGGCTCCTTTTTTCTCTTCATTTTCCTTCTAACCTCTCTCTAACCAAAATCCTCTGACCTCCGTCCACCCTGTCAATTCCGCCTCGATCGATATTTCCCAGGCCAGCAGCAAGGAGGTCTATTATGTTATTACAAAATAGGTTTCATTACAAAGGAGAGACCGAATTTCTGAATTTTTTCAAACGAATCCTCGAAAAATTGATACTTGTCGTTGTTGGTTCTTGATGGAACATTTAAAACATCTTGTCAATAAAACACATTCTTGGTAACTGTTCCACTTTTATATCTATATTACACTAGCGACCAGTAGACGACGGTAGGAGAAAAACAGCCTTTTACACTACTAACTCACTCAAAAACATAGTATGTAACAACAAGGATAAATTGCAACCTCAAGATCAAAGCGGTGTTTATAGTCTCACTTGCAGTACATGCCAGGGTGTTTACATTGGCCAGACGGGAAGGAAGTTCAAAACCCGAATAAAAGAACACTTAAACAGCTGGAAGAAGAAAGACTCTAAATCCACTTTCGCAGAACACCTTAATAAAGAAAACCATACTTTTGACCCGAATCAGGACATAAAACTCCTACAAAAATGCAAAAAAGGACCGAAACTCAACGCTTTAGAAGCCCTGGAAATAAATAGACACAGCATTAAATCACCCCAGCCACTCTTAAATGACCAGTACTGCCTATCTTCGTCACCATTACTCAAATACTTCCAATCTAATTCAACCCAATGACCAAATTATTTTTATTTCTTTATTGACATCAGTTTTTTTCTTTTTTGACTTTTTTAATTTTGTAAACATTTACCTATTTTTATTTTTATTTTCATTTGATTTTTATTCAATTTAATTCATTTACTTATTAATTTCAGTGTACTTTGACTTTACAATACCAAATATTTTTGTTGAACGCTTCCATAAATGCACGAACAAAACGCCTTTAAATCATGTTTGTCATCCATCACATCACAAATGTAAACAAAGACAAAATACATTTTCCATCTCATGATTCGTACCCAATAGCCTGACGATGTTATTATAACGAAACCGGTCGCTAGTGTAATATAGATATAAAAGTGGAACAGTTACCAAGAATTTGTTTTATTGACAAGATGAATCCTCGAAAGTCTGGCGTTGCTCATACTCTAGGCTCATGTACTGCCTTAAATGGTGATGGGCGGGACATCTGGCTAGACGAGAAGACGTGCAGTGAGTAGACCGATGGCCTGATGGCGATACGATATCGTCACATGGGTAATAGATGAGGCTGGTGAAAGACCGACAAAAATAGCGTGGAGAAGAAGTCCTAAGGGTTCCGTACCACAATATAAGTGCGGAGCACTCAGTCATTATTGTCAATAATAACAACATTGATGCCAAAGCAACATAGGGGCGACAAAATATCCTCTGAGTGAGGCACCCGCACTTTTATTATTTGTTGTTTTACTATCGAGTAAGTATTTTAAAGATAGAGGTGGAACAAATAAACCTTGAAAAAATGCAATTTTTTGTAGGTTTCTTGTTTGGGGGCTTCCTTTCGGTTTCAATTTCTTGAATATTTTATTCTTTGCTGTGATAAAGGCACTACCAACACGTATTCTGTGAAAAATTTCAACTGCCTTCCTATTAAGGTGACCCCTGTAACAGACGGACAGATGGACAGAGAGCGGAGGCTTTTGGGTTATTTCTCCGGATTTGAAACAAAATATTAAGATTAAATTATTATAACGCTCAAAATACAACTTTTAGCTAAGAAAACTTTTAATAATAGTTTGCAATATGCATAAACATATTTTTAAGGATATATTACAATAGCTATAAAACAATTGGCTTTTCCATTGTCATGATACCAGCCGTAAATTCCTAAAATAATCCAATATCACGCTTATTGAAAATCCAATTATTTTAAAGCTACCATAATACCATTTAAAAACATGTTTATGCATCTAGCAAACTGTTGTTAAAAGTTGTCCTAGCTAAAAGTTGTATTTTGGCCGTTATGATAATTTCTTAATATTTTGTTACAAATCCGGAGTCACTCGTTTAGTGCAAAGTGCATAAATGAATTTCGTTTTTCTTATAAAAAATATAAAAATAGAAAAGCATTTTGGTATGTGGCAATTGATGCCAATAGTTTAGTATTAATGAGGTTTCAAAAGCAAGAGTTTGAAATTGTATACACAATTAGTCATCCAACTTAAAATTCTATTTTAACTTTGGCCAAGATCATGAATAATTGTGTATACAATTTCAAACTAATGCTTTATAAACCTCACTAATACTGAAATATTGGCGTCAATTGACACCGACCAAAACGCTTTTCAAATTTTCATTTCTTAACAAGAAAAACAAAGTAAAGTTATGCACTTTGCCCTAAGCGAATGACGTTTAACCTTAAATAGTAAAAGGGTTCCGTTTGGTACCCTTTAGAAAGAACGAAACCCTAAAAAAACCTTATAAATCCTAGACCAGACTATTTATTTATACTGGGATTGTACTCCCTTAAGTTATCCTCACTCGACATTTAAGTAAGACTGCAAGTTCGATAGAAATACATTACAAACTACAAAGCTCTTTCACTCGTTTATTGACAGTAAAAGTTTCAAAAGCTCGTCACAAGTTGCAAGTTTTACAACCATTGGGATTCAGGGAGAAGGTTTCCAAGATGCCTCACTTATTGGATATCGATTTCTGATTCCCATTTAAAAGATAACATTATATCACTGGGTATATTTATTTTTTTATTTTCTAGTCACAAAGTAACATTCCAGTCAAATTACAAAAACATAAAAATAAAAATATTAGAACGTAATAATTGTTGGTGAAACGCTGGTCTACCGAGTATGAAGTGTGACTTGAATTTTACATTTCACACTCGGAACACCTCTGACACCCCCTTGGTGGCTAGCTGAAGTGAACAATGACGAGGGGCTTGCCGTGGGAGGCTGGTTAGAGTGGAAGAGCTATATGCTAGAAGGGTGGATGTGAAACGTAAGTGGCGAGGGGACACGTGAAGCAAGACACTCAGGGAGCAAGTGGTCGTCGTGTCCAGTGACACCCCTCCACCCTTTAGCCGCTCAGCAAATGTTGCCCTCTTGTCTCTCCGTGCGAGCGAACGTTTGGGGGCCCAATTAATTGAGTTGGCGAGTCTCCGTCTCCCAATTTTCCGTGTTATTAACATAGTTCGGGCAGGCGCTGTAGTTCCTTCCATAGCCACAGTTAGGTACCGAGTAAAATAGCACCCAGTTATCTACAGATCACTGATAGCACCTCAACCCAATAGGTTTCCTTTGTTTCCATTCCTAAAGTGACCGCGGGGTTTGTCCTTGGGTGCACTCAGTGCGGACGGGGTAAACGTCGGTTGGTGTCACATCACATTTACATTAAATTGTCCAAAGGGCCTCTAAGTGTTGTCTTCGGCCCCACGTAAGCCTAACAAAGGTCCGGGTCCACATAATCCCGGGATATAGAATATAAACATAATACATATATTCTGCTTAAGATTTTATGATTAATTATTATGACCTCTTAAGATTTGAAATAATTAAAGAATTGCCGTTTAACCATTTTGTAGTAAATAAAATATCAAAGAAAACCCAACTGAAGAACTTGCTTTGTTTTTAGTGATCGAGTTTTTTGTGTGCACATTACAGTGTGGTACGGAGGCTAAGGGACACAACGGGATGAAAGGACATCATTCATTTTGGGCTAAATCTGAAAGTGCCGGCCAATTAAAAATAATGTTATATTTCGTTAGAATATGTAATTATATTTATTTGTTACTATGAGACCAAAGCGGTAGGGTCATTCTCTGCTTTATTATATGAGTTTGAAAAATCGATATTTTTTTCTGGGCTAAATATGAAAGGCCGAACAAACAAAAATAATGTGATGTTTCATTAGAATATGTAATTATATTTATTTGTTAATGCAAGACCAAATCTATAGGGCCATTCTCTGCTTTACTATATGATTTCGAAAAAATCTATATATTTTTTTCCTAAATATGAAAGTGCCGGTCAAACAAAAATAATGTTATGTTTCGTTAGAATATGTAATTGTATTTATTCGATACTATGAGACAAAATCTGTAGGGTCATTCTTTGCTTTATTCTGTGAGCAGCGGTATTAACAAAAATGCGGACCGGAGATTCCAATGTAAGATTAGCCTCAATATTCAAAATATCCAAATCAACTTTTCAAAGAATGTTGAAGAAAGGTCGTGAAGCATTGATGGCGGACTATGTGCCATCACGAGTTGTTTTCGACCACATGACCCGTGAAACTTGATAGTCGCAGAAATACTTTTTGGCAACCCAGACAGTCCTATCAATGAAAGGAAAGCTGTGACAATATGCGATGGTACTCATATCTATCACCAAAAGAGCTCTAACTATTTCTACCAACGGAAATCGTATAGTAGTCACAAGTATCGTCACCTTCTCACACCAATGTTATTATGTATGCTGTGATGGTCATATAATAGAGGTTTCTGGACCTCATGCTGCAACGATTTCTGATGCAGTGATTATGAACAACACGGTAGATAACGAAGAAGGCGGTTTTCATTGGTTCTTTAGGCTGGGAAACGTATTTATTTTAGACCGTGGATTGAGGGGACTTGGTGAGGCCCCTTGAAGACTACGGCTACGTAGTACATATGCCGGAGACAAAGAACCGAAGGAAACTGCAGCTTAGCACTGACCAAGCCAATAAGTCTCGGCTTGTGACCATTTATCGTTGGGTAGTCAAAGTCATAAGTTGTCCACAGTAACCGATTACTAAGACATATGATGGACTACTTTAGAATTGCTGCAGCTCTTATAAATGACTTCCATGTCCTGATTGACAATAATGTGCATGCTAATGAGTTTTTAAGAATTATTAATGAAAGAATAACTCTGCCTAATATATTAGCAGATCTTGTCATCACTAATAACTACAGCAGAAGGAGAGCACATTTCTAGTCGATGACAGCCAATACGCAAGAATTCGACCAGTTCCCTAGATTTACGCAAGAGCAACTGACATTGTTTACCTTGGGCAGCTATCAAATAAAGCAGGCTCGAAGCTGTTATGGGGAGCATATTCAATCTGATGGTGCGTTTATCATAGAGCTTGGTGGGGACGTGCCAGCCCAAGAGGTTCGGGAACTTAATGGAAGAGACCTTTGGCTTATAAGAGGTTGCATACAGTCAAGACACGTTCAAGCCAAAAAACTTACTACGTGTACATCACCGTTGAGCCTACTTTACTTGGAAGAGAAGCAATTCCTCATTACTACTGTAACTGCAATATTGGAAGACGTACATTAGGATGATGTGCACACGTTATGACCATCATATGGTACATAGGTTTTGCGCGGCATGATCCCACCATAGTTCCACCGGCAGATGGTCTAGAAAATATGATAGTCAGACAGAACGAATATTAACCTATTTACTGTTTTTTTTTTTGTCAAATAAATGTTTTATTTCATGTAATCGTTTTTTATTCAGAGTTAAACCAATTAAATAATTATCTACTACGTAAGATAAGTGGAATTCAGGTTATTTTATCGAAAAAGTATGAATATGACCATTTACAGCTGGTGAAAGAGTACAGGGAATAACCCTAGTGCATTGATCTCATAGTAAAATAGGTTCAAAACATCTTTTCTGCACAATAAATCATCAGTAATGTGATATTTTTTCGAAAATTATTACAAAAAAAAAATTTTCGAAATCATCTAACTAAGCAGAGAATGACCCTACACCTTAGGTCCCATAGCAACAAATGAATATAATATCACATTTTATCGAAATATAACATTTATATTTTTTGGCCGGCACTTTCAGATTTAGCCCAAAAATGTATGAACGCTGAATGATGTCCTTTGGTCCGATTCAAGTACATATCCATAGGTAACATAGAAGTGGTGTTGCCCGGCAGATCGTGCAGGAGGCGGTATAAAAAAAATTGATCTAAAAAAGGTGATCCTCTTTATCGATTACATTAGCATTAAACCGACACAATCGGTAAACCGATATTTAGGACATCACTAGTCACTAAGCACATCACTGTTTTAAAACTAAAATAAAATACTTGTCATCGTAAATTTTACTGGAGAAGAAGGCTTTTATTTCAATTCCCGAAATTACTGCAATCTCTGGAGCCGGAGTCCTGCAGATAGTAAAAGAAGAAGAGAGGACACGAGCTAGCTGTTCCTGCCGCGAACACTGTTTCTGCAGAATCTAACGGTTTCTAAATTTTTGTTCTTGAACAACTTCTTCCAGGAATAAAGCCTGGTACTTAAAAAAAATGCAAAAATTCGCCCCAATGAAGACATAAAAGAACAGCCTACCGGGGGAGCACCACTTCTTAAATGTTACCTATACAGGCTGTTAAGACGATGTTGCGGAAGCCAAAAACTGGCAATAGTACTCGCCTATACGAACAACTTTCCGTGGAAAAAAGTAGAGAAATCGAAAAAAAAAATTGAGTAATCGAGAGAAAAGATTGAGTAATCTAGAAAAAAAATCTGTTGTTTCATACATTTTGGTCGGGTAGGTATGTATATTTCTATGGAACAGCAGATTTTTTTTTCACGATTTGTGGTTTGGCTCCATAGTAAAATTGTTCTTATGGACGAGTACTATTGTCAATTTAGGCTTCCGCAACTTCACCTTAACACCCTTTATTTACACGGTGACTTTTTGATCATCGTCCAAATTCAAACTAGAGGCTTGATAAGTGATCAGCATCATGATTCGATAACAATTTTTGTGGAATTCGTATAATGAAATTTCGACTTCCCATAGTAATTCACTCCCAGTCCTGAGTGAATCACTATGGGGAGTCGAAATTTCATTCTATGAATTTTACAAAAATCGATATTGATTCATGATGCTGATCACTTACCAAGGCTCAAGTATGAATTTGGACGATGTTCACAAATTCACCGTGTATATATATATTCAAATCGTGCTTAGTTTCTTCCCAGCAGGATAATATTCAAGGTTGCATAGAACTCTACTCAACGCACTAGTCGGGTAGCCTTAAAAGTGTAAAGTTGCTCTTTACTTGAGCAAATTTTCCTTAATACGTACTTCCTTTGCTATCAAAAGAAAAGTCTTTCAAGAACTTGTGTCAACAGTGAAGTTGTGAGTTGCAACTTTGAAAGCCAGACGGTAATTGGGTTTCATATACCAATAGTCCGGGCGGCCGCTACAAGGAAATCCATCTCAAAATCTCACAATAAAACAGAACCAATCCATTTTGTAGGAACGACCGACCTTAGCTTAGCTTCAAATAGTAGGTCACTGCCTGCATGGTCGGCCACGGCGCAACTTAGCACGTTTTCCGTTCTAGCAATTCACACTTTATTCAATACTAAATTCTAATACTTTGACCTCGGTTGACCCCATAGTCTTATGTTTTAATCAGTAGACATCGGATTTTATGCATTTGCATATTTGCATATGCAAATGCATATAAGTCTCTAATAGCCTTTTTTCTCAATCGTGCATATTTCGTTTAGTAGCGGGAGGTACGTATAGGGACCTAGGTGACGAAGACGTGTATGGCGCGAGCGCAAACTGACTGACCAGTGCATGCGTTTTGTCCAATGACGTCAGTTGATGTAGAGACGTCGTTTTCGGCGTACAAATTGCTACTGGGTGACAAACATCACAAAATTGCACTCGAAAATTTGGAAAAATACTTAATTGTATATTGTCACAAAAACTATGCACAATTTTAAGCATATTTCGCTGTTTTTGTACCGTCTTTAATTAAAATGTATAAAAATAATAACGGTTTTTTGATTTTGCATTGTGCATATTTTGGGCATATCAACAGTTTTTAGTGCATATTTTGGCCTTTTTTAGTGCATATTGGCATGCATATTTTGGCACTTTGTTAGTGGATAGAAAAGGATAAAACAAACATTTCTTTGGAATTTTTTTAATATTTTCCCGTTTTATTGTGAAATAGGTTTGCTTGTAGCGGCCGCCCGGGCTACAAGAGTGAATAAAAACAAATTGGAAAATTTATGAACTCCTGAAAAAGGCTGAATTAATTTTGAAGACTTATAAATATTAAATGCATAAAATACACCACAGCCCAAATACACTATACTATGCAGCGTGCATGCAGTACTGTTGAACGACAAATATGTTATTTTTCATACAAAAATGTTGAGACATTGTTGGCGCTTGAATTATTCGTTTCTTTTCAACAGTATACAGAGTGTTTATAGACTGGTACTTTTAAATGAAACCACATACGCTACTGATCACACTGAACCACTTTTCTAAAGAAACATACCCGTGCAAATGAAAATAGAACTTTAGATATCTAAATTATCGTCAAAGTCGTAGCTCGGATTTCCGATTTCAACCAGATACGATAGCTGCTTTGGAGGAAAGGCGTATCTGCCGTGACTTATTATTTCTTTTTAAAATAGTCAATAATATTTTGGATTCCCCTTACCTCTTGAATAAAATTGGATTCAAATGTCTAACTTTTACTACTAGGAATAAGTCTTTGTTTAGTATACCACATGCGGGTACAAATTATGCAAAAAATAGATTTTTGGTTCGTGCTTGTGATTGTTATAATAAAGATTTTCTTGATCTTGATATATTGCATCTTTCGCTGGGTCTATTTAAATCTTCATTATTTAAAACGTTTTTAAAAAAGTACTAAATGTTTTCTTAGTGATACGTAACTTTGAGTTAGTGTTAATTTTTATTTTATGTACATTTTTCTCTCTTCAATTTGCTTTGTTAATTTGGTAATTTATATATACTTTTTCCCTTTTCAATTTGCTTTGTTTTGTGTAAATTTACTGAGTAACTTATAACGTAAGTACATGTTGCGTTGTTATAATGCCGTGCACATAAATTTATTTACTTGCAAGATTTATGTGGAAACTTGTTTGGTTTTAAGATTAATTTATTGTTATTTGTATTATGTGTTAAGAAAACTGTTTGTTTCCCAATCAATAAAATAAAAATAAAAAATAAAATAAAATACAAATTTTTCAATAGGTTCTTAAGGTGGTTAAAGCTGGTGATCAAAAAGCCACAAATAAGGTCGGGTTTTACTTAGATTTTAATTTAGGAAAAAATATATATATACTTCAGAAAATATACTACGAATATATACTACATAAATATACTACAAAACATACTACATAGATTATGTTTATTTTGCGAAATCCATCTTTATGAATACTCTAAATATTATTAGAGTGCATTACAAACTAGAAAAGATCAATCAGAAACAAACGCAAAGACAAGAATTTTAGAAAAAATCGCCTTCGTGGCGCAATTGGTAGCGCGCTTGTCTTGATAACAAGAGGTCGCAGGTTCGAATCCTGGCCAGGGGAATTTTTTCAAATTCTTGTCTTTGGGTTTGTTTCTGATAGATCTTTTCTAGTTTGTATTGCACTCTAATAATATTTATATACTACATACTACAAAAATAAAATAAAAAATATACTACAGTATATGTGGAATGATGTGCTTTGATTAGAATTTGAAATTTTCATTTATAATTTAACAAAATAAATAGCAAAACAGGGTCCAATTTAATACTAAGATCTGATTTAATTAATGAAGTGTGCAAAGAAATAAATTGAAACTTGGTCAAATTGACGATATTATAACAAAAAATGGCTAGTTGTCCATTAGATTTCAAGGTTTCATAAACCTTACTTATAGTGAACTATTGGCGTGAATTGCCATAGACCAATATCATTTTCATAATAAACTTCTTAACAAAAAAAAACAAGTTAAGTTTTACACTTTTTAACCTTTTGAATTGATATTTTGTGATTGTACATATTATACGGAAATTTAATCAACCGCCTGAATTCATACTGTAGTGATTAGGAACAAGGTTCAATGACCGTTTCTTTCGAAAAAAAAAAGTTTGTTCCTATACGAACTGGACCAGTTCAAATACAATTCCTAGTATAGGTAGTAGGGGAACAACATTTTTTTCGATTGTCACCTGAAGGATAATTGAACTTTGTTCCTGAACACTAACCGAGTCTCCAGTGTGAATTTGGGCGGTTGATTAAATTTCATCTCATATAAAACAGTTTACATTATATATTTATATAAAAACACTTATTAAAATAATTATTTCCAGATATAGTTCTACATTTATAGTCGGCGTCAGTGGAATTAGGTACAATATAAAAGATATAAAACAAAAACAAAATTACAGAGAACAGATATGCTCATTGGGGACCTTATGTCTAATAACCTAATAATAGATTTCTTCTAGCAAAACAAAAACACAAATACTCAAATAGTAGTTTATGCTACAAGGGCGCAAAGGAATAAATTACGAGGACGATATAAAACACGAGCGCAGCGAGTGTTATAAACGTAACCGAGTAATTTATTGCTTTTACGCCCGTGTATCATACTACATTTTTCAACATTTTTCTACAATAGTGTGAGGAAATGAAAACAAATATAATCTGGTGAACTTTAAATTATAATTGGCTCAAAAGGACTGTATCCAGAGCCGTTAAACAGTGGAAGAAAAAGTATAACGTCTATGGTACACAGGAAAGGCTGCAGGTTAGCCAACCAGTGTAAATAAATTTAAAAAAATAATAATAATAATAAAGCCCTAGGGCAAAATAATCGACTTTCTGTTCGGTTTTGATGCATAAAAAATGGGCCTTTACGAGCACATGCATTGAAAAATATATATATACATAGAAGTATATATTCTACAAGGAAGTATTATAAGTATATGTATGTAATAAAAAGATACACTAACTATAAATACACACGACAAAATGTTATAAATATACTGCAAAATAAATTAATTATACAGTGTGTCCCTTCTAAGAGTGCACATCCGAAAGGGAATGGAACTAGACCCTATTTTATCGACAAACAAATAGATTTTTTTTTAGGAAAATTGGTTGTTTTATAAATTAATTATTAATAATACCAAAGACATTATCTATAAAATATGTCATAACTTTTGATCAACCACGAGTAATGCAATGAAATAAAACTGTTATGATCCTTAAGAATAGGCGTTGCATACCAAATCAGAAACAAACCATAATTAACTATTATTACAATAAAAATAATATCCTAAAAGATTTCTTTAATTTTTTCAGTAATAGTAAATTTTTTCAAAATAATGTCCCCGTTTCACTATACTTTTATTCCTATTTATCATGACCTTTATAAAAAACAATGCAACGTCCTATCATAAATACAATAATTTATACGCTCACGTCCCGTACAAAGACCCTCAGGCGAAGCACCTATTCAAAATAAAAAAAAAAACAAAATATGTTATTTTCTTTACTTTTGTCGATATGTTTAGATCTAGTTTCACCCCCTTTCGGATGTGCACTCTTACGAGGGACACCCTGTATGTCTTTTACGAGTACGTGTTGTGTGGTTAAAATTGCCCAAGCTTGTTCCAACAATTTTAATTATGTCGTAAACAACAAACCGTTTCACAATATTATTTGAACAAAGACATATACAAAACAAAGGATCTGAAAAAAAGTTCCGAAGGTAATTTTATTTCAGACTACCAAACTTACAAACAATTATATTTAACTTTGCCGTTTCATTCGAAGGCTTTTTTTGTATCATGAAAAGGTATGATTTTGCAACTGAAAACACAGTGCCGGATTCAGGGAGATCGTATTTTAAAACAGAACAAAGGAATGCGTGCAAATATTATTCAGAAAGAAAAAGGTGGTGTCAGAGTATGTATACAGGTTGAAAATGAACTCCTGGCCATATTGAAATAGATAAATCAGAATCAATAAAAGAACACAGAATTATTAAAATAAACGTTTTCTTCTCATATTTTTTTTTGGTTGAATTTTCCAAAAATTTCTCATAAATGGCTAACCTACTACGTGATGAGATATGTGACTGACCATAGATCGTAGGGCCTTCCCCGCAACGAGTCTGACTCCATCCATCAATGAAAAACATTCCCGACGCCCTTGGCGCCCACCCCCGCAATCCATCTTCCTACCCGCGATCGACTTTGACGGTCAAAATAATTATTTTTTATTATGAAACAAGACAAAAGTAACAAAACATACATTTTTTATTTCGAACATACAGAATAGTTTCCTCTGATATAGCTAGGGGGTTCTTTATCAATCCGTATAAGGTGACATTGGTTGATACAGCCAAATTCATATTGGAGACTTGGTGAGCAGTGCGAGGCGCAACGTCGTCGCGGAAGCGTCTTCACTCGCCCAGAAGAAGGCAGTCTGAATACGCTGAAACTGGTCGGCTATCCCGATCAATAATAGTTATTGATTGGAGCCGTTTTGTAATAATCAAAAATGTAGTCAGGCCCAAGGTTGCAAAACCCATTTTGCAAAATTCGAGTCAATTAGTATAGGAGGTGTAGGATAGTTTTCACAGGAAGAATCATTGAACCTTGTTACTGATGAATTTCAGTTCCCGTATAGGAGTTGGCTATATCAACCAAAGTCGTCTTATATACAGGGTGTAAAAGCAAAGGCAAGAATCCTTCTAGGGTATGTAAGTATGAATCATATAGTGTTTAAAAAAAATAGCGGCAATTTTTTTTATGTAGCAGTACCACATAATAACACGATTTGTTAAACTTGAAATACTCTTATCCGGTGGACACTCTCGCTGGTCGTTGACCTCTGATAGCGTCAGTAGCACAGAACATAATTACTCAATGTGATTGGTCGGTACCGCACTACGGGGTGAATTAACTGCATTGATAAGAGTAGTATATATATTATAGCTGGATCTTAGGAAAACAATATAATTTTTGGTAAAAATTTAAGGTATACTTTTTTTTATCGTAATCGTATCAGTATCGTGTATACTTTCATACCCTAAAGGGATTCTTGGTTTTGCATTTACAGCCTGTATAAATTCTTGAAACAAAAACGCGGAAAACTGTATTTGAGCTGCCAAAACTGCCTTTAAAAAGTACTGCCTTTGATCTAAGCAAAACTTTGTATTCTGATAAATTTATAATTATTATATAGGTTTTATAAAGTATCTAAAGGGTGTCTCAAAACCTACTTGAATGTTGTTTTTTTTATAAAACACATATTGCATTTGAATTTTCAAGATGGTTTCTTTTCAATGTAAAATATAGACACGGAGGTTATGTGTGGAACACAACATCCGACAAATGCCCGCCTTGGCTTTGTTGGCAAGCGTTTACCTTTTTCACGAAATTCGGGATGAATGTTGTCAATAAGTCGTTGTTGAGCGCCAGAATCGTTTGTGGATGCACATATTCCTTCAGAAACGCGCAAAGAAAAAAAGTCCAGAGGTGTCAGTCAACTTCTCCACGCCGCAAGATAACTCTGTCTGGACCACAGAATATTTAAATCTATTTAAATGTTCTGAGGTCTGGACTACCTTTAGTAGTGAATTTTCACAACTTCTATGCGTTGCTCGATTAAAAAACGCTGCATGACGAAACCTAAAACTTTGCTGATGACAACTGCAAAATATTTGCGATCGATGTTTGACACAACAAAAATTATTCGAAATCCCAAATTCAAGTAGGTTTTGAGACACCCATTACATTACACTTGTTTTACTCATAAGACGCCTATAGTCAGCGAGGCAGAGTCGGACTAAAACCTTTGATTAAACCCTCTCTTAGTTTAATCAAACGACAAAACCTTCTTCACTTCAGTGAAAGAGAGGCCTGTGCTCTTAACGGGACACCTAACGCTAGAACATCAACAACACCAGGATTTCAAGGGTTCATTGGAAGAAACTAGGTCTCTCCTCATATTGAAGAAAATATATTTGATTTATTGATTTTTTATCTAGGGATTCCACTTATAAACAATGTTTTAAGATTTATTTTTTTGTCAAAAAAAATGTTTTCCACCCTCTTTTTTTTGGTAATCAAACAAAAAGACGCGGTTAAGAGATCAACTTGATTTTTTTTATAAAATAGGCAATAGAAGTATAAAAGGATGTTACCTAAATCCAATATTTTTTCCCTACAAAATATTTCAGTTTTAATCACGGGTAATAAAAAAGTTGCTAAGGTATGCCATCCTCTAGCAAAAGACACCTAATTAATTGTTTAAGAGGCTATGCGAATTTTATTTTGTCACTGTCACTCCAAGCGAAAAATCGCGCAGTGCGAGAGGGGCGGATTCAGGGCAAAAGGGAAACAAGTTTGTTTTATATTTTTATTAAAAAAACTAAAATAGCTAGCAAAATTTCAAATATAAAACTCTAGATATTATTGAAACACACTTAGTAAAATATGTTTGAGTTCTGTACATGGTTCCTATTCGTCAAACGAAGAGAAAAGGGGTGTTTGAAGACCTCATTTCAACAATTATTTCTATCCAAACATGTTTTCCAATTTCAAAACCCTAGATAATATAGTCAAAATGCATATACCAGAAATTGATTAAAATTTTCAGTGTATTTCATGAAATACACAGAAAAAAAAATATCCGTATTTTTTTCTCATACCGCCTTAATATTTATGCAAATTATTCCTATATTTTCAGTGTAATTCAGGGTTTTATTTACACCCTAAGCCAGGGGTCTCCAAACATTTTAGCCTAAGGGCCACACTGACTCCCCCAATAACGCCAAGGGCCAAGACCTAGATAGCTAATCATTCCAACATACTGTAGTTTTGAATAGTGTGTAAGTACCTATTTTTAAACACACAAAATTTTCGGTCACAGCTTTGGTTTACACCGGTAATTCATATTGTGGTAATGCCAGACGGGTTTGAAGGATTTATTTTAGTTATGTGCATTGTATTTGTACAAGGGACTATTTGTATACCAAGTAGTTACCACTATATGAGTATGATGTGTTTGTAGATAGGATAGGATGTGTGATGATGAGTGTGTGGAAGAGAATGTCTAGCATTCTAGAAAGTATGTTAGTTAGTGCTTAAAATAAAATTATGAATACAAACAATATTGTATATATAATATACAATAACGGTTTGGTCTGTAATTACTGTAATGTTATAATATTTCGAATAATAAATAAATGTCTAAATGTTTAAATGAGGTAAACCTGTGCATGCGCATCCCCTAAAAAGCGTGTATTTGTGCTGATGCACGGCGATTAGGCTCATCCCCTATCTCGTTGGGACTTGAGAACCGTTCGGCCTGTTTAGTTGAAACATTCAAGAAGGAGTTATGAGTTATGTATATGTTGTCGGAAATGTATACAGGGTGCTTGGTAATTCGCCCTATTCCTTTAAAGGGGTTATACCAGGGATCATTTCCAACAAATAATGCCTATCAACTAGGGGTCGAAAATCAAATTTTTTTTCCAAGTAAAACACGTCGAAATTTCAAAAATTACAAAATTAAAAAGGTTTTCTTTCCACTTAAGACCTTTTAATTCTGAGATTATGGGAATTCAGGGTCATGTATTTTTTTTTTATAAATGATCACTCATCTATCATTGATCAGAAATATAATAAATAAGTGCTGAGAGAGGAATAGTTATTTTTAAATTATTTATTTTTGTTTATTAGTCTGAAAGTTTGAAAAATAATATAAATACCTTCGTAACTCGGAGACCATTCATTTTCGACACCTAGTTGATAGGACTTAATTCGTTGGAAATGATCTCTAGTATAAGCCCTTTAAAGGAATAGGTCGAATTACCAAGCATTCTGTATAATTCCTAGGCGATTTATAAAATGCCAAGCCTAAAATTAAGCTGAAAATAAAGAAATGTGTATAATGTAATAAATGTATACATAAATATTAAAATTTCCTATGAACTGTATATAATTTTTAATTCGACTAGGAATTATTGTATGAAATTTATCATTTTATAGATATATCGTCGCATGATAGCGCCGGTGTTTTTTCGATATAGGGAGAGAGAGAAAGAAAGAGGGATAGAGAGAGGGAAAGAGAGGGAGAGAAAGGGAAATTAAAGCTTAATATTCGCGTTCGTAGTGAGTTTTTCGGCCGAGCACTACACCTTGACTCCCAGAGGGAGTGAGAGCACTTATAATGTTTGTTTCTGAAAAAAAAATGTAATTTGTTTCCTGTAGGCCACGCGTGTGAAGCCGCGGGCAGAAGCTAGTCATACAGATATAAGCCTTGCTTAATTTACGGAATTTTGCGTGTTATCATTAATTCTGCTTAAAAACAATGCGGGTCACATCGCTCCGCTCTGCTTCATAATATTAATTTTCGAAGCAAGTTACTGATGAACTTTGTGCCAAACGAAATAATTCCTGAAGCCGGCCCTGGTAACAAATATCTAAAATTAAGTTGAGAACATTTTCTTGCTCAAGTTTTTAGCTTGAAAATGTGGTTATTTCAAAAGCCGTCATTAGAAATGTGTTCGGAAGACTTTGATAGGCTTCACAATTCACAAATTTAAAGCTGTAAAAATAAATATTTCTAAAGAGCGGCCCTTTTTAAATTTCTGTCCCTACTTATAGATATAAGTTTATTAGGAGTCTGTCAGAAAAAACTAACACTTAGAGGTAGAGTGGTGGTGTCTGTTTTGATTCAGATGAAGTCTAGAGAGAATTAACGTTAATTAGTTAATAGATAAAATGACTCTAAAAGCAGTTGGACTATATGGGACAGCAAGACAAAGGTATTATACAGGGTGTAATCGTTAAGTGTGTCTAGGCGATTATTCCGTAACTTTTACAGATATCAAAACAATTTAAACTGATATCGATAGTACGTTACCTAATTAGTAAAATGACTTCAATAACTTTTTGAAAATCAAACGAGAAGTATCCAAAATGTTTACATTAAACAATCCCATACATTGTATCGCACAACAAGGACGTCACTTCGAACATCTGCTTTGAATACATAATTTTGTACTTACTAAGAAATAAATATTATTCAATTAAAAATGGTTTTTATTACTTTGTTAGGTTAATAAACAGTTTCCTTTAATATCAGTACTAAGCTAAAATAACATTTTAAAATGAGGAAACTAAAACCTTTCTACTAATCTCATACTAAATGTATGGGAATGTTTAATGTTAAAATTTTGGATCCTTCTCGTTTGTTTTCAAAAAGTTATTGATGTCATTTTACTGATTAGGTAACTTACTTTCTATAACAGTTTAAACTTTTTTGATATCTGTAATAGTACCGGAATAATCGCCTGGTCACACTTAACGATTACACCCTGTATATTTCTTTTTGCCTTCATGACATAATTTTCTCCTGTCTTGTATTTTTTATATCTTTATTCAATTAAAGTATAGGGTTATGTACATTGCAGAAAAGTAATAAAAATAGAAAGAGGGTGACTAAAGAAGAGTAATAGAACGCAAATCAGTTATTTTCAGAATTCTTTTCTGTCTGTAAATAATAAACTGGGGCGCCGGAAACATAGGTTATTTTTCTTCTGTGTTACCATTGTGAAAGACCGGTCAACTAAAGATGTAAGTAAACAGGCCAAGCTTAAACACTATGATCCTAAGACCCACTGACAATAAATACTTAAGGGTTGGCTCCGCCAAACACGCTCCCGCGTTTGGACAATTTAGCATAATGAAATCAGAATATATTAAAAAAAAACGTGTGAAATTTTAATAAAATGAAATAGATTATTTATTTTTCAGGTTTGACACAAGTATCACACATTATCAAAAAAAAAATTACGAAAGATCACTAAAATCACGAAAAACGCAAATTGGCGTTACAATTAGAAAACATTTTTTTTTACAAATTGTTTTTTTTTTAATGAGATCAAAGTGCCTTGTTCGCATAATATTTTAATATATTTTTCCTTTTTTTATTTAAAAAAAAAATACACAAAAAGTAAATTTTGTTGCGTAAAAAATTTACAGGATTTTTTTTATGTTTGAGCCTTTCATTTAAAATAACGAAAAGAAATAAAAAATTATAAAAATTTAGAAAGGTTTTTGATTTCTTAAAATATAATAAAAATTGTGGTTAGATCATTAGACTGATTTTACTACTTCCAACGCCAAATGACGTTTTCCCTGACTTTAGTGAACTTTCGATTTTCTTTTCGATGATTGTGATACTTGTGTTAAATCTGTTTTTTTTTATTTATTTATGTATTTTATTATTCACACAGAAATCCACAGCACACAACAAAAAAATAATAACAGAAAAGATCAGCTGAATGGAGGCCAATAACGGATTCTTCTTATACTAACTAATTACAAAAATTTCATCTGTTAAAAATATATTAATTTGATATGCTAAATTGTCAAAACGCGAAAGCATGTTTGGCGGAGCCGGTCCTTAATCAATAGTTCATGTGTGTATTCTAAGTATTTCTCATCTCATCTATCACTCATCTGTGGGTCTTAGGATTAAGAGGATGGCATACCCTTTTTATTACCCGTCCAGCACAATAAGTCTAATGGCAAGGACCTTATTTGATTTTTATAGAGGCGATTATATGTTGGATTGACGCGCAATACTAGTGATCACGCAGCAAAACAACAAATTGGTGTGTTTTTAGCTAATACTGAAATATTTTGTAGGGAAAAAAATATTGGATTTAGGTAACATCCCTTCATATTTTTATTGCCTATTCTATAAAAAAAAAAAAAAGTTGATCTCTTAACCGCGTTTTTGAAACGAACGTTTGAAAACCGAAAAAAATTGTGTGGAAAACATTTTTTTTTGACAAAATTATATATCTTAATACATTGTTTATAGGTGGAATCTCTGGATAAAATCCCGACGATACATACATACATATACGCATACCTGTCTCCTAGAGAGGTAGGCAGAGACTACAGATTTCCAGATGCTACGATCCTCACACACAACTCTTTTTACTTCTTTCACATCCATCAATACTATTATGAATATTTATTATTATTAATATTATAATTGAATGTGAATTTAAAAGAAACCTGTAGCCTAAGTTAACATGAAAATAAATTATCTGTGGAATAAAACTACAAGAATCGGTGTATAATTTGTTGTATTGACGCTGCCATAAAAAGTAACTCAACAAAAGAATGTAATTTTCTATCTAACAAAGTATACAGTGTTTTGAAATGGCAGTTTGTGACCTTACACGATGAGTGTCATTAGCAGTCATTATTTCCGCCAGCTTCGTGATATTACCGCTAAAAACATCCATTAGCATAAACACTTAATTTGTGGGCACAGATTTTCATTTGACATAATTATACCTAGTTGCTACATTGCTTTATCTTTGCTTGCGTAAACTAATCGTCATAGAACCTAAGATTTAAAAAATAAAAGATATGCCCTTACTGTACTATGAAAAACAATAAAAAAAATATTTCTTGATTGAAAGGGGGTTTTTACAAGTAAAAACAAGAAAAAAAAACAAATTTACATGTTATAAAAATTTAATTTTTTGGTTTTACTATTTTTTATTGGACACTTGTAAAGCTGAACTCTTTGTGACTTTAATATCAAAAAGCTATAAAAATATATGCAGGTAAAATATTTATTAGATTTTTTTTCCAAAAGGTCTCTTTGACGATTTTCCCACCAAAATGCGAGAAAATACAAAATAAAAACAAAGGAAAATAAATGAATGAATTTTAAATTAAAAAAAAATTTAAGTTGTTGCCAAACATATTTTTAGCTCATACAATCATATAATTATAATTTTAACATAAAATTTTATAAATAATAAATAAAAATTTCTTTGTGCCGTTTTCGACCCAAGATACATTTAAGGGTTAAGTGCACTTAAAGTTAATCATTTTAACAACTTTAGTAGTCTGATCAGTTTGCTGACCGTAGGTAGACAGATAGTGCACTCATAAGTGTGCGCGCGTCGGCATCTTGTTAACGCACACATTCAAAAACAATGCAATAGATTTTAGGTGCCAGGGCTCATCTAAACTATTGAAATCTTTGCATAGAACAATATTTCTTAACCCTTGGTCCGTGGCTCACTAGCTGTCAGTGAAGATTGATAGTCCGCGAAACAAAATTTGACATCGACAGATTGGCTTCATAAAAACAATGTCCTTTTATAAACACCCTGTAAATCTTACTACTATCTATTTCAGACAAACAGAAAATAAAGCTTTATGGCACTTTTTCGGTTTTTATTATTATTTAAGTTTTTTAGTCTATCTAATGTATGGGTAGGTATTTCATTTAGTATTAAAGGAAGCATGTACTCCCATGTTCTCATACCATATATATATATATTATTATAAGTAGGTAGGTAAGTTAGGTTTCGTAAGTTCTTAGACCTACTTTTCTTACTAAGTTTATCTACATTATCATTTTCTTCACAAATAAGAGCCATTTTTATTTTACTATAGATATTAATAATTTTACAGTAGTCAAACATGGACGTATTTAATTCCGTGTAGTCAAATAATCCTTTTTCGTCGCCATTGCATTTGTTTTTAATATTGTTAGGCACAATGACTTTTAATAATCTAAGTTGTAGTCTATAGATGTTTTCGATATAGCTTTTATAAGTACGACCATAACTACTAATACCGTAGCTTATAATTGAATTTTAATATATTTAATATAAGGTAATTTGTATTTAATTATACACAATTTTGATAAAATGCCTCGCAGCTTGTTACATAGGTATTCAATATGTGGACTCCAGTTCAGATTGTTATCTATAATGAGACCTAGGTACTTATGTTGTTTGACAAGTTCTAGATGCTCACAGTTACATGTATTGTGATTTTTATGTAAACATTGATGGTCATGGGCAACGATGTACGGAGTGATTAAGGTTTTTAAGTATGTGTAAGGTTTTTAAGGCGATTACCGTCGCCAAATTAGCAGCTCGATGTTTGTCTGTATGAATATCGACGAAAACGACATTGAAATAACGTTCAAATCAGTGCACAATGCGTGGTGGCTGTTACGACGCTCGCTGCGTCCTTGAAAGGGCAAAATAGGAGAAAATAATACTTTTCACATGGGCGTCATTGTTAGATTGAATAATTCTATGTTATATTTATAGCCATCAAGTTTATCTATTTATCAAAGCATAAATGAATTAAATCACCTAAGCCGCTTAGGAGCAGTAGGAAATTCAAGCCAAAAAAACACCATTTAGTTGAAACAATTTTTCATATAGAAGTTTTGGTGGTACGAAAAAGAAAAATGTTGCATATGTTGTACTAGAGTTGATAATCCATAATAATTTTTTCAATATTTTTGGTTAGGCCATAAAAGAGGAGTAGGCTTTAGAAAGTACCCATTTGGCGATATCAAGGGCCTTAAGTAGTAAGTATGATCGTTCAGTTTGTGCATTACAGGGTGGTATATAAGTAGTTACAAAAAATTTGGTTTACGGGTATGGTGGAAAAATTCGTTGTTCCATATAAGAACCTCGGTGGCACAGACGGTAGCGCGTCTGTCATGTAAGCAGGAGGTGGCAGGACCGAGAAATTTCTCAAGTATTTGTTTACTTGAATTTTGTTTATAGTTGATCTATTCTAGCTTGTTATTCACTCTAAATTGTCTATTTACACTTGCTTTATTTTCTGGGGTACAATTATTGACAATGAGGCTAGGTTACATTTATATATGTAACCTATTAGTATGTAGTATATAGGATGGGAATTGGTCGGCCGCCTGGATTCGTCCTGGGGGCTCGGTTAGTGACCATTGGACCTTGTTCCTGGTCCCTGGCCGGGTCTCCGGTGTGGGTTCGGGCGGTTGATTGGATTTCACCTTGTATAATATATATTTTACCTATAATTTTAATTCAGTTTATTCTTTATATTTATATAAAAACACTTATTAAAATAATAGTTTCCAGATATATTTCGACAAATAGTCGGCTTCAGTGGAATTTGATATAATTTATAATTTTAATCGTATATATATATTGCTACATAAATTAAATAAACCTTTAATCTAGTTCATGTACATTTATTATTTTATTACATATATTTTTATAAGATTAATTTTGACTTGTGAAACGTGTATACCTACTTTGCAAAATAAACTATTTGAATTTGAATTTGCATTGCCCCACCGTTCCGTTTGCTAGCGCTGCTACTTTTACCATATTCTAGGTATAGTTTTACCATATTAGAGTATGAGCAAAGAAATAAAATACCCATGGTTGTTTTTAGTTCCATTTACTCTATGTAAGTGTGCAACTTCCTATCATGGCGTAATCTTTCTAAGAGCAACAAGAACAGTGCCAAGACATAAATACTGCCTAGTATAGTGAGGGGCACGTAAATATTCTCAATATGGGCTACGATTTGCGGCTTGGTGACGCAGGCTGGTGGCGAGGGCTTGTCGATGGCGATGACATGCTGCAGGATGCCAGTTTCTTGGGCACGAAGTGTTCTGAAAATAGCAATTGTAGGAAAAAAGTTCACGTTGAATTTTGTGGTTTTGGAATCGAAAACTGGATAAGTCTAACGTTGTTATCATAATGAATTGTGTATACCATACTGATGGATATACTTTTCTTTGCCCCGCCATTTTCAGTTTCTGGTAGTAGGGTGGTCAAGTTGCCTTATTTCATGGTTTACCCCGTTTTTCAGGCTATAATTATACAGGAACGAGAATAATTCTATTATACAGAGTATTTGGACATCGATGTGAATATTTTCAGGGATGATAACGAAAGTGATTTTGAACATTTCTGACTGAATGTACTATTATGCAAAGTTTAATAGTTTTAAAATTATAGACATTTTTCAGTTTTATCTAATTAAAATTTGATTAAAACACTATTTATGGCTAAAAATATGATTTTGTTTTAAATTATTTTTACACTTCTATTAGATAAAAAAACAATATAAATGTGTTCAAAAAGTATTGGAAATAAACATTAAGCTAAATACTATACGTAGAAACAGTTTTTTTTTGCCAATTTTAGTAAAAATTTTAATATTTTTTTTGCTATTTATAGTGTCTTATTCTTTTTTAAATGCAGTTACCTGATTTTAAGTAGAAAAAACTGAAAAATGTCAAAAATACAAAACTTTGCACAATGGTAAATTCAGTCAGATATGGTCATAATTACTTCCTTGATCATCCCTCAAAATGTTTACATCGATGTCCCAAACATCCTGTATATAACAATCTCTTGTATTTTGCGAGTATTTGAGTGTTTTGGTAATACCTCTAAAACCGTGCCGAGGAGTATAAACCGCTTAAGGGCTTTTGTGTGAATAACATATTCCGAAAGTGCTGTTTCTGCTTTAGAATAAACATCGTCACGACATGAATCACCGTGGGGGTGTCAAAGTTGTTTCCGAGTATGGACTGAGAAATGCAAGCCATAATTCGCACTCGTGCACTTACGTTTTGCTGTGCGAACTATTTTAGCAGCTTGTTTTTAGTCGCCTTGACGTTGCTATGGCATCTATTTTTTTGTTATTACCGTTGTCTTTTATGACGTATACTCACTCACCCAATCTTGAACTGTTCCTTGTAAAGAAAATTCTTGGAAACGAAAAAGTGCTTCCTAATATTTTTGTGTAGATTGACTTCGAGAAGTTGACATATGACGACCTCGTCGAAAGCTGGAAATGTTTTAAGTTCTTTTATTTGAGACGTGTTCGAACCTAAATGAAAGCGATGACTAGGCCGTTTTTACGATACGAACCTATTTTGTTCCTTTATTATATTTTCTGGCAAGTTGAAACTGACGCAAAAATAAAATTTAATAAGCTTGCCTTAACAATATCAATAAAACATATCTTGATCATAAACCTTCATTAATTTTCATATATTTTCACCTTGTACTTGCCACAAATATTTTCCTTTGATGGCACCCTAACTCAGACAAAAAATAAACATGACAATAGGGATGATGCCTAGGTTGTCAATAAATTTAAAAACATATATACGCAAAATAGATATTCAAAAATAATGCCTACTTATTTCACCGATTTTGCATACAGTTCAATTTGAACTTTTTTATACAATGAAAACCGAAGTACAAAATTATGACGTCACTTCTAAGTATTTTCATACAAAAAATCGTTTTTTACGTTTCATAAAAGGTTGCTGATTTGACTAATAGTCATCGTCCCTATCCTCGAGGGCTTTCAAAGGTTTATTTAAATGTGGATTGTTGCTAGAACAGTCAATAACCTTACACCTTCTTTTCACCTCGCAAGAGCAAAGACTTCAAAAGTAAAGATAAGCCCTTACCGTACTACGACAGCACTAAAATGTTTCCACCTTTAAATGAGTGACGCTAACACGTTTGCAATTAGTGCTCAAACTGAACACAGTGATAGTTGGATGCCTTTAGTGCACTTAAAGTTAATCATTTTAACAACTTTAGTAGTCTGATCAGTTTGCTGACCGTAGGTAGACAGATTGCGCACTCATAAGTGTGCGCGCGTCGGCATTATGTTAACGTACACATTCAAAAACAATGCAATAGACTTTAGGTGCCAGGGCTCATCTAAACTTTTGAAATCTTTGCACAAGAGTAGCAAAATGTTGGAGAGGCCTATGTCCAGCAGTGGACGAACACAGGCTGATGGATGGATGGATGACGTCAACATTGAGGTTGCGTGTAACCTTATTTTAATTTATCCTTTGTGAAAAAACAATTATTTGGAAAATTATGATAATGATGCTTACTCGCTTTGATAACCGGGTAAAGTACAACAAAGTCCGAAAGTAAAGCTGTGTTGCCCTTCTTCACAGCTTCCAAGCCAGCGGATACGTTGGTCTTTTGAATGTTTCGGAGCTTCTTGTCTGCTAGATGCTTTGCATGCGATGGCATCTGTAAAAAAAAGAGGTTTGTGTCAGAGATAGAACTCGAATAAAAAGAAATGGCTACCGTTTTATCCACCTCTCACTTACATACTATCTCTATATTCGCACATGGAAATACATAATAGCATTAAAAACAAAAGGAGTCACTGTATACTATGACAAAGAAGATGCTGTGATTGTTGGCACTTGGTGGAATTTATAAAACATTGTTTAAAAAAACATTTGTACTCATCCACATATTATTATAACTTTATTATGCCCGACCGGTTTCGCTGTAAAGCATTTTATAAGGCCTTTTACACATCCTAACTAATAAAGAAATAATGTACACTACAACCATGTCTAAAATGACGTGCAATAAATGAAATTATTTTCATTTATTGCACGTTGAATTTTTTTTTCATTTATTGCACGTTATTTAAGACATGGTTGTAGTGTAAATTATTTCTGTGTTAGTTAGGATGTGTAAAAGGCCCTAGAAAATGCTTTACTGCGAAACCGGTCGGGCATAATAAAGTTATAATAATATGTGGATAAGTACAAGTGTTTTTTTAAACAATGCCTATACTATGACGTCAATATGTTAGATGTGCGTTTGGTCTATGCTGAGACCACAACCAAGAACTACAGTTACTGTCAGTGTAAATTCTGTACAGGCCTGACAACTCAAATGTGACGTCATCACTAGTGGTACAAGGAAGACATTTCTTTAGGGGAGTTTGGCAGATTTATTGATTTTTATTTTATTTGACGTTTCAGACCGGATGAAAAATAGAAAGCAACTTCACAACTTTTTTAAAATTTAATTAATAATTAATACAAAAAAAAGTAAGAACTATAAAAATAATACATAAATATGTAAACAATTCAAAAGTAATAAGTTTCTTAATTCTTATGAATAAATACGGTGCTTAAAAATAAAATGAGAATGAAAAATTTGCTGTTGAAAATCCTATAGTAAAATCGCATGTACCACTAGTGATGACGTCATCACTAAAAGCCATTTCAGTTGTAACGCCACAGCTTCAGGCTTCTGGCGGCGCTTCTTGCTGCGCTTCCAGGCGGTTTTTGCGACGGGCTTTGCCCTGCCACGACACCGCTCAAAGCGCTCGACACTAGGTTCGTCCTGTGCGCTCGATCACTGTTTCAACAGCCCGCCTCCTCGCACACCGCCGTCCCGAGAGCGCAAGTCACTCAAAGCTGGACAAGACGCGCGAGCGGCGACCCATCGCCGGCTTTATACAACTTCATACATTTGTTCTCTCCACCGCGCGTTGCAAAAAGAACCGCTTGGCGCGCCTCTCGAAGCCTGAAGCTGTGGCCGACCGGTTAGGCCTGATATAGAGAAGGTGTTGCTACAAGCAAAGCGGGCAAACATTTTGAATCCCAAGGTCTTTTGACTCAGGTAATACAACCGTTAATTATTCTTAATAATACTAGATTCTTCTTATAATACTTAAATAATAACTAATTATGAACGATTAAAAAACTTAATAATCTATAAACAAATTATCTATTTTTAGGGTTCCGTAGTCAACAACAAGGAACCCTTATAGTTTCACCATGTCCGTCTGTCTGTCTGTCCGAGGCTTAGCTTAGAGACTATTAGTACTAGAAAGCTGTAATTTAGCATGGGTATACACATTTATCACGCCAATAAAGTGGTACAGTAAAATTTTGAAAAAGATTTTTTTAGGGTACCTCCCCTACACGTAAAGTGGCCATGTTTTTTTTTTCTCGCCTATTCCCTAGTGTGGGGTGTCGTTGGTTAGGTAATTATAAATATTGGGGGTGTAAGAAGACCATTTTTCCATCCAGGGTTCCGTTTGCGAAATATTAAGCTTAAAAGTGTTAATTTTTGTTATAGTCAAATGTCTCCCCCCTGCCAGCGAAACGGTTGTATTTGGAGATGTGAACAAAATCACGGCAGGAGTATACATAACGAAATTAAAAGGAAAACTATCACAGCTAAGTAGGCTTTATAAGTTAACGAGTACAGATCGCGAAAAATTTTTAGTCACCTCTAGATTCGCATCAGCAGGAACAAACTGTATGGGCCGTTCTTGGGAAGAGCAACTTCCGAGCGTACTAGAAGTTTGGCGCGTTCTGTATTAGTCGACAAACTTATAAAATGTACTTGGAGAAGAAGTCCACATATTGTGTAGGGCAACTACGGAACCCTACACTGCGCGTGGCCCGATACGCACTTGGCCGGTTTTTTTTTAGTTGTGACGTAAAAATTCTGAACAACCCTCCTACACGATATTCGAACAAAGAAGTATCCACTAGTAAGTACCTTTAGTAAGGGTACCTTTGTTAATTATAATATAAACCGGTCTGCCTGTTCGCAGGTCTGTAAAACCTGCAATCTATTTCATATTATCGAATCGAATGAAACTTGAGGATAAAACACGATTATTGCAAAACGGTTCACCTCAAAAACTATTTTTGTTCGGGATAGCCAACCAGTTTCAACAGATTCAGACTGCCTTCTTCTGGGCGAGTAAAAAAGCTCCCGCGACGACGTTGCGCCTCGCACTGTTTTTGATCGGGATATCCGACCAGTTTCAGCAGATGCCGATCAAAAATAGTTACTGAGGTGAGCTGTTTTGCAATAATCATCTATTTTATATTTATCGAAATATGGGTATTAGAGAAACCAACCAAAATTTAAATAAATACTCCTACTCCTGAGTGATCTGACTTGATTTTTTCGTAACTTTACTTGTCTGATGACATCTTCTATGCTAGTTATGATATGAACAATGTTTACCTTTCCTTCAATAGCCAACGTCATATTCTCAAGAACGATGCAATTGTAGCTACTATCAGCCAACCCATTTAAGTCCAGTGTGTTCTTTCTGTCACTAACCAAGTGAGAGAGCA
Source organism: Ypsolopha sequella (assembly GCA_934047225.1). Lineage (NCBI taxonomy): Eukaryota > Metazoa > Arthropoda > Insecta > Lepidoptera > Ypsolophidae > Ypsolopha > Ypsolopha sequella. The sequence continues at coordinate 6,010,628 of OW203998.1, read as the reverse complement.
GGTTCGATGTATAGATGCTGTACATCACATAAGCAAACAGGTAGAAGGTAGAGTATGTTGTCCGTACAGAACCAAGTCTTGGATTTACTGTTAAATCTGAAATTTTAAAGTTTGCTTAGGATTACATTGTTGTGCCAGCTGTGTCAGCTTATTTATTACTTTACATCAAATATGATTATTTAGCGATATCAATAAAATTATATATCTTATAGATTAAGTTGAGACCAAAAGTTTGCCGTTGGTAATCGTACGTAATCGATTACCAAAATGAGATCAATGTCTTTGGCGGTGCTTAACACATTAAAGGACAGAGATTGCCTTCACACAAGTTGTGTTGTAACACATGGTGATAAAGAGGAAGGCGAAAGGGGAAACGGACATTTAGGCCCATTGTATTGACAGTAGATCTCGTTTGGATGTTCACTTTGTGACAGAATAAACAACACTTGTACTGGTTTGTAGAGAAATCTCGACGCTGTTAGCCGTTGAATTAATGACGCCATATGGCGTCGTGTTCAAATTGGTATATCTAATAGTACGCTACAGTCCTACAGGACGCTGTCCAGCGTCTCTGTCCTTCAACGTGTTAATGAAACCTAAAATATTACAACTTACAATGTTGGCAACAGGCTGAGAGCGAGACAAACAGCTCATGCAAAAAGCTGCAATCCTGTTCTTCCAACACCCTTTGTTCCCAGGACTTGACGGTGAAGAGAAGAATGGAAACCATGATTATGAGGAAGAAGATGCAGATCCAAACGTTAGTCGAGAAGGGCTCAGAGTAGAATGAGTTAAAGACACCAAAGTCAGCGCGGCGGATCATGAAGCCAAACCTGCAAGTGTAGGTACGTAGAACGAAGATGTATCATTGACACGTACGTTCTACAGTCTAAATCTAATATAAGCTCTAGAGAAAATCTGTGTACGGGGAATCGACCGTATATTCTTTACCAGACTTGAATTTTAAAAATATACATGTAATATTTCAGCTAAATCGGTTTAGTGGCTTTGCCTTTGGGATTTTTACGTAACCCTACAAAACTGAGGTGTGAGTATGTCGCACATATCCATCGAATACGAGTTATATTCCGGGAAAATAAGATAAAAATTTGCCTGAACCCGGACATCTGAAACCACCAGCTATCAACTGGTGAAAATATTGAAGAATAGTGTTCTGATTGATATCCTGAACTTCCCAAAGTATCCATCTTGGGGAAAATCCACCATCTTGAAAAAACCGCCGTCACCTTGGATTTGTCGAGTTTTAAGCATAGCGGGTGAACAGAGCGTGTGATTGTATTCGTTTTTGCACCAAATTACTTAATTCAGTCTGCATTATATTCCTAATCATAAAATTAGTAAACATATACCAAAATTGGTGCTTGGAAGATGGTAATATTTATTCAAATGCGACAAATAATAGTGGTTCTAAAATTGTAATCAGTGTTATCTTAACATACAAAAAATAAATATGATGCATATGGGCAAAAGCAGCAATAGAACTAAGAATTATTTAAGGTAAAAGTTAGGTAGCATTTTCGAGTTATCACTGACTGGTGAAAATTTTTGATGTTAGGTAATGCACGATCTAAAAAAATAATAATCTATACGATTTATGCAAACATGTCCTGTGCAGTAGCCGCACATACTTGTGCAAGGAAAACTATTTCTTCTGTACCCGCCGCATTTTTTCTCGAACCCAGATTTTACTTTTTACATTTAGTAGTTGCATATTTATAATAATATGTATAATATATCAGAATTAGAAAAAAGTTACTGTAAGGTATTTTATTACACAACAAATCAAATACATAACAATAAAAATTATAAAATTAAAACTAAATAATATTTAAAATTAAGCTAAATAAAAAATTAAAATTACCTATCAATATACAATTATAAACAAAATAAAACTATACTAAATAAAAATAAAAACTAACTATAAATTAAAATTACCTATCAATATACAATTATAAACAAAATAAAACTATACTAAATAAAAAATCGAAGCCAAATCGCTGCCGTCACCCGGTAGGGTACCCAATAGGCTGGTGGCATTGCCTCACTGAATCGCGAGGCTTAATCTTTGTCCAAAATAGGATCCAGCCCTTGGATCCCCTGAAGCATCGATCAGGCGCGACGATATCTCCTTGTAGAGCCGTCGCGCTTCTGACCCCCACGGCCCGAGGGTTTCTACAGCGAAGGGAACAAAATGATAACTTTGTCCCAACGTTGTGTATCTCCGCTTCTTAGCCCCTTCTGCTTTGTAAGCCGCCGCGCCTGCCTTGATAGAGGTCGCTGGTAAGTGTGACGGCGCCACAGTATCTGCGCATGTGGCGTCCCAAACCAGCGGCCGTCCATTTTTCCATGGAACGAGCGTCATTCCGTCGGGCCTTCTCCCATCGACGCGTGCCAAACCGTTTGGCTCTAAGATTGCTGGCACGCCGGCGCTGGCAAGAGCCCGACGGATGACGTCGTTTAGTGTGGCATGGCGCGAAAGCCGACCTGCGCTGCGTTGGCATGACAAACCGTGGTGGCCAAAATGGTCGACGTTTTCCCCGCAACGGCAGCGATGTGGCTCGTTTGTCTTCGTTCCTAGTCTCAGGCCGACAGCCAAGGTTAAAGTGGTTCTGTCCAGCAGTGTCCCAATATTAGCCGAAGGAAGTGCGTTCAACCAATATCCAGATTCTGGTTCACTTGTTGCCAAGAGACGGGCTCGCTCTGCAGGGTTAACAGCAGTTTCCATGAGGTTCTTTTGAACCTTACTGCAGAGCGGTCCATCCCATAGCTTTTGTGAGGCCAGATTAATCGGAACATTTTCACTCAGCCCGGCCGCAGCTGACCAGGCGTCCCTAGCCTCGGCCAAGCACGAGACCTCTACGTCACCTAGTGACGGGTTAATTATTCTACCATAGAGGTCAAGCGTACTATGGGCCGAAGACAGGAACGCCGGCAGTGCTACGCTGGATGGTTTGCGGATACCCAGGCCTCCAATTCGGATTGGAAGCGTGGCCTGGGCCCAAGCGCGGTCATTTAGGGAGCAATTTAGAATTTCAGTCAAAGTTGTCCGTAACATTTTGTCTAATTGATCTAAAATGGTAGTATATTTCCAAAGAGCTGTACAGCGTAGCGCATAAGTAAATTTTGGTACAAAAAGGCAGTATCTAATAATAAACATAGCCATGTGAGGGTTAATTTCTTTTAGGCGGACTGATGATTCCTCAAATTTAGAGATTTGATTGCTAACAAAACTAGGAATGGAATCATCTAGCACAGGAGCCCCTAGAAGGCGAAGCGATTCACTTTCGATGATGTTAATGTTGGGGGCCAACGTGTTAAATTTTGAAATTATGTTATTTTTTTCCGATTGAGGCATTGATTTGTTAATGAAAAGTTCTGATTTTGTGAAATTAAGTTCAAGACCGATTGATTTAAAGTTATGAATAATATTTTCGAGATCATTGAGGACGGAGCACGCTTCGCCTCCTAGGGTTCCGTCGTCCAAATACCATACATTGAATTTGGAATTTAGACTTGAAATAAAGGGGTGAATAGCAAGACTGAAAATGGCCGGTCCTAGTGGGTCACCTTGCTGACACCCAACCGCAGAATGTAAAAGGTGTTTTCTATATATTAGTTTTGTTGGTGAACTGTAACATTGCCACAGGTAATGATATATCCGTGGAATGTTTTCTTTAATTTGTGTCAGCAAGGCGCCCCTGTCGAGTGAGTTGAACGCATTTCTCACATCGACCTTCAGCAGCACATCGCCTCCGCCGCGTTCTAGGAAGGTGCGGGCCGCGTGCACCGCCGCCTCACAGCCTCCCCTGGTCCCAAAGCCTAGTTGAACGGGTTGAAATTTACTTGAAAGGTCTGGTAGGATATGTTTGCAGCAGATCTTTGAGACCACGCGGCGGATGGTGTTACCGACTGCGATCGGCCTGATGCCTCCATCTTTTTTAATTAAAGCACATAAATTTGCACCATAAAGAATATCAAGTACGTCAGCGCACACCTTACCGGATAGCATTAGATTCACAAGGCGCGTCAAATCCTCCAAGAGGGCTCGGCCGGCATCACCTGTGGTTCCACAAGTGAGATCTTTAAAGTGTTGTGCGGTAAGTCCATCAATTCCGGCGGCCGATCCGTTCCTAAAGGATGAGATCGCACACTGCACCTCCTCTGCTGTCGCCTCGGGTGTGCGCCCAGAGGCATCAGGTGGATCTGGCAGTTGAAGAGAAGCCGGTGGAGGTGGATGCTTTGACTCCAGCGCGGATAATGTTTCCGGCGTATCTGGGGCGACGGCGTCACTGGAAAAAAGGAGCTGGGCGGCTCCTTTGACATCTCCATCGCTCATTTTTGACTCTACTCTTTGCGTTAGATTGTAAGTAGGAAATCTTTTATTTTTCAAATTAGTTTGTGTAAATGATAAATCAGTAGGATCCTTACAGTTATCTTTAATATTTTGAGTCAGCGAGCCGCCCCTTTCTCTGCCTCTTGGAACGTGCAATCTGCGGTATGAGAAAGTCAGAAATTCTTCCCAGCTTAGTTTGTCATTTTTATTTAAAATATTACGAATGCAATTTATAAGAATTAGATATAGTCAATAATCAATAATTAGAATGCTTATGCCCACATTTCACACCTTGGGTTAAAAAGTCTGATTTAATTAATTTGCTGTATGTTAAGAAAACATTTAAGTATTAAAAATTTTAAAACAATTTTGTTTTTACATTTGAATAAATTGTTCTTTTCCAGGGACCGAAATTGGTATATATTTATTAATTTTAGTATTTTCAAAAATAACAGAGCCTGAATTAAGTAATTTGGCGCAAAAACGAATACAATCAGCTGCTATGCTTTAAACTCGACAAATCTAACATGACAGTGGTTTTTTCAAGATGGCAAATTTTCCCCAAGATGGATTCTTTGGGAAGTTTGGGATATCAATCAGAACACTATTCTTCAACATTTACACCAATTTTTAGCTTGTAGTTACAAATGTCCAGGTCAATGTTTAAGTTTACCACACTATTAGTGGTACCACAGATAATTTATTGTAGTACGCTACTTTGTATTTCTTCCACAGCAAAGTACAATCAGGAGTGAGCCCGCATATTCTTCGGGGGTTCCAGACTCTAGAGTCAAAGCCAAATCATGTTCAGCAGACACTTTGCTTTATTGACAGACAGAATCTTTTTTATTGTTTTGAATGTATTTGTATGGTCCACACTCCCAAAACTTTAAAAAGTCAGCATAATAACGGTATCAAATGATATTTCAGAGGGAAAAGTCGGCTATAATGGTAATAAAATAACCTTATCTACTCCCTATCTCGGGGCACGGCAGTGCCCCCGCCAAGTCTCGCAAAAAAATGTGGAACGGCCGTACCATCCTTTTCTAGAAGCAACCCACGGCACTTTCAAGCCCCCTGTATCTTTGTTGTGGGTGAAGCTAGAAGTCTGAAATTTCAGTTACCAAGAGTACTTACTGAACCTACTGTACTTACTGAACAATAAAGTAAAGTGACTTGACTATTGCACAGCACAAATAAAGCGTCGCTGCGTAGAAATATCTTCTCAGATCGCTAATAAATGGATTATAGGTATTGTATAAGTTATTATGTTGCTGTGCGATTGCCAAGTCACTATAATTTATTATAGAAATAAAGATGACTAAATGTTGGTAGGTAAATAATTAGGAAACAATTAATGATAAATTTGTTAAATAGGTGCTCCCATACTAAATAAAATGAAAAGGTGCTTCCATACAAACTAAAATAACAGACTTGGCTTTACATAAGATCTCACAGCTTTTTACGGTGGATTGCGTTGCGAGACTTGGCATTTTTGTACATTTTATGTTTTTGATGGGAAAATGACAGTCGATAGATTTCGTTAGCCCTTTGATAAACAATATTTGGAAGCTTGGCTAATAAAGTTCTAGGAATTTCAATATATTTTGATTTAGATATTGAATTTAAATTCGTTCGTTAAATATAAATTAGAACTTAGCTAGCTTTGATAAGCTTTAGTTGGAGCTTTGGCCGCCAATTTTATCAATGCCTAGTTTACACAGGTAGAGTAAAAAGTAGAGAGACCGATAAAAAAAAAACACATCCAAATCCGTTAAGTAGTTTTCAAATTAAAACGGAACATACAGACAGACAGACAGATTTATTTAAATTTAGAAACCGTTTTGTTTAAAATTTTACAAAAGTTTCATAGAAATAACATAACTTTTAACTTCTTTATTTTTAATTTAAAAATTAATAATTATGTAGATACTTATTTTAATTTATAAGTAAATATATAATAATAACATTGTTTTTACTCGTAAGTTCACCAACCGAGCGATCGTGAACTTAATTATACGTATTGCTTTAATTTTTTCAAAAAACCACTGCTCACTGCAAAGTTTAGAATAAACTCTAGCAGTAGCTAATGTATGCGTGGTAGGGTTGCCAGATGGGAAAACCAAAACATCTGGGCAAAATTTCAAAAAGTCGGGATTTTGGGTTTATGGTCGGGACAAATAAATATTACGAATCAAAAAATTATTTTTCAAGATTAAAATTAAAGTAATTACAACAAGATATTTTTTTGCCCGTCGACCGTTGTTATTTGTTGGGACAATTTGTATTTTGTCGGGACTTTGGACATCGTATAAAATGTCTGGACAATCATGACGAATCCCGACCTTCTGGCAACAATAATGCGTGGTCAGAAATTCCAAAAATAAAACAATGTTCTGCTAGCTGCTGGGCGTTGCCAGCTGCTGCTTTCAACTTTTTTGTCACAAATGAAAATGTTACTTGTGAAACATTTTGCTGCTTGTCACACCCAGATTTACTTTTCTTTTTTTAATATTTTTATTGCCAAACATAAACATACATTTTTATCATAGTTTTCACATTAAGTATTCTTTCCTTATGATGTCTGGGAGATAATTTTTGAATTTTTAAGGCACCCATTTCAATTTCACTTATTTACTAAGTAACAGATAAAAATCAGAAAATTGTTTTTCGCAACCTTATAATGCTGCAAATAATAAACGGTTCAGGTTACAACTTTTGCAGCGGGATACAGCAAAGTTAGTAAGATACAGCAAAAGCAGCAAAGTTAATAATCTTAACGGTAGTGATATATTTAAAGGATGACAAAAAAAATACTAAATGTACGATCAACAAAAGAGATAGAAACGACGATTGATAGAAGATGGTGAAGTAGGCATTGGGAAAATGGGCTGTGAGAGTCCAGAACGGACTTATCTAGACTCAAGCGCGAGTGAGCAAGATAGACATAGTGAGCCTTATTTAATTCAACCTAAGCTGTAATCTGACTAAAAGTTGATTTTGAGACAATAAATTTATTTATTTGTACATAAAAATTTCAATAATTAAATAACAAAAAATACATACCTTAAATTTAAACTAAATAATTCTAATAATTCTAAATACTAAACTATCCTAAAAATATGTAATACATGAAACATTTTAAATATAAAAACTTCATAATTGGAAATAAAAATAAAAATAAAAATTGATTAGAAATATATATCACCTTAACGATGACTTACCTCCAAGTAAATACATCTATTATAGGAGTTGCAGCTTCGAGTGCTTCATCAGTGAAGGCCATGGGTCTGGCGTAGATATCAATGTGGTTTCCCAGTCGAGGGTACACTGCCTGACGTCTCTCCGCTTCGGACAAGTTTACGCTGTTCCCGGAAATGTTGTATATTAATCTGGAAAACCAGGATTAGGACGCCTCCTACAGAAATACGTTCAAAAATGGCCTCCTTTTTTGTGGTGTGGTTAATTTAATCTACTGTGGAGACTTCAAAAAGAGAAGTGGAAAGCAGGGTTGAACCTATTAAAAACATACAAGTTCTGAACATGCCTTCCTAACGAGATGTGAACTAAGAAGTATCTACTTTAAAACGTAACCGTGATCACTAGACATCGAATTATATGCACTAACAAAGTGCCAAAATATGCATGCAGATATGCATTAAAAAAGGCCGAAATATGTACTAAAAACTGCTGATATGCCCAAAATATGCACAATTCAAAATCAAAAAACCGTTATTATTTTTATACATTTTAATTAAAGACGGTACAAACACAGTGAGATATTCTTAAAACTATGCAAAGTTTTTGTGACAATATACAATCGAGTATTTTTCCAAATTTTCGAGTGCAATTTTGTGACGTTTGTCACCCAGTAGCAATTTGTTCGCCGAAAATTACGTCTCTACATCAACTGACGTCATTGGACAAAACGCATGCACTGGTCAGTTAGGTTGCGCTCGCGCCATACACGTCTTCGTCACCTAGGTCCCTATACGTACCTCCCGCTACTAAACGAAATATGCACGATTGGGAAAAAAGTCTAAAATATGTATTAACGCCGTAATTAGAGAGTTATATGCATTTGCATTTGCAAATATGCAAATGCATAAAATCCGATGTCTAGTGATCACCAACCCCAAAAACCCCCAGCGTTCGGACGAATTGATTTGTTTACGGGTGTCTGTGTTGCAACGGGCTTCTGTATTTATGCAACCGGGACTAAAAGATCGAGTTTTAGTTTTATTTATTAAGGTTAAACGTCAGTCGCTTAGCGCAAAGTGCATAACTTAACTTTGTATTTCTTGTTTAGAAGTTAAAAATTAAAAAACATTTTTGTATGTGGCAATTGATGTCAATAGTTCAGTATTAGTGAGATTTATAAAGCATGAGTTTATAATTTAATGCACTGCAATTTTAAAATTTAATTAGTCATGATCTCGTCCAAACAAAGTTAAAACAGCATTTTTAAGTTGGTTTTGGGAAGATCATGACTAATTGACTCAATTTCAAACTCTTGCTTTATAAACCTCACTAATACTGAAGTATTGGCGTCAAATGCCACAGACCAAAATGCTTTTAAATCAAGAAAAACAAAGTTATTTATGCACTTGCGTCTAAGTATAATTGGATGTATGTACATTGTTTCAGCTAATAACAAGTTTCAACAACTGCATAAATTTTTGAGCAAACAAAGTTAATGCAGTGCAACAAAAAATAACGTAAATACAAGATTATTATGCTAGATATAATACTAAATATATTTATGAATTGACATTTTAGTAAAAAAGAGAAAAATAATTTATTCTGTAAGATCTATGAATGAAGAGAATTAAGAGCGTGCTTACAGGTCGCGGCAGTAAATAATGCACATCGTATCGTAGTGTCATCCTTGTCGTACGAAGCACTAACAGTCCGGTGACAGGACGACGCTCTACAAATCTGAATATAGCCGATGAACATTATTTTCTGTCGGGTACTGTACGACGATCACAGACTGCCGCTAGGTTTTAAGGTATTGCTACGCGATATAGCAATGAGGGATTTTCTTTTCTTTTTTTTTACTCTTCCGTAGTTGCTGGATAGATGGCGCTGAACTTGGTATATTGATTATTTCACTTGGATGTAATTTTGAGATCGTAAAACGAAACGTACAAAAAAAGTAATTAATGTAATTGTCACATCACATCACAATGACATTTTGAAAATAAATAAATAATAACATAAAGAAAAAGAAAAATATATTTAGCAGTCTTTTTATGAGTTTTCTACGCCAGAAAGAAAGAAGAGAAGTCTGTTGGATTTGTGTCAATGTTCCTTGTGGATTTGTATAAAAATGAAGGAATACATCTTTTTCCTCAAGAAAGTCGTAAAGCGCAATGAGTACAAGCCACCGTACATTTTAAACCTGGACGGACCATAACAAAGCATTCGCACCATATGCTCAGATGCTCAGCACACATGTCAGTCGACCAACGAGCGTATGTGACGTGACGTGACGCAATGTTTTTTTTTTCAATCGTTTTGGCTTTGGCACCTAGTAACGTAGTCAGTTCAACGCCATCTACAGAGTTCTAGGAAACTTTGTTTTTTTTAATACCCAAAAAAAAAACTCTCCGATGGATTCCTGGTCCCGAAGCATACCTAGTGTTTAATCGCGCGTGACGCCACTAGTTCAATCACAAGTGCAAGGAGCGTGGCGTACTGTTTAATCGCAAAAATATCGTGCCACTCCTCGCACTTGTCATTCAATTAGTGGCGTCGCGCGCGATTAAACATCATGCTATGACTGCTGAGGTTAACTTACCCAAAATGAAACATTTCTTGTAACAGTAGCAGAACCCTACATCCGATGGCCGTCTGCCTCCACTGGGGGTCCGAAATTTTGGCTCCCATATCAGTCCTGTTGCATTCAAACAGTGATGCCACTGTGAATGTATGGTTATTCATTCTTGCCACTTCTGACGAAACTGAAAAGTATTATTTTTTTTTTTTGATAGGGTATTTTCAGAGAATATGTCGGTAGGTATTTTCGAAAATTTTAATTTTCATGTTAAGACAGGTGGTAGAGCTGATGCCGGGCTCGACTGTGGAGGTACCACCATCTTACTTGGAGTAAGAGGACAGCTCACAGGCAAAAAACCAGGAGGCCCATCATGCCTGGGACCGATGGATGGCGGTATATCCATCCCTAATAGCCGGGCCTTATATGGAACAGACTGGTGACGGGCAGCGCCGTTTCGGCACCGCACTCACCAACCCGCCTGCCCAGCGTGTGTGAGTATGGGCAATTCTTCCAGGATGACCGCCGTGAGTGGGAAAGGCTTATGTCCAGCAGTGGACGAACTAGACTGATAAATGGGTGATGTTTAGACATGACAATACAAATGATGATTTTTAGGAGAAAATTACTCAATCAATACTGTTTTCACGATTAAAGGATTCACGGCGTTTGTACACTTATGTGCTCAAAAAATTTTTTTTATTACATTTTTTTGTCGTTAAGAGCGGTTTCGCAGCCGGATTTTGAAATACCGGCCTTTTTTTAATTAATCGAAACAACACTTAAAATTCAAAATTCACTCAATAGTTATTCAACAAAACCTTATTTCCTATGTATTGTGTATGTTGCTATCGCAGTTTCCATTGGTTTCCGTAAATTAGAAAATAAAAAAAATTGAACTTAATAAATTATTTGTCTTTTTATCCATGCAGATTTAAATAAACATTTTAGCTGTTGGTACTACAGTTATATTTATTTTAGTCTAAATTTAATTTAATTGTAAAAATTATTTATTTTTAGACATAAAACTCAAGCCGCATATCATTCCAAAAAGCATCATATTCAAAAATTTTATCTATCGAATGAAAATTATCCAATTAGGTAACCGACTTTGCATTATCTTTATAAAGGTCTGAAAAAATACTTACATATTTATATTTTACATTGATCAAGCATGTAGTTGACACAGCATATTTATGCAAAAACTCTGCAATTTAGGGAGCTGGTCTTAATTACAGTTTTTGTTTGTTTGTCTATCTCTATATTCGTATGCATATAAAACTTTAAAACTACTTGCCAGATTTTGATGTCCTTTTCATTTAAAACAATATACCAGGGATTATTTTTCTTCTACCTTTAAACTGATATTCACAACAAAAGTCTTGTTAAGCATTGGCCGAAAATCAGTTAAAAACAGCCGATTTTATGAAACTTATTATCTTACTATCTTACTTGTTATCCCTAAAATAATGAGGTAATAATATTATCTTTTGCGTCAAAAGGTGCTAACGACGTGTATTACCTAAAATTTTAATGAACCAGAATAAGGTACCTGATGAAAATGTTTAAAGAACGTTACGAGATCCTATAGACGTCACAGAATAAATAGAGGAACCTATTTTTAGGGTTCTGTACCCAAAAGGTAAACAACGGGACCCTATTACCAAGACTCCGCTGTCCGTCTGTCCGTCTGTCTGTCCATCTGTCATCAGGCTGTATCTCATGAACCGTGATAGTTAGACAGTTCAAATTTTCACAGATGATGTATTTCTGTTGCCGATATAACAACAAATACTAAAAAACAGAATAAAATAAATATTTAAGGGGGCTCCCATACAACAGACATGTTTTTTTGCCGTTTTTATAGATAATGGTACGGAACCCTTCGTGCACGAGTCCGACTCGCACTTGGCCGTTTTTTTATTTTTCAGCAAAAAGGTTAACAATGTTAACAAGTGTCACTTTTAGCTTTTAACTCATCTGTCATTATTATTTTTTTTGCATTCTACTGATGACGGCCCCATACCGAGGGTCGAAATATGTATATCGATTTTTTTTTATTGTTTTAGTGATAATAAAAATAAAAAAAAATAAAATTGAATACTCATAAATAAAGAGGATTTTTCATGTCTATAATTTTTAGTTAAAATTTATACTAAAAGTAAAGAAAATTATTTTTCAATCCATGTGCTCGTAAAGGCCCACTTTTTATGCATCAAAACCGAACAAAAAGTCGATTATTTTGCCCTAGGGCTTTATTGTTATTATTTTTTTTTATTTATTTATAATGGTTGGCTAACCTGCAGCCTTTCCTGTGTACCATAGATGTTATACTTTTTTTTCCACTGTTTAACGGCTCTGGATACAGTCCTTTTGAGCCAATTATAATTTAAAGTTCACAAGATTATATTTGTTTTCATTTCCTCACACTATGCATTGAAAAACGTAGTATGATACACGGGCGTAAAAGCAATAAATTACTCGGTTACGTTTAAAACACTCGCTACGCTCGTGTTTTAAATCGTCCTCGTAATTTATTTCTTTTCACCCTTGTAGCATAAACTACTATTATAGCACACCGTGCACTTATTTATAGCACAAGTGCGGAAAATGCCGCTGCGCGTGCGTAAAGTGGTCATTTTACGCACGCGCAGCGGCATTTTCCGCACTTGTGCTATAAATAATTATACGAAACTCGTGCGAGAAACTAATAGTAATGTACTATTTCTTTGCACGAAGGAGGAAACTACTAACTCGCATATATTAAATTATGTTAAGGTGTGTTAATTCGAAAACCATATCGAGATTTAGGTTTAATAAGCCGTATTTTAGAACTTGTGGTCTAAAAACCTCATGATGATAAATATCTTTACGAAAAAGCTGCAACTTCTAGTTGCCTTCGTGTGACGTCACTTGAGAAATGGCATCTCTGGACTCTTTTTTTTGTTAAAAAGTATTTTTAGGGGTCCGTAGCTGTAAAAGGTTAAGAAACGCTGATTTAAACTGTACCTTTTATCAAAATAATGAACAACGACCACGTGGGGTGCCATTCGGAACATCAGCCATTTGACCCTACCTTCTATGAGTCATACATTTGACCCTACCCCTCTTAAGTCATACATTAAGAGGATAGTTCCCACAAAATCACAATTTATTCTTCCTTGGTTGAAGAATCTAGCAGTACTTCATATCTTTATTAACGGTCGTAAATTTATAAATTATCAAGTGTTTATACAACGTGTAACAGAAATGTGTAACCATATTTGTAGAGCTTATTCAGTCAATGCTATAGAACAACTTTTACTATGGAGCCAAACCTGAAATCTCAAAAAAAAATCTGCCCTTCCATACATTTCGGCCGAGCGGCATTGCATTTTTCTATGAAACAGTAATTTTTTTTTTCGAGTTACAGGTTTTGTTCCGTAGTAAAAGTTGTTCTATATCATTGACTGAATAAGCTCTTCAAATATGGTTACACCTTTCTGTTACACGTTGTATATTTGCTTTCAAAAAGAACAGCTATAACCACTTAACTTCATTACTAACACAAAATTCGCTCGGAACCCTTCACACCAAAAAAGGTATCGTTATTTTCTACAAACGTAACTTTTTACTTTATTTTTACATACATAGATATGCTCACGCCTGTTTCCCAGAGGGCTAGGCAGATAATACAGATTTCCATTCTGATACACCACTCTCGCTTCTTCTACATCCATTAATCTAGCCATACAAGCTCTTCTATTCTGGGAATAGGCTATTTGACAACATTGAAAATACATTACAAATTGTGGTCATCCTATCAGATAATAGCCTAAAAAAGACATATTTCACGTTATTTAAACTAAATTACGCATATTTTTTGCAAATTACGCGAAATAAAATATAATATTTTAAAATATCTTATCTGTGACGGCAATGTGCCGCGAACGCTCTGTGATTGGTGGCAACTCATGGTGACGTCACATGCAAGTAAACATGGATTCCTAGACTGATTGTTGTTTGCATTTTATGTTTTCTGAGTGTTAAATTCGATCTGTGAAGCACTTTTCGGTCAATTTTGGATAAATTTTGTAATGAGAATTCACTTAGGTGCACTGTTTTGTTGAGGTTATGTGAACTTGTTTACTAGCGTGTGACGTCACGCTTGTCACGTGACCAGCGCCATTACAGAAACATCGTTTTTGGAGCGATTTTTAAAACGTTAACTTAAATATTTATTTAATTAATAAAACAGTAAAATTTCTCGGAAATATCAAAGAAGTGTGCTTATTATGTTATAAATAATCATTTAAAATTACGTCCGAAATTAGTGAAATAGCCTATTTTTGACATTTCTCTTCTTCACCATGTCGCCAATCAGCATACGTACTTCTAGGGCGTGGGCGCGGGCGGCCTGGTCGAGCTCTACCTCGCGCACCATAAATTTCTCTCGTCACCCAGTACAGTACTTCCATCCTCTCTACATGCCCAAACCACCCAAGCATTATTTTTTCTGTTCTAGCCACTACATCTTATTTCAGGCCGCAACGATCCCGTATGTCGATATTTTTCACTCTGTCATTCCATGTTAAGGGGCTGCACAATGCTAAATTCAGTCCTGCTCTAACGCGTTTGTTTTTTGACTCTCTATCCTGCTATAATCAGATGCCACGCACGCAAAACTTCAGTTATTTTTAAATCGCGGCTCCATTAAACTCAAACTCAAACTCAATTTATTGACAAATAAAATTATTTACATGTAAATAGTATATTTTACTTAACATTAAAACATTTTCCTTAAAATTAATCCATTAGGACATTAACCATAATTTCTTTATGTAATAAAGATGTTTTTTTCTATTTAGTATCTGCGTGTGTTGGTTTCGTTTCAATCGGTTTTGAAACATGGAAACTGAATTGCTTTTTTCGTGAAATTCATGCTTTTTTAAAATTAATTTTATTAATGGTAGATTGAAAGTGTGTTTATTTATATAGTGTAATTAATAATTGTCTTGAGTCAAAAAACATGCAGTATTTTTTTCAAATTTTTACGATCTACGTTGACGGAACTGAATCCAATACAAAACAGATGTTTAGCATTGTGGAGCCCCTTAAACCACACATACTCAGTAAGCGGTGCGTCCTATGTGCGGCCATTGAATTCCCGCTCTTTTTCCTTTGTCGTTTTTTGTCGTCGTTGTTTGAATTTTGTCGTTTGGAGGTAAAATCCTCAAAGGCATTGGTGATATTTACCCAAAGCGAAACAAATTCCAGGGGTGATTGAGTATCATGAGAAGATCACATTTCAACGAAAATATTTTATTTTTGGCGCGGACTTTTATTACTTTTCACGGTAGTAGAGGAGCTTCGGTAAACATTTTCAGAATGATGAGATAAAGAATAGCAAAGTCTGAAACACGATAATTAATGCGAAAAAACAATCTACTGACATGTTATCTGTTATTTATTTTCTCTTATTTTCTTAGGACCATTTTAACGGAACTTTTATCTATTATTTTAGGCATCGTAATGTTTTTAGCGGGCACTTGAAAAAATACTGGCTTTATCGTGAAATTACCCCTAAATAATAATTTGTGGATGAAATTTTATGTACACTTAAGGCTAAGTATCAAGCTAAAGGCACATTCATTACAGCATAATTTTCTAAATACAAAAAAAAATTATGTTATAAACATAAATTGATATATTTAACACATTTGTCATTAACTTCGCTCGATAGAAAAAAAAATCACAAAGTCAGCTATAAAAAAATCTTAAAATTACGTCAATGACATGTTCTTTAAATTGTTAAATCTTTAAACATGTTCTTTAACGTACTAACTAGAAAAAAACATCTTTATTACCAGCGATATACATTACCGCAGATAGGCCCTCACTCGCCAGATCGTGTCAAAGTAATTTTGTTGTACTTACATATTATGAAACGTGACACCTTTTTCCTTGCACGTGTTTGTGCTTGTATTTTAGCACTTTCTAAACACGCATGACGGCATTTTTAAGCGGATTGTTTCCTTGTCGATACCAAAAAGTCGCGCACTCCTTTCGACGGTCAGTAAGCAACTAAAACGTGATGTGCCAAAGCGCACGTTTTGATGTTGACATGCTATTGCTCGCCTAATGTATGGGATGGTCCTATTGGTCCTATCTCCATTTATTACATAAAGAAAAGTAGCGATTTCAAAATAACTGACGTTTTGCGTGCGTGGCATCTGATTGGAGCAGGATAGACAGTTAAAACATAAAAGCGTTAGAGCAGGATTGAATTTTAGCATTGTGCAGCCCCTTAAGTAATAATATTCTCTACCTTACCGGGTAGTAACGACTGTATCAAGAACCTTATGTTTGTTTGACTTTGAGGCTTTTGTTCAAACAATTCTTCGGTTATAGACATGGGTCAGTAACGGGTAAATTTACTTTCAGAGTAAACTCATATATTATACATTCCATTTCGTAAAACTTTGATGCTACCAACAAAATATCGTCAATTCGAACCAAAAGCTTCGGGTATCAAAGAAAGTTTATTGAACGAGCGAGCAAAGTGACCGAAATTAAATATGAAATATATTTATTCATATAATGTAGGTAAACAAATACACTTATTACAGGGGACCTAAACAGGCCAACTTGAGTGAATCATGGAATGATTTGAAAGTAGGATAGAGACAGAGTTTCTTCATGCGTGCAAAAGAGATGACATTACAACAGAATTATAATATGATTCATCCAAAGCGGCCTTTTTAGTAGCTTAGACTGTTAGCCCCCAAAAAAGGCATCAGTTTAGTTTTCCGGAAGAAAGGATGCCACTTGCCACAATTGTTTATTGGACCAATATCTATCGATAAAGATCGGTAGCCTTCGGGAGCCTCTTCAATTTGGGGGGGAAGGGGGTTCAAAGATTCACTGCGCCAAGCGTCATTTAAAAAAATTAAACTGTCTGAGTTTGTCAACTACATCAAGATGGGTGTCTTTTTCAGGTAAATTAAGGACGTAGAATTCATTTCTGGCATAAAAAATTGTGATATTTTAAGTAGTTTCTTGAAAATTTTTACATAGATTAAAATTTTATGAAATACTTTTTACTTTCAGGCGCCACCAAAAAAAAACCTCAGGTTTTTTTAAGTAACAAAAAATACGTTATGAAAGCCTATTTTATGCAGATAAATAAAAATATAAGTTTTATTGGATTTTTAAAGGAAAAAACCATAAAAAAAAATAAAACAATGTCGGTGAGCTCTTATTTTACTACTACTTATTAACTAACCTGATAAAAGTATATTTATGTATAGTGTATTTATAAAAGTATATATATGCATAAAAACTATAAACACGTAAAAATGCTTTTCTATGGTTCTAAAAGAGTATTAACTATTTAATTATCATTTTCATTTTTTGCAGCTTCTACCATCTATAACAAATGAAGGGCTTTTTACAAAAACAACGCAACTAACAATATTATCGATTTTTTGTTACTGGTATCACTAAAATCCTTATCAAATATTCTAAAGAATAGTAAAATCCTCTTTTTACAAAAACAACGCTAACAACATAAAAACGCTGTAAAAAATATCAGGGCTTTTACAAAAACCACGTAAGTTTAAACTATTTTTACAAAAATCACGCATCTGTTGAATTTACGTTGTTTTTGCAAAAGCCAAACGTACGGTTAACTACAGTTCTGACTTAACGCATAATACTTTTTTACAAAAATCATGTATCTGATGCATTAACGTCGTTTTTGCAATAACTAAACGAACATTTGACAAGTGAAACGTTTTTCATTTTTGAATTTTACTGGCAGAGCTGATGCAATTTGCTTTGCATTAATATGGAGAACGAGGTGGATATTAATAAAAACAAGAAAAGAGCTAAGAAGCAGAAGAAAGAAGACATAATAAAAGCAAAAAAAGCGAAGGGTGAAGAACATATCAACCATAGAAACCAGTTGGTTTTAGCACGCCAAACCGGTGATGATTGCAGGTTAGTGCTTGTTGGTTTAAATCTGGATATTTTTAGTGATATTGTCTTGATTATTGTTTTTTCTTCTTCAGATGCAGCCGTCTACAGTGCTTTTCAAAAATATCTGCAGCTGAGAAACAAACAATTTTAGACCTTTTCAACAGTTTTGGAAATAAAAATGATCAAGACGCGTATTTGATGGGCTTGATTTCATCGTCACCTGCCCAACGACATACCAACGACAATCCTAAGGTATTCCGTATGTCAACTTTTAAGTACAAGATACGCATTGGGTTGCAAGAAGTTCCGACGTGTTTTACCGCATTCTGTAGTATTCATGGAGTTGGCAAAAACCGTATTCGTCGCCTGCAACGATTGTTATTGGCAAATGAGCTAGTACCTAAGGATCTGAGAGGAAAACACACGGTGAACAGAGCAAAAAAAACACCTGAGGCTATTTTGATTTTGATAAGGTATCACATATCCTCATTCAAGGCAAGGCAATCACATTACTCGCGAAGGGATAATCCTCACTGTTTTTATTTGCCAGAAGATTTGACAGTGAATAAGATGCATAACATGTTTTTAAGATCACACTGGATTAATGTTAGCTACATGGTTTACTGGACTGTTTTTACAAAAGAATATAAGCTTAAGTTTGGCTTGCCTCGCACCGACACTTGTGCAGTTTGTGATTCATACAAGCTTAAGATTAAATGTGCAGCGCTTCCAGAGACTGCCAACATTCTACAAACAGAACACAACTTACATCTTGCTAAGGCAGAAAAATTTAGACAAATAAAAAAAGAGCTGAAACGAAGAGCACAGAGAGGTGAAATCATGTGCCTAAGTTTTGATTATATGCAAAATCTCCCTCTGCCACACATTCGAACTGGTGATGTTTTCTACAGCCGACAACTATGGAATTTTGTTTTCGGTATTCATGATTTGGGAAGGAATAAAGTATGTATGAATAGTTACTTGGAAACAGAAGGAAAGAAAGGTCAAAATGATGTGACATCCCTTCTACTAAAGTATTTCAATGAGCATGAGATACATTGTGAAAACCTTGTACTCATTAGTGATGGGTGTTCTGGTCAAAATAAAAATTATGTCATGATTAATTTTCTATATGCATTAATCCATATTTTTGGTTTGTTTCAATCCATAAAGTACATATTTCCAATAAGAGGCCATACTTACCTCCCAAATGATCAAGATTTTTCACTGATTGGTAATTTAAAAAAGACAAGTACTGTGGAAACTGATGAAGAATGGAATGACATCATTGAATCAGCACGAAAAAATCCTTCACCCTTTGAGGTGAAGCGTGTGAAACATGACATGTTTTATGACATAAAAAAAGCTTTGGAACCATTCTTTTTAAAACAGAGTAAGCCACCAATGCGTATAAAAAATGTACGTATGGTGAAAATAAAGAAGGATTCAGCGTATGTATACGTAAAGTACAACTTTACAGGAGAATGGACGACAATAAACATCAGGAATAAGAAACGTTTGCCCACTGAAGTTACCTTCAACTCTCTGTATACTTCTACGATTCCGCTGAACGAACACAAAGCGCAAGACTTGTATAAGCTAAAAAGCTTTTTGTCTTCACCAACAAAGTGTGAATTTTATGAGAAGATTTTGAATGGCAATGTAGATTCTAGTTTGTTAGATGTAGATATTGATTCAGAAGACAATAGTAGCGGAGGAGAGTAATTAAAATTAAAATAAAGTTTATTTTCTATAAGTAAATTGAGAATAAACATAAATAATGACATAACATTTTTCTTTTATTTTTCTTTTCCAACATTTTTTTTTACAAAAACAAGTTATATGCTTTGTTTTCACAAAAACAACATATGTACTACTTATACATTTCTATTTATTTCAAAAACTATGAATAATACAAATTATTACAATATGTACAAATATCACATACAAACTTTAAAATGTTACCAAAATACATTCAGTCCCTCTAAATTAAATGTATTAATCTCAGATCATTTTTTGTTTCTCCTGTAAAACAAGGCTCCATAAAATTACGTTATTTTTGTAAAAAACCCTTCAATAGTTCTAGGTGTGAAGTAAGTAAGTACTGCTGTAAGAAGACAATTGTGTTCCTGGTCACGAGTACCAATCTTTAACAAATAGTTTCTGGACTAGTCCTATCTTCTGTAAGAGAAATAAATATCCTGCTTATAGATGTATATACATATGTGTTATGTACAGTCATATGTACTTACAGTACTTAGTATGTATTTATTTAATAATTAAAAGATGACCGCTGGAAGCGGTACCGTAACATATAGCTAGGCAATATGTTAGGTTTAGGTAAGGCTAGGTTTTATAGGTATGTTAAAGGACTATTTGTTCGTGTTTAGTTGGCAATCGATAACCTTTATGGATCGACATACGTCGCATTGACGGAATTTTTTCGTGTTTTCCAAAAAATAAATACAGATCGAATATAAAAGATCTTTCAGACGAAACACGAGCAAGATTCCATGAAGATTCCTTAGAGAGTCCCATCGATGTGAAGGTGGCTCTCCATAAAAAAGATTCCTTAGAGTGTCCGATTAGTGCGGACGTGGTTCTCCATCTATAAATATTCCTTCTAGAGTTTTTGAAGAAATACAACAAGCGAGCGCTCTACCAGATTTAGAGCTCCCCTCCCTTAATATATACTTGATAATTAGGGTGCATCAAATGAAAAGAAAATATAAAAAAAGATAAACTAAAAATACAAAGTGGTGTAACTAAACAAAATCCCTACGAGATCCCGAGTACACGGTGTGCACATCACAGTACCATCCGTAGAATGAGGTTATAGTAATGCATATATACCTCTCTACGTCTCCTACGTTATTATGACATACTTGAGGAGTACATCGATTTATTAATTACAAATTAAATCATTGGCCGTGATTTATTTGTGTGATTGTCTAGTAGATTAGGACACTACGTTATGTTACAAAACGGCTATGCTCAAAACAATACAAATACCTAGTTGTTAAATGATACGACTTAGCTGTATTCTGGAACTCAGCTATAGTTCAAGGCTATTATTGCCATTGAAAATCCAAGGGAAAACGAAACACATTAATGACTAAATCACAATGTAAAACCACTTTTGATTCGACATTCCGTAAGACGTTTAACGAATAACACTTTCATAGCTTCGTAAGTTGCGCGCGACGTTATATTTTTAATTAGATAAATGATTATGTAATTATTGCATACCATAGTAAAGTGTGTGGGTGTGTGTGTAAAATATAATATTGCAGTTGTTTGGGTTAGAAAAAGGGGTTGATGAAACGTAGATACTCGAAGCACGGTGGCTGCACACTGTACGTTGATTTAGCTAGACTTTTGGTATTTGAGGGGATTCTCGACCCAGATGAGTCCAGAATGAAGTGGGGGTTAAATTTATTTTAGCACAGTTGCATCTTTTTTGCATCCTACTTTGCATTGACACCTTGTTATCTCGAGGCAAATGCTGTCCGCAGCTGGGTTGTCAGACCAGTGGGGTATCTATTGGCTATTTTTCTGCTTCCAGCCCCAATCGGGTGGACTAGGCAGAATTTGTTGCAGCACTAAAGCCTGGCCCCACTCATGAACTCCCTGGCAAACTGCGAGTAATATTTTCTCCAGGATGACACGAATAAAGAAGAGCTGTTTGGACTCCTGTCGTCCAAATATCACCCGATGGACTTGCCCATCAATAAAGAAATTTATGTAGCGAAGGGTAATCTGTTCTTTCCAATGTTGCTCGTGAACTGCCAAAATTGGAGCCATTTAACTTGAAGCGTCTGACACGCGAATGATGGTTCACTTGGCGGATACAGTAGACCAGGGTCATACGAAGTTAATGCACAGCAAACACCGATGTGGTAGTTATCGCTCTGGCATGTGTACTGAAATTGCCAAGATTAGAGGTATTATGGGTTCATGTGGTAACGGGGAAAAACCACAATTTCTTGGCATGTCTCTAGATTGAATCAGCTCTAGGTATGAGCGTTTCTTTTAATAGTCAAGAAGTTATAATATATAAATAATCAGTTTAATAGCGTGAGTGTGCATAAGACAATTTATTTTGTTTAAAGGTCCTGAAAGAGCGGAGGTCTTGCCTGTGTTCCACAAACTTAGTGGATGCGATACAGTATCGTCTTTTAACGGCAGGGGAAAGAAAAGTGCTTTTGAAGCATGGAATTTATTCTCTTTTGCCACTAAAGGGTTTAAGGATCTTAAAGATGGCAATATAAATGAGGCAGAGATTGTGCTACATAAGTTTGTCATAGCCATGTATGATAGGTATGCTAGCCAATCACTGAGTACTAACTAAAACATTAATATAAAGTTAAATTCATCGTAGCAAAAAGTCATATTACATGAACTTTTTCAGATCAAGTCCCTGTCCCTGCACGACTATCAATCATTGCCGTAAATATCTTTTTACAAAAACAGATCGGCAAATTGAAAATTTACCACCAACAGAAGCGGCCCTTTGTCAGCATATTTTACGCGCAGCTTGCCAGGGAGTTCATGAGTGGGGCCAGGCTTTAGTGCTACAACAAATTCTGCCTAGTCCCCCCGATTGGGGCTGGAAGCAGAAAATTAGCCAATAGATACCCCACTGGTCTGACAACCCAGCTGCGGACATTTGCCTCGAAATAACAAGGTGTCAATGCAAAGTAGGATGCAAAAAAGATGCAACTGTGTTAAAATAAATTTAACATGTACCGAATTGTACCACTGCGGTAGAAGCTACAAAAAATGAAAATGATAATTAAATAGTTAATACTCTTTTAGAACCATAGAAAAGCATTTTTTACGTGTTTATAGTTTTTATGCATATATATACTTTTATAAATACACTATACATAAATATACTTTTATCAGGTTAGTTAATAAGTAGTAGTAAAATAAGAGCTCACCGACATTGTTTTATTTTTTTTTATGGTTTTTTCCTTTAAAAAACCAATAAAACTTATATTTTTATTTATCTGCATAAAATAGGCTTTCGTAGCGTATTTTTTGTTACTTAAAAAAACCTGAGGTTTTTTTTTGGTGGCGCCTGAAAGTAAAAAGTATTTCATAAAATTTTAATCTATGTAAAAGTTTTCAAGAAACTACTTAAAATATCACAATTTTTTATGCCAGAAATGAATTCTACGTCCTTAATTTACCTGAAAAAGACACCCATCTTGATGTAGTTGACAAACTCAGACAGTTTAATTTTTTTAAATGACGCTTGGCGCAGTGCATCTTTGAACCCCCTTCCCCCCCCAAATTGAAGAGGCTCCCGAAGGCTACCGATCTTTATCGATAGATATTGGTCCAATAAACAATTGTGGCAAGTGGCATCCTTTCTTCCGGAAAACTAAACTGGATGAGCTAACGGACCCAGCTATAGAGGACCAGGTCAGTTTTAAGGCGCTTAATATCGCCAAATAGGAACTTTCTAAAGCCTACTCCTCGTTTATGGCCAAACCAAAAATATTGAAAAAATGTATTATGGATAATCAACTCTAAGACAACATATGCAACATTTTTCTTTTTCGTACCACCAAAACTCCTATATGAAAAATTGTTTTAAATGAATGGTGTTTTTTGGCTTAAATTCCCTACTGCTCCTAAGCGGCTTGATCGAATGAATTAATTTATGCTTTGATAAATAGATAAACTTGATAGCTATACACATAACATACGATTATTCAATCGAACAATCACGTCCATGTGAAAAGTATTATTTTCTCCTATTTCACCCTATCAAAGACGCAGCGAGCGTCGTAACAGCCACCGCGCATTGTGCGCTGATATGAACGTTATTTCAATGTCGTTTCCGTTGGTATTCGTACAGACAAATATCGAGCTGCTAATTTGGCGATGGTAATCGCCTGAATGTAATATAAGTAATTCAATAATCTATGTGTATAGGTAATAGTTATATGTCATAAGTAATAACATGGGGAAATATGCAGGGAAATAATAAAGGTTGGGTTTACTTAAATTTAATTTAAAAAAATACACTTGAATAAAATAAAAATATGTGAATAAGGAATAAATAATATTATAAATATATGCAATACATATAATAAATATATGCCTAACTCCGGCCATTCGATTAGTCTTGCTAAAGAAGAAGGGCAAAAAACTTAGCAAGATCATGTCTTTTTTTTTCATAATATTAATTACACGTAAATGTAAAAAGTAAGCCTATAGTTTAATTGAATAAAGAGGTAAAAAATACGAAGTTCTCCGAGTCTTAGTACGAATTATGTATGAATGTTTGTCCGACGATAACTTGAGCATCGTTGATAAATGAGAGTAAATGAGACAAAAGCCGTATATTATTACATATACGGCTTTTGTCTCATTTACTCTCATTATAGATTACACCCTTATATTATTTAAGCGAATACTTCTTGTCACGTGGTACCTTTTGCCATCATGTTCAGCTTTGGAAAGCATTATTATTTTCTTGATATTAAGGCGTATGACCACGCTAAATAAGCAACTCGATGTGTGTCGGTACAAATATCAACGGAAACGACATTGAAATAATGTTCGTTTCAGCGTGCCTTGAAAAGTGGCTGTTACGACAACCACTGCGTCTCCGGCTAGCGCAAAATAGAAGAAAATAATACTTTTTACATGGACGCCATCGTCCGTCATGGAGCCGTCAATTTTATAATATCGATATGAGCAGCACTGGCTGAAAAGTGGCAACTTTGTGCTTTTCGAGTTATCAAACGTGTTCGCCGAATTAAAAATTCTACTTTAGATGACGCTTTTTTATTGCTTTTACGCCCGTGTTTCATACTACATTTTTCAATGCATAGTCTGAGGAAATGAAAACAAATATAATCTTGTGAACTTTAAATTATGATTAGCTCAAAAGGATTGTATCCAGAGCCGTTAAACAGTGGAAAAAAAAGTATAACATCTATGGTACACAGGAAAAGCTGCAGGTTAGCCAACCATTGCAAACAAATTTAAAAAAATTATAATAAAGCCCTAGGGCAAAATAATCGACTTTCTGTTCGGTTTTGATGCATAAAAAGTGAGCCTTTACAAACACATGCATTGAAAAATAATTAAACAATAACTCCGTCTAAACATTTAAGAACATTTTAATAATTTAAGTTAAATGATAACATAGATTTTCGTGAGCGCGTGTTTCTTGGTGGTCGTAACAGCCACAGCTAAGAGCACGCTGTTTTAAACTAAGAGGAAACGTCATATTCAAACGTCATTCAAAATGAGGTGCTCAATCCGACTTTATATGCAGCCTTTAGTAAGTACATACAGTGCAATAGTTAAGGCGCTCTTATCCCAAAAGAGTGACTCTCTGTCTTTTTCTTTACGTGTAAGGAGTAAAGAAAATAACCACACTTTTGTACTTTTTCGTTGTTTTTATCGGTTTTTAAATTGTTTAAAAATAAGGGATATGTTTATTAAAACCCACTTACGTGGTCGACCTAGAAAATTTAAAGAGCAATATTACCAGATATGTTTCGTTAATAAAAGAGTGGAATTATGGAAATGGCATGATTTGAAAGGTCTTATTACATGCTGTGTTCGTGAATTATTTCTATCGAGCAAAGGTAAAGGTTTGAACTATATTGCGTATTTATTTTTTTTGGAAGTTTTAGACGATATTTGAAAGTTCTATTTGACTTTGAAATTACTGATTTTGGGATAAGAGCGCCTTAAGAGCACTAACTTCAATTAACTTCAATTCTCACTTCGTTGTCTCAATCTAAAGTGGTAAATAAAATGGCGGTCAGTACTCTGTGGCAACTATAAACTTGCCCTGTACTTACGTAAGTGTAAACGTGGCTTAACTCTTTATGACGTCACACCAAGTGTTCGCAAAGTAGCACCAAAGCCTCTTCCAGTCAGTTGTCACTCTAAGCTGCTTTTCCATGAAAAAACACTGCAGCTTTGAAATTTAAATTTTAGGAACATTGCAATATTTGCCTGAGGCAATTTGTCCGAGTACTTGACATAACTGGAGGTCGCAGCTTCAAATCCAGTGATGGTACGTTTGTGTGCTTTGGAAGCACGTCCATATTTGTGCCCAAGAACGGTGATAGGGCTCACCAGTCCAGCATGGACGTAAAAATCGACTGTGAAACGTGGGTGTACGAGTGTGGACTATTCGTTGCTTTTTACAGTCCATACCTACGTGGAAACACAACTTGAGGAATCATGGCGTGACATTGACATTATATTTTCTAATTCGTTGGCGGTTAAAAACATTTTCAAGAATTTTCAAGTGAATTTGTTATATTTCTATCTATATTTATTTATATTCTATCTATATTAATTAATTTCAAGATTCGATGTTTTTTTTTTGGTTTGTTAGTTAGGATGTCAATCTGTTATAAGTTGTAAATATGTTAGCTTATCTTTCGCATTAGGTTCTACCGAGTGAATGTATGTTTTTATTAAAAAACTTAACTAAAAACTTAAATAACATTAAAAACTTAACTAAAGATGACCTAAAAGTAAAAAATCCAACAAAGTAAACCTAAAATAATTACAATAAATAGGTTATACCTGTAAAGATAGATTTAAGTTTTGTTTTTAATAAATAAATAAATAAATATTAAAATATTTCAACAAGTTGACAGACAGCCAACTTTGGCATGAGACGTTAACCATAAACCATATTAAGAACAGATAATATGACGCGACCAACTCAGTTGTGGGAGTGGCCTAATGTCATGTTGTTTCATTTCTCTATAAGGTGCACGCTTCATGAAACTTGCGAGGACAATACAATCGTGCCGACTACGTCGCGGACACAAAACTGCAAACTTGTTTCAGGAGTAACCAGATTTTGATAAGGTGGACGTTTTCAAACGATATTTTTGATAGCATTTTAGATGTTTGACTTGTATTAATTTTTTGATTTTATCTAAAACAATAAAAGCACATTCGGGTATACTTTCGGTAAAAACAGTAAAATTACGTATTTTGGGGGTTTGTTATTAAGATATTACTACATTTTCATGATTTTTGGTTCAACTTAAAGATAGATAACATTAATGTTAATGGATTCAGCCCAAAATATTATAATAACATTCCATAGACACCCAACAATACGGTGACAGCATTTGTATGGAGGTTTGGGTGTGATAACGTCTCTAAAGAACGGGGCTCTACCGCGTAATTCTCATTTGTATCAACTTCAAGCAAATGTATGCGAAATTCAACGCGTGCAAAAGAGATGGCATGTTAGGCGGGCGTCGTCGCACGCACGTCAAATTTCAATCTCAAGTTGATGTTGATGAAAATGAGAATTACGCGGTAGACCCACCGCTCCGAATCGTACGTCATACTACATATCTAAAAACCATAATAACTCGCGAAAGTGGAACAATTCAATCAAATAAATTTTAGGCTTTCATTTAGACGGTCAATATGAAGTGGTATGTCCTTGATTTTTTCACAAACATCGCGTTAAAGACCAGAAAAATATTTAAAATAATGGGTTTTAGCCCCAAAATTGAGTACTTTTACAAGTCTTATTAAGTGACTTATGAACATTTAACAAGCAAAATAAGCACATACACCACTTAAAAGTATCATCAATATTCTAATTAATTAAAACAGAATAAAAAATAACAAGTAATCGAGGCACAATTAAGGTACCTACTCGGAAATAATTATTATTTCCAACGCAAAGGGCGAGACTCGCTCAGCACAGTTTGAACGGCGTGGGGCAAAGCGTGAGGCGCTTGTTTAGATCAGCCAGCCAAATATGCGCTTTATTGTCGCGATACGTCTCGCTTCGCATCGGAGTTGGCGTCGTCCTGCACCGGGTTATTAAGGGTGCAATATTAAGTGTATAAAGTGTGAACATGTAAGTGTATTAGTTGATAGACAGTCAACTTTGGCACGTAAAGTTAACTATAAACAATATTAAGAGTACACAATAAGGCGCTACGGAAAAAAAAATGACACTTTTAGAATTATTAGAATTAAAATATTTTATTAGAATTCATTTTAAAAGAAAATTTAAGTAATAATTAATTATTACATTAGATTAAAGTCTAATTTTTAAAGTATATTTAAGTGTAAGAAGCACAATAGATTTTGATTATATTAGGTATAGTTTAATTCTATAAAATATAATAAAGGCAGAGGTGCTACATAATTTATTCTATCCGAATAACCCTTTATTCAAACACTTTATTAAAAAAAAAGAGGTGTACTTTATATTTGGGGTATGAACCCGAAAGCTTAATTTAGCTTATTTTTAATGTTTATTTCTATTATTATTATAAAAATTATAAATATTGGCCTAAATATAATTTAAAAGATAATATATAAATATATCATCAAAGTGCTGAATGACTTTCAAACTAAAATGTATTTTATGAATATGCAAACACAATATTGAATATATATTAGCTTTTCAGAAGTAGTTTACATTACCAATTAACATTATATCTAAACTGAACACATTCAAAATTAAAATTAAGTACCTAACATAAAAATATTATATCGTAAAACTAAAGTTAAATATACTTAAAATATAAATATTACTAACAAATAAAAAAAATGTGGAACGCTTCACGATTTTGCGTGTCATCCTTGCGCAGGGGCCATGCTAATCTTCTCTGTATCGTTCCAATTTTAGTATATGTACTGCCGAAGCAAGTACTGTATATATATTATACTGTATGTATGCAAACTATATATATACAAGGTGAAATTGAATCAACCGCCCGAATTAATACTGGATTATATCGGCCGATATATCGGTATTGGTATCAGTAGATATCGTTACATCCCTAGAAGAGATGTATATACAACGTGTAACAGAAATGTGTAACCATATTTGAAGAGCTTATTCAATCAATGGTATAGAACAACTTTTACTATGGAGCCAACACCGAAATCTCAAAAAAAATCTGCCCTTCCATACATTTCAGCCGAGCGGCATTGCATTTTTCTATGAAAAAGTAAATTTTTTTTTCGAGATACAGGGTTTGTTCTATATCTATAGTAAAAGTTGTTCTATACCATTGACTGAATAAGCTCTTCAAATATGGTTACATCTTTCTGTTACACGTTGTATAGTCCAGTAGATTTAAATTTATATATTGTTATTTCATTTGTATCTTAATACGACTTTATTTATAGTACACGTATGTATGATTACTTATTTTTATTACTATAGAGTATCCTTTCCCACTAAGGTTTGCTGGAAGAAATCTCTTTTCAGAGATAAGCTCGCCTCTGTATATGTATTTTATTGTACATAATTCTTTGTAATGTATCTGTGTATAATCAAGAATAAAGAAACCACTGTAGATAGGTAGAGTCTTTGATTGGTAGACTCATACATTTGTCAAGTTACAGTAGTTTATCCTTGCACGGCAGTGAGAGATTACGTCTCTTCTCACAGTAGCCATTGTCTTTGTCACATAAATACTCTTAAATGTTCCTCTCAGAAGCTCGTGGTTCCCAGGAGAGGTTTTATACCCGTTTTTGTAGACATAGATCTTGGCTTTCGTAGGTCTTTTGCTTGCAACTAAGACGTAAAAGTATAGCTAAGCTATACTTTGGGTAGTGTGTCTACCCAAATGTTGATATCCCAAATCAGTTTTTTTGTTTGTTAGCTTATAACTCCGCCTACAAAAAATATAAGTATCCCGATGAAACTTCTGCTGTTTGATATATCATGATTTTATTATTAATTTATTATTTATTAATTTATTATTATTATTTATTTATTATTTATAAATAATTAATTATTTATTTATAAATTTATTTTAATTGATAGGTTTCTTAGAGCATATAGGTATAATTAAACTATGTATTCTATTCATTATTTATTTACATCTATATATTTTAATTTTATTTATTTATTACACTTTTTATATCTTTACAAACATAAGTTACAACACATTTTCACATAAAAGACAGACATTGTGTACAAAGGCGGCACTTAGTGCTAATAGCAATATCTTCCAGGCAACCTTTGGGTAGAATGAAAAAGATGTTAACGATAAAAAGGGTAGCGTTAATGCTAACAAAAAAGCAACGTGCTAATTTCAACCAAAATGTAATATTAATTAACATAATAATCTAATATATAAATATCTATGTGCATTGGTTTTTAATCAGTTAAATTAGTGTGTTTTCTATTATTATTTGGTAGTAAGTATTAAGTTTGTACACATATGATTACTGTTTTCTTTTTATGTATTCCTGATATATTTTTCGGTTTGCTGGAAGAAATCTCTCATAGAGATAAGCTCGCCGCTATACACTAATTTTAATGTTTACATGTGTAATTAAATATTTTGTGTACAATTACCCTGAAAGTAGAACAGATATTAAGCAATATGTATATATCTACTACTATGTATTATTATCATGAATTTTTTTTAATACATTTAATTAGTTTATTAAGTTTAATTATCATACCATGATTATTTATTGTACAAGGTGACTTTTTGATCATCTTCCTAATTCATACTGGAGGCTTGGTAAGTGATCAGCATCATGAATCGATAACAATTTTTGCGAAATTCGTATAATGAAATTTCGACTTCCCATAGTAATTCACTCCCACTTCTGAATGAGTCACTATGGGGAGTCGAAATTTCATTATATGAATTTTACAAAAATCGTTATTGGTTAATGATGCTGAACACTTACCAAGGCTCATGTATGAATTTGGACGATGATCAAAAAGTCACCGTGTATAAATAAAATATCAGAAATTCGACCTATTTCTTGAAAGGAGTTATGCCAGAAGTCATTTCCAACAAATGAAGCCCTATCAACTAAGGGTCTAAAATGAACAGTCTCCGAGTTACGAAGGTTTTTAAGATATATTTTAAACTTTTAGACCGGTAATCAAAAACGGCACTTATTTGTTATTTTTCTGATTTACAAAAAATTACATGGCCTGAATTCCCATAATCTGAGAAATAAAAGGTCATGATAACAAAACTATGATTTTATTAAAACTCGCGTGAGCTCACGTACTAAATTATTATTACATACGGCTTGAACACTCACGTATGATTGTTGTTGACTTAAGGCCAACTGTTTCACCGATACAATTTCGGCATTATCAAGGCGAGTGTTGTTCTTAGGACGTCAATCACACGTGAATGTTCAAGCCGTAAGTAATAATAATTTGTAAACAAAACCTTTTTTATTTTGTAATTTATACTCATATACATAACATTCTTGTCGAAGATAGTTAAACTAAACGAGTTTTCTTTGTCCTATTTCAGGTCTAAAATTACGTTTGTACAAAGTTTCAGCCCAATCGGGCGGTACTTTTGTATATGAGCCTAGTAGAGCATGAACAACGCCAGACTTTCGAGGATTCTTTTGAAGAAATTCCGAGACTCCTTGTATTGAAAAAAAAATATTTGATTTATTGATCTTTTATCTAGGGATTCTACTTATAAACAGTGTATTAAAATTTATCCTTTTGTCAAAAAAAAATTGTTTTCCACTCTCTTTTTTTTGGTTTTCAAACGTTCGTTTCAGGAACGCGGTTAAGATATCAACGTGATTTTTTTTTTCATAAAATAGGTAATATAAATATGATGAGATTTTACTCAAATCGAATATTTTTTTCCCTACAAAATATTTCAGTATTAACTAAAACACACCAATTTGTTGTTTCGCTGCGTGATCAAAAGCAAATAAGGTCTTTGCCATTAGACTTATTGCGCTGGACGGGTAATAACAAAGTTGATAGGGTAGGCCATCTTCTTAAGGCGATTACTGTCGCCAAATTAGTAGCTCAATATTTGTCGGTACGAATATCGATGCGGAAACGACATTGAAATAACGTTCATATCAGCGCGTAATTCATAGTGGCTGTTACGACGCTCGCTGCGTCCTTGATAGGGCGAAATAGGAGAAAATAATACTTTTTACATGGACGCGATTGTTTGATTGAATTATACTATATTATATTTATAGCTTTTAAGTGTATCTATTTATCAAAGCATAAATAAATTAAATCAACCAAGCCGCTTAGGAGCAATAGGAAATTCAAGCCAAAAAACACCATTCGGTTGAATTTTTTTTTCACATAGAAGTTTTGGTGGTATGAAAAATGAAAATGTTGCATATGTTGTCTTAGAGTTGATAATTCATAATATTTTTTTTCAATATTTTTGGTTTTGCCATAAACGAGAAGTAGGCTTTAGAAAGTACCCATTTGGCGATACAAAGCCCGTTAAGAGGCTATGTGAATTTTTGTCACTGTCACTCCAAGCGAAAACACGCTCAGTGCGAAAGGGGCGGATTCAGGGCGAAAGCGAAAAATGTTAGTTTTATAATTTTTATAAACAAACTAAAATAGCTAGCAAAATTTCAAATATCAAAGCTCTAGATATTGTTGAAACACACCTAATAAAATATGTTTGAGTTCTGTATAAAATATATTCTATATTTTCGTCAAACGAGGAGAAAAAGTGTGTTTGAAGACCTCATTTCAACAATTATTTCTATCGAAGAAAATGTATCCAAACATATTTTCCAATTTCAAAACCCTAGATTATATAGTCAAAATGCATATAATAAATTTTCCGTGTATTTCATGAAATACACAGAAAAGAAACACCCGTATTTTTTTTTCGCATATCGCCTAAGTACGGCGTGAAGAAGTAACAAACATGTAGGACATCCATCCAAACTTTCGCATCCAGCTGGTTTTTAAGTCGCTGATATGCTGAAAACTTTTACCATGGAACCAACCCTGAAATCGCAAATATAAAAAAACTGGTCAAGTGCGAGTCAGACTCACGTACCTAGGGTTCCGTATTGTGGATGATAAATTTAATTTTGTCATTTTTTTTTCGTGAATTTCTCAACCACTTTATTTTTCCTGTAATCTTTCTTTACGTAAACACATATTACCATGATTTTTTTCATATTTTTTGGTCCAACAGTTTTGGAGATAAGGGGGGGAGATACATATATTTGTGGTTTTTTAAATATTTCTCGAAACTAGTGCCAGTAAATATAGTAAAAGTATATATTTTTACAATCAACTTTTTAATATCTAAAATTTGATATCCATATTGTATTTTTATTTATTTTATTTCTTTTTTATATTTCTCATTACTGCTAATTTTTTTTTAACCGCTATAGTTTTCTTGTAATTGGCCAGTTATGAAATACAATTGACATTTTTTTCATATTTTTCGGTTTACCAGTTTCGGAGGTAAGGGGGGGGGGGGGGGGGGGGGGACATACACATTTTTGCGGTTTTTTAAAGATTTCTCGAAACCAGTGTCAGTAAATATATTAAAAGTTGGTATATATTTTTACAATCGACTTTTTAATACCTATAATTTGATACCCATATTGTATTTTAAGAATTTTTTTATTTATTTATTTTACTTCTTTTTTTGTATTTCTCATTAGTGCTGAATTTTTTTTATCGCTATAGTTTTCCTGTAATTGGCCAGTTATTATCTATAATTGATATTTTTTTCATATTTTTCGGTCTACCAGTTTCGGAGATAAGGAGGGGGGACATACACATTTTTGAGGTTTTTTAAAGATTTCTCGAAACCAGTCTCAGTAAATATATTAAACGTATATATATTTACAATCAACTTTTTAATACCTACAATTTGATATCCATATTGTATTTTTAGGCTAATATTTTTTATTTTTCTCACTTTTGTTTTGGAAATATTTTGAACAATTTAAAATTTTCGTATTTTTTTTACACCCTAATATGTGGGCAATTTAATGCTATTTTTGTGCCAAATTTCATGTATCATTAACGGTGCTAAAGTTATGAGGCTGTGACATACGGACGGACGGACAACGGAGCCTCACCATAAGGTTCCTTTTGTACCTTTTAGGTACGGAACCCTAAAAAACAGGTAACGCGTACTACTCTACTTTTAAATTTTTCAGCGATAAATATTAAATCCAGCCTGCATAATGTGTTATTCGGATTATCGGAACCAATAATCTATCGGAAAATGTAGCTGTTCAATTACTTTTATATAATCCCAGTTCCTTTCATCTTTAAAGGTCAATAACGATGGTATCGAAAGAACAAGGGTGCTACAGGTGCTTATGTTATCAGCCAAGCTAATCAAATCGGCACTCGAGACTTGGCGATCTGCTCGTCATCGCTTTTTGGGGAGAAATATTGCAATGTCGATTGGTTCCAAGCAGTTCAATAGTTATTGTTATTATTTTAGTATTGTTATATATGCTGGAATAGGTGGTGGCAGAATAAAAACGTCCTCTTTGCCCTTGGCTTTAGCGACGAAAGCTGAGAATTTTCAAAATCCTGTTTATGTATAACACATAAAATTCGTGGTTTTTAAAAAATGTATTCAAAAATGTATTATTAACACCTCAAATATGATGTCGTAAAACGACGAAACCAGTAGCAACTTAACATTATTATATTTGTGGAACCGAGTACCAAGGAGTTTTATTTAATATTGCAAGATGTCGTTCCATCAAGAAGCAACAACATTCACCGTCAACTATTTTACTATGGAGTCAACCCTGAAATCTCAAAAAAAAAAACTGCTCTGCCATACATTTAGGCCGAGCGGCATTGCATTTTCCTATGAAGCAAGTAATATTTTTTTTCGATATACAGGATTTGTTCCATAGTAACAGTTGTTCTAAACCATTGACTGAATAAGCTTTTCAAATATGGTTACACCTTTCTGTTACAAGTTTTATATATATTGATTGATAAGGAAACCAAACAAATAAATACATTTTAAGATTTAGCATTCGCGTGTATTTTGTTGGTTACAAACTCGGACCAAGCAGGTTTTGCAATATTACTGAACAAATGTTTTGCTATAAGAAAACTCACAGGCGTTGAATTAAAGGCTTTTCAATGTACGTGTATGAAAAAGACGCATCATTACAATTGATATTGAATTTCTTTTCAATGTTCTTGAAATTTTAAGAGCTGCAGATTTTCTTCGTGAGTGCTTTAACCTCTTGTCTAGCAGAGATAATCATAAATCACTTAGGTCGTACACAGTCACAATCCTTAAAACGCCTTTAAGCAATACTGAAACCTTTCGAAACCTAAAAGGGCAGGAATAATTTACAGTTACAGCTATTGGGTTGTGGAATTCTCTTCCATTCAATGTTGCTGTATCTCCGCTTAAAAAAAAACTGTAAGAGCAATATTCAGCAAATCCTTAGCCTTAGTATTAAGTAAAATTATTTATTACCATATTATTAATATTTTTTATGTATTATGATATTTTATGTATTATTAATAATTTATTATGTATATATATTTATTTACTTTATATTACATTTACACAAACACGTGTATGTATATCAAGTTATTTATATAGTTATGTAGAAACTTAGGATTGTATGTATTTGGTATTCATCGTGAAATTAAAGTGGTTTGGGAAACGAAAACTGGTGATACCTAGTGCTCGTTGATACGAACAAGTTTTACTATGGAGCCAAACCTGAAATATAAAGAAGTCAGCTGTTTCATACATTTTGGTCGCTTTGTAATTTGTCTGTGGAACAGCGTATGGACGAGTTATTTTCGTTTCGAAAACCACTTAAATTTCACGGTGTGTAAGAAGGTATAAATATTTTAATATTAGGTAAGCTAAACGTCCAAGACAATGAGCCAAACAATCATCAAGCTAATTAAAGTCTTTACATTGGCCTAATTGTGTTGGACCTTGGACGAAATTCATCCAAGTTTTGAACAGGTTACATAAAATTACACTCTTCTAGTTATTTTTGACTTTTGGTTTTTACTTCTATAATACTGTTATTACTGAGTTCAGTTTGCTATAAGAAATCTCTTGGAGAGATAAGTTTGCCGCTGTACTCAACTTTAAATTGCAATTTAACAACCTTTTTTTGTACAATTAATAACAACAATAAATAATTTCTCAATCTATGTGGTCACTACCAAAGAGTCATTTGTAAACTAAATAATATGTAAATAACGTATACAAAAAATCATGAAACTTGAATCACTTGCTGTTAAACACTTTTGTTGTAACCAACCTTTAAAAACAGGAGGATATGTTGTTGGAATCTGTTTCAGTGTAAGTTTTTACGAAATTTATTTCTTTATAATAGAATTTCTATTTAGAAAGTGAAAATAGAGCATCCCCTAACCCCTATAATTCCCTTTTCTACAAGTTTTAAAGTTCACGCAGTCTAACTGTTTACACCTTTGTTCCCAGTAGTTCTGTTACAGTTCTGTTAAGAGGCTACTTTACGCATGGATTTTCTAAAGATTCATACAAAAGGTAAAAACTGAATGTGAAGTCAAAAGCTTATTTTCTTTACATATTTTTTTCATAAGCATTGTCTTGCGACACCTAACTACGTCTCTATAAAGACCAAAACGCAAAATTTGATGAAACACCATCATATTAGCTATCAGGATATCGTGAATATTGCCTCGTTTTACGCAAAGTTCAGCAATTAGTATAACTTTTATCTATACTAAAAATAAAAAAGAGAGAAATACAGATGTCGTTCATTTAAAGAAGACTAAGTTTATACACTTTTCTATTAATAAACAGTTACCGTGTCACGGAAAACAGTTTTGACCTGAAACCATTTCACAAATTCGACGCTTTTTGAATATCTCGCCATTTTGCACCTCTTGGTGAGATATGGGTTGGAGTGCGGTTTAAGGGGGAAAGGTAACATATAAACATGTGTGCAAAGTTTCATTGTGATCAAAGCCATCGGAATCTCACAAACACCTAAAGCATTTATATGGCAGCTGAGCGGGATGGCCCACCTTAATAGTAGTATATGCTACAAGGGCGCAAAGGAACAAATTACTTTAATTACTTTAGTAATTTATTGCTTTTACGCCCGTCTATCATACTACATTTTTCAATGCATAGTGTGAGGAAATGAAAACAAATATAATCTTGTGAACTTTAAATTATAATTGGCTCAAAAGGACTGTATCCATAGCCGTTAAACGGTATAAAAAAGTATAACGTCTATGGTACACAGAAAAGGCTGCAAGTTAGCCAACCATTGTAAATAAATTTAAAAAATATATATATTAAAGCCCTAGGGCAAAATAATCGACTTTCTGTTCGGTTTTGATGCATAAAAAGTGGGCCTTTAGTTTACAGTAATATAGGTTATTTATACTAACATAGTTAATAAGTTGTTTGTAGTACTAACACCTATGGCCTAGTCCGAAATAAAAATATTTGTTTGTTTGTTTGTTTGTTTACGAGCACATGCATTGAAAAAGAACAAGTGGGAATTTTTTTCCCATTAGTTCTGTTGCCCAAATTAGTGGCAATAATAGTTCTGTTGGCCAGTTTTTTTGACCAAGCTACTGGGATTGTTTTTCTCAGTAGTTCTGATCAATGTTTGTCATTATTCATATTTACCTGTTTTAATACAAGACTGCAGGCAAGGCAGAGCTGTTTTTACATACGTAGAAGAACCCTAGCCACGATTGGACTCCTGTCTATTGTTTTTCTATTGCTTAACGACAATGATAATTAAAAGTTTTAAGTTAGTACAGCTGGGATATCTTCTTGTAAAGGAGTGGGTAGGGAAACAATAATTATTTATTAATACCCTTTTACAGTTTGTTTGTTTTTGGAAAACTTTGTTCAATGTGATGTAGTTTCTTTATAAAATTTATAATATTATTACAATATTTAATATTAACAATAACATATCACTTGAAAAAACCAATAAAGTAGTAAATAAATCTAAACATTTAATATTATTGCAAAATTTTAAATTAGTTGCTATTAGTATTGTACTGAGGCAAATACTATGTTTTTTCTGTTTGTGTGTTCCGTTATAATTTGAAAACCACTCAACAGATTTGGATGCGGTTTTCTTTATTATCATCGTAGTGAACCTAATAAATATATTATCTAATATATATAATTAATAAAATAACAGCCAAGCTGAAAACTGCCGATAATTGAAAGACACTTCGAGTACAATGTATTCAGCCATATTGTGGAAATTGTAGCCAGATTTTCGAGTAAATCTATATAAACCCATGACATACATGTTATTTTTATTCAAAGTAGTAAATACAAAACAAAATTGTTGTTTTATAGAATTCAACATCTTCTAAAAGATTTTATACAACAAGACATAATACAAAAACAATTGTATTTAAATTTAAAACTAAATTAAAGTAACTTAACCAAAATCTTAAATAATATTCAAAAACTTAACTAAAGATGACTTAAAATTAAAAATCTAACAAAATAAACCAAAAATAATTATGTATAATAAATAGAAAATGCTGGCCAGATCGCTCTGCCGTCGCGTCGTTAGGAAAGGTGCCCAGTATATTGTTAGAAATATTCTTGAAGAGAATTTTAAACAAATGTTTTGTTTCAGTGCATTATGATTTTAATATTTATAGCGACAATGGTGCAATTAATGAAGATGAGAGATTTCCAAGAGCTGATTTACACATATCCCTGGCGCAATGCGTACGGATATAGTATCACAGCTGTTTTTTTTTCTGTGATCATGCTTGTTGTGGATCTATGGTTCCTTTGGGGTGTACATGCGGTAAGAACACAGAATATATTAAGTATGAATAACAAAATTTAAAAAATAACAAATATATACGTCTTGAACACTCACGTGTGATTGTTGTTGACTATATGCCAACCGTTTCACCGATACAATTTCGGCATTATCAAGGCGAGTGTCGTTCTTAGTAACGTATTTATTATATGTATTGCATATATTTATAATATTATTTATTCCTTATTCCTATATTTTTATTTTATTCAATCGTATTTTTTTATTAAATTTATAAATATATTATATTTAACTTTTATGAGCTTTTGATTAGTATAGTGTTATTAAAACAATTAAAAACATTATT
Organism: Ypsolopha sequella; assembly: GCA_934047225.1. NCBI lineage: Eukaryota > Metazoa > Arthropoda > Insecta > Lepidoptera > Ypsolophidae > Ypsolopha > Ypsolopha sequella. The sequence goes on along the minus strand of OW203998.1, from coordinate 5,971,637 downwards.
ACTCGATATATTTCGGCCCTCGGTATGGGGCCGTCATCAGTTTTTATTAAATTTAAGTGAACCTAAGCTTTATTATTCTTGTATAATATATGATTATTATTTAATATATAAAACTATTACCTATACACATAGATTATTTAATTATATTACACCCCACGCGGTAAGAACACAGAATATATTAAGTAAGAATAACAAAATTTAAATAAAAAATGTATACTTATTTATTATATGTATTGCATATATCTATAATATTATTTATTCCTTATTCCTATATTTTTATTTTATTCAACTGTATTCATTAAATTTAAGTGAACCTAAGCTTTATTATCCTTGTGTAATATATGACTATTATTTAATATATAAAACTATTACCTATACACATAGATTATTTAATTATATTACATTAAAACCGACCTGTAAAAAGTGTATCTGATATACCTACACTACATCTATATTTATTATATATATATTTCAATTCAATTCACCGAATTGGCACTGGGTTTATATTAAATAAAAATAAATAATAAAAATTTAGTTTTAATTTTATAATTTTTTATTGTTATGTATTCGATTTGTTGTTTAAACAATAAAATAATAAAAATTATTTAAAAAGCACGACAGCCGTTATATCAAAATGAACATAGTAACGAAACTTAGTGCAGTCGGGGGATATACAAAACAACACTTATCCAATGTAGAGCTGTCCCCTGACTGCACTGGGTGTCGTGTCTAAGTTCATTTTGAAATTATGGCAGTCGTGTTTTTTAATTATATTTTTTTTGCTACTAATCTACCTATAATTCCCCCATTCCAGGGCAAGTCCTCGGTAATTTTGTGCTGGGTGGTGATGACAGGATTGTGGATTCTGTTATGCCTGTTCCTCGTCCTTGTGATGGTGACCATCATCAGCTCGGAGTACGACAAGCTCTACTGGGTACTGTCACTGGTGTTTGGATTGGTATCCATTGGTTAGTTGTCAGGATCGTAATAGATGGAAATCTGTTATTTCTGCCTATCCCTCTGGGAGACAGTTGTGTGAGTCTGTCAAAGTGTGAGTCTGTCAAAGAGTGAGTCTGTCAAAGTGTGAGTCTGTCAAAGTGTGAGTCTGTCAAAGTGTGAGTCTATCAAAGTGTAAGTATGTCAAAGAGTGAGTCTGTCAAAGTGCGAGTCTGTCAAAGTGTGAGTCTGTCAAAGTGTGAGTCTGTCAAAGTGTGAGTCTGTCAAAGTGTAAGTCTGTCAAAGTGTAAGTCTGTCAAAGTGTAAGTCTGTCAAAGAGTGAGTCTGTCAAAGTGTGATTCTGTCAAAGTGTGAGTCTGTCAAAGTGTGAGTCTGTCAAAGTGTGAGTCTGTCAAAGTGTGAGTCTGTCCAAGTGTGAGTCTGTCCAAGTGTGAGTCTGTCAAAGTGTGAGTCTGTCAAAGAGTGAGTCTGTCAAAGTGTGAGTCTGTCAAAATGTGAGTCTGTCAATGTGTGAGTCTGTCAAAGTGTGAGTCTGTCAAAGTGTGAGTCCGTCAAAAACGTTTCAACCAATAATACAATAATATTATGATATCACTGGTTACAACTATACTAACAAGTGGTGCACAAAAGGAGCCTCTCTCCGTTTTTCAGACACCCTAAGTCCCAATTTTTTGTACAATGATATTAATCGGTCCAGCTGTTAAATATTGTTAAATATACCCGAGCTTTCCTTGATAAGCTGAAATAAGAGAAAATAATACTTTTCACATGAACGTGATTGTTTGATTGAATAATTATATGTTATGTTTATAGCTATCAAGTTTATCTATTTATCGAAGCATAAATGGATTAAATCGGCCAACCGAGCACCTTTCCATACTGGACCAATCAGCTGATCGGGGCAATTTGTATGGGAGGAAGAGAAAAAAAGTTGCGAATTTCGCTTAGCTCCCATACAAACAATTGTTCATATAGACTAGTACTACCTATGTTTTGAGTTTCGCCAACTAATATTATTTAACCTTATATATATATATACTTTTATATTGTAACATAGTACGATTTATAGCGAAATCAATTTAATTCAAAATCCTTTATTGCACACAAGAATAAAACGTATTACAAGTAACAGTAAACTTATACTTTAAGCAAAAAGTGAGCTTATCTCTGAAAGAGATTTCTACTAGCAAATCCTTGGTGATATAGTCGATTTTATAAAAAGGTAGTATTTCATAAGTGCACACAAAGACAAAAAATTTTTTTTAAACCCAAATGTTAAAAATGAAAAATACTAGTATGTACATAAATTAACTTTAATACATATCAAATTAAATAAATAAATACTTATAAAAATTTATACACTGAAAATTTATAAAAATAATAAATATTATTACAAAAGAGTTTTTTTGTTAATTGATTAATCATATCATGAATACATATAATAATAAAAGGAAATAATAACAAAAAACACTCTTTTATCAATTGCTTAGGAAACTCCAAAAGTACATAGCAACATAAAAAAGTAAATTATAAATCAAATTTTAAATATTATAATACAACTTAAAAATTTTAAATTTAAAAAATAACTAAAACTACTATAACATTAAAATGCCTAAAAAATAAATCTAATTAAGAAAAATGTACAATAATAATAATAATAGTACCAAACTTACCTGACATTTTATTCATAAACTGAAAATTTGGTCTAAATCGCTGCCCTGCGGGAGGGTCCCCAAGATACTGGCGACATTATAAATCAAATTGATAGAAGAAAAATATCTCAGGTAGGATTAGAATCCACATTTTTGCCTATCGCAAGCTACGGATAATTTGAAGTTGATAGTTTGAAGATTGCAGTCAATAGAGTGTTGAGATGGAGTTGGGAAGCCGAAAACTGGTGATATTACCCGTCAATACTAACAACATTTCGTGACAAAAAAATTAACACGTTGAAGGACAGAGATTATTGCCTTCATACAAGTTGTGTTGTGTGTGACACATGGTAGCAGAGAGGAAAGCAAAAGGGAAACGGACATTTAGGCCCATTGGATTGACAGTAAATCTCGTTTGAATGTTTACTTTGTGATACAATAGACGACACTTGTACTGGTTTGTAGAGAAATCTCGACGCTGCTAGCTGTTCTGGCACAATTGTACAGGGAATCAATGACGCCATACAGCCAACTACTATATAATCTGTGATACAGCATCGTGTTCAAATTGGTACGAGGGTGAATCCAAAAGTGCTAAGCCCGACCGTGAAAATGAAAGAAAAGTGGGTTCAAAATTATTTTTATTTTTCGACATAGTCTCCATCTAGATCAACACACTTCCTCCACCTGACCTGCAACTTGTTTATACCCTCGAAAAAAAATGATTCCGGAAGGTCGTCAAAATAGTCATTAACTGCGACTATCACTTCTTCTCTAGTCGAATATTTAGATCCCCCCAAGTGTTTTTTTAAATTTGGAAAGAGATGATAGTCAGAGGGGGCTAAATCCGGCGAATAAGGTGGGTGGGGCAGCAACTCGTAACCACATTCATGGATCACAGCCATCGTTTCAACCGAAGTGTGAACTCGTGCATTGTCTTGATGAAACAAAACTCTCTTACGCAACATCCCCGGCCGTTTTTCTTTTATTTCTTCGCGGAGTTTTTGTAATAGGTTACAATAATAGCGTGAATTTATAGTTTCACCTTTAGGTAAATAATCCAATAAAATAACTCCCTTCGAATCCCAAAAAACAGATGCCATGACTTTGTTGGCTGACAAAACGCACTTTGCCTTTTTCGGCGTGGGTGAGCCAGATCTTTTCCACTGTTTGGATTGCTGTTTTGTTTCAGGAGTATGGTGATGAACCCAGCTTTCATCCATGGTAACAAAACGAGACATAAAATCCTCAGCATCTGCCTCAAAAAGTTCCAAACAGTCACGCGAAATTGTGAATCGGACTCGTTTTTGGTCAGCTGAAAGCAATCTTGGGACCCAGCGAGCAGAAACCTTACGGAACCCCAATTCTACAGTTATAATGTTTTGCACTCGGCCATAACTGATGCCTGTGATCTCAGCTATCCTACTAATGGTCAATCGTCGGTCACCTAGGATGAGATCACAAATTTTGTCAGTGTTTTCTTTAGTGGTAGACGTTGAAGGCCTTCCGCTCCTTGGGTCATCTTCAATGGTCTCCCGACCGCGTTTAAATTCAGCTACCCACTTTTTGACAGTGGAATACGATGGAGCAGATTCCCCTAATGTTGTTTCCATGTCTTATATCTAATAGTGCGCTGTAGGACGCTGCGCTGTCCAGCGTCTCTGTCCTTCAACGTGTAAAGAAATCGAAAAATAAATAATTTATTTCATACATTTTGATCGGGTAGCTATGTAACTTTTCTATGGAAAAGCTGTTTTTTTTGCGATTCGTGGGTTGACACCTTAGTAAAAGGTGTTCGTATAGCCATAGATAAATTTATTTATCTATGGTATAGCCGAGTACTATTGCCAGTTTCCGGCTTCCGCAACATCATCAGTATATGCGTTCGAGCACCCGTCTGGAAAAATTAAAAATTTTTTCGAATTGATTTTTCGATAAATGTTTTTACAGCGAAATCCATCGCTTTGAATACCCTAATTATTATTAGAGTGCATTAAAAACAAGAAACCAATCAGAAACAAATTTACAAGCAAAAATATTTTGAAAAAATTCCTCGTACCAGGATTTGAACCTGCGACCTCCTGGCTACATGACAGGCGGTACTGACTGCGCTACCGAGTTTCGTATCTGGAACGACCAATTTTTCCACCATACCACCACCGAATTTTTTGTAACTACTTGATATACCAGCTTCTAATGCACATACTGAACGCTCACGAGGGCGTTATGTGATTTCACGCCTTGCTCATTCTAAACAGAAGGCGATGTCGTCGCTACAATACTTGTTGCATCAGACAGTTAATAATTCACAGTTCTCATTAACTAAGATTATATTTTTATAGCGAAATCCATCGCTTTGAATACCCTAATTGTAGTTATTCTATCTAATATACAGGGTGGAAAAAATGATATTTAAATCGTTACAGGTATTCTTATATACGGAATGCTGGTTGGCTTCAGCATTTGGGTCGAACTGAAGAAATCAGAACGCATTCCTGACCTACCGGAGCCGAACTCCTGAACTTTAGATGAAGACGATAAGAATGATTGATAACAATTTAATTATTCATTATTTATTACTAAATACATTGATTATTATACAGTTTTATTGCGATGATATTATCAGTTTTATTGTGAAAAATATAGGTGGTAGAGCTGATGCCGGGCTCAACTGTGGAGGTACCACCATCTTACTTGGAGACCCCCTCGAAGTAATTCGGGGAAGAGTAAGAGGACAGCTCACAGGCAAAAAACAGGAGGCTCACTATGCCTGGGACCGATGGATGGCGGTATATTCATCCCTAATAGCCGGGCCTTATATGGAACAGACTGGTGACGGATAGTGGCGTCAATGGTGCGAAGGTTCTGGTACCGCGCTCACCATCCCGCCTGCCCAGCGTGTGTGAGTATGGGCAATTCTTCCAGGATGACCGCCGGGAGTGGCAAAGTCCTGGAAAGGTTTATGTCCAGCAGAGGACGAACTAGGCTGATGGATGGATGGATGGATCCATAATGATGATGGTTGACTTCCGGAAAGGCCTATTCTTCATTAAATATCAGTCCATTGGCGATATGGTAACTTACCCAAATGTTACTTTAGACAGGTTAATTTTAGCGGTGGTAGCTCAATGGTAGAACACTGGCTTCTCAATCTCGAGATCCAGGTTCGATCCCCGGCCGGACATGCACCAATAAGTTTTTCGAAATTTATGTGCGCAGTATTTGTTCTTACTTACCACTTGCTGAACGGTGAAGGAAAACATCGTAAGGAAACCTGCATGCCCTAAAAAGCGTGTATTTGTGCCCGAAGTACGGCGATAGGGGTCACAACCATCACGTTGGAACGTAATAATTGTCGGTGAAACGCGGGTGTGCCGAGTATAGACTGAAACTTGAACTCTGACACCCCCTCGGGGATTCATGTCGTGCCGATGTACTATATGTATATATATTTTATTTAATACGATACCTATAATAAAAAACGGGCCAAGTGCGAGTCAGGCTCGCGTACCCAGGGTTCCGTATTTTGGATGATAAATTTAATTTCGTCATTTTTTTCGTCCTGTTCTCAACCGCTTTATTTTTCCTGTAATCTTTACGTAAACACAATTACCATGATTTTTTTCATATTTTTTGTTACAGCAGTTTTCTGAATATTTCTCGAAACCAGTGGCAGTAAATATGGTATAAGTACATATTTTAACAATTAACTTTTTAATATCTACAACTTGATACCCATATTGTAATTTTAGGATAATATTTTTTATTTTTCTTACTTTTGTTTTGGAAGTACTTTGAACAATTTCAAATTTTCATATTTTTTTACATCGTGATATGTGACTATTTTTGTGTCAAATTTCATGTCTCTATCTTCAACGGTTCTAAAGTTATGAGGCTGTGATATACGGACGGACCGACGGACGGACAACGGAGTCTCACCATATAGGTTCCTTCTGTATCCTTCAGGTACTACGGAACCCTAAAAACACCTAGTTTAATAAAAAGCGGTTAAAGACAGCAGCAGATAAAGAAGCTTCCTTATTCTAAGTAAAAAACCATCTCTATGGCCTAGTCTTGACAAGTAGAAAGTCAAATTTGCTGTGACAACTTTAGCTTTCTCATTGAATAAAGAATTCAGTAGCCAGATAAAATGGCATTGAATTGAATTGAATAAATAATGGACCGATTGTTCAAAAAGTTGTTTAAAAATCAGATGAATCATGAAATTGAAGCAAATTGCATTGACAAAATTTCTTGGGCGCTTTCCACTACGTTTAGGAGGCTATACTGTTGGGACCGTCTTTATTGTAAGTTTTTTCAGCCTAAGCATTCACAGAGGAAAGTTTTCTTGTTTCGTTATTCCCTCGGTTTTTTTAGGTGCGGAGGAGAGACTTGAATAGGGGTAAGCAAAGAAATATTTACAGTAATTTTATAGTTCCCAACCACGTTCCCCCATTTTATAGTTCCCAACCAACTACTCCCATTTTATTTTTCTTTTTGTTTCTCTGTGCTATCTGCTCACCTTTATTTCATCTTCAATTTTATCCAAGACTTTTAATAGAAGAGATTTATTGCTTGTCTCATTTGCCTATTTGTCTTGGACGGGTAATATGTTTATTTATCGTGAATGCTTCGAGTTACATGTATGAGAAAGATGCAAAAAAGAGCAGTATAACCTAAACTGCTGCCGTTAATTCGAGAGAATGATGACAGATGGAGTGTGGCGATATCTCGAAAAAATACGACCAGTCAACAAGAGCTTCTTCACGACAAAAATAAACAAAGGCACGTTAAAAAAATATCAACGGTACAACAAATGGGACGAAATAAATCCAAATCATGATTATTTAAACTTTTTTTACAAATAAACACCCTGGAATAGAATATATATACGATCTTATTATTTGGTAAGGTATATCAGTTTTATAATACGACAACACTGCCTTACACCGCAGATATTATAAACCTTTTTCTGAAATGTCGATACAAAAAGTCGAGGATTCATACTGCAGGCATTATGATTGCTGATTTGACAGAAATAAATTGACACATTTTATTGATTAAACAAATAACTTCATTCGGCTTCTATCTTTCTCTTTTAGGGAGTAGGGCACTCAAAATTGTTTTGTGTACACTCTTTTAATCTGTGTATGATCTAGTATGTAAGTTTATAAATGTACACATTTATATGGAATAAACTCTTATTATTATTATTATTATTATTATCTTTGTCCTCGAATGTTATATATATGCGATCCGTGTTTGTGTATTAAATTATTTGATTTGTAATTATTTTTTAAATTTTCGTTATTTTAGTAGGTAGTTTTTTTATCGAAATTTACATTTTATTTGGTTGACTGGCACTAAGACATAAAATATATACGACAAAAACAAAAAAAATATAAAATATATACGACAAAAATACTTTTTATTAACAAATGGGACCTTTTAACGATATACAATCTACCTTATAATCATCATGATAAATATAAAATATTGAAATGCAAAACAGTAAAAAAAAAGGTTTTATCCCCTGACATTTGCAAACGTCACCATTCTCTCGAATGAACGGCCGGAGTTTAATTGTATTTCTTATTGTGTAATTGAATTTTGAATTATTATTATGTTTTAATGTTAACAATTACTTAAATGATAATTTAATATTTATTAAAATAATTGAAATGTATAGCGTAATGGATTTCTGTAAAGCTGTACTTTTATGTAAATAAATAAATAAATATAAAAAATAATATATGTAGTGAATGTTGGATATTATAATGACAAATAAACATCAAAGTAGAGTGAACGCAGTGGAAATGCCGTCTGTATGGGACCTAAAATTTACAATGCCATTCCAATTTACATAAAAGACATGAATTTAATTTTATTTAAGAATACATTTTTTATTTGCTTACTGATAAGTGTTATTCTATAAAGTATATTATATAGATTACCAAGAATATAAGAGCTTGTACTTCTGGAGCATGCTTGAGCTTGCGTTCCAGTACTTCTGTACGAGTACAGAATCTAGCCGTCTGTCTGTCTATCATATGCTTTAAAGGCGCTCTTATCCCAAAATCAGTAACTTCAAAGTCAAATAGAACTTTCAAATATCGTCTAAACTTCCAAAAATAAAAATACGCAATATAGTTCGAACCTTTATCTAGGTCTTACACGCATGTGTTACACGATCAGATAAACTTTGCTCGATAGAAATAATTCACGAACACAGCATGTAATAAGACCTTTCAAATCATGCCATTTCCATAATTCCACTCTTTTATTAACGAAACATATCTGGTAATATTTGCTCTTTAAATTTTCTAGGTCGACCACGTAAGTGGATTTTAATAAACATATCCCTTATTTTTAAACAATTTAAAAACCGATAAAAACAACGAAAAAGTGCAAAAGTGTGGTTATTTTCTTTACTCCTTACACGTAAAGAAAAAGACAAAGAGTCACTCTTCTGGGACAAGAGCGCCTTAATTTCTAAAAGTTAGAACTGGATTCCTGCAAATGGAACCCTAATAGGATCACCAATCACTTTGTTGTCAGTATGTCTGTTTGTGCCACTCGCGGATCACTTATCGGGTTTGCAACAGGTAGAGTTTTTAAGTAGATACGTAGATCATAACATGGATATGATCGATCATAAAATGGGCTTGTTGAGTACACCCAATATATTTATCGTTTATTTTATTTTCGGTAATAATAATAATACTAAGGATGTGTTTCTATATATTTTTTTATTTTTTTCTATTTTTCGTGTTACTTGGCTAGAAATGGTTTTGTCTCTGATCCCAAGTAACAATGACGTCTGTCTTGACTAAAATGTTGTGTCACACGGATGTAATTATTATTGCAAATTTAGATATTTACTACCTTAATTGATTAAGCTACTGAGAAATTGAAAAAAAAAATTGTGTTCACGATATTAGTTAGTATTTTAGGTATTCCATTTTCACATTTTTTTACAGGCTTAGAAGGCATATCCATATTAAAATTTCGTTGTGAATTTGGTACTTAAAAACTCACACTATTCCGATCTCTGCTTATAAGTTATAATCATTTTATTTCGTTTTATTTTTATTTTAATAAAACGATATTTTTGCCCTGAAATTAATTTCCGATGAAAAATCACCCCCTTTTTGGTATATATACAGGTTCTGGAAGAGTTTCCTCATTTAGATATACAGGAAAACACAATTGTTAGACAAACAAGTTTCCACTTGAATTGGGCTGTATCAAACCAAATCACCTTATATAAATAGTACAAAAAGTTTGGACCAATAAAGAAAGCATGCGTGTTGTCAATGATATTTGATAAAAAGTTGTAGGTAGGTTATAATTTAAGTTAAACAATATTTAAACAAAAATTACAAGTCGAACATAAAAAAAAATAGTTGCCTTGATAGAAGGTACAATAACATGTATTCTATGAACATTTCAACTAGATACTTATTACGGCTGAAGTTACTTTGTGACAGACGGACGAACATACAGACAGCGGAGGCTAAGTAATAGGATTCCGATTGTTATCTATCTGCATTTTTATTATTTATTTCGACCATAAGTTTGTCACATCTTTCTTTTAATCTATGTGAGACACTGGCAACACTACTCGCTTTAATATAATTGTACTGGCCTTATCTACGATAAAATACAGTTTTATTAGAAAATTTTTACAAAACAAATTAGTAACTAACGCAAAGTACCTAAATATGAATATTTTTATATTGGCACGGTTTATTCTTTTTAACCGACTTCAAAAAAGGAGGTTCTCAAATCGACTGTATTTTTAATAACATATTTTTCAATGCATGTGCTCGTAAAGGCCCACTTTTTATGCATCAAAACCGAACAAAAAGTCGATTATTTTGCCCTAGGGCTTTATTATAATTATTTTTTTTAATTTATTTACAATGGTTGGCTAACCTGCAGCCTTTCCTGTGTACCATAGATGTTATGCTTTTTTTCCACTGTTTAACGGCTCTGGATACAGTTCTTTTCAGCCAATTATAATTTGAAGTTCACAAGATTATATTTGTTTTCATTTCCTCACACTATGCATTGAAAAACGTAGTATGATACACGGGCGTAAAAGCAATAAATTACTGGGTTACGTTTAAAACACTCGCTACGCTCGTGTTTTAAATCGTCCTCGTAATTTATTCCTTTGCGCCCTTGTAGCATAAACTACTATTTTTGGGTAGTTTCTCAATAACTCCGTCATTTCTGAACCTATTTGAATGATTTTTTTTTTTTTTAAAGAGTGCGTTTCCAAGTAGGTTCCATTTTGGGTTTCATCATGACCTGATGAAGGTCTTCAGAGATAAACAGTGGAACTCCTCATAAAATGACAGCATGCCTCTCGAGTTTGAGGTAGTCGCTTTGTACCAGATGTTGATTGCAGCGTATTACTTGAAAATCGTTGTTTTGTGCGTCAGTGAGTAGATGTGTGATTTGCGTATTGACCTCCCCTCCCGCAGAAAATGGCAGAATGAATTCAGTACGAGACGCGCTTGTTGCACTTATTTGCGGTTAATTTTAACACCTTGCAAAATGAAAGTTTGCCTTTTACCCATGGGGGATCCCGATTTTTTAAAAATAGTACAGAATCCTCAGCGCGTGAGTAATTCTTGTCACACTTGATCTTTTTATTTTTCAGGTTATAATGTCGGTGATGGTGATACTTACATTGGTACAAATAATAAGCATGCAGAAATATGAAGACGTTATTAGCAAGTACCCCTGGCATAATGCGTATGGCTACACCGTTATGGGGCTATTGTACTATGGCGTCATGCTCGTAGTGACTATTTTCTTCCAATGGGGTATTTATAAGGTAATTAAGGCGATATGTAAAAGTTTTAGCGTCCTTTTTACTCCATATGCGAAAAAATCCTCAGTGCGAGATGGACGGATTCGAGGAAAAGTAGCAAAAAGTTGGTTTTTTATTAATATAAAATATACTAAAGTTGCTATCAAAATTTCGTTTAACCAGGTCCTAGATACTGTTACAATCCATTGTAGCGTTATTTTTAAAAAAAAAATTATTTTATTTTCCGCTACCACATACTACGAACGTAATTTCGAATTGAATTTGGACTGCCACCAGGCAAGCCTGGCGACAGCCAAAAAAAGAGGTAAACCTGGATGAATAAACCGTATAATTTTATCTTAAAATACACAAAAACAACAAAACCGAGGTAAGAAAAATATGGTACAAAAGAACAATAATATCAGAAGAGAATCGCTACAAAGGAAATTCTTAGATCAAAAAAATTATTATGCCAAATTCCACTTATTTAAGATTTTATTTAGGATTAGCTTGAACGACGCATTTATTCATAAAATAATGGATTTTAAATTTGGTTGTCGACACTAGTTTATAGGATCCTTTAAACTAAGATTTCACGGAAGTTTTGATAACTCTTGATCCGAAAGAAAAACGTAATAATAAGGTGTTACGAGCAATCGTTATCTAGCTTTACACTAAGGAATAAAAATAATCGATGCTGAATATTAAGCTACAGATATTAAAAACCTGGTAAGGGTCTCTTCGTGACTTTGGGAGTTTCCGGTGTTCCCGGGAGCAGTCGATGAAGCTTGGCGATTTCAATTTTTGTATCGGAAGCTTTAGCTCACCAGGGACGTGGTCCTTACATCAGGCCTCATTAGGTACAACCGTACAAGATGGCGGATGGGATAATCAGACTAGGGAGACCCAGAAACCCTTTAAAAAATAATCCCGGAGGGTCGCGGGAAATGCAGGAAAACTGGCTTAAACAATGCTCATGGCAAATGCGCTCTGTTTCTATATAAGTTATAGATAAGATATAGTTTTAAAATTTGATATTTTAAATTTCTTGTGGCAAATTTCCTTCCTCTGTCACGATCTTCTTTGATATGAGAAAAATAACAAAAAAAATCTGACAAGATCATTCTAACTATTTGAATTCGAAAATTCAGAAAAGCAGCCAACGATAAAGAAAGACTAAAAATATATAAAAAGGTTGAATACTTGTAGCGAATGCTACAATATCCTCAAACGACACAAAAAATTTAAACTAGCTTAAAGGAAATTAACTTCCAGAAGGATAAACAATCGAATAAACACCTAGACTAATCAAAATGCCTTGAAACAAAAGGACTTGATTAAGTAAAAACAAGGTAGTAGTCTATATTGCTCTCTGACCCACAAACTATCTTCAGGCAACAATCACGTAGAAACGTTGCTCCGTTGCTGCCTGAAGAAGGACAAACCAACACACTAACAAACCACTAAACAACAAATTAACGACCAACAAATCAATAACCAACAAACTAACAACCAACAAACAACAACCAACAACTCAACAACCAACAAATCAACAACCAACAAATTAACGATCAACAAATCAACAACCAACAAACTAACAACTACCAAACCAACAATGAACAAAACAAGAACTAACCAATTAAAAACCAACAAATCAACAAAACAGCAATCCAAAAACCAACAACTCAACAACCAACAAACCAAAAACCAACAAATTAACTAACAACAAATCAACAACCAACAAGTTAACTACCAACAAACCAACAACCAACAAATTAACTACCAACGAATCATCAACCAACAAACTAACAATCAACAAAATAAATAACCAACAAATCAACAACCATCAAACCAAGAGCCAACAAATTAAAATCGAAAGGATACATTATTTAACAAAAAGGGAGAATTTATCAAAAATAGTGTAAACCGGAAGCCGCAATGATATGTGCAAAAAAAAAAAGGTTTTGCTATTCAATTGACCTCCATACAGCGAAAATAGTTTGTTAAAAAATGTAAACCAGAAAGTTCAAAATAATAGACAAATATTCAAATGTCGACTTTGACAGTTGACAAGACTGAAAATGTAAACAAAGATTTCAGAAATTGTAAAATCTTTTCAGGAAAAATATAACATTTGTTCTGTAAAAACAAAAAGATTAATTCGAGGATTTGCGACAAAATTTCTTGCAAGGAAGAGACAATCTCAATATTATTGTGAAAATTTTGTAACGAAATGAGATTGCCTATATTGGATTAGGGATCAACAGGAAACGAATAAAGTGACCATCCGGATCTACTGGTATCAACAATTATGCTAGAAACACAATAAATATGTTTAACTAGTAACTACCACATTTATGGATAAATTACAATAAATTTATTTGACTTGAAAACTCAGTGTAATTTATTTACTAGAACAGGTAACAATTATTAATGATAGATATGGAAAGTAATAGGCTACTAAATATTGAAATGCACTTACCTGCAGGTCCTACCTAACTATACATAAGGAAACTAGGTTAGGGATAGGATAATATACACACACAAATAAAACAGGTAATACACAAAAAGTGTGTAAATACTTTATTCCTTTATTAAAATTTGCAAAACATAGATTTCACAAATTAAGGGTACTCATAAAGACAAAAAATATTCTTCGTGGAAAAATTTGGTTCCTTTCGACAGCTTGGTATTGGGGTTCCTTAGAAGAGAAAACGCTGCCTGAAAACAAACAAAATTTAGTAGGTTGGAAAATTAGTCTACGAAAGCGTAGACACCACCGTCGAATTGAGAAAAAAACGTTAAAGTACAGCAAGTAATATTCAGAAAACCGTACTTACCTTTTGTTCGGGCGCCATGAATGTAGCGTTATTTTTAAAAAAAAAATTATTTTATTTTCCGCTACCACATACTACGAACGTAATTTCGAATTGAATTTGGACTGCCACCAGGCAAGCCTGGCGACAGCCAAAAAAAGAGGTAAACCTGGATGAATAAACCGTATAATTTTATCTTAAAATACACAAAAACAACAAAACCGAGGTAAGAAAAATATGGTACAAAAGAACAATAATATCAGAAGAGAATCGCTACAAAGGAAATTCTTAGATCAAAAAAATTATTATGCCAAATTCCACTTATTTAAGATTTTATTTAGGATTAGCTTGAACGACGCATTTATTCATAAAATAATGGATTTTAAATTTGGTTGTCGACACTAGTTTATAGGATCCTTTAAACTAAGATTTCACGGAAGTTTTGATAACTCTTGATCCGAAAGAAAAACGTAATAATAAGGTGTTACGAGCAATCGTTATCTAGCTTTACACTAAGGAATAAAAATAATCGATGCTGAATATTAAGCTACAGATATTAAAAACCTGGTAAGGGTCTCTTCGTGACTTTGGGAGTTTCCGGTGTTCCCGGGAGCAGTCGATGAAGCTTGGCGATTTCAATTTTTGTATCGGAAGCTTTAGCTCACCAGGGACGTGGTCCTTACATCAGGCCTCATTAGGTACAACCGTACAAGATGGCGGATGGGATAATCAGACTAGGGAGACCCAGAAACCCTTTAAAAAATAATCCCGGAGGGTCGCGGGAAATGCAGGAAAACTGGCTTAAACAATGCTCATGGCAAATGCGCTCTGTTTCTATATAAGTTATAGATAAGATATAGTTTTAAAATTTGATATTTTAAATTTCTTGTGGCAAATTTCCTTCCTCTGTCACGATCTTCTTTGATATGAGAAAAATAACAAAAAAAATCTGACAAGATCATTCTAACTATTTGAATTCGAAAATTCAGAAAAGCAGCCAACGATAAAGAAAGACTAAAAATATATAAAAAGGTTGAATACTTGTAGCGAATGCTACACCATGTAATAAAATATAATTGCAGTCCATATGTCATTCCAAATTGTCAAACCAGGAGAATTGGTGTCGAAAAAGACCTCATTTTAATAAATATTTCTATTGAGCCGAATTTCTCCAATCGCGTTTCTGTTCTAACAGATCCCTAGAAAAAGAATCCAAAAATAGTATACTATTTTATCAAAATAATACATTATTTACTGAAGGAGATATGCACGTTCTAAAAGTGTCGATTTTTTTCCGTAGCGCCTTAAATGGCTTCGTCCATAATCATCCCTAGTCCGAACTCGCCCGCTTTTTTATATGCCTATCAGTTGCAAGGGTACAGTTTGTCGGAAAAGTGCTACGTAAAAAATAAATACGAGTATTAAACACGTATTAATTTTACGTATTAATTAGTCTTTTTCTCATATTTTTTTAACAAAATGAAATAACCTACGTAGATTCCGTGCAAATAAGTAGTTATTATTATTAATATTGCATTCCTAGGAATTTCACAATAAGCAAAGCCTGTACGTGTCTGAACAATAGAGTCATAATAATCCAAGCAAAAGTCGGTAGCATCCTTTGATAAGCCTGTACCACAAAATAACCACTTACAGAATGTTTATTCCTAATAACTAGCGAAAACAGGCGCACGCACACATAAACGCGTACGTACGACGATCTCGAAGATACTCGGGCACAGTATAAGCAAAGACAGTAGGGAATTTGAACCGAATTCCCGAGTTAAATACCTACGCGCCACCGAAGCGTTAGGGCTGTCGCTCACTCATATCATAACTTGGGTTTTTCGAGATACGATAAGATTCTGCCGTTTGATTGAAAGTACCGCGCGTCGCTCCACCGATTGGTTGGCTAGACTTGCTTGCGGCGGCGGCGCGGCGGCGGTGACGGCAGCGACAACCGACAAAAAAGTCAAATTCAAATTCAAAGAAACCTGCTTTTTGTTCTGACATGCGTACTTAAATCTATTAACTCTTTATTTTGCCCTGGTAACAGACAGTATGAACATACATAAAAAGAACGCGACAATTTCAAAAATTTTGCGCTTCCAGGTAATTTCCCTACTGTCTTTGCTTATACTGTGACTCGGGTGAATACCAATAAGAAATTCTGCCGAGATCATCGTACGTACGCGTCTATGCATGTGTGCGTCTTTTTTCGCTCCGTCGTTGGTTGTTGAGTCGGCCTTCTGGTTGTATCTATTTTGTGCCTGTACCTACCTACCTACTGTTAATTTTATTCTGCGTATATGAATAAAAATAAATAAAAATCATTAGCACCTTTCTTACCGTCAGTACTTTTGCGCCTTCTAGCTATATTGTATACATAGATAGTGTATCTATAGGTTACGGACCGGGCGAGTTCGGACTAGGGATGAGTATGGACTATGCCATTAAAATTATCCTCCAACTCAAGGATTCGAAAAAGCTCATTCTATTTTGACTCGCGGGCTTGTTTGAAGAAGCCTATAAAAACGAGCGTAATTATCCCAATTATTTTCATGTATGATTGAATTGTAGTTTTTGTGACGTATGTACATACAAAGTTGTGATGACAGAATAACAGCGTCGCAGATTTGGGTTTGTGGCATTATGCTGATTTGGAGCCTTTTTCTCTTTGCCGCAACACACATACCACTAGGATTTTTTTTTTTTATTTTTTTTTTTATTTAAGTTCTTATAAGCTCTGCTTTGTTTTTGTATGTATGTGTCGTGTTTTTGAGAAATAAATGTTATATCTATCTTTCTATCTATCTATCTATGATGCAAGTTTAGACAACTACCACTGCTAAATTGTACGGAATATAGTTCAGGATTTCGTACCCAATAAGTAAAAAGGAAATATTTTCAGGCTGCAATCGGTAGTACCCGCCAAGTAAAGTATTTATTATACTGATATTTGCGTTTTAAGTATTGATATTGAAAATAGTTTTATCTATCTGAACTATTTGTTAAATCTATTTTAAAATATTTATAAAAAAGAAATGTTTAACTTTATTTGACCAATCTGTCATTAAGTCATTACTTGGCATTTAAATTTTCACTTTAATAAAAATCTAATAGTTCAATAAAATCGCGGTAGAAAATTAAACGGCTTGAGACAAGAAATTTTTAACGTTGTGACGCAACGAGCTAAAATTTTATGGAAGCATAAACTCGCTTAAAAATTGACGTCACCATTTATATGCCCAGGTGGGTAAGGCCTATATTTATGTGTATTAAGTTGATCAGTCCTGCGCTGCGCGGTGCGCCGTCCGCACTAGTAAGCACAACAAAATTATAACAAAATGCCGGGTTGCACCGTGAAATGGTGCATAAGCAACTCGAGCAAATACTGCAAGAGTATTTGCATGGCATCAGTTTTTGTGGGCAAGTATTCCAAATTTTCATAAATTTAAAACCAAAAACTCTAAAAACGAAATAACCTTATAAACGATTGACACATTACCACGTATAATAAATATTAATAATAATAATAATAAATATAATAAATATTAATAATAAATAGGTCCATTATTTTCGGTCCAACTCAAGTCTATGATTGGCTGGAATCGGAAATCGGAATGGCGTGATAATCACTAACCGATCATATTGTGATTATCGTAGTGAGCTAAGTACGCGTAGTATACTCAAAACCACACACAACCTCCGTGTCGTAGGGCCATAATCCTAGGAAGGGATGTACTGAGATAGATTTCCATGAATTTTTAGTTCGTTGTTGTGACGTAACAGTTTTACGACTGAAAGCTTTAAAAAAACCGGCCAAGTGCGAGTTGGACCACCACACAATACGAGTACGGAATCCTAAAACATTATGGTAAATAATTCCACTTGCAGTTAGGAAAGACCAAACTTACTTGACACTTACGATCTTTTTAACTCTATGTATCTAAAGGGTTTAATTAAGTTTGTTTTTCATAACTTCGTAAATATTAATATATTTGTAATTTTTAGATTTTTTTCTTTGCGTGTGCTATAAGATCAACCTGTAAAAAAAATTTAAAGTTTCCAAGTTTACTGGAAGTGTCCTATAGGTTTTCATGGTGAACAAATTTGTGTGAAACTGGTTTTTGCGTTGAGTTAGAAGCCTGATTATTTTACGGCATATATTTTCAATATATATTAATATTAAAATATTATTAAAACTCGCGTGAGCTGACATACTACATTATTATTACATACGGCTTGAACACTCACGTGTGATTATTGTTGACAAACAGATAGCATATACTAATGTTATTTGTAAATTATTTTAGTAGATATAACGTATTAGATTTAAGTTTCTGTAAAGCTGTACTTTAAATGTATTAAATAAATAAATAGTCAACAAAGATTACACGTGAGTGTTCAAGCCGCATGTAATAATAATTTTTATTAATATTTTTGGCTAACTGAGACAAATTTACCGAGAGTTTTTTTTTTCGCTTCATAATGATAAAATTATAAAATTATAAAATAAATTTATAATCTTAGGGAAGATTCCTAGCTGTCAAGCCTAATTGTTGCTAATTTACGGGCTAACCCTTATTGGAGTTGTTCTGTGGGAGCATTTACTTTTAATGTTACATTTACTTTTACCTGTACCCAAAAAAAAAAGAAAATATATATTAGTCGCTGATTATATAAATTAATGAGCGTTTTTCTCGTTGTTTTTTTTTCTTAGTTCTTAGCTATCCTCCAGATGTCGTTGTTCAAATCACCATAGATAAAATATGTTTCGTAACAATTAATGTCAAAGTAGTTTATAGTATGTTTGGAATCTGTGCAAATTTTATCTTTGATTCTGTTGCTAAAGTATACGACAGTGCCATCTAGGAGTTGACACAAGGAAAAACGCTCATTATATTACGAGTATTTATTAGAACATTGGTTTTTTTTAAACCTACACAGATGTAATTACTTTTTCAATGCAAGTGCTCGTAAAGGCCCACTTTTTATGCATCAAAACCGAACAGAAAATTTTGCCCTAGGGCTTTATTATTTTTTATTTATTTACAATCGTTGGCTAACCTGCAGCCTCTCCTGTGTACCATAAATGTTATACTTTTTTTCTACTGTTTAACGCCTCTAAATTCTAAATTCTAAATTCGTAGCGGGGGCTATGAGTCCTGCACTGATTCTCGGTAATCGTGAATATTGTGCACTTCCCCCCGGTCAGTCAGCCCAGCCAGGGGACGCCTCTGGATACAGTCCTTTTTGAGCCAATCATAATTAAAAGTTCACAAGATTATATTTGTTTTATTTCCTCACACTATGCATTGAAAAATGTAGTATGATACATGGGCGTAAGAGCAATAAATTAATCGCTACGCTCCTGTTTTAAATCGTTCTCGTAATTTATTCCTTTTCGCCCTTGTAGCATAAACTACTATTTTATGTACGTACATACATATTATGATACTACAAGTTCGCCCCAAACTGTGAACTCGCGACCCCCTCTTACATCCCCATGTCTTGACAACCCCTTGACCGATTTAGCTCAAATTTCATGACGTTTCGATCAACGATACTCGAGTTATCGGCGGATAAACATACATACAAACATACAAACGCCGGATTGTTCAAGTAGACTCGGAGAACTTCGTTCGCGTCGCTAACTCGTTCAACTATTAACTTCCAATTATTCTCCTCAGAGTAATAAAACCATAATATTTATCTGGGTGGTGGTATCGGGTCTATGGATCTTCCTTGCACTCTGCGGCCTCCTTGCAATGGTTGTGGTCACATGTGAAGACCCGAAAATCGACTATGCTCATTGCTTTCTGCAACTCTTCTTCGGATTGCTAGGAATTGGTAAGTTCCTCCTTTTTATATAAAACAGACTGGTAACGGCAGGGGCGTCACAGGTGCGAGGGTTTCGGCACCGTGCTCACCAACCCGCCTGGCCAGCGTGCGGGAGTATGAGCATCTCTTCCAGGAGAACCGCCAAGAAGGGCGAAATCTTGGAAATTTCCAGCAGTGGACGAACTTGGCTGGTGGATGGACGGTAAGTTTCTTAACCTGTTTAGCTATCTTGATAGAATTCTCAAATAGTCTATTAACGGTTTTTTTTTAATTAATAACTATTTAGAAAACAAATTTTTTTTGTTATTAAGTGTTACTAGGTTTAAAAATAACAGCTTTTGTGCTAAAGAGCGTTTACTTAAGTTCAGATATAGCTTACGATATACTTCTCTTTTACAAGACAAAAAAATATTAACGTAAAATATGAGATCCCTATTATCGACAAAATAAACTCTTTCCAGAGGTTTATTTACACCCTCGACCTATCCTGTTAAATCAATCAAGTGGATACTTTTTACGCCACCTCTTGGCTCAATCAGAGATATAGGAATCAAGGCAATGCATCGCTTTCATTTAAATTTTTTTTATTCTTCCGATCAAATGTACAAACTTATCATGAATCCTGAATAAATAAAAAATAAACAAAGAAATATCTAATGGATAAAATCCGAAACGAAGATATCCGTCAGAGATCGAAGGTGACCGACATAGCCTGCCGAATCAGTTGAAAGTGGCAGTGGACTTAAAAAAAATAAAAAATAAAAAATAACGTAAATTATGTATGTATTTTTTATCTTGAAATCAGATTCATTCTGAATCGTTTCACGTGCAGTTTGGCGCACGCGGTTTTCAACTTTATTAAATTAAGGGCCTTACTATTGCCAAATGGGTACTTTCTAAAGCCTACTCCTTGTTTATGGCCAAACCAAAAATAATGAAAAAATGTATTATGAATAATCAACTCTTAGACAACATATGCTACATTTTTCTTTTTCATACCACCAAAACTTCTACATGAAATTTTTTTTAACTGAATTCTGTTTTTTAGCTTAAATTTCCTACTGCTCCTAAGTGGCTTGGCCGATTGAATTCATTTATGCTTTGATAAATAGATAAACTTGATAGCTATAAACATAACATATGATTATTCAATCGAACAATCACGTCCATGTGAAAAGTATAATTTTCTCCTATTTCGCCCTATCAAGGACGCAGCGAGCGTCGTTACAGCCTCTATGCATTGCGCACTGATATAAATGTTATTTCAATGTCGTTTCCGTTGATATTCGTAGTGACAAATATCGAGCTGCTAATTTGGCGATGGTAATCGCCTTAAGTCTCCGGGTTATGATAGCAAAGCCGCTGTGCGCCGAATGAAGGAAATACTCGTACCGAAAGTAACACAAGTTATAAACAGGCCCCCCTATACGAGATATGAACAAAGATGTATCTACTTTAAAACCTAATGATTGATCATCTGTAAATGGATAAAACCAATTACAATAAATTTAGGTATTTTATTACGATTTTTTCATCGCAAGGAGACATTTATCTTACTTCTTGTTTGTTTGAAACTTTTTTGGCATGATTTAGAATAGAGTTTAGTTCCTTTTTTTAATAGGAAGTCGGTTTATTAAATTTTTTTCTTTACATTCGATATTTATTCGTACCTATGTATTTATTTGAAGTAGCAATTTTGTTATTCTTACAGCTGCCCTTTCATATGGATTGCTGGTTGGACTAAGTATTTGGTTTGCCTTAAAAAAATCGATAAAATACCATTCTCCGAAAAGACGAAGTGTAACATCAACAGCACCTACGAAGCCACCGATTTTAAAGTCGTCCGCATCGAGTCCATCGAGTTTAAAGTCGTCCCCAACGGTTTTTCAGTCGGCCTCACCGATTATAAAGTCATCCCGTGACAAATGTCAGATTTGTAATACATATCACAGAACATAATATTTGAAGAGGAAGTTTGCCGCTCATTCTTGTCGCTCAAATGGAATTTGCTCCAAGCGTGGGAAAATCGTGTCACAGCGAAAAAAAACGATGTCTATGGCCTAGCAGAATGGGATTGAAAACGGCATTTAATTGGTAAGTGAAATGAAATGAAAATGAAATGAAAATATATTTATTTAACTCACACGAATTTATACAATACATGCGTATAAAACAGTGGTCCCCACACTAAGCCTAACTTGTCCTGCGGGGACCGTGACAATATGGTTTACTAGAAGATAATTTCGTTCAGTAACATGCATTTAACAAAGAATGAAAACTTAATTGTAACTTAAATAAAGTTATAAGTCACCATTCCCCTTTACTAAAAAGATTATTACATATCTGTCACGTCTCAGCAAAACGTCAATTGTTGATTGTCAATGAGCGTTTTTCTCGTTGTTTTTTTTCGTATTTCTTAGCTTTCCTCCAGATGTCGCTGTCCATGTCACCGTAGATAATAGTATATTTCATTACGAGTGCGGAAAGCCTGTCATTGCAAAGAGTTCCGACAAATGTCTACCTGAGCCGAGGCGCAGCCGAAGGTGAGGGTTGACAGTCGGAACAAGTTGCAATGACGGTTCCGCGCGTGTACTGAACAACTATTTTTAATACAGTTGCGAAAAAATGAAGCAATTTAATAAAATAATAAAAACACAATAAACTCAACTAACTATAATCATTATAATCATTTATTTAATAAAAGTTATAATTCACATATACATTCTCTCTTGATTAGTAGCATTTTTCCATGGGCTTCAATATCTTTTAAAGTAATATTGGCTAACTCCTCTCTGCGGCAAGCTCCAACAACGCCAAAAATCAGCGCAACCTACAAAAAAAGGGATTTGATTAATATTTTTTGAAATAATATATTGACTGTATTTTGCGATTTCGTAAACTGAATACTAAAGAAAAATATAAGTATTTATTAATAAATTACCTTTGTGGCTAAATAACGATCATCGGGAGCTTCGTTCAAAAACCTTTTCACTTCATTCGATGTTAATGTTTTCGACTTTTTAGTTGTAAAACCGTCTGATTATCGTTTTAAGAAAGCATTTAGTTTTGGCTATTCACTTATATCCACGTTGTTCCTTATTTTCAGCATACTTTTTATCATCGAAAACCTCGACCATAACGTAGAAGGTTTTAATTTTGCTAAGAGTTCGGAGAAGTATGCCAACATACTCGTAACATTTTCTGAAAAACTATTTGCTTTTTTCTCTTCTCTCCATGCAATAAATTCGTCGTGTGTAGATATGTAGCGACTTTTTGACTTTTCCGGTAAAATGTTCTCCGAAGCATTTTGTGCAATTATACTGAGTTCCGGTGGTGGTAATTCAAATAAAATATCGTCGAAAAAACTCATTTTGTGCAACAAACAACTAAACTCGCAAAGAAAATTTTTGGAAAATGGCGCCAACCGTAAAAGAATATAAGCAGAGATGTTTTTTTTTGTTTTCTTCACCCATTCTGGGTAGGCAAAGGGAACTTTGCCCATACAGCCAAGTCTTCAGTAGTTTTTTTTTATTGATATGAAAATGAAATTTAATGAGATGAAATAAAATGAAACCTTACCTAACTCATTGAATCAAATAATTAAATCTGATATTGAAACAAATTAGTAGCTTCTTTTTAGAAATATTTGCATGAATCATAAAAACTTCAATGATTTTTTTTTAGTAAAAACATCGTGGTTGGTTTTTTCTTTTTAATAGACATTATTTTGACAGTTGGGAAAGAGAACGCACGAGTTCGGAAAAGGTAAAGAAAAAGCTCGAGTATGTAATAGCCCACATCCCGAACGCTATACGTCCCTGCAATACGCTACTTTTTGAGCAACTGTATTAAAAAATATGTTTAGTAGCAATCAATGTCAAAGTGGTTTTTTGTTTGTTTGGAATCTGTGCAAATTTTGTCTTTGATTATGTTGCTAAAGTATACGACAGTGCCATCTAGGAATCTTATTTAACACTAAATTTGACACAAGGAGAAACGCTCATTGAAATTGCCGTTTTCTATAATTTGAAGGAAACTCAATTTTCAGTACTAACATTTTTGCATTTTTTTTAGGAATGACAAAACTAAATTATGTGGTATCTTTTGTGTATGAATGAGACAATATTAAGCTAAAAGCAACATTAATTTAATTTTTCAAGAGTGTCAGATGTAAAAAAATATTACGAATCTTATCATAGAAATGGATGGCATTTACGACGAATTGTTTTTGAAAAGGTAAAAAGTGTTTTTGAAGGGGTTGCCAGCGTTAATTAAAAGTATAGTGAGTCAGGATTTCGTTCCCACGTCCCTACTACACACACAATGGTAGTGGTTATCAAAATAAACAGATTAATCACGCTCAGCTATACGGTGTTGTTATCAGATTACAATAAACCACTATTTTCTACTAAAAACACCCACGATTCGTTCACTACCCTCAACAGACGTCAAAAATCGTTGGGAAAAATTGTCTGTCAAACGTGATTGTGCAGCTAACTTCAGGCCACTACAAACCACCATGGTATGGAAGTAGTCCTATGGTGGTTGCGGTGGTGGTTTGACACTTCAACGGTTGGTCACGAAGTTCTAAGTTTATTTTGTTTATATATATATAACCGACTTATCAATTATAGCTGAGCGTGATGAATCTATTTATTCTGATAACCTCTACCTCGGTTGGTAAGCCAGCTACGTAAACCAACCAAATAAACCCGTACGGACTTCGTGACCGATCATAATTATCATCCGGATCATAGCTCGCTCGTAAGGTTTACGACAGTGAAATGTTTAAATGTTAATATTTTTATTGAAATCAATAAATGTTTGGGTCGGTTTACGGTTCCGTACTCAAAGGGTAAAAATGGAGACATTATTGCGAGACTTCGCTGTCGGTTTGTTCGTCGTCCATCCGTCCGTCTGCCCGTCTGTATATGTATCACAGTCCCATAACTTAGAGGGGTTTCACAGCCGGATTGTGAAAAACCCGCCTTTTTCTAATTAATCGAAACAGAACACTTAAATTCAAAATTCACTCAATAGTTAATAATACCTAAGTTTTGTGGATGCTGCCATCGCAAAGTTTCCATTGGTAACTGCGAATAAGAATTTCGAAATTTACAAAATTATTTATTTTAAATTCGGATCTTGAGTCTTGAGTGTAGATAAATTAGTAGTGTATGAAACTACACATAACACACTCGTGTTAAATATTAAAAAACTCGCCTAAAGCTCTTTTTTTGAACTCCTCCTGTTTTTATAACCTCGTTATGTGCCGGTTTCATAAGGTACTATTAATTTAGATACTAGCTGAAAATGCATCGAAAGATCAACCCTTCGGGTATCAAATGTCGTAAAATCGATTGAAAGTTTTAGCTTTTTGATACTTGAAGGGCCGGTGTAATTTGTTTTACAGTACCCGGCAGAAAATAATGCATATCGGCTATCTTCGGCTTTGTAAAGCTTCGTGTATGTCACCGGACTGTTAGTGCTACGTGCGACAGAGATGACGCTACGTTACGATGTGCATTATTTACTGCCGGGACCTGTAGTATAGTGCGGTATCCTTGGCACGTGTGTTTAACTCGCACTTGAGGGTTTTTTTTTCAGTGTCCTGATTCTAATACTAGGATATCATCAACTGGCCGAGCTGTTTTGAGTTATGCCGCGGACGGTTAGACATTAGACAGACAGACAGGGTGTACCCATTCTTTTTTCAATGACTTTTCATAGTAGGTATATTGTAATGTTTACAGGTATTCTTGCATATGGAATAACGGTTGGCTTCAGTATTCGGGTCAATTTGAAGAAATCATCACGTATTTCCTCGCTGTTGAAATGTTAGGATAATAAGAGTGATTGGACACGTACTTATGCACTTATTATTTTGTTTCGTTATAGTATTAATTATTTAACTTAGTACAATATTTTGTATCCCTTAGCGTGGATAGAATCTATAAAGCAAAAGAGTTTTAGAATATGACCATGTTTTTTTTTGCTCTTGTGTTTTTTTTTTTCATTGTCTTTTCTGTTCGCTCTAACGCGGGATTCTAACAGTGCGTTCCGAGTCACGACATAGATTATATATCGTCTATCGTCATTCCGAGTCACTGTGAACCCGATAACTATATCCCTACAATGGTGGCTATGACGTCATAGATGACATCATTAGCGACGCTATGTTGTGCTATCATCGCCCATGCTTCAGAGCGTTTACACTGCGAGCGATCTATGGAAAGTGACGGCCAGCCGACGGCAATTTCGAAAATAGGTTATTCGTAGCATAAAAATGTCACCAACCGAGCCCAACCGAGCCCCCAGCACGAATCCAGGCGGCCGACCAAATCCCATCCTATATACTACATACTAATAGGTTACATATATAAATACATGCCTACCTCCGCCCATTCGATTAGTCTTGCTCATGTCTTTTTTTTCAACATAAAACTTATACTATACAATATATGACTTATATCTACTTTAACTAAGGGATAAGAAAATACAGCAGGAATTCAGGAATGCTATCCAGTGAAGATGAAATAATACCGTTTTATTTCCTCGCAATCGAAGTGAAAAGTATTGTTGAACTCGGCTACAAACGCGCCATATTACCTAGAAGAACTATAGCTGCCTTTGCCAAGGCTCGGGCAGCTGAATATCTCGGGTAATATGGCTCGTTTTATGCACTCGTATAACAATCTACTGTTCTTCAAAATGTGACGACGAATAATTAATTTTAATTTTAAGTCAATGTTCTAAGATGTTTCACCTCGAAATAATAACATCCTTATATTATTAAGGTAGATGCGACGGAATGCGTTCCCAAACGTAACATTTTTAAACACAAAATACGAATAAATGTGATTTATGGCATTATTCAGTAGTCAATTTTAATTTGTAAATATAGGTAAAATCACTAGATTCAGGTTGGCGGTGCAGGTGATATATCGTCCGTGCAAAGGTCCCCGTTACTCAAAACGGAAAAATCCGCAGTGCGAGAGGGACGGAATCGGGGAAAATTGACAAAAAGTCGATTTTAAATTAATACAAAATTATCTAAAATAGCCTCGGAAATTTCCATAACCAATAATTTAGGTCAGTATTATTAACACCCATCTAAATAAATATTTTTGAAGTCTGATTGGTATCCCAATTTGTCAGAATATCAAAAAAAGTGTAAATTTAAACCTCATTTCAATAATTATTTGTATCGAGTGAAATTCCTCCAATCACTATTCTGATAGCCCAAAATCCAGGAAAAGGTCCCAAATTTGTTGTACTAATTTATTTTACTTGGAACTTTTTTAAAAGAGCAGATAAATAACTTCAAAAAGTGTAAATTTTCACGATATACCCCCTTACTTTCATTGAGATCAAAGCCATTAGGACGCCACAAACACCTAAAAAGCATTTATATGGCAGTTTAGTGGAATGGCCCAAATATTTTTTCGCCGGTGGCGCTTCAAATCGGCATAGTTTATTAGCTGACATTTGGTCTAATCTCTCTAACTAACTCTAACTCAATCTTTCATCTTGAAATTGTCTTCCCATTTATGTGTGAATTTCTAAACTGAATAAATTAACCATGAAAAAAAAAAAACAGGCCAAGTGCGAGTCAGACTCGCAAACCTAGGGTTCCGTATTCAGAATCAGAATCAGAATCAATTGTTTATTTGTGAAACATAGGTGTATCGTATATTTTTTACAAGATGGTGGTTGTTTCGTGTTTGACCGCTATGTTCTGCCTTAAAGTATAGCATACAAATATTAAACACATGCAACTTTAAACATGCTCATTAAACAAAAAATAGACATTTATGAAACGTTATGAATATTATTTACAATAGATGATTATATTACACATGTCAAAAGAAAAAATTTGCATTTAAATAATCATTAATTGTACAATGTCACTTATCAATAACCAATTATAAATTATTATATTACACATGTCAAAAGGAAGAATTAGCATTTAAATAATCATTAATTGTATAATAACACTTATCAATAAGCAAATTAAATAATTTCTTCTTAAATAAAATTATATCTAAATCTTTTATGTCATTTGGAATTGCGTTGTAAATTTTAGGTCCCATACAGAAGGCACTTTTGTGCATTAAGGCAGTTTTTGCTGATCGAAGAGATAATGCATGTCTAAATTGTGATCTTACAGTACTAGCATGGTGTGACTCGGAGACCTTAGTAAATAAGTTAGGGTTTGACTTCACAAAAACTGCCATCTCATAAATGTATAAAGACGGAAAAGTCAGTATCTTGAGCGATTTAAAAAAAGGTTGGCAAGAGTCCGTTGTTTTTAGTCCACATATTGACCTAATGCATCGTTTTTGGGCTTTAAATACATTTTCTTTTTCGGTTGAGTTGCCCCAAAATATGATACCATATCGAAGTGCGGAGGCAACGAAGCCGTGGTATGCAGATATAACTGTTTCGCGATTAACAATTTGAGACAGTTTGTATAAGAGATATGCATATTTGTGCACTCTTTCACATATTTCAGAGGTTTGAGCCTTCCATGTTAGTTTATGATCAATCTGTAACCCCAAAAATTTTGTAACATGTACTGTTTCTATTGATTTACCATTATATTTTATTTCAATGTCGCCAATTCTGTTTACTCTTTGATAAAAATTCATACATTTCGTTTTCTCAAGATTTACTATTAGATTATTATTACTAAGCCAATTGATTATATCATGTAAAGTATTATTAATAATTAATTCAAAATTTTCATGATTCATGCATTTTATTGTCACCGTACTATCGTCTGCAAACAGCACCATAGGATGTGGGATATTTTTGGGCATGTCATTTATATATGTCAAAAACAATAAGGGTCCAAGCACACTGCCCTGTGGCACTCCACAGGAGATAACTCTTTTCCGAGACAAATATTTAATTTGTTTTCTTGTAATAGGACATATTTTATTAATTTCAGTTCTTTGATGCCGGTTGCTTAAATAGGACTTAATCAGGCAATGAATGTTTCCTCTTATTCCATATGAGTAAAGTTTATTCAATAATATTTTATGATCAACAAAGTCGAATGCTTTCGTCATGTCCATATATAAAGCACATATTGGACTACCTTTATCGACACATGATATTATTTCGTTTAGTAAGTCATAAACCGCCATGTTAATGGTCTTTTCTTTACGGAAACCTTTTTGTTCATTGATTAGTATGCCAAATTTTTCTAAGTAAGACGATAGATTTTCGTAAATTACTTTTTCTAATATTTTGGAAAATATTGATGTCAAAGCCACGGGTCGATAAAATTTCATGTTTTGTTTATCTTCTTTCTTAAACAGTGGTTTGACTATGACCGGTTTTAGTCTTTCTGGGAAAATACCATCACTAATACATAAGTTAACAATGTAGCATAAATGTGGGGCTATTATTTCTGAGACATATTTTACTACTTTGGTGTGAACTCCATCATAGCCTACACTATTTTTATTTTTTAGAGACTGAATAATTTTACGTAATGCTATTGGTGTTGTTGGAGGCATATACATTGAATTAACTGAATTATAGTTTATTCTACCAGAGCTACTGGATGCACTTTGATTTGCATTATTTATTTCATCCACAAAAAAGTCATTAAACGCATTGGCTATGTGGTTTGGGTCCGTAATTATAGTTTTATCAGTTTTAATTATGCCTATTGGTTCCTGAGGAAAATTTGTTTTTGTTTTATTTATGACTTTCCAACTAGCCTTTGATTTATTTTCAGATGATTGTATGAAGTGATTATTTTGCGATGCCTGCGTCAATCTTATAATTTTTCTAAATCTTTTGGAATACGTTTTAAGTTCTAGTTGGTTTTCTTGTGTAGGATTATTTCTATATTTCCAAAGAAGCTCTCTTTGTCTTCGACTGCATTTTTTAATCCCTTTTGAGACCCATTTAGGTTTTTTATTAGCTTTTATATGTACTTTCATGAGCGGAAAACATAGGTCGTAAAATAAAAGGAAAAGGTCAGCGAATTTGTTATAAGCACCATTTGCCTCTTTACAATCATACATTTCAGAAAATGATACACACTTAAGACAATTTTTGAGTTTTTGTAGATTATCCTTGCTGAATTCTCTCTTGTCTATAGACCATGAACTTATTTTACAAGTCTTTTTAATTGGAACCTTTAATATCTGAGCTGTGTGGTCTGAAAGACCGTATTCAATGATTTTTCCCTTACAACCCCTTTTCACATCATGAGCAAAGTTGTCTAAACATGTCCCACTTGCTAGCCTCGTAGGTTCTTTTATTTCAAGTTTTAAATTAAAGCTAAATAATAAATTCTGGAAACGTCGCGTAGTATTTGTGTCCTTCAGAATATCAATATTAAAATCTCCGCAAAGAACGATTTTTTTATTTGATTTCTTATGGATCTTACACAATATAAGCTCCAATCTCTCGAAAAAAGTTTCAAAGTACTTTTTGGCATCTCTTTTCTTAGGTACACGATATACACATGCTACAATAACTCCAAGATTACTTAATTCTATTGCACAACACTCAAGTACATTTTCTATCGAGAGTTTAGCCACATCTTTAAGTTCTTTGAATTGTTGACCCATTTTCACTAGGATACACGTGCCGCCTCTTCTTTTGGTACTCCGTGAGAAGTGCGCTGCTAAACTGAAATTCGGAACCGTAAGTAGTTGTTCATCTCCCGGCTTCATATTATGCTCGGTGATACAGATGACTTCGACTGGTGTTTCTTGCGACGATAACTCTTCTAAATACACTGTTAAGACGTCCGATTTTTTTATCAGTCCTGAAATGTTCTGGTGGAGTAAATGGATATAATTATACGCGAAAAAAATTTGTCTCTTGTTTTTTCACGTTATCATCGTATTTCACATGTTTTTGTTCTATCAAGTCTTCTTTTACTTCTTCTGTCATGTCCTCCTCATTTTTACCTGTTTCTAAATAATAATTACTATGGAAGTTTTCTATCTGAATCACCTTTTGTTTCATACTCTTGAATATGTTTATCATTCCTCGATTGTTAAGTTGACTATAACGTTCTGAGAACATGCTGAAGTCATAAACTAGTGTTACGTTTGAGTCAACTATGTATGCGTACTCATTAGTTATAACGTCAAGATATAAGAGATTGTTAAAAGTTTCAACTCGCCAGTTAAACATATTAGTGTGTTCTCCATATTTGTAAGTAAGAAGACAAATTATGACGTTTGTATGATTAACTTTTTCTAAAGATTGCCTTATGTGCAGGACCAAGTCATAGTAACTTTTTGTTTTTTTGAAGTCCTCATCTCCGATCATTATGAAGCAGTATTCATCCTTTGTAAAGTCTCTAACTATTTCATTAAAACCTTTTAATATCTCTCTGGTTCCAACTTGGGGTGTTAAATAATGACAGATTTGGTAGTCAGTTCCAAAAGTCTCTTCAGCTAAATTAATAATTTTGTTATGTTTATTGCTACTGAGTATACATATTCTGTTCTTATTTGCCTTCGTTGCTGTATTATCTGTATTAGAATCACAATTTTTTTCAGGTTCAGGAGGTTCAGGTGTAGTTTGTTGATGTTCAATGTTATTCGGAACATCAACGGTAACCGATGTGTGATTGACTTGAATAATCTGCACTTTGTCAGCTTTAGTCCTTTGAGTAGATGTCGATTTTTGTTTTGCCTTTTTGGGTGTCAAATCAATTGTTACTTTTTTTAACAAGTCACATGTTTTTCTCAATTCCTCTATTGTTGATTTTAAAGTTGAATTTTCTAACGACAAATTTTGTATTTCTTCATGCGCGATAGTTAATTGAACATTTGCGTCTTCTAATTCGCGACGCATCTGCTCCAGATTAACTTGTTCGTCGGTTGATATGTTTGGTAAGCTGTTAGTGCTGCCATCTAACGAGGACGATGAGTAATGTTTAGTTTCATCACTTTCCGATTGACTGTGTACTTTTTTACGGAAAGTAATATTATTTAGAAAATCCATTCTTCTTACAAAAGTTGGAGGTTGGTGGGGATCGAACCAGGTCCTCGCTGAGTGTGCAGTGTAATACTGCAAAAATTGACCTCTTCAACCACTACGCCAATTTGAGATTACAAGTTGTTGCAAAATTATCAACCTTATTTGGGAATAATTGTTTTAAAGCCATGCAAGGACGGTTGTTGGACTTTGAACTGTTGAGATTGCACTTGCACTGTTTTTGATTTTTTAACACTTATTTCACTGAATTTAAGTAAAATTTATTAGTTTCTTCACTTCTGACACTGTTTTTAAGTTCCTTTTTGTATTTCATTAAGTGTAACAATGTTTTTAGGATGAATTTATTCCACTGCATATTAACTTTTTTATTAATGATCAAATTTTATAGATAACACTCGTGTTGAATATTTATATCATATTTATTATTAAAATACTATTTTTAAAATTTAAAACATCTTAGGACTATGTTAAATCAAATTTGATTTACGATCGACAATCGACTTCGTCTATTCACTTTGACGTCGTAATTAAGGTATTGTGGATGATAAATTTAATTTTGTAATTTTTTTATCGTGAATTTCTCAACCGCCTTATTTTTCCTGTAATCTTTACGTAAACACATATTATCATGATTTTTTTCATATTTTTTGATCCACCAGTTTTGGAGATAAGGGGGGGGGGGCATACATATTTTTGGGGTTTTTCAAAGATTTCTCGAAACCAGTGCCAGTAAATAATATAGTCAAATTATATATTTTTATATATTATAATATCTTTGGATGCATTAAAATTATAAGGTATTTTAACAATATTTTTTTAAACTCAAATATATCGGTACAATCTTGAATATTTAACGATGAAATCAACCTTAGTCAATCATATGACATTGGAAACATAAAATAAAGAAACAGAAATGGTAATACTTCTACCAAAAAAAATATAATACTAAACACACTCATCTTCAACAGCCAAACAACTCGAGGGAGTATATATAGTACTACATATTTTTTAAATTTATGGCAAGAGAGCGGTAGCAGCCGTACTTGAAATCGCAATATAATTCGTTGAACGGTGAAAAAAAAAAACGATTTTTTTCAAACAACCCGGTCTCACAGACAAATACGTTGCCAGTGGCGGGTTAAATTTTTTATTTACTGGAGTAGTCTAACGGTTTTAGCAAAAGGGTGCCTTTTGTAGGTAAGTATTATCCTGAGAGCCGACGATAAAGTTACCTGGGCGGCTATTCTCGCAACATTTTTCACACGCTTTATGTTTCATACGACTTTGTTAGTCACGTAATAAATGCCATTTGATGATAATCCTCCGAAATAAAATTCCTTAAAAGATAAACAACAGACAATTTTTTTGTACTTTTTGTACTAGTTATGACCTTTTTTAAGTTAGGTTTTTAAGCTTCTTGAGTCCGGTTTATTTTTAAAAGCGATATTCTGTGGACTGT
Organism: Ypsolopha sequella; assembly: GCA_934047225.1. NCBI lineage: Eukaryota > Metazoa > Arthropoda > Insecta > Lepidoptera > Ypsolophidae > Ypsolopha > Ypsolopha sequella. The sequence continues at coordinate 5,938,103 of OW203998.1, read as the reverse complement.
GTTATTTTTTTCAAGTTTTTATTTTCGCTCAATCATTGTTATCCAGCCATTTTAAAATATGGCACTATTAACTCAATTTTTAAAAAAAAACTGACTATGATCTTTCTTCCCTCTTACCCTTCATTATGTAAACACATGTTATAAATCCGAGAAAAAGGTTTTTATTTTAAAATCTTGTTACGTTTCTGTACAAAGAGCTTCTTAAAATCACCCGCCTTTGGCCCTCGCAAATTGTCGCATGTGCCAGAATTGCCGTCCTGACCTTCGAGGTCGTCTGCGTCTTTTCTATATAAACAGAAACACAAAAGATTGCGAATAATAGGACTCGTTCTTCACCACAACTTCGAGTAAGGAGAGGTTTGTGCTTTGTGAAACATAAATTATTCTGGAAGTGTCTAGTCGCCCACTAGTGGACCAACATTTTTAGTTTTATTCTGCCATCAGCGTCAGAAAGATCAAGTGACTAACTTGTATAAGTTTGTGTTGGTCTCAGGATCAGTGGACTGTAGTTTTCAAAACAACTATTCAATTATAGAATTAAATGAAACTTGAGAATAATTCATGATTTATATAAAAACGGCTCACCTCAATACGTGTTATGATCGGGAAAACCGACCAGTTTCAGCAGATTTAGACTGCCTTCATCTGGGCGAGTAAAGACGTTTACGCGACGACGTTACGCCTCACACTGCTCGTGGCACAGCGTCCAATATTTTTTTTAGAAGTGGCGGCGGTAAATTCAGCAGGCAATACTTTTTGCGACCTATTATTGACTAGATTTACTAAGCGCCTGGGCGGTATCTATCGAGTTTATCTATTTGACCATAATTTTTGAAGTTGCTATGGCGTATAAGAATGTGCCGCCATTTAGCTTAGTAATAATGACATACCCCTAAGTCTCTTAGTAAATACAAGTAAAGTTGAGATACGTAAATTTTTCTTACATGTTTTTAAACATGTTCTATGTGAGATACGGCTACTTCTCTTAGTTCATCTGATGCAGAATTTCTCAAGCTATCCGATGCGATAAAAAACAAAAAATCTTTTTTTTTGAGATACCGCTTTTTGGCTTATGGGGGCAGTTCAAATTCTTGCGATGCACATTATTGTGTTCAATATGCGTTGAGCTTAGGGTTCCCAACCCTCCCGGAATGCCCGGGAGACTCCGGGAATATTCTTCAACCTCCCGAGCTCCCGGGATGCAATAAATTATCCGGATTTTCTAAAATAAAATAGTTGTCATTAACGAAATAGATAAATAGCGCAAAAAAATAAATTTAATGACGAAATAAATGTAAATCTTTTATCGAAACTGTGACAGAAATAAATTTCTATGTTTGAACACTTGGCGATTTATCCATCGCAAGGAGATATTAATTAACATTATATCATTGCAGTATAGAAACGCAGAAAGAAAAGTAAATCTGGATGTGAGGAGCTCTGGTTCAGATAATATAAATCTTGTATGATTATGCGCTCAAAAAACCTCTGAGTATTAGTTAAATGCTCTAAGTCATAAACCGATGAATATAAGATTCTTCTACAATACGAAGGAAATTAAAAAATCGAGAAATATTACTTACATTAATTAAATTGCCCACCGATTTGTTCAAACCTCCCGAGTTGGTTCCTTCGAGAGTTGGCAACCCTAGTTGAGCTGTTGGTCGACGTACGGCGGCAGTGCAGCGATAGGGCTCACCACCCAGCACGTTTGTGGGAATATTGTCAATAAAAAGCTGGTGGAGATTTACGTAGAATTTAGAATCCAGCTACAATATTTGAGGAGATGGGTAGCGGCGGAAAAGGTAAGCTTGTTTGGAGAAAAATTCTTGGTATTCTTGTACTATTTTCTAGTATTTCGGTTCCAGACGCACTGCATGTTGTGACATTTGATGTCAGTCACAAAGAAAAGCATAAAGTATACATTTCTCAAGGCCGAATAAAATTTCTAATCTTCCTGATTGTTGACGGCGGCACGCGCATCAACTTCGAGGTCATTTTAATTTTTCATTTTATTTTGATGACATAAATAAGCATTCATTTACCATGAATGATAACCATCAAAATATGATAACTAATAATTATAACAAACGATGAAAACAAATAAAAATATCGAATAAGAAATCAAATTATCCTTCCTTAACGCGCATATCAAGTCAATGTATTTGAGTCAAATTCTTTTCATGTAAGAACTTCACAGTCAAAGCACTTTTATTGTCCAGTACTAAATACGAAAATTATTTCCTGAAGTTGATCACGGAAGTGAAGTACAAGTTCTGAATTAGGGCACATACGGGTTGCGAACAAAGAAGCATCCGCTTCAAAACATCAATGAACTACATTACTAACGCCAGAATCTGACAGCAGGATAACATTACAAATTCAACCCGTGTAAAAGACATGGCATGTTAGGCGGGCATCGCATGACGATCAAACTGAACGCAGCCCTGGGCTTCAAACGTCAAAATTGAAGCCCATTACGAACGCCACTGAGTTACGCGGTAGACCCTCAGGTCAAATCACGTCTGAAGTTTTTCCACTTTTTGCTTTTTTTTATTTGCGTTACTAAATTTATTTTAGAAAGTCAAAAATAAACAAGAAGTCAAAAATAGGTGTGATGACGAGCGAAGCGAGAAGGAGCGTGTTAGTTTACTATATATATAAATTAATTCCAGAGCCAAGCACAGCGGAGCGGAGCGAGACGACCACGTTTTAACATAATTCATGATATACGCTCAAATCCTTCTGGAATTTGCCTCTTTTATTTCGCCAATATTAACGATTCGTAAACCGTTTCGAAGAATAGCTTACCTTAACCGTACCTTTTAGTAGACAGATATTTAAAAAAAGCATGCATATCCTTTGAAAAATTGAATAAATTGATGTCTTTCATTCGACCTGCATTGACGTCATCACTACACATTTCAATACGAAAAAAAATATTTTTTGTGCGCATCCATAATTCTGACAACGAGTCGACCATTCAACATAATATGATTATGTCACTTCCTGTAAATACTAAAATACTTTAAAATTGGTTTAAAAGCATGAAAACATTTATTATTGAAATTTGATCTATTTATTCCAAAAAGCAGACAAAAATAGCACATTGAAACTAAAAAAAACAATCGAATTTTCTAGTGGCATAGACATAATAATATTTTTCTTAATCTATGCAGACTCACGTGCCAACTATAACTCTTCCAAGTTTTCTCAAGCAAGGTACCTAAGTCATGAAATAGTTTAGTTGAAGAAAACAGCAGATAAAACACCGTCTCTATGGACCACACTTGACAACAAGAAAGTCAAATTTATCATGACAACTTTAGGATTCTCATTGAATAAATAATGGACCGATTGTTCAAAAAGTTGTGTAAAAATCAGATGAATCATGAAATTGGAGAAATTTGCACTGAAGAAATTTCTTTGTCGCTTTCCGCTACAGTTGGGTGGATACATTGTTGGAATAGTTTTCATTGTAAGTTTTTCAGCCTAAGTATTCTATAATGTTCGTTTTTGTTTCTTTATTACATCGAAATTTATTTCGATGCTTTATTACCTTCGCTTTTTACTGAGAACAGACTTGCGGCGCCTCCTCCATAGTTTTATTCGTACCATCGGCCATTGTTTACTTTTGTTCTTACATTTTGCATACATCAGCAATCAGGCCAAGTCAAATTGCGACCTAGAAGCATTAAAAGGCGTCGTACGCGCAAACCTCCATACAAACGCTATCACCGCATGGGTTGTTTATGGAATATACATTATTACATAATTATAACATTTTAGGCTGAGTCCATTAACATTATCTAGATCTATAGTTAAGTGTAATTAAAAATCGTGAAATTTAAGTAATATCTTAACAACAAACCCCTAAATATGTTAATTTTACGGTTTAATACCAAAAGTGTAGCCGAATGTGATTTTATTGTTTTAGATAAAATTAAAACATTAATTTTTAAAACATAAATAATAAATAATAAACAATTTTCTTTTTATAATTATTTCTTTAGGATTATTTTTGTATTAATTATTGTCTTTCATAATGTTGAATTAATAAAATTACTCAATTTATTAGTATTAAACATTAATACGAATCAAACATCGAAAATGTTATAGAGAACAAAAAAAATTTTGAAAACGTCCACGGTCTTGCCAAATTGGGTCTCTCCTGAAAAAAGTTTTCAATTTTGCGCCGGCGACGAAATCGGCACGATTTTATTGTCCTCGCAAGTTTCATGGAGCGTGCACCTTATAACAAAATGAAACAGCATGACATTTGGCCACGCCCACTACGGAGTTGGTTGCGTCATGACGACCATCCTTAAGGCGGGTTTATCCCAATTTCTTCTCTTTTCTGATCCATTTTAAACAGTGGAAGCGTGACAATTATTACTGAAAAAAAAAAATCAAATACATCCTTTCTGCAGATTTTTTTGCGGTATAAAACGTGACATGTTATAATTTGTTTGATCGAAAAAAAAGCCGAAACTTTATGTTTGGTCGATGTTATGTACGAAAAAAAATTTAAGAAAATTACAGGACATTAAAAAGAAGGTAATTTAGTAAGTACTTTTGCGGATAGTTTCTTGAGAGCGCATGATGTTTTGGTTGTCGTAACAGACACGGCTCAGAGCGCGCTATTTTAAACAATAATGAAACGTCATAGAGCTCAGGTCCTCTAAAAAGGCCGCTTTGGATGAATCATGTTATGATTCCGTTCTAATGCCGTCTCTTTTGCACGTGTGAAAAAGCTCTGACTCCATCCTACTTTCAAATCATTTTACGATTCACCCAAAACGGCCCTTTTAGACCCTCTGTTCTACTTGATGCAAAATGAGGTACCCAATGCTGGACACACCACTGGCAGAGTAAAAATATATTGAGTAGTGAATCAGAAATACGCTCTGCTTCAAACTCACGCACACAGATGCCTGCTCTACACGCCGCCGTCTAAGCGAAGTTCGGAGGAGTCTCTATAAAAATCTCTTAAGGGGGAACGATTCGAGCAGCTAGGCACCACATCCTCGTGAGATGGCGCTGTTTTGCCAATATTGATATTGAATTTTTTAATGATCTTACTTTGTAATATAAACAAACAGAACCTCACTTCGCGATCCAATACAAGCATATGTGATAAGTTCTAATCATTACACAATCGATAAATCATTCAACTTTTACATAAATTGGCCTACAAGTTTTAAGTGTACCGATCTCTGTGTATACAAGAAATCTTACCCACACATGTAAATTGTCACTACAGGTAATTAATAATAGCAAATTTCATTCACCTCAACAAGACATCGCGTGGCGCATTGTAGCGTATACTTACTTCGCAATTCATGGTATCTAGGTTCGATCCCCCTATCATAAATTCTTTTTGTGTTTTAAATTTGTATTATTTTGCTATGTATGAAAATATAGCAAATTTCGTTCACCTCAACAAGACACCGCGTGGTACATTGTAGCGTATGCTTGCTTCGCAATTTATGGTATCTAGGTTCGATCCCCTATCATAAATTCTTTTTGTGTTTTAATTTGTATTATTTTGCTATGAATGAAATTTTATTATGAAAATATAATGAGAAGTTTTTATAATGAAATAAAAAAGACCAATTATAAGATTTATTTATTTACAAGATCGTAACACTTGCATTTTTCGTTACTTTCATTAGTATTATTTCTGGTAATACGCATTCCTTGTAAAACGATACCAATTTTGGTATCATTCCTTGTATAAAGTCTTCATCCCTGTCAACTTCCACCACACACAGTGATGGGTTGCAGCGGTGTTATGAAGCACACAAAATAACACTTCGCCATTTTTGTCACTTTGAGCTGTCCCTAGACCTGCAATAAAATAAAATTGTGAAAGTACTGAAGAAAGTAGAGAATCATAAGTTCATAACGTAAGGAAGTAAGAAATAATAATGTGTCATGGTGTAAGTTTAGTGGTTTTTGATAGTTGTAGCTAAATTAACTTATCTATAAAAATATGTTTATTTTGCGATTTCAGGATTGTCCCTACAGTATACAAGGTGACTTTTTGATCATCGTCCAAATTCATACTGGTGGCTTGGTAAGTGATCGGTATCATGCATCAATAACAATTTTGGTAAAATTCGTAAAATGAAATTTCAACTCCCCATAGTGATTCACTCGGGACTGGAACTGAATTTATATGGGAAGCCGAAATTTCATTATACGAATTTCACAAAAATTGTTACTGATCCAAGATACTGATCACTTATCAAGCCTCCAGCATGAATTTGGACGATGATCAAAAAGTCACCTTGTATATATCGTCACAACTTGAATCCCCGCGGGGGTGTCAGAGGTATTTTCCTAGTGTGGACTGTACGGTGAAAGTCATAGTCCACACATGTACACCCTCATTTCACCGACGATTGTTACGTCTGTTACGATTGTATGGAGATTGAGACTACAGCATTTTACTGCCTGAGCTACGCCACTGTCCCCATATTAAAAGTACTAAAATGTGATAAATAACAATAATTTCACAAACCTGGTAATAATAGCTGTGCTTTTTGTTCATTTTGAAAGCGCCATCTGCTAGAATAATGGCGAATTTTTTTCTCTCCTTGGCTGCAGTTTCGATATCCTGGTTGTTTCTCGCCAGTGAAGGAAAATAAAAAAAAATATATATTTTAAAATCTCATTTCTTCCATTTCTTTGTCATCAATGTTTAAATTACATAGTACCCAATTTTCCTTTTTCCTTATTTTAACTACATCACATCAGCGAAGCAAAGCATATAATATGTATGTGTGTATTTGATGTTTTCAGAGATACAAATATTTTGAAATCAGGACCTGTTTCTTTATTTCGTATTTATTCATGATAGATATAACTTGAAAATGTTTAGACTTCAAGAGATAAAATTTTAGTATTACATACCGAAATTACGGTACATTTGGTACAATGGCAACACTAGTTAGAATCAAAAAAGAAATTATAAATTATAATAAGAATTCGGAGCGGCAACGCCGCAGTCGTCCCCGCTCCGTACATCTGGCAGCGTTGCATAATATACACATACGTAAAAAAGGTACTCACACATGCTTGTATGTTACTGCGTAGTGCGCACCACTACAATGTCAGAATTTGACGAAATATCATTACTAAAATGTGCTTGAAAGGTAATTTTTAAAAACATATTTTATTAATTCGCGACTTATTGTGGCGTTACTAAGATTATTGACATAATTTTCAGTACATATAACCATATGGTTAACTCAGGAAAAGGCCTGAACTTTTGTATAGGAATCGGATCCCCTTAAGGGGAACGAAAATACAAACAGAAATAAAATGTCAGCTTTCGGATGATTTTGTTGCAATAATTAGGTTACGTATAGCCATAAAAAAATACATGTTTTTGGTTGAACTTTAAGGTATTCATTTTCCACAAACCACGTTAATCGATTCATATTTGTACTGTCAATGAATTTATTTGTAACCCTCTATTGCACACTTCTTATCGATTTTGTTTCAGGTATCGCTTTCGCGATTTTGTTGGTTTTTTTTATTAAAATTAGTGTGAATGATATCTATTCATTTTCCAAATACCACGTTATTCGGGTCAAAAAAAGCACCCCCTTTTTCCAAAAATATGTAAATGCACTGATGCAGTCAGCGGCAGCAAGATATTGTCAGTCTACGCCTAGCGTTGGCGCCCGTAAGACGTAGAACCTGTGCCCTTTTTTGCAAGCTATAAATATCTCCCAAAACTACTTCAAAACACATTGAAATTAATTTTATAAAGTAATATTTCGAGGAACATCATATTCCTGCCGTTAAAAACTCAACAAAATATGCGTATGAGTGATTTAGCTACATCGTGCCATAGTCATAACAACAAAACTGAATGAATTTAGAATGAATTCATACTTTTATGCGGGAAAATAATATATGTTACTCTAAAAGAATAATTTTGTGATCGTTATTGAAACCCAAATTAATTTACTTATACTTACTGAGATCTGTAACAAAGGTTAATGACCTTTTCGTGAAATTACCCTCTAGTATTGGCTCACCATTTCAGGTCCAATAAGTGAAGTTTTTTGCAAATTATATAGGTACACTTACTTGGGATAAATCGCCAAGCATTTAAAATATAGAAATTTATTTTGAAATATTTACAGTGCATGGCAAAATTATTAGATCGTTGATAATCCTGTCGGTACATGTTCAGGTTCTGTTGCGCAAAATGAAAACAATGAAACTCTTTTAGGATTAATTTGTTATCCCTATGTTTGTCTGTCTGTAGAGCTGTAAAAACATACTTTTGACGTTTTTATTTATATTACGTTTTAGGTTTTTACGTTTTTTTTTACGTTTTTCATACAAATTTTCTCACTATGAAAATGTAGGGATGAACACTTGAGATAATATTTTGCATTTAAAAGTCAACACAGAAAGGAATTGTTGAACAAATAATGTAAAAAATATGAAAACCATGTTGTTCTATTCTAAAGGGATTAATTATCTACTGTTCAATGTGGCGATAGCTTTGTTTATTTTTTTCCTTGAATTATTTTTTACCAAGATAACAAATAGTTTAATACAAGGTTTTACTTAAGAGGTCCCTTTACCCCTGTATTTTTCTTAAAATTCATACAATAGGTATAAACCGAATGTGAAGTCTACAGCTTATTTTCTTCATATATTTTTTCATGAGTATATTCTAGTGACACCTAACTACGTCTCTATACAGCCTAAAAAGCAAAATTTGATAAAACACCATCATAATAGCTGTCAGGATATCGTCAATATTGCCTCGTTTTTACGCAAAGTTTAACAAGTTTGTATATTTTTATCTATACTGGAAATAAAAAAGAGAGAAATACAGGCGTCGTTCATGTTAAGATGACTAAGTTTACACACTTTGCTAAGTATAAACAATTACCGTTTCATGGAAAACTGTTTTGACCTGAAACCATTTCACAAATTCAATTAACTTATTTTGTATATCTTGTCATCTTGCACTTCTTGATGAGAAATACAATTTCAATAAGTAAAAATACAACTTTTAGTTAAGAAAACTTATAGTTAAAAGTCTGCTGTATGCATTAACATATTTTTAATTATATTACAATAGTAATAAAATAATTGGCTTATCCGTCGTCGTGATACCAGCCGTAAATTTCTTAAATAATCTGATATCACGTTTATGGAAAACCCAATTATTTTGAAGATACCATAATATCATTAAAATATGTTTATGCATATAGCAAACTTTTAACAATAAATTGTCTAAGCTAAAAGTTGTACTTTACCGTTATAATTATTTCTTAATATTTTGTTACAAATTCGGAGAAATAGCCCTTAAGGAAAACCTTGTATGAAAATATTTGTTATCTTTGTAACAAAGAAAAAAAAAATAAACAAAGCTATCGCCACATTGAACAAATAGTAAATTATTAATCCCTTTAGAATAGAAAGATATGGTTTTATATTTTTTACATCATTTGTTCTACAGTTCCTTTCTGTGCTTTCTTTCAAATGCAAAATATTATGTGAAGTGTTTATCTCTATATTTTCATAAGGAGAAAATTTGTATGAAAAAGTTAAACAAAAGGCCATAAAAACGTTATAATATGTATATTTTACAGGGCTGTAGATATTAGCATTTATTGATTTTACCCGAAAAAATTGCCTAGACAAACGGACAAACAGACAAACATAGGGACAACAAATTAATCCTAAAAGAGTTTTGTTTTTTCATTTTGGGTAAAGGGACCTGAACATTTCAAACTATGATACAAATAAATTTCTATATTTTAAACACTTGGCGATTTATCCCAAGGGTAAACAGGTGTCCCAAAAGTCAACGCTTTCCCTTGGAAGGCTGGTAGGCCAGCTCATGACTGACCAGAATATCAAATTATGACCTCAGCAAAAAGTAGATAGTCTTCGAGTTGATAGTACTTTTATAAATTCGAATAGATTTTTGAGAGTCAAAGCTAACCAGTTCTAAATTCTAAGAATAAAATTTTTGTTGCGCAACTCTAAATAGTCATGCTATTGATAAAGTCAAAAATAAACCTTGAAATGCTGTTACATCAGGAAGAAAAATAAAAACCCAATTTATGAGCAATTTTTTGTAATTAGGTTAGTTCGATACCGCACCCTGAAAAAAAATGTCCTATGTTAGTTTTGCAAATTATCTTAAATAACGGCTCATCAAATATTGTTTTTCAAATGATCTGGCAATTTCTGTGTATTACTTTTGAAAAAAAAGTTATTGCTATTTTACTACCAAAGGAGCTGCGTATTTTTTAAAATAATTAGAATTTAGAATGAAAGAGTGGCGGGCAGTAAAAATATTTGACGTTCATTAGAAATGCCATTTAACACGCTTTAGAGTGAGATAAATAGTGACGCTATTTAAAATGAGTCGGAATGAGATAGTAACGCAGTTAAACGTGGTTGAATGAGAGAGGCATAATTGATATAGGCTACAGTGAGATAGATAGTGACGTGGTGCATTCCTTCTGAGAATATTTGTTAGTTTCCACTTTTTGTAATAACAACTTTAGTAAAAATTTTTTGTAAAGAAATTTTTGGTCCAATTTATTTTCCCGCAAGTGTAAAACCAGCTGAACGGGCGAAAAATATTTAAAGAATGGGTAATGGTGACAATTAACCGTCACAATATTATTATGTATCTCTAAAGGAGTGTCTGAAATGTTCCGAGGGTTAACTGATAAATCAAACACTCAAAAAACCACTTTTAGCCGACCAAAATAAATTTACGTCCCGACGTGATAGCAAGTAGGATCAATGCCGTGTGACGATGATCGAAATACACTAATAAATTAGATAAAATAAAATACGTATTACTTTTGACCCTGCCTCGTCCACTCTATTCGTATTTTTGCTATGGTGACGCGAGCTTAGAGACCGGGACGAATTTCCCCCCGCGCGCTATCGTAAAATAGAATAAGCCACGCCCGGAACTGGTTTTTGTTTTGGCTATGTCATACTCTTAATTAGGTTTGGGACAATAAATTTTATAGGTACTTAAATAAACGTGGCACAAAATAAGATATAAAACGGTCTTCATATTAAAAACCCATCCTTCTCCTTCCAAAATGATGAATAAAAACACTTTGAAATCGCGAGATTTCTAAGCGGCCCGCTTCCACTGAGCAAGATAGGTGTAAAATGAAAGCGTTGGAGCAAGACCGATTTCTCCGGATACCCTTACCTAACGGTGACTGTAAATCATGTTACCCCTTATATTAAAAAGAAAGTGACATCATCAATTTAAAATCGCCTAAAGGGGGTAAGTTTCCTGTCCAGTGCAAAATGCACAACTTATAAATACAACAACGTAACAACTTATAGTATAAAACGGTATTATATTCAGTCAAAATGCTAAATAAAAGGGCAAAACCTTTTGGAATGGACCTATGGGTTTATGATGCCTGTGTGCGTAAGTAAATTTAGCAACGCTGACGCAAGTGCTTGATTATCAGCGTTGCTAACGCACACAAGTGCTTGGGTGTCAGCGTTGCTAACGCACACAAGTGCTTGGGTGTCAGCGTTGCTAACGCACACAAGTGCTTGGGTGTCAGCGTTGCTAACGCACACAAGTGCTTTGGTGACAGCGTTGCTAACGCACACAAGTGCTTGGGTGTCAGCGTTGCTAACGCACACAAGTGGTTGAGTGTCAGCGTTGCTATATAACGCACACAAGTGCGTGAGTGACAACGTAGCTAAAGCTCCATCCCAAAAAGTCATATCAATAGCATCTTGAACGGATAATGTATTATGGAATCGTAAGCTCTACTCACACTTGACCGTTTTCTTTTTTTTAGGCTATAATGGTGATCTTGATTATAATTACATTGGTGCAAATAATAAATATGCAGAAAAATGTGGAGGTTATTAACAAGTACCCCTGGCGTAATGCGTACGGATACACGATCACGGGACTATTATACTATGGCGTCATGTTGGGGTTGAACATTTTATTTGAATGGGGTATTTATAAGGTAATTATCCTTAACTAGAAATCTCGAAGTTGGCTTAGGCCCACTTGCAGCATGATCGAGAAAAAATCCTTAAACCTCGGGTTAACTAACCCAAGGGAAGAGTTAACTAACCCAAGGGAAGAGTTAACTAACCCGACATTTCATTAGTCCTATTGCACCATGATAATATCGAAGCGGGCTAGTAATCCCGAGCTAAGAGCTAAGCGACTGTTTGACATTTATTTAGAATGTTACCATAAAGTAATTAGTTGCAACCAATGAGGTATAGTATCTATAATTATAATGTCATTGGAAACAACACAATTTAAGTCAAACTGGTAACATTACTTCGCTAACCCGAGTTTACCTCGAGGTGAGAGTCGGGTTAAATTCTGATGACTTTCTCTTAGTTTAACCCTAGTTTAACCTGAGGTTTTGATTGGTGCAAGAGAGCTTTGTCTTAACCCTCTATTTTTTGACTTAACCCAAGTTAAAGTCGAGTTTAGAACATGTTGCAAGTGGGCCTTACATGCACTCTGTGACTAGTCCCTGCTTACAGTATACCACTTTTAATTTTATAAGTTAGAATCTTGGACGGTGGAATCTTACGCCATCGACACCAATCTGATGTGATGACATTTAGATTTGAAATACAAAAATAAGATACCCAATGTTATTTCAATCACATTTGTGTTGTGTGCAACAACCAAAAGCGAATGAATTATAACTAAAATAGAAACAGCGGGTTGCAAAGATACCGCCGTAAATTACTTAAGAGGCAGTAGAACGTTTTGGTAAACAAATTATGCAGACGGTTACAGATGTTATACCCTACGAAGTCTACTTGGCTATGGTTGTAGTAGTGACGTGTACAGTGTGTGTTGCGCCACAGAACATTTAAATCAAATAGAAAGGCTAAGCGGGCGTGTCACGCGCGCCACAACTACTGTTGAACACCAATACTTAGACCGAAACACGCGATCGCTGCCCATAGTCGCACGCGAACCGTGACTCTGTGAACAGCTCTGCCTAATCTAAAGAGAAATGCCGTCTTGTGCAATAATTACTTGCAGAATCACGAATAAAAAAGCAAACCGGAAAAATTGAGATATTTCCTTTCACCTGTAATTATAAAAACTTTGTATAATATGAGAAATTTAGATAAATAACTAATTTACTCATGGTGACGACAAAAATATACATTACCGGCAATGTACGCTCACAATTTTGGCTAAGATGTAGTAAAAAAGTAATGTATGCTCTCCCTACTTGTCAAACTTGCTCGCTAGTGTTGTGCCGTATCTTGGTGTCACACAATCGATAGACGTTTTTTCTATTTAAATGTTCTGAGTGTTGCGCGTTTTGTAAGCGCTCCCGAGGTTACGCACACTAGAGAAAGTGCGTATGCATGCACTACTACAACCATAGGTCAGTAGACTTCGTAATAAAACATATGTAGCCTCGACAGCGCTACAAAACGCGCAACACACACCCATCGCGCTTATCTGTACACGTCACTATTACAACCATAGACAAACGGATTTCGGAGATAGAACATCTATAACCGTCCATCCATCAGCCTAGTTCATCCACTGCTGAACATAAGCCTTTCCAGGACTTTGCCACACCTGGCGGTCATCCTGGAAGAATTGCCCATACTCACACACGCTAGGCAGGCGGGTTGGTGAGCGCGGTGCTGGAACCCTCGCACCAGTGACGCCGCTGCCCGTTACCAGTCTTTTCCATATAAGGCCCGGCTATTAGGGGTGGATATACCGCCATCCATCGGTCCCAGGCATGGTGGGTCTCCTGCTTTTTTGCCTGTGAGCTGTCCTCTTACTCTCCCCCGAATTACTTCGATGGGGTCTCCAAGTAAGATCGTGGTACCTCCACAGTCGAGCCCGGCATCAGCTCTACCACCTGTCAATAATTATGTATACATAACACATATTATGTATAAAATAGTTGAAAACTTGTCCAACCACTTTGTTATCGCTACAAAATAGTCATACAAGGTTTTTTTGACACTTTTGAAGAAACCATAACTTAATACGAGAACCTCTCACGTTTATACAAGTAGTTCGTAATTATATACTTAATATATACTTAATTATATAGTATTTCATAGAGAATAGAACCGAGAAAGAAGAATAGAATAGAACCACGAAGACTAGAATCATCCTGAACCCTGTTTAAAATTAGTCTGCTTTAGTTGGCTTCTGAAAACTTTCGCCTTTCCGTTTTTGAAATGACACTGAGCAAATTCGGTCCAAGCGCTGCCAAGATCAAGACATATTTTATATGAAAGGACATAAAAATCTATTCGAGATATGACTAAGAAGGGTTTCGAGGAAAAACAACACTTGTCAAAAAAAACTGAAATTGATTTTTTGTTGTCTATGGCTTAAGATTACTGTCCTCTATCGACATACAAAAGAAGTTTTTGGAAAAAATGCTTTAGTCACGAGCTATCACTAGAAAATAAATGTATGGCTGTTGGAAAAACAACACAAGTCAAGGCCCTTATTCGAAAAATTGCACTTGCCAGGTGACATGTGTCGTTTTTTCAAAAATTGGAACCATTTAAGGTAATACCCATAAGCCAAGATCGTTTTTATGATATTAAAAAGGCGTTGACTCCTTATTTCCTTAAGACACCCCGACCAGCACTGCAACTGCTTAAACTACGCGTTATTGAAATATCTGAAAATCACCAGCAGATAAAAGTAAGGGAGAATTTTTCGGGGCCTTCTACTCGGTGTGTAGTACGCAAAAAAAAACATTTACCTGATGGATTGAATCTTCAACCTTTTTATTCAGGACAAATACCAACGTCTGCTGGGAAAGTCTCAAATCTGGTGAACCTGAGTAGGTTTTTAACAAGTATCGAGAACCAAAATTTTTTCCGACAATTTACAGCTGACCCAAACATCCCCGATGTGGATGTAGATGATGAAGACAATAGTGACGGGTGTGAATAACCATTGTAATTAATTTTAAATAAGTCTTTTATAGATTACCTAATAAAGATAAAATTTTCCCAATGCATTTTTTTTGAATTTTTTTTGTGGAAGAACAACTTATGTCAAATTAAAATAAGAAATTTTTTTGGAAAAAAAAGCTCATGTCAAAGTGTTGTTTCCCTTTTTTCGTTAGTGAGGAATATTTTCAAAAAACTAATATCTTGATAAATTGTATATTTATTTATCCTGTTTATTATAAAAAAATTGAAAACTCTGTGTTCTAAATAGGTAATGTAAAACGTTTTTTGTCCCTGGTGTGAAGTTTACAAAACCTGACATGTGTTGTTTTTCCTCGAAACCCTTCATTATGTTTTACAACCTCCCATACTTCAGTTTTTGTAATTAACACGGGGCCTCGACGAAAGTTTTTGCAAACGTAAAAATATTAACGAATACATTTTATTTTTTATTGTGGTGGGGTTCTGCTTGCTTGAGTGAGACAATGTCATTTTATTTAACACTAGTGACCCGCCCCGGCTTCGCACGGGTGCAATGCTGATACTAAAATATACTACAGTATTTAAGGTACTTAATTGGGTAAGGATTAATGCTGTATTGCTTAAAATCGCTTCGTAAATAAGCCATTATTTATCGTAAAAAGTAAAGGATAAAAAATGGTTATTGTAGGTTATTCCTAAGAGATAGACACATACTACTGAAATTTTTTTGTAGACGTTTTTAAGGTGTACAATACTGTAGTACATTATTTTGATCTATCTCATAGGGTTCAGCCAGCGTTTGCAATGTAAGCGCAAAAAATGTGTTTATTTACATCACATTAGAAACCTCTAAAATTATTAGAGTTTCTCTACTATATTATACATGTATTATAAATAAAAACCCTTTCTCTTGAATCACTCTATCTATTAAAAAAAACAGCATCAAAATCCGTTGCGTAGTTTTAAAGATCTAAGCATACATAGGGCCAGACAGACGGGAAGCGACTTTCGTTTTATACTATGAATAGTGAAGTGATACGTCTTGATTTTGGTGGCGCGTGGACCAATTCCCATACAAGCCTGCCCACTGTCATTTATAATAAATATTTCTTCTCAGAGTAATAAAACGATAATATTAATTTGGGTGGTGATAACGGGTCTATGGATCTTCCTCGCTCTCTGCGGCCTCCTCTCTATGGTTGTGACCACGTCGGAAGATCCAGACATGGATAAGGCTCATTGGATTCTGCGACTCGTTTTCGGATTGCTGGGAATAGGTAAGTTCTATTATAGGTCTGGTTTCCTCCAAAAGCGGTGGCGACATTTAACGGACGCAATATTATGGCCGTAAAAAGACGGCCGAAGACACGTGGAAAGTTCGAGACTGACGGCCGTCTTTTTACGGACCACAAAGTACGTGTCAACGGTAGCAAATGGACGACCTTGATTTAGCGTTACTTGTGTATTTGGAAGATGAGCAATCATCAGAAGACGAAAATAATCGTATGGAGAAAAGTGATTTATACAAAGCTCGTATTAACGAAGGTGCTTTCGAAATTTTAGCGCGTCCCTTTTATGCTTTACATTATATAATATATCATAAACCCGCACAAAATCTTCTTCGCTACTGTAGTTGACATTCATTTTACAATAAATAGTACACCGCTATTGAAAAAAACGTTCGAGATTCTTCAACACTGTAAAGAGCGGCCGTCATGCAAATGGCGCACCGCTACTGACGTTACGGTGTTAAACAAAGCTCTCTAGGAAACCACCACCATCTTGTTTTTATAGCCAACGTTTCAGTGACGTCATTCAACGCTATATAGCGACCGCTAAATGTCGCCACCGCTTTTGGAGGAAACCAGAGCTTAGAGATTCTTTCAATACAATAATGCTTTTAGAGCGCTGTTGGGGCTGCGACGCGACGGTACTGCAGTGCATCAGGGATGCTGGCAGAGGCTGGAGTCGATAGCTTCTCTGCTATCGTTAGGCTGTGAACCGCGTGCCTGAGTGCGGAGTAGCTCCAATAGTCTTTCTTCTATAGGTGGTAGCGGCCAGACTGGATGCGAACTGTGCTTTTATGAAGCACTGGACTAGTATCCATCTTCTTAAAGAGACGAGAAGGGCAGGGTTTCTGAAGCCCTTTCCTTGGCGTCTCTTTATTGTCTTCTGTTGTAATTATTTGTTTTGTTTTATTTTACCTGTTACTAACATAGTAAATAATGTGTTACTAACATAATATGGCGCTTGCCTCTGTTTTTTTTTATTTACCTTTTTTTTTACACAAAGGCACAATGGTATTTTGTTCAACTGTAACATAAAGTGAGACTTTGGGACACGAGTGGTTGTTAACTAAACGAACGAAGTGAGTTTCGTAATAGTTTTGCACGAGTGTCCCAATGTCTAATTATGTTCAGTTGCACACAATACTTTATCTTCTCTATCTATCTCTATAAAATTAGAAAAACTCTTCATTATAGGTCATTATTATACCTGAGCCCATGGAATTAGTATGTAGATGCCTGAGACCAATCAGGAGCGAGAAGAGTAACAAGACAGACCGTTATCGCTTGTGATTAGTTCTCTAGCGATGTTATAATGAATTTGGCCAATCACAGCGAAAATATACTGGGTGTAAAGATGAAGTTGTGAATGCCAAAAACTGGTGATAGCATTCGCCCGTACGTAGAACTTTAGAAAAGAATCGCGAAAAGAACATCAGCTGTTCCATAGAAAGGTTACATAGTTACCCGAACAAAATGTATGAGTAACTGTTTTTTTTTCTCGATTTCTTCTCCATCTTTTTTCACGAAAAGTAGTTCATATGGACGAGTTCTATCACCAGTTTCCGGCTTCCGCAACTTCCCCTTAACACCCTGTATGATGTTATATTATAACATCGATTAAATAATGTAGGTACTTATAAAATCGCTTTTGATGTTGTTATTACCTTATGGGTATGGGAGTACATAATAGTAGTTTTTGCTACAAGGGCGACAAGGAATAAATTGCGAGGTGTTTTAAACGTTACCGAGTAATTTATTGCTCTTACGCCCGTGTATCATACTACGTTTATCAATGCATAGTGTGAGGAAATAAAACAAATATAATCAATGCAACTGATGCCGAGTCCAAGAGGATTCGAAATATATTTTGCTTACATTAATTAATGTATATAATTTAAAAAAAACACTATATATATATCAATATTTATAAATATAACCTTGTGAACTTTAAATTATGATTGGCTCAAAAGGACTGTATCCAGAGCCGTTAAACAGGGGGAAAAAAAGTATAACATTTACAGTACATAGAAAAGGCTGCAGGTTAGCCAACCATTGTAAAAAAAAATAAAAATAATAATAATAATAAAGCCACAGGGGAAAATAATCGACTTTCTGTTCGGTTTTGATGCACAAAAAGTGGGCCTTTACAAGCACTTGCATTGAAAACAAAATTACAGTTTAGCACGAAGGAGGAAACTGACAGTTCGTGATAAATTAACTGAATAATAACATACAAATAAAATATAAAGGGCAAATGCGCTGGGGTTCTTATGTAATCTCTGTCGCACGCTTTGAAAATTGTATACGCTATCCTGCTGGGATAAAATGTACATTACGGGACGCTAGTCTGGGCTTTCGTAATTTTTTCACAGAAAGTAGATGATATAAGAAGTCTATCACTGAATTCTTTTTTGGAGCAAATGCGTAGTTTTCGAAAAATAAATTATTAAAAGTTGACAATAAAATTTTCGTTTTGAAACCATCAAACGACCATCACTTTTGACATGTCAATTACGTTTCGTTTTGCAAAAGTTGAGTGCATACAACCACATGTGACGAGTTTTACCGTAATTATGTTTTAATTCACATTCAATAGGTTTTGGTTTGTATTGCAAACTTAAAAATTTGTATATTAACGTGAAAATTATTATAAAGATTATTAACTTAACGACATTTAAAAAGAAAAATTGTGTTTCTGCTGTGCTAAAACGAAACGCAAAACGACTTGTTTTAGCGACGTGTTGCGTTGATTAGTTGTCGTTTGTTGCTTTTGCGGCCGAGATCGTTTTACGTACTTCTGTCTAACTAACAAACGTGTGACTAGCATGGCTAAAAATCGACTTCTGTACTGGTAGGTTGAACCGTTCAAAAACCGACTTAGTGCACCCCGACTCTTTACAGTCTTGTGGCTACTACCCCTAGAGTGTATATGAAAAGCCGGAGGCGCGGAGGGAGGGCAGCGCCCTTCCGCAGTAATAAAGCATAGGCAACCGTGTGAGCCGTAGCGGCTGAGGCTGGTCGCCGAAGGTGACCAGCAAGCCGAAGCTGCGGAGGTGAGCATGGGTGCCTATGCTTTGTTACGCAAGGGCGAAGGGGCTGTACTTCCCGCAGCGCCGTAGTCGATGCAGAAAGGAATTTGTGTCAAAATAGGTGACTTCTGTACTGATAGGTTCAAACAGTCCAAGATATCTCGATAGAAGGGGTGGGAGGAATCAAATTATTATTATTTTTTTTTGATGGACGAACCCGCAAAGTATTATCCCCTTGCACTCTTTTCATTAATATCCCCCCGCTCACCCCTCTATCAAGGTATTATCACATACATAACCTCAAACTTCAACCATGAATATCTAAAAAACCATGAGTTTGCTACAAAAGGGAGGGGTACCAGGGGGTAGCCCTTCCCCTCCCCCTCCCCCTTACACCCCTCCTCCCCATCTACAATCCGTCCCGTAATGTACATTTTTACCTTGAGGAAGCTTTAAACTGGCGATAGTACTTGTCCATACGAACAACTACGAAACCAAGCCTCGAATCGCGAAAAAAAATCAGCTGTTCCATAGAAAAGTTACGTAGCTACCCGAACAAAATGTATGAAACAACAGTTTTTTTTTTCGATTACTCAATTTTTTTTTCACTGAAATTTGGTCGTATGGTCGACTACAATCGCCAGTTTGCGGCTTCCGCAACATCATCCATATGTGTTCATGCCTACCTCGTTAAGAAAATGAAATGTGGTTTGGTGGTTTGGTACCCACGCATGGCATATCCTAGCAAGACTATTCAGATTTTTCCAGAAAGAAAAAAAATAATAATAACGGAAATGTGAGAGAAATAAATATCTTTATTTGAGCAATTGCTGATTTTTACATCGCAGAAGATAACGCCATTATGATAACGCTCCTCGAAGACACAAAATAGACACTACCAGAAGGCCGTTTCGACGACGGAGCGAAAACAGACGCACACATGCATAGACGCGTACGTATGATGATCTCGGCAGAATTTCGTATTGGCATTCGACCAACTTCATCCGAGATCGTCGTACGTACGCGTCTATGTGTGCGCTAGTTATGCTTAGTAAACCTTCTGTAAGTGGTTATTTTGTGTCGAAGAGCTGCTCACATCCGGATTTACTTTTTTCTGCGTTTCTATAGGTACAGTCTACTTGTCTATGGTTGTAGTAGTGACATGTACAGATACGCGTGTTTTGTGTGTTGCGCGTTTTGTAAGCGCTCCCGAGGTTACGCACACCAGAGAAAGTACGTGTGCATGCAATACTACAACCATAGGTCAGTAGACTTCGTAGAACAATGCAAGTGCTCGTAAAGGCCCACTTTTTATGCATCAAAACCAAACAGAAAGTCGATTATTTTGCCCTAGGGCTTTATTTTTTTTTTATTTATTTACAATAGTTGGCTAACCTGCAACCTTTCCTGTGTACCATAAATGTTATACTTTTTTTCCACTGTTTAACGGCTCTGGATACAGTCCTTTTGAACCAATCATTAACTTGCAAAATTGTAACAATGTAACTTTCAACTTTAATAATTAAATTGTTTTCTTTGATTATATTTATTTTATTTCCTCACACTATGCATTGAAAAACGTAGTATGATACACGGGCGTAAGAGCAATAAATTACTCGGTTACGTTTAAAACAATCGCTACGCTCGTGTTTTAAATCGTCCTTTTTCGCCCTTGTGGCATAAACTACTATTATGATATCTATGGTTTCTCTACCGCGATGATATCTTTAGTATTTAATCTAAAGATGTGTGCTCTTAACATTGTTTATAACCATTTTAAAATTGTTGATGGAAACATTTAACGTAAGATGCTCATAACGAAACATTTATACATCTAGTTACTTACTTATAATTAAGGAAATAACAAAGAAAATGTTATTTCTATCTTGTTAATTGGAAAATCAGCTGTAGTTTGAAACATTTTCTTTTTATACGTTATATAACTGCACCTATGTACTTGTAGGTAGATATTTATTTCAAATAACAATTTTGTTATTCTTACAGGTGCTCTTACATATGGATTGCTGGTTGGATTTAGTATTTGGATTGCCTTGAAAAAATCCTTGAAGTACTATGCACCATCAATTCCCCCAAGTTTAACGCCAGCAGCTCCTAAACCACCTGCCTTAAAGTCGTCCCCAGCAAAGCCAATATCACAACGAAAGCAAACGCCGAGGTCAACGCCGAGGTCAACGCCGAGGGTAACGCCAGTACCTTCAGATACAGAAGCTGCACCGCCAAACACAACGGTACAGATTGCAGCAACAACGCCGCCACCACCACAACAATCAGTGCCACATCCAATGGTTTCAGAGGCACAACCACCGCAGCAAATACACCTGGCACTATACCCGCAGGAAACGATGCCATATCAGACGATGCCACAAGAAACGATGCAACATGTAACGATGCCACGTGAAACGATGCAACATGTAACGATGCCACGTGAAACGATGCAACATGTAACGATGCCACACGAAACGATGCAACATGTAACGATGCCACACGAAACGATGCAACATGTAACGATGCCACACGAAGCGATGCCACATGTAATGATGCCACATGAATCGATTCCAGCGGCACAGATACCTGTACAGCCGCCGCTGGTTATTAATCCACCGACAACGCATCATAGTCAAAAGCCACAGGCACAGCCACCGCGGAAAATGCCAGAGCCACTGTTGAATGAAGCCAGCACCGATTCCTTCTCCCCTGACAGTCAAGATGATGTAACTCGCCGGCGTAGCAGGAAGTAGATTAAATTTAATGTGTTTGTTTGATTTTGTACATAAAACTTATAATATGGGATATAAGTAAGCTGGAAACTGCTTGTATGAAGAATCCTATTATATATTAGTTAGAGAACTGATCGATTGAAATCAAAAATGGCTTTTCAAAAAGAGCGTTTCAAAATTGAAAAAGAAATCCTTTCCGTGGTGAAGTTTCTTTAGAAAATTGTTAGAGAATGATGATCAGTTAATCATGTGGTTTCAGTAATGTCGGCTGTCTTTTTGCCCTTGTATACTTTTTTATGTCATTTTGTTATTTTCCAGCTACGATTAAAAATTTTTGAGAAACAATGTACGTAAATTTATAATTTTTTGCGAAAATGCTTGTTTATTGTTTGGAGAACAACATACCTAACATAATGACGCTTTGGTCGCCGTTTTCTTATTTGTCTGTTTGTCGTGTATACTATACAACTCGGTTACTAAGAGAATGGTCATCGCTGGAATGTGACACTTCTCCCGCTTCTCCGCTCACCTCCCCGCGGTCGTCCTGTCGCGTCGGTATGGTTCGCATGTTTGTCACCGATACGCGTGGAATTCGTCTCTGATATAACGTTCAGTTTTTTGAATAGCCTTCTTAAGATTTTTGTTAAATTGTGTTTATTTATTTATTTATTTAGTTTATTCAGTAAATTAACAGCGATATATGTACCCTATACAATATTTCAAAACTTAAACTAAGGCCAATAACAAATTTCCCCAACTGTAAAAAATAATTAGTCCGAATTTAGACTACTTGTATATTTAAACATTTAAGAAAATAAAGCAGCTTAACTACCTTATGTAATCCTAGGTAGTTGTTTTGTTTAATTTTTTGTTATGTTATAATTGTTACGTTTTTGGACTATTTTTATTAAGTTTTTGTTACTGGACTGTTTCGGGCAGTTATCATTAGGTACCTACCTACTTATTCTTTTGTGTTGAACCTTTGTTTTGTGTTCCACAAAAATGAGAGGAAAGATTATTCATAGTGATGGACGCAACATAATACTAAAAGTCTTGGCATTTTTCGAGGAAGAAAAGTCAAACAAAGTCAAATGAAGTGCATTTTCTGTATAGAATGATGTACTGAAATAAAAATAGTATAAAAAATAAAAAAAAATAAAAATACATTTATTGGTCTATAAAACACAAGCATACAAAACAAAATAGCAACACAAATTAAAACAGACAAAGTAAGACATTTTGTAAAAAACATAATTCCTGACACCTACGCTGGCTTTGCAGCCGTCTTGCAGCATGTCAGTTACAATAATGTAATCAGGGATATAGACACATATTTAAACAATAAAAATAAGAATAATAATAAAATTGTGAACTTAATTCTAAATAGTGCACGCTTTTGTGAGTAAGGTGAGGGTGTGTGAGAGTGTGTGTGTGTTTGTAAGGATTTATGAAAGGTTTACTGGATCAGGAAATACGAGTATTGTGAATGATGTATTCGGGAAGTTGCACCTATTTAACTATCTCTAAAAGTTTTTCTGTCTTCTCGTAGTTGAGAGGCATAAGCCATAATTTGATTTGTTTCATATACTCTTTGGGTTCCATCACGTCGCTATCCTTAGCAAATTGTTTTAAAAGATAAGGCCCCAAAAAATTTCCGAACTTCTGTGCAAAGCTAGTTCCACATAAAGGTGTTTCCAAAATGCATCTTCTTCTGCTTGAAAATAGTTTGACATCTTTATTTATACAGATTATATGTTTAAGAACAGAAAATACAAAAAGTTGTCGCACTGACATCACTTTAGATTCTAATAGCAACTTGTGGGTTGGGTGTTTATACGGCTTTTTGAAGAGAACCTTGAGCACGGCCCTTTGGGCTCTTTCTACTTCTATTAAGGTTGTTTTTGACGTTCCGCCCCAGGCACCAATGCAGTATCCGATAAGAGACTCGGCCAAAACCAAATAAATATTTCGTTTTAGAGCAAAGTCTTCAATTGAACTGAGTCTTTTAAATACGGTAAGTAATCTACGGAGCCGATTTGAGAGGTTGTGGCAATGAAATGACCAGTTTAATTTGTTATCTAAGTAGATCCCTAAATATTTGATTGTATCCACCCTATCAATTGCTGGACAGTCGCAATTCATACAGCAATCCATTTTGTGAAGTTGCAGAAATAGTTGCAGAAGTAGTATTGTTATCCATTTTCATTCACTGCTACGTTTTTCAAATCTAACACAACATAATTACCTAGAGTTTTCACAAAAATTGGTTTGAGTTTCATAATATTCTTATTGATGCTTTTTTGCACACCGTACCCATGCATCGCAGTGACGTCATTGACCTGGCCATTCTCTCGGTAACCGGGTTGTACGTAAGACAACGTTCGACCATCGAACTATAAGGGTGGGTTGGACCATCTTACTTTAACAATAACACAAGTCACATTTTCAGTTGAAGTACACCATTTGACAAAATTTAAAATGACGTCATAATTTAACGTTAACCGTAACTGCCCGATCTTGGCCGGTTAGTGTAAAAGCATCTGTCAAACGCGTAAAATATAACCTCCAAAAAATATGTCTGCTCCGAGAAATATTCATGGAATCTAGTTCTTCGGAAGATGAACTAGATCTAGATCTTCTACGACCTCAAAAACAAAAAGTGTATTTCCCTCGAACTGATCGATTTTCCAAGTGGGACGACGAATCATTTTTGGCCAGATTTTGAGTCTCCAAAAACGTAGGTAGCACGGTGGCTGGCTCTACGGCTGGAGCAGGCTAAAGGCTCCATCCAGGAAAAATAAATCTGTGACTCCAATTTAGAAAGTATTTATTGCATTAGAGCAGGGGTCTCCAAACTACGGCCTGCGGGCCAAGACCGGCCCGAGAGCACCACCAATCCGACCCACGGTCTCTGGACGGATATGCCCGGTTTCTAGCCCGCTATAGTTTAATAGTTAAAAGTAGCATTATTATGAGAATGTTATTACAACCCTATTTCAAGGTGCACAGAAGACGCTTGTGCTAACTCTGTCGCAAAGGTTTTATTGGCATTTGTCCGAAGTGCCAAGCGGAGTACAGTCCTGCGCCCTGCACAAAAGATACCAGCTAGTATCAATAAGACAATGTGCGCGTTGAAACTACAGTATTTTGGAATTAAGGCGCTCTTATCCCAAAATCAGTAATTTAAAAGTCAAATAGAACTTTCAAATATCGTCCAAAACTTCCAAAAAAAATACGCAATATAGTTCAAACCTTTATCTAGGTCTTCATGTGTTACACGATTAGATAAACTTTGCTCGATAGAAATAATTCACGAACACAATATGAAATAATTCACCTTTCAAATCATGCCATTTCCATAATTCCACTCTTTTATTAACGAAACATATCTGGTAATATTGCTCTTTAAATTTTTTAGGTCGACCACGTAAGTGGGTTTTAATAAACATATCCCTTATTTTTAAACAATTTAAAAACCGATAAAAACAACGAAAAAGTACAAAAGTGTGGTTATTTTCTTTACTCCTTACACGTAAAGAAAAAGACAGAAAGTCACTCTTCTGGGATAAGAGCGCCTTAAGAGCTATTTAGGTCATGGCCCTGGAGCTATTGGGGGATACAGTGTGGCCCTTAGACTAAAATGTTTGGAGATCCCTGCTTAGAGAATTAAGCATGTGGCTCATTTCAAAGATGCATTGGTGATACAGCTGGTAAGCACAAGTCGAGTGCATCGCGAAACAAGGTGAGCAGGGCAATAGCAGGTATGCGAGCAAAATGGATTTCGATGTCTCAGAATGTAGAAGAAATGGAGCGAACGGCTACAGAATTCTATGGCATAAGTCGTTTTCCTAAAGTAATTAGGGCAATTGATTGGTGACGATGCAGAAAATTATGGTAAATGTAAATTTTCTATATAAATGTTTAAGTGATATGCGATGCCAACAATATAGTGGCACGTTGGCTTGGTTTAAATATATAGAATCGCTGAGAAACAAACAAAACACACGAAAATAAACCAAACAAACAAATACCACGTTTGACAGCTGGCTGTATTTATTGACATTGACAGCAGATTTTTAGTATTAGTATTTAGATTTAAAAATGTTTCCTACGTCAACTATGCGGAAAATGATTTCTCATTTCAGAACGGCCGTAAAGATTAACGTTTAGAAGCTATGCGAATTTTATTTTTGTCACTGTCACTCCAAGCGAAAACACGCTCAGTGCGAGAGGGGTGGATTAAGGGCGAAAGCGAAAAATGTTAGTTTTATAATTTTTAATTTTTAGTTCGTTGACTATAAGGAGTTCCATCAAGAACCATCATCAAATCTATTAAACCTATTGCTTGAGTGTAAATAAAGTAGTGGTTTTTTAAAACTCACACTCGTGTTTTAATAAACTTTTTATGTGCTAGTTTCATAAACTAGTATCTCTCAAATCGATCGATAGGGCATGTATAAAAATATAAAAATGCTCCTGCGAAATTCAAGAAAATGATGAAAATATTAAATATAGCGGTTTATTAAAGTACGTTAAATTGGTTCTGACTTAGAATCCAGACTTTAATTCCGAATTCAGGGGAGAGGCAGGGGGAGGAAATGGGGTCCCTTCGATATCATCCCCCCGCCGCCACCGCCGCGGAGGTTCGTTCTTTTAGAACGAAAAATCCTAATTAGACCATGGCCAGGAACAATATTTCTGAGATTACGGGTCTATTGTATTGTGGTACATTGTATAGTGTGCGCCAATCTTTTAGTCGCCTCTGATTGAGTTACGAGTGCAAGCTTGCGCAGATACAGTCAAGGAAACAATAATATGAACGGTTGATTATTAAATGTTTACCACAAGTGGGAAGGTGTACTGGTTGTACCTACCTATCTAATATATATTTATTATTTTAGTGCAATCTTAACTGTTTAATTAAAACAAATTAATATAAACACCATTTTCCTACATTGTCGCCTTAAAACGCTATAACGACCACGAGGCATAACAACAACAATAAATTTTAACAAACTAAATCAACAAAACAACAAATAAAGGCAACACAAACAGATTAAACGGTTAACTTAACGAATCATAGAATTTTTTCCACGAACGTACATTTCATGCAACGCGCGCGTGTGTAGTGTACGGACGTAGCACTAACACTAACGCATAGTGTTGACACCTGCCAAATGGCGAGCGGGGGGTGTGGTGCGGCATGCAGGCGGGTGTGCTCCGCGCCCTCGCTCCTGTAACGTCCCCCTGACACCGTAAAACGGCTAATGCGTCGATTCTTGGGGCTAGCTTCAGAGGCGACTAAAAGATTGGCGCGCACTGTATGTCACGTCTTCGGTTTTGCCATAAGAAAAATTTAAACAATATATTTTAATAAAATCCAATCCCACTAATCCCATCCCATCCCATATCACTATCCCTGCATTAATATTATATTATATTTAAATATCAAATCTCTAGATATTGTTGAAACACACCTAATAAAATATGTCTGAGATCTGTATGTGGTTCCTATTCGTCAAACGAGGAGAAAAAATGTGTTTGAAGATCTCATTTCAACAATTATTTCTATCAAGGAAAATTAATCCAAACATGTTTTCTAATTTCAAAACCCTAGATTATATAGTCAATAATAAAAATAATTTTAATTACGAATATTTTAATGGAGGTTAAAGTATTATTTAAAGAAATAATTAAAAATTTTATAGTAAATTAGTATAGTAATAGAATATTGAAATAATAATGAAAATTAATTAATAAAAAAGTAATTTTAATTTAATGTATCTTGTGTATCAGAGTTTATTAAATTATTATTTTTTTTTTAATTACCACAAACTGATTATAATTTTCCGTGTATTTCATGAAATTCACAGAATAGAAACACCCGTATTTTTTTCGCATATCGCCTTAAAGGTATTGTTAAATTTAACTTTAAGTTTTACGATAACCGTTAATATGGTGCAACTCACCCTAAGTATTCTACTAAAAATGGTGTTCCTAACAATAATTTTGCGCTTTAAGGCAATTACCATCGCCACATTAGCAGCTCGATATTTGTCACTACAAATATCAACGGAAACGACATTGAAATAACGTTCATATCAGCGCGCAATGCATAGTGGCTGTTACGACGCTCGCTGCGTCCTTGAGAGGGCGAAATAGAAGAAAATTATAATTTTCACTTGGACGTGATTACTCGATTGAATAATCTTATGTTATGTTTAAAGCTATAAAGTTTATCTATTTATCAAAGCATAGATGAATTCAATCGGCCAAGCCACTCAGGAGCAGTAGGGAATTTGAGGTCAAAAAACACCATTCAGTAAAAAAAAAATTCATGTAGAAGTTTTGCAGAAAAATGTTGCATATGTTGTCTAAAAGTTGATTATTCATAATACAGTTTTTCATTATTTTTGGTTTGGCCATAAACGAGGAGTAGGCTTTAGAAAGTACCCATTTGGCAATAGTAAGGCCCTTAAGTTACGATTACGTGACCACAACTCATCTAGCCGCTTGCAAGCGAGCAAGAGAAGCGGTCACTAGTTATAAAAAACCGGCCAAGCGCGAGTCAATCCGTTTCTTTTAGGGTTCCATACATATGACCAATAATTTCAAACTAGATGTTTATTTAATTTTAGGTAATGCTCTAATTCTGTCAGACATTCAAACTGCTAAATTAAGTTGGTTGAGTATTTGGGGACGTAAACTTAAAACTACTTTATAAATCGACGTTTTTAGTATTTTTTGTTAAAATATGGTACATAAAATACAGAAATTTCAAATTCCTAACTGCTTTGGCCTTTGAGATAGACCCCGTAACAAAAATGGTCTAAAAATGGCAACTTTAATTAAGATAAAAAAAATTCTAAATATTTATATAGTGCGCGCCAATCTTTTAGTCGCCTCTGATTGAGTTACGAGTGCAAGCTTGCGCAGGTACAGTCAAGGAAACAATAATATGAACGTTTGATTATTAAATGTTTACTATAAGTGGGAAGGTGTACTTGTTGTACCTACCTATTTAATATATATTTATTATTTTAGTGAAATCTTAACTGTTTAAATAAAACAAATTAATATAAACACCATTTTCCTACATTGTCGCCTTAAAACGCTATAACGACCGCGAGGCATAACAACAACAATAAACTTTAACAAACTAAATCAACAAAACAACAAATAAAGGCAACACAAACAGATTCAACGATTAAATTAACGAATCATGGAATTTTTTCCATGAACGTACTTTTCATGCAACGCGCGCGTGTGTAGTGTACCGACGTAGCACTAACACTAACGCATAGTGTTGACATGACACCTGCTAAATGGCGATCGGGGGGTGTAGTGCGGCACGCAGGCGGGTGTGCTCCGCGCGCTCGCTCCTGTAACGTCCCCCTGACACCGTTCAACGGCTATTGCGTCGCCTCTTGCGTCTATCTTCAGAGGCGACTAAAAGATTGGCGCGCACTGTACTTTACTTAATGAGCTCTAGACAATGATACCCCACAACATGCTAGCTAGGGTAAGAAAAAAAAATCTTTTGGCTCCATTTTCATGTATGATCCACCCTGAAAAATTATTTCGAAATAAAAAATTCGGTTTTGGATCAATATTTTACAAAACATTTAAAAATTTCAGTTTTCCATCTCATTCAGTCTTAGAGCTAGAGTAGAGACCCGTGACAGACAAACAGACTGACAGATGGATAGCGGAGGGACCTTAATAAGGCTTCGATTTGCCCTTTGTTTACGGAACCTTAAAAACCGCCAACGCTATAGTTAACAAAATACAACCTGTTTTGTTCTCATTTAAAAGAAATAACGGTGCAAATATAAAAAGTGGACTGTAATAGTGATTTCATATTTATTTTTGTAAGTTCCTAATGTTTTGTATTTATTTTCCAATAAAACGGTATTTTAAAAAGTCCAGTAGGCGTGGCGTTTCTTACATCCATCTCGCTTACTCTTTTTGTCATTATCGCGCGCAAATTCCCTGGTCCTCAAAAAAGGCCGTTTTGCATGAATCACATTATGATTCTGCTTTAATGCCGTCTCTTTTGCAAGCGTGAAAAAACTCTGACTCTATCCTACTTTCAAATCATTTTATGATTCACCCAAGTCGGCCTTTTTAGATCCCCTGAGCTGCGTTCAGTTTGATCGTCAGAAGACGCACGCCTTGCAAATACAAATTCAACGCATGCATAAGAGATGGCAAGATAATTAAGCGGGCGTCATCCGACGGCAACGTTCAAACGGAACGAGGCCCTGACTGTGGCATGAATTTAAGGCCCTTAATACCGCCAAATGGGTACTTTCTAAAGCCTACTCCTCTTTTATGGCCAAACCAAAAATATTGAAAAAATGTATTATGGATTATCAACTCTAGGATAAATGCAATGATATGCAACATTTTTCTTTTTCGTACCACCAAAACTTCTATATGAAAAATTGTTTTAACTGAATGGTGCTTTTTTGGCTTGAATTCCCTACTGCTTCTAAGCGGCTTAGGCGATTTAATTCATTTATGCTTTGATAAATAGATAAACTTGATAGCTATAAATATAACATAGAATTATTCAATCGAACAATCACGTCCATGTGAAAAGTATTATTTTCTCCTATTTTGCCCTATCAAGGACGCAGCGAGCGTCGTAACAGCCACCACGCATTGTGCACTGATATGAAAGTTATTTCAATGTCATTTCCGTTGATATTCGTACAGACAAATATCGAGCTGCTAATTTGGCGACGGTAATCGCCTTAACAGGGAACTGCGAGTTTAATTAGTATAATATTATCATATAGTAATAAATACAATATTTATTTATGTATTTATTAGTCTATGGTATTATGTCTTTATGATCGACAAACTTTTGGTGGTACTCCCTGATTTACTAATTTGGGCGTTTTTCCTTGTGTCAAATTTAGTGTTAAATAGATCGTAGAATCAAAGACAAAATTTGTACAGATTCCAAACAAACCAAAAATCACTTTGCATTGATTGCTACAATGCAGGATGTTATCTTTCTTTTATTATATACATATCTCTTTTGTGTTCGTATTACTACTTTAATTGTGTTCTTATTATTACTTTAATTAATTTTTGTAAATTTTAAATTTTAAGCAAATTTTTAAACTGTTTTGTAAAACCAAAGCTGCGGACTGAAGGAGCGGAGTCTTCTGATACAGGTATTTTTACTTAAAAGAAGGCTCCAGCTGTAATTGTAATTATGTAATTATTTGGTTAACACAATAAACATTTTTGATTTTTGATTTTGATTTTGACATGGACAGTGACATCTGGCGGAAAGTCAAGAACTAAGAAAAAAACGAGAAAAACGCTAAAAGAATTAACCATCCTCGACCATTTTCTTTTTTAAATCAACTGAGATTTTCTTAACTATGCTGACAGAATGAGAGGATAATTCCATTAAAAGTTAGCTGCTTACATTTTAACATCACTTCGGAGAAAATAATGTCCGTCAGAGAACCAATCTAAAGTTCAACCTTTACGAGGCAGTTAGGGTTGAATAGGATGAATAACTTCATAAGTAAGTAGTATATTGATTGTGTTGATCTTTTTTTTTTTTAATCTTATTTATTTTACACGCCATACATCTTAAGACTTGTAAAATAAATAAGATTAAAAAAAAAAAAAAAAAAAAAAAGAAAGATCAACACAATCAATATACTACTTACTTATGAAGTTATTCATCCTATTCAACCCTAACTGCCTCGTAAAGGTTGAACTTTAGATTGTGTTGATCTTAATTTGCTCTAAAATTTTATTCCAGCTGTGTTTACTTATGTAAGAGGCCGACGAAGAATTGAAGAATTAATTGCCGTAATCCCCACTACTTTTGCCCGTGCTGGTGATACCAGCTGCTGCTGCCCAGCGCTATTTCGGTAACTTTTAAAAAACGAATCGGAGTTTTAATGACCACGTGTCCAACAGATCAAAGGCACGAAGGACATTCGTAAAAAAAATCCGTTATTTTAATTCTCAGCGATGACCTAACCCTTGAACTTCAGCTGAGCCACGTTAACAAACGTACAAAAATGCCAATTATCCTTGAATTCAGTGCAGGGTTAATTGGCTTAAGCTGGTTGAAGCTGGATTTGAGCGGATTCGTCTTGTTACCTTTGGTTTTGTTGCCGTTTGACGAACGAGTTTGAGTGTCATTGTCAGGGTAGAGTAAATGCTACGTCAGAAGTCCCCAATCAGAGTACTTATTGTAAGGGAATAGTGACGAAAATACCTAAATCAACGAGACTTATTTCGTGGCGTGAATCTAGTGTTCGGAGGCTCTGTAAACTCAGTTTCCTTTTGATCTTTGTTGTTGGATGTGATTAAAAACTCAAATTCCTATTAATATTTATTAATAATTTGTAACATAAACCGCTAAACATTTCTTCTTCTTCTTCTTAATTCTTTATTGCACAAAATAGAGTTTAATGTACAACAGTTGAACTTAATGCTAGAAGCATTTTCTCCCAGTCAACCCGACAGAAAGTACAAGAAAGTTACAGAGGCAGGTGTGCAAAAAGGCTTTACAATTTTAGATTTTAAACAACAAATAAAACGTAAAAAAAATACATATGATTTTGTAATTAAATACTAATAATAGTAATAATGTAAAAAGTAAGCTTCAGAAAAAATAATATAAATATAAGAAGATAATATACTACATACATAATTATAACGTTACGAATATGCATATATATATATAATATAAAAATATACTTACATAAAACAATATTAATATAATTAATTAAAGACGAGAGTAAATTACTAGTAGTGACATTTTCAGATTGCTATGTTGATACCAGATCTAATGAATTTTGCTAAGATAATGTCTGCGCAATGACTATTTAAACGAATTTCGAGACGGGGCATTTCTTATTTCAACATTTATTGCAAGTGAGTGTATACAGATGCTACATGTTTAAAGTTAATAACTTAGCTTGGTCGACGCTTCAGGTGACCGAAGGGCTGGAAGCTACTTTGGCCAAAGAATTAGTTTGGCCATTCAACGTGGCAACGCCGCCAGCCTTTTGGGCACCCTTCCTAACGACGGCAGCGATCTGGCCAGTATTTTCTATTTATTGTAATTATTTTAGGTTTACTTTGATGGATTTTTTACTTTTAGGTCATCTTTAGTTAAGTTTTTAATGTTATTAAAGTTTTTAGTTAAGATTGTCATTTACCTGCTACTGAAAATTATGGTTTGAGCTTTTTTGAGATTAAACAAAAATCACATAACTAAGCTAGGCACAGCAATATATATTTTAATGTCATAGGCAAATCGTAAAGTATTAAACCAAAAATCTTTTTCTAAAATTCAAAAATGGGTGCGGCAATGAGTAGAGCAAGATTTACATGTAAAAACGAGGGGCATTTGGAAAATTCGTAGCCCAACCAGGAAAAAATAAATATTTTCTATAGTTTATTTTTCATCGTTCCCGAGTTCTATGCACTTAATCCATCGGCCTGGCAAGGCTTCTTTACCAGCTTTAAAATAAAATCTCAAAGTATGCAATTATGTAACACAGCGGCTTTGACCTCTTCATTTGTGGAAAATGTTTGACCTTAGTGGTTTTAAGCTTCGGAATAGAATAAATAAAAGAATATAGATAAAAGTCTGATGGTTCTAAATCAGGTGAATACGGGGCATCGGGGAACAATCCAAAGCCACATCGATGGATGCTGCCATGGTTTCAACCACAGGTTTCAACTGATGTGTGAACTCGCGCATTACCCTGATGAAACAAGACTTTTCTTTTTAATAAAACCGGGACACTTTTCTTCTCTCAAACATCTTCGCTGATTGCAATAAGATTGCAAATTCAGAAAAGTTTATTTATTCACCTTTTTACCCGACTACGGTGAAGCAAAAAGGAGGGTTATGATTTTAATTAGTGTCTGAGTTTTTTTCTGATAACTGTGTACAACTTTGTTTTATTGAATCAGTACAAAACTGCCACCATACTGAAATTAACACTTTTTTATGATCGCCTTTTTTGGAGCTAGAGATCCTGGTCTTTTGCATTGCTAAGAGTTTACTTTTGTCTGTTTAGTATAGTACCTAGTGTATGGTACCCAAGTTATCTTGGGTTCGAGACATAATAATGCGAGATCAAAAAGCCAATTATAACATTAGTTTTCATGAATGAAACTGTTATACTCATAACATGGTTTAAATACCGTGTAAAATCAGTAGAAAAGCAATTCATACTATTAAAAATTATATTCTAGGGATAAAATAAACAGGAGATGATAGTAAATTTTTGAATAATAATTACTTCCAGATTACAGTCAATCTAAGAAAATTATAAAATTTAATAGGATACCGTGAATATTGCCTCGTTTTTACGCAAAGTTTAGCGAGTTGTTTAATTTTTATCTCTACTGGAAATGAAATAGAGAAATACAAACGTTCATGTAAAGAAGACTAATTTTATACACTTTTCTATAAATAAACAGTTACAGTTTCATGGAAAACAGTTTTTACCTGAAACCGTTTCACTAATTCGGCGCTTTTTGGATATCTCGCCATCTTGCACCTCTTGATGAGAGATGGGTCGGAGTGCGGTGGGGAGAGACGGGAAACATAATAAAGATGTGTGCAAAGTTTTATTGAGATCAAAGCCATCAGGACGCCTGTACGAGGCAAGTCGTACAGTTTACTGCTTACGCCATTAGACTAATTTTTAGGGTTACGTACCCAAAGGGCAACCAACGGGACCCTATTACTAAGACTCCGCTGTTCGTCTGTCTGTCCATCTGTCTGTCCGTCTGTCTGTCCGTCTGTCTGTCCGTCTGTCCGTCTGTCACCAGGCTGTATCTCATGAACCGTGATAGTTAGACGGTTGTAATTTTCACAGATGATGTATTTCTGTTGCCGCTATAACAACAAATACTAAAAAACAGAATAAAATAAATATTTGAGGGGGCTCCCATACAAAAAAAGTGTTTTTTTTGCCGTTTTTATAGTTAATGGTACGGAACCCTTCGTGCGCAAGTTCGACTTGCACTTGGCCGGTTTTTAGTCAGTTCGTTATTATCAGCAACAAGACCAACATTGCGAGCTCTCCCACTATCATTCCATCAATTCATAAATTCTATCAAGTGAATAAATAACAATAAGTTACCATATTATACTAGAGTATTAATGATCAATTATCAAGACATCCGTCCAAACCGGAAAAACATCGGATACACATAAAGCATTTATTTATATGACAGCTGAGTGGAATGGCTCACCTTACTATCGCCAAATGGGTACTTTCTAAAGCCTACTCCTTGTTTACGGCCAAACCAAAAATAATGAAAAAATGTATTATGAATAATCAGCTCTTAGACAACATATGCAACATTTTTCTATTTCATACCAACAAAACTTCTACATGAAAAAATGTATTAACTAAATGGTGTTTTTTGGCTTGAATTTCCTACTGCTCCTAAGTGGCTTGGCCGATTGAATTCATTTATGCTTTGATAAATAGATAAACTTGATAGCTATAAACATAACATAGGATTATTCAATCGAACAATCATGTCCAAGTGAAAAGTATAATTTTCTCCTATTTCGCGCGGATTGCGCGCTGATATGAACGTTATTTCAATGTCGTTTCCGTTGATATTCGTACTGACAAATATCGAGCTGCTAATTTGGCGATGGTAATCGCCTTAAGGGGCTGCACTTTGCTAAAATTCAGTCCTGGTCCCTTAAAAAGGCCGCTTTGGATGAATCATATTATGATTCTGTTGTAATGCCGTCTCTTTTGGACGCATGAAGAAAGTCTAACTCTATACTACTTTCAAATCATTTCATGATTCACCCAAGTTGGCCTTTTTAGGTCCCCTGCTCTAATGCGTTTGTTTTTTAACTCTCTATCCTGCTCTAATTAAATGCCACGCACGCAAAACTTCAGTTATTTTGAAATCGTGACTACATTATGACATTAACTATAATTTCTTTATGTGATAAAGATGGTTTTTTCTCGTTAGTACCTGCGTGTATTGGTTTCGTTTTAATCGGTTTTGAAACACGGAAACTGAATCGCTTTTTTTCGTAAAATTTATGCTTTTTTAAAAGTAACATAAGTAATAGAAGATTGAAAGTATATTTATTTATAAAGTGTAATTAATAATTGTCTTAGGTCAAAAAACAAGCCATATTTTTTTCAAATTTTTACCATCTACCTATATATTGACGGAACTGAATCCAACACAAAACTGATGTTTAGCATTGTGGAGTCCCTTAAATCAGAACGGCATAATAATATGAACTAGATTGTAACAACCAGTGGCGTGCCTGCAACTTTTTGCTGAAAAAGCTAAAACAATGCCAAGTATGACTGGAAAAAAAATAGAAAAAAAATAGAAAACTACTTTGAAAACAAACATTTTGTATGAAAATGTCTGCTTTAGTGCTTTTGGCGCCATAAAGTTTTTTTCGATATTTCTTTTTATTATTTTCATGTTTTTTTACAAGTCGTACTTAGCATTACATTGCTTTTCCAGCGAAAAGTTCTAGGCACGCCACTGGTAACAACAGCTTATACGTATACTCCTATTTTAGCAGCTTGTTGTTGTAGCTTTAATGTTGCTATGGTATCTATGTATATTAATATTATTTATCATAATATTTTTTGGGTGCCGTACCCGTATGGTGTGGTGGTACGAAACCGTTTGTGCGCGAAGCCGACTCGCACTTGGTCAATTTTTTAGTAATTTTGTAACTCACCAACAAAACATGAAAGAGAATAAAGCGACAAAAGAGAACCTGTCAATAAAATAACAGGCAAGAATGAAAATTTTAATACGAAAGTAAGGCCCTAATTCGTCAAACATTACTGAAGTACTTAAAATCTATCTTTTTCATGTTCTTTTGTCAAGTACTTAAAGAACATCTTCATGCTTTGTAAGATTTAGGAAATTAAAGTCAGATTAGCGACGGCACACAATCGAGTTATTAATGTTTTTTATAAGAGGAGTAAAACGCTATTTTGGAGGGCTGACATCTTTGATTAATTTAGTGAAGATGCGGTATAACCACAACGCGGTTGGATCCACAAATACAGGTCCAGCGGGCCTATCTTTGTATAGTAGTATTCCAGGCGGCGTTTGTGTGCACGTATTTAAAAACACCTTTATTTGTGTTATAAAATACAGAAAAAACCTGCAGATATGCCTTCGTGTGCATTTATCGGGTGTACAAATCACTCAAGGACAAAAAACAAATTTCATGGCATCACCTTCCACTCGTAAGTACACCAAAATCAGAAAATTTCCTTAAATGACTTTCTGTTTGTTTTGTTTACACTTCGCCATTTGCAGAAAAGGACGGTAATATTCAACATGAATGTGTGCGACTAGTTCAGTTGCGCTAGCGGCGCCAGTATTTCGCTTGCATGCCGCGTCACGTAATTACACTAGACTTCACCACTCGGCTCAGCTCGCTTTCTCTCGGCTTTGTAACGAACCGAGCCGACCAAGCAATATCCTGTCTTGCTCGCTCAAAAGTCTTTTATCATCAATTTATCTCTTTTGCTGATGGTAATTGCATATAAATAGTACGAAATACCTGTTCCATTTCTCGAATCAGTCGAGTAAGGGCGTTACGAATCTTCACTAATTTAATCAAAGGCTGACATAGACTGAAACTGAAGAGTTCCTACAAAACATATGTACAGACAGCAATGGAGATAAGTAACCAAGCCCAGTGCAAACACTTTGGTCCTAAGACACAGGTGAGTGATAGATGAGATGTGAAATACTTGGTAAATACATACACACATGCACTATTTATTGAATATTTTTTATCATCAATCACTTACCTGTGGGTCTTAGGATCAAAGTGTTTGCGCTAGGCCTGGTCTCTTATCTCCTTTGCTGTCTGTATCTAAACAATAGTAGAGATCGTCTAAGTCCAAATGACTCGCCCCCTTTCTTAATTAGTTGATTTAGATGCGCAAGTGCAAATATTAATAACGACACTTCATCTGTGTGGAAGCATCTACTGTTTCGTAAACTATGATCTGTATGTGTACATCTCAGTGGACTAGTCGCTTGGTAAATCCGACAACGCTATCTGTATAGAGCAGCGCGTGCGCATTGTATGAAACAAGACATCTGCTCTCTCGCGCGTTTCGATCAATTATGACTAGTTCGACAACAAATCCGAAAACAACCGCTTCTTAGCAAGTATAGTGTACAAAAAAAACTGATAATTTTTTGAATAGCTGAATGACCAATTACAATGGCATTTTTATGTGTCTGTGCGTAAACGTGGTAGTGGGTCATTTAGGCTTAGATGATCTCTACGATTATGTAGAAGAAAATATACTGTCGGTATAGAAATGATACCTCGAAACTGCAAAATTCAAGTGATTTTACACAAAATTTTGCAGTTCCAAGATATCACATCTAGATGACTTTAAATTAAAATCCAATACTTGTGCTTCAACCTTGTTTGTTGATTCAACCAACAAACTTTTTCGTGTTTAATAAATTGGCATAATTTGATTTTCCTCGTTCTTCCTTTTTCTTTCTGTATCGAAAAGACAAAGACAAGACGCTTAAAATAAGGTTAGTCCTGTCAAATAAGTTAAGACGTTACTCCGAATCAACATAAACAACCCTTCAGAAAATAAAAACTCCAATATTAAAAAAAATATGCAAATAGTGGCATTTGTACCATTGATGGTATGGTTCAGTACTAGTAGTCCGGAGACGAACAAACGATGCAAGTTTTAAATCATATTTTTCTCAAAAATATGTTGTAATGCTTTAATTACATGTTGCATAGACATGCCAGAAAGTACTTCATCCTGTAGAGCTATTTCAAGTCTCCAGGAAATCTGAATAACTGTCCAGGAAATTCGTATGAAAATCCATTACATACCATGTTTTTTTTTTTTTTATTATCCGTGTCTATGTTTTAAATGACTAAAGAGTTTGGCGATACGGTTTTTAGCGGCCAGTATAAAAAGAAAAAACATTACAATTTCGTGTTCAGAAAACGTTTGCTATATTTTATAATTGAAAATATATTATTTTTATTGATTTTATAGTTATATTTAAAACCATTGAACACTTAAAATTTAACCTCAATTTTATGAAGAGGGCTGGCCGTATACATTTGCCCAAGGAAAAAAAAAAAACGAAAAAAAAATTAAAAGCGGGAAATTATGTTGTTGCATAATATTTTCATTTAAAGTTTTTTGTGTAAATAAATTACAAAATGAGTTCAGAAGAAGGCTCTGATATAGAGTGTACTCCTCCAGATCTAAAAGCGGAAGCGGAATTAGCAAAAAACAACTTGCTTCCGCCAAAATCTAAGGAAAGACATTTAAACAAATTATGAAAAGTTCATCAAGTGTAAAGCAGATAAACACACGAACAGTTGGTCGGAAAATGTGTTTTTGGCTTATTTCAGTCACCTTAGCCAAACAATGCAGCCTTCCACTTTATGGGCGATGTATTCCATGCTCCGATGTGTTGTGCTCAATAAGAATAAAATAAACTTGAAAAATGATAACAATTTGACGGCATGGCTAAAAAGGCAATCAGATGGCTATATAAGCAAGAAGTCTAAAATATTTCAAGCCAACATATAGATGATAAATATCTAGTTATAAAGGTAAATAAATGATGTAATATTATTTAATGGCTCTAAAGTTATAAATAGGCCTTTAATTCATTATTAAAATTGAGTTTTTTGTTGTAGGTTGTTCTTATCATGGGATTAAAAACGGTGTATGTAGAAGTCTGGAGCTTGGGAATCTAACTACAAAAGACGTCAAACACCGCGATAGCATTATTTTAGTAAAATTGCGTGACGCATAAAACAAACTCGATCGATTGTTTGTTATTCAAGATGAGTTTGTTAACGTAATAAAAAAACTTATATAATTTGAAAATATCTCGTTTTATTTTTGAGAAAAGCACTATACATTCCTCGACCATAATTAGCTATCCTGGACTCGTATATAAAAGTCCTCGCCCTACGGGCTCGGCCTTTTAACTTACTCGTCCAGGATATCTTTAATTACTGGTCTCAGATGTAATGTACTAAAATTGGGTCATGTATCACAAATAATCATAAATAATTTTACCTACAGTTTTAACACAACTATCAAGTAATTTGCTACCTCATTCATTTAATTTCATTCATTCATTTAACAATAAATATTGCATTTGAATATTAATCCTTAGAAACTAAAATACAGTGTACAAAGTCAAATTAAAAATAATGACAAAAAAATTAAATTCAAAAAAGCATGTTCAATACAATAATGCGATGAGGGCACTGTTGCGGCTGCCCCGTTTCTGCAGCGCGTCGGGGATGTTCGCCGCAGTGCGCGTTGACTGCTTTTATACCACCATGCGCAGGCGAGTAACTGCGATGGCGGGCAGGGTGCGGGACAGCGGTAACAGTCTCCTCAGTGTCGCCAGCAGGTCGGGCGGGCCCTTTATGAAACATTGGCAGGCGCTACACACTCCGTCGTACCAAGTATGCATCAACACTTTGTGGTTATTATTGTTTCTGTGTATTTTTTTTTTGTATTCTTCTTAAATTTTAGTATTTTAGCAATTTATAAATATGGATTCATGTATCTGAAATAAATGAATATTATTATTATTATATTATTATTAAATACAAAAATAAATATAAAGCAAAAATAAAACATAAATCCATTCATATTAATGTCAACAAATTAAAACATTACAAATCGTCTACTTCGTAAAAGCACTTCCCTAATAGGAACTGTCGTAGCTTCCAACTCAAAGGTAATAGAATTGCTGGCTCTTCTTGGGATCTCAAAACTTTTTCTGTGAAAATGTTACATCCGAGACTTATCATTATTTTTACAGAAAAGTTTTTGATGGAATAATAATATATAACTTTAAACTCTCGCGTTTCGTACACATTATAATATATATAATCGGGTCTACCGCGATAAATTTTTACCTTTTTACGAAAAGGGGGACACCCGACGTTTCGAGACAGTTGCATGTCTCGTGGTCTACGGGAAACTGGCAAGTATGGCGAGGCGCAGTGATGAGATGCAGGTGACAACCGAAGTATTTTCCTTGTACCCGCAAAAACACTTTTAGTCTTTAAAATTAATTATTTGTTATCTGATTCACGCACGGCACACAACACTCACAGTATCCGGAGATGCACTAAGAGAAGAAACCCGCGATTTAAATTTCCCGATAACTGGATTCCATGTGGGAGACAATTTGAAACCATCTTCCCTATTGAAATTATTTGGATGTTTCTTAATTAGACCCGATTATATATATTATAAAGGAATAATAATATTTAGGAGTTTACTTTAGTACCACGAAACACGAAAGTTTATCCGTGGCGCTGTTATAAAATATGTATGCAATACAAATTACAATCTTATATCTAAATATACTATCTTTATACTAGCAGTGATAGCTCAGGAATAGAACGCTGGCCTCTCAATCATGCGATCCAGGTTCGATCCCCGGCCGGGCACACGCACCAATGAGTTTTTCAGAATTTATGTGCATAGTATTTATTCTTTCCCCACTTGCTGAACGGTGAAAGAAAACATCGTAAGGAAACCTGCATGCCGTAAAAAGCGTGTATTTGTGCCCGAAGTACGACGATAGGGCTCACCACCCATCAAGTTGGGACGTAACGCAGGTGAGTGTGGACCGTGACTTGCATTTTACAGTTCACACTCGGTACACCTCTGACACTCCTTCGGGGATTCATGTCGTGATGATATATATTATGTATTTTTATACTATAGTAGGTCTGTATATTACACACTTAGTCTACACACATAATTTTTGGCAGAAATAATAAAAAATTACTTATTAAACTTAGAATTAAATGTAGTCTAATGTAGGTTATAAAGTCAAGATTTGTTACTAGTTTATGGTATATAGATATTCTAGTTAAAAAGTATTGTTGTTAGTACACATTAATAACTTGTTTATGACAAGATGAAATTTACTCCCATAAAATTCTATCTCGTCTGAAATGGAAACTTGCATTGATTTTGTTTTCAGTAGTTGCTTGACGAAATCTTTAATCACATCACATACTCATAGAAGTGTGTGTAAATTGAAGCTACAATAAGAAAAACCCATGTTGTCGTAGCACTTGCTACGGGGCGTAGCAAAAAGGGGACGTGAATATTTACGTAGCAATATTTATGTTTTATAAATATTTCGGATATTTTTTAAATATAATTTCACAGCCCTAACTGACATTAACTTGTAATCTTCAAAGAAGAGATAAGTAGAAAAAAAAACTCCTCCACTTTATTGTAAAGTACAATATTTTTTGTTTACAAAACTGTCATCAGCCCTTGGCCGTCAAATGAGAAAAAAACCCAGAGAACAATAGCTGGTGAAGGTTGCCTGGATCCGACAGGTGGTTGCATCAAGGAAAAATATGTTGGAATGTATAAAAGGGGGATTTCTACCCTTAACCTCCCAGTATCGGTTTCACCCTTGCGGTGGTCGCACGCGTTTCGCTCCTTGCAGAAATACGTCACGACTAAATACGAAAACTGTGGATAAGTTTACGAAGCTTCGAGTTTAGTTTGTGGTGGTTTATATTTTTGGATTTTGGGGTGAGTATTAGACTTTCAATCTGCAAAACTAAGTTTTTACCAATAAGTTAAGATTTTTTCCTATGTGTCAGTTCTCTCGAGTATAAAGTGGAACAAAATACATTAAATTAAAATGTTGAAGCTGTTAATTGTTGGCACTTAGTGGAACTTGGAATACATAATGAATAGGAAATTGCTTGCTGGAATAAATTGTATTATTTATTCCCTGACCGATTTCGCTTGACATTTTCAAAGGAATTAGTTATGTTGCTTCTCGACTTCAGTGCGATCAATGACACTATTAAGCTAAGCCGTTTATTTATTTATCAAATATACCATATTATGTATGAGTTTATTATACCTCATTCGACTGATGACGACTCCACAGTGGGAGTCGAAATATATCGTGTATTAATTGTTTTTATTATTTATATGCTCCATATCTACGAGTATAAATAATTAAATGCCATACAAAGGTAATGATAAAAAATAAATTTATTTGACTTTAATTGAAAATTACTTTGCAATGCATGTGCTCGTAAAGGCCCACTTTTTATGCATCAAAACCGAACAGAAAGTCGATTATTTTGCCCTAGGGCT
Organism: Ypsolopha sequella; assembly: GCA_934047225.1. NCBI lineage: Eukaryota > Metazoa > Arthropoda > Insecta > Lepidoptera > Ypsolophidae > Ypsolopha > Ypsolopha sequella. Next base: position 5,894,877 of record OW203998.1, on the reverse strand, counting down.
TTAAATTTTTTTTTTATTATTTATTTACAATGGTTGGCTAACCTGCAGCCTTTCCTGTGTACCATAGACGTTGTACTTTTTTTACACCGTTTAACGGCTATGGATACAGTCCTTTTGAGCCAATTATAATTTAAAGTTCACAAGATTATATTTGTTTTCATTTCCTCACACTATGCATTGAAAAATTTAGTATGATACACGGGCGTAAAAGCAATAAATTACTCGGTTACGTTTAAAACACTCGCTACGCTCGTGTTTTAAATCGTCCTCGTAATTTATTCCTTTGCGCCCTTGTAGCATAAACTACTATTAAAAAGTCAAAACATCAGGTTGTTGTTTCGAAAAAGTTCGTCACACAAAAGTTCGTCACACAAAAGTTCGTCACACAAAAGTTCGTCACACAAAAGTTTTCTTATTTCTATATCTATGTACATACGCAACTTATTGTTATATGAATGTAACATAAAATAAATATACAATGACAAATATAAATATCTGATACTTTTTCTAAGACAGATGCAATAAATGTTGCATATTATTATTATGTTTCATGCGTGACAATCGAAAATAATTTTGGACGATTAATTATGAAACTGTGATTTCAGTGCCATTTATTTGTAAAACTTTTTGGAATCATTTCGCTTTAAATTAATTAAAATATGTGTATTTTTTAATTCTATGACGTAAACCCATATCATTAATAAATAATTAAACTAATAGGAAATATTTGAGAAATAAATAAGAAAACTTGAAAGCTAGCTAGCGATTTTTCTGAGACGCCTCCCTATAGCTTTGTTGGGACACTATCTTAATATAAAGCTTACAAAAATAGGTATTCAATCTTAATAATCTCATCTCAGTCTAACTTATCCAAAAAATGCGAACATTAATTTCGGTTTTCTGAGTTGTTTTATTTATTTTATATATAAATAAAATTATGTTTGCGTGTCCGCTTGGTTATAAATAGTTAGAAAATTGCAGTGAATTAGGTCCACAGGGAAATGCTAGATTGAAAAACATACAATTTATTTATCCAGTCCAGCTCCACGCAGAGAACGGACGACTGAGTTCTATTAGAGCTCGGTTTAAAAGAAGTTCAATTTCATTTCATTTTATTTAGAACATAGATATTACAGCTAAGACTCACTTTGATTTGTGCGAGAAAAGCTCGACATTTCGGTAGACTTAATGCGCCTCTTCCAGCGTCATCCGAAAATGATATTTTTGTCCCTTTTATTGATAACGATATTACTCTTAAACGACATGTTTACACTTTTATAGATTAGGAAAAAAAATACTGAAAATTATTCTATTGTTAAAAGAACAGTAAGGAAATATTGTTCAAAGTCAAGCCGTTGTTATACTAAAATTAAGTAAAATTGGTTATATATTTACCGCCACTAATAGTATTTGTATGGTTATAGCGCTAAAATAAAAGGAAAATATTGCTTAGAAAAATCATCTATGGATTTTTTTTTCCGTCCATCGCGTCTATGTGAAAGGTATTATTTTCCTCTATTTTGCGCTATCCGGAGACCCTGTAACGTTGTCATGCAGTGTGCGCTGATATGAACGTTATTTCAATATATTTTATTTTGATATTTGTACCGACACAAGTCAACTCAAGGTCGTTGGCGACTATCTGTCCCTTAAGAGTGACCCGGGGTACTACGGCGCGTGTGACACCCTCAGTCCTCGCGACGTATCATTCTAATGGTACGGAACCTCATTCCTTGCCTTAAAAGTGTGTAAATTTTTGCGGTAAACATGTTTGCAGAAATATATTTATGTAGTAAGACTTCGTTATGTTAAGCTCGGGCTATTAAAAAACACACCTTTAACTACTCTACTCCATAACAAATATTTTTTTGTAATTCTTCTAAATAATATCACTAAAATTAGGGTGAAGTCTCCATCATAACGATGCATTTAAATTTATTTATTGGTCGCTCGAAGTTGTTATAATTATTTAACCACAAATCTAGACAAGCTCTCAAATTCTCGATTAAATATGGCAAATTTAATATGTGTCCTTGCAAGGAGGACACGTGATATTGTACTTTAATTGTTATACATTTTCATCGTAACGTTTTCTGAGTGTCCTTTTAAATAACCTCTGGGTTTTAATCAAACTCGTACAGTTGAAACCTTTTTAGGGTTCCTTACCCGAAGAACGCCCTATTACTAAGCCTCCGCTGTCTGCCTGTCCGTCCATCCGTCTGTCACAGGGGTCTACAGCTTTAGCCGTTATGGGTAGCCAAATTAACTATTGGCGTCTATCTCGGTAAATAACAAAAAATAAGAAAGTTTTATCCCAAGGTCCCCGTACAAAAAACCTCGAAAAATTATCTACCATTTTTTTTTTAATTATCTTGGTATCCCTCCATTTATCTCCAAAATAGGAGGACCAAAAATGTTGACAAAAATCATGGTAATCTAAATCATTTGTGATTTCGTAAATATTACAGGAAAACATACAGTTCTGTTCTCAGCGGGAGCCGGGCATTGTTTGACAGGCGTTACCAATTTAACGGCTTCTTTGTGTCGCCTTAATGTTCCTATGACATCTGAATTGTTTTAATTTACCATGTTTTCAGGATTTTCGGAACCCTTTGTGCGCGAATCCAACTCGAACTTAACCAAATTTATTACCCACCGGTGGTGGCTAGGGACTTATATGATATAAAACGTGTTTTTTCCCAAAACAAACTCTTGGGATGGCTTCTACCTCATGATGATATTTTAACTGCGGCCCGGTTGACACTTGGAACACCTCTGACAGACTATTGTACCTGTTCCAAAGATTTCAATAGTTTAGATGAGCCCTGGCACCTAGAATCTATTGCATTGTATTTGAATGTGAAATGTCACACTTTTGGCTTTATTCGTATTTCTTGAAATGTTAGTGCACTTTAAAAATGCACACGAAGGCATATTGAGACCCTTTTCTCGTAAAAATTCATTAAGGCGTCCAACTATCACTGTGTTCAGATGAGTTCAGATGTGTTTTGAATGTGAAATGTCACACTTTTGGCTTTATTCGTATTTCTTGAAATGTTAGTGCACTTTAAAAATGCACACGAAGGCATATTGAGACCCTTTTCTCGTAAAAATTCATTAAGGCGTCCAACTATCACTGTGTTCAGATGAGCACTGAATCCAAACGTGTTAGCGTCACCCATTTAAAGGTGGAAACATTTTGGTGCTGTCGTACTACGGTAAGGGCTTATCTTTTCTTTTGAAATCTTTAACCTGTTCAGACTAATTAACAATTCAGTAAGTAGAGTGTCAAATTTAATTACCTCTGGAGGATCATCCACCTACTTTTCATTTAGCCTTGTTTTGTTCCAGGCAGAAAAAAGAAAAAGCTAAATAGAATAGAAAAAACGACACAATACAAAAATAAACAGTGAAATTAAAAGCAAAAAAATGTTTAAACATTTAAATAATATACCTACAAAAGTTATCGCATGCACTGTAAACTAATAGACCAAAGTGTTGAGCCCACGTCTGAATAGCAATCAAATCAGTATTTGTAGTATTAATCGCTCTTTCTTAAGGCGATTACCATCACCAAATTAACAGCTCGATATTTGTCACTACGAATATGGACGCAAACGACATTGAAATAACGTTTATATCAGCGCGCTGCATAGTGGCTGTTACGACGCTCGCTGCGTCCTTCATAGGGCGAAATAGGAGAAAATTATACTTTTCACTTGGACGTGATTGTTCGATTAAATAATCATATGTTATCTTTATAGATATCAAGTTTATCTATTTATCAAAGCATAAATGAATTAAAAAGGCCAAGCCACTTAGGAGCAGTAGGAAATTTAAGCCAAAAAACAGCATTCAGTTAAAAAAAAAATTCATGTAGAAGTTTTGGTGGTATGAAAAATAAAAATGTTGCTTATGTTGTCTAAGGGTTGATTATTCATAATAAATTTTTTCATTATTTTTGGTTTGGCCATAAACGAGGAGTAGGCTTTAGAAAGTACCCATTTGGCAATAGTAAGACCCTTAATGCACGTTTGGCATCCTTATTACCTGGATCAGTACCAGCATCAAAGTGTGCGTAAATCTGATCGGAAAATCATAACGGCAGTTGAAATTATTATAAAAGTATGAAAGTATTATTTAAAAAAAAATCCTTTGCCCGCTAAGGTTTGCTGGAATAAATTTCTTTTTATATATCTTCTAATTTATTATAAGTCTAAACTGTTAAGCGCGCTTTTGCATGAAAAATCGAATTATGACGGAGACACATTAAGCGATCATACGGCATCTTTGCCCCGTTTTCGGTTAGGTGGTTATTTTATCAACACCCCCCTAAATGTTTTCTTCTCGAATTAAAAGGTAGTGCTGGTTCTCGAGTTAAAATGGAACACACATAAATAATACACATACAGACAGACTAAAGTTCTAATAAATTTAGTTTTGGCATCAGTGGGGGGACATACGTACTTTTGTGTTTTTTTAAAGATTTCTCGAAACTAGTGCCAGTAAATATAGTTAATATCTACAATTTGATACCCATATTGTATTTTTAGGATAATTTTTTTTTCTCACTTTTGTTTTGGAAATAATTTGAACAATTTGAAATTTTTCATATTTTTTTTACACCGTAATATGTGAGCAAATTAATGCTATTTTTGTGCCAAATCACATGACTTTATCATTAACGGTGCTAAAGTTATGAGGCTGTGACATACGGACGGACGGACAACGGAGTCACACCATTAAAGGTTCCTTTTGTACCTTTTAGGTACTACGGAACCCTAAAAATGATACACGGAACGTGACAATTTTATTGGTATTATTTTAATTAATAATGAAATGATTAAAATGAGCTCAAACGAAGAAATTATAATCCGATGAAAATATTTTGAATGAAGCTCCAAACAGTGAATATCTGACGTCAAGGTAAGTGTTATTCTAGAAGATTCTAGTAGAAACCTTTGCTACAAAAAGTACCTAGCATATCAACTTTTTTGAATTTGTAAAAAGTAAAAACGTAATTTTTACTAATAAAATTGTTTGAATATCCACACATTGTTTGCGCCTAAACTGCCGGCTGCAGCGGTAATACCTATACTATACCTTTATGTATCTCTATACACAATATTCGGGTGGAGACACGATGAACCAACAAACTAAAATTTTATGATGGATGGGATTTTTATACGCAATGGCCATTACGAGGAGAATACATGCCAATGAACTTGAAAGCTGTGATTAAGGTCCGGTTTAATTCAGATGTTGTGTTAGTAAAAGACTTCGATGAACAATATATGAACGAAGGTAAAAAAATGAAAAAATAAACTTCAGAATATCTGGAATGTAAATTACAAATTTGAAATTTTTATCAATGACTTATAGTTCCATCCATCAGCCTAGTTTATCCACTGCTGGACATAAGCCTTTCCAGGACTTAGCCTCTCCCGGCGGTCATCCTGGAAGAATTGCCCATACTCACACACGCTGGGCAGGTGGTTTGGCGAGCGCGGTGCCGGAACCCTCGCACCAGTGACGCCGCTGCCCGTCACCAGTCTGTTCTATGTAAGGCCCGGCTATTAGGGATTGATATACCGCCATCTATCGGTCCCAGGCATGGTCGGCCTCCTGGTCTTTTGCCTGTGAGCTGTCCTCTTACTCTCCCCCGAATTACTTCGAGGGGTCTCCAAGTAAGATGATCCCGGCATCAGCTCTACCACCTATAAAACTATTTAAATAAATACTAAAACAAGGTCCAAATTAAGACTAAGGTCCCATTTAATTGACCATTATGCAAAGAAACAAATTTAAATTTGTAATTATTAGATACAATTAGTCAAATTGAAGATATCACAACACTAAATGAATCACTCCTAATATTTTTTAAAGAATTTTAGTAATTATAATTGTAATTTTATTATTTATTGACGTATTATTTCTTCTATATCGCGCGGTCATCGTAACAGCCACTTTGCAATAAGCAATGTACCGACACATATCGAGCTGCCAATTTGGCAGTAGTATGCGCCTTAAGGGGGAAGTAGTCGCCAGCGACCTTGAATCGACCTCTGTCGATACACATATCAACAGAAACTGGGTTGCTGTCGCTGGGTCTCCAGATAGCGCAAAATTGGAGAAAATAATACTTTTCAAATGAACGCGATGGACAAATAAAAATTCCATAAATGATTTTTCTAAGCAATATTTTTTTTGTATTTTAGTGCAAGAACCATATAATATATTTTACTTAATTTCAGTCTAAAAACAGTTTGACTTTGAACGCGAGAATGATTTCCTTAAATGAAGCTGTGCATTATAGTTTAATTACCAAATAACATTTTTTTTTATAATTTTTAAACATAGGTCTTTATCAAAACAGTAATTTTTGGATGTCGCTGGGAAGAGGTGCCTTAAGATGAACGCGCTCGCCCAGAAATAGGGACAGTGCCAGCAGGCGAGGCATTAAGACGATATGTAAATGTTTTAGCGTCCCTGTTACTCCAAATGCAAAAAAACCCTCAGTGCGAGAGAGACGGATTCGAGGAAAAGTAGCAAAATGTCAGTTTTTTTTTAATATAAAGTGTAAGTACATTGCTATCAAAATTTCGTTTGACCAGGTCCTAGATATCGTCAAAACCCATCTAATAAAATATAATCGCAGTCCATATGTCATTCCAAATTGTCAAACCAGGAGAAATGGTTTCGAAAAAGACCTCATTTCAATAAATATTTCTATCGAGCCGAATTTCTCCAATCGCGTTTCTGTTTTAGCAGATCCCTAGAAAAAGAATTCAAAAATAACATACTATTTTAATAAAATAATATATTATTTACTGAAGTAGATATGCAAGTTCTTAAAAAGTCGATTTTTTTTCCGTAGCGCCTTTAACTCACGGAGCAATTAACAAGAGGAGCTGGTGTATGAATGGTGCCATGATACGATCAATGGTGTCATTACGTCACAAAAGGGGGCAATTGCGATTGGTGACATGTGCTCTGTGTGCTCTGTGATTGGCGGAATGGCGAAGCCAACCTTCACCGTACCTCTACCTTCCACCCCGCGTAGTGTCTAATGAACTTTAATCAAATTCCTCTTTTTAATTGCTCCGTGCGTTACCCAGTCTACTCAGTGACTTCCACAAAAGCTACAGAAGTCGTTACGTAATCAGACTAATGATTGATACATGAACTAATTGTAACTTTACGTAACTGCCTGTAACTTCCAATACGGCTTCCGATGACGTCATTCCACAAGACGACAAGTCGGTTGGCGGCATGGTTTTACAAGCGAAGATCTGACACAAGAACATGGACAACGACAGACTTTTGAGGGTGCTTTGGAAGAAATAAGGTCTCTCCTTATATTGACAAAAGACATTTGATTTGTTTTTAGGGTTCCGTACCCAACAGTGGCGTGCACAGAACTTTTTGCTAGAAAAGCAAGCAATTGGTAAAGAATAACAATAAAAAAATATGAAAAAATTTCAATACCACTTTGGAAAAAAAAAATTGCATGACGCCAGAGTAGACAATGTCTACCCTAGAGTGAAAATTTCCTATACAATAAATTTTTTTTTCAAAGTGATATTTAAATTTTTTCATATATTTTTTATTGTTATTCTTGACCAATTGCTTGCTTTTCCAGCAAAAAGTTCTGTGCACGCCACTGTGGTACCCAAAGGGTAACCAAGGGGACCCTATTACTAAGCCGGTCTGTCCGTCTGTCAGTCTGTCACCAGGCTGTATCTCATGAACCGTGATAGTTAGACAGTTTAAATTTTCGAAGATGATGTATTTCTGTTGCTGCTAAAAAACTAAAAATACAAACACTAAAAAACAGAATGAAATAAATATTTAAAGGGGCTCCTATATGTACAACAGACATGTTTTTTTTGCCGTTTTGAACCCTTCGTGCGCGAGTCTGACTTGCCCTTGGCCGGTTTTTTATTAACTGAACGTACCATAAAAAAATGTATTGTACTTTCGTCTAACAATACATTTCCAACCAATTTTTTTTTCGTTTTTAGACGTAAATCTGAACATGGTCAAGAGACCGACTTGTTTTCTTTTTTTTTTTACATAAGATAGGTAATATCAATATGAACTGAATCTACTAAAATTCAATATCTTTTGACCTACAAAATATTTTAGTATTAGTTAAAACACTAAAATTTGTTTTTTCACTGCGTGATTATTAGTATTAACCATCCAAGAAAAAGAGGCCAATGAGTCAACACATAATATTTCGCCTAAAAGCTAATAAAGTCTTTGCCATTGGATTTATTGTGCTGGATGGGTAATAAAAAAAGTAGCTAGGTTGAAAGGATAATATTGTTGGGTCTAAGTCCAAATGTCTAGGGTCACGAAAAAGCTTAGATCATGTGTTGTCGTAGAAATCTGTTACACCGATGTCAAAATGATCTATTTTATGGACATAAAGACAATAATGGATTCACAGTTCTTAGTTATGTTTGTGTCGTGACCATATCGTAGAATTGAACATTTCATGATCTGGTTGGCCATATTGTATTTCTGTTAAAACTGGGAGGGTCGCCTCGCTCAGCTCCGCTTCGCTCGGCTCTCCAAATGTATTTACATGTAAACCTAACACGCTCCATCTCGCTCCGCTTCGCTTCGTTCGTCGTCGCACCTATTTTTTACTTTTTTCTGTTTTTTTTATTTCCAGTATAGATATAAATTATACAACTTGCAAAACTTTGCGTAAATACGAGGCAATATTCACGATATCCCGACAGCTATTATGATGGTGTTTCATCAAAATTTGCTTTTTGGGCTGTATAGAGACGAAGTTGGATGTCGCTAGATAATTATGAAAAAATATATAAAGAAAATAAGCTGTTGACTAGTTTTTACCTTTACGGTACCTAAGTATCTATGTTAATTTCTTTTATTGCCTTTTCTTTAAGTTATTTGAGAAAATGTTGAATTACTTAAAAGATGTGAATAATGATTTAAGTATTGACAGTGAATATTCGAAATTTAATTTTATTTGTGGATATTTAAAGCAATTCTTCACGACTTCAATGTATCGAGAAATATAAGCCACTCAATGGAAAGAAGAATGGTTGGATTGGATCTGTTTATTTTCAATCCACTGAACTCATTCCCTGCCGTATTCGATAAAATAAAATACCTTCAATTCTGGCAGATGTTGGTTTAATACTCCAAGAGCAGATGCCATAAAATTGCAACGGCCGAAATATGCCATAAGTTTTAGAATTCCATCCATCAGCCTAGTTCGTCCACTGCTGGACATAAATAAGCCTTTCCAGGACTTTGCCACTCCCGGCGGTCATCCTGGAAGAATTACCCATACTCACACGCTGGGCAGGCGGGTTGGTGAGCGCGGTGCCGGAACCCTCGCACCAGTGACGCCGCTGCCCGTCACCAGTCTGTTCTATGTAAGGCCCGGCTATTAGGGATTGATATACCGCCATCTATCGGTCCCAGGCATGGTCGGCCTCCTGGTCTTTTGCCTGTGAGCTGTCCTCTTACTCTCCCCTGAATTACTTCTAGGGGGTCTCCAAGTAAGATGGTGGTACCTCCACAGTCGAGCCCGGCATCAGCGCTACCACCTGATTTAGAATTATTTTCTGTAAAATTAAAATGGTTTTTCTATTTATATTACTAGTTTTCTCGATTAAAAACCTATGGCGCCTATTTCATACACTTTGTAGTCTTCATAAAACGTGACTAGGTTACCACATTTATTTATCACGTGTTAAGGGTTGATTCTATGGATTTATAACAAAATGAAATTGTACCGGCAACAACTTTTAGCTAAGACAACTTTTATCAAAAGTTTGCAACATGAATAAACATATTATCAATGATATTATGGTCCATCCATCCATCAGCCCGTATTCTTCCACTGCTGGACATAGGCCTCCCCAATATTACGCCACTCTTGGCGGTCCTCAGTCATCCTCATCCAGCCGCCACCCGCAAGGTCCTTCAGATCGTCAGTCCAGCGGGCACGAGGGCGGCCTACGCTGCGCTTTGCCGTACGTGGTCTCCATTCCAATGCCTTACGGCCCCAACGATTATCACGTCGGCGACAAATATGGCCAGTCTACTGCTACTTCAACTTACTGATCCGGCAGGCTATGTCGGACACCTTCGATCTCTGACGGGTATCATCGTTTCGGATTTTATCCATCAGAGATATCCCAAGCACAGCCCGCTCCACAGCTCGTTTAGCGACCTTAAATCGGCGGATCAAGCCTTTGGTAAGAGACCACGTCTCAGCCAGATATTATGGTAGCTTCAAAATATGTGGTTCTGCTATAAAAGTACAATTACACAAAGTAGGAAGGCAAAGGGAACTTAGCCTATACAGCCATGTCTGAGATTTTATTAGGGAATAGTTCGAATGATGGCGGACAGTGGACTGCGATTGATTTTAATTATGGTAGAACTTGTGATCGGACCCTTGTCGTTGTCTCAGATGCACGGTAATAAACAGCTGGATTGTGTGCGTCATTTATTAGATTAATAACTTTACTGCTTTTTTATTATTCTGAACAAAAATAATAAGTTAAGGCTAAGGTATTCACAAAAATGGTGTGTTCAACTGAAACTTAAGTAAGGCAAAGCCTGTCATTTAAGAGTCAGTTGCTTCTGCTCGTAGGGACACAGTTTAGTTAATACAGGTAGCCGAAAAAGAGAAAAGCATGCAATTTATTAAAGCGTTTTATATTTACAAAAATTATATAAAAATTAACATGAGTGTATGTAAGGGTGTGTGTGTATATGTGAGAGGGTGTCTTTGCGGCTAGAGTATTGTGCGGTCTTTACCTTGTCAAAAATCCTTGTTGTGCGGTCTTTCTGATTATGCGGACGTCCGCATAATATTTTGGCAGACCTTTAAATATACTCGTAGCTATCGGATCGTCGTGCTCTGATTGGTCGACTGGTGAAATCTGGGAGAATTTCAATAAGGTGGCGCACAACCAGTATTTCTGTCAAGTTGAGTTAACACATGCAAAAATATAGTTCAAGTGTGTAACCACCACGTGGCGCCACCAGTCCAAAAAATGTATAACTTAGTTCGAAAATGATAAAATGCGGACGTCAAAGTAGGACCGCACTTTATACAAATAACGAACCAACCTTACTTTCTCGTGTGTAAAAAACAAATGTGAGTTAAAGTAATCATCTTAAAATGCAAAATTTAAAATAGGACCGCACTTTATACATAAATTGAATTCACCCTACTTCTTGGTGTGTGAAAAACAAGTCTGAGGTAAGGTAAGCACCTAAATATAAGTTAATTTTTTTATCCAAATTCATTCTGGATAGTCGGTAAGTGTTCAGTATCAAGGTTCGATGACCCTTTTTGTTAAATTCGTATTATTTTTTGTTTTCCTTGCAAACGCAAGCCCATCCATCAGCTCGTATTCGTCCACTGCTGGACATAGGTCTCCCAATATTACGCCACTCATGGCGGTCCTCAATCATCCTCATCCAGCCGCCACCCGCAACGTCCTTCAGATCGTCAGTCCAGCGGGCACGAGGGTGGCCTACGCTGCACTTTGCTGTACGTGGTCTCCATTCCAATGCCTTACGGCCCCAACGGTTATCACAAATATGGCCAGTCCACTGCCACTTCAACTTACTGATTCGGCAGGCTATGTCGGTCACCTTCGATCTCTGACGGATACCTTCGTTTCGGATTTTATCCATCAGAGATATCCCAAGCATAGCCCGCTCCATAGCTCATTGAGCGACCTTAAATCGGCTGATCAAGCCTTTAGTAAGAGAACACGTCTCAGCGCCATACGTCATCACTGGAAGGACGCACTGGTTGTAGACTTTAGCCTTTAAGCACTGCGGTATTGGTGACGTAAATATGTGACGCAACTTCCCGAATGCTGCCCACCCCAAGCATATTCTTCTGTAACCCTCGGAGTCGAAGTTGCTTTTACACAGCTGGATAGCGTGACCAAGGTAAACATATTTTTGAAATACTTCGATGCTGACATTGTCGACGGTTACTGGCCTTTGGATGACATGACAGTTGAACATGACCTTGGTCTTATCCAAGTTCATCCGCAGGCCCACTCGTCTGGAATAATCACTTAGGCTGCGCATCATTTCCTCCAGTTCTTGCAGCGATTCCGCCATTATCACGATGTTATCGGCAAAGCAAAGATGTGAAATGTACTCTCCGTTCACATTTATACCTCTACCATGCCAGTTCAGTGTTTTAAAGACGTCCTCCAGCGCAGCGGTAAACAGTTTTGGGGAAATAAAATCCCCCTATCTCACGCGCTCACGGCGTATCGGTCTTGTTAGTACACCCTGTACTTGTACGGACATGGAAACGGAGTCATACAGACATTTCAGCATCTCCACGTAACGCCAGTCAACTTGGCATCCAAGTTTCGATGGAGTCGAAGGCTTTCTCGTAGTCCACAAACGCTAGACATAAAAGCTAATTATACTCTTTGTTTTCTGTATGATTTGCCTTAGCGTACAAATGTGATCCACGGTGCTGTAGCCTTTTCGAAACCCAGCCTGCTCTGGAAGTTGGAAGTCGTCGAGAAAAAGTTTTGAGAAAATCTTGTAGGTGTGGCTCAGGAGCGCGATTGGCCTACAGTTATTCTGTAGCATTTTGTCCCCTTTCTTGAAGAACAAAATTACCAGGCTCCTGCTTCACTCCTTTGGCGTAGTTCCGGTGCGAATGACGGCATTAAAGAGGTCCTGTAGCTGTCTGAGTATAGGGTAACCTCCAGCTTTCAGAAGTTCGGTTGTGATGCCATCTTCGCCCAGCGCCTTATTTTTTAGCTCCTCAAGAGCTATCCTAATCTCGCCCATTTCGACATCCGAGAGTTCATCGGTGTAGTGGCGCATCAATGGTGCACGTTTGTCGCGGGAAGTTGGCTTGGGAGCGTGTGAAGGATATAGGAGCCCATAGAAATTCTCGATTTCAGTGAGGATTTCTGGCCTAAAGGTAACAGTTCTACTGTCAGATGTCTTCAGCTTCGTCAGATTAGTCCTTCCCAACAGCTTTGCAAAAATTTTTGAGCCTTTGTTTCGCTCAATCGCTACTTTAATGATGCGAGTGTTATGTTGGCGCAGGTCAAAACGAATTTGCCTTTTAACGCGCTTATTAAGAAGGGGGTAATCTGTCGAATCTGAAGACATTTCCCGTCTTTGCTTCATCAGGTCCAAAGTTCCGCTTGAAATCTTGGACTCCTTATTCTTTCGCTCGGGCTTAAAATAAGCCCTGCCAACTTCACGCATGACATTCGTGAAATTGTTAACAAGCTGGTCGACGTGTTCAGTGGTTTCCAACAAGATAAATTGGTTCTAAAGTTCCATTTGGAATTTCTCGGATCATTTCTCTCCAGCTGTAAGTTGATATTCCAGATGCTTCCGACAAGTCGGTGATCGCTACTAGTACTAAACCTATTGATCACGGAGACATCTTGGAATATGTGCTTTTGATTCGTCATGATGAAGTCTATCTCATTTTTTGTCTTACCATCGGGGCTTCACCAGGTCCATTTCCTTTGAGGCTTTTTTTTGAAGAATGAATTCATCAAATAGAGCCCCTGGCTTTCAAGGAAGCTAACCAGCATCTGACCCCTAGGATTTCTACAGCCATAGTCGTGCGGTCCGATTACCGATTCACCACACTCATGTACATGTACCCCCACTTTGGCTTTGAAGTCCTCCATAACAACGCTATGATGTGTCTTGGTGGTATTATTTTTGGCCTTAGTAATGTCATCATATATGGCCTCGACATCATCATAGGGGTCACTCTTGGCGGTCCTCAGTCATCCTCATCCAGCCGCTACCCGCAACGTCCTTCAGATCGTCAGTCCAGCGGGCACGAGGGCGGCCTACGCTACGCTTTGCTGGACGTGGTCTCCATTCCATTGCCTTTCGGCCCCAACGGTTATCATGTCGGCGACCAATATGGCCAGTCCAATGGTGGTCGGGGAGTGTAATTTCGTATACAAAACCATTATAGTGCGAACGGTGTGTTATTCCGTACGTAAGACCACCAAAGTGCGGACAGAGCGTATAATTTAGTACGGTATTTCATCAAAATGCGGTCGCTGTGTAATTTCGTTCACAAAACCATCAACGTACGGACGTTGTGTTATTTGGTACGTTAACCCACTAAAGTGCGGACTCTGTGTATTCACGTCCGCAAAACCCTTGTTGAGCGGACGGCCCGCACAATATTTTAGGACCGCACAAGCCGTATTTTTGACAAGAACTTTGATTGCTTCTATCTCCGTCTCCAGTGAGTGTAAACGAAATTCTGTTAGATGTTCATGCTAGAAAAAGACAGCCGTACATCGTGTAAGCAAATACACTCGCCTAAGTCAACAGGAAAGGTAGGACCGCACAATGAGGATTTTGGTACAAGTCCGCACAACATTTGTCCCGCGAACAAGGGTGTGTAAATGTAAGTATGAGTGTGTGAGAATATATATCCATTGCAAGCAGATAAAATCACGGAATACTTTAAACTGTGCTTAAATCTATGAACCTCAAATATAAACCTCAAAAATCTATACACATAACCTGCGGGTCTACCGCGTAATTCTCATTTTCATCAACATCAACTTGAGATTGAAATTTGACGTGCGTGCGACGACGCCCGCCTAACATGCCATCTCTTTTGCACGCGTTGAATTTCGCATGCATTTGCTTGAAGTTGATACAAATGAGAATTACGCGGTAGAGCCCCTGGTTAAACATAGTGAAAAAAAAAATTTAATTGCTCAAAATTTTGATTACAAAATATTACATACTTAATTTTTTTTAATCCAAGAATACAGCATGGATCGATTTCCAATATCAATGCAATATTGCAATCAATACAATATAAATATCAATTCAATATCAACAATATAAGCAATTATCAACTTGATGATAATTAAAGGAATTATAATTAAAATGTTTATTTATGCTTCACGCAGATTTCAAGAAACCTTTAAAGTCTACAAAAGAAAGTATCTTCACCCTTATTACCAGAAATAAAATAAATATATCGTCACGACATAAATCCCCTAGGGGGTGTCAGAGGTGTTCCGAGTGGAAACTGTGAAATGCAAGGCACAGCCCATACTCGGTACACCTGCGTTTCATCGACGATTATTATGTCCCAACGTGATGGGTGGTGAGCCCTATCGTCGTACTTTGGGCACAAATACACGCTTTTTAGGGCATGCAGTTTCCTTTACAATGTTTTCCTACACCTTTCAGCAAGCGGTAAGTAAGAACAAATGCTATGCACATAAATTCCGAAAAACTCATTGTTGCATGCCCGACCGGGATCGAACCTAGGATCTCAAGATTGAGAGGCCAGTTTTCTACCCCTGAGCTATCGCCAATTTTTAGGGTTCCGTACCCAAAGGGTAACCAACGGAACCCTATTACTAAGACTCCGCTCTCCGTCTTACAACAGGCTCATGAATGGTAGGGGAGCCCAGCGGGCTAAAAAAATATCATAATCAGGGCAAAAAAGGGATAGCTACGCAGATGGAAGCTGATGAGAGATTACTAAAAATATATATGATAAGTCCCAGATAGGGGGCGTTTGCACGGGGGGGGGGAGGGGATTAAAGATGGCTGCTGCCCATCATCTTTAAAAAAATCCATTTGCTGCTGTGTGGTTAGGTTATTGAGTTTGGTATCATTTTTGTGTAAATCGATGGTGTAGAAGTCATTTCTGGTATTCATTTGCATAGTTTTCTAAGAATTTTTTCGAGAAATTGGCAAAGAAATCAAAATGATACCAAACTCAATAACCTAACCACACAGCAGCAAATGGATTTTTTTAAAGATGACGTATATTTTCAGTAATCTCTCATCAGCCTCTATCTGCGTAACTATCCCTTTTTCACCCTGATTATGATATTTTTTAGCCCGCTGGGCTCCCCTACCAGAACCTTGATTTAGACAGTTGAAATTTTCACAGATGACGTATTTTCTAAAAAACAGAATAAAATAAATATTTAAGGGAGCTCCCATACAACAAACGTGATTTTTTTGCCGTTTTTATAAATAATGGTACGGAACCTTTCGTGCGCGAGTCCGACTCGCACTTGGCCAGTTTTTTAAATTGTATTTTATTCCTTATTATTATTTTTTCTTCTTTTAAAAAGATAAATGTAAAGATTTGAAACACAAAAAGTGGTCGCAAAAAGATTGAAAAATAGAAAAAAACAAGAAAACCAAAGCTTTCCAAACTCTGGTTTGGAAAAAATTTCCAAACATTTCGATAACTTTAGCTGTTAAATACATAACAACACATATATTCAATACGTACGAAACCCCTCACGTGGGAGTTCTACTAAAGTAGGGCCACTGAGTGATGGCACTTATGACAGCTGCATTTAGTGATGAGGTACATTTCAAATTTCGGTTAAAAATGAAAATCAAGTGTGAGTTTACTCAACATTAGACACGTCATTCAACATTCAACATAATGATACAAAAGGAAAATGTGCCAAAACCAGTGGCGTAGCTATCGGAGGGCTATGCGGTGTAGTGCCCCGGGGCCCCCAAGAGATCTTTAAATATCTAAATCGAAAAAAGTATTTTAATATCATTTATTTTCGTTTAGTTTAACATCGTCATTGTTTTGTTTTTAATTAAATATTATTGCGTAACTTGGCGACCTCAAACACGACCTATAAAAAATGAGAAACTTAAAAAAAAATCTCTTTTTCTATACGAATTCTATTGAACAATAAAGCAACATTCAAATCGAAAAATAATAACCGAAACAAATAGAACATCACTATCAACAATGAAGTATTACATTTTTAATTCACACTTGGTTATAAATAATTACGATACTTTGTAGGCATTTAAACGTCATAGGCGCCATCACTCAGTGGCTCTATTGTAGGGCTTGAGTAATTTTCGAGTCTCAGCTATGAAGAATTGGCTTTCGTAAAAATTGGAATTTAAATTTTTACACTATCAATAAATACTTCAACTGTTATCGTTGTTGAAAGAAAAAATCGAAACACAAAAGTTTATATTTAATCGTGACAACTGGACATGAATAAACAATTTATTTACTTCACTTTTGCAAGGAAAATATATAATTTGGCATCAAAAGGAAAACGGGAACTGGAAAATTCAACAAGAATTTTTCTTAAATTGCCTATTGATGCTGTCAATTGCTCTTTCGTCTTGCTGTTAGTGTACAGTGGGGGCGGAAGCTGGAGCGTTTAGGCGGTAAGGGCCCCCTTATCCCTGACATTGAGCACCTCATTTTGTATCAAGTAGAACTGAACTTTATGGCGTTGACTTATTGTTTAAAATAGCGTGCTTTAAGCCATGGCTCTTACGACAGTCAAAACATCGCGCGCTCTAAATAAAAACGTTTTTCACTCATAGAACGGTTTTACGGTGAAATTTTCAGAAATCTATTCGCCAAAGTACTTACTAAATTCCTTAATTTTCATGTAAGTCGGTATTGTAAATTAAAATTTATTTCGTTTATATATAAATATAAAAATATAAAACGAAAAAAACATTAAAAGTCGAAAAAGTTTCGGTTTTTTTTTCGATCGAGCAAATTATAACGTACCGCGTTCTGAACCGCAAAAAATCTACAGAAAGGATGTACCTCTGTAAAATATATATTTTGTCACACATAAATATCACAATTTCATGATTTAAAATTAATTATAAAAGAGACAAAATTGGGATAAGCCCCCCTTCATACAAGAGGTAAAAACTGAATGTGAAGTCAACAGTTTACTCTCTTTATTTTTATTTTTCATAAGTATTATCTAGCGACTTCTAATTGCGTCTCTATACAGCCCAGAAAGCAAAATTAGTATGTACTATGTACGTAGTATACTTTAGTCGTATTCCTATCATATGTTGTAAGGGGTAGTATTTAAACGAACTAATATAAATTCAAATTAAAGGTGTCAAAAATACTGAATATAGCGTACTAAGTGGGCGAAAGACTGGGTGAATAAAAATGTTGAAAACGGCGACTTGAAAATACAAATTTGAGTTGAGTTGAATAATTCTCAGGCGAACAATTTTCTTTTTTAGTGACAATTTAATTTTTAGTAATAAAACTAGGGACGTCGCCTCGCTCCGCTCCGCCTCGTTGTAAACCTAACACGCTCCCCTTCGCTTCGCGCGGCGGTAGCACAATAATTATTTATAATTTTCTACTCGACTTTTTCTTTTATAATAATTGTTAATACCGTCACACACGACCTAACAGTATCAAGGCACACATTTGATGATAAATCGCGTGGTTTGGATTTTTTTTTATCTGAACTCAATGCCGGAGTTAACTTAAACCTGTCAATTGTAAATAAAACAAAATCAAAACTTTTTTATCAAAAAAGCCTGAAGATGTTATTATAACGAAACCAGTCGCTGGTGTAATATAAAAAAAACAGTGAAACAGTTATCAAGAATTTGTTTTATTTACAACTAGCGACCCGCCTCGGCTTTGCACTGGCATATATTATACATATAAACCTTCCTCTTGAATCACTCTATCTATTAAAAAAATGCATCAAAATCCGTTGCGTACTTTTAAAGATCTAAGCATACATAGGGACAGACAGATAGCGGGAAGCGACTTTGTTTTATACTATGTACTGATATGTTGCAAATGTTCCATCAAGAATCAACAACAACAAGTGATGATGATGATTCATCTGACCGAGTTCGGTCACGGCGACTGTTGCGGCTGTGGAGAGCGTCGGTCATGTGCCCTCATGTGACTTATGTAGCCTATCTTGTTTGTGAAAGTGCGGTTGCACAGGCTACATGTAAGTTTTCCATTGTAGTAGTTGTATTGTATGGCAGCTGGTGGTCTACATCGGAGTTCATCACGTCTGGCGTCAAGAGCAGCTCTTCGTTTAGCCTCGAACTCGAAGATGTTAGTGTTGACTGTATGCCGCCACACAGTTCGGTCTTCAGCCTGGTCAACGACAAGCATCAATTTCTTAAACCTGTCTTCCCGATTGAAAATTTTTAGGTGTTTTTTAATTTCTATCGCTTCTCGCACAATCCTTGGGTAGTAGTGGCGGTCAGTGGAGAGGGTTTTTCGGTCATGAAGCTCAATCCAGAGGCTTGAATCAGCTGTTAACAGGCATTCTGCATTCGTTGATTTGTTTATTTGTCTGTTTAATTTACAGCTGTGATGTGCTCTTTGACCCATTCGGCTATGGTTCGCTTTGTTTGGCCAATATATACACTTCCACAGTCGCACTTTATTTTATAGACACCAGCAGTCATGTGTGGTATAGCATCCTTTGGTGAGCGAATATGATTAGATACGATTATGTTTATTTTGCGAAATCCATCGCTATGAATACTCTAAATATTATTGGAGTGCATTGCAAACTAGAAAATATCAATCAGAAACAAATGGAAAGACAAGAATTTGAAAAAATTCCCCGGGCTAGGATTCGAACCTGCGACCTCTTGTTATCAAGACGAGAGCGCTACCAATTGCGCCACCGAGGCTCCTACCTAGACCGGCGAATTCTTCCATCATACTTGTCCACTGTTATTTTTGCATCTGCTTGATATACTAGCTTGTACTGCATATACAGAACGCTCACGAGGGCGTTATGTGATTTCACGCCTTGTTCTTAAGAAACAGATGGCGCTGTCGTCGCTACAATATTGTTGCTTCAGACAGTTAAGAAACACACAGTTCTCATTAACTAAGATTATGTTTATTTTGCGAAATCCATCGCTATGAATACTCTAAATATTATTAGAGTGCATTTCAAACTAGAAAAGATCACTCAGAAACAAACCCAAAGACGAGAATTTGAAAAAATTTACCGGGCCAGGATTCGAACCTGCGACCTCTTGTTATCAAGAAAAGGGGAATTTTTTCAAATTCTTGTCTTTGGATTTGTTACTGATTGATATTTTCTAGTTTGTAATGCACTCTAATAATATTTATGATTAGCTACTTTGGAAGACGGCAAATATACAGACTTCATGGAGTATTTATTTAAAAGCTGTTCCAATTTTGTTCGTTATTCCTTTCATCTATGGCATGAACGCTCTCTGTCGGCTGACCTCAGGATGTTTTTCCTTCCTCTGTTTTCGTTTTTGCCTACCCACCTTGTATCCATTACGTTTAATAACCTCCTGAACATGTGAAAGTTCCTGTCCTGAATGTTCAGGGTAGCAGAGATTGTATGCTCTGCTGGTGACACAACCGATTGTAGGTGATGACGATGGTGGTGTGAAGACGCGTGCAGTGGGAGTCGGCTTCCTATACACAGAGTGTGCCAATGAACCGTCATTTCTCTTCATTATCTTCTCGTCAAGAAAAGCCAAGGATGTAATTTTTTCTAATTCATAAGTAAACTTAACCTTCGAACAAAGGCGCTACGGAAAAAAAATCGACACTTTAAGAACTTGCATATCTACTTCAATAAATAATAAATGAATAAATAAAAATAAAATAAATTCTTTATTTACCAGAGAAAAGTCCAAAATTACAATTAAATTATAAGTTAAATTATAATGTATTATTTTGATAAAATAGTATATTATTTTTGGATTATTTTTCTAGGGATCTGTTAAAACAGAAACGTGATTAGAGAAATTCAGCTCGATAGAAATATTTATTGAAATGACGTCTCTTTCGACACCAAATCTCCTGGTTTGACAATTTAGAATGACATATGGACTGCAATTATATTTTATTAGATGGGTTTTAACGGTATCTAGGACCTGGTTAAACGAAATTTTGATAACAACTTTAGTTCATTTTATATTAATAAAATACCGATTTTTTGCTACTTTTCCATGAATCCATCCCTCTCGCACTGAGGGTTTTTTCGCATATGGAGTGACAGGGACGCTAAATCTTTTACATATCGCTTTAATGGAGTTTAGATGTTTACTGTACTGTTCCACTTGCTCATTACCTCCTTCGATAACACAGAGGATGTCATCCAAAGGATATCGATTCCAAAGTCGTACTGTAGGTAACCTGGATCATAAAGCTTCTTCTATGAAAACTAATATATTTTTTTCTATATAAGGGGAGACCTAATTTCTTTCAAAGAACCTTGGAAAGTCTGGGTCTGCCTGATATCACACATAAATGCTCAAACATGAAGTCGATATTTGCGTCGATTCGGTGTAACACGTATTTTAAGCGTTCTGCCTCTTTAGGGTTCCGTAGAACCTAAAACGTACAAAAGGAACCTTTATGTTAAGACTCCGTTCTCCGTCCGTCCGTATGCCACAGCCTCATAACTTTAGCACCTATAAAGATAAATACATGAAATTTGACATACAAAATTGCATTAATTTGCCCACATATAACGGTGTAAAAACTATATGAAAATTTTAAAATTGTTCAAAATATTCCAAAAACAAATTGACAAAAATAAAAAATATTATCCAAAAAATACAATTTGGATATAAAATTTTAGATATTAAAAAACTAATTGTAAAAATATATACTTTTGCTACATTTACTGGCAGTGGTTTCGAGGAATCTTTAAAAAACCACTAAAAAATTAATGCCCCCTCCCCTATCTCCGAAACTGGTAGACCGAAAAATATGAAAAAAAAAACGTCGATTATAGATCATAACTGGTTAATTACAGGAAAACTATAAAGTGGAGCATAAATGAGAAATAAAAAAAAAGAAGTAAAATAAATAAAAAAAATATTTTATAAAAACACAATATAGCCCATATTTAAAATTAAATTTATAAATATAAATACAATTAAATTGTAGGTATTAAAAAGTTTATTGTGAAAATATATGGTTTAGCTATATTTTATTACATATATTTCGAGAAATCTTTGAAAAACCATAAAAAAATTTATGTCCCCCCTTATCTCCAAAACTGGTAAACCAAAAAAATATGAAAAAATCATGGTAATATGTTTTTACGTCAAGGTTACAGGGAAAATAAAGCGGTTGAGAAATTCACGTAAAAAAATGACAAATTAAACTTATCATCCACAATACGGAACCCTAGGTACGCGTCTGACTCGCACTTGGCCGGTTTTTTTACCTGTATCGATAACACAAAGACAGGACGCTTAAGGCACTACGGAAAAAAAACTTGCATATCTACTTCAGTAAATAATGTATTATTTTGATAAAATAGTATATTATTTTTGGATTTTTTTTCTAGGGATTTGTTAAAACAGAAACGCGATTGGAGAAATTCGGCTCGATAGAAATATTTATTGAAATGAGGTCCTTTTCGACATCAATTCTCCTGGTTTGACAATTTAGAATGACATATAGACTGCAACTACATTTTATTAGATGGGTTTTAACGGTATCTAGGACCTGGTTAAAGGAAATTTTGATAGCAAATTTAGTACATTTTATATTTATAAAAAACTGACTTTTTGCTACTTTTCCACGAATCCATCCCTCTCGCACTGAGGATTTTTTCGCATATGGAGTAACAGGGACGCTAAAACTTTTACATATCGCCTTAAGGGGCTATACCGTGAAAATTGACACTTTTCGAAGTTATTTATCTGCTCTTTTAAGGAAGTTCCAAGTAAAATAAATTAGTATAACAATTTTGGGACCTTTTACTAGATTTTGGTCTATCAGAAACGCGATAGGAGTTCGATAGTTTCATTCGATAGAAATAATTATTGAAAAAAGGTCTAAATTTACACTTTTTTTGATATTCTGACAAATTAGGATGGCATACAGACTTGAAAAATATTTATTTAGATGGGTTTTAACTACATCTAAATTACTGGTTATGGAATTTTTTGTAGCTATTTCAGTTAATTTTTAATTAATTTAAAACCGACTTTTTGACAATTTTCCCCGATTCCGTCCCTTTCGCACTGCGGGTCTTTCTGCCTGGAGTAACGGGGACCTTTGCTAGCACGGTATATCACCTTATATTACTATATATTACTTATATACTTATTTACGGCTGTAAAAAACAAAATAAAGTACGCTCATTCCAAAAAAAAATTCAAGGCGTTCTAGACTTGTTTCGTGAAAAATAACGATTTTCTACAATGAGCGGTTTCAAAAACCATCTTCGTGATTTGGAAAACTACAAGGTTAAATTAAATTAGTTGGCAAAATTTGAAACATATGTAGACCATGTTCATATCAACAACTTTTTCTAGTAAGATTGTGCAAAATTCTTAAAATCTGTTTTCACCTTTCCATACTGGACCAGTCACCTGATTAGGGCAATTTGTATGGGATTAAGTGATAAAAAGTTACGAATTTCACTTGGCTCCCATACAAACAGTTGTTTATATAGACTAGTACTCTGTACTACTTATGTTTTGAGTTTCACCAACTAATATTATTTAACTTTATACAACGTGTAACAGAAAGGTGTAACCATATTTGAAGAGCTTATTCAGTCAATGGTATAGAACAACTTTTACTATGGAACAAAACCTGTATCTCGAAAAAACAATTTTACTGTTTCATAGAAAAATGCAATGCCGCTCGGCCGAAATGTATGGAACGGCATTCTTTTTCGAGATTTCAGGGTTGGCTCCATAGTAAAAGTTGTTCTATACCATTGACTGAATAAGCTCTTCAAATATGGTTATACCTTTCTGTTACACCTTGTATATGCATTTCATGGTTAGTTTCTAAAACCAAGTTTGAACTCAAGTAATCAAGTAAGGCCTTCAGCGTTGGTTTGGACCCCGACAAAAATCAACAAAGTCATTCACCCGAAGCGTTCCGAAACTGTAGGTATGAAAACTATGTAGTAGCAAGACTATTATGTAGTTCATTGCATAAAGGTATGTGACATCATGCCCCGCAGTGTGTCATTTAAGGCGATACGTAAAAGTTTTAGAGTCCCTGTTACTCCATATGCGAAAAAACTCTCAGTGCGAGAGGTACGGATTCGTGGAAAAGTAGCAAAAAGTCGGTTTTTTATTAATATAAAACGTACTAAACTTGCTATCAAAATTTCATTTAACCAGGTCCTGGATACCGTTAAAACCCATCTAATAAAACATAATTGCAGTCCATATGTTATTCTAAATTTTCAAACCAGCCAGGAAAATTGGTGTCGAAAAAGACCTCATTTCAATAAATATTTGTATCCGAATTTCTCCAATCGCGTTTCTGTTTTTTCCCTAGAAAAAGAATCAAAAAATAATATACTATTTTATCAAAATAATACATTATTTATTGAAGTAGATGTATGCAAGTTCTTAAAGTGTCGATTTTTTTTCCGTAGCGCCTTAATTACCTTGTGGCTTTCAAAGAAAACATGGGGTGGGCAACCCGAGCGCATTATACTGTAGGTAAAATCTATCAACTGAGTTTTGAAAACGATCTCTGATTGGATGAAACTACGGAATTTTTCATAGATATCGAATCACTGGTGCAGTGGTTTTGGTATTCAGGTTTAGAGTTGGACATTATATAGCCGTGTTACTACAAAACGGCGTTTAACTTTAGACAGTGTATAAATCTGTTGTTTTCGCCTTTTCTTTCATATTGTAAAAGAGTGACAGCAACAGATTTAATTCTTTTTTAGTTTATTTTTATTGGTGTTAAGCGAACTTACAAAATAAGTCTTTCAACTAAATGTATATGCAAAAATTCTCGTTGTTCGACTCCCGACAACTAATCAGAAGTCGCATTCAAAACTCGGTAGACTTTGCTATGCTACGCGGGTGACACCCTCTTGTTATGCTACCTGGGTGAAACCCTCTTGCGAATTGGGTCGTTTATCCATAATCCAGGTTAATGGCCGGAGGTGCCATCATTCCTCCCTCGCGTACGCCTAGTGTTCATTAGACAAATGAGATGTGTAAATGTAGTACATTTTTGTTGTAATGAAATTTCTGGATTTCGTTGTTTGTCTGGAGTGGAGGTCTATTCTGTTCTGGTACGTCCAGATAAATTACTATAACAGACTTCACAACGAAATGATATATATGTATATATATATTTTTTTCTTCCTTTTTAAGATTCTCAAATGAAAAAAGACCCTCTCATTTCAAATATTTGCATACATATTTGTTTACTTTTCACTTTATTTGTCTTATAAGTTTACTTATTACCCAAGAATAAGATTAAAATTTATCATACTAAGAAAAAAAGAAAAAACATCTACGTATACATATATAGGTACTATACATATAAGTACATATCACCACACGTTTTTCCTCCCACGCAAATATTCACCCGCTCCTTAAAATAAAAATATATAGACAAAATAAATCAATAAATAAAAATTAATGACATACCATAATCATAACTCCGGAATAAATATTTTTAAATGTAGGTATACTGCATGCGCTTCTCTCATTAAAATCAGCGAAATTACGAGTATATGTCAACAGCCGTGGTACATCTAGATCAGGCGTCGGCAACCGGCGGCCCGCGGGCCGCATGCGGCCCGTGAACCGCTTTGGTACGACCCGCAACTACTTCATGATAATTATATTTGGTAGTACATATTTGTGTGAGCAGCTTCAGCAGATGTTTTCCATTCTGAACTATCCAAAAAGCAAGCATTGTTTTCGGTTAAATAATGCACAATTAGACGCAATACTGCGCATTTCCACATTTAAAATGCAAGCGAAATACGAAAACTTGTATGTCAAATGCAGTCGCAAGAATCGCATTAATTATTTTAATAATTAATACTTAAAATGTTTAAAACTACAATAAATATGATATTTATTTTAATACAAAAATGAGATGCGGCCCTTGTTGATCCCCTGGTAACATTTGTGGCCCTCCTATATCATAAGGTTGCCGACCCCTGATCTAGATAACCAGCGCTGTTGGTAATTTTTTACATTTTACGACAGCATTTGCTGAGCATGCATTCATTTGCCAAAACTGTATATAGTATTTTATTTTATTTATTTTATTTGTTTTTATTTAGGAAACACACAGTCACAAACATACCGTTTACCATTCTCAATTCAATCGCGGAACGCATAGACCTTTTTATTTGTGCTCTAAGTGAATTCACTAAAATAGCGTTATATACACTGTGTTATAAACATAAGTAGAGGTTAAGATAAGTAGGTTTAGTAAGTTTGATGGAATATGTAGTTAATAGTGTTATTTTGTAGATTTGTAAGATAAAATAAGTCAAACACATCCTATCGCATTAGGTTGCATTCCTGTAATGGTAGGTGTAAGTTGGGAAATAAATAAATAAAAAAAATAATAACGGATAACAATATACAAGACACACCAACAGACCTAGAGTTCCTTAAAGATCGTTTACAAAAATAATGTTGGAAACAACAGGGGTGGTTTTGATAACATTAAATAAACACTGATAACACAAAGGTACGATAAACATTAAATACACACTGATAACATAGAGATACATTATTAAACCTTAAAGATTAAACAATATTTCGCCAGTCCTTTTTTTAAACGCGCCCAGTAAAGTTTGTATATTAAATTATGTTATTGTAAAATGTTATTATAAAATGTTCTAAGTTTACCTTTTTTTGTTACCTTTTATTGTGTTTTGGCAATAAATTTCCATTTTCTTTCTATTATTTCGTTAAAGGTATTACCTGTATCCATACGCAGTGTTTGTGCAATATCTAAATAATCCATCCCTTGATAATGCCGACAAGGTGAAACTGGTTGGGAAATAGTGAAATAATAGGTTGTGAAACAGTACTAGTGTTTTATTCATTAAAAAACTCACTGTGTTTTCTAATAAAAGTCCAAGATTTAAAATCTAAACGGTCACTTTAAACATTATTAGTTTTGGTGACGCGACCATGGCAGTCTTAACCGAAAATTCGGGAAAATAATAGATCTTTACATATGAAATTGCAGAAATTTTCTTAAAAACTAATGAGTTTATAATTCCTGTAATTCAGTAGCTATATCCATTATTTGTTTTTTGCTTGAAAGTTGAGTTCAAGGTTTTACATCTGCGTATTAAATTTTGTTTTTTATTGTCAGTTTAATAACCAAAATAAAATTTTCAAAAACAGTTCGTTTTAAATGCCATCCACTTCCGTAATAAGATACATAATATTTTTTTACAGCTGACACTTTTCAAAAGTTTTATTAATGTGGCTGTTAGCTAATGTTGTCTCATTCATATACAAAATAAATTAAATAATTTGGATTCGTCTTTCCTGAAAAAATGCAAAAATGTTAGTACTGCAAATTGAGTTTCCTTCAAATTCTCTATAGAAAATGGCGATTTCTTAATGGAAAGTAATTTAGGAGGTGATTCAGTATCGTTAATACATCACATTCCACTGCAAAGTACTTTTTTATGCGCGAACTTTTTCTTCACTTGTCCATACAAACTGAGTCAGCTGATCGGACCACTTTGTACTAAAAAGTGAAAAAAAAGTTCGCGCAAAACAAAAGTGCTTTGCAGTGGAATGTGATGTATTAACGATACCGAATCACCTCCTAAATTACTTTCCATTTAAATTGAAAGACCTTATATAAATCGAAATCCACCCTTTTCGGCATGAGTATTGTACAAATTGCGAATTTCTGAGGTAATCTTATTGTTGAGCAAACTTACATCTAGTCAAAGATATCAGAAAAAAGTGTAGATAGGTTACACTAGATTCGAACTTCAACAACGGCAGCAGTAAATTACGTAGTGTGACATTAAGGCGCTACGGAAAAAAAAAACGATACTTTAAGAACTTGCATATCTACTTTAGTAAATAGTGTATTATTTTGATAAAATAGTATATTATTTTTGGAATCTTTTTCTAGGGATCTGTTAAAACAAAAACGTGATTGGAGAAATTCGGCTCGATAGAAATATTTATTGAAATGAGGTCTTTTTCGGCACCGAATTGGTGGTTTGACAATTTATAATGACATATGGACTGCAATTATATTTTATTAGATGGGTTTAAACGGTATCTAGGACCTGGTTAAACGAAATTGTGTTAGCAATTTTAGCACATTTTATATTAATAAAAAACTGACTTTTTGCTACTTCTCCACAAATCCGTCCCTCTCGCAATGTGGGTTTTCTCGCATATGGAGTAACAGGGACGCTACAACTTTTACATATCGCCTTAACACGTGAAAGTCATAATTATCGCGAGCAAAAAAGAGACAAGACCTGTATGTTGCTGTGTGTTGTTCGGTACGACGACGTCCGTCGTGCGCTGACGCCGACGCGATGCTGAGTTCAGGTTGGCAAATTACCCAAGTTTTAACGTGCCACTCGCGGATTACCTACAACTTATCTACACTTTCTCTTCTAATATCATGCTTCTTCATAAAATCTTTCACAGAATACGGTCTGAACTATATTAGTACCTAATGCTGAAAGATGAATCTTTTATGGAAATCTTATTCAATCACGTAACATTTGGCCCGAGACTTATTTATGCGTCGCGTCGTCTAAATTAATAATACAAAAATAATGTAAAAATAAATTACTAGGGCATCTACTCGTAAAGGGTAAAATCAAATCAAATTACTTTTACATAATACTAGCTTTTTGCGGGGCTTCGCCTCAAAGAGTAACTTGAATGACGGATCTATCAACGCCTCGACTACGAAGCTTAACTCCTCGGCCGCAGCTTCTGGCTTCGAGGCGGCGCCGCGGCGGAGAGAACAAATGTATGAAGTTGTATAGAGCCGGCCATATGGGTCGGCGCTCGCGCGTCTTGTCCGGCTTCGAGTGAATTGCGCTCCCGGGACGGCGGTGTGTGGGGAGGCGGGCGGTTGAAACAGTGATCGACCACACAGGACGAACCTAGTGTTCGAGCGCTTGGAGCGAGCGAGCGCGCTAAACATCCGATGCGGTGGAAGGCGCCGACGGGTGTCGTGGCAGGGCAAAGCCCGTCGCAAAAACCGCCTGGAAGCGCAGCAAGAAGCGCCGCCAGAAGCCTGAAGCTGTGGCCCTCTCTCTTGACCTCAGTGCTAGAGTGTGATTTGTTTTTTGACAGATTGCCAGAGTGCTTAAGGATTTGTGAGAAACAGGCTTCTTTGACTATGTCCCTACATTTAAACTATTAGATTAATTATTTTGTATTGCTATATCGTTGTCTCACTATTACAAAGTTCTATATAAAAAAAAATATAAAAACACAAGGTTCTATGTGTAATTCATTAGCTATTGTCACATAGAACCTTGTATTATTCCTATTTTTTTACATAGAACCTTATAACAGTGAGCTAACGATATGTTTTAATGTTATGTGTAAACTTTATGTTTGTGAATGTTTTTATTTGTACTTGTAAAAACTTAATTGAACAGTGCAATAAATAAACGCCCAAACCAATCGGTTGGACCTAGAAATATGAAATTTAGCCTGTAGGTTTACGATTTATTTAGACGCTAAGAAGGGATTTAAGAAATTTTCATGGGATCGGGAGAAATAGAATCCTTGCACGTGCAATGCAGCAGCGTTTTTAGGGTTCCGTAGACAACAAGGAACAATATAGTTTTGCCATGTCCGTCCGTCCGTCCGTCTGTCTGTCTTTCTGACCGTGGCTTAGCTCAGAGACTCTTAGTACTAGACATATCCAAGCAGACTGAACCAAAAAAGGGTAATCAGCGGCACTAAATTATGTAGTTCCAAAAGCATCAGGATTGTGTAGGGATAGGTCCCCTGGAAAACCTCAAATAACTTCCTCTCAATTACCCCCCCTGCTAGGGTGGGGGGAGGGTGTTAAAGGTCCCTTTTTTCAGTTTTTCACTCATAACTCGAAAACCGTATGCTTTAGAGAAAATATTTGTAGAATAAAACTAAAGCTTAGTAAATTTCCCACAACTTTGCTTCTATACGTAATTACGGTAAGACTTATGGTTTTCAAGATTTACTCTATTCAAAGTAGGTAAATTAGAAAAAATAATAGTTTGCGTCACATTTTACATCAAACTTGCCTATCTGAAGTGCGTTCATTAAATAACCCTGGGCTGGGTAGGAACACTGGGGTTGTAACGCTGAGTTTTTGAACGGGTTTCGTCGTGTAGACACTCCAAACGTCAGTTGTCATTTTTGCATTATATTTAGTATAATAACGTTGAGAGGACCCCCTCTACAAGAAATTTAACGTAAATATATCAACTATAACGTTGAAAAGACCCCCTCGGTACGAAAATTAACGTCATTTCATTTATGAAAATTAACGTGAATGTCAGGTGACGTTTGGAGCCTATACGAACCTTGCGAACCCTGCTCAGAGTTGATGTTGAAAAAGTCGACACCAGTGTAGCGACACTGTCATTTTTGAACGGTCGGTGTTGAGACGCGAGTTCATTTTTGAACGGGTTAGTGTTGCGACCCGGGTAGGAAACCCAACTCGGTGTGAGTTTATGAACGACTATCTGGGTCCTCAGTCGTTCGTTTCACAGTAACATTATCAGAAAAAAAGTTGTAGAACAATCCATTTCCTTTAATAATATGTGCAAGTATATTGAAAACTGCAAGAGGAACATCGTTGATAATTTGTTCGCCAAAAATCATTATTTTGCCAGATAACTACTCGGATTTTCATCAGTGGGAACTATAAGTATCTACATTACGTTATATATATGGTATTAATGACCTTGTTATGTAGTGTGTATAAGTATTGATAAATAATAGTAGTTTATGCTACTAGGGCGAAAAGGAATAAATTACGAGGACGATTTAAAACACGAGCGTAGCGAGTGTCTTAAACGTAACCGAGTAATTTATTGCTTTTACGCCCGTGTATCATACTACGTTTTTCAATGCATAGTGTGAGGAAATGAAAACAAATATAATCTTGTGAACTTTAAATTATAATTGGCTCAAAAGGACTGTATCCAGAGCCGTTAAACAGTGGAAAAAAAAGTATAACATCTATGGTACACAGGAAAGGCTGCAGGTTAGCCAACCATTGTAAATAAATAAAAAAAAATAATAATAATAAAGCCCTAGGGCAAAATAATCGACTTTTTGTTCGGTTTTGATGCATAAAAAGTGGGCCTTTACGAGCACATGCATTGAAAAAATATTTATTATTATTAATATTTATCGTTTAGGGCCACTTACACAAGACTATTTAAAGTCGATAAATATGTTAAACGAACCGTTAAATAATTCATTTCTGTGAAGTTAAATAAATTTAGTGATATTTAAAAACGTCGTGGAGGTAGCTAATAGTGTTTTCAATGCATGTGCTCGTAAAGGTCCACTTTTTATGCATCAAAACCGAACAGAAAGTCGATTATTTTGCCCTAGGGCTTTATTATATATATTTTTTTATTTATTTGCAATGGTTGGCTAACCTGCAGCCTTTCCTGTGTACCATAGATGCTATACTTTTTTTTCCACTGTTTAACGGCTCTGGATACCTAGTCCTTTTGAGCCAATTACAATTTAAAGTTCACAAAATTATATTTGTTTTATTTCCTCACACTATGCATTGAAAAACGTAGTATGATACACGGGCGTAAGAGCAATAAATTACTCGGTTACGTTTAAAACACTCGCTACGCTCGTGTTTTAAATCGTCCTCGTAATTTATTCCTTTGCGCCCTTGTAGCATAAACTACTATTAAATATTTATTATTATTTAAAGGTTTTTAAACAAAAGTAATTAAAGACAGTAAAGCCTAAAAAAATAAAATTTTATTTACAAAGAAAGGTAAATCCCTCACACCACCGAGACTTCCTATCTTCCTATCTAGACTTCCTATCTGGGGGCTTGGCAGGCAACATGAAGTAACAAGTTCATGGCAGGCAAAGACTATCCAAAGAAAGCAGGGCACTGCGTACCTTTTCTCGAAACGTTTCGTCGTATTTTCGACCCCTCAGAGCTTCGGTCCGGATAATACTATTAGAGAGACCAAATTATCAGGATAATATGTAATTACCGGACTTATGAAATACGCTAAGTTTCATTTGTCTAGCTTTCATACTTTAGATTTTATTTATACCTAAAATTCGTCTATCTCGTAACTGAATCACTTACTGACTGACTGACTCAGTCATGGTAATCAAAATTTCTAGGTTATGATTAGCACACAAACAACAACAAAAAATATATTTATTTATTTATTTATTTTAATAACTAACACTATTATTACAGATTGGAAACCTAATATTTAACTACTTAACTGTTAGAGAATGTTAATTAGCATTAAGTTCGCCTTTGTGCATTGTAAATTTAATTTGTGCAATAAAGAATTTACATACATACATACATACAACGGTGCAGGAACAACTTACAACTAAAATAAAAATAAAAAACACCAAAAATCTAAAGACTACACAAAAATCTAAAAAAAAAAAAGATATCTAAAAACAGAAAAAAATCTATTACATTATTAAAACTCGTGTGAGCTGACGTACTTAATTATTATTACATGCGGCTTGAACACTCAGGTGTGATTGTTGTTGACTATATGCCAACCGTTTCACCGATAGTTTGACAACGACGGTGAACGCCGCGTCGTCGTCCTGAAAACGACACTCGCCTCGAAATTATATCAGTGAAATGGTTGGCATATAGTCAACAACAGTCACACGTGAGTGTTCAAGCCGTAAGTAATAATAATTTATCAAAAATCTACACAAATTAAAGATAGCACAAACAATACAATGTTGCTCTAATGAACTAATTTATTTATTCTTCCAACTTCTAACAGTCCTAGAAAGCTAAAATTTTAGATACAGACTAGGATTAGTACAGAAACAACAAAATAATTAAGAAAATTTGTAACTTTTACCCTCCAACCCCTCGTAAAAGAGGGTCAGGTTCTATATTATGTAACAATTTCTATTCCAAACTTCCATAAGTCCTAAAAAGCTGAAATTTGGTGTGTGGGCTAGGATTTGCAGATAAACAACGAAAAATTTTAAAAATCAGTAACTTTCATGCTCAAAACTCCCCCCCCTCCCCTCCTTAAAAGGGGGGTGCAGGTCTGTATATAAAATAGAAATGAAATGAGTCTTGGCAACCTACTTTACATGAAATATTTTTGAGTCGGAGTTGTTCGTAAATTAATATAGGCGCAAAAACATTTTTTTTCGTATTTTACATCAAAAGTCATTGAATCTAGGACCAAGGTTCACTTCCAGTATGAATTTGGCTATATAAATAAAGTCACCTCATATTTTTCTCTGGCGCGGGTGTGTTTTTTTGGAAATTTTGCTTGAATTTTGTAATTATTTTCAGTAAAGTATAGTTTAATTTTATGTAACTTGCCTTTTTACGCCCCTATACATGTTCAAGGATTTACTTTCTGATAAATATCTCTGAGGTATCGGAATTAGAGGTAAAACGAGGTGACCTAATTTACAAAATCTGTTAATTCTGCTATACAGTGTATCCCTCGTACAAGTGCACATCCGAAAGTGGGGGAAACTAGATCTAAATATATCGACAAAAACAAAGAAAAAATATTTTTTAGATTTTTTTTTTATCTTGAAAAATACTCCACCTGGGTATCTTTGTATGGGACGCGAGCGAAGTGCCTTTGGTTAACCGCTCTCGTAGAAAATATTGTATTTATGATAGAACGTTGTATTTTTTTTGTTACAAAGATAATGGAATAGGCAATGATAAATAGGAATAAAAGTATAGTAAAACGCAGATGTTATTTTGATAAAATTGACTATTACTGAAAAAAAAGACGGAAAAATTAAAGAAATAATCTTTGAGGATATTATTTTTATGGTAATGGTAGTAGATTATGTTTTGTTTTTGATTTGGTATGCAACTTCTATTCTTAATGATTATAACAGTTTTAGTTAATTGCATTACTCGCAATAGATCAAAAGTTATGATATATTTTATAGATAGTCTCCATGGTAGGCGAAATAATATTTTATAAATTTAATAAAACAAAGATCATCTGAAAAAAAAAAATTTGTCTATAAAATAAGGTCTAATTTAACCCCTTTTCGGATGTGCACTTGTACGACGGACACACTGTATATTATATATGTATGAAAATGATAGCGGATAGGATTAACGATTAACCGTCCGTACATGACACACTCCTGTGACAGGCATACTCGTATAATGTCGTGCAGTTGAGTTTTATGTAACGTTTTTATTGTGTCGTGTGAATGTATTTGTGAAATTTATTATTTTGTTTAACTGTTTGTGAAAAGAGATATTTTTATTTTTTTTTTATTTTATACTCGTACGACTGTCATTAGCAAAAGCGGGACATAAAATTGTAGGTACCTTTTACCATTTTAAGGTGGCTCCGTCGGAATAATTAGCAACTCGATTCGTGCTGGTTGAAATTTCGAACAAAACCATATTAAAATAAAGTCTTTATCAGCTCGCACTGCAACATGGCTATTACGTCAGTCGCTGCGACTGACAAGTGCGAAAATAGTGTGTTTTTAATTTATTTTATCCAAAATAAAATTAATTTCCAAGAACTGAGAAAACCAAATCATATTATATTATTTTAAAAGAAGAATTCTAGAAGTTTATAAATTTTAATACTGTTTCGATAAAAACTGCAGCAGTTATGCTATTACAAGTGAACAAAAAATCGAGAAATAAGGGTAAACTTGGAATTTTCTTGCTTCACTTC
This sequence comes from Ypsolopha sequella, assembly GCA_934047225.1. Classification (NCBI taxonomy): domain Eukaryota; kingdom Metazoa; phylum Arthropoda; class Insecta; order Lepidoptera; family Ypsolophidae; genus Ypsolopha; species Ypsolopha sequella. The sequence continues at coordinate 5,860,375 of OW203998.1, read as the reverse complement.
TGTATATTATAATGAAATTCAGGAAAAACCATAAAACTATTTGTATCATACAGATTACTATGTATTTTTCTTCTGTTGAAAAATGCTATAGTTACTGTATAAAATGGTTACAAGGTTACTTAGTTCAAGGTCGTTGGCGTTGGTAGAAACCTTAAAGAATAATTTAAAGTCAGCATCGATAAATGGCATTGAAGTGGCTGCACGGCAATCATGGCGTCTATATAATTTCTGTACTTTTTATTATTACAAGTTTTTATTTGAAGTCACCTGTTATTTGGTATGACTAGAGGCTTTACTCTCTAACTTCAACATCTATCGCTATCGCCTTCAAAGGTACGCGTGATTGGCTAGAAATGACGTGACACATCATAACGTAGTACGACTTTTTCTTCTGTGATTAAGGCAAAATCGAGGTAACGTGATTGGCTAGAAAAAACGTGGCACATCATTTCTAGCCAATCACGTTACCTTTGTAAGCGATAGTGATAGATGTTGAAGTTAGATAATAAGGCCCCAGGTCCAAATAAATCTTTTAAATGAATTTTAATACCTTTTCCCCAACCGATTGAGCTAAAATTTTGCACATAAGTTTGGTTTTGGTAATGATCAGCTAAATGACGTCATTTTTAATCCAATATGGTGGATGCAAAGATGGTGATTTATTACCATTGACATGGGTATTAATAAACCGGCCAAGTAGGTGTTGGACTCGCGCACAAAGGTTTCCGTACCACCACACAATACAGGTACGGAACCCTAAAAACAATATGGTAAATAACAACAATATAGATAGCATATCAACATCAAGGTGTCATAAAGCAAGGCCCTAAAATGGTAGCGCCTGACAAATTAAACGAAATAATTAAAATAAAGTATTTTAATTCGAATGCATGGATTTGCCAAGCAGAATACGTGATGTTATTCTAAATTCAATAAGGCGGGTGCTCTAAGATGGGGAATTAAATTTCTATTACCATCTCTTGAAATAGTTACATGAAAGGTTTTAACGAGAAAAATAACGTTATTCACTAAAAAACACAACATAATAAATAAAAACAAGCTTTTATCTAAGCGATGAATCTATCTTGCTCAGTGAAATCGGGCCGATCAGAAATCTTGCTATTTTTATTTATAATTTTGGAATTACAAAGATGACTCTTTAATTGACGGCCGTTTTATATCTCATTTAACTGATTTTTGACGATGTGTATTTTGGTACATATTGCGACTAATTAAGTAAATAAAATAGTGGAACTCGTACAAGAAGACTTTTATTAGTGTTATCCCTGAATTTCATGAATGAGGCATTTACTGCTATTATTTTTAGTAGCCCTGATTTTCTTCTCAAGGCAATTTTGAAGTTGCCATTATTCTGAGAATCAAGAAGTTCGCTCGTTGAACCGGCTTGTTTACTGATTTATCTCGCTGTTTAACAATCAAGTTTCCGTCAAACTTTTCACCCGAACGCATTAAGGTGAGGGTCTTCGTGTTTTCCCGGATAAACGTCGTATTCTTTTGTGTTTTATTTGTAAATAATATGTTAATAAATGTATTGTGCTTTTTAAGCTTTATTTATTTCTTTTCTTTATTTAATAATAGTAAAACAATAAAAATAGGTTTTTACTCAATATTTTTCGGCCATCAGTAAAAAGGCCGACTTAGATTAATCATAAAATGGTTTGAAAGTAGGATAGTCAGAGTTTTTTCACACGTGCAAAAGAGACGGCATTAGAACAGAATCATAATGTGATTCATCCAAAACGGCCTTTTTAGAGGACCTGATGACGGACCCATACGGTGGGCCGAAATATATCGAGTTGAAACCTATTTTTATCGTTTTACTATTAATAAATAGAGAAAAGAAAATTGTAAATAATAAAATTTAAATAAAAAAAAAATGTTGCCTGTTATAATATGCATATTATGCACATATTCTTTGATATTAATATTTCAACCTTTCCATACAGATTATTACTTCATTTTCCTGCATCCAATTAAATCGAAAATTTAAGCATATAATAAAGCCGATTCTGAAGGCTTTAATTTTAGTTTTACTACTGTCAAAACTTATATTTTTCCAAAGTACTTTAGCTTCTATTCGTAAAACTTATGAGCTATTTTGCAATGAAGAAAATTTAGTTTTGACAGCACTAAAACTAAAATTAAAGCCTTCAGAATCGGCTACAATATGACATAAATATCATTTCATTTGCGTTAAATTAGGTTTTGGACAATCAAACTTGCACCAAATTTAAAATTATACAACATGTCATATAAAACGGCCGTCATAATTAAAAATAGATAGATTTAATGGAGTTTTCATTAAATCATTAGTCATTAAATCAAACGCGACGATTTAAAAGCATGACCACCCGCGGCCATTCACTAGGGACTATTACTTAACTATTAGTCAAATCAACAACCCTTTATGAAACGTCAAAAACGGTTTTTGTATGAAAATACTTAAAATTGACGTCATACCTTTGTATTTTGGCAAAAGACAAATGAATAACTTCTGCATTGTTTAATTGTAATAAAATTTTTAAATTGTACTTTGTTCAAAATGATGAATGAAGTAGACACTAGTTTTGAATATTAATTTTACGCATACAAGTTTTTGATTTTATTGACAACCCTGGCATTATCCCTGTATACCTACTCAGTGTGCATGAGGGTTTACTAGGAAGATTGGTCATCTTCGGGCGTATTGGCGTTGTACCGACTATGAGTCGAGGTCGCCATGATCGACAACGGTCGGTGTGACCCGCAATAGAATGGAAAAAAAGCTCACATCAATTCCCACAGCTTAAAAGGCTATGCGAATGTTATTTTTGTCACTGTCACTCCAAGCGAAAACACGCTCAGTGCAAAAGGGGCGGATTCAGGGCGAAAGCGAAAAATGCTAGTTTTATAATTTTTGTAAAAAAACTAAAATAGCTAGCAAAATTTCAAATATCAAATCTCTAGATATTGTTGTAACACAACTAATAAAATATGTTTGAGTTCTGTATGTGGTTCCTATTTGTCAAACGAGGAGAAAAAGTGTGTTTGAAGATCTCATTTCAACAATTATTTCTATCAAGGAAAATTTATCTAAACATGTTTTCCAATTTCAAAACCCTAGATTATATAGTCAAAATGCACATACCAGAAATTTATCAAAATATTCCGTGTAGTACATGAAATATACAAAAAAGAAGCACCTCTACTTTTTACACATTTCTAAAGTGACGTCTCACGAAGGCAAATGGAAGTTGCAGCGTTTTCGTAAAAATATTCACCATCATGAGGTATTTTAGACCACAAGTTCGAAAGTATGGCTTATTAAACCTAAATCTCGAAATGGTTTTCGAATTAACACACCTTAACATAATTTAATCTACTAAACATAATATAATTTAATCTAAGGGAATAATGGTTCCTGACGACCTGAGAGGTATATAATGGTGTCGATTCGGTTAACATATTTGACAGGACTAAACTTAATTTAAGTGTTCTGTCTTTTTCCTTCTGTATCGAAAAGACAAGGACAGAACGCGTAAATTAAGTTTAGTCATGTCAAACATGTAACACCGAATCGACGTAAATATACAAGGTGTAACAGAAATGTTTATCCATATTTGAAGAGCTTATTCAGTCAATGGTATAAAACAACTTTTACTATGGAACAAACCATGTATCTAGAAAAAAAATAACTGTTTCATAGAAAAATGCAATGCCGTTTGGTCGAAATGTATGGAAGGGCAGATTTCTTTTTTGAGATTTCAGGGTTGGCTCCTAAGTAAAAGTTGTTTTAAACCATTGACTGAATAAGCTCTTCAAATATGGTTACTTATTTCTGTTAAACCTTGTATACTATTAATGTCGTCGAGTTATCAGAGAACGAATAAAAGTAAAACCTCTGTCTTGCTTTTGATCTCAAAAAATTGGCATAATTTAATAGTAATGAGTTAATAATAAATATCAAAGGCGCTGACTTCTTAAGATATGACGATAAAAAACCAATGAAGTTAACTTAAAAGATATTTCTTATTTAAAAGTACCAAAACTATTTTCTTTGAAGCCGGTGTTATTTTTAAAAACAATTTTTCAAATAAATTTCTGCTTTACTTAGTACGGATAAAGCTACAAATTTGGATTCCCTTTGAATAACATTTTACTAAAACATTGATATTAGGTAAATAACAAATAATAAAAATTTACAAACAAAAAAAAATTTTCTTTTCTCGTTTTAGTTTCGAGGTCCGTTGTTATACACCGTGTGTGTTTTATTTATTGCATCTCCTCTACAGGGGTGCGTTCATAAATTAGAGGTCCCGACACGGGCTCTTATGCCATCTCTGTCGCACGCGTTGAAAATTGTATACTCCATCCTGCTGTCAATGTTGGAACCTGACGAAAGTATTAATTTATGAACGGCTATCAGGGACTTATTTTCCCAAACAGTTCCACGAGTTTAATTCATTCATTCATTGAATACACACTTTATTGTACACGGTCAAATAAAAATTGGAGTACAGAGTTTTGAACACACAATGTTGTACAAGGGCGGACTTATTACTTAAATCGATTTCTTCCAGCCAACCTTTTGGTGGTGAAGAAAGTATTATTTTACGTAATGTGGAGGTGGATACCAAATTTACAAAATAAATAAATACAAGAACATATAATATACGTTTGATATAGGTACATACATATCGTATACATAGAAATAAATAATAATTACTTAATATGCTATACATGAAAATATCAATAGACTGAGTGATGAAGTGAAATTACCAACCTAAAGAAACTTCATGATGTGATCTTAAATTATTTTTCAATGCATGTGCTCGTAAAGGCCCACTTTTTATGCATCAAAACCGAACAGAAAGTCGATTATTTTGCCCTAGGGCTTTATTATTATAATTTTTTTTTTATTTACTTGCAATGGTTGGCTAACCTGCAGCCTTTCCTGTGTACCATACATGTAATACTTCTTTTCCACTGTTCAACGGCTCTGGATACAGTCCTTTTGAGCCAATTACAATTTAAAGTTCACAAAATTTTCACTCGCTACGCTCGTGTTTTAAATCGTCCTCGTAATTTATTCCTTTTCGCCCTAGTAGCATAAACTACTATTTAAATATCGCCAGTGAAGACGATATACGTATCTTCGTGGGTAAATCATTGTACGAGAGTTTTCGATTATTCTAGAATATTCTCCTAATTAGCACTCGGAGTGTGCTGCGAATATATTATTATTTTGCTGGATTTTTTATGTTCCGCTCTAGCGCTTCTTTGTTCTAACAAAGGAACTGTCAAACCCAATGAGGATTTATTCAAATGGAAAGTAAAACTCTACCAGACCTCCCAAGGAGGGCCGATCCTGCCAAAATCGGTGATATGTACCAAAGAAGGGCCAAGTCAAAAGCACTCGAAAGAAGTGTGACAGGAAAAAAAGAAAGAAGAAAGAAAAAAGCTTTATTATCAAGGTAAAAAAAACAATGATATTAAAGGATGTACATTGTAAAAACTATGTAACAGCAAAAAAATAATAATATAAGAAATAGAATTACCCTGATAATTGGACGTAGCTCAGCTTAGAGCTACCAAAAAAAAAAAAAATATCTCTGAAACCGTCGGACCGAAAATATGAAAAAAATGTCGAATATAGATAATAACTGGCTTATTGCAGGAAAACTATAGCAATTTAAAAAAGTCGAACACAAATGAGAAAAATAAAGAAAGTTAAATAAACGAAAAAATATTTTATAAAAGTACAATATCAGGGATAGCCCCTCCATTGGTGTATTCAAAAGGAAAATAAAAGAGCACTATCTTCGACAACCTATCGTGTAGGTGTATGTATATATATCATTTATTGTGTATTTATTTACTGAATATGTATTGTTATATTTATTTATACTATGTAGGCATGTAAATTTCATGTAGTTTGTTATTATTTTTAACTAATTAGGTATCTACTATTAATTTAATCTTATTTCTGTATAAATATTATCGTGCACAATATGAATATCTTATTTATTTTAAATATCCTTATCACCCTTGGTTTGCTGGAAGAAATCTCATTATTGAGATAAGCACGCCATTGTACATAACTTTTATTATATAATTTAGAATTAAGTTTTCTGTGTGCAACAAGAATAAATATATAAATATAAATATCGATACCAAATTGTAGGTACTAAAGAGTTGATTGTATAAATATATATGGCTTGGCTATTGTTGCGGACAACAAGCCTGAAAGGAAGCTGGCCAGCGGACCGAGGGACGGAGCGACGAGGTAGAGCAAGAAGGCAATATGTTGACTCGCGTCCAGGCTGGCCTACCTCAGGCGTCCTTCCTCTGGCCTCACCTCTCCGCGCTCCGTCGACATCGCGCCTACGGGCACTACACGACAGAGTGGTTTTATGATATAAATATAAGGCCCTATGTTTGTAAATTTATTCACTTCAGTTCACTTCACTACTTCACTGCTACTACTGTTTTTCTAAATAAAAGCTTGAAGTTTGAATACTGGGTTTTAATACAGTCCACTAAGGGATCCTGACCTCAACAGCTATATTCACTTGCATGTATTTCGAGAAATACTCGAAAAATCCCAAAAAATGTATGGGGCCCTTAATTCCAAAACTGGTAGATCGAAAAATATGAAAAAACAGTTTACGTAAAGATTGAAAAGTTGAGATGTCCACGAAAAAACTAACAAAATTAAAATTTTTATCCACGATATGGAACACTACATACGCGACTCCGACTAGCACTTGACCGGTTTCTTTATACTGCATATTAGTTAGATTTACCAGTTTTTACCAGTTTATTGGCTCGTTTGGCAACGATACGATAACTCCGAGGCTCTGAGCCCAGAGCACAAAATGTTATTTTGTGCCCAGAGTCTCGACGGAGTTCAAACTGTTTAGCCCAGGGGTGTCCAACATAATTCTATTGTGGGCCAGATTAGATATTTTTACATTGCGGTGGGCCAAAATAGATATTTCGTCTTTTAGAAATGCAGGAGAGAAAAACACAAATTTAGTTAGGCGGTACCATGAAATATATTAAAGTTATAGGTTGCTCTTGTATACAAATAAGCAAATAAATATTAATGGGATAGTTGTTTTTTTTTGTGTGCAGAGTGCGTCTATATCAGGTGGTATTTTAGATGTCGCAATGCAGAGAAGGCCGTTTAGGTAGTCGTCCATCAATGACGATCTTGTTTTTGATTTTACATTTTTCATGCGGGAAAAGAACTGCTCGCAAGTATATGTGCTTTCAAAAAGAGAATCATAGAGCAATATTGTATACAGATATTGTATTCGCGGGCTGGCTGCTTAAGGGTGTCTGCGGGGCCGTATGTTGGACAGGCCTGGCTTAGCCCAATGGTTCTGTTATATTCTTAGTTCTATTCTAAACATATTTATAACTACATAATAATCCTTTTTGGAAATATCGAAAATAATAATTTTCCTCACCCCTACAAACGCAAGCCCAGCTCCCAGTCAATACAATGGTAAGACAAAATTTCCTTTATCAAATTTCGCAAAAAGTGTTATTGATCCGTGGTACTGATCACTTATCAAGCCTTCAGTATGAATTTGGCTGCATAAATAAATGCCACCCTGTACAGCAATAAAGGAGACGCAACCGTCAACAAATAGATAACCCCATTATGAGGTGGAAGGAGAAGGGGGGGCAGAAGGACACCGTATTTTCCGAGAACAAATTTCCTGCTCCCACATGATATAGAAACTGTACCTAGGGTTGCCAACCGTACTTTAAAATAAAGTATCTTACGTTATTTTGGGTCTCTGTACTTTATACTTTTGAATACCAATAAAGTACGTGAAAATACTTTATTTCAATCTTTACGTAAAATTAGACGTAGACTAAAAATACCAGCCAGCGAAAACACAGCCGTAAAGAAATCCGAGGGAAAACGTATGACTTGTTGTGCGTTTGTGTTTGTGCAAAGAGCACAAAAAATACAGTTTCACAAAAGAATTTCAAGCCTGGCCTCCCTAGTTCCTACCGTCCGCTGCATTGATATTTTTGTTTTCTGAAAAATTTTGAACGCCCTCGAATAAAGGATACTTTTTTTAAAGGACCGTACTTTTTATTTACCTTCCCTAAAATCAGATATACTTTATTTCTTCCAAAAAAAAGTTGGCAACCCTAACTGTACCCAATTTCCTGAAATAAAACGGAAATATGATATCCTGTATTTGACTCTTGGAACATTTTAAAACTTTTCTATACTATAATAGTTCAAATAATAGACACACACAAATATATTACGAGTATTATCTTGCTTTTATTGATTTAAACCACCATCTTACTTGGAGACCCTCTCGAAGTAATTCGGGGGAGAGTAAGACAGCTCACAGGCAAAAAACCAGGAGGCCCAATATGCCTGGGACCGATGGATGGTAGTATATCCATCCCTAATAGCCGGGCCTTATATGGAACAGATTGGTGACGGGCAGCGGCGTCACTGGTGCGAGTGTTCCGGCACCGCGCTCACCAATCCGCCTGCCCAGCGTGTGTGAGTATGGGAAATTCTTCCAGGATGACCGCCGGGAGTGGCAAAGTCCTGAAAAGGCTTATGTCCAGCAGTGGACGAACTAGGCTGATGGATGGATGGATTTATTTACGGGGTTATAAATAATCACATTATCTTAGTTATGATCATATAATCATATAATAATATAGTCTTAGTTAAAATATATCAATATTTATGAAGAAAAGTAAATGGTTCAAATCAAATCAAATCAAATGTCTTTATTACTGAAACACAGGTCATTATAAAGAGTGTCCCAGAATTAACGCAAGATTTGAATTTGCCACCATTTGCGAAGTAAAGAGCTGACAACTCTAAAAAAAAAAATTGACAGCTGACAGTTTAGGATTAGTAAAAATGGAGCGTGACACGATAGAACAACGTGTGTTCATTATTGAACAATATTTCAAATATAATGAAAGCTTGGCGGCCGCAGTTCGAAAATTTCATTCAAAATATGGTCGGAATAGTGTTTTAAATTCGTAAACTGTAAAGAGATTAATTGAAAAATTCAGGGAAACTGGATCCGTTGAAGACGCCAAACACACTGGTCGTCTAAAAACAAGCCGTTCAAATGTCAATATCGAAGCATTGCGTGAGAGTGTCGGCGACAATCCAGAACCTCAATTTTGCATTTATGTAAAATTGTCATGGAAAATTTCGACAAACGAGTGCGTATGTGCATGCAAAGCCGTGGAGGTCATTTGCCCGATGTGTTATTCCATAAATAACCCTATCCTATGTACTTTATGATTCAATAAAAAAATAACAATCAAAAGAACAAAAACGGTGTTTTCTTATTTAATTCAAATCTTGCGTTAATTTTGGGACAACCTATAGATGTTACAATGTTGATGCAGGTATTGTTCGCCGTGTTCTGCCTAATACAGCATGCATATAATATATAACATAACTAAAACTAAACAACTTAAGGTATACAATCTAATGTAGAGAAATCCCAAACAAAATGAATTATAAGTACGGAATAGATTAGGTTACTATCTAGGTACATCTGTCATCAAATATATTACCGAATTTGGTCTACTAGATAATCGTTAACGCTATAGCTCGATAATTCAATTTCAATTCAAAACTGGATAAGTTATTTATGTCACGTATATTATTATATTGTTCATGTTTTTTATTGCACTATTGCATTGGCTTAGCTGTTAAGATAGAGTAATGTAGTAAATAAATTAAAAAAAAGAAAAAAAAAAAGAACATTTTATACGAGTAACAACATGACGTAATTTTTTTGTTCTATTGAAATTGTGTCAAAATAGGATTGTTTCAATATGGAGCCAAATCATAAGTTATACACATGCCACTCTCTCGGAGGGGTAAACAGAGACCATAGATCTTCTAACACGAGCCTGACACACCTCTTCCTTCGCTCTGAGACGTACCAACAAACATTACAAGTGTGTTAGTAATGACTATTAGCTAGGTTTGTCTTGCCTTGGGGGTCGCCGTTTGGTATCGGATGAATTCACTTAGCAGATATGTATAATGGCTCAATCTTAGCAGATTTAGCCCGGTAGCCGTCCACCCCCCCATTGTGGGTGGGGGGGATATGCACTCAAAGTCTTACGTCACCGCGCTTCAGACAAAAATTCATATCGTCTTCAATTTACCTACTATCTCGTGACGTAAGAAAATTTACTAATTTAATAATTTACAAAAATAAAAAAACACACTACAAGAAAATGTAATTATAAGACCCTTTCTTTTTCAACAAACATACATACATACATATACTCACGCCTGTCTCCCAGAGGGGCAGGCAGAGACTACAGATTTCAGTACAGAGAAAATTAATTTTTTAAAACATGTAAAATGGCTTTAAATAAATATTTATTTTAATTTTGTTGATCTTGTAAATAAGATGCTAACCAAAAATATTAAGCAAATTAGCCAGTTTGACAATAAAAATCGTACGTTTCTTACACAGAATTCCAGGGCAGATCTCAGGACAACCAGGTAGCAAGCAGAGACCTATTTGTTGGCTGCATCTTATAAACTACCTAGTTATATGTATAAGCCTTAAACTGTTTGTAATAGTGTAGCTCTCAAAATAAACGTATTTTCTTTGTTTCTTTCTTTCTTTCTAATAGCAGCAATTTGATAATAGCAGTTCGTCAATTGAAACCGTACGTTTTCAGCTGTCAAATGAATACGATATTCTTACACAATTGCACTCATGGTCTTCAGACCATACACAAAAGCCAATGATAACGTTAAATTAGTATTCTATATATTTTGTATTAAAAACCAACCTATCTTTGAAACTCACTTTTCAACCAAAATATTCACAGTTTAAATTCTTTTTTATATTTAAATTAAATAATGCTGTCTAAAGCATAATGGCATTAACCATTAACATTGATAAAAATATACATACAACTTAGCTTGCGTGGAACAGGTGGATCGAAAAAATATTTCGCAGCCGTCGCAAACCATGTTCGATTTTTTTTCAAGTAGATGTTCTATAGTAAGTACATAAAATGTATATATATATTTAAAGCTGATTAAATATACTTTAAGAAAGTATTTTTTTTTATTAAAAAAACTTGTTATTTTTACGGGTACAGAATTTTGAATAAAAAAAATAGCAGACCAACTAACATACTTTCGACAATATCTTATGATTTTTGTATGAAACTGTACACAAAATGTTTTAAAAATGAATTCCTCGTTTTATGTTTAGCCGAAAATGATACCACACTCGAGATAGTAGGTAAATTGAAGACGATATGAATTTTTGTCTGAAGCGCGGCGACGTAAGACTTTGAGTGCATATCCCCCCCACCCACAATGGGGGGGTGGATGGCTACCGGGCTAAATCAGCTGAGATTAACCCAATATACATCTGTGCCAAGTGAATCCATCCGATACCGAACGGCGACCCCTCCATACATTGGTTGGCAAGACAAACCTAGCTATATATTGTTAAGTAAACTAAACTTGATCTTGATTAAAACCGCAAGCAAGCCGCAAATAGTACGTAACTGATATGTTTATATATTATGAGCCAGCCGCTAGATAACTAGATCTTCGGTTAGTTGTACAATAGTTTATTCTTAAATTTTACTCTTAAGGTTAAAGATCAGTCGCTTGGTAAAAAGTGCACAACTTAATTTTGTTTTTCTTATTTAGAAGTTAAAAGTAAAAAAGATATTGGCATGTGGCAATTCACGCCAAAAGTTCAGTATAATTTAGGTTTATGAATCAACAGCTTGAAATTTAATGCTGGTAAGTATTTAGTTACTAATTTATTAGTAGTTACTAATTTAGTAGTAGTAGTTACTAATTTCTTTGTCTGTCTGTCAATCACCTACATCATTCCACCATCATATTTTATTTATTAAGCGGCGGTAACTCGCGGGTAGAACGTTAGCCTCTCGATCTTGAGATCCAGGTTCGATCCCCAGTTGGGCATGCACCAATGAGTTTTTGGAATTTACGTGTGTAATTAAATATTTTGTGTACAATAAAGAATAAGAATAAGAATATGCAAGAAGATGGGGGGGATCGATTTGTAGTCACGGACAACACAACAGATAACATCTCTATGAACAGTGACATTGGGTCTCACATGAGGCCTATTTTTGGCCTCATGCGTTCGCAAGCGCCACGCCCCTTTACCATTATCTCCTAAAACTTGTGGTAATAATTGATTTTTTTATTCCAGGTAACCAAAACCATGGAGGTTCCATATCAGTGCAGTGCAACGAATTATGAGTGAAGTGGTCAGAGTGAATAATGAGGTGAAGTGAAGTGTAAACATGACGTCATCATACATCCCGGACAGTTTAAACGATACAGTGATGAAGGCGTATGATGAGGGGTTTCCAATGCTGATGCCGAGGTGGGGATACGTGGTTTCGGCTTTTGTGCTGTTTCTGATCGGGTTCTTCGGGTTTTTTCTGAACCTGATGGTGATACTGCTAATGTTTAAGGATCGGCAGGTGAGTTTTGATAATTACTGTGCTAAATTATTATTACATACGGCTTGAACACTCACGTGTGATTGTTGTTGACTATATGCCAACCGTTTCACCGATACAATTTCGGCATTATCAAGGCGAGTGTCGTTCTTAGGACGACGACGCGGCGTTCACCGTCGTTGTCAAACGGGCACTGGCGGCCGCCGATCGGCGAGCTGCACGCATTGCTCGTGCGCTGAGCGTTGGCTGCGTCGTCGATAGGGGTGGGATGGTGGATGCACTTGATTCCTTTGATTGTTCCAATTGTTTGTTATTAGGGGCGGTTATTAAACAAAACGAACTCACAACATCGTCACTGTCACTGGGCACTGTTCTAAAGTTGCTCGATCCATCGAGAACCGGTTTCCAAGACGGAGCCAGCTGCCAACCATGATCCCTGTTGAAGTTGGGATTACGACTTATCTCGATGGCTTCGTGTATTTTGCGAGGAATGGTATATTTCTCCTTCACTAATACTGTAGACTTGTCGAAACGGATGAAGTGGGTCGTATCCGAACTTAGTGCATGTTCAGCTACTGCTGACCCGTTAATGTCCAGTTTCTTCATGGATCGAATATGTTCAGTCAGTCTTAACATATTCGATCCATGAAGAAACTGGACATTAACGGGTCAGCAGTAGCTGAACATGCACTAAGTTCGGATACGACCCACTTCATCCGTTTCGACAAGGCTACAGTATTAGTGAAGGAGAAATATACCATTCCTCGCAAAATACACGAAGCCATCGAGATAAGTCGTAATCCCAACTTCAACAGGGATCATGGTTGGCAGCTGGCTCCGTCTTGGAAACCGGTTCTCGATGGATCGAGCAACTTTAGAACAGTGCCCAGTGACAGTGACGATGTTGTGAGTTCGTTTTGTTTAATAACCGCCCCTAATAACAAACAATTGGAACAATCAAAGGAATCAAGTGCATCCACCATCCCACCCCTATCGACGACGCAGCCAACGCTCAGCGCACGAGCAATGCGTGCAGCTCGCCGATCGGCGGCCGCCAGTGCCCGTTTGACAACGACGGTGAACGCCGCGTCGTCGTCCTAAGAACGACACTCGCCTTGATAATGCCGAAATTGTATCGGTGAAACGGTTGGCATATAGTCAACAACAATCACACGTGAGTGTTCAAGCCGTATGTAATAATAATTTAGTATGTCAGCTCACGCGAGTTTTAATAATATTATAATTACTGTGCTGTTAAGGCGATATGTAAAAGTTTTAGCGTCTCTTAAACTCTATATGCGAAAAATCCCTCAGTGCGAGAGGGACGGATTCGTGAACAAGTAGCAATAAGTCAGTTTTTTATTAATATAAAATGTACTTAAGTTGCTATCAAAATTTCGTTTAACCAGGTCCTAGATACTGTTAAAACCCATCAAATAAAAAACAATTGCAGTTCATACGTCATTCTGAATTGTCAAACCAGGAGAATTGGTGTCAAAAAAGACCTTATTTCGATAAATATTCCTATCGAGCAAAATTTCTCTAATCGCGTTTCTGTTTTAACAGATCCCTAGAAAAAGATTCCAAAAATAATACACTATTTTATCAAAATAATACATTATTTACTGAAGTCGATATGCAAGTTCTAAAAGTGTCGATTTTTTTTCCGTAGCGCCTTAAAGGTCTGTACACCTAAATCGGGCAAAAACAGGGCTTGGAATTCTGACTTTAGACGATAGTGAATTTTTTAACAAATTGCTATAAAATTGTATAGGTACTTCAGGAAAAATTAGGAATTGCAAGAAATAGCATTGCCGAATTCCAAGAATTGTTAAAAACGACTAAATATATTTCAAAGCCATAGCAAAATACCAAAAAACATGATAAAAAACAGTGTTGCATCAAACCATAGCCGAAAAAAGCAATTAGCATACAAACAAACTTTCTAAAATTTTGCGTGCACGGTAATTGAATAGAATAGAATAGAATAGAATAAGTCTTTATTTGCATTGATCAGGGTACAAAATAGTGGTGTTATAAATTATACAGAAAAATGAGCGCCTTAATCAGCTAATATTAATTTAGCATACAAATGTTGGTTAATAAATTAAGACCTTAATAAATTTAATTAATTAAGCATGCATGTCAAATTTCAAATAAGGTCATAAAAAAAGAAAAAAAATTAAACAGATTACATTCACACAATGTCACATCCTACAAATTATCGAAATGTTTTAATTAAAGTCTTAATTATAATTTCTTATTATTCTAAGTAAGCTTTCAGACTATAATAACATTTCTCTAATAGCCATTGTTTTAATTTATATTTAAACATATTTAGAGGAAGCTCAACCATCTCTTTTGGCAATTTATTATATATTTTAATGCACATAACATAACAGTTTCTTTTATACCATTCAGTCCTAGGCTTACAGTCAAGAACTAATCTGTTGGAGTTTCTTGTATTTCTGGGATACAGATCACTTGATGAATAGAGCGAGATAGTTAAAAGTTTGAGCAAGTGCGAGTTATACTCGTTTACGTGTAATACGGGTACGGTACCCTAAAAACATTAGAGAAAATAACTACAATATAGACGCCATAGCAACGGCGACAAAAACAAACCTAAAATGGTAGCTTCGGCAAACAATTTGCGGCTTCGGCTGAGTACGGAACCGTATATCTTAACTGTTTTATTTTTTCTGTAATCTTTTGTTATTCACCTATTAGCATGATTTATTTCATATTTTTCGGTCCTCTTGTTTCGGAAATGAGGGGGTGGACTTGATAACGTTAAAAATGCAACATTTTCGAGGTTTTTTATGTGAAAACTTCTTCGTTGAGCAATATTTGGTAGGGGAATATTTTATTTGGTAGGGGAATATTTTATAAGGCCACCGTAAAACGTATTCTGTGAAAATTTCACTTCCTACAACGGCTTAAGCTGTAGACCCCTGTAACAGATGGACAGACAGACAGACAGCGGAGGCTTAGTAATCTATAGGGTCCCGTCTGGCAACCTTTGGGTACCAAATTGGTTACTGTATATATACAAACTAAAGAAACAACAACCTTAAAATAGCGGATATATTTACCCGTATTGTGAAGGGGTACGGAACCCTTTATGTGCAAATCCGATTCGTAATTTACTGGTTTTATTTTTACTACTTGCCCTATTTTCGGAGATAAAGGTGGATGTACCTTTTTTTGTATAGTTTTAACTATCTAGTGTCACGAGGTAGAATTTGTCGTGGTAGATGTCTTTAATGCAAAGCAGCATACTACCAACGCCATCTAATTTCATACAAATTTGTACGGAAATATTAAATTACCAACAGCAAATAAGATTTTTATATTTTTTTGTTGCAATGTACACTTAACATTAACCGCATATAAAATTTCAAGTTCATAGGCCTGCTAGAATACTTTTCGTCAGTCAGTCAGTCAGTGACAAAATAAGGGAACTTTGAATTGAGATATTTCATAGGTACAAACACACACACACTCTCACACACACTCTCACACACCCTCACCTAACTCACAGAAGCGTGCACTATTTAGAATTAAGTTCACAATGTTATTATTTTTTATTTTTTATTGTTTAATATGTGTCTATATCCCTGATTACATTATTGTAACTGACATGCTGCAAGACGGCTGCAAAGCCAGCGTAGGTGTCAGGAATTATGTTTTTTACAAAATGTCTTACTTTGTCTGTTTTAATTTGTGTTACTTTTTTGTTTTGTATGCTTGTGTTTTTTATCAATAAATGTATTTTTTTTTTTGTAATTTGGGGTTAGAAGTAGGTTCAGTAAGTAAGTCTTGGTATCTGAAATTTCAGACTTCTAGCTTTACCCACAACAAAGAAACAGGGGCTTGAAAGTGCCGTGAGTTGCTTCGAGAAAAGGATGGTACGGCCGTTCAGCGTTTTTTTTTTTTTTGCTAGTCTTGGCGGTGGAGACTTGCCGTGCCCCAGATTTAACCA
Source organism: Ypsolopha sequella (assembly GCA_934047225.1). Lineage (NCBI taxonomy): Eukaryota > Metazoa > Arthropoda > Insecta > Lepidoptera > Ypsolophidae > Ypsolopha > Ypsolopha sequella. The sequence goes on along the minus strand of OW203998.1, from coordinate 5,843,883 downwards.
CTGACATTTCAATTTAATGTTTATAATTTAATTAATTTTACTGTGTTTGATTATAAAATAATATACCTATTGTTTAAAAATATAACATTGTTACCACAATAATGTACATGATGAACTAAATTGTAATTGCGTGTGAGAGTCCTGAGTAAAGCGAGGGGTTCAAGCTGCCCAAGACAAAGAAACAGGCTTTATTTCAGAGGAGCATACTCTACTTTTCACACCTTCTGCGAGGCAATAAAAAGCTCGACATTTTTTATCAACATTAATAATTCAATAAAATTCACTGACAATCACAGCACCAAACACCGTCTTTTGTTTCACATTCTTTGTAAACGCTTTTTTTCTTTGTGTTGAATTCTGCTTATGGTGGCCAGTTCGATTTTCGAACAAAACTCTTTACAGTCCCGTATGGGTATTTGTTTTCCACGAGTTTCCACACGAATTTGACGTTCCAAATTTAAATCACTTTAATCCCTAGGGATTTTCATATAACTTTATATCCTTTGAGATATAATGCGTTACTTTACGTTGAGGTTTCATGATATGTAATTGGACATTGTCGAGCAGGTGGTGTGAAAACAATATTACATATATACAACGTGTAACAGAAAAGTGTAACCATATTTGAAGAGCTTATTCAGTCAATGGTATAGAACAACTTTTACTATGGAGCCAACCCTGAAATCTCGAAAAAAAAATCTTCCCTTTCATTCATTTCGGACGAGCGGCATTGCATTTTTCTATGAAACAGTTAAAAAAAAATTCGATATACATGTTTTGTTCCATAGTAAAAGTTGTTCTATACCATTGACTGAACAAGCTCTTCAAATATGGTTACACCTTTCTGTTACACGTTGTATACAAACAATATTTGCATACTGTATGTATGTATACCAGAATAAAATATGAGGTTATTGAATTGATAAATATAATATAATAAGATCTGTGTCTGCCACTCATATTTAAGAAATAAATCTTTCTTTCTTTCTAGTCTTCGAAAATAAACCATGTTTTCGTGTTATAGCAGAAATTTCAGACATAAAACTCGAGCCGCTTAGACAAACAACGTATTTATAACTTAAAAAGGCGTCATTTTTAAAATATAATTTGTCGAGTGAAATGTGTCCAATTAGGTAACTGTCTTGACAACTAAAAGATAAAGGTCTGAAAAAACATGTCTGAGAGTTTTAAATTGATAGAGTCATTGAAATACGTTTGTCGTTTTATTGCTCGTACATTAAAATAAAATAATAAGTGTTTTGTATCCCCTGAACATGGATTGATTTCCGAAACCGGTTGGGAAGTGTGCAACAAATATATTTTATGTTTATAAATATATTATATTTAACTTTTATGAGCTTTTGATTAGTACTATTATTAAAACAATTAAAAAAAATTATAACTCGATATATTTCGGCCCTCGGTATGGGGCCGTCATCAATCCTTACCATCCCCATACCGAGGGCCGAAATATATCGAAATATATTTTATGAAACAAATGGTACTAGTGTTTGTGTTAAAAATCAAGATAATAACTCTGTTTCTGTAAATTAGCATTTCAAAATAATTTAAATTCAAAATTTTTGATATTGTTGATTTCAGAAACCAATGGAAATTTTGCGATGGTAGCATACACAATACGTAGGTAGTAAGGTTTTGTTGAATAACTATCGAGTGAATTTTGAATTTAAGTGTTCTGTTTCGATTAACTAGAAAAAGGCGGGTTTTTCACAATTCGGCTGCGATACCGCTCGTTTTGTTTACGCGCTATACAAATTGAATCGAGCGTCATCGTCGAGAAGAAAACTGGGTTTTTCACAATCCAGCTGTTCATGTTTTTCGCGTGTTGAAAGGCCTTACTTGAATTTCACAGCTTTGAAATTTGTATTAAAAATAAATGTATAAAAATAACTCCGTCTAACCTAGTTATTTAGAACATTTCAATAATTTCATCGGCGACAAATATGGCCAGCCCACTGCTACTTCAACTTAGTAACTCGGCAGGCGTCGTCGGTCACCTTCGATCTCTGTCGGATTTCCCCGTTTCGTATTTTATCCATCAGAGATATACTAAGCATAGCTGCTTCATAGCTCGTTGAGCGACCTTAAGGCGATTACCATCGCCAAATTAGCAGCTCGATATTTGTCACTACAAATATCAACGGAAACGACATTGAAATAACGTTCATATCAGCGCGCAATGCATAGTGGCTGTTACGACGCTCGCTGCGTCCTTGAAAGGGCAAAATAGGAGAAAATAATACTTTTCACATGGGCGTCATTGTTCGATTGAATAATTCTGTTATATTTATAGCTATCAAGTTTATCTATTTATCAAAGCATAAATGAATTAAATCACCTAAGCCGCTAAGGAGCAGTAGGAAATTCAAGCCAAAAAAACACCATTCAGTTGAAACAATTTTTCATATAGAAGTTTTGGTGGTACGAAAAAGAAAATTGTTGCATATATTGTCCTAGAGTTGATAATCCATAATACATTTTTTCAATATAAAAGAGGAGTAAGCTTTAGAAAGTACCCATTTGGCGGTATTAAGGGCCTTAAATCGGTGGATCAAGCCCTTGGTAAGTGACCACGTTTCAGCGCCGTACGTCATCACTGGAAGATGGCACTGGTTATACCACCGACACGATGGCCATTGGGGCCGAAAGGCGTTGGAATGGAGACCACGTATAGCAAAGCGTAGCATAGGCCGACCTCGTGCCCGCTGGACAGACGACCTGAAGGACGTTGCTGGTAGCGGCTGGATGAGGATGACGCAGGAATACAGTGGCGAAATATTGGAGAGGCCTGTGTCCAGCAGTTGACGAATGGATGGATGGGTGGAATAATTTCATCTAGAAGCCGAGTTATTAAATAAAAACGCAGTTTTTCGTGAGCGCATGTTCCTTGCTGGTCGTAACAGCCATGGTTGAGAGCGTGCTATTTTAAACTAAAAGGAAACGTCATAGATTTCAGTTCTGATTGATGCAAAATGAGGTGCTCAATCCGGCTTTATATGCAGCCTTAAGGCTCAGCTCCAGCGTTGACCGAAATGTCAAGTTTTTCTCGTAAAAATCGAAACGAAACTTGTAGTAGTAATATTTATTTCTTTCATTATTTATATATTTATATATATATATATATTATATATATATAAATGTGGTTTTTTGTTTTTTTGGTGAAAAGGAATAAATTACGAGGATGATTTATTTCAACGTAACCGAGTAATTTATTGCTCTTACAGGTCCGTGTATCATATTACATTTGTCAATGCATAGTGTGAGGAAATAAAACAAATATAATCAAAGAAAACATTTTAATTATTAAAGTTGAAAGTTACATTGTTACAATTTTGCAAGTTAATGATTGGCTCAAAAGGACTGTATCCAGAGCCGTTAAACAGTGGAAAAAAAAAGTATAACATTTATGGTACACAGGAAAGGTTGCAGGCTAGCCAACTTCTCGTAAATAAATTAAAAAATAATAATTTTAAAGCCCTAGGGCAAAATAATCGACTTTCTGTTCGGTTTTGATGCATAAAAAGTGGGTCTTTACGAGCACTTGCATTGAAAAATAAATTGAGGTAATACACTTTCGTAAATGGGAAAATATTTTTGTTTTCCTCACGAATTTTGGAAATCTTGGTACTGTTTTTGCTTGGGTAGGAGTGCAAGACCAATTTATAGGGTTCCCATACCTCAAAATGAAAAAACGGAATTCTATAGGATCACTTTGTTGTCCATATGTTTGCGTGTTTGTCTGTCTGTCTGGCACGACCCTTTTGCTCGGGCCCCGTATCAAGTTGAAACTGATACCTCCTACAGAAATCTCAGCCTGAAGGTGCTGTAAAAAAATCAGGCTTCTAACTCAACATGAAAAAAGTTATTGCTTTTTACATAATCAATTTCATACTTTGCTCACAATAAAAACTTATAGGGCACTTCCAGTTGACTTCGAAAGTTGAAATTTCATTTGCAGGTAGTTCTTATAGCACACAAATAGGAAAAAATCTGAAAATTATAAATATTTAATTATTTAGGAAGTTATCAAGTACTAACTTAATTAGACCCTTTAGATAATAGAGTTTATTATACCGTAAGTGTCCATAGCTGGAAGTGGAATTATTTACCATAATGTTTTTATGGTTCCGTACCCATATTGTATGAAAATGAAAAAATTAAAAATATATTTATTGACACCAACAAATAACTTACATACTAAATTGTGACACTAACCTCCATACTACGATTCCCTGGTGACATGGAGACTAGGTCCTTCCATAACTATATAATATAAAAAAATTTAAAATATGCTAAACATTAAATTATAAATTAGAAAAAAAAAAATCATTAGTTAAAATTAATAAATTGGGTGAACATGCTATAATTAATTACTTACATATGATGGTATGGAAACCTTTGTGCGCGAGTGCGACTCGCACTTGGCAGTTTATTTTTCTTTTTATGGTTTAGTTATTTAGGAAAATCAATTATGTGGTTTCATTTACAATACCTGTCCAGTATATAATAGATACTAGTACACTGGTCAAGTGCATGTAAAATGATAGTTATAAAAATAAAACATAATCGAAAGGGACTACCTTCGACCAAAATAAAATGAATGGACGGGCCATGTCTTTACAATTTGCTCACTCATAACGAGTCTAAGCAATTGGATATATACTATACTTCAATACCTAATTGTTAGTCTTTATTTTGCTTTTTGCACTTTGGAAATGCACAAGAAGGCATTTTTTCGTCAGTTATTTGGATGACATGTAATAATAAGCGTACTTGTCACTCTTCTAACAGAGACCGACTGAGATGAAGTGAGAGCCGGCGCTCACTTTACAAACTTCAAAAATCTGTACGCTGTGCCCCGTCCATTTATTTTATTTTGGTCGAAGGGGACTACATCTAAACAAATTCAACGCGGCAACGGGAATAGCTTGTTAGTTGAACACTGCTCGTTATTCTTTTGTTTTCTTTTTTTTTTTCGAGCCCTGCGCTTGAAATCGTCAGAATATATTTTTGGAAATTCAATTGGCTTGCCCCAAAAACTAGGCTACGTGAATTGAGAATGCATTAAAAGAAATATAAAAAGACACATTCAGAATGTTTGTTTAAACCAAGTTAATAACTATTTTTCATATAAATTATTCTCCGAGCTAATATTCGACTAGCATTTTGAGTAAACAAAGCTAATCGAAAAACCTGCGCTTGAAGTAAAATAAATCTCAACAAAACCTTATGTGTGAAAAAAGGGACCAAGTTCAGTACAAGAAAAAATGTGTGAAAAAAGGGACCAAGTTCTGTAGTTTTATATAAAATTGCCACAGTTCGAGTATATCTTAACTAAATTCCAGTTTCTAATTTGAGAGAATCTTTCGAAACAATACTTCAATCACAAATAAATCGTTCACAGCACTGCTTTTCAAATTTAAGCAGTAAACGCTTGAAATTACAAATCGTCAAATCAGACTATATCAATTGAAGTAATTTAGATTGTTGACGAGTGATTCTGTGTTCAAAAACTATATTTTTGTACCCTGCAAACCGTTGGCAGTGGCGTAGCTATCATAGGGCCAGCTGGTGCAGTGCACCAGGGCCCCGGAGCTCAGGGGGCCCTCCAACCTAAGCTTTGAAAAGAGCGGGTCAGCCAATTCGCCAGCTCCTGAAGCTAGAAAACCTCGACCCTGCTCACAAGATTTTTTTTATTTTATTTAATGATTTTAAGTGAACATCAACAATCAGAGAACTCCAGATCTAAGACTTTCAACACATTCGCCAAGCGTCCTCGATAAGCATGTGCTATTTGTTATTGCTATTTGGAAGTTTGGTTGAGTACGTACATTACATCAGCGATAAGCTCATTAAAGCTCATTAAGCCCACTAATGATAAGTTCAACTCACTGTATCCTGTATCCTATTCTTATTCCTATCTATAATTTTGAAGGCCAATATAAGTTGAAGCTACCGTGAAAGAGGGGGTGAGGGCCCGATTTTTTCTCTATGCACCGGGGCCTTTGCCTACCTAGCTACGCCACTGACCGTTGGTGCCATTTATAAGAAAATTGGCATTCTAGCTTATTGGTATAATAAATAATATAATCATCCAATATAAGGTCAAATAGATTTTGAGTTGAGGAGGGCCGAAAGTAGCTTAAAATGGTTCGTGTACATTCAAGATGCAATTAGATTAAGGACCTATCCTAATAGCATCTAGGACGGATAGTAAATATACACATTATCGACCCGTCGTCGTCGTCTCTTTTGCTAAACTTGGCTGTTACCCTGCCGTGTGTCTAGACCACAGTATTTTATTTTCTTCGGGCTTCAAACTACTTTGCTGTTGAATATATTTTACGATGAATAAAATTTCATGAAAGCTCGAGGCAAAATACTCACGTCAGTGTACCACCGGGGAAAGTTCCGTTGAACTACTTTACGTTTATTTTATACCAGTAGAGGCGAAAAGTTGACAATTTTTTCGAATCTCTCGTCGTACCAAAAATTGTGGTGAATCTTCTCGTCGCAGTCCCGGTCCTATTAAAATGAATAAATAATGTTCTACTTTGGAAAAGATCGTAAAGTCACATTTAATAAAAATAATGAAATTTATGATCACTGTCGTTTCCATCCATCCATCTTTCACGGAAATTTTTCTCGAAAACAATGTAATGTAACAATTTTGGTATAATTTTGTCGCAGACTCATAAAAAGCCAGCCAGCAATTAGAAAAAAGAAAATAGTAAAATTGAGGGCCAGTTTGGTCCAAAGAAAAAGAAAAGCTTTTAGTTATTATATTAAGTATACCGTAGTTGACAACGGGCTAAGATCGTCGGTGAACCGAGGACGCTCCGCCAGTACTAGGTCGCCTATTGGGATTTTGGCGTGAGCTGGGCTGGCTAGAATAGACGGCCCCACACTTTTCCACGCACAAAGGTCCAAAAAAGAGACTAGGTGCGGAAACCGAGCCCACCAAGATACCGTAGTTGAAAAAATAATTAAAAAAACTCAAGAAACCCTTCGGGCCCCACAGTACCGGGCCCGTTACTCAATATGTGAAAAAACCCTCAGTGCGAGAGGGACGGATTCGAGGAAAAGTAGCAAAAAGTCGGTTTTTAATTAATATAAAACGTACTAAAGTTGCTATCAAAATTTGTTTACCAGCCCCCCTATTCTGTATCTTTAATTGCCAACTGGACTAGGTGCCTATCATCAAAAACATAGCTAAAAATGGAACTTTCAAAATTGCTATTAGTGGTTATTGAACTATTTACGAACTGTGTCGTCACTTCAAGTGCGAACATATCCTTAGACAATCGGAATTTGATAGTATATCTATGTTTTTGATGATAGGCACCCAGTTCAAACGGCAACTAAAGATACGTAATAGGCCCTCTGGTCCTAGATACTGTTAAAAACCATCTTATAAAATATAGTTGCAGTCCATGTCATTCCAAATATCAAACCAGGAGAATTGGTGTCGAAGAAGACCTAATTTCAATAAATAATTTTTAATACAGTTGCTCAAAAAGCGGTGTATTGCAGGGACGTATAGCGTTCGGGATGTGGGCTATTACATACTCGAGCTTTTTCTTTACCTTTTCCGAACTCGTGCGTTCTCTTTCCCAACTGTCAAAATAATGTCTATTAAAAAGAAAAAACCAACCACGAAGTTTTTACTAAAAAAAAATCAAAGAAGTTTTTATGATTCATGCAAATATTTCTAAAAAGAAGCTACTATTTTGTTTCAATATCAGATTTAATTATTTGATTCAATGAGTTAGGTTAGGTTTCATTTCATTTCATCTAATTAAATTTAATTTTCATTTCATATCAATAAAAAAATTCTACTGAAGACTTGGCTTGGCTGTATGGGCATAGTTCCCTTTACCTACCCCGAATGGGTGAAGAAAACAAAAAAAAATCTCTGCTTATATTCTTTTACGGTTGGCGCCATTTTCCAAAAATTTTCTTTGCGGGTTTAGTTGTTTGTTGCACAAAATGAGTAATTTCGACGATATTTTATTTGAATTGACACCACCGGAACTCAGTATAATTGCACAAAATGCTTCGGAAAACATTTTACGGGAAAAGTCAAAAAGTTGCTACATATCTACATACTACGAATTTATTGCGTGGAGTATTAGTTAGTTGAGTTTATTGTGTTTTTATTATTTTATTAAATTGCTTCATTTTTTCGCAACTGTATTAAAAATAGTTGTTCAGTACACGTGCGGAACCGTCATTGCAACTTGTTCCGACTGTCAACCCTCACCTTCGGCTGCGCCTCGGCTCGGGTAGACATTTGTCGGAACTCTTTGCAATGACAGGCTTTCCGCACTCGTAATGAAATATACTATTGTATCAAGCAGAATTGCTCAAATCGCATTTCAGTTTAACAGGTTCCCAGAAAAAGATTCCAAAAATAATATACTATTTTATCAAAATAATACATTATTTACTGAAGAAAATATTTAAGTTCTAAAAGTGTCGATTTCTTCTCCGTAACGCCTTAATCGAAACAGAACACTTAAATTGAAAATCCACTCAATGGTTATTCAACAAAACCTTATTACCTATGTATTTATTGTGTATGTTGCCATCGCAAAGTTTCCATTGGTGTCTGTAAATTATAATTTCAAAATTGTTTAATTGAAAAAATTATTATTATTCACTAGTTTTTTTTCGGAATCCCATTTAAAGTCCACTATCCCTTCTACTTTTGTAGCAATTCCTGGCTACGTCCGCATCAGAAATTACCAGTTCGGAGCGGGTTGCGGTGGTTTTGCGATGTACTTGCGGTCTGATATCAAGTACAGAATCGTCTCTCGATCCCCGTCACAATATACTAAATCCATGGAACATTTATTCGTCGAACTTGACTTTGACACAGTAAAATTCCCGCTCTGTATTGTATATCTACCGCTTAAGACTGTACCTGAGCCTAGAGCATGACCAACTCCAGTCTATCTAGGATTCGTTTGAAGAAATTCGAACTCTCCTTGTATTGAAAAAAATATATTTGGTTTATTAATCTTTTTTCTAGGGATCATACATAAAAAATGTACTAAGATTTACACTTTTGTCAAAAAAAAATGTTTTGCACCCTCTTTTTTTTTGGTTTTCAAACGTTCGCTTGAAGAACGCGGTTAAGAGATCAACTTGATTTTTTTTCATAAAATGGGTAATAGAAATATGAAGGTATATCACCTAAATTCAATATTTTTTTCCCTACAAAATATTTCAGTATTAGCTAAAAACACACCAATTTGTTGTTTCGCTGCGTGATTACTAGTATTACCCGTCTAAGAAAAAGAGGCCAAAGAGCCAACATATAATCGCCTCTATGAAAAGCAAATAAAGTCTTTGCCATTAGACTTATTGTGCTGGACGGGTAATAAAAAAAGTTGCTAGGGTATGCCATCCTCTTAAAGAAGATTATTTCGGCACTCTTGAACAGGGCTGGGAAAACGTATCCTACGCATGCCAATATTTACAAAAGTTTTTGTATTATAGAATTAAATGAGACTTGAGGATAATTCATGATTTATATAAGAATATCGGTCGGCTTTCCCGATCATAACACGTATTGAGGTGAGCCGTTTTTATATAAATCAGTTTTTGAATTGTTGTTTTTAATATAATTCTTTACAAAAATGAAAAAGATTTGTTTATTCCGAAAGAAAGTTATTTATTGATTAATTGGTTTCAACATTAAGAGGCTATGCGAATTTTATTTTTGTCACTGTCACTCTAAGCGAAAACACGCTCAGTGCGAGAGGGGTGGATTCAGGGCGAAAGCAAAAAATGTTAGTTTTATATTTTTTATAAAAAAACTAAAATAGCTAGCAAAATTTAAAATAACAAATCTCTAGGTATTGTTGAAACACACTTAATAAAATATGTTTGAGTTCTGTATGTGGTTCCTGCTCGTCAAACGAGGAGAAAAAGTGTGTTTGAAGACCTCATTTCAACAACTATTTCTGTCGAGGAAAATTTATCCAAACATCTTTTCCAATTTCAAAACCCTAGATTATATAGTCAAAATGCATATACCAAAAATTTATTAAATTTTTCCGTGTATTTATGAAATACACAAAAAAAAGCACCTCGCGTTTGGTTTACGTTAGAATCGCGTTGTATCGCTTCCTCTGCGCGTAGAAAAAGCGCCGTTTGCCTAGACTCTTACATAGAGGAAAATGGCTATCTTCTCTATGGACTCTTACGTCTTAAGGGCGCCCCGAGCGTTTGCCTTTGTCTCTGTCTTTTTCTTTACGTGTAAAGAGTTAAGATCATAACCAAGCTTTTGCACATTTCAATGTTTTTCGTTGTTATTCTCATTATATTGTTCTTAAATAAAAAAAACATCGTGTATAAACGCTCCAGTCATCTATGAACTTTATTTTAGTAAATGAAACATAATATCAAATTACTTATTTATATATAAAAGTAGGGAAATAGAGAAAAAAATTACTCGAAAAGAGGTTACTTTGCGAATTTATTCTATCGAGCCAACTTTGTCAAATCGTGTTTCTATCGAGTATACTGTCTAGTATATATCCCCAATAATACCAATTTATTTCCCTAGATTTTAATTTAATTATTTACTACTTCTAACAAGGGTTATAAAAATGTCTTTGACTTTGTAAAAAGCTCGGTGCGCTCTTAAGGAATAAACGAAACACGCGATTGATTAATGCGAGCGACACTACACTTGATACATTTTTGTAACATGATTTATGTTATGTTATTATTATTATGCACTCCTGGGTCGATGGTCGCGGGCCGGATTGCAACGGTTCGTGGGCCGGAGATAGCCTGCGAGCCGTAGGTTGCCCATCCCTGCTCTTGAGAATCCCCTTATTACTTATTTACGTAATTATGAGCATGCTCTAATTATGGGTGATTTCAATACTGATCTACTCATTCCTCCTAATTCACAAATGTATTCCGGCTCTCGAAAACTCCGGCCGCTAATCTCTTCTGTTAATGTTTCCATTCTGGATCTCGATGCCACCCATCAGATTGGTGATTCTCATACACGTCTGGATCTTATCGCTTCTTATAAGTTACAAATCCCTAAAGTCAAGCCTAAAGTCATTCTTCAGCGTTATTTTGCAGATATGGACAGATAAAACCTCTTGGTTAATGCAAACGTGGTAGATTGGTCTCAGTTGAAGGGTCTTGATAACATCAATGACAAGGTTAACCGATTTATTAAATTGATTTTCGACCTTTACGACGTGCATGCTCCAATTCGTCCAGTACGAATGAATCATTCTCCAGCTCCATGGCTCTCCGATAGTATTCGTAAAATGATGGCCCACTGGGATGGACTACGACGTAAACCTTAAAAAGACCTATACTCTATTTTAATATGGCAAATAATGTTTGTAAACATCTTTATAACCTAAAAGTGATGAAATATATGTTCAACTGCAATTTTTGCTGCACAATTAAACATATTAATGTACGTGAGTTCACGTTTATTAGTTTAAACCAAAATGTATAGGTATAAAAATGCTCTCTTACATCATATTTCATCACTTTGGTTACAAAGTTGTTTACAAACATTATTTCCCATATTGGAATAGAGTATCAGTAAAGAGAACTGGAGCAAGTTCAAAGCTGCAAGAAATCGTTGCAATCAGTTGATAAGAAACCCCAAACATATTTATCCCAATGTTGAGCAATGTTCCCCCAATAATCTTTGGCATTTCTTACGAACCTTGAGCTTTGGTAAAAGGACATTAATGGTCTCTGAATATTAATGGTTTTAAACGTCACTTCTCTTCTCGTCCTCATACTATCGACCCACTGCTGAAACACTGAACGATAAGACATGTTCTTGCCTCACCTCCTAAAAAATTAAATGACAGTTTCACAATACACTATTGAAAAAATCATGCATGTACACCAGCGATATACATTACTGGAGATAGGCCCATCCCATACATTAGGCGAGCAATAGCATGTCAACATAAAAACGTGCGCTTTGGCACATCACGTTTTAGTTGCTTACTGACCGTCGAAAGGAGTGCGTGACTTGTTGGTATCAACGAGGAAATAATCCGCTTTAAAATGCCGTCGTGCGTGTTTAGAAAGTACAAAAATACAAGCACAAACACGTGCAAGGAAAAAGGTGTCACGTTTCATATGTAAGTACAACAAAATTACTTTGACACGATCTGGTGAGTGAGGGCCTATCTCCGGTAATGTATCGCTAATGTACACCAATTCTTTCATTGTGAGTGCAATACGCATATGGAATAGCTTGCCGTTACACATCCGTTAATATCTTCAAAAACAAGATTCGACAACACTTTCTTGAGTTGCAGAATTTCTTCTAGTGATTGTTTTGTCAAGACGAATAATTATGAATTTTCGTTATTATAATCGTACATAATAATATATTATTGTTATATATTTATTTAAAGATCTTATGTAGTTTATATAAAATATTAATTTAAATCTTTATTAGGATGTTGCATGTTGATATTAGATTTTATTTAATTTTACTTTTACTTAATTTTACCTTTATAATTAAAAATTTCAAGTACCTATGTGAAATGTAATTATTCCAGCCACAAAGGGCGTCGAGCCAAACAGTACATAAATACTGGTAAACGAGTCACCTGGCTCTCAAGTGCCAAGCCTTAGCTTAGTTTGAGAACCGCCGTATAAATTGTACTTAGTTAAGACTTTTTATGGAAATAAAGGAATTTTTACTTACTTTAAAATGTAGTTTAAATTATCTCGACTATTTATTTATTGTTTATTTATTGTGTGATTAAATGTTTTGGCACTACCCTCAACAATTTCCCCATTGGAAAAGGTTAGCTGGTAGAAAATACTTATTGGTATTAACCTCACCTTTGTACATTCATTGTATAATTGTGCAATAAAGAATTATATTATTTTTATAGTATTCTCTAAAAGTTTCAACTGACAACCTATAACAGCTGAAGCTGTAGACCCCTGTGACAGACTGTCAGATAGCGGAGGCTTAGTAATAGCACAGTTTTATTACACTGTGGTAATAGGGTCCCATTTGGCAGCCAAAAGGAAATAACCAAAGAATAATACATTCGCAGGCACGAAAAAATGTTTCTTTCCACTCAAGAAGTGGAAGGAATCTCCCAATGCTGGTATTCAAAGAAATGTCAGATATAAAAAGGCATTTCGAGATTCTTGCTCGATCTCGCTTGTCTGTTACCAAATAATGAGATGGAAAGAAAGAAAGAAAATATATTTGTTCGCCACACAAAACACATGGAAATACAATTAATAAGACCAATATATCTAAAACATTATTTTTAAAATGATTGTATGACAAAACGAAAATGTCTCAGCATATTATGATGTAAGCTAAAAACAGCAGCACAACGCTGGTTTTCAGCCTGTCCCTTTTCATACAAAGAAAACACGAAAGTTACAAGTAGACGAAACTATATAGGTATATTATGAAAAACTATATATATTATGGTATTAGCAAAAAACAATTTGCTTCCGCCAAAATCTAAGGAAGGATATTTAAACAAATTACGAAAAGTTCATCAAGTGGAAAGCAGATAAACAAACAAACAGTTGGTCAGAAAATGTGTTTTTGGCTTATTTCAGTCACCTTAGCCAAACAAAGCAGCCTTCCGCTTTATGGGCGATGTATTCCATGCTCCGATGTGTTGTGCTCAATAAGAATAAAATAAACTTGAATAATTACAACAATTTAACGGCATGGCTAAAAAGGCAATCAGATGGCTATATAAGCAAGAAGTCTAAAATATTTCAAGCCAACATATATAACAGTTTCTTAACGACGCTCCTGATGATAAATATCTAGTTATAAAGGTAAATAAATGATGTAATATTATTTTATGGCTCTAAAGTTATAAACAGGTCTTTAATTCATTATTAAAATTGAATATTTTGTTGTAGGTTGTTCTTATCCCTCCCAGTAAACGGTGCATGTAGAAGTCTGGAGCTTGCCAATCTAACTACAAAAGACGTCGAACACCGCGATAGCAGTATTTTAGTAAAATTGCGTGACACATAAAACAAAGTCGATGGATTGTTTGTTATTCAAGATGAGTTTGTTAACGTAATAAAAAAACTTATTTAATTTGAAAATATCTCGTTTTATTTTTGAGAAAAGCACTATACATGCTTCGACCATAATTAGCTATCCTGGACTCGTATATAAAAGTCCTCGCCCTACGGGCTCGGCCTTTTAACTTACTCGTCCAGGATATCTTTAATTACTGATCTCAGATGTAATGTACTATTATTGCAAAATTAGGTTCTTTTTGACGTTTGTCTTCATTTCATGCTAAATTAGGTTCTTTTTGACGTCCTTGGTTTGTCTTTATAATCGAAATTCCCTGCGTTCCGATTCACGACATAATCGATTATATCGCGTCTGACACTCTTTTTACGCAAAATGATACTGGCCACGAATAAAAGCCGCCGGCCGAAGCCTGAAAAAAAAAGGTAAAATTCGCGCCGCGCTTTGCAAAATCATAAAATACATTAAATTTGAAAGGAAAAATTTAATATTTAAATACATAAATCAGGTAGTAGAAAAAGTATCGTTCGCAACGAGTAAAAATGGGTTTTCTTACCCTCAGAATGTAAACTAGCTTCATTCCTCGGGTAAGAAAATCCACCATTTTATACACGTCACGAAATATACTATTAAAAGCAAACTATATGCTATAAATAAAAACGAAGGACCAAAAACAAAATTAATAACATTAAAATAAAAAATCGGCGTTAGGTTAGGTTCCACACCGTAATTTGTAAATAAGTTCTTTTACGTTTTTCGAATGGGCAAGTACTTAACGAGACGAATGTTCGAACAAAAGACAATCGCGAGACAAATCGAGCAAGATGCTTGAATGTCTCGTCCAATACCGAATCACTACTCGGATGTAATTGATAACTTACCTCCCTTGTATAACTCTTCTATTTAGTCTATCTCTATTTCTTCTCTAAACGATCACAAATAAATGTAAGACAAGGATATAAAAAGCGATTGTTATCGGAAAAGAACAAACTTCACTTTTTGTCTAAAACGATGTTAGAATAAACATAAAATTATACTTACGTGCGTGGTTTCGCAGCCAAATTGTGAAAAACCCACTTTTTTCAAATAAATCAAAACAGAACACGTAAATTCAAAATTCACTCAATTGATGGCAACATACACCATACATAAGGTTTTGTTGAAGAACTGTTGCGTGAATTTTGAATTTAAGTTTTCCGTTTCGATTATTTAGAAAAAGGCGGGTTTTTCACAATCTGGCTGTGAAACCGCTTTTAAAATTACTTCAGCTCGACCTACGGCCTGGCCCATTCTGAATATTTGTTTTGTTAATTTTGTACAAACTTCTCACAAAATGAATTTTTCATAGAAAGCTGGCAAGCATTGTTGTGAGGCGTCGACCAAATTTAGTGTTAAATAAGATTCCTAGATGGCACTGTGGTATTCTTTAGCAACAGAATCAATGACAAAATTTGCACAGATTCCAAACAAATGAAAAACCACTTTGACATTGATTGCTACGAAACCTCAGAATAAGGAATACAAATAGAAGCCTGGCTAAAATAATACGCGGAGAAAAACACCTATCCTTGATTTTCTTACGACATTCTAGTGCGTTAGAGAGAGATGGATATGTATTAGTTTTTTCTTAATTAGGTAGGTTGTCACTAGTTCGTTGCTTTGCTAGTGATGTAACAATGTCGATTTTTGACTACGATAAATAAACCAAATCGAAATGAACCACGACCAATCTGCTTACCACACATTATATCGTATCAAAGTGTGAAAAAAAAGAGAATGCAGGAGGCACCGACCTTTCTGGTGACATCCTCTTGCTTTGGAAGGAGGCCAAGAGAATTAACAGCAAAGTGGTCTCTGTCTACCCCAGTGGGACACATGTTATATTGTGTAAATAAGGAATTAATAAAAGGATATCTTTCTTTAGCATAATATTTTTTATTAAGTACAAATTACTATATCGTAGGCAAGTAGGTACATAAGTTAAGTCCAAAATTGTGCTTGTTTCTAGTACAAAAAATGATGAGCGATGACAGCGCAATTACTACAGAGGTAATTTTTTTTTTTAATTATTATATCAAATAAACATCAACTTATCTTGAATAATAACTGATAACAAATAATGAACGATTAAAATACCTTATAACCTGTAATAAGAAATCAAATTATGTGCAGTTCAAGTCAATAAGCATTCCCAAAATTCATTTCACGAAAGAACTACCCTGTCAAAGTACTTTTATTGTCAACCACTAAGTACGAAAATGTCTTGATCTGCGGAATTTCTTCATGAAGTCGATCACGGAAGTAACGTACAAGTTCTGAACAGGCCTTTCAGAACGATTTGCGAACATAGAAGTATGCACTTTTCTACACCACAAACATCCATAGGTACTGGTTCTCTTGCCTAAAATTGAAAAATTATCGAGTTAATATACTATAGTATAGTACAAGCACGTACCTACAAACAAGATTGATAATGCAATTATACATAATTATTTAAAGGTTACCAATGTGTCTGTATCTGGTAAATATAACGTCGCTAAAGCATCTGCTTTTAACCGTCTCCATGTTAAATTTTCGTTTGGTCCAAAAGAATCCGGCGTAAAGTGTTTCGAACAAATATGACTGCTTTTTTTAATTGGCCAATTGGGTCTAAGTATTCGTCTAAGCCATCCACTTTTTAATTCTTCCCTTTTTGGAAATCTGTAACAAAAAGATATGGCAATATTTATTCGGCATTATTTTTCTTTTAACTCGCGCTGCAATTAATCTGCGGTTTCATCCTTTATGCACGGCTGCCACGGGAACCAATGTTCGATAGTTTGCGACACGGACTTTAGTACATCACTATGCGAAAAAACATAACCTCTACTAGTCTGCAGAAAATCTATATAAAACAGGCAAATATCGGTGTAGAATTGAACACGAGTATAATTTACAAGAACTACTATTATTGTTACTGAGTTTTAGGTATGATCCTGCAACTTATTAACATAAAAACTATCAGAACTCACCGATGAAATGATATTGCTTCATTGTTGTTTTCTTTTCTTCCTGTATGCGATTTACAGCCTTCAATCGCACAAGACATTTTATTACAATGTTAAAAAAACAATCAACACAAACAATAATAAATCACACTTTCACGAATTTTGAGAGGAAGAGCACAAAAATATTTAATTTCTCTCGGTGAAGCTGTAAACTTTCGCAAAATGCATTAGACATTTCGATGCCACCAAATTAAGATGTGATGCACGCTACGAACGATATTACAACACAACGATACAATGATGAGACATATTTAATTTGATGGTATTATAATTTTGAAAATACATCCAAATTACATCCATCTGACATTTGTTTGGTTCAATCTAGTGACACACCAGGAAAAAATATAAAGTAAGTGCGGTCCGTCGTTTCATTCACTCGTACACAGGAGTAATTTACGTTAGATGAGTACAATGGCTAATGCCCAGTTCTTATTTTAGCCAGGTTTCTATTTGTATTCCTTATTCTGAGTACGAAACATATTTTATCTATGGTGACATGGACAGCGCCATCTGGAGGAAAGCTAAGAACTAATAAAAAAAACAACGAGAAAACATGAACCCGTTGAGAAGGTTTCATTTATGGAAAATAAGGAAACTTCGTGTAATAAACAGGAAGAAGCCTCGAAGTTCAAAAGAGGTCCTTTGACTGTTTCATTTTTCCTCCACCAAAATAATTATGAAGTTAAATCAAATTCAAAGAAGTAAATCAAATCAATATAAATAAATAATATCAGTATACATACTTTTTAGAGTTCCGTAACCGAACGGTGCCAAACGGGACCGTATTACTAAGCCAGCACCGCTTTCTGTATGTCTGTCCGTCTGTCACAGGGGTCTACAGCTTCAGCCGTTATGGGTAACGAGTTGATATTTTCACAGATACGTTTTACTATGACCTTTATCACGACAATTATAGAATTAAATGAGACTTGAGGAAAATTCATGATTTATTTAAAGAACGGCTCACCTCAATACGTGTTATGATCGGGAAAGCCGACCAGTTTCAGCAGATTTAGACTGCCTTCATCTGGGCAAGTCAAGACGTTTACGCGACGACGACGTTACGCCTCACCCTCAAGGCGTTCTTATATAAATCATAAATTGTATCACGACAAATAATAATCATAATCATAATAATCATTTATTTCGTAATATTCATTACATGTCATTTTATTAATACTTATATCTAAATTAAAATTAAAGCTCAACGAGCTATGGAGCGGGCTATGCTTGGGATATCTCTGATGGATAAAATCCGAAACGAAGATATCCGTCAGAGATCGAAGGTGATTGACATAGCCTGCCGAATCAGTAAGTTGAAGTGGCAGTGGACTGACCATATTTGTCGCCGACCGTTGAGGCCGTAAGGCATTGGAATGGAGACCACGTACAGCAAAGCGCAGCGTAGGCCGCCCTCGTGCCCGCTGGACTGACGATCTGAAGGACGTTGCGGGTGGCGGCTGGATGAGGATGACTGAGGACCGCCAAGTGTGGCGTGATATGGGGGAGGCCTATGTCCAGCAGTGGACGAAAACGGGATGATGGATGGATGGATGGAAATTAAAATACTAATACAATGTATAATTATACAAATCACATGAATCTTAAAAATTGCGTTTGTTATAAAAAAATCTTTCATCGAGTAGAACGCCTGTTCGACAAGCCATGCCTCAACCTGGATTTAAATATTTGTAAATGTGGAGAACCAACAATATTTTTAGGTAACAAATTGTACACAGTGGGGCCCATAGCATGCGTAAGCATATTTGACTTTTTAAGGCACTTAATATCTCCGAATGGGTACTTTCTAAAGCCTAGACAGGTCTTTTATGGCCAAACCGAAAATATTGAAAAAATGTATTATGGATTATCAAGTTTAGGACAACATATGCAACATTTTTGTTTTTCGTACCACCAATACTTCTATATGAAAAATTGTTTTAACTGAATGGTGTTTTTTGGCTTGGATTCCCTACTGCTCTTAAGCGGCTTGGTCGATTTGATTCATTAATGCTTTGATAAATAGATAAACTTGATAGCTATAAACATAACATAGGATTATTCAATAGAACAATCACGTCCATTTGAAAAGTTTTATTTTCTCCAATTTCGCCCTGTCAAGGACGCAGCGAGCGTCGTAACAGCCACTATGCATTACGTGCTGATATGAACGTTATTTCAATGTCGTTTCCGTCGATATTCGTACTAACAAACATCGAGCTGCTAATTTGGTCACAGTAATCGCCTTATGTCTAAGTCTATGTTTTTCTAATGATTTTGTCACCGGTACGCGGTCTTATACGTATTTTATATAATATGAGCCGATGTTTTCGTGGGTATACACCGCCACCAAGATGACAAGAGATGGTAGCCTCATTATTTTCAGGAACTTGAAATACGACTTCACTGTAATCCAAGGGTAGCACAAATCGGTACTTTCTGAGTACGGAAGCCTAATTTTTATAATTGGTTGTGTTACCTTAGGTTATATGTACAACAATATAACAAAATCTTAAACTTGTATATATTACCGTCTTCAAGGTAGAGCCGAGTTTTTTTTTGTACCCGCGCCCTGCGCGTTTCGTTTAATTTGAGCAAACACTACAAACTTATCATTACCTACAAAATGTATGTAACAAAACTGTTAAATTAAACTGGTCGAGTATTCGGGTATGTTGGCCTAAAACTTCAAAATGATAGGTACAATTTATATTATACAAGGTGAAATCCAATCAACAGCCCGAACCCGTACCGGAGACCCGGCCAGGGACCAGGAACAAGGTTCAATGGTCACCAACCGAGCCCCCAGAAATACACCTTTCTTTTACATAAAAACCTCATAAGCGATGCTGCCATTGATTCTTGCAGATCTGTGATTGAGTAAAGAGGGGACGCAAGAAGCATCCACTTAAAGAATTTATCGTTGAATTTCTGACAGAACCCGCTAGTTTTTATTACCACGAGTTTGTTAGACGTTCTTGTCTGTTTATCCGTTCAGTACAAATTTTGCAACCGATTTAATAGTAAGTAACAAAGTAACAATGCGCATACAAATCTTCGCCACTGTTCGGCAAAGTTCGTATTTTCTTACACTTTATATACAATCAATACGGTCACGTGGTACGTCCGGTCGCTCGGCTATAGATTTGTATGCGCATTATTACTTTAGGAGTACTGTAGTAGATTGTTATACAAGGGAGGTAAGTCGTTTCGCTCGGTCGTGATATAATTTATCACTTACACCCGAGTGCAATATTCTACTTTTCATCACTATATGCGAGGAAATAAAAAACAACTCACAAAACAACCTGCCTTTCCCAGTAGTTTTATCGATTCAGGCGTCAAAATCAAAATCATCATTATCACTTGAATTCATGACTTTTTCGTAAAAAAAAATTTTCAAATACTTATATTTGCGTAGCGCCAATTTTTTCACTTTTTTTTTTTCTTGATATTTTTTCTTGCTGGCCATTGCCGTCGTTTTAAAAAGAAAATCAATTTATTGTGTCACTTTTAAGCGTCTTGTCGGAGTCTTGCGTAAAACATGAGGTCTTGCCCCAAAAAACAAAAAAACGAGCCTCGTTCGATTTTCAAATTTACTTACCTCCTTAGGGTTGTAAATCGCATTTACCTCCCGATACAACTTGTTTTTAGAGCATTAGTCACGAAAACTAACTTCCCGATGACTTAAAACCACGCTTAAAACTTATGCTCTGCACCCGTAGAAGCCAAAGATTTCAAAAGTTTAGATGAGCCCTGGCACCCAAAATCTATTGCATTGTTTTTGAATGCGTGCGTTTACATAATGCCGACGCGCGCACACTTATGAGTGCACAATCTGTCTATATACGGTCATCAAACTGATCAGCCTACTAAAGTTGTTAAAATGATTAACTTTAAGTGCACTTAAGGCGTCCAACTATAACTGTGTTCAGATGAGCACTGATTCTAAACGTGTGAGCGTCACCCATTTAAAGGTGGAAATATTTTGGTGCTGTCATAGTACGGTAAGGGCTTATCTTTACTTTAGAAATCTTTGGTAGAAGCACGATGTTTTTGCGATTAAACAGTATGCCACGCTCCTCGCACTTGTGATTCAATTAAGTCGCATTGCGCGTGATTAAACACTGTACTACGGGTGCAGAACCGATGATGGCTTGTCTGTTAGTTACATTATACTTCTTGGTCCGTTACTAAAACTTTGAAAATTTAATTATTTTGTTGTAAAAATGCTCTCCCGTCCGCAGCTCTGGACTCCACTCAACATGATCCTCTTCAACCTGGTGTGCTCAGACTTCTCGGTATCGGTTCTCGGGAACCCCTTCACCCTGATATCAGCGCTCTTCCACCGCTGGATATTCGGGAAGACCATGTGCGTGCTGTACGGCTTCTTCATGGCTTTGCTCGGTGAGTACTCTTTAGTCAAGTGGCTTAGAAAGAAAGACAGAAAATATTTATTTCAGACATTGTTCTTACTTTTCAAATAACGCAAATAAGACATCCAAAGGAATTTCATTTAACTCGTAAGTACTTTAAACATGTCTTTACTGTGATATTTACAGAATAAACCTTACGGTTAGTAAATTTTCAACCTTACCATGAAATATTTATCGTTGTAGCGAGTAGCGTTGAAATTAGACAATATTTTGTCCATTGCAGGTTATAAAGAGTGTCACACATTGAGTAAGAATATTAACGCCGCAATGTATATTTTTTCAAACATTATCAACCTGGACCTAACTGTGTCATAGTACGACCGCTGGTCATGGCTTTTTACACGTATGTATAATAGCTTGGCACAGTGCTATGACGTGTTTCGTATCTTCATAGAAATATCGTGTTATTTTGGATGTATGAAGACGGGTGAATCTATGTGCGCGCCACGTATGTTTAGTTACTAGGTAATACTAATGTTATTCCAAAAAGCGACGACAGCTGTGCTCGTATAAAATTTGTGTCACGCCATCCCCATGATACAACTGGTAGAACAGTACCCATTGTCGTGAATTTTTTGTCTCTAAAACCCTAAGTACTCCAAAACCGTTTCGTCAGACACAATTATTGATGAAGAACGACATTCATTATGTTTTAGGGTAAAACTTTTGATTTTTGCTCGCACATGTCCATATCCAAGCACCGATCCAACTTTCCACTTGTTTTAATTTGTTGCAAATATAATTGAAAATTTCCTTCAAAGACAAAGAAATATTTATTTATTTATTTATTTAGGTCAATGACACGGCGGCCGTCCGTTACCAAAAACTTTCGTCGGTTATTTGTGTGTATCTTCGGTATTCCTGGTTATATTTTCACTATGTAACAACCACTAGACGCGTCAGTAAACAAGGAACAAAAATACATAACTTCCACTACTACAACTGAGCATTAAACTAAGTACAAGTCTGGTCGGCTATCCCGATCTTAGTAATAATTGAAGCCATTGCTTACATCAAAAACGTACAAGGTTAATTATAATGAGCTCGTCTACTGAAGTGAAATATCAGTATATTTTTTTTATTATAACTAAATACTCGTAATTAGTTATAACAAAGCACAAAACTTTTTGGATTTTTGAAAACTTCCTTTTATTACAGAAGTTAGCGATAGCAATATTTATCACTTTCAGCATGAAATCGTGTTAAATGACGCCACGGTACATGCAGGTAAGCTCACTTAGATTGCTAATAACGTCGTAAATTTTCGAGATATCGAAAAAATTATTTTACTTAAGTAAGGCCAACGAGACGATTTAAAAAAGGTAAACACACTTTCAGGGGTTCAAAACATTTTTATTTGAATAAATTATATACAAATTTTGAACTCCCTATTCTAATTGTTGTCGTCTGTGTTAGACGAAGATGATTCGTCGAAAGAGTCCGAATCAGCCGTATTTATGACAAAACTACCTACTTATCTATTGTATTATTGTACTTACAATAACAGTAAAATCAACAAGAAAAACTAACAGTAACGGATTAATAAAAACAAAAAACCAAACAAATACATAAACGAAAGAATACGTATCACTTCGAACGCAATCCAAACGGGAAATAGTATCCCTCTATAATTTGTGACGGAAAAGAACTTGTTCACAAAATTCAAAATGGCGACCTAATGTTGGTAGCTGCGGTACTGACTGCTTACCTGTACCACGATCCACGCATCGACAGCTGTCGTCAACCGACTGACGCCATTATGTCGACCAATCAATGACGCCATTATTGCGTACGAGAGATAAGAATGGAGATAACTCAGTAAAGGTCTGATTGTTTACCTTTTTTAAATCGTCTCGTTGGCCTTACTAATTACTATACTGTTGTTAAATATTTAAACGCAATTTATTTTCATAAAATTCTTCATATAGGGTAAGAGCTTATTGGTGAAACTCAAAACATGTAGGTAGGTCAGTCCCGGCAGTAAATATAATAGCGTCATCTCTGTCGCACGACAAACTAACAGTCGGGTGACAGGGACGACGCTCTACGAAGCCGAAGATGCCATAACTCTTCCACATGAAGCTAACATCAAACTTTTCTTTAAGGACTAAAATTTGCAGCTTTACTGTTGCCCCAGTCTACTGATCGGGGCAATTTGAATGAGAGGACGCAAACTTAATTCTTATGGACGATTACTACCTATGTTTTGAGTTAGGCGGAAGACAGGCGAGGACGGGGCGAAGACGCGGCGCCCCTTCAATGTACTTTCATACAAAATGATGAAACATACAGAAAAGACGGGACGCAGGAACAAAACGCCAAACGCCGTCCTCGCATTACGTCTTATCTGTGTGTCTTGCGCCTTACGTTAACTAATAAAATTTAAACTTTTTTAATATAATGGGTGTTATGAAGTTGCAGAAGCCGGGAACTGGCTATAGTACTCGTCCATACGAGCAACTTTTACTATGGAACCAACCCTCAAATCACGAAAAAACAATCTGCTGTTCTACAGAAAATTCACATATAGGTCGACCAAAAAACAACAGAAGTCTGAATATCTGAGATTTTGAGTACTTTTTGTTTTTGTGTTTCCTTAGAAAGTCTGGAATTAAATTAATAAATTATTGGACTTAAACCCACCATATACAAGGTGACTTATTGATCATCGTCCAAATTCATACTGGTGGCTTGGTAAGTGATCAGTATCATGGATCGATAACAATTTTGGTGAAATTCGTAAAATGAAATTTCGACTCCTCATAGTGATTCACTCGGGACTGCAAGTGAATTTCTATGGGAAGCCAAAATTTCATTTTAGGAATTTCACAAAAATTGTTATTGATCCAAGATACTGATCAATCACTTATCAAGTCTCCAGTATGAATTTGGACGATGATCAAAAAGTCACCTTGTATACTTGCAGAAGCTATAATTGCAAATGATAGGCTCTTGCCGCTAATATCGAGAGATAAATAACTGATTACTTGCAAAAAATTTCTTAAGTAGAGAAAATACTAAACTTCCCGCATTATTTTCGGTAAACTTTCTCTTTGGCATACTTCAGTGAACTCGCAAAGAAATATTAACTATCTACATTATGGTCTATAGGTACATTAAATATTAAAGAGCACCATCAGGGATAAAAATAATAATAATACAGATTTCTTTTGTTTATTTATTACTATAAAAACAATTTAAAAAAAATTATTCGGTATATTTCGACCCTCGGTATGGGGCCGTCATCAGTAGAATGTAAAAAAATATTGACAGATAATTAGTTATGTTAATAAAAAAGTAAAGGTGACACTTGTCAACAGCTTTAGTAACTTTTTTCTTTTTTCTAAAGACTTTTACTAATAACTAACTTCTCTGTCAATATTTTTTTACATTCTACGGATGACGGCCCCAAACCGTGGGTCGAAACACGAAATATATCGAATAATATTTTTTTTATTGTTTTAAATAGTTGTATCACTTGTAATACTCATAAGTAAACAAAAGAAATAAATAAAACTTATAAAAGCAAAATATAAAATATTTATTAACATAATAATATATACATTTTAACTTTAACAATAATTACTTTTTTCTTTCATTATGTTTCTTTTCGCGTGATTTGAAACACGGGCGTGTTTCAAATCGTCCTCGTAAGTTATTGCCTCCTTACCGCACTTGTATCATAACCTACTATTATTGTGCTGTCAATTAATTCACGTAACATTTCATTCTTTGATTAACCAAACAAGAAAACACACCCTAATTTTATTTGTCGAACGCATTGTAAGTACCAGATTTCATTGTGTGTGTTAAGTTAGTACGTTACGTAAACAATTTCTGCAGAACCAACATTTCTCAGCATTGTCTGGGCAAAGAAAACAGATTGCCTGCGACCAAATTCAACGGATAGGAACCTCGGTACAGTGGCTCAGTTGAAAGAGCACGTGCCAACTGAGCAACATACTAATGGCTTAAATTTTCCTCATACTGCCCCATCTCATACCAGTTTTGGGTTGTTTCGTAGCAAATACTCGTCCGTCCGTCCGGGCAATGTTGACAGTGTCCAAACTGAAGTTATTGATCGTGGCATAAATTGCACGTGTTGCTTATCTCAGAGGATTATCTAGCTTTCCTAGATAAATTTATAATTTGGATGTACTAGATTGGGTGGCATGAAACAGAGATGATATTTGATCCTTGTGGATGACTCCGTTTCAGATTCAGATTTCTTCTTATTTTTCTCTTTCATAAGATGAAACTTTTAATGTTAGGGTAGCTTTAAATGGTTAAAGTCCCAAGGTTTTTCTATCAGGGATCATAAATGATCAAACAGCGTGACTGGGGCGCGTTCATATACTAGGGGTCGCGACACGGGTTCTATTGCCATCTCTGTCGCACGTGTTGAAAATTGTATACGTTATCCTGCTGTCAGTGTTGGAACCTGACGAAAGTTTTAATGAACGGGGGTCTGATGTATTCCATCCATAGTCGTTTCCTGAATGCTGAGGATTCTCCTCTCTCTTTCATTATACAAGACAAGACAAGACAAGACAAATACTCTTTATTGTACACCAACGTTAATAAAATAAGGTAAAAGAACAAACTTATGAGAGAAGGTAACAAATGGCGGCTTTATCACTTATAGCGATTTCTTCCAGACAACCTTTGGGTGGAAATTAATGGTTGGAAAAAAATAACGCGAATGTGGTGCACAAAATAAACAATAATAATTAAATGGATAGCAAATACCTAAAATAAATACACAAGTATAACATTGTACATACAAATAAATATAATACGATAAATATTTACACTAATATATAACAAGGTGTAACAGAAAGGTGTAACCATATTTGAAGAGCTTATTCAGTCAATGGTATAGAACAACTTTATTATGAAAAAAACCTGTATAGAAAAATGTAATGCCGCTCGGCCGAAATGTATGGAAGGGCAGATTTTTTTTTTTGAGATTTTAGATTTGTCTCCATATTAAAAGTTGTTCTATACCATTGACTGAATAAGCTCTTCAAATATGATTACACCTTTCTGTTACACCTTGCAATATCTGTCTCTCTGCTTAATAGCTATTTATTTTTCACCATAACTTACGAGTGGGGTGCTTCTTTTAACCCTTTTAATTCTTAAACAATTGTAAAACAATACATCACACACATATTAAGGGATGTCTTATTGCGCTGAAAAAAAAGACCAATCTAGGGCAAAGGACTCGCGCCTTAAAGGTTTCGTACCACTTCATTAAGGGTCGTTTTTCCGGATTTGTAATAAAATATTAAGAAATAATTATAACGGCCGAAATACAACCTTTAGCTAAGACAACTTTTAACAATAGTTTGCTATATGCATATCAACATATTTTTAATGATATTACTATAACTATAAAACAATTGGCTTTTCCATAGTAGTGATACCAGCCGTAAGTTCCTAAAATATTTTAAAATCACGTGTAAAGAAAATCTAATTATTTTGAAGCTATAATTAAAAATATTAATATCATTAAAAAGAGTAAATGTAATAAATAGACTTTAATCATTTAAACGAAAATTACAAACTTAACAAACCTATACATTTTTTTTCATCTAGAAATTTCTGTGGTAAAAAAAATAAAAATGTTGCCTATGTTGTGTTAGAGTTCATAATTCATAATTTATTTTTCTATACTTTTGGTTTGGCCATAAACGAGGAGTAGGCTTTAGAAAGGACACATTTGGCGACACTAAGCCCCTTAAGAATATTACGATTCTGCTAGATGTCATTTATCTTCGACAAACTTTTCCCTTTTTTTTCGCCACATAAGGAAATTTTTACGATTTCCGATTTCGTAATACGGAGAGACATTTCATTACATTATTCAGGGAAACTTGGTGAAGAAAAATCTTGTTCACGCCATAATCTTCACCGAGGTATTTTCGAGATTTGGCTTGACGTCACGACTATTTCATGACAATTTTTTGTAATTGAAACTAAGTCGGTATTTCTGGAGACTGAAGCCGACAGATTTGCGTCGCCACTATGGAGGTGCATTGTGCGGAGAGTGATCGTGGAGACCTCCTCATCTCCTTGATCGCTTTTGGTGCATTTTTCATAGTATTTTTGTTTTTTAATAGTTATTAAGTATTGTTAGGGTTCTGTGTTTGTATTTTTTTTTCCTTGTTACTAACCTACTGTTAAGTCTACTAATATTCTATGGATTCCAAGTTGTCCGAAATATTTTTTTTTTCATATTTTTTATTTATTTATTTCACGCTATTTGCTAGCATGAGAGGTGATAGGATTCTGTGTAGACCTTCATACCATAATTCTGACTAACTTATAGCTCTTATTTCGGAATTATAATGCGACTAATCAAACCAAATCATTTATTGCCGTAAATCTCATGTAAGTACATTAATGTCAAGATCTTATATTAACAATAGTTTCAATATGATTTTACCAATAAGGTGTAGCACATTAGATTCTTAATATTAGTTATACATACTATATTATAACTATACATTATTATCTATATGTATACACATTGAATTTAATTTTACATAATAAATATTTATTCAGCATTAATTATCATGTATAGGTATATCATTTTAAATAAATTAATATTAAAGAGCACTTATTTGTTTTTTATTCAGTTTACAGTATATCATCATTATCATTTTTGTTCTCTGTATTAGGAAATTAATTTTGTGAATAAAATTAATGTTCACTTTAAATGCGGTGAGAGCGGGGAAAATGATAACTCACGAAGTAGGTACTTGTATGAAAACTGTATAACTTTAATGAATTTACCAGCTTATTTCTTCTATTTTTTTGATATATAATTATATAGATAAATATATATAAATCAGGCACAATTATTAACCATCACGATAAAATCCAAGATATATTTCGCGCCCCACTGGGCCTACTGGCATCAGTTGGAGTAATAATGACAAGATGACAGATAATATTTACAAGATGACAATGAGAATAATATAAATAAAAACTATTTAAAAAAATATATTAAAAAATAATATAAGAAAATAAAATAATAATGAAGAAAATCAAAATTATTAAAAAATGGCAAAACTACTTTCTTAAAAAACCGGCCAAGTGCGTTTCGGACTCGCGCACGAAGGGTTCCGGCAAACGGCAAAAAATACATGTCTGTTGTATGGGAGCCCCCTTAAATATTTATTTCATTCTGTTTTTTAGTATTTATTCTTATAGTGGCAACATAAATACATCACCTGTGAAAATTTCAACCCTCTAACTATCACGGTTTATGAGATACAGCCTGGTGACAGACGGACAGACAGATGGACAGACAGACGGACAGCGGAGTCTTAGTAATAGGGTCCGGTTGGTTACCCTTAGGGTACGAACCCTAAAAACTAAATCTTTTGATTGAAGTGAGGATGTGTACGTGGGTGGGATAGAGACAGAAGGTGTTTGTGGGCGTGGGGGAAGATTTGTGTGGTGGATTGAGAGAGAATGTTAGATTGAGCGTGTGTTTTGGCTGACGACGTGGTCTAAATGTAACTGTAACGCTGAGGTACCGTCTCACAGACGTAAAAATATTAATGTAAATTAAATTAATTTTACCAAACAATACCAACTGTATGAGTTTCACAAATAGATGGATATATATTTTGGTAATTGAATTACAAACAAAAATAAAACTGCCATCTTTATTTTAATAATTATTAACATTTATTTATGAAGTCACAAAATTAACTTAGTTGAATTTAGGAACTTAGTTCAGCCTTTATAAAAAAAAAACTTTTGTATAAATCGAAAAATTAACTCAAACAATCGTTACTTCTATAAATTATGATTGAAAAACAACAAAAACGAAAATCCTTACTCTAATAATAAAAATAATGACAAGGCACAAATTTGGTATTTTTTTACTGTCGTAGCTTACAGTCATTGCATACTTGAAGGCAGCAAGTAAGGCACATTGGCTTTTTGCAATGATAGCAACAGTACTTTGTCCTTCTTTTTAGGCGACTGGGACAAACCGCACATGTTTTCCGCGTTCCTGGACCTGGTCACGTCAATTAGACACTATGAGCATATCAACGTAAACACAGAGGTCACGACCAAGAGACGTGCAAAGATTTGTACATAAACACCGTACTAACGTCTGTCAGACGGCGATTGCTTCTGCGTGATAACGTGTTCACTCGACGCGCTCGAGGCCGTGACTGGCGGTAAGAAGATGGTAAGAGGGGAAGGTAGAGGGAGGGGTAGCGCCACGCGTCGTGTATTTAAAAAGATATTGTAATAACAATAGTAATCACGTCTGTGAGACGTATACCACGTCAGTTAAAGGTTAAGTTGAGTCTAGCATTATACATTTTTTGAGTCAGGTGTTTTTTATGTTTTTTTGTATAAGTTTGCTCTGTTTGTAGTCAGTGTTATCTCTTTAGTCCAGGGCTATAATGAGCACCAAGCGACCAGATGTAAGACGACTCCCAGGTCCTTAGCTGAATATCAGTCAGTGGTGGGTGGAATGATTTTATAATGCGGACGGTGAAGCAGTCGTGAATGGTTTGCTGTAGGCGGGTATAAGTTGGGATGGGTAGTGTATTATTATGTATTTTTGTTGTGAATCTGTGTTGATTGATAAAAAATAAAAGTAAATGGATTTACATGATGAAGGGAGCTTAATTGGCCACAGTGACTGGACACAGTGACCGGCAACGGTGGACGGTAGAGAATGACTGTCGGACCCTTGACAGACGACGACGTGAATACATGCGAGTGCTCTGCTAAAATCATTTTGCAAGTCAGCATAAAATCATGAATTGCTACATTTTTTTAGGGTTCCGTACCTAAAAACCTTTGAAGACTTTTTGAGACTTCGTTGTCCGTCCGTCCGTAAGTCACAGCCTCATAACTTTAGTACCGTTTAAGATAAAGACATGAAATTTAGCAAAAATAACATTACTTTTGCCCACATATCACAGTGTCAAAAAAATTAGGAAAATTTTGTAAATTGTTCAAAATATTTCCAAAACTAAAGTGAGAAAAATGAAAAATTATATCCCAAAAATACAATATGGATATCAAATTGTAGCTATTAAGAAGTTAATTGTAAAAATATATACTTTTAGTATATTTACTGGCACTGGTGTCGAGAAATCTTTAAAAACCACAAAAATATGTATGTCTCCCCCCTTATCTCCGAAACTGCTAGACCAAAAAATATGAAAAAAAAATTTGATTTCAGATCATTACTGGTAAATTACAGGAAAACTACAGCGATTAAAAAAAATGAACACAAATGAGAAATATGAAAATAATTGTAAAATAAATTTAAAAAATATTTTATAAAAATACAATATGGCTATTCTAAATATAATTATAGAATATAGGTATCAAATTGAAGATATTAAAAAGTTGATTGTAAGAATATATAGTTTGGCTATATTTAATTGCATATCTATTTCGAGAAATCCTTGAAAAACCATAAAAAAATGTATGTCCCCCCCCCCCCTTTATCTCCAATTCTGGTGGACTAAAAAATATGAAAAAAATCATGGTAGTATGTGCTTACATAAAGATTACAGGAAAAATAAAGCGGTTGAGAAATTCACGAAAAAAAATACAAAATTATATTTATCATCCACAATACGGAACCCTAGGTATGCGAGTCTGACTCGCACCTGACCGATTTTTTCTTTTGACATCTATGCTCATGATATAACCATCATCCTCAGACTTCCCCCCCCCCCTAATAAATGGATGGATGGCCAGTAGGAAGAATTTATTGAAATAGGCTAGAGAAAATAGACCATTCATGATAACAGTAAAGATCAATCTGCCAGTAAACTCAGACCAAATAGACTTTCTATTTGGTCTGAGCCTGCAAAGTGATGTTTTAGTAGGAGAGTGGCGAACGTCAGATAAAAGACCCGAAGGAAAACCTTTGATTAATGTTTGGACAAAATCGTGACGAATATTGCTTTTTATTTTGCTGTATTCGTAGTTACATTAGTTAGACATAAGTAAAGACCCGGATTATATACGTGCTTCGCCAACAAACTGTTTCGCAGTTTGGCGATCTTTGTAAAATTTTATAAAATGTATTATTGTGAAAATAAATTAATAATAAACTAAAAAAAAATAAAAAAATCAAACTTTTCTTTTTCTTTTTCTGTTTTTTTTTAACATATTGTTACATATTAAGACTTATACTATACCCATTACTTTAGTTGCGGAATCAGAAAATACAAGACAGCAGGAATTTAGGGTAATGAAATTAAATAAAAAAATATATATATTAGTCTACCTGGCTCATTAGTCTATTTCCTTTTACAATTTGTAAATAATGAATGTTTACTCTTTAGTGAAATCATAAGTTGAGAAATTACACTACTTACTTAACACTAGAGTGGACGCGTGGGCTACAGGTGTAGACCAGGGTATATTATTGGTGCTTCTTTCTCAAACGCGTCACACTACTGCGCTATTCTTCCGTGTATTCCTCTACTATGGACCCCCGTCGCTCAGTAGCGTGTCGCTACCCTCAGCACACGGACTTCAGAACAGAACGACTAATAAAGTGAATGGGTTGCGTATGTAGCCCGCGCGACCGTTCAAGGAATGTGATAAATCCCTATTATTTATGCAAAAATTGTACTAATATTTTAAGAGTACTTCATTTTCGTGTAATTTTTGCATGTTACATACCGTTTCATAACAAATATACTTAGTATTAATATCTTTTTAGGAAATCATGGCGGCGTCTGCGTCTCATGTTGATTATTCCAAGTATTCTATTGTTTCGTTAAAAAGTACCTAAAAAATTCATGTTTTTTATTTTTTCATTATTAAACGATAAAAATAAAGATGGTTATTCATTAAATTAAAAACTTTTTCATTCTACCTAAAGATGACCTACAATATTTGCATTCAAAATGGGCTACACATGTACCCCGCGCGACCGTTTCAGGAGTCAATTTGGGCGCGCCTACTCTAGTGTTAAATTATAAACTACTATTATGACACATATCATTATGACTATAACACCTTGCTTCATCATCATCCAAGTATTCATTTATTTATAACATGCCTTTTTCAGTAGGCTGTGTCTCATGTCATAATAAGCTGGAGTGTCCCAATGGCTATGAATGTTCAGTTTGACACAATTATCTACCTACTACCATTTGCATAACATTACCATTTATTTTATAAACCTAACTCATACTATACCATTGGCATGAATTGGCATAGGTTAAATTATGTTTACGTGTGTTAATTCGAAAACCATTTCGAGATTAAGGTTTAATAAGCCGTATTTTCGAAGTTTTGGTCTAAAAAACCTCATGATGATGAATATTTTTACGAAAAGGCTGCAACTTCCATTTGCCCTCGTGTGACGTCACTTGAGAAATGGCTGATTAGAATTTTGTCCTTTGCTATCAAGATAAATTTATAATGATTTGCTTCAGAATAATTTGACAGCTGGATGACAGATGAGTAGACAGACAGAGACAGACCAATTTTTTTAAAAGCAATCACACAACACAATCATTATAATGTCTAAAATTCTCAAGTGATAAGGTCATCGGGCAATTCTTTAAAAAAACATAAATAATAATGGTTAATTTAAAAACCAAAATAATGAAAACTATGTCCCAAAATGGCGTATATTCTCTGTAAAAAAAAATTAAAAATCTTTTAAAAATTAAGTTACCAGATCAGACCAAATTTATTTTTACATTTATGTAACTCCTTAACAAAAAAAAAAGTTACGTTGTGCACTTTGTACCAAGCGACTGGACGTTTTAACCTTAAGTAAATTCGTTGTCTTTATTTTGTTCTGAGCTTGGTTTTAATAAAGAAAAAAAAATGTCTTTATGTTTTGGTTGCTAGTAGATTTAATAATTGCCCTCTATTCAAAGATTTCAAAAGTTTAGATGAGCCCTGGCACCTAAAATCTATTGCATTGTTTTTAAATGTATGCGATAACACAATGCCAACGCGCGCACACTTATGAGTGCGCAATCTGTCTACCTACGGTCAGCAAACTGATCAGACTACTAAAGTTGTTAAAATGATTAACTTTAAGTACACTTAAGGCGTCCAACTATCACTGTGTTCAGATGAGCACTGATTCCAAACGTGTGAGCGTCACCCATTTAAGGGGCTATACCGTGAAAATTGACACTTTTTGAAGTTATTTATCTGCTCTTTTAATGAAGTTCCAAGTAAAATAAATTAGTATAACAATTTTGGGACTTTTTACTAGATTTTGGTCTATCAGAAACGCGATAGGAGGAATTTCATTCGATAGAAATAATTATTGAAACCAGGTCTAAATTTACCCTTTTTTTGATATTCTGACAAATTAGGATAGCATACAGACTTGAAAAATATTTATTTAGATGGGTTTTAACTACACCTAAATTACTGGTTATAGATTTTTTTGTAGCTACTGTAGTTAATTTTGAATTAATTTAAAACCGACTTTTTGACAATTTTCCCCGATTCCGTCCCTTTCGCACTGCGGGTCTTTCTGCCTGGAGTAACGGGGACCTTTGCTAGCACGGTATATCACCTTAAAGGTGGAAACATTTTGGTGCTGTCATAGTACGGTAAGGGCTTATCTTTACTTTTGAAATCTTTGCCTCTATCTGCATTATTCTTAATAAAGAACATTTAAAAAGAACACAGCGTCGAATAATATAAGCGGGACATGTTGACCGCCTTTATGGTCGTGTTTTGGGGTTGTCCACAGGTTGTGGAGTTCATATCACGTAGGGGCATAATTTATGTCCAGTTTGTTTGTCCCAGCTTCTATTAAATTACAAAGCGGTTAAGATCCATTTCACGTTTTCATGCGAATAATCAGCTCCTAATTTTACAGAGAGGATGAATAAAAGTAAAGTGACGAATATAAAGCAATTTATGGTGCGCAAGTGGAAGGTAAAGCTCGACCAGGCCGCCCTAGAAAGACCTATGCTGACCAAATTGGTGACATACTGAAGAAGGGCAATGTCAAAAGTACCCGAAATAAAATAGCTTGTATGACTATATTTGTGCATGTGGATGAGGCGAAACAGGTGCCTCAGGATCGTAGCAGATGAAAATCTGTAGTCTCTGCCTAACCCCCTCGGAGACAGGCGTGAGTACTATGAATGTAATTTTTCATCCGAAGAAAGACTTTTAGGAATCAATCAATCAATAAATTTTAATTTCAAAAGGTGTTAAAAACCGACCATGTTAGGCTGGAAAACTGAAATGCATACTCGATCAAAATGTATGAAGCAGTTTTTTGTTCGATTTTAGTGTTGGCCCCATAGAAAAAGTTGTTCATAAAACATTTTTCCTTAAAACAGGGTAGAACACCCCCTTTTAAGGAAGAATGTTATCGTTTTAACACCCTTTATATAAAACTACAGAAAAATTGTAGTGTTCCTATATGTGTTCGTATAATATATTTATAACATGGCCGCCGCGCCGCGCCCAGCGAAGGTTAGTAAGAATGTCAGACGATAGATAAGCACAAACTTTAGCCCATTATTTTTAATAACGAACGCCACTGGGTTAAGCGATAAACTAAGGCTGTAGTTACTTGCCGAGTAACGTTTTTTTCTAGTCCAGTAAATGAAAGATTTGAGGTCGAATTAAAGATACACTTTTGTTGTATTCTAGACGTGCACATACTGTCTCTCTTCTCAAAACTCCTGTGCACAAATCGTGTGCATTCGGCCAGTCCTTCACACTCGTGGCCATGAGATTATGGAATTCGCTTCCCCATAACATCAGAGACTGTCCAATCGGTATTTTTAAAAACAGTTTTAAAAACAGACCTTTCAATTCCATGAGTATCTGCAGATAGCACAATATTAATTTTAACTATTGTTACCTATGTATTTTTATCTCTTTTATTGTAAATTTTATGTATATAAGAAAATATGTTTATTGTTTAAATAATAACTTCATTATTATTTATGTAGGTATTTATATTTTTGTAGTTATTTATAATAATCATATATTTTAGTGTACACGTATGTACCTAGGTATGTATGTATCCGGGTTTTCTGGAAGAAATCTCTTTTTAGAGATAAGCTCGCCTATGTACATGATATATTTAAGTGCAACAGACGCTTTTTTACAACGTGAAATTTACGTCATTTTGTTAACGAAAACTGGTGATAGTCTCGTCCATATGAACAACTTTTACTATGAAGCCAAACCTGCAATCGTGAAAAAAAATCAGCTGTTTCATACATTTGGGTCGAGTAGGTATTCAACTTTTCTATGGAACACCTGATATTTTTTTTTACGATTTTAGGTTTGGCTCCATAGTAAAAGTTGTTTATATGAACAAGTACTATCACCAGTTTTCGTTAACAAAATGACTTAAATTTCACGTTGTATAACATAGCTCAAGTGCTCACCGTAAGACAACTTTTCATCCATAGAACCAGGGGCTCTACCGCGTAATTCTCATTTGTATCAACTTCAAGCAAATGGGTGCGAAATTCAACGCGTGCAAAAGAGATGGCACGTTAGGTGGGCGTCGTCGCACGCACGTCAAATTTCAATCTCAAGTTGATGTTGATGAAAATGAGAATTACGCGGTAGAACCACTGTTCTCATCGAATTCCTATCGAACCATGACTTCGTCGGATGAGTACAACCGCTTATTAAACAGACGGGTGTTCAGAATGTCCGGGCCTAAGGTTATTACAACTTTTGCTACCAGATTTGGCAAATTTATAAGCTCTCGTATATACAAGGTGACTTTTCGATCATCGTCCAAATTCATACTGGAGGCTTGATAAGTGATCAGTATCTTGGATCAATAATAATTTTTGTGAAATTTGTAAAATGAAATTTCGGCTTCCCATACAAATTCACTTCCAGTTCCGAGTAAATCACTATGGGAAGTCGAAATTTCATTTTACGAATTTTACAAAAATTGTCATTGATCAATGATACTGATCACTTACCAAGCCTCCAGTATGAATTTGGACGATGATCAAAAAGTCACCTTGTATAATAATGTATTTAGGCACTGTGATTTTTAACAGTGTTCTATTTTTGAAGCTAAAGCCAAGGTTGCAAACTGGCTTAAATCTATTAATTACGAGGACACAGAAAGGCTACTTGATCCTTTCGTTGTAAATAACTTTTCAACCCTGTAAATTGGCAATTGTTTGTTCATTAATTATCTTTTTTTTCCATGCATATTTTTTTTATAAGTTTTATTTTAATTGTTTCTTTTAAACATATATTATATTGTTGTTATATTATATGTCTACCAATAACTTTATTATCTATATGTTACAATAGTTAATATTTTAATATGGATATTTAATGAAAGTAACAGTATTCGCACTTAATAATATTCACTGGTACCCAAAGTTACTAGCTTAGCTATGTTTGGGTACATTTTTTTTCAAGTTATAAGAACAAGGCGTGAAATCACATAACGCCCTCGTGAGCGTTCTGTATGTGCAGTACAAGCTAGTATATCAAGCAGATGCAAAAATAACAGTGGACAAGTATGATGGAAGAATTCGCCGGTCTGGGTAAGAACCTCGGTGGCGCAATTGGTAGCGCGCTTGTCTTGATAACAAGAGGTCGCAGGTTCGAATCCTGGCCCGGGGAGTTTATTCAAATTCTCGTCTTTGGATTTGTTTCTGATTGATATTTTCTAGTTTGTAATGCACTCTAAATAATATTTGAAATGTAATAGTTAAAAACGGCACATTCTAGCATTTCATCGAAAACATTGCATTTAAAAAAAACTAACGTACGTAAAGATTTGTTGGTTTTACATTAGGGACGTACCCTTACTTCATTACACACACATAAGCATGTGTCACACTCATTGACACTCGGTTTTTGTTATCGTGTTTCCTTGGCTTTATAAATCTATGAAATACTATATTTATGAAAAAATTCAAATACGAAATCTTTTTTAAAAATTGTTGGTGGTATAAGCGTAGCAAAAATACTGAAAACGCCGATTGAAAATGTAGTTTTAAGGTTCCGTATTTGAATACTAGACCAAATTATTTTTGCAGTTTTTTTTCATCTGTATAAGATCTGTATACGTATAAAATTCAAAGTCCTGACTCACATACTGATCTATCAACGCACAGCCCAAACCGCTAGACCTAGAGACTTGAAATATTGAACCATCCATCCAGCCATCAGCCTAGTTCATCCACCCCCGGCTATTAGGGATGGATAATGGATATATCACCATCCATCGGTCCCACCGCGGTCCCAGGCATGGTGGTTCTCCTGGTTTTTGCCTGTGAGCTGTTCTCTTACTCTCCCCCGAATTACTTTGAGGGGGTATCCAAGTAAGATGGTGGTACCTCCACAGTCGAGACCAGCATCAGCTCTACCACCTGTAAAAATTGAACATATTACCTTATACAGTGCAGGCATCCACTAAGGATGGATATTTGGAAATTCTATCCCTGAAGGGGTAAAATAGGGGATGAAAGTTTGTATGAAAGTCCGTCAGTTTCGAAGTTACGATCTTCAAATTTTGTGTTTAGGCTGATGATTGAAAATTGATTTTTCCCAAAGGAACTGTGTCGTTATTTTCCGTGACATATTGTTTTATAAATATTATGCCTATGTATAGTTGTGTCCGAAATCGGAACTAACGCCGCTACCGTACTCCTTGCTTCGCAGCTGTCACTGTCATACACACGCCATCAGATTCTTGTAGCACTGTACGATGAAGGAAGAAGTTATAGTGAGATGACATTCTGGATCCATATCGGATTTGAATTCTAAATTTAAATTTAAATTCTAATTCAAAATTGGATTGCGTTCCCGAGCGCAAAACTTATGATTGTTTTTCTTATGTTTGAATAATATTCAAATTCAAATAGTTTATTTTGCAAAGCAGGTATAGATATATACACTTTTTACGCGTCAAATTTAATCTAATAAAGAAAATATATGTAATTAAATAATAAATGTACATGAACTAAATTAAAGGTTTATTTAATTTATGTAGCAATATATTTACGATTAAAATGATAGGTAAAATATATATTATACAAGGTAAAATCCAATCAGCCGCCCGAACCCATACCGGAGACCCGGCCAGGGACCAGGAACAAGTTTCAATGATCACCAACCGTGTAATAAGTATGAAATATCTATGTTTTATGGCACTTGGCAACCAAAATATATTTTCAAACAGGTTTTTCTAGCAAAATCTCGTTATTGAATGCAATACTTTGTAAATAATCTGACACAGCTTTAAAGTGTGTTTATAGTTGTTGCGCAGGATCATCTAAAACGTAAAGCATAAAATAACCCAATATTGGTAGAAAAGCCTAATTGCAATTAAGCTAAAAATCATTAAAGATAACATTAAAAATAAAAATAATTACATTAAACATTAGGATGAAAAATTATTAAAGGAACAAGATACATATGCCGTACATAAGCAACTCTACTCGTATCTTCTCTCTAACAATCTTCTTAGTCCTTTTCAGTCTGGCTTTCGTCCTTCTCATAGCACTGTCACTGCACTGCTAAAAGTCACTGATGACATCAGGCTAGCAATGGATAACAAACAGCTTACTATTGTTACATTACTTGACTTTAGCAGTGCATTTAATTCCGTTGATTTTGATATTTTGCTTGGTATCCTTCGTTCTAATAATGTGTCTTTAACTGTTATCGATTGGTTTAGCTCCTACCTTCATGGACGTCAGCAGTGTGTCGTCAGTGATGAATCTTCATCAGATTGGATATATTTAAGTGCTGGTGTTCCTCAGGGCGGAGTACTTTCTTCCCTTCTCTTTTCAGTTTTCATCATTGAGATAACCCGCACTTTGGTCTCCAATTATCACTTAAATTCAAAAAAAATTCAAAAAGTTTATTTTGCAAAGTAGGTATATATAATACACGTTTCACAAGTCAAATTTGAATCTTATAAAAATATATGTAATAAAATAATAAATGTACATGAACTATCATATATCATATGTATAATTTCGCGAAATACATTTTCGCCTAATACAATAGCCTGAAGATGTTAGTATAACGAAACCGGTCGCTAGTGTAATTTAAATATAAAGTGGAGCAGTTACCAAGTAATGTGTTTTATTGATAAGATGTTTCAAATGTTCCATCAAGAACCAACAACGACAAGTATCAATTACATGAACTACTTAGATTAAATTTTTTTTTTATTTATGTAGCAATATATATACGATTAAAATTATAGGTAAAATATTATTATACAAGGTGAAATCCAATCAACCGCCCGAACCCATACCGGAGACCCGGCCAGGGACCAGGAACAGGTTCAATGTTCACCAACCGAGCCCCCAGCACGAATCCAGGAAGCCGACCAAATCCCATCCTATATACTACATAGCAGTGGCGTGCACAGAACTTTTTGCTGGAAAAGCAAACAATTGGTCAAGAACAACAATAAAAAAAATATGAAAAAATTTAAATATCACTTTGAAAAAAAAAATTTTGTATGGCGCCAGGGTAGACAATGTCTACCCTAGAGTGAAAAATTCCTATACAAACTTTTTTTTTTCAAAGTGATATTTAAATTTTTTTATATTTTTTTTATTGTTGTTCTTGACCGATTGTTTGCTTTTCCAGCAAAAAGTTCTGTGCACGCCACTGCTACATAGTAATAGGTTACATATATAAATACATGCCTACCTCCGCCCATTCGATTAGTCTTGCTAAGAAGAACGGGCAAGAAACTTGGCAAGATCATGTCTTTTTTTTTTAACATAAACTTATACTATACAACAAATTACTTATATCTACTTTAACCAAGGGGATGACACTGATGTTAAGCACACATCATATGCTGATGATCTGCAAATATATCGTCATTTTGATGCAGTTAGAGCTAGTAATGATCTTGATGATGGTATAAACTTGGAAAATGCTTCGGCAGCTATTGATGCCATTAATGATGATCTGACTTCAATTTTGAGGTGGGCGCAAGACTACGGTCTTCTTGTCAATCCGAAAAAATCTCAGGTCATCATCATTGGTAGTAAGCGTTTGAGAGATACCATCATCCTCGAAACTTTACCATGCGTGTCATACAATGGTGAAGTAATCCCCTTTGCTGACAAGGTAAAAAATCTTGGCATCATCATGGATGGTAATTTATCATGGCAAGCACACATTAATCAAATTAGCAGACGCATGCACTTCTCATTTCATTCACTCAAAAAGCTCCAAAATTTCTTGCCCTTTAAAACGAAAGTCATGCTTGCACAAACCCTGTTACTGCCACTATTAGATTACGCTGATGTGTGCTTCATGGATGCCACAGAAGTACTTGTCAACAAGCTTGGGCGTCTTCAGAATCTTGCTATACGTTTTATATTTGGTCTACGCAAGTATGATCATGTTACAGAGTACAGGCGCAAACTTAAATGGCTTTCAATTCGCTCTCGGAGAAATATGCACATGCTTAGCGTCTTATTTAACATTTTGAATAACCCTAATGCCCCTCCATATCTTCGCGAACGTTTCAGTGTTCTTCCCCCTCGTGACAGGCTTCAGAGATCGTGTGACCTTAGAAGCTTAGAAGTGCCTCGTTGTCATACCAACTTTTACTCTAAGTCTTTTACAGTTCGTGCAGCTAGAATGTGGAACACATTGCCTAAAATCTTGAGAGATAGTCGGACAGTATCTTCTTTTAAACACAAATTAAAAGAGCACTTTCTTTCTTATGAGTAATATTTAGATTATATATTTGAAACTATTTATGTATATATTAATAGATATCTGTATATATATATATATATATATACCTCTACGTTATTTATTTATGGTCATTATATTTGTTATCTTATCTATTTTATTCATTGTTTATACACAATATTGTGTTGTGTAAATTAAAGTAGATTATTTATTTAGTTGACAATTATGTTTAAGTTGTACGCTTGCTGCCAACCTCTTTAATTTTAACTTTCACCACAACACTGGTTGGCTGGAAGAAACCTCTTGCAGAGGTAAGCTCGCCTTTGTGCATATTATTATCAATTTTGTAATTTTAATTTAAGTTTTTTTTTTATGTGTGTGTACAATAAAGGATATAATAATAATAATAAGATAACAAGTTATTGAATGAATAAAATAAAATAAAATAGAATCAAATTGAGTTATTATTATCTAAACATAAAGACAAAGTACAACGTTTCCTACACAGCAAGTTTATAAAATAGGTAAATTCTGAAACAATTAGAAGATAGTATTAAATTTCATTAAGTATGTATGACATAAGTATATTAAAATTTCGACTCTGAATGAAATTAAATGAAATGTGAAATGAAATATGGAATGAAATATATTTACTTATGTAATGTAAGTATAACAGATACACTTATTACAGGTCGGTTTTAATGTAGTTTAAGTAATTAAATAATCTATTTGTATAGGTCTTAGTTTTATGTCATAAAACTATGGGGAAATACGCAGGGAAATAATAAAGGTAGGGTTTACT
The DNA here is from genome assembly GCA_934047225.1 of Ypsolopha sequella. Lineage (NCBI taxonomy): Eukaryota > Metazoa > Arthropoda > Insecta > Lepidoptera > Ypsolophidae > Ypsolopha > Ypsolopha sequella. Next base: position 5,801,844 of record OW203998.1, on the reverse strand, counting down.
TAAATTAAGTTTTAAAAAAATACACTTAAATAAAATAAAAATATAGGAATAAGGACATAATTAATAGACATTTATGGATAATACAGATAAATTTCTGTTTGGTTTTTGTTCTCTAATGCCCCTTTGCAGAATGCATATTGCATCTGCATTGGAAACAAGCAATTTGTCTCTTTCAAACTCAGATTGCATTTTGCTATCTGTCCATCTGCTTCCTATAACTGAAATTTGAATAGAAAATCAATTTTGCATGATTGGCAGGTTGCCAGCAATCATTTCGTAAGAACACTTAGCGCTGCCTGCACCAATCAATTAAATCTAGATTTAGCACATAAATGTACTGAGTTAAAGGGGCTCAACAGTCCTAAACATCAGTTTTATGTTGGATTCAGTTCCATCAAAGTTGATCGTAAAAATAAAAATATAATGGCTTGTTTTTTGAATCAAGACAATTGTTAATTACACTTTATAAATAAACGTACTTTCAATCTTCCTTTAATAAAATTATATAACTTTAAAAAAGCATGAATTTCACGAAAATAGTGATTCAGTTTCTATATTTCAGTCCTAATGGAGCCGCGATTTCAAAGTAACTGAAGTTTTGCGTACGCGGCATCTGATTAGAGCAAGATAGATAGTTAAAAAACAAAAAAGTTAGAGCAGGACTAAATTTTATCATGGTGCAGCCTTTTAAAAGGCTATGTAAATTAAATTTTTATTACTGTGTCTCTGAGCCAACAAAAGCCGGTCAAGTGCGAGTCAGACTCGCGTACTAGGGTTCCGTATTGTGGTTGAAAATTTTAATGTTGTCATTTTGTTTTCGTGAATTTCTCAACCGCTATATTTTTCCTGTAATCTTTACGTAAGTACATATTACCATGATTTTTTTCACATTTTTCGGTCCACCAGTTTTGGAGATTATGGGTTGGGGGCATTTTTTTGTGGTTTTCATTGATTTCAAGTAAATATAATCAAACTATATATGTTTACAATCAGCTCTAATAATACCTACAATTGTTCATATTGTATTTTTATAAAATACTTTTTTATTTATTTTACTTTTTTATATATTAAATTGTCACATTATACTTCCATAAAAGGCCTAATTCTGTGTCAAGAGAAGTGTTTTTTTTTAACACTGATTTTTAGTAAAAAATAACCAATAATGCTTATTTATTATTCTGTGTCTTTTAATTTATAAACGAATTTTTTATCGAATTTTTTAAAACTTGTTTTTTCTTCTTTTCTATAAAAATCAGGTTAACTAATGGAGCAGCACTGTGCTGATGTACTGAAAAGTATAATTCGCACTGTTTTTTTAGTATTCCGTAGTACCCAAAAAGTTACAAAAGGAACCTTTATGGTGATACTCCGTTGTAATAAATAAAATAAATAAAAAGTATTTTATAAATATTTTATATGGTTATGAAATTATACGTATTAAAGAGTTCATTGTAAAAATATTTAGTTTGATTATATTTATTTGCATCTATTTCGAGAAATCCTCGAAACGCCACAAAAAATGTATATCTACCCCTTATCTCCGCAACTGGTGGACCGAAAAAAATGAAAAGAATCACAGTACGTTACGTAAAAAAAATTACAGGAAAAATTTAGTGGTTGTGAAGTTTACAAATACAAATTGACAACATAAAATTTTTAATCCACGATACGGAACTCTATGTACGCGAGTCTAACTCGCACTTGACCATTTTTTTTTCTGGTAATTTAATGGCATAGAATAAGCCCTAAGAAAGAAGTAAATCATGAAGTAATTCATGAAGGTACTATTGCGTTCACAGATATTGTAGACACCTCTCCGGAAATCTCGTGGCTTAATAATACATAAATTATACAACGTGTAACAGAAAGGTGTAACCATATTTGAAGAGCTTATTTAGTCAATGGAATAGATCAACTTTTACTATGGGGTCAACCCTGAAATCTCAAAAAAAAAATCTGTCCTTCCATAGATTTCGGCCGAGCGGCATTGCGTTTTCCTATGAAGCGAGTAATTTTGTTTTCTATATACAGGATTTGTTCCATAATAAAGTTGTTCTAAACCATTGACTGTATAAGCTCTTCAAATATGGTTACACGTTTCTGTAACACGTTGTACAACTACCTTTTTTTAACCTTTTTTTTTTGTTATGGACGTGTAGCAGCTTCGATTCTGTATTCTTACATAAATAAAATTTAAATAATCATTATTATTTATTAGTTAGTCAACAACTGTCTATATTATCTCTGAACGTGACTGTACATATTGAGTTCCATTTAAAGGGTTTCGTAGCTTAGGCCTGCTTCTCTTTCCCACGGTAAAAAACCCTTTTCATTTCGTTATGTATGTCACACACTAATTTCTTCATTCTTCATACTATATTCAATATAACATTCTTCTACAAGTTTATAGCAGTTTTTTAAACAAGCACAAAAAGAGGTGTGAGTTTAAAAAACGAGCCTTTGGTGAGTTTTTAAATAGAATACACGAGTGTTTTAATACATATTTATGTGTAGTTTCATACACTACTTTATCTACACTCATGCAATAGGTTGTTAAGTACCTGTTTCCAGTCGAAAAATTATTGATAACATGAAAACCATTTTTGATTTTTCTGGTAAATATGGTTCGTTCTTTTCGTCGCTGTTTCCAGAATGTCAGGTGTTGTCAAATTATCAACCTGATCACTCACTATTGTCAGCCATTTTAGACCAAAATTAAACTTTCGAGCCACAAAAACGAAGTAAAATTTCTCCGTAAACCACGACCATTTTTTTTTCCTGTTAAAGAGACGTTTGTATTAAAAATTGACAATAAACACTATTTTTGAGTTCATAATCAGTATTTTACGATATGAGTGTATATAAAACTTATTTTTATAGTCAGTATAACTATACCCATACTAAAATGCACAAAATTGCTTTTTAAACTAATTATAGCAAAGCTGTTAACTCTTACTGCAAGTCCATTAATTAACCAGGATTCCCAGCAGACCAGAAGCTTGCAATTAAGCTTTTAACCTGTTTACTAGATGAAGCTAAATCGTGCCGCATGCTGTTTTAATTTGTTGTTCCAATTTTGTTTTTGTTAGTTAGTAATAAAATATATTTTATCTACTGCCATACTGCAGAAGAATGTGTGTAAGGAGATCTTATTTTATGATGATGGATGAAGGTTCTTCATCATGGAAAAACTGAACCTTTATAGGATCACTTTGTTGTCCAACTGTCTTGTCTGTCAACGCCCATTATCTCAAATAAAAATATTTACCTTTTAACAACATATTTTTTTGTTCTTCACAAAGTTTTTGAGTTTCGTACCCAAAGCACAGAATAAATGAGAAAACGCAGCCGTATTAATGTCAATCTGCTGTCTGTGTGTCCATCCGTATGTCACGGTTCTTTTACCCGTAGACGGAATGAATTACAGACCTGAAATTTGGATATTTTGTACAGAATGTTGACATGTTACTGAAATTTAAAAAAATGGGATAACATCTTATAAGTACTTGAAAAAGAAGCCGATTTTTATTTTTATTAGTTTTGGTATGTTATTTAAATAGTTATAATTGAGAACAGTAAGTAAGTACAATATATTTTCTAGTACACCTGCTCGGAAAGTACCTTCTTACTTTTTTGAAAACGATGCAGAAAATACGTCATTACTGTCTTACAAATATGCGGGCGGAAAAAGTATGAAAATTCATTGTTAACGTGCTTGAGCGGGCAGAAAAAGTATATGCAAATCCATTGTTAACGTGCTGTTTTTTTTTTAAATAACATAAAGAATGAGCAAGTGGCCAAGTGGCCAGTATTATTTTGCAAACTCGTACATAAAACTCGAAAAATGATACTGGCCACTTGCTTTTCCTGTACATAATAAAAAATAAGAAGGAAATAAAAAGTGACAATCGCACGCAATATTATTTGATTATGACATTTATAATATAAAGAACACTACAGACATTTTTTCATTGTAACTAGTTTGATATTCCTACGATTGTTTTGTTCCAACTTCAAGTTTTTTTTTTTACATATTATACAACGTGTAACAGAAAGGTGTAACCATATTTAACGAGATTATTCAGTCAATGGTGTAGAACAACTTTTACTATGGAACCAAACCTGAAATCTCAAAAAAAAATCTGCCCCTCCATACATTTCGGCCGAGCAGCATTGCATTTTTCTATGAAACAGTTAATTTTTTTTTTTCGAGATACAGTGTTTGTTCCATAGTAAAAGTTGTTCTATACCATTGACTGAATAAGCTCTTCAAATATGGTTACACCTTTCTGTTACACGTTGTATATTGACATTTGACAATTCTTATTTAATTGACATACATATTTTATAATTATAATTATTCTCAATTTGCTTTTTGTTAGTGCATGATTTAAATATACAACCAAATATTTGTACGCCATGACATGGTTGAATTTGTTGGGACTGTAATTATTTGTAACATCCATTGTAAACCCGAATTCTCACAAATAAACGATTTACTTACTTACTTACTTACTTACTTACTTACTTACTTACTTACGCGAGTCAGTCGGTTTCTTTTATTGTATCTTGATTAAAAGTAAAATTATACTATTTCCTCGCAGGTGTAGTATAAAGCACTATGTATCACTCGGGAGAAAGTGCGATTCCCAACCCGTGTGTATTGAGGCCCTTGGCTTCGCCTCGGGCCTCAAACTACACCCTCGTTGGTAATCTTCCCCTTTCTTCCCTCGGTGAACAATGTACTATTTCACCTCACAAGCTCGGATAGGCTCTGTTTATCATTCGAAATCTGGGTGGAAAAGCGCACTTTATCCGCTAGCGTGGAAAGTGTTTTTAAAATTCGAATATTTTTATTCAATAAAGGTCTCGTACAATAATATTACAAATAGAACCTCATTGGTTTCGTTATAGTTTACATTCTCTGCAGCCAGTCCACTGAAATGCAAATACTTATTTCATGTCATGCGCCAGCCTCTAATAATAATTGCACTGGCCAGCAAGAAAAAAACAAAAACTTTCAAATTTGCTTCTCTTTATTCAATTCAATTTCCTTCCATTATTTTGGTTTGTTTTTTGATAAACTCTATTTAAAGAAATCATAAAATATGAGCGAGGCTAGCAGCGACGAAGATATAAATTTAACACCTGCAGAATTAGTGCAAGCGGTACATAATGCCGAGTTGAGTTTTCTTCCGGAAAAATCGCGCGAAAAATACATAAAAGCATACGATATATATTTTCTTGCACCTAACATTTTCCTCGCTTTAGTGAGGTGAAAAGTTGTGTGTTTCGCTCGGCAGCAAAATTATTTAGCGTCACGTACCTTTGAAACCCTCGCTACGCTCAGTATTCTATATTCTAATCCTAGAATCCTTCGCTTGCTCAGATTTCAATACAAGGTACTCGCGCCAAAAATTAACTTTCCAGCCTTGCATAACAAATAACTATTTATTGTATTTTTATACTCAAAAATGAATAAATAATTTTTGTGACGGGGTTTAATTCAAAAACTTAACTTGTTAAGAGCTTTGAGTTTTAGTACACTATAAACAACTAACCCAAAAACTAAACTAGCCAGGAACTTGGAGTTTCAGTACATGTATGGTCAGAGTGATCAGTTCTGGCCGTACGATTGTTGCTGTCGTTAGATAAAGTTGAGTGGTGTAGAAAGTGGAAGAAGACTTGTAGTTTGAAAATGATTTAAGGCGATTACCTTCGCCAAATTAGCAGCTCGATGTTTGTCTGTATGAATATCGACGGAAACGACATTGAAATAACGTGCAAATCAGTGCACAATGAGTGGTGGCTGTTACGACGCTCGCTGCGTCCTTGAAAGGGCAAAATAGGAGAAAATAATACTTTTCATATGGGCGTCATTGTTCGATTGAATAATTCTATGTTATATTTATAGCTATCAAGTTTATCTATTTATCAAAGCATAAATGAATTAAATCACCTAAGCCGCTTAGGAGCAATAGGGAATTCAAGCCAAAAAACACTATTCAGTTGAAACAATATTTCATATAGAAGTTTTGGTGGTACGAAAAAGAAAAATGTTGCATATTTTGTCCTAGCGTTGATAATCCATAATACATTTTTTCAATATTTTTGGTTTGGCCATAAAAAAGGAGTAGGCTTTAGAAAGTACCCATTTGGCGGTATTAAGGGCCTTAATAAAGAGAAAAGTAGTTTTCTCTAGCTGTGATCTCTACGGTAGCTAAGAAGGTACTCAGTTGATAAATAAATAAAATGTATAAAGTGAAGTAGTAACATCACGTACACGCTGGACATAGCTAGGTAGCAACGTAGCAGAATGTACGGAAGGTTGCCTGTACAGTATACTATGAACCACTAACTCAAAAACTAAACTAGCTAGGAACTTTGAGTTCAAGTATACTATGAACAATTGCATAATGAAAATGCTGACCGTGTGGTAGAGCCGCTGCACAATAATTTGTGTCCGGTCTGCGTGCTTCGGAGGACAAGTTAAGACTGTACATGAGCCTAACGCCAGGGACACAGCTTCATGCTTCTGGCGGCGCTTCTTGCTGCGCTTCCAGGCGGTTTTTGCGATGGAATTTGCCCTGCCACGACACCCGTCGGCGCCTTCCACCGCATCGGATGTATAGCGCGCTCGCTTGTTCAAAGCGCTCGACACTAGGTTCGTCCTGTGCGCTCGATCACTGTTTCAACCACCCGCCTCCCCACACACCGCTGTCGAAAGAGCGCAAGTCACTCGAAGCCGGACAAGACGCGCGAGCGGCGACCCATGGCCGGCTCTATACAACTTCATACATTTGTTCTCTCCGCCAAGAACCGCTTGGCGCGTCTCTCGAAGCCTGAAGCTGTGGCCGATCGGTAAAGCATGAACAACGCCGGACTTTCAAGGATTTAATTTAAGAAATTCGGACTCTTCTTGTATTGAAAAAAATACATCTTATTTGTTGATCTAGGGATTCTACTTATAAACAATGTATTAAGATTTATACTTTTGTCGAAAAAAAAATGTTTTTCAGCCTCTTTTTTTTGAAACTATTACAGAGATAAATTTCTATGTTTGAACACTTGGAAAATTATCCATCTTTTTTTTTGTTTTCAAATGTTCGTTTCAAGAACGTGGCTAAGAGATAAAATTGTTTTTCTTTTACATAAAATAGGTAATAGAAGTACGAAAGGATTCTATTTAAATCCAATATTTTTTTCCCTACTAAATATTTCAGTATTAGCTAAAAACACACTAAGTTGTTGTTTTGCTGTGTGATCATTAGTATTACGCGTCCAAGAAAAAGAGGCCAATGAGCCAACATATACAACGTGTAACAGAAAGGTGTGACCATATTTGAAGAGCTTATTCTGTCAATGGTATAGAACAACTTTTACTATGGAGCCAACTCTGAAATCTCAAAAAAAAAATCTGCCCTTTCATACATTTCGGCCGAGTGGCAATGCATTTTTCTATGAAACAGTTCATTTTTTTTTCGAGATACACGGTTTGTTCCATAGTAAAAGTTGTTCTATACCAGCGTTTCTTAACCTATGGTCCGCGAACCCCTGGGGGTCCCCGAGCATATATACGGGGGTCCGCAGCCTAACAATCATAAATAAATGCCACCAAAAGTCTCGTAAACGCCGTGCTAAATATGAATATATTTTATATGAATTTTTTTTTTTTTTTAATTTGTGGAACTAAAATTAATGGTCCGAAATTTATTGCTGCTTTTTTACTAAGGGGGTCCTTAAAATTGTGTTTGATTTCCTAAGGGGTCCGTGGACAAAAACCTGTTCTATACCATCGACTGAATAAGCTCTTCAAAAATGGTTACACCTTTCTGTTACACGTTGTATACGCCTTGAAAAGCAAATAAGGTCTTTGCCATTGGACTTATTCTGCTGGACGGGTAATAAAAAAGGTTGCTTGGGTAGACCAGCTGTTGGTTCATTTGTGCCTTAAGTACGGCGAAAGGGCTCGCCACCCATCACGTTTGAGATGTAAGTAATCATCGTATGTGGCAAACAGTTGTAGCAAGTTTGGACTAACTGTGACTTGTATTTCACAGTTCACACTAATTTGGGAACACCTCTGGCACGTCCTCAGGGATTCATGTCGTGATAATATATGATGCTCCTTAACCCGTTTAGTTTAGTTTATACAAGGTGAATTTGTGAACATCGTCCAAATTCATACATGAGCCCTGGTAAGTGATCAGCATCATGAATCAGTAACGATTTTTGTAAAATTCATAAAATTAAATTACGACTTCCCATAGTGATAGGACTGGGAGTGAATTACTATGGGAAGTCAAAATTTCGTTATACGAATTTCACAAAATTCGTTCTCGGTTCATGATGCCGATCACTTACCAAGCCTCTAGTATGAATTTGGATGACGGTCAAAAAGTCACCTTGTATATCGATAAGGAAACTTTTGCTTTCATTAGCTTTATCATGCGAGTCGATATATTAAGAAAACTAAGCCTAAGAACTTACGAAACCTAACTTACCTACCCACTTATAATAATATATATATATATGGTATGAGAACATGGGAGTACATGCTTCCTTTAATACTAAATGAAATACCTACCCATACATTAGATAGACTAAAAAACTTAAATAATAATAAAAAGCGAAAAAGTGCCATAAAGCTTTATTTTCTTCCACATCAGCAGCCTGTGGCTGCGTGATGTTATGTAACATAATATAAGTTAGAATTAGTTTAGTTAGTTTAACATAAAGTTTGCGATCTCGCCATACCGCGCATAAACCATGTGGTTTTAGTCGGATGGCTTTAAATTCTTAAAAATGTGTGTTAATTTACCTATGAAAAAATAAACTAAAAAAAACATTTATGCCTGTCTCCGCCATACATAAAACTATTTAAACTAGCCTTTATAATGAGTAGGTTAACATAAAATGAAATGTAATTTTCAAATAAGATTGCATTTTAGTAAAATAATGGTATCGATTCGGCATAACACGTCTTAACTTATTTGACAGGACTAACCTTATTTTAAGCGTCCTGTCTTTTTCTTTGTGTATCGAAAAGACAAGGACAGAACGCTTAAATTTAGTTTAGTCCAGTCAAATAAGTTAAGATGGGCTTCACCGAATCGGTACTATTATCAATCAATTTCAATACATACCTATTATAATAAAAGAGTAGAACCCAGTGTGTCTGTACCATGAAGCAATGGCTTGTTGCTTCATGGTCTGTACACTGAAGAAAATTAACAAAAATGGAAAAGTAGTGACTAAAGAAGAGTAACAGAATACAAATCAGCGATTTTTAGATTTCTTTTCTGTCTCTTTGTCTGTCTGTCTGTCTGTTTGTTTGTTTGTTTGTTCGCGCACATCTCCGAAACCACCGAATGGATTTGGATGCGTTTTTCTTTATTATAATCGTTGTGACCCTGGCCAACATATAGGTTATAGAAAGAAAGAAAGTAAGAAAGAAAGAAAGAAAGAAAGAAAATATTTATTTCAGACCGAAATCCATATCTTAGTTCGTAACAATAAAGCCGATTCTGAAGGCTTTAATTTTAGTTTTAGTGCCGTCAAAACTAAATTTTCTTCGAAACAAAATAGTCCTTAAGACTTAGGATTAGAAGCTAAATTTCTTTGGAAAATTTTAAGCTTTGACAGCACTAAAACTAAAATGAAAGCCTTCAGAATTGGCTTTATTATATGCTTAAAAACTATGTTAGTATCCTAATCTACACACAAAAATAAAAAAGGTGTGTTAATAAAATAACGCCCAAGCCGAAAACTGGGCAGAGTTGAATAAACAAAAAAGGCAAAAAACTATTATGGTATAAACAAAGATATAGGTGACCGTGCTCATAATTACTGATATAACGAGTACAATTACCCACTCGAACCTCAATACACCCAAGCATTGGCGTGCACAGAACTTTTTTCCGGAAAAGCAATCAGAAGGTCAAGTAAGACAATAAAAAAAATATGAAAAAATTTAATTAACACTTTGAAAAAAAAAAAGTGTGTATGAAAATGTTCACTCTAGGAAAGGCAGTGCCTACCCTGGCGTCATACAAACTTTTTTTTTTTCAACGTGTTATTAAAAAATTTTCATATTTTTTTTATTGTCGTACTTGACCTTCTGATTGCTTTTCCGGAAAAAAGTTCTGTGCACGCCACTGCACCCAAGGGCACTCTTTGTTTCGATGAAAACAGTGAGGTAGCTTGAACTGCAATATAAGCAATTAAACATTGAAAGAAATAATTTGGCCAAGTGCAAGTCGGAATCGCGCAAGGGTTCTGTACCACTTCACAATATGCGTACGAACCCTAAAATCATTATGGTAAATAAAAGCAATACAAATGCCCTAGCAATAACAAGGCAAAAAAAAACAAGCCGCCATAATGGTAGCGCCCGCCTGTAAAACAATTGGCATAGATTAAATTATGTTAAGTTGTGTTAATTCGAAAACCATTTCGAGATTTAGGTTTAATAAGCCGTATTTTTGAACTTTTGGTCTAAAAAACCTCAATAATTTTATGAATATTTTTATGAAAAGGTTGCAACTTCCATTTGCCCTCGTATGACGTCACTTGAGTAATGGCTGTTTAGAAATGTGTTCTTTGCAATCAAGATAAATTTATAATAATTTACTTCAGACTAATTTGACAGCTAGATGACAGATGAGTAGACAGACAGAGACAGACCACATTTTTATAAGCAATCACACAGTAAAATGTCTAAAATTCTCAAGTGACAAGGTCATCGGACAATTCTTTGAAAAATCATAAAAAAATTATGGTTCATTTATATACAAAATAATGAAAACGATGTCCTAAAACGGCGTATATTATATGTAAAAAAAAAAAAACTTTTAAAAATTAAGCTATGGGTATTTGGCAGCTCCCGAATATCTTAACCGCCAAATGTTTTTGTAATCTTTACGTAATCTAGTACCTATCATGATTTTTTTCATATTGTTCCTGTTGTTTCGGAGATAATAACGTTAAAATACGCTATTTTTTCAAAGTTTTTATTTGAGGATCTCCTTGGGTTTCATTTTATTATCATTATTTGCCATGGTAGAGGCCACAGTAAAAGTGTTCTGTGGAAATTTCAACTGGCTACCTAATACGGCTGAAGCTGTATATGTCTATGACAGACGGACGAACAGATAGACAGACTGCGCAGGTTTAGAAATAGGGTTCCGTTTGGCACCCTTCGGGTTTACGAAACCCTAAGAACAGTTTTGCACGTAAATAAAAAATATCAGCTTTAGTGAACTCGTTAAATTGCGCTTCAAATACACGACTAATTGCACTACACTTAACTGAATCGAAGCTACTTGTAAGACATGAAATGTAGCGTTGGCAATATTGGTTTCAAAGAAAGTTGGTAATGAGAGAGAGCGAATAAGTACTTCATTTTGCAATGATTACACTTACTGCACGAAAGTTCTTATTCAACAATTATACTTATTATTAACATTAAGGCGCTAGAACTCGCATATCTACTTCGGTAAATAATATATTATTTTGATAAAGTAGTATATTATTTTTGGAATCTTTTTCTAGGGATCTGTTAAAGCAGAAACGCAATTGGAAAAATTCGGCTCGATAGAAATATTTATTGAAATTAGGTCTTTTTCGACACCATTTCTCCTGGTTTGACAATTTAGAATGAGATATGGACTGCAATTATATTTTATAAGATGGGTTTTAACAATATCTAGGACCTGGTTAAACGAAATTTTGATAGTAACTTTAGTACATTTTATATGAATAATAAAACCGACTTTTTGCTACTGTTCCACGAATCCGTCCCTTTCGCACTGAGGGTTTTTTCGCATATGGAGTAACAGGGACGCTAAAACTTTTACATATCGCCTTAAAACGGTAAAATACAACATAAGTTCAATATGGATGAATAAAACACTAGTACTGTTTCACAACCTATTATTTCACTAATTCCCAACCAGTTTCTGCTTCAGTCCGCCGGCGACATGCGTCACTGTTATCTTGTATCTCTTGCATGCAGTGTTTACCTATCATTGGAGTTACACTCTAAGCACTTTAATACGCTAATATAATTGTATGTTAAAAGTGTAACATCTGTTGGTAGACCAAATAAATAAACCAATTAATACATACGATTTTTGGCAGTTGGTGAAATATTATCAACATCTTGATAAAAACGTTTGTAAAAAACTCTTGTGATATTACTATATGGTAACTCCAACCATAAAGGGAAATTTTTATTTACCATCAGAAATATAAGGTCTTTCAATTTAAATGGAAAGTAATTTAGGAGGTGATTCAGTATCGTTTATACATCACATGCCACTGCATAACACTTTTTCTTGCGCGACCTTTTTTTTTTACTTCTCAGTACAAAGTGGTCCGATCAGCTGACTCAGTTTGTATGGACAAGTGAAGAAAAAGTTCGCGCAAAAAAAAGCACTTTACAGTGGAATGTGATGTATTAACGATACTGAATCACCTCCTAAATTACTTTCCATTTAAATTGAAAGACCTTATATATCGTATTAATCCTAATATCATAGACGAACAACTAATATTTACTAGTTTCTTGATGTTCCTTGATGATTCCGTGAGGCGAAACCGGTTGGAGTTACCATGTATTGATATTGTGAAACAGTACAAGCGTTTTCATGGAGATGATAATTTAAACCAATTTCAGTTTAATGCAGTCAACATTTTTTTTTATATTTTCAAGATGTCCTTTGCATTGTACGAACAAATAAATAAATTTGACATTCATGTCATGTTTATATCAAGGCATAGAGGTAATGTGTGCATAGTTGAGGAAATATAATTTGAACCGATAAATGGGAATCGCAAAGAACAGCCATCTATTGTGCTATAAATGTAATAGGGTCAGAAAAACAAACTCCAGTTTTTACAAAAATGTATAGTGGAGTAAACGGTCTTGACACATTCTTAAGTCTATGATTTTAAATAGCTTGCTGGCTTTGATGCTTTTTCTCTTAGATACTTCTAAAGAATTAGAAGTCTCAATATTTGTTGTTCACAGTTTACAGATAGCCATGAGCACGAGTCGTGAGTCGTGACTTACCAGTACGTGCCTCTATTGTTAATCCGAAACGTCCAAAGTTAATCCGAATTGGCTCAAATTATATTCCAAATTATATCCTAAACTATAATCTATGTGTCAAAGAGAAGGAAGAAACATGAGACATTATTATACTATACGCATTGACTTAGAAGTACGGCAATGACTATACGTGACACATTCTTCTGTTCAGCAAATTGTAAATAGTACATTATTGCAAAGGCAGCGAAATAGGCAATTGCAGGTCGAGTATGAGTTTGAAGGCCGAGCCGCAGGCGAGGACTTCAATGATACGAGACAGGCAATTGCCATTTCGGCCGAGGCATATATAGTGCTTTTCTTAAAAAAATGCAAGGAAATAAAAAGGGTCTTTTACATAATATTTTTTTTTTTTTTTACAGTTTGTGCCGAAAGGCATCTGTGGCTATACAGCCACGAGAACGCAATGTGTACGATAGATGAAAGAGTTCTAAATTCAAACAGCACACCGGTGCATACAACATTGCCGGTGCGCTCTTCGTTCCAAATTCAAAGAATGCGCCGGGAAGTGATTTTGGTTTTTCAGTCTACGTAAATATGATACTTCACGTGTTCTTTATTCAAAAGTAATGATAATATTTCCGCGTATGTTTAAGAAAAATACATTTCATCATATAGCTTAAAAAATGTATAACCTCGAAACGGTTTTCTAATAAGCGTGCCTTGGAATACATTTTCCATACCCAATCACAGTGTTTTAGTAACAAGATAGAAAGTACAAGACGAGAAGAATTGGGACAATCAGACCAAAGAAAAAAAAATGTAATATTACTATTTGTATTGTTCACATACAGTACATAACTTCATGTACAGACGCTTGCAGTTCAAACTCCCTATTTCTAAACGATTAAAAGTGTCGGTAAGACCGTAACTAACAATAGATGACCGGTCATGCTAACCTCTGTATATAATATTGACTACATTTATACTTAGAATAATGACGCCCAATTATATACAGGATGCTTGGTAATTCGACCTTTTCCTTGAAAGGGATTATACAAAAGATCATTTCTAACGAATTAAGTCCAACAACTGGGTGTCGAAAATGAATGTTCTCCGAGTTACGAAGGTTTTTATATTATTTTTCAAACTTTCAGACTAATAACCAAAAATAAATTATTTAAAAATAACTATTCCTCTCTCAGCACTTATTTATTATATTTCTGATCGATGATAGATGAGTGATCATTTATAAAAAAAATACGTGCCCTGAATTCCCATACTCCAGAATTAAAAAGTCTTAAGTGGAAAGAAAACCTTTCTTTTGTAATTTGTGAAATATCGACGTGTTTTACTTGAAAAACAATTATCATTTTCGACCCCTAGTTGATAGGCATTATTTGTTGGAAATGATCCCAATTTTTAAAGAAATATGTCGAATTACCAAGCACTCTGTATATATTTTGAAAATACAATAAGCTATTTTACAATATTACTTTAAAAATTTACCTTTCTCTCAAAGTGGTACAACGATCCTAACATAACTTTATCGTACATTCATCAACCGATGACTCAATTACTTTCATATCTCATATTCTGATCATCTGAAAATCAGCGCTGTAATGTTTTTAGCTTACAGCAAATGCTGAGATTGGTCCATTTTGTTAACAAAATATGTATAAATTTATTAATTAAAATTTATTTTTATGTTTTGATTTTGTGGCAAATAAATATATTTCTATTTCTATATTTCTATTTTTATTTCATATTATCAAAAATATTCTAATTATCCTATCATTGTATTAAAGTTCAAATTAAACTTTTTTAAGAGGCTACGCGAATTTTATTTTTGTCACTGTCACTCCACGCGAAAAATCGTGCAGTGCGAGAGGGCCGGATTCAGGGCAAAAGGGAAAAAAGTTGATTATATATTTTTATTAAAAAAACTAAAATAGCTAGCAAAATTTCAAATATCAAATCTCTAGATATTGTCAAAACACACCTAATAAAATTTGTTTGAGTTCTGTTTATGGTTCCTATTCGTCGAACGAGGAGAAAAAGTGCGTTTGAAAGCCTCATTTCAACAATTATTTCTTTCGAGGAAAATGTATCCAAACATGTTTTCCAATTTCAAAACCCTAGATTATATAGTCAAAATGCATATACCAGAAACTTATTATAATTTTCCGTGTATTTCATGAAATACACAGAAAAGAAACACCAGTATTTTTTTCGCATATCGCCTTAAGTGCATTAAATTTTTGACATTCCGTAACCAAAAGAAAAAAGGAGCCTACAATCCACCCGCTTTTTTCCGACCGTAAAGTAATTAACCCTCGGATCTTGATCGAGCAATCCGAGGAAACTCCAAGCAAAAAAGCTATTGTTTGTCATAATGGCGGAAAATAGCTCTACTATCGCTGTTTACATCATTCAGACCAGTGGTTCTTAAACCAGAGCAATTTCAGGGTTGAAGGTATTTCAATAATTTGGTTAGAATATATAACGGGTAGCTAAGGGGTTAGAACGCTCGCCTCTCAATCTTGAGATCCAGGTTCGATCCCGGTCGGGCAAAATTTCCATTGGTTTCTGTAAATTAAAATTTCAAAGCTTTTTAGATTAAAAGAAACCAATGGAAACTTTGCGGTGGCAACATACACAATACATAGGTACTAAGGTTTTGTTGAATAACTATTAAGTGAATTTTGAATTTAAGTGTTCTGTTTTGATTAATTACAAGAAGGCGGGTTTTTCACAATACGGCTGCGAAACCGCTCTTAATGGCAGAGTTGCTATTACTAAATTATAAACAATAACTTTTGTCAGACTTAATATTTTGTTTAGCTCACAGACAGAGTTGCCGTTTAGAAAATAACAACTTTGTACTTTGAATAATTAGCAATTATTATAAGCGGTTGCTGGCTTTTTGAAAAGTAGAAATGGTGGTGTAGAAATGAAAACATTTGTATTTGTAATGCAATTGATGTTTTAAATAAAGATAATTGTAATTGAAATGTTTGAATCCCATTGATGAAATCCCATTGGTCGTACTACATAAATACCTCAAATTTAATTAAAAGGGAAATGTGCTGGTTTTTTGTAACATATGCCAAGTTGAGAATAAAATTTGCTGCATTTTGTTTCCTTACGAGAAGCTCGTGTTATAATACGACTTGCACCAGAATATTTGACGTATTTCCCCGGATTATTATTTATTGGAACAGACTGGTGACGGGCAGTGGCGTCACTGGTGCGAGGGTTCCAGCACCGCGCTCACCAACCCGCCTGCCCAGCGTGTGTGAGTATGGGCAATTCTTCCAGGATGACAGCCGGGAATGGCAAAGTCCTGAAAAGGCTTATGTCCAGCATAGACGAACTAGGCTCATGGATGGATGGATGGATTATTTATTTTATGTATTTTATACCTATAAAACTATTAGATATAGATTATTTAGTCCTATTGTTGCTCTTTGATATTGGATGCCGCCATTTATTAACAACCTAGCCGTCTAGTTGAGAGGCTTATTTAACCACAGGGCGGTGACATTTGTATCAATTCACTCCCAGAAATTTCTTTATTCTTTATTCTTAATTGTACACAGAAACTCCAACATAAACAGCTACAGTAAAAGGTGTATATGGGTAAGCTTATCTCTAATAAGAGATTTCTTACAGCAAACCTTTGAGGAAATAATTAAAATTTAAATAAGAGTAATCACTAATCACACACGTGCACAAAAATAAAGTTTGCCTAAATATATAAATAATATGTAATACAATAATAATGTATTTACTTCTATTATTATATGCATAAAATACATGCCATAAGTACACATATCCATCCATCCATCAGCCTAGTTCATCCACTGCTGGATATAAGCCTTTCGAGGACTTTGCCACTCCCGGCGGTCATCCTGGAAGAATTGCCCATACTCACACACGCTGGGCAGGCGGGTGAGCGCGGTGCCCGTCACCAGTCTGTTCTATACAAGGCCCGGCTATTAGGGATGGATATACCGCCATCCATCGGTCCCAGGCATGTTGGGTTTCCTGGTTTTTTGCCTGTGAGCTGTCCTCTTACTCTCCCCCGAATTACTTTGAAGGGGTCTCCAAGTAAGATGGTGGTACCACCACAGTCGAGCCCGGCATCAGCTCTACCACCTGAGCATACATATAATTTAATAAAATAAATAAATCAATATATATTGTATATTATAATATTTTCTTATTCAGAAAGCGAAGGGTAATCTTTCAGCTTTTTCTCGAGTTAACTTATAGTAAGTCAGGAATACAATGAGGAAGAGCATTCCAAAGTCTGACTGCTTGGACATTAAAGGAATTACCATAAGCACTAGTATTGTGTACTGGAGTTTTAAAGAGTGACATAGTTCCAGAACGTAGGGGTCTGTCTCTGATTAAAAATTCAAAACGCTCACGAAATTAAACGGGGGAAAGTAGATTCTTAAGTATGTTAAACTTAAAGTAGGTTAAATTTCGGCAAAGACGGATTGGCAACCATGTTAACCCTGCGAAAATGAGAGACGTGATCAAATTTACGAAGTCCAAAGATAAACCGGATAGCTAAGTTTTGAAGGCGTTCAAGTTTATTTAACAATTCCTCGTTGACAACAAGAAGACAAACATCAACTAGTCGATAACAGAAAGAAGAAGTGTTTTAGCAAGCATAATTTTGGTTTTAAAGGGTATAAAATTATGGAGTCGCTTTAGAGAGTAAAAAGCACCATGAACTCTTCTGCTGGTCTCATTCACATGCGGCACCCAGGACAGGTGGCTATCAATTATAATACTCAAGTTTTTAGCTTTGTCTAAGTAGACAATTATAATCCGATTGTAAATTACGGAGGGAACTTTTCAGTAGAAAATTATTCTAAGACAATGGAAATCCATAAGGTCAATACAAGAAATAAAGAAAAATTATTTTTACCTAAGGTAAGACTGCCTAAAACACAAAAACAAGGACCAAATTTCAAACTTGCTATGCTCCCCTAGAAATTCCCCTATAAAAAATAGTAGCAAATTTATATAAATAATAATACATACGTATACCTATATAAATATATACCTACATACATAAATAATTACATAAAATCAAATTGAATTTTTCGCAGAACAAAAACAAAGAAATATTCAGTAAAATAGTTGATTGTAGTAAGTACTAACATTGGCGTTCTCTAGTCCCCACAGTAGGATTCCTTGGGTGGTGGGGACTAGCTTAAAATAAAATATATACATTTAAACAATAAAATATAAAAACTCTAAATACAAAATATGTGACAGAAGAATCAGAGTGACAAGTAATAATCCTTGACTGAATTTTTGAAGACAGGCACTGATGGAGCTCTCCTTATTGGCAAAGGAAGATCGTTCCACAACCGAACAGCTTGGGCTGAAAAGGAATTACTGAAGAAGGTCAATTTTTAATTACTGATATATAAAATACTTAAACAAACTAAACTAAACATAAACAGAATCCTAAACCTTAAAATAATGTATCTAAACCTACTATAAAAACTAAATTACCTTACAAATAAAACCTATAACTATCAAAGAGACCGCCCTTCATCGTACCTGGCGCAAAGGTCCCCATTATTTTACTATGCCATTACGCTGACTGCGTTCCCGCGTTGGATGGCTAGGGAAATGCTTTGCGCCAAGTACGACATGGAGCGATGGTCTTGCCATCTGTCTTTTATTTTTCTTCCGAGTGCCCTCAGAAATACCCTGGCCTCGAGCCCCAACGCCGGTCGTTTCAAATGTGGTGGCAATAAAAAAAGGTAAATTACATTACGTATGACATTTATATATATATATGTTTATTTTTATTAATTTCTAGTTGCTTGCTAATGAAACATGTTGATATGTAATGAACTAATGAATAATCTTATCTTTAATTTAACCACTGTTTTTTTAACATGTTATGATTATGGAAATAAATGAATTCAAATCCGAAATATTTAAATATCCAACAAATGTTACGCAAGAAGGCACATCTCGGTTAGAAACTTTACTGATCTTCGTCCCCTCGCAATCTTTACCCATATTGTAGCAATATGACGTCACAAGCCTTGCTGACAAATTGGTTTCGCTACCAAACTTGACGTAAGATGTTACATGAATGACCGCATCTGTGAGTCTATAGCACTAACCCGAAAATAATAGGGTGTGTCGTTTCGGTCTCGGTGCAAAATGCACAACTTTTGATGGTTTTACTTATTCTTGAATATTAGGTCTTTACATATTGTAGCATTCGCATGCAAAATCTGCATTAGAAAATTAAAATAGCAAATTTGAGATCCCATGGATTCACAAAACAGTACATTTGCCCTAGAGCCAGTGGAAGCCTTTTTTTTCTTCCTTTCCTGGTAAGTTTTGCGTACTTTTGGTTTCATTCTCTGAAAATCCGTTTTTTCCCGTTTCCAATACGTTAATTTCCTTGCCCGGGTTTCGTAGGCATGTCTTGACGCTGTTGTTTTATTTCTTTACAGCGACCATTCAGGTTTTTTAAGGGTTTTCCATTTTTTCCATTTTCCGCGCACCACCTTTTCCCGGCTATCCTGTTTGGTTGCGCATCAGATGTAAGCTTCTTTGTTGTCTGGAGGAGTGTGCTACGTAATAGCAGAGGTTGAAAGGACGGATCACGTATGCTGGTAAAGTCCGTTTCCCAAGTTATTTCTGAAGTTGGCGCATGACAGTCACGGTTTGACTGACTACTCCGTGGGGAAGAATTTCAACATCTACGTCACGAAGACAACCCTATCAGGTTTTTATATCTGTATTTAATAGACCCTGAATCAATCATTTTCTTCCCTAATGTAAAGCTAGATAACGATTGCTTTTAGTACCTTCACGAATTAAAGTTATATTTTGTCTCGACTAGAAGTTACTAACACTTCCGCAAAATTCTAGTTTCTGGGATCCTATAAACTGGTTGTAACATTCAATTTCGAATCCATAATATCGTAAGCCAATAGCGTCGTTAAAGCTATAAAATAGATTACCAAAATCCTAAAAACAAGATAGAGACTAGGTATTTTTTTTTGTGTTAATTTTCGAAGTTCCGACGTAATACTACGAGTATTGTGATATACTTGTGTTTTTGTATCTTTTTTTTTTACTTTTCAGTATTGTTATTTTTAGTATACCCAAAAAAATGATATAGTATCTTTATCCTGATTTATAATTTTTTTTTGGCTGTCACCAGGCTTGCCTGGTGGCAGTCCAAATTTAGGCCAGATCAACCTAATTAATAAAATTACACTCGTGATTCTGAAGTAGCTTACTAATTTTAAATGTTATGCTATAATATGCAATTCCCGTTTTCTAAAGGGAATTTGAAGGAAACTCAATTTTCAGTACTAACATGAATGCATTATTTTTAGGAATGAAAAATCCATATCATTTAATTTCTTGTGTGTATGAATAAGACAACATTATGCTAACATCAACATTAATTTAATGTTTGAAAAGACAAGTGACCGCTGTAAAAATTATTACGAATCTTATCATGGAAATGGATGGCATTTAGGACGAACTGTTTTTGAAGATTTAATGTATATAATCAAACTGAAAATAAAAACAAAATTTAATACGTAGATGTGCCTTGAAACCAACTTTCAAAAAAAAAACATTTATTGAAATAGCTTTTGAATTACAGGAATTAATATGAGCTCATGAATCTGTAAGAAAATTTCAGCAATTTCATATGTTAATACCTACTATATAGTATTAAATAAATGTGATTTATGGCATTTCGTGACCATATTTTAATGTCATTTAGGCTTTTCCACTAAAAGAGAATGCCACGGGATCGCCAAATATAATACTAAAAACCGGCCAAGTGCGCGTCGCGCCACGCGCAGTATAGGGCTCCGTAGTTGCCCTGCACAATATGCGGACTTCTTCTCCAAGTACATTTTGCTCTTCCCAAGTTGCTCTTCCCAAGAACGGCCCATACATTTTGTTCCTGCTGATGCGAATCGCCCCGTGTTTCGAGGGGACTAAAAGTTTGGCGCGTTTTTCACGTCTCCAAATACAACCGTTTCGCTGGCAAGGGGGACACCTGACTCTAACAAAAATTAACACTTTAAAAAATAAAAACCCTAAAAAATAAGAAAAACAATAATAATAAGTTGTGTTTTGCACCGACACCGAAACCAACCTGTAAGGCGATACCAAAAAAAAAATGGGGTGTTTTCGAATCCATTTACTCCACTATAACGTCATGTATGTATTTCATTTTTGGGTAAATGTTTATTGAGTATTTGATTAAGATTCTCACTGAAGGAAAACGCAATTGGATAAAATTTTCTCGATAGAATTTAATTCCGAAAAGACCTCTTAATTGTTTTATTTTTTCCTGTAATTCTGAAATCCTAACGAATTTCATTTTGAAATTGCATTCAAAATGTAGATATTATGTATTTGTAAAGTCTCCTTGAAAATCTTTTTGACAAAATAGCTTAGTACATTTTATATGAATAAAAAACCGACTTTTTGCTACTTTTCCACGAATCCGTCCTACTCGCACTGAGGGTTTTTTCGCATATGGAGTAACAGCCTAACAGGGACGCTAAAACTTTTACGTATCGCCTTAATTCGCGTTCGGTCTGCGTACTTCGAAAACTTCGAAAAACTAGCCCCGAGAAGGAAATGCGCCGTACCGTCCGATTTCGCCAACTACTCAGTTTATTTGCATAGTCGACTATATGCATCTCAATCCCACTTACCGGGGATTCTCTATTTCTATCACCACGTGGTGTTAAAGTTGGCGGAATTTCGAACAAACCAAGTGTCATTACGTCTCTTTAGGGGTAGTATATTATGTTCGGAAAGCACGTTATGCGTTTATGGTCCTAATTTGAATCAATATGTATTACTGTATGAACTTTTACTGTTAATGTTACTGTACTGTACTGTATGTATCAATATGTATTATATGCATACTGCCAGAGCTTATACACGGGGAATCTGTGGGTCAAGTATACCAAGAGATCGCTGGACACCCTGCGCGTCCAATATAATAATGTATTTAGGATGCTGATGGGTCTGCCCCGCTTATGTAGTACGTCAGGGATGTTCACGGAGTACCAAACAGATGGCTTTACAATTATAATCCGTAAAAAGACCATAATTATCCTTGATCTGCAGGACACGGGACAGTCCCAACAGCATCCTATAAACCATAGCCGACAGATTTACGTCGCCACTATGGAGGTGTTTTGTGCTGAGAGTGATCGTGGAGACCTCCTCATCTCCTTGATCGCTCCTGGTACGGAGCACATAAGTTCTGTTTAGATAATTTAATTTAATTTTCTTTCTTTGCTACTAACCAATTATTAATAAGTCTTACTAACATGCTATGGATCGAAGTTGTCCGAAATAAAAGATTTTTATTTATTTATTTATTATTTGTCTCAAACATGGTTAGAAAAGGTATAAAATACTAAATTAATTCAGTTCTGCAGATGGTATACAAATTTTACGATATTTAAATTATATAATTAATAGCAGATATTAATTATAATATAGCACAACAGTTAAATAAGTCCAGTCAATATTTATATTGAGGCGCCATATATGATGGCGTTAGCTGCTTATTTGCGATGTATGAATGATGCACGTTAAAAGCTTTAATAACATATAACTTTAATTTTAAAAAATGTGCTATGGCATCTACACTGTTGTTATTTTATGGGTCATGTACCCGTGGTGTGTAGTGGCATGGAACCCTTTGAGCGGAAATCCGACTCGCACTTGCACAAATAATTTGTGTTATTACCTGACCCATACAACCAAACTCGGCCGCGGCGACTGAAATTTCGGTAACATAGAAAACTGCACTTGGGATATGGTCGTAGACTCGCAATAGTTAATACTCTTTGCGGCTGTGTGAAGTTTTAGCCGCAAAATGTAGAAGTATAGTCCTAACTATGCATCTAAAATTGTGTGAGACAAATTTTGGATGCGATGTTCCGTAAATATTATCACATTGTTTCTACATCGTATTAACAAGAACAAAACTATCCGAAAGTGTTTACAGTATAACTATATCTTGACTGTTAATGTTACTGAACGGTGTTTAACAGTTCTTTAAAAATGTGTAAACTAGTTCACACTATGCTTCTACGTTGCTACTACATCGTAATAACAAAAACAAAACTATCCGAAAGTGTTCACAGTATAACAACATGGTTACTGTTAATATTACTAAACGGTGTTTAATAGTTCTTTAAAAATGTGTAAACTAGTTCACACTATGCTTCTACATTGATACTACATCGTAATAACAAGAACAAAACTATCCGAAAGTGTTTACAGTATAACAACATGGTTACTGTTAGTATTACTAAACGATGTTTAATTGTTCCTTAAAAATGTGTAAACTAGTTCACACTATGCTTCTACATTGATACTACATCGTAATAACAAGAACAAAACTATCCGAAAGTGTTTACAGTATAACAACATGGTTACTGTTAGTATTACTAAACGATGTTTAATAGTTCCTTAAAAATGTGTAAACTAGTTCACACTATGCTTCTACATTGCTACTACATTGTAATAACAAGAACAAAACTATCCGAAAGTGTTCACAGTATAACAACATGGTTACTGTTAATATTACTAAACGGTGTTTAATAGTTCTTTAAAAATGTGTAAACTAGTTCACATTATGCTTCTACATTGCTACTACATTACCCGAAAGTGCTCACAGTATAACTACATTGTTCCTGTTAATACTACTAAGCTGTGTTTAAATAGTTCTTTAAAAATGTGGAAACTAGGTTTTGTTATCGAAACTGAGTCGTAACCGTTAGGTGATCAAAGAATATTCGATTTCTTTTACAAAAAAGTAAGTTCTTGCCAACCTTTTGTTCTGAACTCATTTGAAATCTTTGATTAAATTACGTTTGGATTTACCATGAGGAAACTTTGTGAGCATTCAACGACTTATTACCGATTTACCTATATTATAAACACAACAGTAGTTTCAAAATGAATTTTTCCTTCCTACCACATGATTGTCACTTTATGTATCAAAAATAAATCAAAGTTTGAAAAAAAATTAAAATCCCTTTTAATTGGTGTAAAAAGGAGTATTTTTAACTGACATCAAAAAAGCAGGAGGTTCTCAATTCGAATGTATTTTTTTTTGGGCTTTGTTACTCTATAACTCCTTCATTTCTGAACCGATTTGAATAATTCATTTTTTTTTGGAAGAGTGTACTTTTAGGTAGGTCCCATTTTGGGTTTGGTCATGATTTGATGAAGGTCTTCAGAGATAGGCAGTGGAACTTCTCAGAAAATGACAGCATACCTCTCAAAATTGAGGTAATTGCTTTGTACTTGGGTGTTGATTACAAGCTATTACTTGAAAATCGACATTCTTCCACCTGACCTTAGATCCTGGCTTCATCACCATATTCACCATAGAACTCTTCAACGGATCAGAGCACATAACTCAACTTTTTAGTGAATGACTGCTGTTACTATTTTTTTGGTAAAAGTTCATTTTTAGTACACTGCTCAAAATATGCTAGATTCTGTGCCTGTATCACATGCGCAGTGTTTTATTTTTCAATCACTAGCACGATCTAGAGGATAACATTAGCATCGTTTAAGTAAGCACTCTGTGGACTGGTTTTGCATATCGTTTTGTTGGTATTTCTGGAAGTAACCGGATTAATTTAAAACTGGTTATGACTGAAAGAACAAACTGAAACAACGTCCACGTCTAAACCGTCTTAAAATTGTTGTAGAGTATAAATTAAATATATCGTAGAATTTATTATTATTATGTCATTTTCGCAGATGTATTAAAAAACTTCAGTTGATACACGTGCGAGTGTAGATATTTCTTGTCCTGTTTTTTTGCCTCGACTTGAAATATCGACCATCTCGCACTAGCATCAAAATCTATTATTACCTATTTAGACTGATTTAAAAAAGTGTAAAATAAGGGACTAATTCTTTCAAATACAGTTTTATTTTAAAACAAAATACAATTTACCGAAAAATTGTCACTGTTAAATCACCTAAAATTAATCCCGTTTGTGACCCCTAATTATGGGAAACTAATTTTCTTTTACGTTTCTAAAAACACTTTTGAAATAATTATACTAATATTTCCTTCATTCATCAAGTTTTTTAAGTGAGCACGTTTTGTTTGCGAAACAATCAATTTTGTGAATCATATCTCGAACACTTGAAAAAAAATACGAAAGATTTTGTGGCCTCTAATTGTGGGGAACTTCTCCTGTGTGTGGCTTTGGCTGAACTTCGTGGCTGATGTGGATCTGAAAACATATCAAGAAAATATTTTAATTACTTCAGCCCCAAAAATCAAAAGCCCCAAATGCCAACCTCACTTGCACGTGGAGCACCCTGATAGCTAGGGCTTGCATTTGAATATTCTAATAATGAACTGGTTCAAATATTCGAATATAAAATTACCGTGTAAAAAAAACGTGCCGTTACCGTGCAAAATTATAAGAGCACCCTATTACGTGACCTCCGGCTGCTATCCCAAATGCCGGCTCCGGCACCCGCCCCAAGTTCTGGATCCGGCAGCCGGAGCACTTCAAACTTATAAACGATAAATTGTATTCAACGTACGTATATTGCAATTCTTAAAGGACCCATACTATTAATGAATATATTATAACGAAACAAGAGCTTTTTTTTCAAAAATACAAACAACAAAGAAGATAAAAGTTGATGGTCTTCTTGATGCAATCAATCAAGTAGTGTAACAACTTACTATCAACATACAGTAATTAAATTAACCACAGATGTAAATATTGGGGCAAATAAAATGTTTGGAGCCACTGACATCGGATTAGCACGGCAGCCATAGTAGAATTTGTTACTGAAATACACTTTGGTGTGCACTATGTTACCAAGGCATGCAACTCCCTTGTGAAATCAAAATAAACCAAATTTACAGCTATACACTTTATAATATAATGAAATTAGATCCAAACACATCACACTGAATGATTTGCAAGCAACATACATATTTATTGCATGTTTTTATTTATGCAAAATAATAAAAAATAACTAAAGATTTGGCTTACCTCTCATTATTTCACGGGCGCTCCTGTTTTTTGGGATTTTCTTTCCAAATTAGGTGATGTACTAGCTTGCGCACTTTGTCAAACGCATAAATAACTTAAAAACCGGTAGGTATAGGTATATAACAATGAAAATAATAAATGGCTGCGGTAAAGTTGACATGACAGTTAGTAAATAAAACATTGGCACACAATTCGATTTTTCGTTTCTCGTTGTCATTCAATCATGCGAGCATAATTTTGTAACAATCTGGTAAAAAGTTTCTACAACTTTACAACATATTCACCAAAATTTCGTAACAACCTGGTAACCAAGCTTCTACAACTTTACAACATGTTGTCTATACCACAACCAAATGTATGTTTCGGAACTTCCCCACTTGTTGACGTAACGACGAAACTAAGCGGTCAGAGCGGCGAAATTTGTTACTTGGGTTGTAACCCAGAAATGTAGCAGTTACGACGTTGCGAGCAAAATGGTTGTATGGGGAAATGGTTTCGTTTAATCCAGGGTTGTTTAAAAGCTACGCTTGCAGCTTTTGCAAGCATCCTTTGATCGTGTGATACTGTGATCTTTGTAACTAACACTGTCTGAAGCCTTTGTGCATTATTAATTAATTAATTTACTTGTGATGATGCTCTCTTTAGGCTTTATTTATACATTTAAAATAGGTCGTTACCTATGAAACTGCCGTTTTTTATGGAGAATTTCAAGGAAACTCAATTTTCAGTACTAACATTTTTTTTAGGAATGACAAATCCAAATTTTATCATTTCTTTTGGGTATGAATGAAACAACATTCAGCTAACAGCAACATTAATTTTATTTTTGTAAAGTGTGTGCTATAAAAATTATTACGAATCTTGTCATGGAAACGGATGGCATTTAGGACGAACTGTTTTTGAAATTTTAATTTTGGTTATCAAACTGACAATAAAAACAAAATTTAATACGTAGATGTAAAACTTTGAAAACAACTTTCAAACAAAAAACAAACAATGGAAATAGCTATTGAATTACTGAAACTATGAACTCATGAATCCGTAAGAAAATTTTGGCAATTTTTGTTAAAGCTGGAAACTGGTGATAGTACTCGTCCATACAAAGAACTTTTTATTACAAAACCGAACTTCAAATCGCGAAAATAAACCAGCGGGCCTATTGTGTATCTCTAGTTACCAACTGCACTGAGTGTCTATCATCAAAAACATAGATATATACTATCGAATTCCCATTGTCGAAGGATACTTCGCACTTGAATTGACGACACAGTTTGTAATTATAGTTCAATGCCCACTAAAGGCAATTTTGAAAGTTAAGTTTGTATCTGTTTTTTATGATACCTAGGCACCCAGTCCAGGGGCTCTACCGCGTAATTCTCATTTGTATCAACTTCAAGCAAATGCATGCGAAATTAAACGCGTGCAAAAGAGATGGCATGTTAGGCGGGCGTCGTCGCACGCACGACAAATTTCAATCTCAAGTTGATGTTGATGAAAATGAGAATTACGCGGTAGACCCACAGTTGGTAACCAAAGATACAGAATAGGGGGGTTGGTGTTACATACCTACTTTTTTTTCGCGATTTCTCGTTTTTTTTTACAAAATGGTGTTTGTATGTATCGGTCAGTACTGTCGCCAGTTTCCGGCTTCCGCAACATAAACTTAACACTCTGTATATTGTCACGACATGAATCCCTGAGAGGATATCAGAGGTATTCCGAGTGTGAACTGTGAAATGCAAGTCACAATCCATACTCGACTCGGTGCATTATTACGTTCCAACGTGATGGTTGTGACCCCTACCGTTCTTCGGGCACAAATACACGATTGTTTTAGGGCATGCAGGTTTCCTCACGATGTTTTCCTTCACCGTTCAGCAAGTGGTAAGTACGAAGAAATACTATGCACATAAATACCAAAAAACAGAATTGGCACATTTTTGAGACGTTTTACTACTTTCAGTAAGAAGCTTCTAGTTTGATAAATTAGAATAAAATTTTTGGAACCTTTTTCTAGATTACTGCTGAACAGAAACTGGATTGAAAAACTTTCACTCGATAGTAATAACTATGGAAATGAGGTCTTCAAACGCACGCTCTCTCATAGTTCGATGAATAAGAATTTTGTGGAGAACGCAAACATGTTTTATAAGATGGGTTTTTACAATATCTACATTTTGGTAATAAGAAATTTTGCCAATTATTTTGTTTTTTTTTATATAAATAAAAACCCCTTTTTTTGCCCTGACTGCACGTTTTTCCGCTTGGAGTAACACTGACCTTAGTATGTTTATTGCACAAAAGAGTACAACTTGTTTGAATTTTCTGACTTTAAGGGCCTTACTATTGCCAAATGGGTACTTTCTAAAGCCTACTCCTCGTTTATGGCGAAACCAAAAATAATGAAAAAATGCATTATGAATAATCAACTCTTTGACAACATATGCAACATTTTTCTTTTTCATACCACCAAAACTTCTACATGAATTTTTTTTTTTACTGAATGATGTTTTTTGACCTCAAATTCCCTACTGCTCCTGAGTGATAAATAGATAAACTTTATAGCTATAAACATAACATAAGATTATTCAATCGAGTAATCACGTCCAAGTGAAAAGTATAATTTTCTCCTATTTCACCCTATCAAGGACGCAGCGAGTCTCGTAACAGCCACTATGCATTGCGCGCTGATATGAACGTTATTTCAATGTCGTTTCCGTTGATATTTGTAGTGACAAATATCGAGCTGCTAATTTGGCGATGGTAATCGCCTTAAGAGGCGTCATCACACCCAAACCTCGTTCTGGGGTGTCTATGGCATGTTATTATAATATTTTAGGCCTATTCCATTAACATTATCTAGATCTATGTTTAAATCGAACTTAAAACCGTAAAATTTGAGATCTTAACAACAAACCTCTAAAATACGTAAATTTAACAGTTTTTTTTTTCAAAAAATTTAAACGGGCCAAACATCAATATGCTTACGCTAATACTACGATTTGCCGACGACAGAGATTTATAGAGATTTTGAAACTTGTACGTTTTGCCGTTTTAGGGTTCCGTGGTACCTAAAAGGTACAAAAAGAATCTTTATGGTGAGACTTTGTTGTCCGTCCGTCCGTCTGTATGTCACAGCCTCATAACTTTAGCACCGTTAAAGATAAAGACATGAAATTTGGCAAAAAATTAGCCCACAATCACGGTGAAAAAAAAGATACGAAAAATTTGAAATTGTTCAAAATATTTCCAAAACAAAAGTGATAAAAATAAAAAACATTATCCTAAAAATACAATATGGGTATCAAATTGTAGATATTAAGAAGCTTATTGTAAAAATATATATTTTTACTTATTTACTGGCACTGGTTTCGAGAAATCTTTAAAAAACCACGAAAATATGTATGTCGATAAGAGGGGGGGCCTTATCTCCGTAATATATGTTTACGTACATATTACAGGAAAAATAAAGTGCAACATAACCACAGACAAAATTTACACAGATTCCAAACCAACTAAATACCACTTTGACATTGATTGCTACGAAACATATGTTATCTATGGTGACATGGACAGCGACATCTAGAGAAAAGCTAAGAACTAATAAAAAAAAACAACGAGAAAAACTCTCGTTCTCGATATGTATAACTGTTATTGACATTGTATAACATTATATGTTTTTATTGCGAAATCCATAGCTTTGAATACTCTTATTATTATTAATTTATTATTATTCTAATAATAATTAGAGTATTCAAAGCGATGAATTTCGCAATAAAAACATATAATCTTAGTTAATGAGCTGTGAATTTCTTAACCGTCTAATGCAATAGGTATTGTAGCGACGACAGCGCCTTCTGTTCTGAATAATCGGCGTGAAATCACATAACGCCCTCGTGAGCGTTCAGTGTGTGCATTACAAGCTGGTATATAAAGTAGTTACAAAAATTCGGTGTAAAGATATGATGGAAAAATTCGTCGTTCCAGATACGAACCTCGGTATCGCAGTCGGTAGCGCGCCTGTCATGTAAGCAGGAGGTCGCAGGCTCAAATTCAGGACCGTAGAATTTTTTCAAAAATATTTGTGCTGTTAAATTTGTTTCTGATTGATTTCTAGCTGGTAATGCACTCTAATAATAATTGTATAACATATTATTTTATTGACATTGAACAAATTTATAATTTTACTAATGTTATACGAATAATTTAAACTATTTATCTATTGATAAATTACTGTGTTTTTACAATTTGACGTGAAAAGTTACATTTATAAATAAATTTCATCAGTTGGAATAATAATTTTAATAATAATATTAATAATAGTAATAATTATTACTTCAACTGATGCTGGGCCCAGTGGGGCCCGAAATATATCTTGGACTCTATTGTGTAATCCTATAACAATTGTGTCTCATTTATGTGTACCTATATAATTATATATAAAAAACAAAAGAAACAAGCTGATAAAGGCAATATACATATTTTTTAATTTATAAATAAATGAGTATTTCAGTAAAAAAAAACCGGCCAAGTGCGAGTCAAACTCGCGCACGAAGGGTTCCGTACCATTATCTATAATAAGAATGGCCCATACATTTTGTTCCTGCTGATGCGAATCGCCCCGTGTTTAGAGGGGACTAAAAGTTTGACGCGGTCTGTACTCGTTAACTTGTAAAGGCTACTTAGCTGTGATAGTTTTCCTTTTAATTTCGTTATGTATTAGCTACTGCCGTGATTTTTTTCACGTCTCCAAATATAACCGTTTCGCCGGCAGGGGGGGACACTTGACTCTAACAAAAATTAACACTTTTAAGTTTAATATTTCGCAAACAGAACTCTGGATCGAAAAATGGTTTTCTCACACCCCCAATATTTTTAAATTACCTATCCAACAACACCCCACACTAGGGGATATAAGAGAAAAAAAATCATCCCCACTTTACGTGTAGGGGAGGTACCCTCAAAAAAAAATCTTTTTCAAAATTTTACTGTACCACTTTATCGGCGTAATAAATGTTTACCCATGCCAAATAACAGCTTTCTAGTACTATTAGTCTCTAAGCTAAGCCGCGGACAGACAGACAGATAGACAGACAGACGGACATGGCGACACTATAAGGGTTCCTTATTGTTGACTACGGAACCCTAAAAAAGGATAACTTATTTCTCCATTTGCGAGTAATTTTCGTTTCGTAGATCAACTTCACTAAAAAGAGGCACTGAAAGAACTGTGGAATTGGATTTTGCACATAAGACCCCCCGTCCCCTCTTCTCATCAAATAACACCACACACAGTCTGAATATAAACTCGGAGTGGCTTGTTGATGTTACGAGGGGAAAAGTAAGTCGGACTCGCGCACGAAGGGTTCCGTACCATTATCTATAAATACGGCAAAAAAAACATGTCTGTTGTATGGGAGCCCCCTTAAATATTAATTTTATTCTGTTTTTTAGAATTTTTGTTATAGCGGCAACAGAAATACATCATCTGTGATAATTTCTAACTATCACGGTTCATGAGATACATCCTGGTGACAGACGGACAGCGGAGTCTTAGTAATAGGGTCGCGTTGGTTACCCTTTGGGTACAGAACCCTAAAAAGGTATCCCTGCTCTTTTCTAAAAGTTTCAAGTAACAATCTCCGACATACAGAATCGTTTTGTAGCATAATTTACCAGAAAACTTTCAGGATTTTTATCCTGTCCGACCTTTTGTGATATTATGTAGTTTGATCACAACTTTCATTTTCGTAAGAAGTTTAAATGAAGCGGCGGTAGCTCAGGGAGCCTCTCAATCTTGAGATCCAGGTTTGATACCCGGTTGGCCATGCACCAATGAGTTTTTCGTTTTTTTTTTCATTATTTTTATTTATTACGCTTAATGTACATTTACATAAAAACATGAAAAAAAACATTAAAATATTTTACAGTGTACAAAGGCGGCACTTATTGCTAATAGCAATATCTTCCAGGCAACCTTTGGGTGAAAAAGAAAATATAGAAAAAATTAAGAATTTATGTGCATAGTATTTGTTCATACGGTGAAGGAAAACATCGTAAGGAAACCTGCATGCCCTAAAAAGAGTGCATTTTGTTCCCGGAGGACGGCGATAGGGCTCACCACCCATCGCGGACTTAATTATCGTCGGTGAAGCGCGGGTGTACCGAGTGTGGAATATGACTTGCATTACACAGTCACACTCGGGACACATCTGACACCCCTTCGGGGATTCATGTCGTGAAGGTATATACAATGTGTAATAGAAAGGTGTAAAAGCTTATTCAGTTAATGGTATAGAAGAACTTTTACTACGGAACAAACCCTGAAATCTCAAAAAAATATTCTGCTCATCCATACATTTCGGCCGAGCGGCATTGCATTTTTTTATTAAAACAGTTGATTTTTTTTTCAAGGTACAGGGTTTGTTCCATAGCAAAAGCTGTTCTATCTATACCATCGACTTAATAAGCTCTTCAAATATGGTTACACCTTTCTGTTACACGTTGTATATATTTTTAATTTTTTTTTAATAGTTGTAAATCCTAGTTTCTTCGCCGCAATTTTCATATTGCGTACTATTTTCTTAACATAGGGTGTCCAATTCCTCCCGCTCACCTTTGTGAGCGTTTTGAACACGGGCCCTAATCAAGGAACAAAATATTTCGGACACGTATTTTGACTTTTTTTTTTTTTGGGAAAATGATACATGACATTTCTCCCCCTCCTCTCCTCTCCTACCCCGGCCTTCTCCTCTAGATCAAGACGCCATTTTGTTTGTTTGTTGTCGTTGAGAATATCGAGAAATTGGCGTAAAAATATTTTTTCGTGCCATTTACATTAAATACTTACTGTTTCTCTGTGACATTGTGATTGTAGGAATGCGTTATGATAAGTGTTGTGTGCCGGGATGCAATAATACACGAAAGGACGTTCAATTGCATAAATTCCCAAATTCTGAGAGAAGACTCAAAAGACAAATGGAAATCACGTCTTTTGGACGATGCTTACACAGCATTATTTACTGCTAAAGAAATAACCAGTCCATCAACCAGCCAACCAGTTCATTCTGGTAAGAATGACTAGTAAGAATAAACTTGCTACCTACTTATTATGTGTAGTATTAATAGTTATCTCATTTTAACACTAATATTCATTGTTATCTTTATATGTCCACAGAGAATTATTATCCAACAGCTGATCATAGCTATGCCAGGAAGAGGCACAATGAACATTCATATGCTGCGTCAAATCATGAACAACCTCCACAAAAAACTAACTATTCATACCATGGGAACTTCAACAGGTACCTACCTACTTACATTTATTTTGGTCAGAGTAATTGTTGTTGGTGCTAATCTTGTTATACAGTGACAGTGGATTAACTAATCCAGGCATTTTGTATTGAAATTGTAATTGTGTTAAGTATCACAGCGATTGGTGAATATGCACATATAGGGATAAAGAATTGCATGGGGAGCAGCAGCAGGCTTTTGAGAGAGTATGTATCTCTCATTCTCTCTTACACTCTCTGTACAAAATAAGCTTACCTCCGTTCCCTGTTCTGCAATGGTATGGGTGAAGACGGACTTATACGGCTTATGAATTATTATTATATACATTAATTTATGTGAGCTAAGCCACCTTGTTTATATTATAGTGCTGGCTGAACTGAAGATGTTAAGAATTTTTATAATTTTTAGATCACACACTTGCACTTGAGCCTGCTCGGTTGGTGTGTAGAAAAGGGGGCACTATGGGAAAAAAGACTTAGAAAATTTTCGCTTGGGCGCCGCCTGAACCGAGTGTGACTTCTATTGAAACTCCTCCAATTATGAAGAAGCAAAAAGGTGTTACAAGTTTTCAACACGATTATCGATATTCAGGTATAGTTAAATTGACTTATTATATTTAAAATCTTTATACCATATTATATAGCATTATTATATTTATCATGTAGGTTTTTTCATGTGCATGTTTCTTAATTAAGAGCACTCACCCGAACTCCCCATTTGCACTGTTCCCTGATGATATACTTATTGATTAATATTATAATTAAATATTTGATTTTTACTTGTTTCTATCCTTTCAGTTCATTTATTAAGT
Source organism: Ypsolopha sequella (assembly GCA_934047225.1). NCBI lineage: Eukaryota > Metazoa > Arthropoda > Insecta > Lepidoptera > Ypsolophidae > Ypsolopha > Ypsolopha sequella. The sequence goes on along the minus strand of OW203998.1, from coordinate 5,767,592 downwards.
TCGAAAATTTTAAATTCACAATTTTTCATGCCGTCAGGTTTTTGTTTTTTTTGAATATTTTTTCATTTCTTGTGGTTTATTTGTTATCTTTTGTGTATTATTGTTGCGTGTGTAAATAAATAAATTATAATTTATTAACAATTTTCAACTATTTTCAGAACCCTCAACATCAAAATCATTGGAAATAACAGTCAGACTGGCAAATTTTAGCTGGTGTAATGTCATTCATTAACAAAATATTAAGAGGCGCAGATGTATTTCGTTTGGAAAATGTCAAAAACTTGCAGCATATGCAAGCAAAAGCTTTACTTAAATATAAAATTAAAAAGGTAATAAAATAGATAGATTTGTTTTATTTCGTATCTAATTTTGTTTCATTTAAGGACTAAAATGCACAAAAGTAGGCAAAATCGTAAGGTTTTCCAACTTTTGTGCAATTTTAGTCCTATGAAAAACGAAAGGTCTGCCTCCCTGCTTTTTTTTTTAATATGGCTGTTTAGAGTTGGTGTCTTGGCCTACACAATAAGATGTGAATAATAAAAAAAGTGATATATCGTTTTCCCCCAGCCAATCAGGAGGCAGAAGACGTGTCTGAGGTTAACTACAGGCGAGAGGGCTATCTGATACGTAGTATTCCTCTATAATTTGTGGTTTTGAATATTTAATCCTCAAGAAATTTATTGCATAAAAAATTTACACACTACAAACATTAATAATGGTACCGATTCGGCGCAACACAACTGACAAGACTAACCTTATTTTGAGCGTCCCGTCTTTGTCTTTTCGATACAGAAAGAAAAGGACAGAACACTTAAATTAAGTTTAGTCCTGTCAATTAAGTCAAGTTGTGTTGCGCCGAATCGGTGTTATTGTCCGCCAAACTGTACAACAGTTTGTTGGCAAACCAGAGCTCTAAACATAAATTATATAAGTTTGTATGTACCAACTGTTCTATTAAGTAGGTAAATAAGCTAATAATACTAACTCAAAACTGTCGTACTCTGAATACCTTTCAAACTAAACTAAAAGCTAACTACTTTAGTGAGCTACACCCCTAACTCATCTATAATTTATTCATTTGATTAACATTTCATCCAAAACTATCTTTTTTATTATTGTATTTGTGTAAATTTATGTATTTATAAACGTATGTTTATTATATTATTTTCAATGCAAGTGCTCGTAAATGCCCAATTTTATGCGTCAAAACCGAACAGAAAGTCGATTATTTTGCCCTAGGGCTTTTTTTTTTTTATATATATTTGCAATGGTTGGCTAACCTGCAGCCTTTCCTGTGTACCATAGATGTAAAACTTTTTTTTCCACTGTTTAACAGTTCTGGATACAGTTCTTTTGAGCCAATTATAATTTAAAGTTCACAAGATAATATTTATTTGTTTTCATTTCCTCACACTATGTATTGAAAAACGTAGTATGATACACGGGCGTAAAAAAAAGCAATGAAATAACGCTCGTGTTTTAAATCGTCCTCGTAATTTATTCCTTTTCGCCCTTGTAGCATATACTTCTATTATATTATATTCTTTATATCATATTTTTGTGTACGTCTATGTACTAGTTTATTATAGCTTAAGGAAGCCCCCATTAATAAGTCTATGTAGTTTACTCTTATGTTTGATTTCGTGACATTTACACGCTCCTCTTTATTTTTTCTATATTTTCTTTTTCACCCTAAGGTTGCCTGGAAGATATTGCTATTAGCAATAAGTGCCGCCTTTGTACACTGCAAATTTTTTTTTCCTGTTTTGTGTAAATGTACATTAAGCGTAATAAAAAAAAAACATACATTTATATTCATATCATATCATTTAATTATTTCCAAGTCACAAGTATAAAAGATAAGTAGATAGGTTGTTGAAGTTGGAGGTTTGATTCCTGTTACGGCAATGAGTCAAATTGTAAATCCTAGTAAATACACAATACTGGCGCTTATGGTAATTCTTTTAATAATGTCCAAGCAGTCAGACTTCTTTTTTCAGACTTTTTTTTGTATATTAGGTAACCTTTATTTTTTTCTGCACGTGGTATAATTTATTATTATTTAAAAAAAATACTATTTCCTCAATGATTTTCCGTAAGAAATTTCTTGATAGAGATAAGCTCAGCCATTAGTACCTTTTACTGTAACTGTTTGTATTCGTGTTACAATAAAGAATATCTGCATAAAAATGCGCGTTTACAAAAACGACGTTCTCAAACTTATCCTAAATTTTCCGAAATCCCAGTATAACTCTTCTATGAGGCTTTTAAATATTTTTAAAATAAATAGTTTCTCCCGCACGGTCTTCGCTAGTTTACAAGTTCCAGACACGTGCTCTCTTCGTCTTACTTTTCAAAGGATCCTTAAGAGGATGGCATACATTAGCAACTTTTTTTATTACCCGTCCAGCACAATAAGTCTAATGGCAAAGACTTTATTTACTTTTCATAGAGGCGATTATATGTTGGCTCTTTTTCTTGGACGCGTAATACTAGTGATCAGTGGCGTGCACAGAACTTTTCTCCGGAAAAGCAATCAAAAGGTCAAGATTGACAATAAAAAAAATATGAAAAAATTCAAATAACACTTTGAAAAAACAAAGTTTGTATGACGCCAGGGTAGGCACTGCCTACCCTAGAGTGGACATTTTCATACAAACTTTTTTTTTTCAAAGTGATATTTAAATTTTTTCATATTTTTTTATTGTCGTACTTGACCTTCTGATTGCTTTTCCGGAAAAAAGTTCTGTGCACGCCACTGCTAGTGATCACGCAGCAAAACAACAAATTGGTGTGTTTTTAGATAATACCATAGATAAATAAAGGAAGGATAGATTGCTATCTCCTTGTACTGTTCGCAATACTAAAAAAAAACGTTGCTAGATGGCGTTACTTGTCTCGCTGGAAATAAAATTTGTCTGAAATCGACGAAATATAGCATTTTACTATTCTGGTTCATCATATTTATTTATTTTATGAATAAAAACACAAAATTTTCATAACATCGCATCAGAAAATAGTGAATTCTTAATCAGGTGTTTTTAACATTTTTTTCATTAAACTTTCGGTGGTAAGCTGGCAATCTAACTAAGCGTGCAGATGGTTATTCTGGATTCCGGTAGATGGCGCACAACGATCAATTAATCAAAATATGTGCATTAAAATACGCTTTATTTACCTAACACATACTACTCATACATACCGGTATATAACTTTACTCTTTGACTCAACTGTCATGCACGGTTGAGCGATTTATCCTCAGATTTATCGTATGCCATGAGTCGCGTATTGTCGTATTCTAGCAAATTTTTGTTTTTGTGGGCGCAGTATAGTTGCTACACACACTCACACATCGAATTTCGTTTCATCAACTGTTCGATAGATGGCACTAGGTATGTCACAATTTATCTAGTATAGTAGCGACATCAAAAATAATAAGTCAAACTACTAGGTACCGGCGAAAATAATAAGTTTTACGCGGGCTTTGTTCTGATGTATGGAGTGAGCAATCTATCCTTCCTTTATTTATCCATGATATTACTGAAATATTTTGTAGGGAAAAAAATATTGAATTTAGATGATATACCTTCATATTTCTATTACCTATTTTATGAAAAAAAAATCAAGTTGATCTCTTAACCGCGTTCTTGAAGCGAACGTTTGAAAACCAAAAAAAAAAGAGGTTACAAAACATTTTTTTTTTACAAAAGTATAAATTTTAGTACATTGTTTATACGTTAGATCCCTAGAGAAAAAATGAATAAACCAAATATATTTTTTTCAATACAAGGAGAGTCCGAATTTCTTCAAACGAATCCTAGATAGCCTGGAGTTGGTCATGCTCTAGGCTCAGGTACAGTCTTAAAAACGAAAGTTTTAAGATCTATAGTTAGGCCTGAACCATTTAAACTTTTCTTTGCCCCTTCTAACCTTTTTTAATGATTGAGGTAACCAAGCTTATTGTATGTACAGTTACTAAAAGAAATGGTTGGGTGAATTGTGTTTTGAAATACACTAGGAAGGCAATTTCAGAATACGCTTTACTTAGTTAATGCTTTCATTCATTAGAATAACATCTTGAGGCGTTTATTCTGTACCCGAGAGCACCATACGAGACCCTATTATTATGCCTCCACTGTTTGTTTGTCTGTCTGTCCGTCCGCGTCCTTCTGCCACAAGGCTCTACAGTTTTAACAGTAAAAGGTATATAAAGGCGCTCTTATCCCAAAATCAGTAATTTCAAAGTCAAATAGAACTTTCAAATATCGTCTAAAACTTCAAAAAAAAAAATACGCAATATAGTTCGAACCTTTATCTAGGTCTTCCACGCATGTGTTACACGATCAGATAAACTTTGCTCGATAGAAATAATTCACGAACACAGCATGTAACCTTTCAAATCATGCCATTTCCATAATTCCACTCTTTTATTAACGAAACATATCTGGTAATATTGCTCTTTAAATTTTCTAGGTCGACAACGTAGGTGGGTTTTAATAAACATATCCCTTATTTTTAAACAATTTAAAAACCGATAAAAACAACGAAAAAGTACAAAAGTGTGGTTATTTTCTTTACTCCTTACACGTACATAAAGAAAAAGACAGAGAGTCACTCTTCTGGGATAAGAGCGCCTTAAGTAAACACTTGGTCTGTTTCGTTTCGTGCGGTTTTTGATTGTTTATTTATTACTTTTTATAACTTATGTACTCGCCACTACAGATAAGCCAATTGGCTTTCGCTAGTGACTATAGATTCATTGTAATCGGGATTAATAAAGACTCATAAAAAAAAAAAAACATTTCAAATTGTAACAGAGTAGGTACGTGGCTTCTATCATGGCAAATAAAAGGTCTTTACCTTTGAAATTGCCGAAATTTTGTTACAGATTCATAAGTTCATAGTTTCTGTAATTCAATAGCTATTTCCATTATTTGTTTTTTGTATGAAAGTTGTTTTCAAGGTTTTACATGTACGTATTACATTTTGTTTTTATTTTCAGTTTGATAACCAAAATAAAAATTTCAAAAACAGTTCGTCTTAAATGCCATCCGTGTCCATGATAAGATTCGTAATATTTTTTTACAGCTGACACTTTATAAAAATGAAATCAATGTTGCTGTTAACTTAATGTTATCTCAATCATGCACAAAAGAAATTACATAAATTGGATTTGTCATTGTTAGTACTGAAAATTGAGTTTCCTTTAAATTCTCTATAGAAAACGGCAATTTCATATGTAAAGAAACATTTAAAAAAAAATGAAACTATGAGGAGCCTCGACCTAGAAAAAACCCCGAAAAAAATTATTATTTGTTTCAGCTCTATCTTAATGAATGTAATAAGTACAAGTCTCAATTTTTTTAAGATTGTAGTACATGATCTAAAATAAAACAACAAGTAATAAGAATTAGGGCTCCGCAGTCAGAGAGTGCCAAATTATTTATCAAGCGCGACTATTTTAGGTTCTATTTCTATTTTGTTTTTAGGGTTCCGTACCTGTATTGTGTAGTGGTACGAAATCCTTAGAGCGAGCGTCCGACCCGCACTTGCCCTGTTTTTGAAAACTCACTCTAGACTAGATTGAGGTGTAATAAGGTTTTCTAGTCCTTATTTTGTTGTGGTGTACAAAGAAAGTCATTAAGAATCTCTTCACTGGATGAACTCATTGTCAATAAATAATTACGCAAAATGTTTTTTAACTACACAATCACCTTTGTCATCCCGCTTTTTTTGTTGTCCTTAAAGATTTGCGGTACCTTTCAGTGGGCTCCAGATTAATTTTCCAGCCAAAAAGCTGAATAAATTTGGCCGTTCTGTTCGTTGACTTGTTATTCCGACGGATGATGAAACCTTGCTAAGGTTGACCGCCCCTGTATATATAGTCTTTTGGCACAAAATAACCACTTACAGAAGGTTTACTCCGCATAACTAGCGAAAACAGGTGCACGCACACATACCCCCGGTTTCTGAAAGGCCAATCAATGTTAACAGTAGATTAAAAAATAATTATCTGCGGATTAAGCCAGAAAAAGTGGGAATTTTACATTGAAATCAAAAATTAACTAAGTTAATTATTGATTCATCACTATTCAGACTTCATATATGCTTTATTTTCACCGTTATTTGCGGTTAAAGTTTTTTTAATCTACTGTTAACTTTGATTGGCCTTTCAGATACCGGGGGATAGACGCGGACATACGACGATCTCGGATGAAATCGGTCGAATGCCAATAAGAAATTCTACCGAGATCATCATACGTACGCGTCTATGCACGTGTGCGTCTGTTTTCGCTCCGTCGTCGAGTCGGCCTTCTGGTAGTATATATTTTTGAGTAATTGACTACTAATCCGGAGATTGCGGGTTCAAATGTCCAGAGTAGATACCAAGAAGTTTAGAATCAGACTGGAGTGTTAATAAACTCTATTGAAAGCCGCACGCTAAATTGAATGACATTTGTGTCTCTGTCAAAGTTGGATTGTAGAATCAGCTGTTTTACAAAACCGCTAGCTGTTTTACAAAATAGCTCCGGTATGTAAAACAGCTAAATTAGGTTCAGCTGGATTGTCATTGCGTTACGTTCGACAATACTGCTACAAACGTTTAGACATAATGTAAAGTCTTCAACCAAAAGTCAAAAATAGGTGCGACGGGCAAAGCGAGGGAGCGTGTTAGGTTTTACATGTAAGATAAAATAATGAGCCAAGCGACGCGGAGTGGAACTAGGCGACTCCTGTTATTTTTAACAAAATTTACAACCCAACGTTTAATTTGACGCTGTTTTACAAAACCGCTAAACTACTTTACAAAGCCGCTAAGTGTTGACCCGCTGCATGGAATAACGAAAAACGTTTATACAATCCTGCGTGTTTACATTTGACGGTTTTACATAACGGAGCTGTTTTGTAAAACATCTAGCGTTTTTTTAAAACCGCGGATTTTACGATCCATCTGCGATATTTCTGTCATGAATCTTGGTACGGTGTCATGATGTAGCTGTCTTGAAAAGTAAATAATTTGGATGTCAAATTTTTTGGCATAGCTTTGTTTCATGAAGTAAGCTTTACAGTATGTTATAAGCTTATAATTATAAGCTTCTTGGTAGATACTTTTCAGTTTATTTTATTTCTTGTGCTGTAAGTTTTCTGATCAAATAAATAATAATATTATTCTATTGATCTATTATTTTCTTCCATTTCCGGTTCCTAAAAAATAATCACGGTTGCGAGTTAGCATAGGAAGGATACGGTGAGCTTTATAGACAAATAAAGCAATACGGCTACCTAAAAATTAACATATAAAGTTGATTGTTCGGGGAGCGGCAATTATTTTGCAGTGTCGGGATAGACTGCTGGTAACGAAATAATGATTAACTAGACAAGTCCTTTAAGGTGGGCCATCCCGCTCAGCTGCCATATAAATGCTATAAGTGTTTGTGATTTCCTGATCACTTTGATCTCAATGTGGCTTTGCACACATCTTTATGTATATTTCCATTCCCTAACACCACACTCTAACCCATCTCTCATCAAGAGGTGCAAATTGGCGAGATATTCAAAAAGCGCCGAATTTGTGAAATGGTTTCAGGTAAAAACTTTTTTCTATGAAACAGTAACTGTTTATTTATAGAAAAGTGTAGTCTTCTTAGTCTTTTTAGGGTTCCGTACCCAAAGGGTAACCAACGGGACCCTATTACTAAGACGTGTCCGTCTGTCTGTCCGTCTGTCACCATGCTGTATCTCGTGAACCGTGATAGTTAGACAGTTGAAACGTTCACAGATGATGTATTTCTGTTGCCGCTATAACAACAAATACTAAAAAACAGAATAAAATAAATATTTAAGGGAGCTCCCATACAACAGACATGTTTTTTTGCCGTTTTAATAGATTATGGTACGGAACCCTTCGTGCGCGAGTCCGACTCGCACTTGGCCGGTTTTTTATTTTAATTATTTTTGTAGATAGAAATAATACAACTTGCTAAACCTTGCGTAAAAACGAGGCAATATCCACGATATCCTGACAGCTATTATGATGGTGTTTTATCAAAATTTGCTTTTGAGTTGTATATAGACGTAGTTAGATTTTGCTAGATAATAAGAAAATAAACTGTAGATTTCACATTCAGTTTTTACCTTTTGTATGAATCTTAACAAAAATCCAAGCGTAAAGGGGCCTCTTAAGCTCGGTTTACATTATCAGGGAGGATTTTTCGGAATTGTAACAATATATTAAGAAATAATTATAATGCACGAAGTACAACTTTTAGCTAAAAAATTGCATACAAATTGTTTACTTTATACATAAACATATTTTTAGTGATATTATGGTAGCTTCAAAATTATTGGATTTTCTACAACGTGTAACAGAAAGGTGGAACCATATTTGAAGAGCTTATTCAGTCAATGGTATAGAACAACGTTTACTATGGAACAATCCCTGTATCTCGAAAAAAAAAAACTTTTTCATAGAAAAATGCAATGCCGCTCAGGCGAAGTGTATGGAAGGGCAGATTTTTTTTTTGGGATTTCGGGGTTAACTCCATAGTAAAAGTTGTTCTATTCCATTCACTGAATAAGCTCTTTAAATATGGTTACAACTTTCTGTTACACGTTGTATAAGAGTGAAAATATAATAATTTAATTAAACATTTCCAACTTCACTCTTGTGGAAAATCCAATTATTACTGCACTCCATCCATATATCCATCAGCCTGTGTTCTTCCACTGCTGGACAAAGGCCTCTCCAATATTTCGCCGCTTTTGGCGGTCCTCAGTCATCCTCATCCAGCCGCTACCCGCAACGTCCTTCAGGTCGTCGGTCCAGCGGGCACGAGGTCAGCCTATTTACTGTACGTGGTCTCCATTCCAACGCCTTTCGGCCCCAACGACCATCGTGTCGGCGACAAATACTACACTAACATCATTAAAATACGTTTTTGTTTTATGTAACTTGTTTTTAAGTAATCATGTACAATCAAACACTGTAATATGATAATTTGATTTAAATAAACTATTATTATTATTATGCATGTAGTAAATAACTATTGGAATACATATACTTAACTCAATTCTAAAATGTTATGACATTATGTCATGTTCCATAGCAGAAGCAAAATCCAAGGTAGCCGAATGGTTGTTTACTTTAAATTATGACAAGACAGAATCTTTACTCTATAGTGAGTTTGTCTTAGGGCCTGTTTCACCACTTCCAGATAAGTGCCTGATAGTTATATGTGACATATAACGCATACAAAATGTGTTCCATTTTTAAACTTATCTTCTGGATATCACTTATCTGGAAGTGGTGAAACAGGCCCTTAGTCAGTTAATATTATATATTTATATAAAAACACTTATTAAAATAATAGTTTCCAGATATATTTCGACAAATAGTCGGCTTCAGTGGAATTTGATACAATTTAAAATGTCATAAAATGAAGTGAATGATTGACAGACAAATGAGAGACAAAAGAAAAAAAAAATTATAATCAATCAATAACAAAGATATATAATCATCCACCCATCTCCACACTCCAATTCAAAAACCTACCCACTCAACACATCATAATATACATTATATATATAATTATATATATATATATATATATATATGTATACATTATAATGTGCTAAGTAGGCAGGTATCTAAACTGAAGCGTGGAGACGGGTAGATGATCACTTATCTTTGTCTGTTAAGACCCGGACCGTAATGGGCACCAAGCGACCAAATATAGGACTCCTCCCATGTCCTGAGTTGGATGTCTGTGAGTGGTGGTGAAAAAGATTTGATGATTCGTGCGGTGAAGCAGTCATTGAATGTTTTGTTGTGAAATCGTGTGTGTGTTGGGATGGGTAGGGTGTTGTTTGTAATGGAGTCCGATGTATGTCTGTGTTGGTTTATTCTGATGTGAAGATTGTTTTTTGTTTCCCCGATGTAAAAAGCGGGACAGTGTTTGCATTCCAGAAGGTATGTTTGTCTTAGATAACTTTCACTAAGTATGTCCTCATAACTTTTTCTAAGTATGTCCTCATGTTTGTTTATTAGTTTTATTTATATATATATTTGTAGTAATGATCACAGCAACATATTTTTGGTAGCCCGCGTTACTGGCCTGGCCGAGTTTGGGGACCCGTGTTCAAATTGTTTGTGTTTTTATTTCTGTGCAGTTTATAGGTACATTGCTCTTAGCTAAAAGTTTTATTTTGCCCGTTATAATTATTTTATAATAGTTTGTTACAAATCTGGAGAGTCGGCCAGTAGAGTTGTTGCGTAACTTGCATTATTTGCTTTTGATTTTTTACCGTCTACATAACCAGCTACAATTCTTAGTACCATCTTGCAATCGCTTATACAACGTATAACAGAAAGGTGTAACCATATTTGAAGAGCTTATTCAGTCAATGGTTTAGAACAACTTTTACTATGGAAAAAAAAATAACTTTTTCAATGAAAAATGCAATGCCGCTCGGCTGAAATGTATGGAAGGGCAGATTTTTTTCTTTTTGAGGTTTCAGGTTTGGCTCCATAGTAAAAGTTGTTGTATACCATTGATTGAAAAAGCTCTTCAAATATGGTTACACCCATCGAAATAATAATTATTTCGATGAGTTACACCTTTCTGTTACACGTTGTATACATTTGGCTGGTAAAGTAATTGTACTTTCTAACCTTCACAATTGAATTCCTACTCTCTCCGTGTAAAGTAAAACTTTTTAATTTATTTTTATTATTTTACGGCTACGACGACGGTGAGCAAATTGAGCAACTTCCGTTGTTTATTTTTACTTTCCACTTTTCTCTTCCACAGTACTAATGGGTATCTTAAATGTAAACTTATGGTTACTAAATAAATTGTTACTAGACAAAGACGAGGAGAGCAGAGTTTATATTAAAAAAAACCGGCCAAGTGCGTGTCGGGCCACGCGCAGTGTAGGGTTCCGTAGTTGCCCTGCATAATATGCGGACTTCTTCTTTAAGTACATTTTATAAGTTTGTCGACTAATTCAGATCGTGCCAAACTTCTAGTACGCTCGGAAGTTGCTTTTCCCAAGAACGGCCCATACATTTTGTTCCTGCTGATGCGAATCGCCCCGTGTTTAGAGGAGACTAAAAGTTTGGCGCGATCTGTACTCGTTAACTTGTAAAGCCTACTTAGCTGTGATAGTTTTCCTTTTAATTTCGTTATATATACAACTGTCGTGATCTTTTTCACGTCTCCAAATACAACCGTTTCGCTGGCAGAGGGGGGGGGGGGGGGGGGACAATCAACTCTAACAAAAATTAACACTTTTAAGCTTAATATTTCGCAAACGGCACCCTGGATCGAAAAATAGTCTTCTAACACCCGTAATATTTTTAAATTACCTATCCCACGACACTCCACACTAGGGGATAGACGAGAAAAAAAATCATCCCCACTTTACGTGCAGGGGAGGTACCCTAAAAAAAATATTTTTCAAAATTTTCACTTATCGGCGTAATAAATATGTATTCACATGCCAAATTACAGCTTTCTAATACTAATAGTCTCTAAGCTAAGCCGTGGACAGACAGACAGACGGATATGGCGAAACTATAAGGGTTCCTTGTTGCTGACTACTGAACCCTAAAAACCGGCCAAATGCGATTCAGACTCGCGTACCTAGAGTTCCGTATTGTGGATGATAAATTTAATTTTGTCTTCTTTTTTTCGTAAATTTCTCAACTGCTTTATTTTTCCTGTAATCTTTAAGTAAACACATATTACCATGATTTTTTTCATATTTTTCGGTTGACCAGTTTTGGAGATAAGGCCAGGGACAAACATTTTTTCATGGTTTTTCAAGGATTTCAAGTTTCAGAAAGAAGAAAGATTTTTTTTTCAACCCACATTTCCTCCAAAGCCTAACCGACCAATAACTTCTTCGACCTCTTTAGTATGACGCTAATCTATTAAAGGCACGAACGCGGACCAATCAGAAGAGAGAAAGCGCAAACTCCCATGGGAATAAAATTTACTTTGGTTCCCGCTAACTTCTAACGCGAAATGTCGTTTTTCGAATAGGTGCGATAAAAAAAAACTATTATTAAACAGTGTGTTAAGATAAAGTTCCGGAAGCCGAAAACTGGCGTTAGTAACAGAAAATGAATCTGTTAAAGTTATTTCTCTTAAACAATATGTTTAAAAATTATGAAACATATATTGTTAGTTAAACTATGTAAAAAACAACTTCATTTAAGGAATTATTCGCGCGTATGAGAAACAGCATGAAAATATTGGTCAAAGTCAAGCTGTTTTTAGACTAAAATTTGGTAAAATTGGATATCTTTTAAACGACTAATGGTATTTGTATGAAACTATGATAGAAATAAATTTCTATGTTTGAACACTTGGCGATTTATCCATCGCAAGGAGATATAAATTAACATTATATCACTGCAGTATAGAAACGCAGAAAGAGCACCAAGTGGCTCACTGTAAAAACTGGGTATCTATAAAATATCATTGCAGTATGGGAAAGCACATCGGTAAATTCACGAGTTGTGTTGAGACCTGGATAGCTCAGTTGGTAGAGCAATCGCCCGGTAAGCGAGAGGTCCCGGGTTTGAATCCCGGTCCAGAGCTCCTCACATCCAGTTTTACTTTTCTTTCTGCGTTTCTATACTGCAATGATATAATGTCAATTAATGGTATTTGTATGGTTCTTGCACTAAAATACAAGGAAAATATTGCTTGGAAAAATCATTTATGGAATTTTTTTTCGTCAAGCGCGTCCATTTGAACAGTATTATTTTCTCCTATTTTGCGCTAACCGGAGACCCAGCGACGTCATAATGCAGTGCGTATAAAATATCCCTTAAAATATTTTAATTAATATTTACAAAACTAATTATATATTTTAATTTTATAAAATAAAAATTATAAATTAAATTTATTTCTAAAAAAACTAGATATATTTATTTAGCGAAAATGATTATACTGAACAAATCATAAAGATATTGGAACATTTTATTTTATTGCGTACTGATATGAACGTTATTTCAATATAGTTCTGTCAATATTTGTCGTTGTTGTCGTCGTTGGCGACTATCTGCCCCTTAAGAAAAATACGGAACGCTCGGCGCGTGAGTTCCTTGCACTCGCACTTGACCGGCTCTTGAGACTGCGAGATAAGGGTGAAGTGAAAGGTGGGTGAGACACTAATGTTCTACCTATATAAAGTACCCCTCAAGCGAGTAAGTACCGCCTGCGACTGACATACCTTATTAGTCTTATGATAAAGCCGATTCTGAAGGCTTTAATTTTAGTTTTAGCGCTGTCAAAACTAAATTTTCTTCCATACAAAATAGTCCTTAAGAGTTAGGATTAGAAGCTAAATTTCTTTGGAAAATTTCAAGCTTTGACAGCACTAAAACTACAATTAAAGCCTTCAGAATTGGCTTTATTATCTCATTTGAAGGTTAAGAAAACACGTTATTGTCCAGTTCGTAGCAAATCTAAATTAATACAAAGATATGTTGTGCCAAAGTACAAAAATTTTTACGGAACCAGAACTTGCGCGTATTTAATACCGAATATATTTAACACAATACCGGTAGAGGTTGACGAAATTTTAAATGGCAAAATAAGCAAAATTAAATATAAAAATATTTTAAAAAAGTGTTTTCTCAGCCTTACATAAATTATAAAAAAATATTGTTTTAAATGAAACCTGTATTTAAAATAAAAGCCTTTGTAAAAAAGACATGTAGACACCGAGAGCTATAGCCGATAAAGTGCTGAGCAGTTTGGCTTAAAAATTGTAAAAATATCATGCTATTGTCTTTTGATAAATAAATAATATCTAAATCTAAATCTCTATCTACGATAAATTTAAATATATAAATAAATAAATATAATACAAGGTGGTGCAAAAGTAATGTCATAATTTAAATTGGCTTCCATTTTGTTATAAATTAAAAAAAAAGAGCTTTGTTTTCATAGAAAGTTTATTTGAAAGTGTAAAATTGATGACATTAATTGGAAAAAATTAAATCGCTAAAATTGCTACCTCCCAAGTTGATGCATAATTGCGCTTTTGAATTATTGCTCACATTTATGCCCTCTAGAGGGCTCTATATTCAATTTAATATAACGTCACGTATCCCATAACCAGCAGACGATCAAGACGCTTAACGATATCTCATTTGTCAAATTATGATAAGTAGTTTAGAAGTAATGAGGGAACAGATGAACATTTATATATTGTATTTTTGTAATTTTGTATACATACATACCGGTCAAAATCATAACCCTCCTTTTTACTTCGCCGTAGTCGGGTATAAAGGGTTTCTTGTTGAAAGTTTGTATGGCTATACAACTGAAAGAAGCTGAATAGTGACTTTACTTGCAAAACAAGTCAGCTTCAGCCTTCAGCCCGCGTGTCAGAGAATTTAATTTAAAGTCAAATCGGTTTAGGTTACTAAGTTTCCAGGTCACAGACCTATTGAGACCTATTCTCTTAGAATATTCCACCGAATCCACTTGATACCACCTTAAGCAATTACCATGCTCTCTGGATTTCTTATCTAATCAGTCATGCTCACGTCACATATCCATCTAGTCATTACTGTTCTCGCGTATGTACTTAACCATTTACAGATCTGCCACAGATATACTAATACGAATAGACATCTATTATTATTTATTTATTTATTTATTAAAAATATATCATAATACATTAGTACATTATATATATTTATTAATCGACACTATTATATAAATATTTAATACATTTATATAAAATTAATATTAACTAAAATGACAAATTAAACTAAAAATGTCTTTACACCAAATGATGACCTGGGAAATGAGAGAATTGACCACGAAGTCAAATCATTTCTCGAAAGCGACCTTCAACTCAGTCCACCTATTCGCTGTTGTACTCCTGCGGAAGTACGGCGTACTATTCTTGAACTAGAGCTAAAGAAAGCACCTGGATTTGACCTCATAACAGCAGAGGTACTGCGACAACTACCAAGAAAAGTGTTTATCTTTATTACATCGCTTTTCAATTCTATTCTCAGAACATCTTCATATCCCAGTATGTGGAAGGTTTCCCAAATAACAATGGTACCCAAGCCTGGGAAACCACAGCACCTGACATCATCATACAGGCCAATAAGCTTGCTACCTGTGCTGTCTAAAGTATTTGAGAAAATAGTCTCTAGAAGACTGAAGGAATGCCTCAAACATAATAACACCATTCCAGAACACCAGTTCGGATTCAGGAGTAATCACTCTACGACTGAACAAGTCCACCGCGTGTGTGAACATATAAGATATGCATTAGAAAACAAAGAATACTGTTCTGGAGTATTCCTAGATGTCCAGCAGGCATTTGATAAAGTCTGGCATAATGGACTGCTATATAAGCTGAAAAAATGTCTACCCCATAATATGTTTCTCTTACTAAAATCCTACTTGGAGAACCGATTTTACTTTGTCAAGATCAATGATGCAATGTCAGATTTCCTTTATATAAAGGCAGGAGTACCACAGGGATCAGTATTGGGCCCCACCCTGTATCTACTCTACACAGTTGATGTTCCAGATTCGGAGAATGTGATGACAGCTACATTCGCCGACGATACGGCTGTGCTTACATCAAATAAAAATCCAGAAACTGCTTCGAACACATTGCAGAAACATATAGATAAGGTACACTCTTGGATGAACGACTGGCGGATTAAAGCTAGCGCAGCAAAATCAAACCACATCACCTTCACTCTAAGGAAAGAAGACTGTCCTGCTGTAAAATTTGGAAAAGATGAGCTGCCACACAACACTGTAGTGAAATATCTTGGTTTCCATCTTGATCGCAAACAGACTTGGAAGGCTCACATACAGAAGAAGCGTGATGAATTGAATCACAAGTTTAGATCACTGCAATGGCTACTCGGAAGACAATCTAAATTATCAGTCAACAATAAAACTCTTATATATAAAGCAGTATTAAAACCAGTCTGGACGTATGGAATTGAGCTGTGGGGTTCAGCAAAGAACTCTAATATTGAAATCTTGCAGCGGTTTCAAAATAGTATATTGAGAACTATAGTGAATGCTCCATGGTTCACAAGAACAGACGAAGTTCATAAGTACCTAAAACTTCCTACTGTAAAAGAAGAACCATATATCAGGAACAAAACCTACAGAAATAGGATTGTCAATCATGAAAACAGACTTGCTCAGGGTCTAAGCGAACCACTCCAAACAAGACGCCTGAAAAGGCAGCACACATGGGACAACTTATAATATAATATAAATCATGAAGGCAACCCGACACTGGGAGGGCATGCCTAACAAGCCTCTAATTAATTACCCTTAAAAAAACTGCTTATGGTTTTAAAACCGATTGCAAGTTAGCAAAGCAAAGAAAAAAAAAATAATAATAAAAATAAAAAAATAAAAACCTAGAGTTCCTAAAATTAAAAACTTTTTGATTAATATAATTTGTCTCTTTTTTATAAGATTTTTAATATAGTTTTGGTTGATTAAAAACTAATAATAAAAAGGTAAAAATAATAATTTAACTCAAGATATATTTCGGGCCCCACTGGGCGCGGCATCAGTTGAGATTCTGACAATTAATTAAATATGACATATAAGTTATTTACAAAAAAGAAAATAGTAAAATAGGTTTATTTACAATTTATCTAAATTTAATTTTCATTTAAATTCATTCATTCATTCATTCACACACGCGACTACACAACCTTCCATTTAACCAATGTTTCACAGTCCGAATCATCAAATCATTTCACCCACCATTAACAGACATTCAGCTCAGGACATGGGAGTCCTCATTTATATGGTCACTTGGTGCGCACTACGGACCTTTGACACTGACGACTCTGACGACTCCGACATATTACACGAGAAACCCAGACCAAGGTGTGGCAACGGTGGCGCCATCTAGCAGCCGCAGGAATCAACGCAATACACATACCTATCGCGGCTGCTGGGTGGTACCACTGTCTAGTAATACCTAATTTCTTTAAATAAATTATAATGAATGAATGAATGAATGAATGATCGAATGAATGAATGAATGAATTTGAATGAAAATTAAATTTAGATAAATTGTAAATAAACCTATTTTACTTTTTTCTTTTTTGTAAATAACTTATATGTCATATTTAATTAATTGTTAGAATCTCAACTGATGCCGGGCCCAGTGGGGCCCGAAATATATCTTGAGTTAAATTATTATTTTTACCTTTTTATTATTAGTTTTTAATCAACCAAAACTATATTAAAATTAAAAACTAAACTATAAATAAAACGCCTAAGCAAAAAAAAAAAATTATAATAATAATAAAGAAATTAAAGATAAAAACCCGGTCCAGCCCCCCTATTCTGTATCTTTGGTTGCCAACTGGACTGGGTGCCTATTATCAAAAACATAGATAAAAACTGAACTTTCAAAATTGTCTTCAGTGGGTATTGAACTATTTACGAACTATGTCGTCACTTCAAGTGCGAACATATCCTTAGACAATCGAAACTCAATAGTATATAGTAGTCCAGTTGGCAACTAAAGATACATAATAGGCCCTCTGCTCGCTGTCCCCCGGTAGGGTGCCCAGAATGCTGGCAACGTTCCCTCTTTGGATGGCCAGACTGATCCTCTGGCCGAGGTATGTATATTTTTATTTTTTTTATTTACTCATAGAAAGATTAACAGACAAATAGGTACAGTAAAAATTTAGAATTAAATAAATAAATGCAGCTGGCCGACCGGACGTGCATTATTTTCAGGATTATAAAAAAGCAAAAGGTAATTTACGACTTTTGCCGAAGAGTTACGAAGATTCCTATGCGCATTATTTAAGGGTCCGTATAAGGTCAGATGCACGACTTAAACTTACCGTTTTACATTGTGTTATTGGTCTATCGGTTTAATAAAAATAATGTAGATAGTAGACTATACGGCTGATATAAAAATCTTGGAAAAAACGCAAAAGCCTTAAGTTTGATTTATAGAAAAAAAATACCAAGTAACCTCTAAATTTCATGTTTTTCGAGTATTAAAGGGCCTTCCTTAAATTTTACAGACTTGAAATTTGTTTTCAAAATAAGTGACCAATACCAATACCTAAACATCTAAGAATATTTTAATAATTTTATCTAGAAGCCAAGCTATTAAATAAAAACGCAGTTTTTCGTAAACGCGTTGTTTCTTGGTGATCATGAGTGCGCGCTGTTTTAAACTAAAAGGAAACGTCGTTGTAGAGTTCAGGTCCTCTAAAAAGGCCGCTTTGGATGGATCATATTAGGATTCTGTTGTAATGCCGTCTCTTTTGAACGCATGAAGAAACTCTGACTCCATCCTACTTTTAAATCATTCTATGATTCACCCAAGTCGGCCTTTTTAGATTCTCTGTCCTGATTGATGCTCTCAAATTAACCTCATACGGACCCTTAACAGGTAGTAAAATGTACTGTAAATTATTTCACTTATACTAATAGTTAAAAGAGAAACACAGTGAAGAGAGTTTTCCGGTATGATCAGTAAAATAATACAATATAAGTACACATTTACAATATATTAGGTATTTACATATGATATTGCCATTTTCTATAGAGAATCTAAAGGAAACTCAACTTTCAGTAAGTACTAACATTTTTGCATTTTTTTAGGAATGACAAATATAAATTATGTCATTTCTTATGTGTATGAATGAGACAACATTAAGCTAACAGCAACATTAATTTGATTTTTGAAAAGTGTCAGCTGTAAAAAGTTATTACGAATCTTATCATAGAAATGGATGGCATTTAGGACGAACTGTTTTTAAAGATTTAATTTTTATAATCCAA
The DNA here is from genome assembly GCA_934047225.1 of Ypsolopha sequella. Lineage (NCBI taxonomy): Eukaryota > Metazoa > Arthropoda > Insecta > Lepidoptera > Ypsolophidae > Ypsolopha > Ypsolopha sequella. The sequence continues at coordinate 5,748,747 of OW203998.1, read as the reverse complement.
CTGAAAATAAAAATAAAATAATACGTAGATGTAAAACCTCGAAATCAACTTTCAAGCAAAAAACAAATGATTGAAATAGGTATTGAGTTACAGGAATTATGAACTCATGAATCTGTAAGAAAATTTCGGCAATTTCATATGTACAGACCTATTATTATAACGATTATTACCGGAAAACTCTACAAAGAAAAGAAGCAAGGCGGAATTTATTTTGATGATACCATCGTAAACAAATATACATGTTTACTCGACAAAAAATGTTCTAAAACAGGCAAAAAGAAAATAAAATTCTGTGGTTATGTATCTTTAGGTATATTGTTCAGTATGATCAAGAGATAATGTGCTTTTATACATTTTCACTTCTTTATTTAAGCCCGGTATAATATTATTTCAGTACAAAACCAGCTTATTTTGAAAAGCAACAGACGGCCTAATAATTTTGCCTTTCATAATATTTTTGTTTGAAGTCGTTCAATGGTATATCTGTCGACAAGCCTATGGAAGAACTGGGGCTTCATTTCTTATCTTATTATTCATTTCTTATTTTACAAATGTATAATTAATGTGGATATGAATTCATGTGACGGAGAGACTTATGATTGGTTTTCTTATTTTTTAAATAAGAGTAATAAATAAATATGATTTATGGCATTAGGCGACAATATTGCAAAGTTGTGTTACTTTTTAAATGAATGAATGAATGAATATGTTGTTGAATGAATGTAAATGTACATAAACAATGTGTGAAATGTGTAACGTGTTAGTGTTACCTTTTTTAAGTTTTAAGTTATGAAAACATGATAGATTCAAATGGCATTTTATTATTTACTATTAATGTACCTGCCTACTTATAATTTAGTAACTTATAATGATAGAAAAAGAATTGCGACTCCCTCCCCACAGACAACTCGAATTTCTACTTGGTTTTGTGGGATGTATTTAGATAAAGTTATCTTTGAAATAAATAAACATATTTATTCATTCATTCACTCATTATGCTATTATCCTTATCCATACCCCTATTATAAATGAGAAAAAGTGTATTTGTTGGTTTTTCCTTCTTTCACGCAGCAACCGAGCAACGGATCGACGAGATTTTTGCATAGAGATAGTTTACGGGTCGGATAGGGATATAGGCTACTTTTTATCCTTGGAAAATGCAAACGAAATCAGTGGGGGCGAAGCCGCGGGCAAAGCTAGTGTTATATATTTATTGGACTGGCCATATTTGTCGCCGATGTGATGACCGTTGGGGCCGTAAGGCATTGGAATGGAGACCAAGTACAGCAAAGCGTAGCGCTGGACTGACGATCTGATGGACGTTGTGGGTGGTGGCTGGATGAGGAAGACTTAGGACCACTAAGAGTGGCGTAATATGGGGGAGGCCTATGTCCAGCAGTGGACGAATATGGACTGATGGAGGGATGTATATATTTTAATTAAATAAATAGTCATCCATCAGCCTAGTTCGTCCACTGCTGGACATAAGCCTTTCCAGGACTTTGCCACTCCCAGCGGTCATCCTAGAAGAATTGCCCATACCATAGATAAATATTTATCTATGCCCATACTCACACACGCTGGGCAGGCGGGTTGGTGAGCGCGGTGCCGGAACGCTGCCCGTCACCAGTCTGTTCCATATAAGGCCCGGCTATTAGGGATGGATATACCGCCATCCATCGGTCCCAAGCATGGTGGACTTCCTGGTTTTTTGCCTGTGAGCTGTCCTCTTACTCTCCCCCGAATTACTTCAAGGGGGTCTCCAAGTAAGATGGTGGTACCTCCACAGTCGAGCCCGGCATCAGCTCTACCACCTAAATAAATAATAATAATAACTTTATGATTACTTATGTATGAAGTTTTCCTTCCAGGTATAACATCAATAACAACCCTGACCGTGCTCTCCTTCGAGCGCTATATGATGGTGACGAGACCGCTCAGCTCCAGACACCTGAGCTCGAAAGGAGCGGTCTTATCCATTGTCTTCATCTGGTCCTACTCGCTGGCGCTCACCACGCCCCCTCTCCTTGGCTGGGGGAACTATGTCAATGAAGCGGCTAATATTAGGTAAGTTAATTTTTATGAGAATGAATCATTTATTATGCAAAGTAGGTACATCATATACAGCTATTGCAAGTCATAAGTAATGAATAAAATTCAATGTAACATACATATATATAATTTAATTTAATAAGTATAAACAACAAAAATAACAGTTTTGAGTATTCTTTTAGTAATAGTAATAATTAGTAATAAATAAAACAAAATAAAAATCTTTTATTTCGGACAACTTGGATCCATAGTATGTTAGTAAGACTTATTAATAATTGATTAGTAGTTAGCAAAGAAAGAAAATTAAATTAAATTATATAGACAGAACTTATGTGCTCCGTACCAGGAGCGATCAAGGAGATGAGGAGGTCTCCACGATCACTCTCCGCACAAAACACCTCCACAGCGGCGACGTAAATCTGTCGGCTATGGTTTCCAGGATGCTGTTGGGACTGTCCCGTGTCCTGCGGATCAAGGATATGGTCTTTTTACAGATTATAGTTGTAAAGCCATCTGTTTGGTACTCCGTAAACATCCCTGACGCACTACATAAGCGGGGCAGACCCATCAGCATTCTAAATACATTATTATATTGGACGCGCAGGGTGTCCAGCGATCTCTTGGTATACTTGACCCACAGATTCCCCGTGTTATATAATAAGGTTATATATATTTATTTTTTTCATTTCATGTCATTCTGTATTCAAATCTTTCACCATTCGACTGATGTCGGCCCCAAAGTGAAAATAGAAAATACTAAAAACTGTTATTTTTGTTGTTTACAAAAGCCTTAAAAAGGCAAATATAAATATTTATTTCACATATATTTAATAAACATATAAGAACTAAATTGCAGATATATTTAATTTAAACAGTAATGTAAATATAGACGTTACATATTAAATGATATGGTAGGTATGTCTTTACATATGAAATTGCCGTTTTCTATAGAGAATTTGAAGGAAACTCAATTTTCAGTATCATTGCATTTTTTTAGGAATTAAAATCCAAATTATGTAATTAACATTAAGCTAACAGCAACATTAATTTAATTTTTGATAAGGGGCCACTGTGAAAAATTATTATGAATCTTATCATGGAAACCGATGGCATTTAAAACGAACTGTTTTTGAAGATTTAATTTTAGTAATTAAACTGACAATAAAAACAAAATTTAATACGCATAGATGTAAAATCTTGAAATCAAATTAAAAACAAATAATTGATATAGCTATTGAATTACAGAAATTATGAACTCATAAATATGTAAGAAAATTTCGCCAATTTCATAATGTAAAGACCTATTACTAATAGGTAATAGGTAAGTACGTACAAAAAGATTTATTGGGTTTACACTAGGTACCCTTACTTCATTTCATTACACACATATAAGCAACATATAAGTCACACACATGCCACTCGGTTTTGGTTACATCGTGTATCCTTGGCTTTATAAATCTATGGGTATATTTTATGGTACTATCAACTAACCGAGCTAGATTTAAGCTATAAGAACCTTGTCTCAATAAAGAGTACCATTCTGACCTGATTACTTGTATACTTAATCAGTATACAGATTGTAATCGTTAAGTGTGACCAGGCGATTATTCCGTAACTATTACAGATATCAAAAAATGTTAAACTGATATCGAAAGTACGTTACCTAATTAGTAAAATGACATCAATAAGTTTTTGAAAATCAGACGAGAAGTATCCAAAATTTTGACATTAAACATTCCCATACATTTAGTATGAGATTCGTAAAAAGGTTTTAGTTTCCTTATTTTAAAAGGTTATTTTAGCTTAGTACTGATATTCAAAAAAACTGTTTATTAACCTAACAAAGAAATAAAACTATATTTTAATTGAATAATATTTATTTCTTAATAAGTACAAAATTTTTAATTTAAAGCAGATGCTCGAAGTGACGTCCTTGTTGTGCGATACAATGCATGGGAATGTTTAATGTCAAAATTTTGGATACTTGTCGTTTGATTTTCAAAAAGTTATTGATGTTATTTTACTGATTAGGTAATGTTCTTTCGATATCAGTTTAACATTTTTTGATATCTGTAATAGTTACGGAATAATCGCCTGGTCACACTTAACGATTACACCCTGTATACGTCCGCCACTTTCGTCAGTTTACGAAAGAGACGCTATAAAAATAAAAAAGTATATTGTATAAAACGTATATGACATGAATGCCCCAGGGCGTGTCACAGGTGTTCGCGAGTGTGAACTGTGACATGAAAGTCACATCTGCGTTTTACCGACGACAATTGCATACCAAAAATAATATGTGAAATCATTTTTACCTTTTAATCAACGTATAGAAGAAAAAAATTTACCATGTCGCTTAGGAGCAGTAGGAAATTCAAGCCAGAAAACATAATTTAGTTGACATTTTTTTTAGAAGTTTTGGTGATATGTTAAAAAATGTTCCATACGATGATGTCCAAGATTTGATCATTCATGAAATTCATATATACATATATTCATAATAGCCTTTAGATAGAACCCATTCGAGGGTATCAAGAACAAAGACATTGCTTTTCTCTGATTAGAAATCTGACAGAATTTCTTCATTAACGCTTCCGTTTCGCAGTCTGGTCCCGACATCACATATATCTTTATGTAACCCAACTAATACATTAGTAATAATCTTGAAGCTCTATATAGGTGTTACATGGGTGGAAAAGCAGTATTACGTTGCTTAGCAGTGGGAAATAGAACCTTTAAAATCAACTAGGTTGCATATTCTTTATAAATGCCACTTTGTCAAGGTTTTATCATTTACAACGGCATAAGAGTGCCATATGACAATGAAGTGGTAAAAGAGATCCAATTATACATTTTATGTATCTAACAGTGGCAAATGGGATACAAAAATCATTTCAATGCAACTGTCGCTTAAAGCTCGCAAAATCCACTCTTGGCCCACTGTACTACGTATAAAAGTGAAAATAATAATTCTTTTGGTACCAAAAATTGCATAAGAGGTATTTTTAGAAGCGTTATATAATAGCACTAAAATTATTATATATTTCATATATCGTATTTGTTTGTTTTGTTAGTATCTCTGCATAATAATTCATTTATAATTAAAATTTAAATTATTGGTGCTTATTTACTAATTTTGGTGTTCATTATTATTTTTAGGGTTCCGTAGTCAACAACAAGGAACCCTTATAGCTTCGCCATGTCCGTCTGTCCGTCTGTCTGTCTGTCTGTCTGTCTGTCTGTCTGTCTGTCCGCGGCTTAGCTTAGAGACTATTAATACTAGAAAGCTGTAATTTGGCATGGGTATACATATTTATTACGCCAATATAAAGTGGTACAGTAAAATTTTCAAAAATATTTTTTTCTAGGGTACCTCCCCTACACGTAAAGTGGGGATGATTTTTTTTTCTCGTCTATCCCCTAATGTGGGGTGTCGTTGGATAGGTAATTTAAAAATATTGGGGGTGTGAGAAGACCATTTTTCGATCCAGGGTTCCGTTTGCGAAATATTAAACTTAAAAGTGTTAATTTTTGTTAGAGTCAAACCCCCCCTGCCGGCGAAACGGTTGTATTTGGAGACGTGAAAAAAATCACGGCAGTAGTATACATAACGAAATTTAAAGGAAAACTATCACAGCTAAGAAGGCTTTACAAGTTACCGAGTACAGATCGCGCCACACTTTTAGTCCCCTCTAAACACGGGGCGATTCGCATCAGCAGGAACAAAATGTATGGGCCGTTCTTGGGAAGAGCAACTTCCGAGCGGACTAGAAGTTTGGTGCGACCTTTAATATTATAGATAGTGGTACGGAACCCTTTGTGCGCGAGTTCGACTCGCACTTGGCCGGTTTTTATTTAGATCAGCGCGCGCGAAGCAACGTGCAAAAGCTAGTTTATTTTCCTTTTCAAAATATAAAGTTAGTCACAAAAACAAAAACAATAAACGCGAAGCAGCGAGAAAAACTAGTACAAAATTAAAAATGCATGTTGTTCTGTCGACAGTTGTTCGGTGAACTGGCACGAGCAGTCCATGAACACGTTGACTTACATCCTGTTCCTGTTTGCGATGGGCCAGATCGTGCCCCTGGCCGTCATCAGTTTCAGCTACATCAACATCATCAGGACCATTAAACAGGTAACTACCACTAGCATTTACAAAGGGTACGGTCATCAGATCACAAGAAACTACTATTTTCCACTAAACTCCGGCCGTTCATTCGAGAGAATGGTGACGTTTGCAAATGTCAGGGGATAAAACCTTTTCTTTCTCGGTGAAAGAAAGTTTGCGTCCGTGTTTCTTGAAAAGCCCGGTTGCGGGTCCATTTTATGTCTTAGTGCCAGTCAACCAAATAAAATGTAAATTTCGATAAAAAATACTAGTTATACTTTTTTATATTTATACTTTTCGTTATTTTATATTTATCATGATGATTTTAGGGTAGATTGTATATCGTTAAAACTACCTACTAAAATAACGAAAATTTAAAAAATAATTACAAAAGATAGAAGCCGAATGAAGTTATTTGTTTAATCAATAAAATGTGTCAAGTTATTTCTGTCAAATCAGCAATCATAATGCCTGCAGTATGAATCCTCGACTTTTTGAATCGACATTTCAGAAAAAGGTTTATAATATCTGCGGTGCAAGGCAGTACTGTCGTATTATAAAACTGATATACCTTACCAAATAATAGGATCGTATATATATTCTATTCCTGGGTTTTTATTTATAAAAAAAGTTTAAATAATCATGATTTGGATTTATTTCGTCCCATTTGTTGTACCGTTGATATTTTTTTAACGTGCCTTTATTTATTTTTGTCGTGAAGAAGCTCTTGTTGACTTGTAGTATTTTTTCGAGATATCGCCATCTGTCATCATTCTCTCGAATTAACGGCAGCAGTTTATAAACACCCATGATTCGGTCATGAGTCATAACCTGATAACGTCAAAATTGGAGGGAAATTTGTCTATCAAACGTGATTGTGCAGCTAACTTCAGGCCACTATAAACCACCATGATAGGTATGTACTATGCTATGGTGGTTGGTTTATTTGGTTTACCGTTTACCGTGGGTTGACTTACCCACGATGGCTGAGTGTGTTTATTTTGTTTAATCTGATGACCACACCCAATGTGTACATTTAGTCAATGACGTACAGTGGAGATCACTAAGTTATACATTTGCAGTACTAAATTAGCCCCTATAGTGAAGGATATAAGATAGGTATAAAGTCTAATGTGTATAGCTTAATGTGATCTCCACTGTACAACAAATGTTAGCATGAAGCTGATAACACAAAATAATCAGGCTTTTTGGCCGAGGAGTATTGTATGATTTTTTGACTTTTAGATTGGCTTCATAGTAAAATAGATAGATAGATATAATAAATAAAACATTTATTTACTATTTCAAACACAATTTACATTCAACATAAAAGACACGAAACAAGTTTTAACAATAATTATAATGAGGCAGGTAGATAATGTGTCCATATTACAACAGTAATAGGGCTCAGACTCAGTATTCGCTGCAAAGATTCACAATGCAGCACTGATCATTCTGCCGGAACCGCGGAAGAGCAACAAGCCGAACTTTAATTTTGTATTATTTAACTTAATTAGAAATAAATAATATAGTATGTAAAGATAAATATATGAATAATATGGTTATATAATATCTATGTGGGCTATATACTTATTAGTGAATATATTATAGCCTTTGTGAAAATTATATTTATGCAAGAAAAATAAAATAATAAACAAAATTTGTACTAAAAAAAATTGCACCACTGCCTGTCCTAATCGGATTTTGCTACAGTTTTTTGTGAATGGCCAGCAAATGCGACCGATACTTCGATTTAAGGCGGTTATTTCGAATCCATTTACTTCACTATAACGACATCTACGTATTTAATTTTTGGGTAAATGTTTATTAAGAAATACTTAAGTTTCTCACTGAAAGAAAACGCGATTGAATGAAATGTTCTCGATAGAATTTAATTCCGAAAAGACCTCTAAATTGTTTTATTTTTTCCTGTAATTCTGAAATCCTAACAATTTAATTGTGAAATTGCATCCAAAATGTGGATATTATGTTTTTGTAAAGTCTCCTTGAAAATCTTTTGGACGAAATAGCTTAGTACATTTTATAATAATATAAAACCAACTTTTTGCTACTTTTCCACGAATCCGTCCCACTCGCACTGAGGGTTTTTTCGCATATGGAGTAACAGGGGCGCTTAAACTTTTACGTACCGCCTTAAAACAAGTTTTTTTTGTAAGGTCACGAAGGGGTGGCGGAATGTCGTTCCAACATTTGGTGGCCATGAAAGAAAAACTGCCTCTGAAAGCAGCTTTCAGGCACAGAGAGAGGCATAGTGCATGCCCTAGCAACCCGACCCTAACCACGCCAGTTCAGTTTTGTAAACAAATAAGGCGGCACCTTTGTTTTTATGACCCCGAACAATAGCGTGGCTAACTATAGCTTTTGCCTACTTTCCATATTCAGAATGTCTGCGTCATTCAGAAAAGGTGTTACTGTGTGTCCGTGAGGGAATTTTAAAACAAAATCGCCCGCAAGCATTCTGAATTCTTTGTAAGAGACGTTGGAACTTTTTGTAAATGCAAGACCCATAAACATTGAGACAGTAACCAAATCCAGACAAAATGAGCGTATCACACAATGCTTATTTATCTTTATTATCAATCAATCAATATATTTATTGCATTAAATTACATGTCAGTTTTAGATGTTATATGTACATAATTATGGCTCAATGTAATTTTACCCATTGGGTGTAACAATATTCTTAATTTTAGTATTAAAATATAACTTTAAGTATAATAATTATTAAATAACGTATGTACAAATAATCTAATCTTTGCTATTTCCATGCATAAAACTTATTCTAATAGTAGTTTCTTTTTAATTCTAATAATAGTTAATTAAATTTATTTATTCATGCAGTGGTTAACAATTTTACTTAACTTTTATTTCAACAATTTTACCTTTTTATACATTTTTATGGTGTAGTTTCAAGAAATTCTTTGAAACTGTATGGACCAACCGTGATCAAGTACTGTTTTAATTTAATGAAAAACTTATTTCCCGGTAAGGACTTAATTTCGTCAGGCAAATAATTGTAAGCCTTAATGGCAGCCAGTTTTGTAGTACGAGTATAAGTAACAGTTCTACTAGCCGTGCAGTCCGCAATAGAATTACAATGGATCATAAGCCATTCACTTCATACTTTCGTAATCGATTTTAGCGATATAATTCTATTTCGGAACGCAGGGTCGGTATGCTATGAGCATTCTCCACCTCCCTCCCACCGTGTCCTCCGGAGGGTGCCTTGCTTGGGCGCAAAAAAAAAAAAAAAAAAAAAAGAGGCACATTTAAGGCCGTCCGCTGCATTAAACGTGCGCCAGGCGCGGGTACTCGCGCGGCGTGCTGTTTCATGCTTGTTTCATAGAGCAGCGCTGCGTGAGGCGGGTCGCCCGTCGCACGGTTCTCTATGAAAACAGCACGCCGTGCGGGCGCCCGCGTCGTGCACCCGCTTAACGCAGCGGACGGCCTAAGTGATATTTGAAGCGTTCGTTGAGCCGGTCACTAAAACCTGGAGTTCTCAGTGGGAATTTTTCTGGGTAGCGCCTTACTAATTTACTCTTCACCTTTCTTTTATACCTTGTGTACATGGGCGTATACAAGGAGGGAAGGGCTATGGGGATCCAGGCCCCCCCTTATTTAAATAGAAAATTAAATATTAAGCTCAAAACTAATAAGCAGAAAATAAACTAAACTATTTTGTAACAGGTTGAAATAAGTCCCTCTAATATATATATAAAAAGATAAAAATTGTCTCAGTGAACCACAGACCACTTAGTCATTGGTCTTTGCAGTGAACCCCCCCCCCCCCACCCCCAAAGATCATCGCATGTTGCTAATGCGTTGGGACTTTGTCAAAATAATTCACAAAGACGTTTGTTTTGAAACGGTCAGAAAAAAAGTAATAAAATCAATTAGCAGTTTTCTGGTTGTTTTTTTTTCTTAAGAACTAAGAAAGCTTTCCTCCAGATGGCGCTGTTCATGTCATAATAGATAAAATGCGTTTGTAGCAATCAATGTCAAAGTGGTTTTTCGTTTGTTTGGAATCTGTGCAAATTTTGTCCTTGATTCTGTTGCTAAAGAATACGACAGTGCCACCTAGGAATCTTAAATAAAACTTAATTTGACATAAGGAAAAACGCTCATTACTGAAAGACAGATGACACTAACCTGGGATCATAGACATTAAGAGACAAAACCATAAATATAATAGGTCTTTACTTTACATATGAAATTTCCGAAATTTTTTTAGAGATTCCTAAGTTCATAGTTACTGTAATTCAATTGTTATTTGCATTATTTGTTTTTTGTTTGAAAGTTGCTTTCAATTTTGTTTTTTTTTTGTCAGTTTGATAACCAAAATAAAAATTTCAAAAACAGTTCATCCTAAATGCCGTCCATTTCCATCATAAGATTCCTAATAATGTTTTACAGCTGACACTTTTCAAAAGTTCAGTTAATGTTGCTGTTAGCTTAAATGTTGTCTCATTCATACACAAAAGAAACTACTTACATCATTTGGATTAGTCATTCCTAAAAAAAATGCAAAAATGTAAGTACTGAAAATCAAGTTTCCTTCAAATTCTCTGTAGAAAACGGCAATTTCATTTGTAAAGACCTAATATAAGTAGGTACTTGGAAAAAAATACGACAACCAAATGGCGTGAGAGCGGATTGTAATTTGTGTTTGATCAAAGCACGGATAATTTAATAATTATACATATTAAGGCGATTACCATCGCCAAATTAGCAGCTCGATATTTGTTACTACAAATATCAACGGAAACGACATTGAAATAGCGTTCATATCAGCGCGCGATGCATAGTGGCTGTTACGACGCTCACTGCGTCCTTGAGAGGGCGAAATAGGAGAAAATTATACTTTTCACTTGGACGTGATTACTCGATTGAATAACCTTATGTTATGTTGTTTATAGCTATAAAGTTTATCTATTTATCAAAGCATAGATGAATTCAATCGGCCAAGCCACTCAGGAGCAGTAGGGAATTTGAGGTCAAAAAACACCATTCAGTAAAAAAGTTTTGGTGGTATGAATAAGAAAAATGTTGCATATGTTGTCTAAGAGTTGATTATTCATGATACATTTTTTTATTTTTTTTTGGTTTGGCCATAAACGAGGAGTAGGCTTTAGAAAGTACCCATTTGGCAATAGTAAGGCCCTTAAAACCTGTCAAATATTATTCAAGATATACAACTTGTAACAGAAAGGTGTAACCATATTTGAAGACCTTATTCAGTCAATGGTATAGAATAACTTTTACTATGGAGACAACCCTGAAATCTCAAAAAAAAAATCTGCCCTTCCCTACATTTCAGCCGAGAGGCATTGCATTTTTCTATGAAACAGTAAAATTTTTTTTTCGATATACAGGTTTTGTTCCATAGTAAAAGTTGTTCTATACCATTGACTGGATAAGCTCTTCAAATATGGTTACACCTCTCTGTTACACGTTGTATATACAACTTATTCAGACTAAAATTGTCACTGCTGCCCAAGCATTTTTTGTTTGTTAAAAACTTCGGCCTTTGAAATATAGAAAATATAATTTTATATCAAAAAACCTGAACTAGATGTGAACCAAAAGGTTTTCAAGTTGACGAACAGAGAGACAGAAAGGCATATAAGTCGCTCTGAGGTTTAAGATTTACAGAAAAGAGGAAAAACACACATCACCGTAAGCATCGATTTTTTATAGCACAGAAAAAAGTATTCGCGCAATTTTCAATATAGTACCCACTGTGTCAAGTAAACCATATTTTATAACAAATAAACTGCTGTCCCTGCCAAATCTATATATTTATCACATACAAATTTATTCATAAAATATAGTGATAGATACAATTTTAGTACTAGATACCCAAACAAACTAATAACTTTAAAATACAGAACTAAATTTTGCCAAAGAACCACATATTTTATGCAAATAAAGACTTTAATTAGATACCAGACAGTCTCAAAGAAAAGCCCTACAAATTATTTAAGAAATTGTTATTTACTTATTTAACTAAGCAATGTTTCTATGACATTAAAGATTTTTTGAATTTAAGTAATATTGTAATATAGCAAATTTATACTTACTAAGAAATAAGTGATAATGTTATAGATACTTTTATGAATAGATAATATAATATTATTTTAATATTATTTTTTAAGTTTCTTAATTTGTATAGCGCAAAGGGACTCTGTAATGTTATACAAATTTGTCTGAATAAATAAATAAATAAATAAATAAATAAAATAAAATGTATACTCTAAATTTTGCATCCCTGAAGGCTTCTACCAACGCCAATGACCTTGAACTAAGTAACTTTGTAACATTTTTATACGGTAACTACAGCATTTTTAAACAGATGAAAAATACATATAATAGTAATCTGCATAATAGAAATAGTGATGTGGTTTTTCCTGAATTTCATTATAATATACAGAAGTGAAGCAAGAAAATTCTAAGTTTACCCTTATTTCTCGAGTTTTCGTTCACTTGTAACAACATAACTGCTGCAGTTTTTATCGAAACATTATGAAAATGTATAAACTTCTAGACAAAATAATGTAAAATGATTTGGTTTTCTCAGTTCTTGGAAATTAATTTAATTTTAGATAAAATAAATAAAAAACACACTATTTTCGCACTTGTCAGCCGCAGCGACTGACGTAAAAGCCATGTTGCAGTGCGAGCTGATAAAGACTTTATTTTGATATGGTTTTGTTCGAAATTTTAACCACTACGAATCGAGTTGCTAATTATTTCGACGGAGCCACCTGAATAAGGTAAATTGTGCTGAACCAATTTTGTGTACCTCACCATCTTTATGTATACCACAATTTATACAAATAAATTATCTTTATCTTTATCTTTAATGGCACCATCTACACAAAGCCTACTTTGATCCATAAAGTAGAAAAGTATAGTGTCCAACCGAAGCTTTGCCTTCGGCCTAACTTTCGAGATAATAAAGTGGAGATTCCCGTGCACGCGTGCAGTATTATATTAGCCCCTATAAAGAAGGGTATAAGACACAAACTCCAATGTGTATAGCTTAATTCTCTACTGTGCAAGTTGTTTTCTATTGAAGGTACCATTACAACCAGCAATTTTATTTATTTATGTCCAAGGAAGACTTACAGCACAAAGTCATTCGAAAATTACCCTATTAAGGGGATATGCGAAAAAAATACGGGTGTTTCTTTTCTGTGTATGTCATAAAATACACAGAAAATTATAATAAATTTCTGGTATATGCATTTTGACTATATAATCTAGGATTTTGAAATTGGAAAACATGTTTGGATAAATTTTCCTCGAAAGAAATAATTGTTGAAATGAGGTCGTCAAACACACTTTTTCTCCTCTTTTGACGAATAGGAACCATATACAGAACTCAAACATATTTTATTAGATGTGTTTCAACAATATCTAGAGATTTGATATTTGAAATTTTGCTAGCTATTTTAGTTTTTTTTATAAAAATATAAAACCAACTTTTTTCCCTTTTGCCCTGAATCCGCCCCTCTCACACTGCGCGATTTTTCGCTTGGCGTGACAGTGACAAAAATAAAATTCGCATAGCCTCTTAAGAAAGTTATTTCTCCAAAACGGTATATTTAAGAATTATGAAAAAGATAGATATTTTTAGTTAAACTTTAAAAAACAACTTAATTTTAGGAAATTATTCTCGCGTATAAGAAACAGCATGAAAATATTGTTCAAAGTCAAGCTGATTTTGGAACAAAAAATTAATTAAAATTAGTTATTTCTTTGAAACTACTAATGGTATATGTATGGTTCTTGCATTAAAATACAAGGAAAATATTACTCGGAAAAATAATCTAGGGATTTTTTTTTCTGTCCATCCCGTCAATGTGAAAAGTATTATTTTCTCCTATTTTGCGCTATCCGGACACCTATTAGCGACGCAATGCGCGCTGACATGAACGTCATTCCAATATAGTTTCTGTCGATTAGTTTTGTAACAACCTAAAAAGAATGTATCTATTTAAAAAATCCATCAATAAAACGAGATACAATTCTTGCATTTTACGTTTTTTGAGCTTGGCTCAACTTCGACCAAAAACAAAAAGCCGAACTTTGGCTTCGGCTAAAAATTTACCTTCAGTCAGACACTAGCTAGTAAAACTCCGAGATCCTACATTTATGGTTCGATCTCTATTGGCAACCCCTCAATGTAAGACAATAAAACAACAATAAAGTAAGAGTAAATACAGTACTTCGCAACGTCTAAGCGTACTTCGAGCAGAGAATATAAAGTATTACTACGTAAAGAAGCGACACTCACCTCCCCGCGCGAATTTAACGTCCCCCGCGGTCCCCCGCAAGTTAGTGGAAATCTGGAGGCAGGCAGAGCTCGAGTAGCACTCGTTCGCTGCGCGCGTGTTTTGTTTTGTTTTCTTGATTTTGAACACAAACACTTGTACTATTTGTTTCATAACATAAAACAAAGGTTATGAAACAAATAGTACAAGTGTTTGTGTTCAAAATCGAGATGCTTTTTATGTTTCATCAAGTGCCGACAATCGCAATTATAAATCTTGTTTTGTTTTATTACGATACTGATTTTTAATCAATATGGTTCGTTATTCTGGTATATATATGAATGCCTAGAAAACGGAGCAACCAATAAAGAACGGATATTTTTCAAATTTGCTTCCTTCCGATGAACTAAGCCATTTTCTTTTATGTTAATTTATTTTTAAAGTTATGAAAAAGCGGCGGTAACTCAGGGGTAGAACGCTGGCCTCTCAATCTTGAGATCTAGGTTCAATCCGCGGTTGGGCATGCACCAATGAGTTTTTCGGAATTTACATGATGCGTTTACATGAACCTTTACATGAACCAGAACTAGGATCTAGGGATTAACCACGCTAAAATTTAGGAAGAGAATCATATAAGTTGCTGACTATAAATGTTGTCCCTCTCGATCGACGACGCTCACACGCTTGCTGCCAGCCCTAGACTAGCTCACGCACACACACAAGCGTGTGCGGACAAGCCAGATGCGCGCGGGAGAGTGTAGGTAAATAACTTGAGCGTGGACTATGAAGTGTCGGGGGTTGCTTCGAGCGTAAGCGAGATATTGGAATTATTTTCTCTCGAAGCATTGTCTTGATTTGTTTCGTAGCTATATATAAAAAAAAAACAGCCAGGTACGAGTCGGGCCTCGCTCTTTAAGGGTTCCTTAGATATGACCAATTATTTCAAACTAGATATTTGTTTAATTTTAGGTAATGCTCTAATTCTGTCGGACATAAAAACTGCAAAATTAAGTTGAGTATTCGGGGACGTAACTTAACAGCATATGGTACAATTTTAAAGTCCTATTTTTACAATAGCCATACATTTATTTTCTGGTAATAGCTCGTGACTAAAGCATTTTTTCCAAAAACTTCTTCTGTATGTCGATAGAGGACAGTAATCTTAAGCCATAGACAACAAAAAATCAATGTAAGTTTTTTTTAACAAGTGTTGTTTTTCCTCGAAACCCTTCCTGCTTTGGCCTTTGAGTTAGATCCCGTAACAAAAATGGTCTAAAAATGGTAACTTTGGCCCAATTTCTTCATTTCTTAAGATAAAAAAATAAAAGATATATTTATACTCAACTTAATGAGCTCTAGACAATGACAACCCACATGCTAGGGTAAAAAAAAATTTGTTTTTCCGCTCCATTTTTATGTATGAGGCCCCCCTGAAAATTAATTTAATTACATTTTAAATTCAAAATTCGGTTTTGGGTCAACATTTTACACAGCATATAAAAATTTCAGGTTTCCATCTCATTCCGTATAAGAGCTAGAGACCCGTGACATACGGACAGACAGTATGGAACCCTAAAAAAGGTGCTGAAAACGGCTCAATGAGTAATTACGAGTTTTGGAAGAAAAGTGACGAGGGTCTAACAGTACTGAGTATTTCGTCTCTAATTAAATCTTCAATCATTTCTGTTAAGTACATGAAATATAGAACCCAAGGGTGCCGTCAATGTTTATATTTTTATACTGTAACCAGTTCTTTTTTTTAGTTGTATCTTTTCTTAACACGTTGAAGGACAGAGACGCTGGACAGCGTCCTACAACGTACTATTAGATATAACAATTTGAACACGACGCCGTACAACGTCATCGAGTCCCTATAGAATTGTGCCAGAACGACTAGCAGCGTCGAGATTTCTCTACAAACAAGTACAAGTGTAGTTTATTGTGTCATAAAGTGAACATTCAAACGAGATCTACTGTCAATACAATGGGCCTAAATGTCCATTTCCCCTTTCGCCTTCCTCTCTACTACCATGTGTCACAACACAACTTGTATGAAGGCAATCTCTGTCCTTCAACGTGTTAAGAGGAGGACAGATGATTCATCTACACCTTAGAACATAATCTACACAAATAAGTTGGTGGCACTCCGATATCTGAAAAAATGACGAAGTTATTGGCAATCAAAGTGAGCTGCATGTATCGTGACGTCATCTGACACGATTTCATACTAAAAGTGAGAAATATCGCTATCGCTAACTTTGGTAATAATAGTAATTTTTCAAATATTCAAAAAGATTTGTGCTTTGCTATAACTAATTAATCAGTTACTACAAAAAATATACTGATCCTTCACCACAGAGACGCGTCCTTTGAATTGACATATTAAAGGTATATTTGAAATGTCACAACGTGAATATTTTCTGGGGTATCAATGACTGATGAGCAGTCGGACTTTTACAAACCAAGGCATTGTTAAGGCGCTCTTATCCCAGAAGAGTGACTCTCTGTCTTTTTCTTTACGTGTAAGGAGTAAAGAAAATAACCACACTTTTGTACTTTTTCGTTGTTTTTATCGGTTTTTATATTGTTTAAAAATAAGGGATATGTTTATTAAAATCCACTTACGTGGTCGACCTAGAACATTTAAAGAGCAATATTACCAGATACGTTTCGTTAATAAAAGAGTGGAATTTTGAAAATGGCATGATTTGAAAGGTCTTATTACATGCTGTGTTCGTGAATTATTTCTATCGAGTAAAGTTTATTTGATCGTGTAACACATGCGTGGAAGACCTAGATAAAAGTTCGAACTATATTGCATATTTTTTTGGAAGTTTTAGACGATATTTGAAAGTTCTATTTGACTTTGAAATTACTGATTTTGGGATAAGAGCGCCTTAAAAGGGTTTTCATTGTATGTCGGAACACTGAAATCTCTGCCACGTATACGAGTATTCCGTTGTAGCAATATAGTGTCTCCAAAACT
Organism: Ypsolopha sequella; assembly: GCA_934047225.1. Classification (NCBI taxonomy): domain Eukaryota; kingdom Metazoa; phylum Arthropoda; class Insecta; order Lepidoptera; family Ypsolophidae; genus Ypsolopha; species Ypsolopha sequella. Next base: position 5,731,301 of record OW203998.1, on the reverse strand, counting down.
GTGTTAAGTATTTATTTTCTTGATATTTGGTTCTGTTAGCGAAAAAATAAGATAAATCTTTTACTATATAAAGAATAACGAATAAAATTAACCAATTTTCAAGAAAATTACATCTACTTAAACATTACTCTTTGATTTGATAAGCTTTGATAAGGTTCCGTACCCGAAAGGTGCCAAACGCTCCGCTGTCTGTCTGTTCGTCCGTCTGTCACAGCTTCAGCCGTAGTACGCTGTTGCCAATTCGCTTAGATGTTAAGAGGCTATGCGAATTTTATTTTTGTCACTTTCACTCCAAGCGAAAACACGAAAGCGAAAAATTTTAGTTTTATAATTTTTATGAAAAAAACTAAAATAGGTAGCAAAATTTCAAATAACAAATCTCTAGATATTGTTTGCAACACACCTAATAAAATATGTTTGAGGTCTGTTTGTGGTTCCTATTCGTCAAACGAGGAGAAAAAGTGTGTTGGCAGACCTCATCTCAACAATTATTTCTATTGAGGAAAATTTATCCAAACATGTTTTCCAATTTCAAAACCCTAGATTATATAGTCAAATTACATATACCAGATTTTTTTTCCCGTGTATTTCGTGAAATACACAGAAAAGAAACACCCGTATTTTTTTCGCATAACGCCTTAATTCGAATACCATTTCGAGATAAGCCGTATTTTCAAACTTGTGGTCTAAAAAACCTCACGATGATGAATATTTTTACGAAACTTCCATTTGCCTTCGTGTGACGTCACTTGAGAAATGGCTGTTGTCCTTTGCTATCAAGATAAATTTATAATAATTTGCTTCCGACTAATTTGACAGCTGGATGACGGATGAGTAGACAGATAGAGACAGACCACTTTTTGTTTATAAGCAATCACACATTACTATCAGTATAACGTCTAAAATTTCATTTAAAAATAGTGGTTAATTTAAATACCAAAATAATGAAAACGATATACCAATATTCTCAAAAATAAAAATTGAAAAAAATAATGTTTAAAATTAAGCTATGGGAATTACAATTTTTATATATACCTATTTTATCACGCCAGATAGAAAATATAAAACTGAAGGAAGGTCTCCATACAAAATATGAAACTCAAGGGAGGTCTCCATACAAAATATAAAACTCAAGGGAGGTCTCCATACAAAATATAAAACTCAAGGGAGGTCTCCATACAAAATATAAAACTCAAGGGAGGTCTCCATACAAAATATAAAACTCACGGGAGGTCTCCATACAAAATCCTCTTTTCAATGTTATTTGTTTCGGCTCTATCTCAATTTGGAAGTACACATATATAACTTTAAATAGCTATATATAGGTATAATAAATAAAAGAAAATTTTAAACTTGAAATATATTTCGGCCCTTAGTGGGCCGTCATCAGTCAAGTTTTAAAAAAATTACAAATTTACCATAGTAATAAAAAAGAATTAAAAATACAATATTTTTCTTAACTAACCTAAAGTACTTGTATTCGTCCACAAAATTTTATTATTTGATATAAAAATTTGTGGACGAATACAATATTAAGTTAGGTTAATTAAGAAAAATATTGTCTTTTTTATTTTTTTACAGTACCAGCGCCCTTCAAGTGTTAACAATCACCACCATCAACTATTCTTCTTCTTACGCCATCCCAATTCCCGCATATGTGTTGCCCTGAAAGGGACAGAGAGTTGTCTGTAGTGAGGTGAGTCGGTGGGGTAATCAGGGTATGTGTGGAAGAGGGTGATGGAAGTGATGAGAGGGTGGTTTAGTTTGTCTGTCAGTTAGTGTTTTCTGTTCAGTCCATGGTTTTCAAGTTTAAAATTTTCTTTTATTTATTATATATATTTAATGTAGTTTTGGTTGATTAGAAACTAATAATAAAAAGGTAAAAATAATAATTTAACTCAAGATATATTTCGGGCCCCACTGGGCCCGGCATCAGTTGAGAATCTGACAATTAATTAAATATGACATATAAGTTATTTACAAAAAAGAAAAAAGTAAAAAAGGTTTATTTACAATTTATCTAAATTTAATTTTCATTCAAATTCATTCATTCATTAATTCGATCATTCATTCATTCATTCATTCATTATAATTTATTTAAAGAAATTATTACTAGACAGTGGTACCACCCAGCAGCCGCGATAGGTATGTGTATTGCGTTGATTCCTGCGGCTACTAGATGGCGCCACCGTTGCCACACCTTGGTCTGGGTTTCTCGTGTAATATGTCGGAGTCGTCAGAGTCGTCAGTGTCAATGTTGTCGGTTAAGTCCAGGTCCGTAGTCACCATATGAATGAGGACTCCCATGTCCTGAGCTGAATGTCTGTTAATGGTGGGTGAAATGATTTGATGATTCGGACTGTAAAACATCGGTTAAATGGAAGGTTGTGTAGTCGTGTGTGTGTTGGTATAGGTAGGATGTTGTTTGGTGTTTTTGATGTGTGTCTGTGTTGGTTTATTCTGATATGTAGTGCGTTTTTTGTTTCTCCAACGTAGAATGCCGGGCAGTGCCGACATTCTAGAAGGTATATACAGTCTTCGGTTTTGCATGTAGTGTGTGGTTGGGTTTTGTGTGTGTTGGATGAGTGGTGTGTATTTAAAGTTTTATACGTATGTGTACTTCCAAATAAACAGCTAATAGAGGCTCTATCTTAAAAAATGGTAATAAATAGAAGTTTCAAATTTGGTTCGATTATAGTACTATTCTAAAATAAAATAACTAATAGTAAAATCGGGGTTCCGTACTCAGAGGGCGCCGCATTGTTTGTCAAGCGCTACCTTTTTAGCACCTTGTTTTAGGTCGCTTTGGTGTTGATATTATGACATCTATATTTTTGTTATTTTCCATAAGGTTTTTAGTGTACCGTACCCGTATTGCGTGGTGGTACGGAACCCTATGTGCGCGAGTCCAACTCGCAGTTGGCCTGTTTTTTATATATGTATAATCCTTGAGAATAACTTCATACCTCAATGTGCCTGCGGGTCTAGAAGCAAAAACGTTTAGGGTTCACTCGGTTCGTCAAGTGTTTACACTCAAATAAACGGTTTTAGAGTTCCGTAATCAAATATATCAAATAATCCGTATAAAGCGGCGGTAGTTCAGGGGATAGAACGCTGGCCTCTCAATCTTGAGATCCAAGTTCGATCCCCGGTCGGGCATGCACCAATGAGTTTTTCGGAATTTATGTGCATAGTATTAGTTCTTGCTTACCACTTGCTGAACGGTGAAGGAAAACATTGTAAGGAAACCTGCATGCCCTAAAAAGCGCTTATTTGACCTCAAAGTGTTCACCACTCATCTCGTTGGGACGTAATAATCGTCGGTGAAAAGCGGGTGTACAGAGTATGGACTTGTATTTCACAGTTCACACTGGGAACACCTCCGAGACCCCCCTCGAGAATTCATGTCGTGACTATACATAAATATATATATTATGCACTCAAAAATTAAAAACGAATCTCTAATATAACTTGTGTGTCCGTCTGTGTGTCAGAATAATTTTTCAACGAAACGAACAAAGCTTGACTTGGAAGTCTTTTTTTTTTCATATTTTTGAACCACTTGCGATCGGTCCTTCGACCATCAACAAGTATTTTGGGGGTTTAATATATAAAATAATGTTGCTATGACAGACATCTATTACTATGTCTATAATGTTGTTATTTACCATTTTTATAGGGTTCCTTACCAGTATTAAGTGGAGGTACGGAACCCTTTGTGCGTGAGTCCGACTTGCACTTAGCCATTTTTTTTAATATCAAACGAATTACGAAATGAGATTCGTAAATGTTATCACAAATATTCGACCGAGCTCTAATATTTCGAGCTGTGATCTTGTATGAGATTGAGCGAAGCATCTTTTAACCATCAATTTAAATCTAGCGGTCAAATAAAGACGTCTAACGTTTTTAGGGTTCCGTAACCAAATTTAACCAACGGGACCCTATTACTAAGACTCCGCTGTCCGTCTGTCTGTCTGTCACCAGGCTGTATCTCATGAACCGTGATAGTTAGACAGTTGAAATTTTCACAGATGATGTATTTCTGTTGCCGCTATAACAACAAATACTAAAAAACAGAATGAAATAAATATTTAAGGGGGCTCCCATACAACAGACATGTTTTTTGGCCGTTTTTATAGACAATGGTACGGTATCCTTCGTGCGCGAGTCCGACTCGCACTTGGCCTGTTTTATTTAATCAAACGTTTTATTTTCAACCAAAGAAAAGCTTTGCAAGAAACTTATGCTCCAAATCTCAGTCTTAATCAGTCGTTTGATAAAAAACAGACAAAACTGAATTTAAAACGCTTGCAGTCATTTGAACTCCGAACTTATTTACGTCCGGACACCTGACGCTAGAACTTCAACAACACTAGGTTTTCAAGGGTTCATTGGAAGAAACTAGGTCTCTCCTCATATTGAACAAAAGATATTTGATTTGTCGATCTTTTATCTAGGGATTCCACGTATAAACAATGTATTAAGATTTAACTTTTGTCAAAAAAATAAAGATTTCCAACCTCTTTTCTTTTGGTTTTCAAACGTTCGTTTCAAAAACGCGGTTAAGAGATCAACTAGATTTTTTTTTTTTCATAAAATAGGCAATAGAAATACGAAGGGATTTTACTTAAATTCAATATTTTTTTCGCTACAAAATATTTCAGTATCAGCTAAAAACACACCAATTTGTTGTTTCGCTGCGTGATCACTAGTATTACGCGTCCAAGAAAAAGAGGCCAAAGAGCCAACATTATAATCGCCTCTATGAAAAGTAAATAAGGTCTTTGTCATTTTACTGTGCTGGACGGGTAATGAAAAAAGTTGCTAGGGTATGCCATCCTCTTAATTGTGAAGCTCAATCGAAGCGCTACACTAATATTTAATTTTTATATTAGCCACGTGAGCGCTGGTTGTCTGGGTTTTACAAGAAAATTAATTCAAATTATTGAGAACCGAAAAATCTCATAAAGACAATGATCCTGCGGCTCACATCACAACACTTCTGTGGGCAAACCGGCGCACAGAGAATGTCACTTCTGAACTACGTAACTATGTACTTCTTGTACGAGTACATCCTAGTAACTAGTTCAGAAGAGAAATTCTCTGTACGCTGGTTTGCCCACAGTAGTGTTGTCAGCCGCTGGATCACAAAGGAAGCAAGCACTCTACAGTAGAGCCATCGAGTGATGGCGCCTATGACAGCTGCATTTAGTGTGAGGTACATTTCAAATTTCGGTTAAAAATAAAAATCAAGTGTGAGTTTACTCAACATTAGACACGTCATTAAACATTCAACATAATGATACAAAAGGAAAATGTGCCAAAACCAGTGGCGTAGCTATCGGAGGGCTATGCGGTGTAGTGCCCCGGGGCCCCCAAGAGATGTTTAAATATCTAAATCGAAAAAAGTATTTTACTATCATTTATTTTCGTTTAGTTTAACTTCGTCATTGTTTTGTTTTTAATTAAATATTATTGCGTAACTTGGCGAACTCAAACACGACCTATAAAACATGAGAAACTTAAAAAAAAAAAAACTTTGTTTCTATACGAATTCTATTGCACAATAAAGCAACATTCAAATCGAAATATAATAACCGAAACAAGTAGTACATCACTATCAACAATGAAGTATTACATTTTTTAATCCACATTGCTTATACATAATTACGATACTTTGTAGGCATTTAAACGTCATAGGCGCCATCACCCGATGGCTCTACTTTAGTGTTCAGATGCCTGCAGTTTAAGCTGCCTATTTGTAAACGATTTCAAAAGCTATAGATGCGTAAGGGTGCATACGAAGTCAGATTGAGTACCTCATTTGGCATTGATCAGAACTGAACTCTATGACATTTATTTCACTCAGCCGTGCTGATTGTTACGACCATCGAGAAATACGCGCTCATGAAAAACTGATTATAATAAAAAATTAACGCGGCTTCTAGATGAATTTAATAAAATATTCTAAGTACTTACTCATGTTATGTATATACACATTTCAAGGTTGTGTGATTTGAGGAAGGCCCTTTAACACTGTAAAAACATTAAATTTAGAGGAAACTTCAATTTTTTTTCTATAGAGTGCGTTTTTGCTGAGACATGCTTATCACAAGTAGTCTTATCACAAATATCAGGTATTTTTATACGCAATGTAAAATGGTCATTTGAATTTGTGCAGTCGACATTATACGGACCTCAGAACATTTTGATTTAAATGTTCTGTGATACGGACCCTACACCGCAATAAGAACTATTTTCAGACAATAAAGTCCACTAATATCGCACTAATATGTCATTTTATCTACTCCCATATGCACTTAGTTAATTGCAACATCAAAAACGGTTTTATAAGTACCTACATTTTTTGGTCGATGTTATAATAGCGCTTTGATTGGCCAAATGTATTATTACACCGCTAGAGAACCAATAAAAAGCGATAACGGTCTGTATAACGCCCTCTTTACCTTCTCGCTTCTGATTGGTCTAAGCATCGACATACTAATTCCATAGGCTCAGGAATCATGCCATATATCATGACGAGTGTTCATTTTCTCATTTTTGTTAACTTTTTTGGTGGTAATAGATAAATGATTGTGTGCAACCTAACGTAACTAGACATTGGGGCACTCGTGCAAAAAACAAGCACATTATGCTACAGTTGCACAAAATACTATTTATTATAGTGTAAAATATGTAGTACGTGTAAAATATTTTTGAAAACAGAGAAATTCTCACATACAAACCACAGCAAGGGCATCATTTTTACATTTTGATATCGCGTGACTTGATTCGTCTAATATATCGAATCGAATAGAGACGTTAAAAAATAACGATTTAAACGGCACTAACTGGGGAAAAGGGGTGTAACCCTTGAAGATTTTTAACGATCGTTAAAGAATCTACATATTTATTATGTGCGAACGAGCATTGCATGAATATTTATTGTTTTCTAAACCGAAATCGATTTTTATGCCTTCGCCTGAAGCCTTTTAACCACCTTCAAAACGTTCTAGCCTTAACTTTTTCTAATTTTTTTAAATGTTTGAAATGTTTTTTTTTACATTGTGCCTTGCACGTGATCTGACTTTATAAACATGAAACATACTGAAGATAGGTGCATTTTTAATTACTGTTTTAATTTAGAATATTATCTATTATTCTAAGGTTATTCAACCAAATCATCCAAAGTGTGTCGTTTCATTTCTATTTGCCTCATCTTTCCACTTATTGTGTAAATGCCAGTTTGATAGACAAATAAATATATTTTCAATTTGAATTTTCCATTTTCTTAACTTTACCCTTAACTTATTCATTTTTTCGAAACTTGGAACTCTAGACAGGGTCACTAGGTCACGTGACCCGCGCTAAATAACTACAGCGACGCGCCCGGTCGACGGCACTCGAGTCAGTCGAGTGTCACGCACGCGCTATGATACACGCTCTCGCTGATATTAGGTTAGGTACCAAATTGTACAAATAGAGGCAATTACCGTGTTGTGATCTCAGTAGAGCTAATTTCGATATAAGTGTAGTGCTCTATGGCCTTAAGCCATAGAGACATTCTTCATAACTTCACTTTGACTTTGACTTGGATTTTGGAAAATAAACAATAATGCTAAAAGGTATTTTATCTTCGTAATTAACTGTTTCCACACTGGTGACCCTTGAAGAACCGCATTATCAACATCAATCACAGGTATCAAATATATTCGCCATAAATAAAACGCATTTTGTCAATAAAAAAATTTCGGAACTTTCACGAAACTAACATTTTTGACAACAATGCCTAATACCGAAAATGCTCCTGAAGGAACCGTAGAAGCCAATTCCAAACACCCAATCCACATTCCACGATTCTGGGCGAGACAACCAACATCATGGTTTGCAGTGTTAGAAGCGCAGTTCCATTTGGCAAACATAACAAAAGAAGAGACCAAGTTTTATCACGCCATATCCTATCTGGATGAAGAAAGCGCTTCACAAGTAGAAAAACTCATGGAATCGCCGCCTGTCAATCCCTACACGACATTGAAGACAACACTGATTTCTCGATTTTCCGATTCAAAGGAACAAAAAGTTGAAAAACTTCTTGAAAAAGAAGAATTAGGTGATAGAAGACCATCTCAATTTCTGCGAACACTCATAAACTTGGCTGGATACGCAGTTTCCAATGACATTATTAAATCTATCTGGGCAAAAAGACTTCCACAACATCTCCAAATTGTCATAGCATCTCAACCCGATACTACCACACTTGATGATTTAGGAATCATGGCTGACAAAATAATTGACATTATTCCTCAAACGTACGGCTGCTCGGCACAAACTGCTTTACCGTCCTCATCCAATGCATCAGATGAAAGTCTACAAGCTCAAGTGTCAAAATTAACAATCATGGTTGAAAGCCTTTTGAAGTGGCAACAAAATAATGATGGAAGAGTCAACAATCAACTCAGAACTCGTTCTCGTTCTCGATCTCGCTCTCGTGATAGTTCCCGTATTTGCTGGTATCACTATAATTTTGGAAATAAGGCCAAAAACTGCATTACTCCTTGCTCTTACCAAAAAAACGATCGCGAGAGTCATTAGCAGTGGCGGATGACTCCCCATCGCAAAGCCGCCGCCTATTTATCATGGACAACAGCACTGGAGTACAATATTTAATCGACTCGGGATCTGATATTTGCGTTTTCCCTAAAAGCATGATTAAACGTAAAGTCACTAAACAAACTGCTAATCAAGTGTTTGCTGCAAATGGCACTCCTATCAACACGTATGGACTTCTGACCATCACATTGAATTTAGGACTTCGAAGAGAACTTTCATGGCGTTTTGTTATTGCTGATGTTACACGTCCTATTATTGGTGCAGATCTTATTGCGCACTACAACCTACTTATCGACCTTAAAAATCATAAACTTCTTGATCCAATGACTGGCATTTCCACATCTTGTCTAACAGCAACGAATGAGACAATGACATGTGTCAAAACTATTCATGGAGATACAATGTTTCATCGACTTTTACAACAATATCCAGAAATAACAAGACCTGAATGTAAATTGAACCATGAAAACCACAATATTAAACATTACATTCGTGTCACACCTGGTCCTCCTGTTGCTTATAAAGCCCGAAGACTAGCTCCAGACAAATTCGTTGTTGCAAAGAAAACTTTTGACAAAATGTTATCAGATGGAATCATTCGACCTTCTGACAGTGCCTGGTCATCACCACTTCACATGGCCCCTAAAAAGGATGGAGGATGGAGACCATGCGGAGATTACCGAGCTCTTAACGCACGCACAGAACCAGACCGCTATCCATTGCGCTACATTGAAGACTTTGCTCACAATCTGAAAGGTAAAACCATCTTTAGCAAAATAGATCTCTTAAGCGCATTCAATCAACTTCCAATGGCAACTGAAGACATAGCCAAAACAGCCATCACGACGCCGTTTGGATTATTCGAATTCATAAAAATGCCATTTGGATTGAGAAATGCTAGTCAGACCTTTCAACGATTCATAGATACAGCCACAAGAGGCCTAGAATTCGTTTTTCCGTACATAGATGACGTTTTGGTGGCTTCAGAGAACCTAAACGAGCACCTTGAACATCTAAAAACACTCTTCAAACGTCTCTCTGAATTTGGACTTGTGCTAAATGTAGGAAAAAGTCAGTTTGGCCAAAACGAGATTAAATTTCTTGGCTACAAAATCTCTGCCAATGGTATAGTTCCTCCTTCTGACAAAGTCACATATATAAAAGACTATCCCAAGCCTACGACTGTTAAATCTCTGCGCCGTTTTCTTGGAGCGTTGAATTTTTACAGACGGTTTCTTAAACACGCCGCAGAAATACAATCTCCACTGCACGATTTGCTTAAAAATGGCGTTAAAGGAAACGACACGCTTGCTTGGACTGAAGACAGCAATGCAGCTTTTCAGAAATGCAAAGATAGCTTATCTTCAATTGTGGAATTATCACACCCTGACCCTGGATCTCAGCTAACATTGTTTACGGACGCAAGTGATCATGCTGTAGGATCTGTCCTTCAACAATACACTGAAAAAGGTTGGCAACCACTCACATTCTTCTCCAAAAAACTCTTGAAGTCACAAATTAAATATAGTGCTTATGACAAAGAACTACTGGCTATCTACATATCAGTAAAGCACTTCAAACACTGGCTCGAAGGTAGATCTTTCACAATATTTACTGATCACAAACCTTTGACCTATGCCTTTGAACAAGATTTAGACAAATGCTCTCCCAGACAATTTAGATACTTGGAACTAATTGGCCAATTTACAACTGATATTCAACATGTTAGTGGAAAAGACAACGCTGTCGCAGATGCTTTCTCTCGAGTCGAAGCCCTCAGCACACCTTTAAATTGGAAAGAACTCGCTAACGCTCAAAATAATGATAGAGAACTACTTGATTTGGTGGATAACCCTTCACATACGTCCCTTCAGCTTAAACGCTTTCAAGTACCAAACACTGAACAGTATATTTATTGTGACGTATCAACACCAATCTTGCGACCATTTATTCCTTCTTCTTTGCGAAGACAGGCATTTAACTGCCTTCACAGCCTATCACATCCAGGAATAAAGGCATCTTCCAAACTGATTGCTGATAACTTCATCTGGCCAGCTATGCGCAAAGATTGTGTCTCTTGGACAAAAGCTTGTTTAGATTGTCAATCTTCCAAAGTCAACAAACATACCAAATCACCGATCGGAGAATTTGCTCTTCCCAACTCTAGATTCGATCATATTCATATTGACCTAGTAGGGCCACTGCCTGTTTCTAGGGGAAATCGTTATATTTTAACAGTTTTTGATCGATTCTCAAGATTAACAGAAGCATATCCTCTCAGTAACATTGAAGCCGAAACAGTATCTCGCAGGCTATTTACTGAATGGATCTGCCGCTACGGTGTACCTTTAAAAGTCACGTCAGACCAAGGCCGACAGTTCACTTCACAGGTTTTTGCAGCACTTTCCAAGCTATGTGGATTTCAACACATCAACACTACAGCTTATCACCCATCCGCCAACGGCCTCATAGAGAGGGTGCATAGACAGATAAAAGCTGCCATAAAGTGTCATAACACCAATAGATGGTCTGATGAACTTGCAATCATCATGATGGGCATCAAGGCATCTTACAAAGAAGATCTGAAAGCTTCACCCGCTGAAATGGTTTTTGGCCAACAAATAAGACTACCTGGTACATTTATTAATCCCACATCTGACGATGAATTCGAACCAAATGAGTTCGTTAACAACCTCAAGCAAACAATGAAAAGTCTCTCACCTACACATGGAACTCGTCATGGCAAACAGAAAATATTCATGAATAAGAGCCTTAACGCTTGTACGCACGTTTTTGTACGAGTAGATACACCACGCACAGGACTCCAAAAACCTTATGAAGGACCCTTTCTTGTGATGGAGAAACAAGATAAGTTCTTTAAAATCGATATGCATGGACAGTACAAGAACATCTCGATCGACAGAGTAAAGCCTGCTTACATTCTATCAGAAATAGAATCAGATGATGTAACTACTACACTTCCTGCCAAAAAAAGTGTTCGGTTCTGCATTTAACTCTCTACTTTGTACTTTTATATCTTTGTTATCTTCAAACCGTTCCCCAAGGGGAGTGAATGTAGTGCTCTATGGCCTTAAGCCATAGAGACATTCTTCATAACTTCACTTTGACTTTGACTTGGATTTTGGAAAATAAACAATAATGCTAAAAGGTATTTAATCTTCGTAATTAACTGTTTCCACAATAAGCTTATGATTATGTGTACCTACATACATGATTTTCAGCTACTTTTGTTAGTTCTTCAAACTATATTTCTATTTTACTCCCAATTAAGATAGAGGTCAGGTCTATTTATCAATATACTAAAGTTGTCGTATATAATGTATGAGTAAAAGAGAAAAAAATTACATAATTCGTTTAATAAGTCATTTTCCAAACTAAAATATAAGGTGATATTCATTTATTCAGCCAAATTTAAATTGAAGACTCGGTAAGTAGTTGGTATCAAGGTTCGGTGATCCTTTTTGGGAAATTCGTTTTTTTTTTTCCGTATTCTATAACCGGAGTCAATTACTATGGTAGGTATGGTCAACGTTTTCTTTTGTGAAACACCTTATAAAATACCTCTCTCACGCGTGCAAAGTTGTACAACCCTCCGAGCGAGCAGTGATTTATGAGTTTTATGACACTGAGACTGTCAAAGTAAAAGCTCTTGCGCGTAGTAATTCGATCTTCTCTTTATACCGCACTATGACTTTTTGCAGCTTATTAATAAAACAAAGTGTCTAACCTGCCACCAGCGGCCGTTTAGCAAAATAATATATTCTGCCACTAGCGGCAGAATAAGACAAATAATTATTCTACCACAAGTTTATGATTATTGAAATGTACTTCCTAACGTCAACTAGATAAGGTACAATATTCAATACACGTTTGTTGAACGTAATGAGTATAGCTACTGGTGGCAGAAAAGCAGAAACGGCTATCCTGCCGCAAGTTAATTACCGATGAAACGTAATCCTTATCTGAATATCACTTCAACTTCATGGATAAATAAACTTTTAACAAAAAAATAGCAACCGACTTCAATAGTAACAGCAGTCATTCACTAAAAAGTTAATAATAATTCTATAAAGACCGATGGTACCGAAGCAACACTTTTGTCGACTTCTTTCTTCCTGAAACGTTATGTTATCTAGAAGTCGGCGTTCTTATATTGGTTTTTATGTTGCTATATCGTAGGAAATACGCCGAATTCTAGATAACATAATGTTTCAGGAAGAAAGAAGTCGGCAAAAGTGTTGCTTCGGTACCATCGGTCTATATAGAATTATTGTTAACTTTTTAGTGAATGACTGCTGTTACTATTGAAGTCGGTTGCTCTTTTTTTGTTAAAAGTTTATTTTATTTCACATTTTTTAGTGTTGCTGGGTTAAATTGTGAAATATGGGTAGTTCTTGCAAACGTGGTTTTAATATGAAACGAAGTTCAAGTGAGTATAAGTAGCTATGTTTGAGTAGCTTCCTGCTATCAATCTCGAATTATGTGCTGTCATTCGTTAAAGAGTTCTACGGTGATGAAGCCAAGATCGAAGGTCAGGTGGGTACACTGGCAATTTTCAAGCAATGCCCTGCAATGAGCACCATAACACAAACTGATTGCCGCAATCCAAAGTTATGTGATGTCATCCGTTGAGGAGTTCTATGGTGATGAAGCCAGGATTGAAGGTCAGGTGGGTATTCTGGTAATCTCCAAGTAATACCCTTGAATTAGCACCCTAACGCAGTGATTGCCGCAATCTCGAGTTATGTGCTCTGATCCGTTGAGGAGTTCTATGGTGAATATGGTGACGAAGCCAGGATCGAAGGTCAGGTGGAAGAATGATGATTTTCAAGTAAAACCTTGTAATCAGCACCCAGGCACAAAGCGATTACCTCAATTTCGAGAGGTATGCTGTCATTTTCTGAGGAGTTTCACTGCCTATCTCTGAAGACGTCCATCAGATCATGACCAAACTTAAAATGGGACCTACCTGGAAGTACACTCTTTCAAACAAAAAAAGAATTGTTCAAATCGGTTCAGAAATGACGGAGTTATGGAGTAGCAACGCCAAAAAAAAAAAAAAAACATACAGTTGAATTGAGAACCGCCTCCTTTTTGAAGTCGGTTAAAAATGGGTTGAATCTGTTTCAAAACCAAATCAGAGCATTCCAAATCCACTCGGTCTTGTGGCTACTACCCCTAGAGTGTATATAAAAAGCCGGAGGTGCGGAGGTAGGGCAGCCCCCACCCGCAGTAACTAAGTGCAGGCACCCGTGTGAGCCGTAGCGGCTGAGGCTGGTTGCCTTGGCGACCAGCAAGCCAAAGCTGCGGAGGTGAGCATGGGTGACTGTGCACCTTGTTACGCAGGGGCGGATAGGCTGCACTTACCGCAGCGCCGAAGTAGTTGCAGAAGTAACTTCAGGTCATTAATTTGTATTACTAACACTTTATGGACCCTGTCTGAAATAAATTATTTTAGTATTATATTATTATTACTAATCAATTTTAGTCCGAAAAGTGAGGTCATGATTTAAAAAAAAAACATAATTCACAAACCTCTCCTCCCCATAACTACAATAAATATTCGAATATCTGCTCTGGTGGCAAACTAGTAACTTAGTTTTGTTAAACGACCACTAGTGGCAGGATTTTCTTTTTTGCTAGACGACCACCAGTGGCAGACTAAGATGCTTAGTCTTGTTAAACGACCACTAGTGGCAGGATTTTATTTTCTGCTGGACGGCCACTTGTGGCAGACTAGACACTTCCACTAATATTCGAATATCTGCTCTGGTGGCAGACTAGTAACTTAGTTTTGTTAAACGACCACTAGTGGCAGGATTTTCTATGAATTATAATGAATTATTAACTGAATTATATTTTAATCACCAGAAATATTACTTTACTCTTTGATCACCCTCAATTCTCTAACCAAGACTAACACGACTTTGTTCCGGCATCACGCCACACTCCACGAGTCGAAGAACAACAATTAACCACCACCACGTGTCATGACACTTCTTTATTTTATTAACTTATTAAAAGAAATCATTGTTTATAATATTTACACGTATATATACAGATTTTTAAGAATATTTAGGTAGAAATGAAATAAAAAAGAAAACTTTCGATATATATTTCCACCCACTTGGGGTCGTCGTCAGCCGAATATGGAATAATATCATAAATAATAGTTACTATTTTATTATATATATATAATAAATTATATACAGGGTGGAAAAAATTTAAGGGCCCTGGAGGGGAACTACCTTAAATCCTCTAGTTAGCTTATTTTACTGAAAGGAAACATTCCTTTATTTTTTAAAAGAAACGAAACTGCATTCTAAGATATTCTGAAATTCGTTTGTCTCACCCGGGAATCGAACGAACTAAAAATTAAAAAAATAAATCCTCGCTATTTTATTATACAAATCGGTAGGATTATTGTTCAGGATAAAATTTGTTTATAAACATTTGGTCTTACACTCATCTGTTGTACGAGATACCCATGAAATTAAATATTTATTACCAGTTCTTTATTAACAATACCTAGTACTGTTCACTTGTAACAAGTAAATAACACGTTATAATTTTCTTGTCTCTTTTACATCCAAAGACATCGTATGAAGTACAAGCTTGCTAATGTTATTTATCTTAAGGACCTTGTTGAAGACTTCAATAAGAAAATCGTTAAATGGTAATAATAAATCTATGCACAGCACAATTCCTTCTTGCACTAGGCGTACTGACGAAAAGTTTAAAGAGGGAACGTATTTTTTTTGTACCGCGGAGCAACAAATTTGAAGTTCGAACGATAACTTTCAACATTTTTAAAATCGATAAAAGTATTCGTTCGAATTTCAAATTTTGTTTTGTTTTGCTTTCATTCCGTGCTGTCATTGTGTAATAATGGTAAGTGAACAGTACTAGGTATTGTTAATAAAGAACTTGGAATAAATATTCAATTTCATGGGTATCTCGTACAACAGATGAGTGTAAGACTAAATGTTTATTAGACAAATTTTATCCTGAACAATAATCCTACCGATTCGTATAATAAAATAGCGAGGGTTTATTTTTTTAATTTTTAGTTGGTTCGATTCCCGGGTGAGACAAGCAAATTTCAGAATATCTTTGAATGCAGTTTTGTTTATTTTAAAAAATAAAGGAATGTTTCCTTTCAGTAAAATGAGCTAACTAAAGGATTTAAGGTAGTTCCCCTCCAGGGCCCTTAAATTTTTTCCAACCTGTATATATAATAAAACAGTAAAAAAGCTTTTATTAAGTAAAAATATTTATTATCACAATATTTAGACATAACAATTCATATCATAATTTATGTTGTAAGACCAGCAATGGTAAGATAATTATTTAATTTTATCTGTATTGAAAAGAAGTTATTCAACTTCAACAAAACGTCTTTGTTTTGTAACTACTTCAACTCAAACAAATATTTGGTCGCTGAAAACTGTCACAATAATATTGATTATTTTAAAGGTACATATTTATAAAACTATTACGGTGAAAAAGAGATGTCATGATGAAACTGGACTCAGCTATGAAATCATTTAATGCACAAAGGTTTTAATCAAAGTCTTTAATTAAATGCTAAACGGAAATAAAAGCCTGCGCCGTCCAACACAGTTTCTGTTTGAAATTACAGTTTTATTTTTTTCACTGTAGAGCATTGCGAGTAATTACGGACTGGTATTTTTTCATTGACATGTAGAAATGTTACTTATGCACCCAGATTCCAATTAGTCAGTATAGGCCGGGCGACCACCGCAAGCTAACCTATCTCACGATATAATTTAACCTTGTCCGAACTTTGTAGGGACGGCCTAAATAATAAATAAAAAACCTTTTTAAAAACAAACTTTTATTTTAACCATGGACTAAAACGAATAGAATGAGTTATATCGCTATGAAAATATGAATAAAATTGATTTCATTGATTTAATTTGTATTATTAATTTAATATTTTATGTAGAATTAAGGTATTTGTTTTCATGAAGTTTCTTTAGGTTGGTGGTCTTTTCATCACTCAGTCTATTGGTATGTTCATATATAGTATTAATTGGTTATATATATATTTGTATATTATTATTGTATGTATATAGTTGTGGAGGTACCACCATCTTACTTAGAGACCCCCTCGAAGTAATTCGGGGGAGAGTAAGAGGACAGCTCACAGGCAAAAGACCAGGAGGCCGACCATGCCTGGGACCGATAGATGGCGGTAAATCCATCCCTAATAGCCGGGCCTTATATGGAACAGACTGGTGACGGGCAGCGCCGTTACTGGTGCAAGGGTTCCGGCACCGCGACCAACCCGCCTGCCCAGCGTGTGTGAGTATGGGTAATTCTTCCAGGATGACCGCCGGGAGTGGCAAAGTCCTGGAAAGGCTTATGTCCAGCAGTGGACGAACTAGGCTGATGGATGTTGTATAGTTGTGGATATTAGATATCAACAATAAAAGTAAACTTTATATTTAACGATATATTTCACCAGTTGAAGAGGCCAAAATATTTCGTTAAATATAAAGTTTCCTTTTATTATTGATATTTAATGCCTACAACTATAAATAAAATGCTGAAGCTATATATATTTATAATCGACAGTCATACATGAAAATAATTTGTGTAATTTTATTTGGGTTGGAGTATGTATATTAATATATTATAACCGATTTAAGGCTTTAATTTTAGTTATAGTGCAGCCAAAACTTTAAATTTTCCGAAGTAATTTAGCTTCTGTTCTTTACACTTGTGTGCTATTTTGCATAAAAAAAAAATTGTTTTGACAGCATTAAAACTAAAATTATCAGAATTGGCTTTATTATACAAATAAGTGGTAAGGCATTATGTATATTCACTTTATTGGTTTTGTTTCTTTTATTTATTTTGTAAATTTGGTATCCTACTTCCACATTACATAAAATAATACTTTCTTAACCACCCTAAGATTGTCTGGAAGCAATCGCTTTAAGTGATAAGTCCGCTCTTGTGCAACATTGTGTGTTCAAAACTCTGTACTCAATTTTTATTAACCGTGTACAATAAAATATTAATTCATTCAAAATGCTTGTCGGACGAGTTGTACCGAAAATACATTCTAACCAATCAATCACTGTCCAATAAAATTGATTGGTATTTACTTTTAATAACATTTTACGTGACAAGCTTTTTGAAAACAAATGTTCGACATAAAATATTAAATCAGTTTTAGCGATCCAAACCTATTTTATTCGACTAAAAGCTTGTTTATTTCTTATTTTATTTTGTACTGTTTAGTGAATAACATAATTTTGCTCGTCATCCATCCATCCATCAGCCTAATTCGTCCACTGCTGGACATAAGCCTTTCCAGGACTTTGCCAATCCCGGCGGTCATCCTGGAAGAATTGCCCATACTCACACGCGCTGGGCAGGCGGGTTGTTGAGCGCGGTGCCGGAACCCTCGCACCAGTGACGCCACTGCCCGCCATCAGTCTGTTCCATATAAGGCCCGGCTATTAGGGATGGATATACCGCTATCCATCGGTCCCAGGCATGGTGGGCCTCCCTGTGAGCTGTCCTCTTGCTCTCCCCCGAATTGCTTCGAGGGGGTCTCCAAGTCGACCTCCACAGTCGAGCCCGGCATCAGTTCTACCACCTGTCAAAGCTTTTTATTCGATAACTACGTCAAAAGAGTAGTAAGATAAATGACAGTGGGCAAACTTGAGTTGGAGTTGGCCCAAGTCGAAAAAAAATGTATTTGTTAAGATTTTTACGTTTGCAAAAACTTTCGGCGGAGCCCCGTGTTAATTACAAGAACTGAAGTACGGGAGGTTGTTAAACATAATTAGTCATATGTCGAAATATCTCGGATAGATTTTGATGGGGTTCTGCTTGCTTGAAGACTACATTATGTCCTTCCATTTAAAATATGTCGTGATCTTGGCGGCACTTGGACCGAATTTGCTGGGGCGTCCGCCATCTTAGAATGACGTCACGTATTTTGCTTGGCAAACCCTTTGATGGTTAAGGAAGTTAACCTTGAAGCGATCGCCATATTAGATTTAAAATAAAATGCTTATGTCAAGGGTGTTCGTATGGAAATAATAAATCGTCATCTTTGGGCGTCCGCCATATTGGATTTAGAAAGACGCCTTACTTAGTTACTTACACTTAGTTTTAATATTCACCATGTCAAATACTTTTTTTGATATCCATGTCATGGGGGTTAGTTTGGGGATAATAAATCGCCACCTTGGGACTTCTGCCAAATCGAACTTAGCTTATTATGCATTGTCACCAAAACCAAACGTGAATGTAAAATTTTAGCTCAATGGTTGAAGGGAACTGGTTTAAAATTCAGTTCCAAGATTAGATTTGAACATACTAACTAATAGGTGAAGTTGAATAAAAGCTTGTTGTTCAGTATGAAACGTGCATTTAACTCACCAAATTGTTGTCCTGGGTCCGGTGCGTGGTTGACAGGGAAAGGGACACAGGGATGGATGCCAATGAATAACGGATTACCTTACCAACTCGCTAAACTTCTCCAGGGTATTTTTTTATAATTTAGTTTTTATCATTGCCTGGCCGACGAAAGCGGACACTTTACAGGCAGATCAAAAGTATGTACACAACAAAGGACCCAAACTATGGTTTTGCCACAAGCGTTGAAATCCAAATTCCAAGAGAGGAGGAACCTTTGACTTAATGCTTTAGTCAAAGGGAGGAACTGCCACGCATAATTATGAGGTATTATATTCCTTGATTATGGTGCTTAGGATATAATGCTGCCACGTTCGATCTGTCCGTCAGTTAGACAGGACAAGGTGCGTTCCGATTCTAGCAAACGTAAACACTTGTAAAAGCACATGTTTGATCGCGAGTTTCGGCGCAACTTGGCAACATTCGACCTTTGTTTGAATTTTATTTTACGTTTTCTGGGAGCTCTAATAATTTGACCTCGGTTGACCCTATAGGGACTAATCACACACTTTAGGTGACACCTTAAGAGCAGTTTAATTTTTTTTCAATTCAAATTTATTGCAATTTTAATTTAAGAAAACCAATGGAAACTTTTCGATAGCAACATACACAATACATAAAAAATGTAGGTAATAAGGTTTTGTTGAATAACTATTCAGCTAATTTTGAATTTAAGTGCTCTGTTTCTATTAATTAGAAAAAGGCGAGTATTTCACAATCCGGCTGCGATACCGCTCTTAATCAGACGCCTAAATATTTAAGAACTCTTATTTATATTATCTGAAGAACTCTTGAATATATAGGATAGGCACTTGATTTTAGCATCATCTATTTAAAGTAAAAATGGGCATTAGTTTGTTTAAATATTTTGGCTGTAACAGAATACCAGCGTTGTGGCGTAGTAGGCATACATTATGTTTGTATAAGTATGTATTATTGCGTCACAGAACCATGCTGAGTTATGGCCAATTTGGTGACGTAGAATGCATGGGATAGCTTCATCCTAATTTTTGACTATTGTGTTTAATATGTTAATTATAAGTACTAGTTTTTTAAGTTAATAGTTATTATGTACCTATATGTTGCTTTTCTATGTATTCTTTCTGTCCCCAAATGAAATTCTTTCTTTCTTCTTTCTTTCTTTCTATTAGTGCGAGAATCGAATGGGATAGGAAAAAAAAACATAGGCAGTCATAGGGACTTCCGACACAGAAGTGAAAACTTTGCATGCCAAGTGCAACACGTCATAGCATGTTGGCACTGTGAACCCATAAGATTTTTCCCTACCAAATATCGCTCAACGCACCTAAAGAAGGATGTATGGGAATTCTGAATTATTATTGTTCTTCCCTCAGAATAAGGAACACAAAGTTCTTCCTATTCTGTCTTTTTTGGGATGGGATGGGATAGTGCCATTAGTGGGATGGGATGGGATTCGATACAACTATACAAAAACTTAATCAACGCGGGCGAAGCCGCAGGAAAAAGCTAGTATTTCATAAAGGTTCATCCAATTTAGTCCAAAATTGTTCAAGCTTCCACATTCTGCTTCGATTAAACGCCAAGACATGTTCACTACTCAACAAAGGTCAGTACATACTCCCACATATTTCCTTTACTACGAGAGAATTTATCTGGTATGTAGAATGGGCGACTGGGGACTTGGGGCTTTATCTGAATCGTTTTCATCCGTTCCGGTCTTAACGCACAGCTGAGGATGCTGAGCTCCGATTTATAAAAGGAAAGCACATTAAAGTGACTCCATCGGATAAACGTCAGTAAATGTTTGTACTGTTTCGATAAAAACTGTAGCAGTTATATTGTCACAAGTGGACAAAAAATCTAGAAATAAGGGTAAACTTGGAATTTTCTTGCTTCACTTCTGTATAATAAAATAGAATTCAGGAAAAACTACATCACACTTTATATCATGTAGATTACTATGTAGTTTTCTTCTTTTAAAAATGCTATAGTTACCGTATAAAATGGTTACAAAGTTACTCAGTTCAAGGATCGTTGGTATTGGGAGAAGCCTTAAGGCGCCTCTTTCCAGCGTCATCCTAAAATGACTCCTATATTATAAAGTTACTAGCTTTTGACCGCGGCTTCGCCCGTGCTATTAAGTTTACATATTTCTGGGATAAAAATGTAGCCTTTGTCACTCTACTTTGTAACTATCTCTATGCAAAAAATCACGTCGATCCATTACGCCGTTGCTGCGTGAAAGAAGGACAAACAAACAAACACACTTTCGCAGTTATGGAATTATAAATAAAATATACCGGGTGTAAATAGAGTGCTACTTTTAAATTAAACCACATATTCTACGGATCATACTGAACCACTTTTCCAAAGAAACATACCCGGGGAAACCATTAGTAGGTATTTATTGGTTGGTAATTTTAATTTAGATTAATTTTAGTTTTATAATTACGTTGAATTTGTTATTTATGAATTAATTTGGTAGACATTTTGTATAGGTATAATATATACAAGGTGACTTTTTGATCATCGTCCAAATTCATACTGGAGCCTTGGTAAGTGATCAGCATCATGAATCGATAACAATTTCTGTGAAATTCGTATAATGAAATTTCGACATCCCATAGTAATTCTGATCCTGAGTGAATCACTATGGGAAGTTAAAATTTTATTTTATGAATTTTACAAAAATCGTTATTGGTTCATGATGCTGATCACTTACCAAGGCTCAAGTATGAATTTGGACAGTGTTCACAAATTCACCTTGTATATCCGTACTCCTATTATAGCTGGGTCCGTTAGCTCATCCAGTTTAGTTTTTTGGAAGAAAGGATGCCACTTGCCACAATTGTTTATTGGACCAATATCTACCGATAAAGATCGGTAGCCTTCGGGAGCCTCTTCAATTTGGGGGGGGAGGGGGTTCAAAGATGCACTGCGCCAAGCGTCATTTAAAAAAATTTAACTGTCTGAGTTTGTCAACTACATCAAGATGGGTGTCTTTTTCAGGTAAATTAAGGACGTAGAATTCATTTCTGGCATAAAAATTTGAGATATTGTAAGTAGTTTCTTGAAAATTTTTACATACATTAAAATTTTATGAAATACTTTTTACTTTCAGGCGCCACCAAACAAAAACCTCAGGTTTTTTTAAGTAACAAAAAACACGATACGAAAGCCTATTTTATGCAGATAAATAAAAATATAAGTTTTATTGGATTTTATAGGAAAAAACCATCAAAAAAAATAAAACAATGTCGGTGAGCTCTTATTTTACTACTACTTATTAACTAACCTGATAAAAGTATGAATGAATGAATGAATGAATAAATGAATGAATTGACACTTTATTGTACACAAAAGACATAAAAGAAAACAGAGAATTGAAAACATAATTTTGTACAAAGGCGGACTTATCACTTAAAGCGATTTCTTCCAGCCAACCTTAGTATATTTTATTATTAAAAGTTAGTATTAAAAGTATATTTATGGCAAGTGTATTTATAAAAGTATATATATGCATAAAAACTATAAACACGTAAAAAATGGTCTATGGTCTATGGTTCTAAAAGAGTATTAACTATTTAATTATCATTTTCATTTTTTGCAGCCTCTACCGCAGTGGTACAATTCGGTACATGTTAAATTTATTTTAGCACAGTTGCATCTTTTTTGCATCCTACTTTGCATTGACACCTTATTTTCTCGAGGCAAATGCTGTCCGCAGCTGGGTTGTCAGACCAGTGGGGTATCTATTGGCTAATTTTCTGCTTCCAGCCCCAATCGGGGGGACTAGGCAGAATTTGTTGTAGCACTAAAGCCTGGCCCCACTCATGAACTCCCTGGCAAGCTGCGCGTAAAATATGCTGACAAAGGGCCGCTTCTGTTGGTGGTAAATTTTCAATTTGCCGATCTGTTTTTGTAAAAAGATATTTACGGCAATGATTGATAGTCGTGCAGGCACAGGGACTTGATCTGAAAAAGTTCATGTAATATGAATTTTCGCTACGATGAATTTAACTTTATATTAATGTTTTAGTTAGTACTCAGTAATTGGCTAACATACCTATCATACATGGCTATGACAAACTTATGTAGCGCAATCTCTGCCTCATTTATATTGCCATCTTTAAGATCCTTAAACCCTTTAGTGGCAAAAAAGAATGAATTCCATGCTTAAAAAGTACTTTTCTTTCCCCTGCCGTTAAAAGACGATACTGTATCCCATCCACTAAGTTCGTGGAACACAGGCAAGACCTCCGCTCTTTCAGGACCTTTAAACAAAATAAATTGTCTTATACGCAATCTCTGCCTCATTTATATTGCCATCTTTAAGATCC
The DNA here is from genome assembly GCA_934047225.1 of Ypsolopha sequella. NCBI lineage: Eukaryota > Metazoa > Arthropoda > Insecta > Lepidoptera > Ypsolophidae > Ypsolopha > Ypsolopha sequella. Next base: position 5,707,884 of record OW203998.1, on the reverse strand, counting down.
TTAAACCCTTTAGTGGCAAAAAAGAATGAATTCCATGCTTAAAAAGTACTTTTCTTTCCCCTGCCGTTAAAAGACGATACTGTATCCCATCCACTAAGTTCGTGGAACACAGGCAAGACCTCCGCTCTTTCAGGACCTTTAAACAAAATAAATTGTCTTATACACACTCACGCTATTAAACTGATTATTTATATATTATACATTCTTGACTATTAAAAGAAACGCTCATACCATCCCTAGAGCTGATTCAATCTAGAGGCATGCCAAAAAATTGTGCTTTTTCCCCGTTACCATATGAACCCATAATACCTCTAATCTTGGCAATTTCAGTACACATGCCAGAGCGATAACTACCACATCGGTGTTTGCTGTGCATTAACTTCGTATGACCCTGGTCTACTGTATCCGCCAAGTGAACCATCATTCGCGTGTCAGACGCTTCAAGTTAAATGGCTCCAATTTTGGCAGTTCACGAGCAACATTGGAAAGAACAGATTACCCTTCGCTACATCAATTTCTTTATTGATGGGCAAGTCCATCGGGTGATATTTGAACGACAGGAGTCCAAACAGCTCTTCTTTATTCGTGTCATCCTGGAGAAAACATTACGCGCAGTTTGCCAGGGAGTTCATGAGTGGGGCCAGGCTTTAGTGCTGCAACAAATTCTGCCTGGTCCCCCCGATTGGGGCTGGAAGCAGAAAAATAGCCAATAGATACCCCATTGGTCTGACAACCCAGCTGCGGACAGCATTTGCCTCGAGATAACAAGGTGTCAATGCAAAGTAGGATGCAAAAAAGATGCAACTGTGCTAAAATAAATTTAACCCCCACTTCATTCTGGACTCATCTGGGTCTAGAATACCCTCAAATACCAAAAGTCTAGCTAAATCAACGTACAGCGTGCAGCCACCGTGCCTCGAGTATCTACGTTTCATCAACCCCTTTTTCTAACCCAGACAACTGCAATATTATATTTTACACACACACCCACACACTTTACTATATTATCCGATAATTACATAATCATTTATCTAATTAAAAATATAACGTCGCGCGCAACTTACGAAGCTATGAAAGTGTTATTCGTTAAACGTCTTACGGAATGTCGAATCAAAAGTGGTTTTACATAGTGATTTCGTCATTAATGTGTTTCGTTTTCCCTTGGATTTTCAATGGCAATAATAGCCTTGAACTATAGCTGAGTTCCAGAAAACAGCTAAATCGTATCATTTAACAAATACCTAGTACATTAGTTTTTCTTGAATACTTTATTTTCCTTTGTTGAATTATGATATACATTGTTTTGAGCATAACCGTTTTGTAACATAACGTCCTAATCTACTAGACGATCACACAAATAAATCACGGCCAATGATTTAATTTGTAATTAATAAATCGATGTACTCCTCAAGTATGTCATAATAACGTAGGAGATGTAGAGAGGTATATATGCATTACTATAACCTCATTATACGGATTGTACCGCTTCCAGCGGTCATCTTTTAATTATTAAATAAATACATACTAAGTACTGTAAGTACATATGACTGTACATAACACATATGTATATACATCTATAAGCAGGATATTTATTTCTCTTACAGAAGATAGGACTAGTCCAGAACCTATTTGTTAAAGATTGGTACTCGTGACCAGGAACACAATTGTCTTCTTACAGCAGTACTTACTTACTTCACACCTAGAACTATTTGTTATAGATGGTAGAAGCTGCAAAAAATGAAAATGATAATTGAATAGTTAATACTCTTTTAGAACCATAGAAAAGCATTTTTTACGTGTTTATAGTTTTTATGCATATATATACTTTTATAAATACACTATACATAGATATACTTTTATCAGGTTAGTTAATAAGTAGTAGTAAAATAAGAGCTCACCGACATTATTTTATTTTTTTTTATGGTTTTTTCCTTTTAAAATCCAATAAAACTTATATTTTTATTTATCTGCATAAAATAGGCTTTCGTAACGTATTTTTTGTTACTTAAAAAAACCTGAGGTTTTTTTTTGGTGGCGCCTGAAGGTAAAAAGTATTTCATAAAATTTTAATGTATGTAAAAATTTTCAAGAAATTACTTAAAATATCACAATTTTTTATGTCAGAAATGAATTCTACGTCCTTAATTTACCTGAAAAAGACACCCATCTTGATGTAGTTGACAAACTCAGACAGTTAAATTTTTTTAAATGACGCTTGGCGCAGTGCATCTTTGAACCCCCTCCCCCCCCCCAAATTGAAGAGGCTCCCGAAGGCTACCGATCTTTATCGGTAGATATTGGTCCAATAAACAATTGTGGCAAGTGGCATCCTTTCTTCCGGAAAACTAAACTGATGCCTTTTTTGGGGTCTAACAGTCTAAGCTATTATAAATGCGAAAGTGTGTTTGTTGGTTTGACCTTCTTTCACCCAGCAACGGAGCAACGGATCGACGTGATTTTTTGCATAGAGATAGTTTATGAACCGGAGAGTGACATAGGCTACTTTTCATCCCGGGAAAATGCTAGCGAAATCAGCTGCTGGCGAAGCCGCTGGCAAAAGCTAGTATATTATATATCATATAAAAATCAGTTTTTGCTTACAGTCCATTTGCATACTTATACTTTTTAGCTTGAAGCCATTTTTTGAACGTTATAGTTATTTCTTGTGCTTGCTTTACATTAAGACTAGTTATTAGTAGAGTAACTTGCGTAACTATTTATTTAACTAGTCTTCTTTTATCGCTTTTGAGTTTTAATTGTCTACATATCCGGCTAAATTTTCAGTACCATCTTGGCATCTTGCAATAGTTTACATTTTAACAAAACTTATTAACCCTTGCACTCACATACCAGGAGATTTGCCTCATTACTCTAACTGTTCGTGTTCAGATGTCTCCACGTGTCCACCCACTTATTTCACTATGTTACAAACTATGTTACTACAAAAGGGTGTGTAAACGATGTTTAACTTTAGACAGTGTTTAAATCTGTTGCTGTCACTTTTTCAAATATAAAACAAAAGGCGACAACAACACATTTAAACACTGTCTAAAGTTAAACACCATTTTGTGGTAACACCGACAAACTATAAGTACGGCACACATACTCATATATCTCACGCACATTAATAGTACACATGCAAAAAGAGGGCGGCATCAAACTGTAGCCATGGACAACACAACACATCACAACTCTATTGATATTGGTTCTGGCATGAGGCCTACTTTTGGCCTCATTCGTTATCAAGCGCCACGCCCCCTTACCATATCTTGCACTCGATATCCTAATATACCCGTTTAAACTAGACATACCAGATAATATATGTAAAGAATGAGTATCTTTACATAAGAAATTACATAATTTGGATTTGTCATTCCCAAAAAAAATGCAGAAACGTTCGTACTGAACATTGCTAAGTTTCTTGCCCGTTCTTCTTAGCAAGACTAATCGAATGGGTGGAAGTAGGCATGTATTTATATATGTAACCTATTACTATGTAGTATATAGGATGGGATTTGGTCGGCCGCCTGGATTCGTGCTGGGGGCTCGGTTGGTGATCATTGAACCTTGTTCCTGGTCCCTGGCCGGGTCGGGTATAATATATATTTTACCTAAAATTTTAATCGTATATATATTGCTACATAAATTAAATAAACATTTAATCTAGTTCATGTAACATTTATTATTTTATTATATGTATTTTTATAAGATTAAATTTTGACTTGTGAAACGTGTATCATATATACCTACTTTGCAAAATACACTATTTGAATTTGAATTTGAATTAAGTAGATATTTCTCTAACAACAGTATTAACCCGCCCCTGGTGACGTGTATTTGACTTACATCGTTGGTGACTCCGGTCACAAAATAGATACTACCAGAAGGCCGACTCAACGACGACAACGGAGCGAAAACAGACGCACACATACATAGACGCGTGCGAAGGATGATCTCGGCAGAATTTTGTTTTGGCATTCACCCGAGTATCTCCGAGATCGTCTACGTATGCGTCTATGTGTGCGTGCGCCTGTTTTCACTAGTTATGCGGAGTAAACATTCTGTAAGTTGTTATTTTGTGCCCCGGTCTCACGCACCGGGGCTTTTGACTACGAGTTTTTCTATAATTTACCGTTCATGCTACTTTTCATTGGAAAGATTACAAAATTAGATAGATTTTTGTCAATAAAACATAGGTATTTCATAAATTAAATCTTATTTATTAACATTAAACAATATTAACATTATATCATTGCAATATAGAAACGCAGAAATAAAAGTAAATCTGGATGTGAGGAGCTCAAGATTAACTTTTCTTTCTGCGTTTCTATACTGCAATCATATAATGTTAATTTATATCTCCTTGCGATGGATAAATCGCCAAGTGTTCAAACATGGAAATTTATTTCTGTCATAGTTTAGACAATATCTTTGAATGCATTCAAATTATTTAAAGTATTTTTACAAAAAAATTTTAAACTAATAGAGGTCGCAACAATCTTAAATATTTAACGATGAAATCAGCCTTAGTCAGTCTTATGACATTGGAAACATAAATTAAAGAAACATAAATCGTAGCACACCTACAAAAAAAATATATATAATACTAAAATCACTCGTATTCAACAGCCAAACAACTCGAACATGTAGGTACTACGTGCTCAAGGCATACATATTTTTTTTTATTTATGGTAAGAGAGCGGTAGGGGGCGTGGAGTAAGGCAGCTACTCGAAATCGCAATGTAATTCGATGAACTGTGAAAAAAATATTAAATTTTTTTGAACTACCCGGTCCCACAGACATATACGTCACCAGAGGTGGGTTAAGAGAGCTCTGAACCGCAAGCAAAAGATATAAAAGCGATCCATTATCAATAGCCTTTCCATTTAATTAAATTTGCCCGTTTACTTTTAATTTTCTCTTTTCTCTTAAATAATTAAAGCATTTTCTTTTGCTTAATTTTACCAGAACAAGACCGCGTCTATGGTCAAGCGGTTCGAGTACTCGACTAGCAACCTGGAGGTCGTGGGTTCAAATCCTGTTGGGGCACGTTTGTGTTCGGTTTGCGTGCTTGGGAAGGCACGTTTTAATCGTCGTTTCTCTCGGTTCGTAACAATATATTAAGAAATAATTATTAAGGCCAAAATAGAAAACTAACTTTTAGCTAAGAAAACTTTTAGCTTTTTTGTTAAAAGTTTTCTAAATGCATAATAGTACATTGTTCACCGAGGGAAGAAAGGGTAAGATTACCAACGAGGGTGTTTCGCCAAGGGCCTCAATACACACGGGTTGGGAATCGCACTTTCTCCCGAGTGATACATAGTGCTTTATACTACACCTGCGAGGAAATAGTATAATTTTACTTTTAATCAAGATACAATAAAAAAACCGACTGACTGGCGTGCGATTGTCACTTTTTATTTCCTTCTTATTTTTTATTATGTACAGGAAAAGCAAGTGGCCAGTATGATTTTTCGAGTTTTATGTACGAGTTCGCAAAATAATACTGGCCACTTGGCCACTTGCTCATTCTTTATGTTATTTAAAAAAAAACAGCACGTTAACAATGGATTTGCATATACTTTTTCTGCCCGCTCAAGCACGTTAACAATGAATTTTCATACACTTTTTCCGCCCGCATATTTGTATGACAGTAATGACGTATTTTCTGCATCGTTTTCAAAAAAGTAAGAAGGTACTTTCCGTGCAGGTGTAGTATGAATATATTTTTTCTACTAACTTTATGAAAAAGTTCCATTTAATACCCGAAATTAGTTTTGAAAATTGAACTTTCCGGGCCCTGTTGCGGAATGACTATCGTCAGTTTGAAATATCGTATTGAAATTTCATTTTTCTACTACCTTTATGAAAAAGTTCCATTTAATACTCGAAATTAGTTTTGAAAATCGAACTTTCCGGGCCCTGTTGCGGAATGACTATCAGGTCAGTTTGAAATATCGTATTGAAATTTCATTTATTGCAAAATTAGGTTCTTTTTGACGTTTCTCTTCATTTCATGCTAAATTAGGTTCTTTTTGACGTCCTTAGTTTGTCTTTACAACCAAAATTCCCTGCGTTCTGATTCACGACATAATCGATTATATCGTGATACTGGCCACAAATAAAAGCCGCCGGTTGAAGTCTGAAAAAAAAGGTAAAAACCGCACCGCGCTTTTTAAAGTCATAAAATACATTAAATTTGAAGGGATAAATTAAATATTTAAATTCATAAATCAGGTAGTAGAAAAAGTATCGTTCGCAACGAGTAAAAGTGGGTTTTCTTACCCTCGGAATGTAAGCTTTTGACGTTCGCCTTCGGCTCACGTCGAAACTAGCTTCATTCCTTGGGTAAGAAATTCCGCCATTTTGTACTCGTCACAAAAATTACTATTTAATCATATTACAATAGCTATAAAATAATTGGTTTTTCCACAGTCGTGATACCAGCCGTAAATTCCTAAAATAATCTAACATCACGCTTATGGAAAGTTCGATTATTTTGAAGATACCATAATATCATTAAAAATATGTTTATGCATTAACTTTAAAGAATAAATTGTCTTAGCTAAAAGTTGTATTTTGGCCGTTATAATTATTTCTTAATATTTTGTTACAAAACCGGAGAAACTACCCTTAAGCTGTGGGTCCAATTTGTGCTTTAGAGCTCCCACTCATCAAGCTGGGACGTAATACTCGTCGATGAAACGTGGGTGTACTAGTATAGACTGTGAATCGCATTTCACAATTCACACCCGGAAACCTTTCTGACCCCCCTCGGAGATCCATATCGTAACGATGTTATATGTTTTTATTGCGAAATCCATCGCTTTGAATTCTCTAACGCAAGGCCGGCCAAACCCAGGCACGCGGGCCACGAAGTGTCCCGCCAAGGCATTTGAATTTGCCCCCCAGCACTTCGGTCGGCCGGCTAGCCGACAAATTACTATCAGGAAAACCACAGCTCACATAAATAAAAAGAAATATGTTATTTAATTTCATTGACAAATAAAGTAAATTAAAGCATATTTTGTCTTTTTTGTGTATAAATTACCTTATGAGTATGGTAGTAGTAGTGGCCCGGCACCGCCACAGTCTAAGAAATTTTGCTCACCTGGAATAGTACATTGTTCACCGAGGGAAGAAAGGGGAAGATTACCAACGAGGGTGTAGTTTGAGGCCCGAGGCGAAGCCAAGGGCCTCAATACACACGAGTTGGGAATCGCACTTTCTCCCGAGTGATACATAGTGCTTTATACTACACCTGCGAGGAAATAGTATGATTTTACTTTTAATCAAGATACGATAAAAGAAACCGACTGACTCACGTGCGATTGTCACTTTTTATTTCCTTCTTATTTTTTATTATGTGCAGGAAAAGCAAGTGGCCAGTATCATTTTTCGAGTTTTATGTACGAGTTCGCAAAATAATACTGGCCACTTGGCCACTTGCTCATTCTTTACGTTATTTAAAAAAAAAAACAGCACGTTAACAATGGATTTGCATATACTTTTTCTGCCCGCTCAAGCACGTTAACAATGAATTTTCATACACTTTTGCCGCCCGCATATTTGTATGACAGTAATGACGTATTTTCTGCATCGTTTTCAACAAAGAAAGAAGGTACTTTCCGAGCAGGTGTAGTATAAAATATATTGGCCAGCCTTGCTCTAACGATAATTGAATTAACGATGTATTGAATTTTGTCTAAATCTATTTATCCAAGTACGCACATCAGCGTTCATCAGAGTTTGGTATTTACTTTATGAAACCGAATACAAATTGATTGAAATAGACTTTGCGAAGTCCTTCATCAACTTATGAATTGCAAATTACATTAACTTTTTTAGGTCAATGTATGTATATGCGTAACTTTATGATACTACCAGCTTTTGCCCACGTTGATTAAGTTTCTGTGTACTCCTATCGAATCTGTCGATATATTCTTCGGACCATTAATTTTATAGAACGTATTTGACCTGAATCTGGTTTGGAGGGTTTTTAATTCTCGTGATCTTTCATTTGTTATTTGTTTACTACTATTATTAAAACAATTAAAAAAATTTAAAAAATATATTACTCGATATATTTCGGCCTTCGGTATGGGGCCGTCATCAGTCGAATGTAAAAAAAAAATGTGACGTATAATTTAGGTATCATAATAAAAAAATAAAAAGTAAAAGTGACACTTGTAAACAATTTTAGTTTTAAACTATTTTCTAAAAAATAATAAAGTAGGTTTCTCTAAAAAAGATGTTGGTTATTTTTGATATTATTTAATCACTGCTCTTCTTGGATGATCGATGATGGTGGTTAGGTGGTTGTGTGATGTTGTTGGTGTTTTTACTTGAAATTTTGAGAAATTTTGAGTCTAATTCGTCGGTCGGTCGGGTCATGTCTGTCAGTGCTGTCTGTTGAGTCCAGGTCCATAATGAGCACCAAGTGACCAGATATATGACGTCTCCCAGGTTCTAAGGTCTATGTCAGTTAATGGTGGAGTGAATGATTTAATGATTCGAACGGAGAAGCAGTCGTTGAAGGTGACGTTGTGTAAGCGTGTGTGTGGGAATGGGTAGGACGTTGTTTTGTATAGTTGATGTATGTCTGTGGTTGTTCATCCGGATGTGTAAGGCGTTTCTGGTTTCACCTACGTAGAATGCCGGGCAATGTCGGCATTCTAGTAGGTAAATACAATTTTTGGTTGTACATGTTGTGTTGGGTTGTGTTTTGTAGGTGCTGGTAGTGTGGTGAGTATTGATATGTGTAGAAATGTTAATCATGGTGCATGTTTTGCAGCGTGGCCGTCGGCAAGGGGATGTTCCAGGAGATGAGTTGCTGGGGTTGTTGGGGATGGTGAGTTGTTGTGTCTTGTTGAGTGTGCATTTAAGGTTTCGGTTCTGTCTATAACATATCTGAAGAGTATTAGGTAGTAGGTGTTTTGTTTCGTCGCTTTGTCGAAGGATGGGTAAGGAGTCTTTGATCAGTGTTTTGAGTTTATGACTGCCGTGAAAATATGTGGTGATGAGTCGTGTTTGGTTGGTTGGTTTTGCATGTCTGTTGTTTCTATGGAATCTTGGTCTTTGGTGTAGGTGTTTTTGTAGGAACTGGTTTGGGTAGTTTCTGTTGAGAAGTGCTTTGTGAATTGTGTTATGATAGTTGTTTAGTGAATTTGTGTTGTTGCAGATCCGACGGCCACGGAGTGAAAGAGAATACGGAATGGATTTTTTAATATGTGCCGGATGACAGCTGTGGAAGTCTAGATATTGCATTATAGGTTCATGAGATATTGTAGTTTGTGGAGATATGGTTGTTGTTATTTATGGTTAATTCTACGTCGAGAAATGTGATTTTTTCAGATGAAATTTCGTGGGTGAATTTTAATGAAATATGATTGTTTAGGCGGTTTGAAAAGTCAGTCAGGGTGTTTCTGTTATGTGGCCAGATCATAAAAATATCGTCTATGAATCTCCTCCATACGAGGGGTTTGAGAGGCTCTGTGGCTAAGAAGGTTGACTCGATGCTTGCCATGAAGATGTTAGCATAGCTGGGAGCCATCCGAGTTCCCATAGCTGTTCCTTTTATTTGATGATAGAATTGATTTTCAAAGCAGAAGAAGTTGTTTTTGAGGATTATGTCTGAAAGTGTGATGATGAAGTCGGTAGATGGTTGATGGGGCACAGGGCGGTTGTTTAAATGGGTGCAAAGAGATGAAAGGCCTGTGTCATGAGGGATGTTTGTGTATAATGAGATGACATCAATGGTGACGAGAAGTAAGTCAATGTTGGTGGGCAGTTGAAGAGAATTTATTATTTCAAGAAAATGGTTTGTGTCTTTGATGTATGATGGAAGTTGTTTTACTAAGGGTTGAAGGTGATAGTCTACATAAGCGGAAATGCGTTCGGTGGGTGAGTCATATGATGCTACGATGGGTCGACCTGGATTGTTAGTTTTATGAATTTTAGGCAGCATGTAAAAATGGGGAGTCCTCGGATGGTTGGGGAGCATGAGTGCCATGTCAGCCTCAGATAGACCTTCTGTTTCTCCCCTCGTATGGAGGATATTTCGGATAATGTCTACAATCTGGTCACACGGGTCACTTGGTGCAGGTTTGTAAAAAGTTGTATCAGTCAGTTGTCTCAGTCCTTCATTTGTATAGTCCAATTTGTTCATTACAACCGTGGCCGAACCTTTGTCTGCTGGTAATATTATAATATCTGGATTATTTGTGTTATTTGTTATTCTGCTACGAAATTCTTGAATAATATACCTCCACCGATGCGTAGCTATCCACATTAAATTGTTTTAAGTCGAGATATAAAAAATACTTTTCAATGCATGTGCTCGTAAAGGCCCACTTTTTATGCATCAAAACCGAACAGAAAGTCGATTATTTTGCCCTAGGGCTTTATTATTATTTTTTTTTATTTATTCACAATGGTTGGCTAACCTGCAGCCTTTCCTGTGTGCCATAAATGTCATACTTTTTTCCACTGTTTAACGGCTCTGGATACAGTCCTTTTGAGCCAATTACAATTTTAAGTTCACAAAATTATATTTATTTTATTTCCTCACACTATGCGTTGAAAAACGTAGTATGACTAAACGTAGTACTCGCTACGCTCGTGTTTTAAATCGTCCTCGTAATTTATTCCTTTGCGCCCTTGTAGCATAAACTACTATTACAGATTTAACTTCCTGTTCTTTATAATATTATCTTTTTTATTTCTGTTTTTCTATAAACATTACTGTGCAATAAAAATATATTATAGTCCGATTTTTGTAACTAAGATATTAAGTTTTCTGCTATTAATGTTGCATGCTAAATAACGTTACCCTGCGAGGTGTTCAGCGTCGCGCTACAGACCAGCGTCGCGCTACAGAATGGTGCTATGACACATGCTGAGTGGAGGCCTTTTGGGTGTCACTCTTGTTTGTTTATTAATTATGTTGCATTTTTGTTGTGCGACACCAACAAAGCTTTTTCTATTCTATTCTATTCTATTATATTATATTTGATCTCCAGGTAAAATCTATTGGCATGGCCAAAGACCGAGGTTCATTTCCGACCGAAGTTATTTTTTGATAACTGATTTGATTGTACAGCATTTTTGAAACGTAACAGTTATTCTCTGAATTGATTCTGTGCTAAAGTGTCTTTGGTAAGGCCGTGCGATCGCTAGGTAAAGTTTTTATTGCGAGTAAAAAGCGGGTGTCTAAAGTGTGGAAATTGCATTTCACAATTCACACTTGGGATCACCTCGGTCTGGGTCCTCGATTCATGTCGTTACGATGATTTTTTCATGGTTTTCTTTTTTGTTTAATAATTAAATTAAAATACTGATTCTTTTTGTACGTTGCATTGGTTACTTAATAAATATATATTTTTTTAATTGATGTGTGTTTGTATACGTACAACGTACGTTTTTTTGCGTCAGTCTTCTTTTGAAATATTTTTTTTTCTTATGAGATGAAAAGTAGCCTATGTCTAGAACATTTATTTTGCAAAGGATACTGGAGATTTGGTAAGTAGTCAGAAACAAGGTTCAATTATCTTTTTTTCAAAAAAAGAAAAAAATATTTTTTAGAACAACCCCGCGTAATTTGTATAGAAAGCCAAAATTATATTTCGTGTTTCTCACACAAAGGGTCATTGAACGTTGGTTTTGACCACTTACTGAATGTCCAGAATAAATTTGGCTGTATCATGCAAAGTATTGCAAAATCACCTTAATTAATCAACCTTAATCAATCAATCAAGTGAAATTTAATCAACTACCCGAATACCTAAGCAGTGTAAGTAGGTGATAGATACCACAAATGCGAAGTGACCTGCCATTATTTTATGGAAAATTATTACTCGGGCGAATATAAATATAATTAGTGACTTCAAGTGTCCAGAATAAATGCCAAAGCGTGTTACTAAAAATACTGAGTGGGCGAATTTAATGTATGAAATCCAAAATATTTCACCAAAAGTCAAATAATAGGCGCAACGACGAGCGAAGCGAAGAGGAGCGTGTTAGGTTTACATGTGAAATAAAATAAAGAGCCGAATGAAGCGGAGCGGAGCGAGGCGACGTCCCTAGTTTATGTCACTGTACTGAGAATTATTCAACTCAACTCAAATTTGTGTTTTCAAGTCGGCGTTTTCAACATTTTTATTCGCCAACAGTATTACTCCCACTTAGTTATTTAGTACGGTAGCTGCCATACATTACAACTTCTACAATGGAAAACTTACATGTAGCCTGTGCAACCGCACTTTCATAAACAAGATAGGCTACATAAGTCACATGAGGGCACAGGGTTGGTGGATATTCGCTCCGCCGAATTCGTCCCGTTTTCTATTTTTGGGAAAATTCGACCCGCTTGCCTCGACCAGGGTAAATTCGTCCCGCAACCCATAAGATACATAACCGTTAGGTATTTAACAATATTATTGCTTCTCGATAGTACAGTGGGAGTAAAAAGTGAAATCAGAACAAAATAAAAGTAAATTTGCAATCATAAGACTGTTTATTAAAAATAATAAATAAATACAAATCAACAAAATATGTAGACATACTAAATATATAACAACTGCTAAATATAGTTTTTTAAATAATCTCAAAATTATTATCATATAAAAAAAGTTGGTACTCATTGTTTAAATAAAAAATATTAATGAAAAATAAAAAATAATCATGTTAGTAGTCCCTTCCTACTACATAATCATTAAACTTTACAAAATTAATATTCCTCTTCACTTTTAAGAGTGATAGTACTCTTATATAAAATAAATATAAATTTAGGTATAAGATCCATTGTTAAGACGAAGAGAACGAATCGACACCCAAAAAGAGGACGAATTTTCACTTACAGTATATATTTTTTGAAGCGGAACGAATTTACACCAAAAATAAATACTTATCGGGACGAATTTTCTCGGGACGAATTTCTGGGGAGCGAATAGCCACCGACCCAGGGCACGTGACCGACGCTCTCCACAGCCGCAACAATCGCCGTGACCGAACTCGGTCGGATGAATCATCATCATCATCATTTAGTACGGTATATTCAGAATTTTTGACGCCTTAAATTTGAATTTATATTCGCTCGTTTAAATACTACCCTTACTTTATCTAATGCACCTGTAGCTTCACATGTGTAGTCTTTATCCTCTACTGAACCTCGTGGTTGATTAAATTGCATCCATTATAGTATAGCTGCTTCCTACGATGCACCCAGGAACGTGGCTCCCAATTCGTCTTCATCTGAAATTACAATTCCTGTCTCATCTTTATTATTAGGTCTTTACATATGAAATTGCCGTTTTCTGTAGAGAATTTAAAGGAAACTCAACTTTCAGTATTCACATTTTTGATTTTTTTTTAGGAATGACAAATCAAAATAATGTAGTTTCTTTTGTACAACACGAAGCTAACAGCAACATTAATTTAATTTTTGAAAAGTGTCAGCTGTTAAAAAAATATTACGAACCTTAGCATGGAAATGGATGGCATTTAGGATAAACTGTTTTTGAAAATTTTATTTTGGTTTACAAACTGACAATAAAAACAAAATTTAACACGTAGATGTAAAATATTTCAACTTTCAAATAAAAAACAAATAATGGAAATAGCAATTGAATTACAGGAATTATGAACTCATGAATCTGTAACAAAATTTCGGCAATTTCATATGTAAAGACCTATTATTAACCCATACGTCACCAGTGACGCGTATAAGTGTTCACAAAACGAAAAAACGGGATCGTAGCACTTGCTACACCGTAGCAAAATTATAGGATCGAAGCACTTGCTACATCGTAGCAAAACTATGGGATCGTAGCGCTTGCTATACCGTAGCAAAAGGTAGATGCGATCGCGTTAAGAACCCACTGTCCCCTTCTTATTTACGTGATCGCTTTCAGTACTGTCTTCTCCAGCCTCAACATTCGCCTCTCCGAATCCAAAAAAAAAAAAAAAATCTTTAAAAATTCTTACATAATCAAGAATTTTCTACGGGACCCCGTGTTAATTACAAGAACTGAAGTATAACACAGTATTCGCGACTGCTTTGCTGTCATTTCTAGTAAATATGTAAGTTTTATACATATGTATGTATGTGTATTGATTATGTTTGTATTATTTTGTTAGGGTATCGTATTCTACATACATATTTATTTATTGATTTTGTGCATTTTGCATAAACTAATAAAGATAATTTATTTTACTTTCTTTATTGGTAAACAAACAGCTTATTTATTATTACATTATTATTTGATAACATCTGATAGCTAATATAAACCCAAACAGTTTCCACTAATAAAAAATGTACATATAAAAAACATGACATACAAAAAAACAACAAGCAATATTTAAAAATAAAACCTCTTATATATTAATACTTAATAAGGTAATTTGCGGTATATTTAAAGTAAGTATATTATTATATGTTGCACGTTATATGTTGAAACAAATTTTAGAATTTAAGGGTACAAAAAAATATAAAAACATAATAGTAGTTTATGCTACTAGGGCGAAAAGGAATAAATTACGAGGACGATTTAAAACACGAGGGTAGCGAGTGTTTTAAACGTAACCGAGTAATTTATTGCTTTTACGCCCGTGTATCATACTACGTTTTTCAATGCATAGTGTGAGGAAATGAAAATAAATATAATCTTGTGATCTTTAAATTATATCTGGCTCAAAAGGATTGTATCCAGAGCCGTTAAACAGTGGAAAAAAAGTATAACATCTATGGTACACAGGAAAGGCTGCAGGTTAGCCAACCATTGTAAATAAATTAAAAAAATAATAATAATAAAGCCCTAGGGCAAAATAATCGACTTTTTGTTCGATTTTGATGCATAAAAAGTGGGCCTTTACGAGCACATGCATTGAAAAAATATTTTATAAAATATGTAAGCTAAAACAAGAAAAAAAAACAATGATGATACTGCCTAAAATATTTCCACAAAGGTATTATATAACTCACTATTAAATCGACCCAAAGAAAGATGCAAAAAGTCTAAGTCATTTAAATCCTTATTGTAACAATCACAGGGACACCTGACGCTAGAACATCAATAACACCAGGTTTTCAAGGGTTCATTGGAAGAAAATAAGTCTCTCCTCATATTGAAGAAAATATATTTGATTTATCGATCTTTTATCTAGAGATTCCACCTATAAACAATGTATTAAGATTTATACATTTGTCAAAAAAAATAAGTTTTCCACCCTCTTTTTTTTGGTTTTCAAACGTTCGTTTCAAAGACGCGGTTAAGAGATCAACATGTTTTTTTTTTATAATATAGGCAATAGAAATATGAAGGGATGTTACCTAAATCCAATATTTTTTTTCCTACAAAATATTTCAGTATTAGCTAAAACACAAACCAATTTGTTGTTTCGCTGCGTGATCACTAGTACTACGCGTCCAAGAATAAGAGGCCAAAGAGCCAACATATAATCGCCTCTTTGAAAAGCAAATAAGGTCTTTGCCATTACGGGTAATAAAAAAGTTGCTAGGGTAAGCCATCCTCTTAAGGTTATTATATCTTTCGTAACACAAAAAGTTTATATATTTTGTAGTAATATCACTCTTCTCCACTTAGATTTGCCGGAACTTTTGAGAGATAACATCGCAAATGTAAACGTACCTTTTCATTTATAATTTTTTGTTACTATTTTTGCTGTGTGTGTACAATTAATAACGTCTATAAGCCCATATCAAATACCATCTGCAACCATCAGTGAAAGATTAATCATCCCGTTAGACACGGACCATTTCTTCCAAACAATTTAATCGCGAACCAATACCTATTTCCCTTTTCTCTGTTATTATTGTAACACTTAGGTACTATATATATATATTTTTATATATTTTGAATCAGCCAGATTTTCGTTGTGGTTACTCTTTGTTTGATGTATGTAAACGAATAACCATAGCTTAGATCCCCCGTAAATTTTCTTCATATAGAAATTTACTTTCTGATAAGATGTCACCTCGTTCGTAAAGGATGATGCAAATTTTGGTACCCTCCTCCAATATATATGTGTGATACATTGTTAGATAGCTCTTTTTGATTTGAATATAAGTTAAGTTACTAAAGTGCCTAGTTCCAAATCCCAGTCCGTTCAGAGTAAAATGGTACTGAACATGTAAGTTATGGCAATAGCCATCTAAGTTTTTTATATTTCATGACTTGCTAGGCTTTTTTTGTGCATAAATAGGCTTCACATGGTACACGGTAACCGAATTTTGGGTGAATTCACCCCTTCCTTCCCTCCCGTTCCTCCACTGTTGGTAACCGGGTAGACGGGTAAGTGTGTAAGCGCAGGGACACATTCGTTTGTTTGTTTTTTATATGACTAAATGTCATTATTGTGTTTTATTTTATTATTATTTGCCAAAAATAACAAAAATCAATGTCCAGCCACTTAAAACCGGCCGAGGCAAGCAGTGCTTAGCTATTGATTAGTAGTGCTTTCAGTTAGTGCCAGAAGTACATTAAAAATTATACATTTATACAAATAAAACTATTAAACTCTACGATTTCAACTTAGATCTTAGTAACAATCCTATAATACTCAAGGCTATATTACTCCGATCGGACTAACAATCTAGACAAAGTGCCATCACAATTCTTGTTTTCAATTTTCTATTGGAGTGGGTACCAGAGTCCATACAGTTCCTGGCATCATCCTTTCTAACAACCCGCCAAATACTTTTCTCTGCACCCGTAAATGAACTACTCATTTCTTTAAAAGACGAAAATACTTGTGTCGATTCGGCGCAATACAACTGACACGACTAACCTTATTTTGAGCGTCCCGTCTTTGTCTTTTCGATACAGAAAGAAAAGGACAGAACATTTAAATTAAGTTTAGTCCTGTCAATTAAGTCAAGTTGTGTTGCGCCGAATCGGTGTTACTGTCTACTATTACGGAGAATGTCTGTGTTGAGTTGAAATACATTTTTTTTGTATATTTAAACGAGCACATAGCAGTCCAACACAAACTTTTATGTCTGTGGTAACGTTGTTCACAACATCACATAACATAACATAATACATACATAAATCACTACATAGTATAAAACAAAGTCGCTTCTCGCTGTCTGTCTGTCCCTATGTATGCTTAAGAGGATGGCATACCCTAGCAACTTTTTTTACTACCCGTCCAGCACAATAAGTCTAATGGCAAAGCCCTTATTTGCTTTTCATAGAGGCGATTATTTGTTGGCTCTTTAGCCTCTTGTTCTTGGACGCGTAATACTAGTGATCACGCAGCGAAACAACAAATTGGTGGGTTTTTAGCTAATACTGAAATATTTTGTAGGGAAAAAAATATTGGATTTAGGTAACATCCCTTCATATTTCTATTGCCTATTTAATAAAAAAAAACAAGTTGATCTCTTAACCGCGTCTTTGAAACGAACGTTTAAAAACAAAAAAAAAGAGGGTGGATTTTTTTTTTTTTTTTGACAATGGTATAAATCTTAAAACATTGTTTATAGGTGGAATCCCTAGATAAAAGATCGATAAATCAAATATATTTTCTTCAATACGAGGAGAGACCTAGTTTCTTCCAATGAACCCTTGAAAACCTGGTGTTGTTGATCTTCTAGCGTCAGGCATTCCGTTAAATGTTTAAAACTACGCAACGGATTTTGATGCGGTTTTTTTTAATAGATAGAGTGGTTCAAGAGGAAGGTTTATAATGTATAGGTATAATACATGTCCGTGCAAAGCCGGGGTGGGCCGCTAGTAACATAATAATCTGGCTTTATTCATGTTCTAAGCTTGGTCGAATTTACTGACCGTAATACAATAATTAAATCAGGCATCGCTAATTTTAATATCACGCTCAAATGATGGTAAACATTTACTGTAAACAAGTTAATTTTAGATCGAGTTGAAAATCAAGTTTAATTTAGATTTACTCTTTTCTTGTTTTTCACAACAAACTTCTTTCCCTCTTATTGACCGTCCATTATTCTACTCATAATCCATCAAGTGTAAACCTCCATACAAAGTTATTTTCTGTTTATTATGTGTAAACCTAAATTTATCAATTTTAAATTTCAAATTTTAATAGCGTAAGTTAGTTACTGTTATTGTTTTTTGCATTTGTGTTTTTATTTTTTTATTTTATATATAATTTTTTTTAATACAATTGTATATTTTATTATTAGTGGAAACTTTTAATTGGCTGTAAATTGTTCAATCTGTTTATTTTTAAGTTACTTTGTGCTGTTAGTTATCCTTAAATATAAAATAAATAAATAAAACAAACACAAAATGTTCTATGGAATATCATTGTAGTATTTTATAGTCTATGAATGACCTATTCTTTTTTTTGTCTATATTTATGATTCGAAAACCTTTTCGAGGAATAGCTTTACTTAACCGTTTCTAGTATACAGATATTAAAATAAGCATGCATATCCTTTATTAAATGAAAAAAGTGATTTCTTTAATTCGACTTTTAGTGACGTCATCATTACACATTTTATTACGAAAAAATGTATTTCTTGAACGCATCTTTAAGTCTGACAAGGATTCGACCATTCACCTAATATGATTACGTCACTTCCTGTAAATTATAAAATCGGTTTAAAAGCACGAAAATATGTATTATTGAAATTACGTACCAAAATTTATCTATTTATTCCAAAAAGCAGACAAAAATTGCAAATTGATGTTTAAAAAAATGGTTTAAGAATATTGTGTCCGTGACGAAATTAGACGATTGCCTTCGCAAGTTTCATTGAGCGAGCACGTAGTAGCAAAATAAAATAGCATTACATTTGTTCACGCCCGCAACCGAGTTGCTGCGTAATGACGACCGTCCTTTAGACCAGCCACACAGGGCACTAATCTGTGTCGACCGTCGGTAGAAGCAATCATTGGTGAACTGCGAAAACACACTCTGAGTGTACGCAACAAAACATAGACAGAACGAAACGACTGCCGGCTGTCAAAACTAATGATACCGCAATCGAATGGTAAGGTAACAAGATACTTATTAAAACTAAAACGGTCCGACCTACGTGACATGATAGGTATCATAACTGGACACTGCAACCTAAACAAGCACCTTTTCACCACAGGTGGCACCGATAGCCCTCTATGCAGAGGGTGCCTTCTAGAGGACGAGTCAGTGGAACATGTGCTACTCCACTGATTTGCAATCGAAGACATGAGACGAAAAGCAGGGGTTGCGACGAGCTCCAACTTCCCTTCACTGTTCGGAGCTGTCTTGGCTGGGCTGACTGACCGTGAGGAAGTGCACAATATTCACTTAGCGAGAATCAGTGCAGGACTCATCGGACATCACCGCTACGAGTTTAGAATTTAGAATTAGACCAGCCATACTCAAAGTGTGCTCCGCGGAGCCCTGGAGCTCCGCAAAGCCTCCGTGTGGGCTCCGCGGAAATACTGGTTATAATGGAAAAAAATAAAGTGGCAGAGTAAAATGAAATCTGTTTTTTCTAAATATTCAAATATAAAGTTTAAAAACTCCAACTAATTTGTACCCAACTTGCAAAAGCCCGAAAGTATTTTCGATCGAAATGTTAATGTCAAGTAATATGATTATTAATAAAGAATACACACATTACCAGTTTTTGATTATTTTGGGGCTCCATCAAATATTTTGTTTTGAAAAAGGGTTCCGTCCCCAAGAAAGTTCGAGATCCACTGATTTAGACTATAGTACATTCACCGAGGGAAGAAAGGGGACGATTACCAACGAGAAGTTGGCAATCGCATGTTCTCTCGAGTGATGCGTAATGCTTTTGTTACTACACCTACAAGGAAAACAAAAGACAAATTATGTTTAAAACACTTGTATTTATTATTTAACTAAAATAATATATTGAATTTTTAAGGATTCGTTTTTGTATATCATTTAGTAGGTAACATGTTGTTTTTTTTCTGGCCACACTTTCTTCTTGTGCCGATTAAAATTGCAGTTACAAATGCTCCGTTGTTTTATTGTGTAAATATTCCAAATTACATTAACAACAATAGTATTAGGGCTTTATTTATTTAATTTATTTACTAAATTAGATACACCAACAGTTTACAGATAAATACAACCATATACAAAAAAAAAACAATATATAAACCAATAACAGGTGTACAACAACATTCTTGAACAGCATGTTACACAAAAGAAAGAAAGAGAAATAGTAGACAAATGGAAGAATAATTAATGAAATAATTACTTATACTTAAACTATTATTTACAAATAAAAAATAGATTCTAAATATTAATTTAAATTTTGCATGTCAAGATTATACGAGCATTTTTGTTTTAAGGCTGGAAGATATCCAAAGAAAGTGAACTTTCAAGGTTATTGTACATTGTAGGGCTCTCAAGAAAGCTGAGCCACGTGGTCTTTCGAGCGTAGTCAGTGTAGTAAAATAGTGATCATTCTAGGGTTTCTGAAAATCGACCGTCCTTCTGCCAAAAATTTACAAAAGTAATGCAGTATTTTTTGAAGGCTTGGAATAACCAGTACCTAGTTCAACTTTAAATTAGGGCAAAATGGCATACTTCTAGGTCGAACTTAGAAGAAGGTCAGTTGGTTTTGTTAAGGGATGCTGAGACAATCCTTACAACTGGCCTATAGGAAAAGATGACAAGGTGAGATTTATCAATTTAAAACTTCCAAATGGAGAAATTGTAAAAAGATCTCATCACAATGTCTCCTTACTGCCAATGTATGATGACGAATGACAATAGTTTAGTAAAATAATAGTAATTATGTAGCATTCATCCATTGGTATTTATGTTTATTTAAGAGTACAAAGTACTTACCTACCTAGGTTCTTATAGTTACTATAGAAAAGTATAACTAGCTAACTAAATATTTTCATTGTTTCTTTCTTACAAAAATTTAATATGCAAGTTAAACTATATCCAATATTTCAAAATAAAGTTACCTATTGTTCTCAAATTGTGATTAATAGCTAAACATAAATTATTAATAGTAGACAAGAGCATAACTTATCTCTTGTAAGCCATACTTGTGGTATAAGGTCAGTAAGCGCGGGTAAATACAATGTACCAAGAGTGCGTAATTATTATGGCGATAGAACTTTAAAAAAGCGTATCCCATACATTCTAAATAACCTGCCCATTAACATTAGACAGGAGTCCAACAAACAAACATTTGAAAAAAAGGTCATTGAATCATCTCCTCAATACTAAATAAGTTTTAATTAAATAGGTATAATTTTTGTAATTAGCTGGCCAATTTATAGCTTAGTAATGGCACCTAAAGTGGTAGCGGAGGCGTGGCCGCTTATGTTCTGCTGATCGTACTAATTACTTTTATTTAAGTAGGTACTAATTTAATCAAAATTGTACCAGAGACTCAAGGATCCCACAGTCAAACTCTACATGCAGTTTTGTGGGTCATGTTTAGTATTAAGAAAATCTACCGTTTTGATAAATAAAAGTATTCATTCATTCATCCATGTATAAGCCAACTTTGTTTTCATTTCAGTAGTTCTGTAATAGCCTCTGGCCTGGCCTAAATTATGTTTTATTAAAATAAAACATGGAATTTTTAAGTATTAGTAATTGTATAAGATGGTATCATTTAGTAGGTAACATGTTGTTTTTTTTGTGGCAACACGTTTTTCCTTGGAACTTCTAATTTCCTTGGCACAAATAACACGCCCCTGTACAAATTTATGATTGGCTGATCCAAAATACTTTACGCCCCTGTACAAATTTATTATTATTTATATTGTAAATAAACTTCGATAAACTTTATGTCTTCCAAATATTCCAAATTACCGTAAAAATAATAGCATTAGGGCCCCAAGAAAGCTGAGCCAAGTTTTCTTTTTCTTTTTTTATTATGTAATATTATACTTCTTTATTATGTCCGACCGGTTTCGCTGTTCAAAGCAAAATACAAATTCTTTAAATTCCGCCGTCGTCGTCAAAGCATCATTAAATATTATTATCACTAGTAGACGCCATTTTAAGTACCTAATTTTGCAAATTTAAAATTCAGATGAATTGAAAGCGATTCGCTCGTGATTTTTACTTTTTGATTTTGTTAAAATTATAAGTATACATACTGGTAGCTCTAGAGCAAGGGTCTTCAACCCACAGCCCTCGGGCCGCATGTGGCCCGCCGGGACATTTTTTGCGGCCCTCAGAGGCTAAGGAAATTTTCATATATTCTATAAGACATCACTTGTTTGTAGGGAATGCAATCTCGGTATACTGAGATCTCGAAATACCGAGATCTCGCACATATATTGCAAGATCAATCACGCATCGTTATCAGTACAAGATCTCGCAAGATTTGCGAGATCAAACGGCAGCGCATATTACAGATAAATATAACTAACTATTTTAAGTATGTTTAAATACATCCCTTTAATTAGATTGATATCTTGTTTTGATTTTTTTATTAACCAGTAGTTGAAACAATATTTTTTCGAAAGAATTTTTGTTAGTGCAAGAGCTCGCTAATACCGAGATCTTGCGAGATTGATTTTTTTTAATCTTGCAAATACCGAGATTGACATTTAGATGCAAGATTGCATTCCCTACTTGTTTGGTAGTATGTTTACGTGCGGCAATGTGCGGCCCTTTGACAGACCTGGAATAGATTATTGGCCCTCCAGCTAAAAAAGGTTGAAGACCTCCAGAGCCTTGTTATAAACGTCTTGGTAAGTAACCTAATTTTTCCGCCCGCTCAGCACGTTAAAAATGGATTTCCATACACTTTTTCCGCCCTCATATTTGAATGACGTATATTCATCACCGTTTTCAAAAAAATAAAAAGGTGCTTTTCGAGTAGCTGTAGCTGAAGTTGATATTAAGAGTTTTCATGGTTATATTATCGTAGGTATCGACATAAAATATTTAAGAATTAGCAAGAACCTTAGGGCGCTTGCTCCCAGTTATAACATTTTCCCCAGAAGCTTTGTTTTAAGCGCGTACAAATTCTCAATAATCTGGACACTGAAATCAGGGACAGTGTAAATCTTAAAACTTTCCAGAACAAACTTGAAAAATTCTTTGCAACACGACTTTTTTACAATCTGTGTGAATTTTATAATATAACTGAATCTTAATTTTATTTTGTACTTCTTGACATTTGATATAATTTAATACTCATCTTCTTATTAATTTCACAATTTTATTATTTAAACTTTGACATTTCACTTCTGTTCATCCAATTTCTTTCGCCGTATTATTTTTAAAGTTATCATTTTTTTTTGTAAGATTTTTATGAGTGTTTTATTTTAGTGTATGATTTTGTAAACTTATTTGTGTACCATCTTTGGTTTATTTTGCAAATAAATATGATTTGATTTGATTATATTTTCAAAACAAAAGTGTTGATAATCAACCGTCATAATTTTGTAACTTAGACAAAGCTATTTGTTATTCAAAACGTTTTGTCTGGTAATTTATGCTCAAACTTTGGATTTGCTGTAATTAACATTAGTTTTGTTGAAATAATCAATTCTTGTAGTTAATTTTGCAGTCAAGAATGCCAAGTTTAAGAGTATAAATTGCAAAACCAAAAGGTCATGTCGTAGCGTTCTAGTTTGTAAAAATAAACAAACGAGTATTTTAATGAAAACCATGTTTACGTTATTATCAAGAGTTTAAATGATTATATTTAAAAAACAAAAGTGTTGACCATCAACCACCATAGTTTTGTAGTTTTGACAAAAGAGATTTTTAATTTTAACAAAAATTTTGATAATTTGATGGTCAACCTTGAAATTTTGTTATATATGTATATAAATGAGAGTTTTTTAGAAACAATCAATAATTTTAGGTATATTTAACTAATTTTTATTGTTATTTTTACAAAACAAATATAGTGACTGCCAACTGTCATGGTTTTGTAAATTGGATGAAGATAATTATTTCATAAATACTTGTCTGGTAGTTGATGCTTATTATATAACTTGTGTAAAATTAACAATCCAGTTTTGTTAAAACAATTACATTTAAGTTAAAATTTACAAGGAAAAAAGTTAAAGTATCCAAACACAATGATTGAACAAATAACTGAGTTTTGTAATGATAACTTACATTTAAGTTTATTTTAACAGAATGGGCTTCAACGTTCGGAGTTTGGTAAATTATTTTTTTCAGTGTTATAAGTAATAAAACTTTGCAATAGACGACGGTCTTATACTTTTATAGCATAAAATTTGCCCTATATTTCGTTGCCTTCTTTTAGCTTGTGACAGATATAAAATAAGCATAAATCTTATGTACCTATACATTTATCTCACATTCCCGAACTATGTTTTAAAATAGCTAAACGGATAAGAGAACCACGCAAGATTTAAAACCTAAAAAAATACTGTAACTTAGCTTGATGCTTCAACCGATCCCTGATACCCTGTTCTGACATCAAAAAGGAAGTTTTCTATTGGATTATTAAATGCCTATATGATAATCCAGGATCTTTTCTATAAAACAGTGAAAGTTTCATGTTGATTATTAAAGTAGTTTCTGAGATCTTAGGTAACAAACTTTCACTTTTATTTAAAAATGAAAAATGAAAAATATATTTATTGACACCAACAAATAACTTACATACTAAATTGTGACACTAGCCTCCATACAAGGATTCCCTGGTGACATGGAGACTAGGTCCTTCCATAACTATATAATATAAAAAAAAAATATGCTAAACATTTAATTATTAATTAGAAACAAAAAAAAAACATTAGTTAAAATTAATAAATTGGGTGAACATTCTATAATTAAATACTTACATATTAGGTACAATTAATTATTTTACTTTATCCTAAGGTAAAATTCAACGAACTAATCTATAGTAATAAAAATATTAATTCAAATTCAATTTTAATTCAATTACATGAATAGAGAGAAAGAAAAAAAAAAGAAGAAATTATATAACCTATCACTTCATTACATTAATTCATTATTTAAAAATAAATATAGGTATTAGATAAGTTAATAAAGTTAATAGAACGAACTTGATTTACATTAAAAGCTTGCGTGTGGTGTGAGAAGGGAGGTGTGTGTGTTAGAGAGTGTGAGGTTGTGTGTATAATGGGTGAGAGTGAGTGATTACATAGTTACTGTTCAATGATGTACATAATTACTGAGTTTTCGTGAAGAAAACAACGAAGGAGGTGTTATACTCTTATGCAGTTATTATGGTTGAGTTTTTGGTGTACAAAATTTTATTTATTTATTTATTTATTTTTTGCATGAAAATAATTATTAATCTTATTTTTGTGTTTGGAGGATTTCTTCAGTATCATTGTAGTTGAGGCTTTTCAACCAAGAAGTTGTAGCTTTTCTGCAGGAGTTTTTTGTAAGTGTTAAAACATTAATTGCTTTGTTAGCTTTATTATACAAAAAAGGACCCGTGAAAGAAAACGACTGTCTACCAAATACTGTTTTACTAAGTGGTATGGGCCAAATTGGATATCTTCGACTTCTTGTTGCCGCACGAACTGTGTCTGGTGCACTTTTGTGAAACTTCACTATAACGGAAACAATAAACAACTGTCTGACAGTAAGCACACCTGTTTCTTTATATAAAGCATTCGTATCGTTACGAATTATAACGTAATATATTAGTAGGGATATTGATACAGAAGTAGACATAGGGATTTATGAATTTAATTAACAGTCATTAGGAACATTTCTGGGATCTTTCAATATACCCTGGAATAATAGGGATAATCTCTGATGGCTTATCTCTCGGTCCACATAAGTGGGATGTACTCGTTAATACGCACAAATAAAACACACACTCTGCGGATCACACAAACCAATGAAATTAAAAAAAAACGCTTTAGAAGGCACGTTGAGCTCTTGGTCGTTTGTGCCCAAAGTACGGCGATAGCGCTCACCACCCATTATGTCAGAAAAGGAGGGCGCAACGAGTGGTGGTTATTCGTGAAGACACGGTAGTAGAGAGGTCATCTTGGCTCAAGTACTTCCACGCAGTTTTTTCTACTTTTTGACTATTTTTTCATTTCATTGCTCAGACTTTAGCAGTTAATAATCTATTCAAAATATTCCTGAACCGTCAAGTTTTAGGAGATTCTGGAAGCAGCATGTGTGATTTTGAGGGGAGTCACGACCCTTGTGATCCCCCCTCAGACCGCCACTGTGTTTGTGTTCAGTCCACAGTCGCAACAGAATCACCTCTGAAAATCCTCGGGGATACGTACATACAATTTGTCCTGGTCTAACGCTTTCATTTCACATTTATCTATCCTACTCAGCGGGCCGCTCTGAAAACTCGAGATGTTAAGAAGATGGCATACCCTAGCAACTTTTTTTATTACCCGTCCAGCACAATAAGTCCTACGGCAAAGACTTTATTTGCTTGTCATAGAGGCGATTATATGTTGGCTCTTTGGCCTCTTTTTCTTGAACGCGTAATACTAGTGATCACGCAGCGAAACAACAAATTGGTGTGTTTTTAGCTAATACTGAAAAATTTTGTAGGGAAAAAAATATTGAATTTAGGTGATATACCTTCATATTTCTATTACCTATTTTATGAAAAAAAAATCAAGTTGATCTCTTAACCGCGTTCTTGAAGCGAACGTTTGATAACCAAAAAAGAGAGGGTGCAAAACATTTTTTTTTGACAAAAGTATAAATCTTAGTACATTGTTTATACGTAACATCCCTAGAGAAAAGATTAATAAACCAAATATATTTTTTTCAATACCAGGAGAGTCCGAATTTCTTCAAACGAATCCTAGATAGACTGGAGTTGGTCATGCTCTAGGCTCAGGTACAGGCTTAAAGTGCTTTTATTAGTTTTCAATGTTTACATAATAAACTAGACAATACTAAACACTTGGTATATTTTTCATTGCGAATCAATACAATTAATGAAACTGTTTTTTAGCAAAATATTATATGTATGTTTCCAAGTTAATTCAATGCAGTGAAGTTAAATAAATTGCTAAGAAATTCCCATAATAATTTTATTAAATTTATTCATATTCTAATGACCCGAAAATGTAATCCAAAACAGGCATTTTCCGGTTAACCACGAATTTCTTCGCCTTAAATAATTAACGGACACAACCCGCTGCTTTTTTTTTGCCGATTTTTTTTGTGACGGATGGTCTATCTTATCTATTCTCTCTTGAGCAGAACGCCCTGCGCATGGGCCGCGTGGGGAAGGCGGAGGGCAAGGTCACAGCCATGGTGTTCGTCATGATCGTCGCATTCACTATCGCATGGACACCCTACTCGATCTTCGCGCTGTTGGAGCAGTTCGCTACGAACGGCATTGTGAGTTTAGCTTTACTTTTTTATGTTACTTTTAAAATATATGACAATTATGACATAATTTATATAAAAACGGCTCACCTCAATACGTGTTATGATCGGGAAAGCCGACCAGTTTCAGCAGATTTAGACTGTCTTCACTCGCCCAGGTGAAGGCAGTCTAAATCTGCTGAAACTGGTTGGCTTTCCCGATCATAACACGTATTGAGGTGAGCCGTTTTTGTATAAATCATGAATTATCCTCAAGTCTCATTTAATTCTATAAACATGACATACTTATAAATAGAGGAAAGTTACCAAATATGGAATAGTATCCCTAATATGCAATACCATCATTTCTCTAAAACTAACACTTCAAGATGCAATTCAAAGTAATTTCTATCTTATTCACTCAGTTTATAATTTTGTCTGACCAGTCAGGTGCGCGGTGTGGCTATGGCAGGCGCTTTTAGTTTTTTCAAGATACTCAAGGAAAAACATAGGTCAAAAGTTTAAAGTCTTCTTCCTGGGTTCATAATGTCTGTGCAGGTCCAGAGTTTGACACTCGAATTTGTAATTTTTTTAAGAAGATTAAGTTCCTCATTATTTTTTTCCAAAATTTCCTTACCTTTTAGTTTTTTTCTAAATAGGAATCACGTGTATTTTTTTTTTATTCCATATTTGGGTAGCTATTCCATAAATTGCTACCATTTTGATAATTAGATTTTTGAAAAAAGAAAAGTTGTCTAGTAGTATTAAAAACAAAAAACAAATACTAGGTCAAGAAAAAATATATGACTGTTTATAATTACTAATAAACGTCTTTAATTTATGTTTTTTTTTCAACAAGAAATCTAAATTTTATTCCGTATTCGGTTACTTTCCTCTATGACATTAGTGTCATTAAATATTGTCACATCTGTCTCCCAATGGGGTAGGGAGAGACAACAGATCTCCATTTGTGACGATACTGACACAACTTTTGCTCCTTCCACATCCCTCAATCAAGTTATACAACCTCTCCTGTACCGAGTACGTTTAATGTGACCTCCATACCTATAGCTGCTATTCAACATGTAGGTAGAACTATCAGGTAACACAAAAAAAAACGTTTCTCGTACCACTTTTTTCAAAATAGCTGTGCCTCGTATTCTTTTTTATTTTTGAGTATTCTATGTCACTCCATCTGAAAATGGAGAGAGGTGGCTTTTTTCAAAACTTTGGGATTCAAATTATCTTCAAACACCATTCGGACGGAGAGTCATGCTACCGTCGCGTCGGTGTGAAATGTAACAGTAATTTGACAGTTAAAACACTGCTACACACCCTCAGGAATACATACTGTTACGATTTCAATTCTTTTTTCTGAAACAAATATGACTGTATCTAATAAATCAAACTCGTATACAAATTTAAAAACTCACACGGCAAAAAC
Organism: Ypsolopha sequella; assembly: GCA_934047225.1. Lineage (NCBI taxonomy): Eukaryota > Metazoa > Arthropoda > Insecta > Lepidoptera > Ypsolophidae > Ypsolopha > Ypsolopha sequella. The sequence goes on along the minus strand of OW203998.1, from coordinate 5,679,178 downwards.
GATTTCACAGTATCTTTCTTTGGTCTAAAACTGTGAATTTAAACCAAATTAAATTAACTTTGCGAAGTATTGTTGTGGATACCTAATTTTAAAGTGTCACTCTAGCCTCTTGGCTCGATTTGGTTCCAAGGTAAGTTGCTAAAAATATGATATTTATGAGTAGTTATTATAGTTAATATACAGTATAATATTATTAAAACTCGCGTGAGCTGGCATACCAAATTATTATTACATACGGCTTGAACACTCACGTGTGATTGTTATCGACTATATGCCAACCGTTTCACCGATACAATTTCGGCATTATCAAGGCGAGTGTCGTTCTTAGGACGATGACGCGGCGTTCACCGTCGTTGTCAAACGGGCACTGGCAGCCGCCGATCGCCGCGCCGCGTCAACGTCCTAAGAACGACACTCGCCTTGATAATGCCGAAATTGTATCGGTGAAACGGTTGGCATATAGTCAACAACAATCACACGTGAGTGTTCAAGCCGTATGTAATAATATTTTTTTTATATACAGTATATTGGGTTTCGTGGAAAGCTAGAAGGACAAGCAATAATAATAAAAAATAATAAAGTAATCATAAAAAAAAGTTATGGGTAGTATTTTTTACCCTATTTTTACGCCTATCTTAATTTGTTATGTAAATATATTGTTTAATTTTTTTTTGTTTATATTTTTCTACAATACCTATATTACTCGTATATTTGAAAAGACATAATAGACATAATAAATATATAGGTATACAAATATTTATTTATATGTATATACATATACAAAACTTTTTTCTCTATACTTTCACCCGTATATAAGAAAAAAGGAACTTTCTTTTTTATATTATATAGGGAATATAATCTCGTTTTAGAAATAGAAAACCGCAATTGATTCTGATAACTACTTTCAGAGATATAGCCAAATATTGAATTGGCAGGAAAACAAAAATCGCCAAGAATTTTAAGGGCTAGAATTAGCTTAATTAATGTCTTTACCCATTTCCTGATGCCTGGCAAAACTAAAAAACTGTATACTTAGGAATATATTTTCTCTTTTTGGTTTGTTGATTTGGAGTGAATAAACAGCCGCCGGCGAAATGACACGTTGAACTTTATTCTTTCGCCGTTTTAGTGCTGAACTTGACAAGTATCCGCCGAAAAACCGGCCATTCTGCGCATGTGAGGCGGATTCAGTTTAATTTCGGCGTGCTAGGTTTACATCACATGTTAATAAATTAGGGAGCCGAGCGAAGCGAGGCGATCGATTCCAGTAATATTAACAGAATTCATGATGTACGCAAAATACTTATTTTTTAAAACGACGGGAGAATAACGATGTCCAATGTAATTCCGCCGCCGGACGTTTAGCCACACGGTTGTTAATGTGCAGCGGAACCCAAAAACACGAGAGGTGCTTATGCGTAGGCGGGCATTAAGGCGATATGTAAAAGTTTTAGCTTCCCTGTTACTCCATATGCGAAAAAACCCTCAGTGAGAGAGGGACAGATTCGTGGAAAAGTAGCAAAAAGTCAGTTTTTTATTAATATAAAATGTACTAAAGTTAGTATCAAAATTTCGTTTAACCAGGTCCTAGATACCGTTAAACCCCATGTAATAAAATATAATTGCTGTCCATATGTCATTCTTAATTGTCATACCAGGAGAACGGGTATCGAAATAGACCTCATTTCACTAAATATTTCTATCGAGCCGAATTTCTCCAATTGCGTTTCTGTTACTGAAGTAGATATGCAAGTTCTCAAAGTGTCGATTTTTTTCCGTAGCGCCTTAAGGCTTTTAAAAAAATCGCCACTTTAAGAACTTGCATATCTACTTCAGTAAATAATGTATTATTTTGAGAAAATAGTATATTATTTTTGGAATCTTTTTCTAGGGATCTGTTAAAACAGAAACGCGATTGGAGAAATTCGGCTCGATAGAAATATTTATTGAAATGAGGTCTTTTTCGACACCAATTCTCCTGGTTTTACAATTTAGAATGACATAAATGGACTGCAATTATACTTTATTAGATGGTTTTTAATGGTATCTAGGACCTTGTTAAACGAAATTTTGATAGCAACTTTAGTACATTTTATATTAATAAAAAACCGACTTTTTGCTACTTTTCCACGAATCCGTCCCTCTCGCACTGAGGGTTTTTTCGCATATGGAGTAACAGGGACGCTAAAACTTTTACATATCGCCTTAAACGTTTAAGTATCACTTTACAGTTTTGAACAAAGAAGATGTTGAACTTTCTCCGCTATTTCATTCTAAATTTACAAACAATTGATCTCAGAACTGAAGGAGTCTAATGTTTCAATTGTTTGTCTCACAGATGTTGATTGACAGAGAAACGATAAATAATTGCTATCAAGCAAAGCCTCTCTGTCTATAATAGTAGTTTATGCTACAAGGGCGCAAAGGAATAAATTACGAGGACGATTTAAAACACGAGCGTAGCGAGTGTTTTAAACGTAACCGAGTAATTTAATCCCCTTACGCCCGTGTATCATACTACGTTTTTCAATGCATAGTGTGAGGAAATAAAACAAATATAATTTTGTGAACTTTAAATTGTAATTGGCTCAAAAGGACTGTATCCAGAGCCGTTAAACAGTGGAAAAAAAAGTATGACATTTATCGTACACAGGAAAGGCTGCAGGTTAGCCAACCATTGTAAATAAATTTAAAAAAATGATAATAAGCCCTAGGGCAAAATAATCGACTTTCTGTTCGGTTTTGATGCATAAAAAGTGGGCCTTTACGAGCACTTGCATTGAAAAAGGTATAAACATCCATGTTTCATCTTCTAACATTATTATTCAAATGGGTTAATTCGTTTGTTTTAGCTAATGTATCTACTCACATACTTACTCAGGAAAGCAAATACGAAAATAAGGGAGAGAAATGTTCTGCCGACTATTGTTGAGAAGAATTTTGATTTCATCAACAACAATCAACTACTGTTTCAGTTATTGTTTGCGCGCTGAAGTTTATTTTAGTTTTCTTGTTTACAGCAACGTTTTCGGAGAGTTTTGAGTACCTAATTCTAATCTTATTTATTTTATTTCTTACACTTTTTATACATTTACACACATAATTAACAACTCAGTTTTACATAAAGAACAGATAATATTATGTACAAAGACGGCTTAATAGCAATATTTCCCAGGCAACCTTTGGGTGAAAAGGAAAAGATATTGAAAAAAAACTCTTTGAAATTAAATATATTTTCACACCGCCTGCTCGACAATGTCCAATTTCATATCATGCCACCTCAACGTAAAGTAATGCATTATCTCTCAAGGGATATAAAGTTATATGAAAATCCCTAGGGATTAAAGTGATTTAAATTTGGAACGTCAAATTCGTGTGGAAACTCGTGGAAAACAAATGCCCATATGAGATTGTAAAGAGGTTTGTTCGAAAATCGAACTGGCCACCATAAGCAGAATTCAACAAAAATAAAACAAGCGTTTACAAAGAATGTGAAACAAAAGACGGTGTTTGGTGTTGTAATTGTCAGTGAATTTTATTGAATTATTAATGTTGATAAAAAATGTCGAGCTTTTTATTGTATCGCAGAAGGTGTGAAAAGTAGAGTATGGTCCTCTTGAATAAAGCCTGTCTTTGTCTTGGGCAGCTTGAACCCCTCGCTTTACTCAGGACTCTATATGACTCCCTCGCTACGCTCAGGAGTTAACTCTAGAGTCCCTCGTTACGCTCAGGGTTCAATATGCCGCCCATGACGTAAGACCCTTAGAGCATTATGTACAATAAATACACTTAGTTTATGTAATAGTAGGGAGTGTTAATTACGGTCGAATTACGGATAGTGCTTTTCTCAAAAATAAAACGAGACAATTTAATAGTAAGTCTATAGGTTATGGAGTTAAATAAAATTAAATGAACTCATCATATTGAAAGTGACATTGCTCATATTGGGGCAAAATTTAATGAAAGGGAATGAGTAAGCCCTATTTACACTTAAATACAACAGAGTTGTGAAGCTACTAAGCTAAGTTTGTTTCAGTTTGAATGGAAAATTTATTCTCGAAACTGGAATTAAGGGCTCGCGTCTGTAAAAACATTTTCTTGCTAGTTCTTTAAGAAGTTTTGAAATATAAATATGAATATTTATTAAGGGGTTAATAAAGAAAATATAAAAATCTGGGAAAAGTATGTTTTTTATGGACCAAGAATAGCTTTAGTACATTGTTCACCGAGGGAAGAAAGGGGACGATTACCAACGAGGGTGTAGTTTCAATACACACGGGTTGGGAATCGCACTTTCTCCCGAGTGATACATACTACACCTGCGAGGAAATAGTATAATTTTACTTTTAATCAAGATACAATGAAAAAAACCGACTGACTCGCGTGAGATTGTCACTTTTTATTTCCTTCTTATTTTATATTATGTACAGGAAAAGCAAGTGGCCAGTATCATTTTTCGAGTTTTATGTACGAGTTCGCAAAATAATACTAGCTACTTGGCCACTTGCTCATTCTTTATGTTATAAAAAAAAACAGCACGTTAACAATGGATTTGCATATACTTTTTCTGCCCGCTCGAGCACTTTAACAATGAATTTTCATACACTTTTCCCGCCCGCATATTTGTATGACAGTTGACGTATTTTCTGCATCGTTTTCAAAAAAGTACTTTCCGAGCAGATGTAGTATAAAAATATTTCTGAAATTGATACGGACGCAAATTCTTAGAAATACCTTAAAATAGATCGCAATTCCTTCATCCCGTTTAGGTACTATAAGCCTCTCATTTATTATCTCAGAATAAACATTTACTTTTCTCATTTCGTTATCATTATCCTATCCCTTTATTTACTTGTTTAACTGTTCTTATGAAAATGATGTCTTTAAAAGATTTGTACCAGAGATACTTAGTTTAACAAAAAAGGAAGAATCCGTAAAAAAACAAATATAAAACATATTTTTACGACGTGTATCTTCAAAAGGGTGTTATGGTTGTCTAATAAACAATAAAACTTTGGTATATATAATCGTTTTTACATACCTATGACAACAATACCAATGTCATTCTACACTATCCCATCTAATTATTATTAGAATGCATTACAAACTAGAATAGGTGGTAGAGCTGATGCCGGGCTCGACTGTGGAGGTACCACCATCTTACTTGGAGACCCCCTCGAAGTAATTCGGGGGAGAGTAAGAGGACAGCTCACGGGCAAAAAACCAGGAGGCCCACCATGCCTGGGACCGATGGATGGCGGCATATCCATCCTTAATAGCCGGGCCTTATATGGAACAGACTGGTGACGGGCAGCGGCGTCACTGGTGTGAGGGTTCCGGCACCGCGCTCACTAACCCGCCTGCCCAGCGTGTGTGAGTATGGGTAATTCTTCCAGGATGACTGCCGGGAGTGGCAAAGTCCTGGAAAGGCGTATGTCCAGCTGTTAACGAACTAGGCTGATGGATGACAAACTAGAAATCAAATTTAAAAGCACAAATATTTTTGAAAAACTTCCTCGGGCCAGAATTTGAACCTGCGACCTCCTGCTTACATGACAGGCGCGCTACCAACTGCGCTACCGAGGTTCGTATCTGGAACAACGAAGGAGGAGGTCGCAGGTTCAAATCCTGGCCCAAACAATTTTTTCCAAAAATATTTGTGTTTTTACTTTTGTTTCTGATTGATTTCTAGTTTGTAATGCATTCTAATAATAATAAAAGTATTCAAAGCGATAGATTTTACAATTAAAACATATAATATCCCATCTCTATTTCCTCACTTAGTCCCCTCTCCGCATTACCCCGCAACACCCCGGCATCGGCAGTGGCGGGAAAATTCTCACTTGTCCGTGGTCGTTAAGATGTCCGTTAAGATGTCTAATGGGTAAGTGGTCTGTGTGTGCAACGGATCAAATTTAAAACGGGGCCCGAAACCACGAATTTCCGACAATTGATTTTAAGGGGCTTCAGAAGCAAAACTGCGTTTACAAACGTTTTTTAAATTGGTTTAAACTTTCTATATGAATATTACAAAACTTTGAAAAAAATATATCACACATATTGACCCATGTCCCGTAATTGTGATGTTTTAAAATCTTAAAAGCTTTAACCTACAACGAGAAAATAAATACCTTTGATAACCTTTCAAATGCTTTAAAAAACTGATAAATAGTTTAAACTTTTTAAATTCAAAAGAGACAAGGTTAAAACTTATGCACACACGCGAGCAATACAAAAATCTAACACAATAATGTTTAAAACTTTTAAATATCAAACAAAACACATTGTGAAAAGCATTATTTTCTCTATTTTGTGCTACCCAGCGACACAGCGATCGTCGTAACAGCCACTTTGCAATGCACTCTGACATGAACGTTATTTCTATTTTGTTATTGTCGATATTTGTACAGACATATTTCGAGCTGCTAATTTAGCCTACTGATGTGAACTTTTCAATGGTGACTGCCACTCCAAGCGGAAAACACGAAGTGCGAGAGGGAAGGATTCAGTGTGAAGAGAAAAAAGTTTTTTTTTTTTATTATATACAAAAAGTTAAAATAGCATTCAAAATTTCCTTTTACCAAATTTAGGTTTTGTTGAAACCCATCAAATAAAATATGTTTGAGTTCCGTACATGATTTCTATTCGACAAGCAAGGAGAAAAAGTGTGTTTAAAGACCTCATTTCAATAATTATTTCTATCGAGTGAAATCTTTTCAATCGCGTTTCTATTCAGCAAGAATCTAGAAAAAGGTTCCAAAAATGTTATACTAAATTATCAAACCCTAGCTTCTTCTTGAAATTAGGACTCCAAAAAGTACCAATATTATTTAGGTAGCGCCTTAATAATGCCATTTTATTCGAGACTTTGATCAAGATACGAAAATTGAATTATTATTGGCTCTCTCAAAAGCTAGGAAGAGCCTTTGAACCATTTTTCTTTGAGCCTCTTAATTCCAGTCCATGTAAAGTAACTTGGTCCACGGAAAACTGATTTTAAATAATCCCGGAGGTCAAGGGTATAAGTAACTGTTAGTATGTCCTTTACCCAAGCCCTTATCTACCTCTACAGACCTTCCTAGTGCTTACGCTATCTTTACGCGGTATTAAGCACCTAATCCTGTAACTAATTCATAAATCATGTGCCACCTATGTAGCTAAAATTCCACCGCACGAACCCTCCGTTATGCAAATGTGGGAATAGTGAGGGAGTGAATTGATGCATCAAAGAGTACACACCCCCTAAAAATTGTCATAACACAGCTCGGTGAGGATTTAAATTATTAATACCACTCGAAGCGAAATTTAAAACTCTGCATCCTGAAAAAGTCATATTTGTACTTTTATTATTTACCAGTAGATGGCGCAAATGACGTTTTTTTACTGAGCTGAAGTTTACGCGATTGTTCCAAGAATAGTGTCGCAGTCTTCAACCAAAATAAAATGAATGGACGGGCCTTGTCTTTACAATTTGCTCACTCATAACGAGTCTAAGCAATTGGATATATACTATACTTCAATACCTAATTGTAAGTCTTTATTTTGCTTTTTGCACTTTGTAAATGCACAAGAAGGCATTTTTTCGTCAGTTATTTGGATGGCATGTAATAATAAGCGTACGTGTCACTCTTCTAACAGACAGAGACAGAGATGAAGTGAGAGCCGGCGCTCACTTTACAAACTTCAAAAATCTTAACGCTATGGCCCGTCTATTTATTTTATTTTGGTCGAAGGTCGCAGTAGGTTAAATACAGTCTTGGTACAGTGTGGACCTGCGAATATCGGTATCAAAATACATGATAAACGTTGTAAGCTGTGTTGTGACAAATAACAGATAAGCTTTTGTGTATGATTTTCGTGTTTTTTATCCCAAAATAACATATTATCATATGTAACGGCGGTTTTTTTGGTACCTATATCATTTTAGGCAATACACATGTGTCAAAATCATGGATATGTTTATCATATCATATGATATGTTTAGGATATGTTTATCATATCGTATCATGGATATGTTTTAAATTTTATTAAAATGCAAATTTTCTATAAATACTACAAAACTTAAGTAAATTGTATAAACAAGAATATAAATTACAAAAAAAAAAAATAACATTAAGTTTACTAATGCATAAAATATGAACCAAACAATAAGTTTATTAATGCAGTTTTATTATTAAAGTAAAATATGAACCAAACAAGAAAAGAAAAAAAATGAAATTATTTTTTCTCAAAAGTGCTTTTTCTGTGTAGTGACACTTTTTTAGAGGGTGTGCGTATCTGATGGCATGTGTAATTGTGTATAAAAGAATCATCTCGGATACTCTTCAGCTGCTTCCCATTCCGCATATTATTATGTTCTTTTTTTCTCATAGAATGTTTGATTATATTTATTAGTCTATCTATAACTTAAGAGCTTCGCTCTCGTCGGTGAAGTAGTTACTTCATACTTAGCTTTCTTCTGCTAATGATTTGACCTCTTGATATGACATAACATTAAGTTTCTCCTTCACTTGAGTTAAGTAGGTTCGTATAGGTCTTCCTATCTTTATCTTTTCTTTATCTTCCTTACTATATCTTTTCCCTCGACCTTTCTTCTTTGATATTTTTCAAGAAACTGTCATGTAGTACACTTCGGTCCAAACAACTAGATAGGCCTGAAGTTGGCACACTGCGCGTGGCGCTTATGTACAGTGGGCAAATTGCAATGCGTGGCAACTTCAGGCCTATCTAGTTGTTTGGACCGACCTGTAACTACATACAGACACTGTCATGATTTCTATTCAAGATTACATACAGAAACTGTAGAGTGAATGCAGTGGAAATGCTTCCCTTACGGAGTATGTGTGGACATTGAATCAGCGAAAAATATCGACTAGAAAGAAAATGTGGTGACTAGAATAGAAAAGGGAATGCTTCGGTGGTTTGGACATGTAGAGAGGATGAATGAAAGTTAACTGACGAAACAAATTTATGGTGCGCAAGTGGAAGGTACAGCTCGAAAGGCCGCCCTAGAAGGACGTATGCTGACCAAATTGATGTCATACTGAAGAAGGGCAATGTCAAAAGTACCCGAAATAGAAGAGCTTGTATGACTAGATTGATGGATATGGAAGAGGCGAAAGAGGTGTGTCTGGATCGTAGCAGATGGAAATCTGGAGTCTCTGCCTATCCCTCTGGGAGACAGGCGTGAGTATATGTATGTATGTAAACTCTCAAGTCAAATCAAGTGTCCTAACATCTTCCCTCTTCGTTAATAATATTTTTTTGTAATCGATGTAATTGTTTGATTACAGATTTCACCAGGCGTCGGCGTTATTCCAGCTTTAGTGGCGAAAAGCTCCATTTGCTACGACCCCCTGATATACATTGGGATGAACACACAAGTAAGTAGTAAATAAATATATTGTCACGACATGAATCCCCGGGGAGGTGTCAGAGGTGTTCCCGAGTGTGAACTGTGAAATGCAAGTCGGTACACCCGTCGACGATTATAACGTCCCAACGTGACGGTTGGTGAGCCCTATCGTCGTACTTCGGGCAGAAATACACGTTTTCTGGGCATGCAGTAAAATCTTTGTCTAAAATTTAATTAAGAAGTTTATAGAATTGAGGCGTGTACTCGAACAATGCTGTATGTTATATTATGGCGAAAGACATCTAATGTTGGAACAATGCTAATCTTTGTAACATACATCGTTTTTCAACTGTATGCCAACGTTTGACTGCTGCTAAACTTCACTATTATTATGATTGTAAAACAAAACTGAGTTGCAAACAATGCCAGTGTTAACGGACAGCATTTCTCCATCATCAGCTGACTTTTGCCAAAATGTAACATACAGCGTTGTTCGAGCACACGCCTCAATTTCTCATTTGCACCAATTCTACCGATTTTTTCTGTCGTTCGACCTCGGAACAACAGACTTTTATGCCCTTATTTTTGGTGAATTGCTTACGTAAGGCTCTAACGAAAAATACAAAAAGAAATCGATGTGAATTTTTTTTTGTCTTCCATACATTTTGTAAAACTTTGAATTGAAGATGTATTCCAATATTTTTATTTTACTTTATTTATGCCTTTTGTAGACCACTTCAAAGTAATTCCACTATTACAATATGAATCTCGAAACAAGTGGAATTTCGAGCCACTCTACTGTATGCATAAACATATTTTAATGATATTATAGTAGCTTTAAAATAATTTGCGTGATATTAGATTGTTTTAGAAATTTACGGCTGGTATCACGACTATGGAAAAGCAAATTGTTTTATAGCTATTGTAATATAATTAAAAATATGTTTATGCATATAGCAAACTATTGTTAAAAGTTGTCATAGCTAAGGGTTGTATTTTGGCCGTTATAGTTACTTATTAATATTTTGTTATATTATATATATAACCGGAGAAACGACCCTTAACTAATTACAAACTTTATTTGTTAAAACTATTCTGATTTAATATGCTAAATTGTACAAACGCAAGAGCCGACCCTTAAGGGGCTGCACTATGCTAAAATTCAGTCCTGCTCTAACACGTTTGTTTTTTAACTCTCTATCCTGCTCTAATCAGATGCCGCGCACGCAAAACTTCAGTTATTTTGAAATCGTGGCTACATTATGACATTAACCATAATTTATTTATGTAATAAAAATTGTGTTTTCTAGTTAGTATCTGTGTGTTTTGGTTTCGTTTTAATGAATCGCTTTTTTTGTGAAATTCATGCTTTTTTAAAAGTTATGTAATTGATTAAAGACTAAAAGTATGTTTATTTATAAAGTGTAATTAACAATTGCCTTGAGTCACAAAACACGCCATATTCTTTTCAAATTTTTGCCCTCTAAATTGACGGAACTGAATCTAATCCAAAACTGATGTTTAGCATTATGGAGCCCCTTAAACAAAAAGCATTAAATAAATTTGATTTATGGCATGATGCGACCATAGTTTATCTAGCAAAGTTGTGTTATTTTACTTTGTAAATTATGTACAACCATTTTTTTAAACAACTAGTTGTTATATGTATATATATATTTATATTAAAAATTATGAATACATACATGGTCACGACATGAAAACAATTTATAAACTTGGTTCAATCTAAAAAATTATTTGGCAAAGTGCAAGTTGGACTCGTTCACTAAAGGTTCCGTAGCACTACACAATACGGGTAAGGAACCCTAACTAAAAACATTATAGTTAATTCCATTTGCAGTTATGTGGAACCAACTTTACTTGACACTTATTCCGTGTAACTGTAAAGAGTCTTATTGGGTTGGTCATAAATAACTTCCTAAATAATTAATTTAAGTTTCTACGTCAACTGGAATTGCCCTATGGGTTTTCATAGTGAATAAACTTGTATGAAATTGGTTATTTAAAAGGCAATCACTTTTTTTCGCGTTGCGTTAGAAGCAGGACCGTAAACTTCTGTAGGAGATATCAGTGGGTCTACCGCGTAATTCTCATTTTCATCAACATCAACTTGAGATTGAAATTTGTCGTGCGTGCGACGACGCCCGCCTAACATGCCATCTCTTTTGCACGCATTGAATTTCGCATGCATTTGCTTGAAGTTGATACAAATGAGAATTACGCGGTAGAGCCCCAGTTTTAACTTGAAGTCTCATACGGGGCCCGAGCGAAAGGGTCTTGACAGACGGACAACAAAGTGAACCTATGAAAGTTCCGTTTTTTCATTTTGAGGTACGATACACAAAAAAAAGTATTCGTGAATTTCATCGGAATCGACAACAAAACTTTGATCATTGAGCTTCAGTCGGTTAACGACATTCAACGTTTCAAAAACAGACAAAATGAAATTCTATCGAATACTTATAGACTGGGTGCAGCTACTAGTAAACCTACCTCACAATATAACAGAACTCATCCACTTTGTAGGGACAGCTGACCTTCAGAAACAACTGGTTGGCCCCATAGAGACTTATACATATTTATCAGCAAGAGGATCGAAAAGGATGTTTTTTTTTTGTATGGGCATTTTCACTTTTTTTTTCATCCTATTTGATCATTTTGCTGATAAGGAACATAAGTCCCTATACTGGATCAACCGAGGTCAAGGAAGCAGGTATTAGAACTCCCAGGAAACGCAAAATAAAATAAAGTAAAAAAAAATATTACGCAAAGTGTTTTTGGAGCTACTAAAAGTTGGCCGTCCCTATATATTGTGAGATAGGGTTGCTTGTAGCGGCCGCCCGGGCTATTAGTGCTCAAACAGTCTTACGCAGAATACCTAGAACCTTCACAAAAGTAATCTAACAACCCTCTGGAAAAGGGAAAAGGTACTCGTATTTTTTTTATTGGTGACGTAATCATCCTATAAAAAGAAATACGGTATTGAACGCTTGTCTTTAGTTCTCTACCTATAACGTTCTGTATTTTATTTTATTAGTTACATGGAACGATGCACAGAACGAAGTAAAGTTAGTACACTGCATATAACTAGTAAAGTTAGTTCAAGGTTAGTTGGTAGAAAATACTAATTAGTATTAAGCTCGCCTTTGTACGATAATTTTATTCTGTGCAATTAAGAATTTTATAATTATTATAATAATATACAGGATGCTTGGTAATTCGACCTTTTCCTTGAAAGAAGTTATACTAGAGATCATTTTCAACGAATTAAGTCCTATCAACTAGGTGTCGAAAATGAATGGTCTCCGAGTTACGAAGGTTTTTATATTATTTTTCAAATTTTCAGACTAATAACTAAAAAGAAATAATTTCAAAATAACTATTCCTCTCTCAGCACTTATTTATTATATTTCTGATCAACGATAGATGAGTAATCATTTATTTAAAAAAAATACGTGCTCTGAATTTCCATAATCTCAGAAATAAAAGGTCTTAAGTGGAAAGAAAACTTTATTTTGTAATTTTTGAAATATCGACGTGTTTTACTTGAAAAAAATTATCATTTTCGACCCCTAGTTGATAGGCATTATTTGTTGGAAATGATTCCTAGTATAACCCCTTTAAAGGAATAGGTTGAATTACCAAGCACCCTGTATATTTATCACATCTCGGGCCTATGTAGTCCCGGACCTTTGGGAGGCGTGCGTGGGGCCGAAGAGAACGCGTAGAGGCCCTTTAAACAATTCAATCCAAATAATCCAAATATGATGTGATGATTATCCTGTACGCATACAACCCCCGGTCTATGTAGGACTATTGTAAGGAATGAAAACGAAGGAAATCAGACTATTGCGTTGAGGTGCTAGTGGACTGGATATTTGGGACTATGAAAGGAACTATGGCGCCTGCCCAACCTATGTTAATAACACGGAAAAATGGGCAGGCGGAGACTCGCCGACTCAATTAACACGGCTAGTGCGTTACGAGATCAAATGGTTCTCGTACGAGTTTTCAATTCATTACGGAAGTGTAATTGTATGTCTATCCCGTTCGGGCTAGTGAATTTTCTCTAAGTTCTTTTTTTGTGAGAGTGAGATGCCTTATCCCACCATTTCTAAGTACTGTAAATGTAATATTTTTGTCAATGAGAACGTACGCGATCTTATAGGCCTCGTGGCGACCAGATAGTAAAAATTTGCATTTAGTGCGACACGAGACTCATTGGATCTCGTAAAATCTCGTACGAAACCTGTTCATAAATCAATTTATGATTAGTGTTGTCAGATTTTGAAGAGTGCAACTGCTTTTGTTTGCTATCATGGAAAAATGACCGGAAAAGGTCACATGGAATTTTAGAATTATCATTTTCCAATTGTGATGATAATGATATGCCGAATAATTGCAATCATTATCAAACTACCCTCACTTACCTAAGTACCAGCGGCAACATTTCCAATGATTCAGCATTCTTTATTAACAATACCTAGTACTGTTCACTTATAACATGTAAATGACACGTTATAATTTTCTTATCTTTCTTACATTCAAAGACATCGTATGAAGTACAAGCTTGCTAATATTATTTATCTTAAGTACCTTGTTGAAGACTTCAATAAGAAAATCGTTAAATGGTAATAATAAATCTATGCACAGCACAATTCCTTCTTTCACTAAACTCCGGCCGTTCATTCGAGAGAATGGTGACGTTTGCAAATGTCAGGGGTTAAACCTTTTTTTTACTGTTTTGCATTTCAATATTTTATATTTATCATGATGATTTTAGGGTAGATTGTATATCGTTAAAAGGTCCCATTTGTTAATAAAAAGTATTTTTGTCGTATATATTTTCCACTTCCTAGTACAAAACTTAATGAATCAGCTGACTCAATTTCTACGTAAAAGTTAAAAAAAAGCGCAAAAAATATTATTTTTGGCGAAAAGTTGTCTATTAGCGATACTGTCAAGTTATATCTGTTAATAATTTATACTGTAAGGTGTGACTCCTTGATGGAACTTCATTCTAACACTAATCAAAGTCTTCTTGTACGAGTTCCACTATTTTATTTCCTTAATTATTGCGACTAGTTTCGTCTATTTGACATCGTCGGGCTGATTGGAATAGGTTAATAGTAAAAGTATAGCTAAGTCTTAGGGTAGATAAATGTCAAAATAAAATTAAAAGTAAATGAAGGTACATGGATATTTGCGTTTTGATACAAATATTCATAAGTAAAAATAAACGCGAAATGTCCAAATTAAAATTAAAGATTAAATACAATTAAATTCGAAAGTCATAAATAATATAAAAAATTAAATACTAAATGTCAACTTGGAAATTGAATAATGAAATCTCAGACCAGTTTATTGGTCTGAGAATGAAATACCGTGGTGTAATAACAAAACTTGGCTATGTTTCAAAGTTAACAAGTCACCATCCTAAAATCGAAATAAAACTAGAATCATCTACTGCGGAGTAAGGTAACATTAAACACGGTCAGAAATAATTTAATAATGGGGAAGTGGACAAGCAAGTTTGGTCATTTATTAGTGAATTAGGATCTATGTCTCTATGTCTATTTACTTCTAGGGCTTCGAGGGCATTCATTTTCCTTCCTTTCTTGCATCTATGCAATAATTTAAAGCCCGTTTGCGGATTAAAGTCATGCTCCTGTGAACTCAAGTGATTGCCGAAGGTAGACTTGTTATCTTTCTTTTTCCAGCTGGCTATGTGTTCTCTAATCCTGATCCTGAGTTTCCTGCCTGTCTGTCTTACGTATATACCGTTACAAGTATTACATGTGAGGCTATAAACTCCGCATTGGTCTTGTATTGTGGTTTTATCTTTGTTGTTACATATAATATTCTTAAGCGAGGTTGGGTTGTAGAATGCCGTTTTTCTCTGAGTGTTGTCTAGGCGTTTTTTTAATTTATTTGAAATTTTACCTAAATAAGGGATTTTTACCCATCTGTGCTGGTTATTCGCTTCAATTTTGGTCTCATTGTATAGCATTTTCCTTGTCAAACGGTTTTGCTTTTTCTTTAAAATGTTGTCAATTAGTTGTGGTTTATAACCATTATTTAGATTATATAAAACAGATTGCAGTAAATAATGGTTATAAACCACAACTAATTGACAACATTTTAAAGAAAAAGCAAAACCGTTTGACAAGGAAAATGCTATACAATGAGACCAAAATTGAAGCGAATAACCAGCACAGATGGGTAAAAATCCCTTATTTAGGTAAAATTTCAAATAAATTAAAAAAACGCCTAGACAACACTCAGAGAAAAACGGCATTCTACAACCCAACCTCGCTTAAGAATATTATATGTAACAACAAAGATAAAACCACAATACAAGACCAATGCGGAGTTTATAGCCTCACATGTAATACTTGTAACGGTATATACGTAGGACAGACAGGCAGGAAACTCAGGATCAGGATTAGAGAACACATAGCCAGCTGGAAAAAGAAAGATAACAAGTCTACCTTCGGCAATCACTTGAGTTCACAGGAGCATGACTTTAATCCGCAAACGGGCTTTAAATTATTGCATAGATGCAAGAAAGGAAGGAAAATGAATGCCCTCGAAGCCCTAGAAGTAAATAGACATAGAGACATAGATCCTAATTCACTAATAAATGACCAAACTTGCTTGTCCACTTCCCCATTATTAAATTATTTCTGACCGTGTTTAATGTTACCTTACTCCGCAGTAGATGATTCTAGTTTTATTTCGATTTTAGGATGGTGACTTGTTAACTTTGAAACATAGCCAAGTTTTGTTATTACACCACGGTATTTCATTCTCAGACCAATAAACTGGTCTGAGATTTCATTATTCAATTTCCAAGTTGACATTTAGTATTTAATTTTTTATATTATTTATGACTTTCGAATTTAATTGTATTTAATCTTTAATTTTAATTTGGACATTTCGCGTTTATTTTTACTTATGAATATTTGTATCAAAACGCAAATATCCATGTACCTTCATTTACTTTTAATTTTATTTTGACATTTATCTACCCTAAGACTTAGCTATACTTTTACTATTAACCTATTCCAATCAGCCCGACGATGTCAAATAGACGAAACTAGTCGCAATAATTAAGGAAATAAAATAGTGGAACTCGTACAAGAAGACTTTGATTAGTGTTATATCTGTTAAATCAGCAATCATAATGCCTGCAGTATGAATCCTCGACTTTTTGAATCGACATTTCAGAAAAAGGTTTATAATATCTGCGGTGTAAGGCAGTGTTGTCGTATTATAAAACTGATATACCTTACCAAATAATAAGATCGTATATATATTCTATTCCAGGCTTTTTATTTATAAAAATAGTTTAAATAATCATGATTTGGATTTATTTCGTCCCATTTGTTGTACCGTTGATATTTTTTTAACGTGCCTTTATTTATTTTTGTCGTGAAGAAGCTCTTGTTGACTTGTAGTATTTTTTCGAGATATCGCCACACATTTCAGATATCTGTCATCATTCTCTCGAATTAACGGCAGCAGTTTAGGCGTACTGACGAAAAGTTTAAAAAACGTCTTTTTTTTTTTTGCAACGCGGAATAACAAATTTGAAGTTCGAACGATAAGTTTCAAAATTTTTAAAATCTATAAAAGTATTCGTTCGAATTTAAAATTTTGTTTTGTATTGCTTTCATTCCATGCTGTCATTGTGTAATAATGGCGTATCATTATTACTTTACAAGTGAACAGTACTAGGTACAGTGCGCGCTAATCTTTTAGTCGCCTCTGAAGATAGCCGCATGAGGCGACGCAATAGCCGTTTTACGGTGTCAGGGGGACGTTACAGGAGCGAGAGCGCGGAGCACACCCGCCTGCGTGCCGCACCAAACCCCCCGATCGCCATTTAGCAGGTGTCAACACTATGCGTTAGTGTTAGTGCTACGTCCGTACACTAGACACGCGCGCGTTCCATGAAAAGTACATTGGAGGAAAAAATTCCATGATTCGTTAAGTTTATCGTTGAATGTGTTTGTTATTGTTTTTGTTGCCTTTATTTGTTGTTTTGTTGATTTAGTTTGTTAAAATTTATAGCTGTTGTTATGCCTCGCGGACGTTATAGCGTTTTAAGGCGACAATGTAGGAAAATGGTGTTTATATTAATACGTTTTATTTATATAGTTAAGATCGCACTAAAATAATAAATAAATAATGAAATAGGTAGGTACAACAAGTACACCTTCCCACTTATAGTAAACATTTAATAATCAACCGTTAATATTACTGTTTCCTTGACTGTACCTGCGCAAGCTTGCACTCGTAACTCAATCAGAGGCGACTAAAAGATTGGCGCGCACTATATTGTTAATAAAGAACTTGTAATAAATATTCAATTTCATGGGTATCTCGCACAACAGATGAGTGAAAGACTAAATGTTTATTAGACAAATTTTATCCTGAACAATAATCCTACCGATCCGTATAATAAAATAGCGAGGGTTTATTTTTTAATTTTTAGTTGGTTCAGTTCCCGGGTGAGACAAGCAAAATTTAGAAGATCTTTGAATGCAGTTTTGTTTCTTTTAAAAAATAAAGGAATGTTTCCTTTCAGTAAAATGAGCTAACTAAAGGATTTAAGGCCCCTCCAGGGCCCTTGAATTTTTTCCACCCTGTATATATAACTTTGTATTTCAACCTGAGTTTAATACGATCAAATACCTAAATTCAACCTGAGTTTAATACGATCAAATAGCTAGATGGCTATTTTGGCTATTTAAAATATTTTAATCGAGGAAATAGATAGGCATTCTTAGAAAACAGAACTGTTTTGAATAAAAAAAAATATATCGTCATTCTCATCGTTTTGAAATCACATGAAATCTGCCTCCGCAATTTTTCCGCACGCGCCGTAATCGCCATCCTATCCCGGCTATTCTGGCATTATTTTTCACTTGCAAAATCAATCATTCGACTATAGCTTATGGCGTGATTAATACCATGCCATGTAAAATTGAGTGACTAAACCTTGTCAAATAAAGATTGCACAATGTAAGGAATACAGTCTTTAGGTTGTAAATCACGGAATTCGATATACATTCTTAGAAAATCTGATTTAAAAACTAAACAAATGTTTTTTCACACGTTTATTTTTCGTACGACTTTGTTTATCGCGTGATAAATGTCGTGTGACGATAATTCTACTAACTATAACTTCTTAAAAGACATGTTAAATATGTTATGAATCCGGGCAAGAGGTTTTGATTTTAATACCCTGATACGTTTCTGTTTAAAGAGCTTTTAAAAATGTTTAGTTTGTATAAAATTGTATCTTTACACATAATTATATTATGAAAATAAAAATTTTTTATTTAATAAAAGCTTTTTTTACTGTTTTATTATATAATAAAACGGTAAAAAAAGCTTTTATTAAAAAAAGTTAGGTTTTTCATTTTAATGCTACCTCTATTTTGTTTTTCATATTCGACTGACGATGACCCCAAGTGTTTAAAGTTTTCTTTTTTACTTAATTTCTACTATAATATTCATAAAAGCCTGTATATATATATTTTCTTAACCTATTTCATTTACCTTTTTGCTCTCATCTGTGTTATATATTTATGTTATACTAGAGACTCGGTGAAGGTAGAGAAGGGTGTGTCTGTTGTCTGTTTAGTCCGTCTCCGTAGTGGGCACCAAGTGACCAATAGTTATATTATAATTTTATATGAAAATTTCTTTGTTGCAGTTCCGGCAATCAATCAAGAGGCTATTTGGAATACACTCAAAGGGTGGAACGTCACAGACAGAAAAAGGCTACGACAACACCATCCTCTCCCCTGGCCATCGATTTTCACGAATCAACGACATGACAACACGATTTAATTCATCTGAAAGCAACGTTTCCACAATTTTGAAAAAGCATGTCATTATAAAAGATAAGAAAATTACAATAACCGATGAGCATTGCGACGTTATAAATACAGAAATAGACGGACCGCTACTGAAAAGTTTAAACCTTTGTACAATTCAAGAAAACAAGACAGCATCTGATGCAGAAAGGTCAGGTGAAACCCTGTACGATGAAGAAAACAGTAGTGAGAAACAAAAGTTCGAGGTCTTTGGACAATCTTGTCATCTTTACAACGATAGTTCACCGGTTCTCACTATCATAGATTCTGAACGACTAGCGTTCAGCAAAAGGAGAGATAGCGGGAAAGAGTCAATAGAAAACGTTTATGGGAACAAAGCATTCGAAGAGCACTCAACTGATATAACAAGCAACGATAAATTTGAACCGACTAATGATATTAGATTAAAAAAGACAAATAAACTACGAAACAGCTTTTCGATAGACTTGACTGGTGTTCCGAAAGAAACCAAAAAAAGAAAGTTGTCTTCCGAGTCTCGAATTGATGCTATTATAAAGGGAACAGTTACGAGCAATTTTTTTGAAAGTCAAGATTCTAGGGTGGGTCATAAGATGTACTTGTGTATGTTAGAGAAGAGTGGAAGTGATGAAGAATTGTAAAACAAGGGAATCAATATTTGGGCAGAATATGTGGAGACGTTTTTAATATACTAATTCGTTTGAATCGTAAGGTGCAGAGGTTTTTTTAAAGTAGGATTCGGGCAATGGCAAACAAAATTCCATAATCTTCTTTATTTTTTTTTTTACATTAATGTGGTTCATCACCGCCTTATTACAAAATGCAAAAGTTAAGATTGCTTTTCGTGTTAAAAAAAAAGGTAAAATTCAAACGTGACTTTTTCATTTCCTGATCATAGATCAATAACATTTAGTCTTTTCTAGCAATTTGTGTTATTTTTTGCATAAAGTTGTGAATTTATATGCACAATTACTTTATAGCTTATTCATTGTTGTTGTGCACATTAATTTACAACGTATATAAGTAATAAAACAACACAACTTTGCTAGAATATCCTAATTGTTATAAATCTATGGTCAAGAAATGCCAGAAATCACATTATTTTACAACTTTTACTCAAAAATAAGAAAAACAATCATAAGCTGTGCATTTAGGAACGCGACTGTAACAAGCCACCTTAATAAGTTCTGAAGCGATGATTTTTTAAAGAATATTCTTAATGGTAAAGATAACCTACTAACAAAGGTATTTATTCCTTGAAGTAAAAAAACTTACAATGAGTAAAACACAGCACAAGAATTGTAAGTAGGTTGCAATTTAGACTGTAAAATGGTTTAATGGCTTTTGTTTGTCACTAGCTCGGTTAGAAGGATTTCCGTGGTCTTGAAGTAATGCTGCCTTTCACTAAACGATAAGAGAAGATAATTAGGAACGCGAGCCACCGTCAAGTGTCTGTGATATAGTTGGTTACAAGTGCCAATATACAAGGTTTACTATGAGGCAATTAATAGTAACGAATTATCGAAATTAGATCGTATTATTTTTTTTATAAGTAGTCTGGTGGCCACAATTACATGTGACGGTAAAATGTCATAAGGTAAATACATAGTTGCAAATATGTTATCACCGTGTTTCTGCGCTTTGATTAACCCAATTCGGATAACACCACTTAGATAATTAATCAGCGAGTAATGTTTCATTTTTGCTTTGCGCTCAATGATATTCCATTATATATACTGGAATTATATACTGGAATATCATTGTTTGCGCTAGGTAAAAAATACCTTTGCCATGTTAAACTAAAAATAAAAGAATCTAACTCTTTCTTTTTTAAATTTTTCATGTAATTGTTATTTAAGAGATGTTCTTAGATACATTACAGTACTGTTACAAAATTACTTGCCATTGGGACACTCGTGAAGCCTATTACGAAACTCACGCTTGTTTCGTAAACTAGCACACTTTTCCCAATAGCCCGCATTATGTCGCAGTTACACAAAATACTTTAATGAATGTGTATTTTTCCAAATTTGTGTTTTCCCTTATAATATATATCAATTACATATACGAGAAAACACATAATAACATTTTATAAAAAGTCGTATATTGTCTTCGATTTTCTATGTGTACTTTTTATATTCATAGTTTTAATTCATAGGTAGCTTAGTTTTTTAATGTTATTTAAGTTTTGTTTTGTTTAAATAAATTTAAAAGTTAATGATTATATTGTCTATTCAGGCTGCGCCTGTCCTTAAGGGGAAAGAAACTAGGTTTAAAGTTTACGGGCGTTCCAAAGATTTCATGATGAGTGGTGTACTGTGTAGAATATAAATATATTTATTTAAATATTTTATTGTAAATAACAAATCCTGTCGCATGTAATTGAGGCGCAATATTTTGTGTTCAATTTGAAATATGTTGCCCGTTTAGGCCAAATATCAGTAATTTTAAGGAAAGCTTTATAAAAGTGTTGGCTGAATCAATAAAATTTATTAAATAAGTTTTATGTAGTAATACAATTTTAATATTCAGGGTGTCCCGTTTATAGACATGAATTTTTTTAAGGTACTTTACACATTGTGACTTGGTCTTATAAAAACTACTTTGCTTCAGCAAAAGTGTATAATTTAGAAGGTTTTCTTGTACTTTATCGAAATTAGGAATAAAACGAATAAGAATAAACCTTTTCATCGTAGACTAAAGGTCGTCGCACATTACAACGTACCAGCACCAGACCACCTCAAGTGTTATTTTGTACTAGTGGACGACTCGGTGCCCACAAGGCGGCCGCACTTTGTCGGACGGGTGCTCGCGAGTCGCATGGGAATGATGCTACATTTAATTCATTTTCATTTGATGAAATTACTTTAACTTTTCACAGTGATTTCACATGTGAAATTTCACAGACAATGATTTATCATATGCAATGAACTAATGTCACACTTGCTACAATTATCACCTTACGGCATCTATCTTTAAGGTTTATTTTTTAAATACTCTTATTCGTTAATCAAGGACAAAGTTCACCAATGCGTCATACGGGTCCTTTTTAGTGTAGCGACGAATCAGCAAAATATTCTTTCTCCTGACACGACCGCTGTAGGATTCGTCCCTACTCGCTCGCTCTCTCTTCTATGCGAATGATCTATGATTTTTACAGACTATGTGAAGGAAGGTAGCAGGTGTGACATATGAAAACGCATTTCATATGATTTTTCACATGCTACTTGTGAAATGTTCCTTGCCTATTCGCGACCCTGCCTCACTCAGGCCTGACGCCGAGCTGTCAGTGGCCTCGTTGACGTCGCGCCCTCGTTGACGACGGAGGGCGTTCACTATAGTGGTCGGGCTACGATAAATTAAAACGCAAATCGATATACAGGAAAGCCATTTGGTACACGGGTACTTTAGGTTAAAACAATTATTTTGAGTGGTAGTTCTTGAAAATACTCCCATGGGGAGAGCAGTAATGACGTCATCAGTTTGTTGTATGGGAATTGTTTTTTTTTTTTTTTTTCAGGAGCCTATTCTGTGTGGTATCAAGTTAAAGGGTTTCATGAGCCGGTTTTAAAAATATACTACACCATTACCTTCCGGCCATCTGTTTTCTAAAAATCCAAGAAATATTTTTAAAACATACCAAGTTGCCTAAACTTCAAGGCTTCTCCGGGTAGGAAAAGTGTTCTATTTCGATTAATTAGGAAAAGGCAGGTGTTTCACAATCCGGCTGCAAAACCGCTCTTAAAGCTTTAGATGTTAATTTAGACGTTTTAATCACCATTAAAATTAATAATTTTTGGGTCGTAATGTGTCATACGAAACTAAGATAATGTGGAAAAAAAATTGTCGAATAAAATTTGCACATAATTTGTTATCTAAAAAATTTGCATGTCTATAAATGAGCCAACTTGATAAGCATTTTGTTTAAGCTTTCATAGTTCACCATGGCACTGAAGATTTTACAGGGAAGCTTAATGTATGGGATTATAAAATGCACTTATATTCGTATATTTTATTTCCCTTTTTAGCCTTACTAGCAAACTTCAAAAAGGAAACGGCCAAGAGCAAGTCGGGCTCGTACAATTAGGGGTTGTAGCAGAAATTCAAAAATTCCTGCAGTTTTCCCGTAATCGTTAAAGCCGATTCTGAAGGCTTTAATTTTAGTTTTAGTGCTGTCAAAACTAAATTTTCTTCGATACAAAATAGTCCTTAAGAGTTAGGGTTAGAAGCTAAATTTCTTTGGAAAAATTAAATTTTTGACAGCACTAAAACTAAAATTAAAGCCTTCAGAATTGGCCTTAATGTCTACCTATCCCATATAAAGGTAATATAAACTTGTATCAAGGCAAATAAAAAAATATTAAACTTGAAAAAAAACCGAAAAAGTTGCATTTTTTGCAGCTCAGCTCAGCTCTATCTTAAAATAGTATATTTCGTGACGAGTATAAAATGGCGGATTTTCTTACCCGAGGAGTCGAAAGCTTACATTCCGAGGGTAAAAAAAAAAACATTTTTACTCGTTGCGAACGATACTTTTTCTACTACCTGATTTGCCTATGTATTTAAATATTTAACTTTTCTTTTCAAATTCAATGTATTTTATGACTTTTGCAAAGTGCGGCGCGGTTTTTACCTTTTTATTTCAGGCTTTGGCCGGCAGCTTTTATTTATGGCCAGTATCATTTTACGAAAAAAGAGTATCAGACGCCATATAATCGATTATGTCGTGAATCGGAACGCAGGGAATTTGATTCTAAAGACAAACTAAGGACGTCAAAAAGAACTTAATTTAGCATGAAATGAAGACAAACGTCAAAAAGAACCTAATTTTGCAACAAATAAAATTTCAATACGATATTTCAAACTGACCTGATAGTCACTCCGCAACGGCTCTGGATTGAGGGGCACTCGCAATTTTCAAGTTCGGTCATATTGTAAAACATACATATTTTACAGTCAAACAATTAATAACGAAAATATTAGGTTTCCGTACTCAGACAATACCAAATTGTCAGGCACTACCGTTTTAGCATCTTATTTTTTGTCACCTTGATGTTGCTATGGCATCAATATTATTGTTATTTACCATAACGTTTTTAAGCTTCCATATCCGTATTATGTGATGATATGGAACCCTTCGTGCGCGATTCAGACTCACACTTGACCGGTTATTTTAGTTACAGTGCAATTAGGAATACCTTAAAACATCCTTTCGGGGAACAACTAAAACTGCATTTTTACATACGTAACATAGTCAGTGGCGTGCCTAGAAAATTTCGCTGGAAAATTGCTGAACAATTTTAAGTATGAGTAGTAAAAAAATATGAAAATAATGAAAAATAATATTGAAATCAAAATTGTATAGCGCCAAGGCATGCTAGCATGCCCTAAAGCAGACATTTTCATACAAAATGGTTCTTTTTCAAAGTTGTTTTCTATTATTTTTATATTTTTTAATAATGTAATTAGTTTTGTTTAGGTGTTTTTATCTCATATATACTTTATTGTAAATACTTTATATTGTGCTTGAATTTACTTTAATAAAGCCGATTCTGAAGGCTTTAACTTTAGTTTTAGTGCTGTCAAGACTTAAATTTTTCCAAAGTAATTTAGCTTCTGTTCTTCACACTTATGAACAACGATGAAAATTTAGTTTTGGCAGCACTAAAACTAAAATTAAAGCCTTCAGAATCGGCTACATTGTATACATTAAAGTTTAGTTCATTAAAAGTAAGCCTTGAAGTGTAATATAATTTTTTTGTATCTTCAAAATTTAGTTTAATTGTTAATCTATTTAGTTTAATTGTCACATTAAAATTGATTAATTTATTTTGCATAAAAATAAATTAACTAATAATGAATTCCTTCAGTCATTACATTCCGTCAAATGATTTTAAATTCATAGATTCATAGGCATTCTTTTTCACCGTTAAACCTTTCTCACAAACTCCCTAGACAGTAAACCAACATCAAAATCATTTCATTGGTTCTCTAAAACTCTGATTTTTCATTCCGTAGAATTATGACAGTTCAAGGAAAGGGATGGAACTATGCAAGTAAGCGAGATGAACTGTATCGTGTCTCCTTTACTAGCACAGCGCCATCAATTTCCCTGAAATGTCAGAATTCTAATGAGAAGACAAATTTTTAATTCAGTGGAATTATGACAGTTCAATAAAAGGGATGGAGCTATGCAAGTAAAGGAGAAACAATTCAGTTCATCTCTCTTACTTACACAGCTCTATCCCTTTTATTGAACCGACATAATTCCACTGAATTAAAAATTTGACTTTAGTTACATGTCAACGTACATTCAGTCAGACATTGTAATTTAAATGCATAGAAATAGGGAATAAAAATATAGGAAAGTTAGATAAACAAGATTTTATTTTTGTGACTCGGAGACGCAAAGTTCAATCCTGACACGGAAAAAAGTTTCAAAGATGGCTGAAAGGAATAAATGAATGCAAATTGAATGCAAGTGTTTATTCGATAACTATAAAAATGTTGTATTCTAATGTTAGGTTTATTTGCCATTTTGTTTATTGCACATTTTATGATTTGAATGTATTCATACTTTACGTTATGTTATATTAAGAGTCCAGCGGAGGATGCATAGTTCATACAAACGGAATACCAGAATCATTTGTAAATTATACATATTTTAAGGTAACGTGTACTTATTCTGACTGGATTACAGAATATCGCAAGTGTCTATTTTATATGAACACTGATTGACAGACGAAATATAAAAATATGTAATTTCCATAGAATATTTTTTTCTTCTTCTTACAAAATAGATATTTGGGAACCTAGATATTCTGTAATCCAATCAGAATAAATTAATAAGGAATAATCGGTATAATTTACAAATGATTTTGTTATTCCGGACTCTTAAGCCTTAGGCATAAAATACACTCAGTTGGGTGAGAAATGAACGAGCAGTTCTGTGAAAGGAGACTGTTCTTTTTTGTATGGAAAGTGGTCTATGAACCAACATATATGATATTGTGGTTTTTACATCAGGTAACCCCAACTACACCTCTGTGCGAAAGGGCATCAAAATCTGACCCGACAGTTTTTTCGGTACTTTTCGAACAGAAAGAGGTGGCGTCAGCGTCTTCAAAGACACGGTGTGTAGTTTACCAACGCTAGTATAACAGGCCACTTATTTATAGTTCTTAGTTCGGCGTCATTGCAGTCAAAAATGTAATAAATGTTGCAAAATCAAAATTGCAAAATCGGAGTTCTTATAAGTTCTTTACTTTATTATAACATTATTGTAATAAAAACACTTAATTAAAGTAAAATAATATTTGACCTGAAATATCTCAAAACTGTCGGGTCAGATTTTGATGACGTTATAACAAAAAAAAACGTCTAAATGTGTACTTCCTAAAAAAAATACTCCATATCTATAGTGGTCTATAGACCACTTTCTGGGCAGTCTCCTTTGTAAATTACGAAATGTTACGAGAATGGAAGTTATTATTACAATATGTATTGTAGCTGAAAAGATACAAACCTTGTTATCCAATTAACGATTACATCAACGTTAAAGTTCATTAAATAAAATATTATACCCAGTAGCATTTATTGTTGGCATTATGGTTGAGCAATATACCGGGAGCCAATAGCAAAGAGGAAGAAACGGTACGCTTGTATATCGTCAACTGCAAAAACAGCCTCTTTAGCCAAGCGCCACCGAAAGAGAGAGCAAATAAATACAGGTCCATGTGCCTGTATCTGTGGGTCACGCGTGGGAAGCCGGATACCGTATCTTCCCTTTTGTTTTATCAAAGGTGTAAATAGACAGGTATCTTTAAATGAAACCACATAATCTCCTGATCATACTGTAAAACTTTTCCAAAGAAAAATAGGTACCCGCGGAATTGCAATAGTAATTTTCACCTCACTAGCACAAAAAGCGCGCCTTCACTGCTTAAAATCAGTGAGCAAAAGTCAATTTTGCTCAATCAGTGAAGAAAATTATTTTGAATTAAGAACCTGTGAATTGACATTTCGTATATCATTGGCTCACGAAAAGTTCAGTAACTCCATAAGGGAAAAAGGGATATCAAACATCAGCATGGTGGCTATCTATTTCTTTCTGTAATTATATCATACAAATTGTGAGGCTATCCACAGCCTTGCAGCTTGTCGGATACCACAAACAAGGTAAACTTCTCCTAATCCTGTGTATAGCCTCGTTCGAAAATATAGTGTCTTTACATCTTGTAAATTTGTAGATATATTAATAATTTGCAATATTCCGCTAAACACTCCCACCATGCTATTCAAAATGCAGACTCAAGCACCGCCCGCCCTCCCGCATAAAACATGCACAAGCAAAGCAAGCAGTACGAGCACAAAATAAAGCAATCTTAAATAACAAGCAAGAAAACTTATCGACACGTGTTTCGCCTCTAAACGAGGCATCCTCGGGATGTGTAGTCCGCCCGACCGCTCGACAGCAAATGACGAGCTGCCGCCCGGAGCTCACCTTTTATACACCGGCCTAAATTTTCAATAAATTTTTTTTTACATCTTGTGTTTTCTCGCTAGTGAGGTAAAACATTGTATGTGTCACAGGAGAGCAAATTTATTTTGTTTCTTTTTGCCTCTGAATCCCTCACCACGCTCAGGATTCTAATTTAGAATCACTGCCTAATTCAAACTCTGCACTCGCAACAAAAAAACTTTACTCTCTTGTTGCACAGAGCAATTTTTTTTTGCGAGTGCCGAGTTTGGATCTCGAGCAAGCAATGGTTTCCGTAGTGAGGGATTCGAATAGGCTCTATAAACAAATCACTTTGCTCTCGTGTGACACGTACAACTTTTCACTTCACTAGCGAGAAAATACAAGATGTAAGAAACGATATTTTCGAACCAATTAAATGACACACTCATACGATATTTATAACCATGGCCGCCATTGACTGAAATATCCACTTGATAATTTACGGCTGTTCTTTCGACGGCCCCGCTTCTTTTTGTATGCAAAAAATTATTTCTAGCTCAATCCAGAGCCATAAAACGCTAAATAAAAAAAAATTTAAACGCCAATTGGCACCGTTCTAAATTGAAATTTCTTTTTTTACTTAGACTTTTGCTCAGTATAGTTTTATGCAACAAAAGCGCAGTTTTTAAGCTAAACCTATCCCGATTAGCTAACAAACAGGACCTGGAGAAACCAGTCAAAAAAATGAACAATACTGTTGTAGAAATTTCATAAATATTTAAAGCTATAGAGGGTATTAAGTTGCCATAATGTAATGTTATTAACTCGCAGTGTTTACATGTTTACCAAAATCTCACATTTAATTGTCGGTATCAAATGTATGAAGTTATTATTTTTGTAATTAACATAAATTGCTACATTATTCTTGCCAGTATTCATTTAGTATATCTTGATTAAATTTAATTATAGTCAATTACTAACATAATTACGGGAGGCAAAATAATAAATTAAGAGAACGTCTAATTTTATTAAATATTTAGTTACATAGATGTAATGATGATTAATTATATTATTGTAATAAATATTATTAAATATATGTTTTTAAGCAATGTCCAAATAATTTCATAGGAAAAAAATGTATTTTATTAATAAATCTGCTCATTGAAGTATTTTAAGATAAAATAAAAATAAATCTTATTACAAAAATTTATATTTACCTATTATTAAAACACTTTTAAATCGAGACATGAAAAATGCAATATGCTCTTCAAATCAGTAGGTAATTTTCAAAAGTAATCAAATCACATTTACGTAATTTTAGAGTGCAGCCATTTTTGTAACATCAATTGTTATTTATTCAGTACAGGTTTAAAAAGGCAATTTTTTTAAATTCAGTCCGTATAAACTAATAAAGATAAAACTAATTTTTAAACGTAGATTCATAACAAATTTCTTCAAGTGAATTTTAGTTAAAAAATGGATTTTTCAGATTTTGGAGGTGACCACTTTTGAAAATGAGCTCCTGAAATATGTTTTCAATAAATTCAGTTCATAATGTAATGAAATGACATATACCTAAGCTGTAAAAATTATTGCATTCATATTATCTTAACTTTCACTTCATATATTTTATTGTTAGAACATTTTTAATAAAGTACCCATTGAATGTTTTTGGCTTATTTATTTTCCCTCCTTAATCTCATTATCGCATCAACAAAGGAAACACAATAGGTTGTAGTCATCGTGGTTTGGATCCAATTTATAGATTAAATAACAGTGTGGGTATACGTCCTAAATCGCAGTCTAGATGTTATTCTTCTGCCGCCCGGCGGATTTTTTCATTTATGAATCCCCCAAAAAACCGGCCGTCCGCGGCGAAGTCCCATAATAACTATGATATAAACTTTGAACAAAAAAATAGCAACCGACTTCAATAGTAACAGCAGTCATTCACTAAAAAGTTAATAATAATTCTATAAAGACCGATGGTACCGAAGCAACACTTTTGCAGACTTCTTTCTTCCTGAAACGTTATGTTATCTAGAAGTCGGCGTTCTTATATTGGTTTCTATGTTGCTATATCGTAGGAAATACGCCGACTTCTAGATAACATAACGTTTCAGGAAGAAAGAAGTCGGCAAAAGTGTTGCTTCGGTACCATCGGTCTTTATAGAATTATTATTAACTTTTTAGTGAATGACTGCTGTTACTATTGAAGTCGGTTACTATTTTTTTGTTAAAAGTTTATTTTATTTCACATTTTTTAGTGTTGCTGGGTTAAATTGTGAGGTATAGGTAGTTCTTGCAACCGTGGTGTTAATATGAAACGAAGTTCAAGTGAGCATAAGTAGCCATGTTTGAGTAGCTTCCTGCTATCAGCACCCTAACACAACATGATTACCGCAATCTCGAGTTATGTGCTGTCATCCGTTGAAGAGTTCTACGGTGATGAAGCCAAGATCGAAATTCAGGTGGGTACACTGGCAATTTTCAGCAATGCCCTGCAATGAACACCCTAACACAAACTGGTTGCCACAATCTAAAGTTATGTGCTGTCATCCTTTGAGGAGTTCTATGGTGATGAAGCCAGGATCGAAGGTCAGGTGGGTATTCTGATAATCTCCAAGTAATACCCTTGAATCAGCACCCTAACGCAGTGATTGACGCAATCTCGAGTTAATGTGCTCTGATCCGTTGAAGAGTTCTATGGTGAATATGTTGATGAAGCCAGGATCGAAGGTCAGGTGGAAGAATGTCGATTTTCAAGTAATACCTTGTAATCAGCACCCAAGTACATAGCGATTGCCTCAATTTCGAGAGATATGCTGTCATTTTCTGAGGAGTTCCACTGCCTATCTCTGAAGACCTTCATCAGATCATGACCAAACCCAGAATGAGACCTACCTGGAAGTATACTCTTTCAAACAGAAAAAGAATTGTTCAAATCGGTTGGGAAATGACGGAGTTATGGAGTAACAACGCAAAAAAAAAAAAAAAAAAAAAAAAACATACAGTCGAATTGAGAACCGCCTCCTTTTTGAAGTCGGTTAAAAAGCCGCCGTACGGCGAACTTTACGAGTATCACTCCATATCAAATTTCCGCCTGCTCCAATCAACTGTTTGCTGTTATTTCATGGTATTTAATTATATTAAACAACAACAAGGATTTTGCTTAAATTTCAACTTTATAGGTCTAATTATATTTTTTTAATCAAACAATAAAATAACTTAAATAACATTAAAATAATTTAAAAAAGGGGACTAAAATAAATGAATCTAAACTAAACTAAACTTAAAATATTTACATAAGGTAGAAAATGCTGGCCAAATCGTCGCCGTCGCTGGAGAGGGTGCCCAAAAGGCTGGCGGCGTTGCCACGCTGGATGGCCAGGCTTATTCTTTGGCCAAAATAGGCCCCAGCCCTTCGGTCACCTGAAGCGTCGACCAGGCGCGACGAAATTTCTTTATAAAGTCGCCGCGCGTCCGGCCCCCACGGTCCGAGGGTCTCTACGCCAAATGGCATGAATATATAACCCTCGCCCAGAGCTTTGTACGTATCACGCTAGTGTTTTTCTGCCGTAGCAGCCGCCGCACCTGCCTTGGTGGCGGTCACCCGAATATGGGACGCTGCCATTGTATCGACACATGTAGCGTCCCATACCAAGGACCGCCCATTTTTCCAAGGAATGAGCGTCATTCCGTCGGGCCGCTTGCCGTCGTCGCGTATCAGACCATTAATATAAAATTATATAATACATATAACCACAAATATAAAATATTTTTTGCTTAAAATAAATTCAGGTAAAACTATGTCGAGTCGCCTCGCTTCACCCACCTCGCTCGTTCTACTATAATACCTATTTTTCACTTTCTATTTAAATTTTATTTAAATTTCTTAACACTGATAAAATATAAATTAAACTTCTGAAATGTAGATATTTGGTCTCCAAAACCTAGACTAATTTCTAGTGCTTTAACTCCACCTACGATTCAATATCTGAACGGACAAATCAACATTTGTGACGGCCATACGGTGACTTTTGTAATTGTTCCCGTAGGATTCTGTTGCGCATGCACAAAATAGCAGGCTTTTCGGCGGATTCCAATTAATTCAACGTCTACACTACAGCATGATTCCGCTGGCGGACGTATAGCTACTCTGATTAAATAAAGGAAATGCTAGGGTGGGGTGGAACAATATGAAACTACAATTACTACAATATAAATGACTAAGCTTCAACTTGTTTCATAAACTGCCACTCGTGTCCTTAGGGCATTATGTGATTACGTAACCGCGCGGAACGCAGAACGTGGCTCAGTATGCGCCTTAAGGCGATTACCATCGCCAAATTAGCAGCTCGATATTTGTCACTACAAATATCAACGGAAACGACATTGAAATAACGTTCATATCAGCGCGCAATGCATAGTGGCTGTTACGACGCTCGCTGCGTCCTTGATAGGGCGAAATAGGAGAAAATTATACTTTTCACTTGGACGTGATTACTCGATTGAATAAACTTATGTTATATTTATAGCTATAAAGTTCATCTATTTATCAAAGCATAGATGAATTCAATCGGCCAAGCCACTCAGGAGCAGTAGGGAATTTGAGGTCAAAAAACACCACTCAGTAAAAAAAAAATTCATGTAGAAGTTTTGGTGGTATGAAAAAGAAAAATGTTGCATATGTTGTCTAAGAGTTGATTATTCATAATACATTTATTCATTATTTTTGGTTTGGCCATAAACGAGGAGTAGGCTTTAGAAAGTACCCATTTGGCAATAGTAAGGCCCTTAATACTAGATGATAAAACTACCATTACCGTACTTCCATCCATCCATCCATCCATCCATCCATCAGCCTAGTTCGTCCACTGCTGGACATAATCCTTTCCAGGACTTTGCCACTCCTGGCGGTCATCCTGGAAGAATTGCCCATACTCACACACGCTGGGCCGGCGGGTTAGTGACGCCGCTGCCGTCACCAGTCTGTTCCACATAAGGCCCGGCTATTAAGAATGGATATACTGCCATCCATCGGTCCCAGGCATAGGGGGCCTCCTGGTTTTTTGCCTGTGAGCTGTCGTCTTACTCTCCCCCGAATTACTGCGAGGGGGTCTCCAAGTAAGATGGTAGTACCTCTACAGTTGAGCCCGGCATCAGCTCTACCACCTGATTGATTACCGACCACCTTGATTGCCGTACTTGTTAATATTTAAAATAAGAACTATTCAAACTCATAAAATATTTACGTATCCCAAGGCGGACAAAGTTAATTTCCGGAGCGCAACGTGCATTGTGTATAGACATTGTGTAAGCAATACTGTCGGTACTCCTAAGGGGAAAGACGAGGCAAAAAGAAATAAAATGACAAACTTTGGTTGAGTTTGTTGCAATAATCAAGAAACCCACAGTTATTAAACAATTACTCCTATGTTCTCCTAATGTTTATGAAGTAAGTTTGAACAAATCACGTAAATTTATTACTGTAAATAAAATATTTTCTAAATCTCCATTTAACTAATTTTAGAGTTTATATTGATTTTCTCTCTTCTATCGACTTTAGAATTTAATTGGTTGTTTCTTTATAGAAAAAATTTTAATGATAGCTAGTTTGAACAAATCGTGTTTTTATTTCAACCACAAGCCGAGTTATTTGATAAAAACGCAGTTTTTTGCGAGCGCGTGATACCTATTTAGGTTGTCATAACAGCCACGGCTCAGAGCGCGCTATTTTAAACTATAATGAAACGTCATAGAGTTCAGTTCTACTTCAGGCGATACGTAAAAGTTTTAGCGTCCCTGTTACTCCATAATATGTGAAAAAACTCTCAGTGCGAGTTGGACGGATAAGTGGAAAAGTAGCAAAAAGTCGGTTTTTTATTATATAAAATGTACTTAGTTATTTTGTCAAAAAGATTTTCAAGGAGACTTTACAAATACATAATATCCACATTTTGAATGCAATTTCACTATGAAATTAATTAGGATTTCAGAATTATAGGAAGAAACAAAACAATTTAGAGGTCTTTTCGGAATTAAATTCTATCGAGAAAATTTCGTCCAATCGCGTTTTCCTTCAGTGAGAATCTTACTCAAATACTCAATAAACATTTACCCAAAAATGAAATACGTAGATGAAGTTATAGTGGAGTAAATGGATTCGAAAAAACCCCCTTTTTTTTTGGTATCGCCTTACTGCAAAATGAGGTATTCAATCTTGGTTAAGGAAATCCAATATGTTGATTCGATATTGCTTTATAATATGCAAAACATTGTTTATATAACTCTCTGGCTATACCTGCACTGCATTGATAGTTCCTTGACTTCTGTGTAAAAACTTTCCAAGTAAAATATTAAGTGGTTACTTACTTTTTGAAACAATTTCAAGAGTGCATTAATAGTATTTTGTGCAGCTGTGACTTGGTGTGAGACACTTCGGTCGTTTCATAAAAAAGCACGTGTGTCCCAATGTATAATTATATCCAGTTGCACACAATACTTTATATACGACCATCAAAAACAATTCCACGAAAAATGAGAAAAAGAACACTCGTCATGATATTGTAGTGATACTCGTCATGATACATTGAATGGTCCTAAATGTCATCCATTTTCATGATAAGATTCGTTATATTTTTACAGCTGACACTTCTGAATTCATTCATACACAATTTTTCAAAAAATTTTTGGATTTATCATTCCTAAAAAAATGCAAAAATTTTTGTACTTAAAATTTAGTTTTCTTTAAATTCTCCATAGAAAACACCAATTTCATAGTAAATGACCTATATCAGTCTAGCAAGCCTGCGGGATGGGTGTCATCTCAGACGGTGTCATAATAATACCCGCGAAACCGCGGGACTGCAAAAAAAAATACGTTTTGATGAAGGTACGACTGCCTACCACTCCATTCCGTTTTTAAGGGGCAGGTAGTCGCCAATAACCTTGAGCCGATCTCTGCCGGTACAAATATCGCCAGAAACTATATTGAAATAACGTTCATATTCATATTTAGTATAATTTGCTAAAAAATTAATGTTCCGAAAACAGCTAGCATAAAATGTGTTCACTGTTCAGTCAAGCATCATGAAAAGTACTACAGGAGTAGGATTACCATCCGTCCGGATTCACCCGGAGCTGTCCGGACAATCGGCCTTCCGTCGGGACTTTGTCCAGCTTTCCAAACTGTCCAGATTTTTGTGTTTTGGATGGATGTGTGTTTATTTTTCGCATTCAATTACTTGAAAATTAAAAATACGTATTAAATCAGTCTTCAGTCTTTATTAAACTACGTGCAACTACATAGTTAATCAGTCCCATCTTCAGAACATTAAAAGCTTAGAGTATACCATTATTCACGAATTGTAGTATCAGGACAAACTCATGTGACTTTATAGATTCTATTCACCATGTAATAAAATAGTGTAAAATTATGAATAAATAAATAAATTTAAAAAAAATCAAGTTACGTTACTAGTCTCATTTCATCTCCACACGCTCTCTCCCCACGACCATGCATCTCTGTTAAACATGCGCTGCGCGTGGGATTTATTATTTAATTTTGTGACTCTTGGAAATGTCCGGACTTTTTTGGAAAGTCCGGTTTTTTCCGGATTTTTTAAATTTTGTTATTGTGTAACTATATACGAGGGATGGATTAGGAATTTTGCAAAATGGCAACACAGCCAGACTCGAGACAACTTTTGCGCAGCGTACTCAAGGGGCAGCCTTTTCGATTAAGAGTATGACATAGCCAAAACAAAAACCAGTTCCGGGCGTGGCTTATTCATGTTACGTTTGCGCGCGGGGGGAAATTCGTCCCGGTCTCTAAGCTCGCGTCACCATAGCAAATATACGAATAGAGTGGACGAGGCAGGGTCAAAAGTAATACGTATTTTATTTTATCTAATTTATTAGTGTATTTCGATCATCGTCACACGGCATTGATCCTACTTGCTATCACGTCGGGACGTAAATTTATTATGGTCGGCTAAAAGTGGTTTTTTGAGTGTTTGATTTATCAGTTGACCCTCGGAACATTTCAGAAACTCCTTTAGAGATACATAATAATATCGTGACGGTTAATTGTCACCATTACCCATTCTTTAAATATTTTTCGCCCGTTGAGCTGGTTTTACACTTGCGGGAAAATAAATTGACCAAAAATTTCTTTACAAAAAATTTTTACTAAAGTTGTTATTACAAAAAATGGAAACTAACAAATATTCTCAGAAGGAATGCACCACGTCAATATCTATCTCACTGTAGCCTATATCAATTATGCCTCTCTCATTCAACTACGTTTAACTGCGTTACTATCTCATTCCAACTCATTTTAAATAGCGTCACTATTTATCTCACTCTAACGCGTATTAAATAACATTTCTAATGAACGTCAAATATTTTTACTGCCCGCCACTCTTTAATTCTAAATTCTAATTATTTAAAAAAATACTCAGCTCCTTTGGTAGTAAAATAGCAATAACTTTTATTTCAAAAATTGCCAGATAATTTGAAAAACAATATTTGATGAGCCGTTATTTAAGACAATTTGCAAAACTAACATAGAACGTTTTTTTTCAGGGTGTGGTGTCGAACTAACCTAATTACAAAAAATTGCTCATAAATTGGGTTTTTATTTTTTCTTCCTGATGTTACAGCATTTCAAGGTTTATTTTTGACAATAGCAGGACTATTCAGAGTTGCGCAACAAAGATTTTATTCTTAGAATTTAGAACTGGTTAGCTTTGACTCTCAAAAATCTATTCGAATTTATAAAAGTACCATCAACTCGAAGACTATCTACTTTTTGCTGAGGTCATAATTTGATATTCTGGTCAGTCATGAGCTGGCCTACCAGCCTTCCAAGGGAAAGCGTTGACTTTTGGGACACCTGTTTACCCTTGGGATAAATCGCCAAGTGTTTAAAATATAGAAATTTATTTGTATCATAGTTTGAAATGTTCAGGTCCCTTTACGCAAAATGAAAAAACAAAACTCTTTTAGGATTAATTTGTTGTCCCTATGTTTGTCTGTTTGTCCGTTTGTCTAGGCAATTTTTCTGGGTAAAATCAATAAATGCTAATATTTACAGCCCTGTAAAACATACATATTATAACGTTTTTATGGTCTTTTGTTTAACTTTTTCGTACAAATTTTCTCCTTATGAAAATATAGAGATCAACACTTGACATAATATTTTGCATTTGAAAGAAAGCACAGAAAGGAACTGTAGAACAAATTATGTAAAAAATATAAAAACCATATCGTTCTATTCTAAAGGGATTAATAATTTACTGTTTGTTCAATGTGGCGATAGCTTTGTTGATTATTATTTTTTTCTTTGTTACAAAGAAAAAAAATATTTTCATACAAGGTTTTCCTTAAGGGCTATTTCTCCGAATTTGGAACAAAATATTAAGAAATAATTATAACGGTAAAGTACAACTTTTAGCTAAGACAATTTATTGTTAAAAGTTTGCTATATGCATAAACATATTTTAATGATATTATGGTATCTTCAAAATAATTGGGTTTTCCATAAGCGTGATATCAGATTATTTAAGAAATTTACGGCTGGTATCACGACGACGGATAAGCCAATTATTTTATTACTATTGTAATATAATTAAAAATATGTTTATGCATACAGCAGACTTTTAACAATAAGTTTTCTTAACTAAAAGTTGTATTTTTACTTATTGAAATTGTATTTCTCATCAAGAAGTGCAAGATGACAATATATTCAAAATAAGTTAATTGAATTTGTGAAATGGTTTCAGGTAAAAACAGTTTTCCATGAAACGGTAACTGTTTATACATAGCAAAGTGTGTAAACTTAGTCATCTTAACATGAACGACGCCTGTATTTTTATTTCCAGTATAGATAAAAATATACAAACTTGTTAAACTTTGCGTAAAAACGAGGCAATATTGACGATATCCTGACAGCTATTTTGATGGTGTTTTATCAAATTTTGCTTTTTGGGCTGTATAGAGACGTAGTTAGATGTCACTAGAATATACTCATGAAAAAAGATATGAAGAAAATAAGCTGTAGACATCACATTCGGTTTATACCTATTGTATGAATTTTAAGAAAAATACAGGGGTAAAGGGACCTCTTAAGGAAAACCTTGTATTGAACTATTTGTTATCTTAGTAAAAAATAATTCAAGGAAAAAAATAAACAAAGCTATCGCCACATTGAACAGTAGATAATTAATCCCTTTAGAATAGAACAACATGGTTTTCATATTTTTTACATTATTTGTTCAACAATTCCTTACTGTGTTGACTTGTAAATGCAAAATATTATCTCAAGTGTTCATCCCTACATTTTCATAGTGGGAAAATTTGTATGAAAAACGTAAAAAAAAAACGTAAAAACCTAAAACGTAATATAAATAAAAACGTCAAAAGTATGTTTTTACAGCTCTATAGAGGGCCGTTAATATTGGTATTTATTAATTTTACCCAGAAAAAATTGTCTAGACAAACGGACAGACAGACGAACATAGGGATAACAAATTAATCCTAATAGAGTTTCATTGTTTTCATTTTGCGTAACAGAACCTGAACATGTACCGACAGGATTATCTACGATCTAATAATTTTGCCATGCACTGTAAATATTTCAAAATAAATTTCTATTTTTTAAATACTTGGCGATTTATCCCAAGTAAGTGTACCTATATAATTTGCAAAAAACTTTACTTATTGGACCTGAAATGGTGAGCCAATACTAGAGAGTAATTTCACGAAAAGGTCATTGACCTTTGATACAGATCTCAGTAAGTATAAGTAAATTAATTTGGGTTTCAATATTGATCAAAAAATTATTCTTTTAGAGTAACATATATTATTTTCCCGCATAAAAGTATGAATTAATTCCAACTTCATTCAGTTTTGTTGTTGTGACTATGGCACGATGTAGCTAAATCACTCATACGCATATTTTGTTGAGTTTTTAACGGCAGGAATATGATGCTCCTCGAAATATTACTTTATAAAATTAATTTCAATGTGTTTTGAAGTAGTTTTGGGAGATATTTATAGCTTGCAAAAAAGGGCACAGGTTCCACGACTTACGGGCGCCAACGCTAGGCGTAGACTGACAATATCTTGCTGCCGCTGACTGCATCAGTGGATTTACGTATTTTTGAAAAAAGGGGGTGCTTTTTTTGACCCGAATAACGTGGTATTTGGAAAATGAATAGATATCATTCACACTAATTTTATTAAAAAAAAACCAACAAAATCGCGAAAGCGATACCTGAAATAAAATCGATAAGAAGTGTGCAATAGAGGGTTACAAAAAAATTCATTGACAGTACAAATATGAATCGATTAACGTGGTTTGTGGAAAATGAATACCTTAAAGTTCAACCAAAAACATGTATTTTTTTTATGGCTATACGAAACCTAATTATTGCAACAAAATCATCCGAAAGCTGACATTTTATTTCTGTTTGTATTTTCGTTCCCCTAGGGTCCCATACCCAAAGGGCAAAACGGAGCTCTCTTTCCTGTCTGGCCGTCATGTCTCGAGTCCTTGTCTCCTAGACAGAATGAGTTACAGTCCTGAAATTTTGATATTTTATGTACAATTTTGACCCAAAACTGAATATTGAATTCAAAATTCAATTAAAATATTTTTTGGGCACCGGGCATACGTGGAAAAGAAGCCTAAAAAAATGATTTTTTTTTGCCATGAGATGTCATTGTACCTATACAGGTTGAAAATGAAAAAGTTAGACTTTATGAAATACTAGCTGACCCGGCGAACTTCGTTCCGCCTAACAGTCTAATAATATCGTGTTAACTTTAGTTAAACTTAATTTAGGATTTCATTAAGGTAATAACATTAATATAACTTTTTTGCAAATACAGAAATGTTTTATTGCTTGCCATTGCGAAAGAAGAATGGTAGGGACTCATGTAGTTTCAGTACCGTTGTAGGCTTAGCGTAGGGTATTGAATATATGCAGAAATAATAGTTCTTGGAATAACTAAGCGATTTTAAAACTTGGGGTTTAGATGTTATTTAATGATATCAGAACGCTAGATAAATAGGTTTCTTTTATATGCGTAGTTTTGTCAACAGATGGCACCACATGCTGTTTGCATTCGTAAAATTAATTAATTTATTTATTGTTATTCGATAACTTATCCGATATTTTATTACTTATTCTGCTATTCGGAGCGGATAAGAATACACCAAAAAAGAGATAACTAACATCGATCCAGCCGATCTTGAGTTATAAGTGGTGTAACTAACACGACTTTGTTTTATATATTTAAGATATGACTCAGAATCACTAATAAAACACAGAATCGTTAAAAGACGTTTTTTTTTTTTCTAACAAAACTGATAACAGACCGTAGGGCCTTCCCCGCAACGACCCTCCGACCCCCAGCCATCAATGAAAAACATTGATACCCCACGGAGGTGATATATCGTCAGTGCAAAGGTCCCCGTTACTCCAGGCGGAAAGACCTGCAGTGCGAGAGGGACGGAATCGGGGAAAATTTACAAAATGTTGATTTTAAACCAATACAAAATTAACTAAAATAGCTATGAAAATTTCCAAAACTAGTAAATTAGGTATTGTTAAAACCCATCTAAATAAATATTTTTGAAGTCTGTAGACTATCCAAATTTGTCAAAATATCAAAAAAAGAGTAAATTTAGACCTCATTTCAATAATTATTTCTATCGAGTGAAATTCTTCCAATCGCGTTTCTGATAGTCCAAGATCTAGAAAAAGGTCCCAAAATTGTTATACTAATTTATTTAACTTGGGACTACTTTTGAACAGCAGATTGTGGGACGGTTAATGCCGTCTCCTCACAAATAACAAACTCCGCTCACTTTAGTATTTACTAGTGACCCGTCCCGGCTTTGCACGGGCATGTACTATACATATAAACCTCAGAACATATATGTATAAACCTTCCCCTTGAATAACTCTATCTATTAAAAAAAACGCATCAAAATCCGATGCGTAGTTTCAAAGATCTAAGCATACATAGGGACAGGCAGCGGGAAGGGACTTTGTTTTATACTATGTAGTGATAATGAGATTATTGCATAAATCACTGTAATCGTTCTTTAAAGTAATTAATTATTCTGTTTTCCGCTAATAATATACAAAAGCATAGCAAACTGTGTACTCTCATTTAAATCATAATATTTGTAACCTTGGTCTAGACCCCAGGACAAGTCCGACTTAGTGTGGGGTCTGCTACTAACCATTATTTTATTGTTAAGGCCCTTACTATTGCCAAATGGGTACTTTCTAAAGCCTACTCCTCGTTTATGGCCAAACCAAAAATAATGAAAAAATGTATTATGAATAGTCAACTCTTAGACAACATATGCAACAGTTTTCTTTTTCATACCACCAAAACTTCTACATGATTTTTTTTTTTTACTGAATGTTGTTTTTTGACCTCAAATTCCCTACTGCTCCTGAGTTGCTTGGCCGATTGAATTCATCTATGCTTTGATAAATAGATAAACTTTATAGCTATAAACATAACATAAGATTATTCAATCGAGTAATCACGTCCAAGTGAAAAGTATAATTTTCTCCTATTTCGCCCTATCAAGGACGCAGCGAGCGTCGTAACAGTCACTATGCATTGCGCGCTGATATGAACGTTATTTCAATGTCGTTTCCGTTGATATTTGTAGTGACAAATATTGAGCTGCTAATTTGGCGATGGTAATCGCCTTAAGTCTTATGCTCAAGTACTTTTAAATTTTTTAACGTATGCGTAACGCCTAGTGTAGTTTAATACTGTACTTTTTACTGTTACTGTTTATTAGTTTACCCACACTGTAAAGCTTATATTATTATCTTGTGCTATGAGAAATACATAATTTTTGTCTTTGTCTTTGTCTTTTGAATAAAAGACGAAATAACAGGTCATTATTAAATACAAGATATTCTTAGTTTTTACAACTCGGTCTCTTGTCCTTATTCTGAGTGGAAAACCAATAAAATAAATCCATAGATTACACAAATCTAAATAGTTGAGAGCAAAGGTCGTATA
The DNA here is from genome assembly GCA_934047225.1 of Ypsolopha sequella. Taxonomy (NCBI): domain Eukaryota; kingdom Metazoa; phylum Arthropoda; class Insecta; order Lepidoptera; family Ypsolophidae; genus Ypsolopha; species Ypsolopha sequella. The sequence goes on along the minus strand of OW203998.1, from coordinate 5,637,408 downwards.
GTATTGTCTGATAACGAAATAGTGGGACGCCACAAGATAAATAACTTAATAAAGTGTCAATATTGACGATAAAATATTCCCTTAAGGGGCTCCACAATGCGAAACATCAGTTTTGCATTGGATTCAGTTCCGTCAATGTAGACGGTAAAAATTTGAAAAAAATATGGCGTGTTTTTTGACTCAAGACAATTATTAATTACACTTTATAAATAAACATACTTTCAATCTTCTTTTAATTACACTGCTTTTAAAAAAGCATGAATTTTACGAAAAAACCCAAATCAGTTTCCATATTTCAAAACCGATTGAAACGAAATCAACACGTGCAGATATTTATTAGAAAATCCCATCTTTATTACATAAAAAATTATAATAATTGTCCTAATATAGCCGCGATTTCGAAATAACTAAAGTTTTGCGTGCGTGGCATCTGATTAGAGCAGATAGACAGTTAAAATACAAAAGCGTTAGAGCAGGACTGCATTTTAGCATTGTGCAGCCCCTTAACATATCCGCACTTGCCCAAATTATTATTAGATGACGTTGTCATGTCACAAAATGGGAAACCACTAATCTATGAATTTATTCAGTCCCACTCACTGAACACAATACCTGTGTCTGCGACGTAATTTCCCTAGAGTTCGATATTGTCAGCATATGTAGTTTGAATGTTTAAAATTGGGCTGTCCCAATAACGTTTATGTAAATTGCAAATAAAATAGTTTTAAATAAAACTTTACCGACTTCAAAAACAATCAATACAAGAACGAGTATCTTACCCGCTTTAAAGCTATTTGCTAATAAATGTCATGGTTTAATAAAGTCACTTTTCCGAGTTCTAGGAAACTGTGCTTGTACTAGATTTACTTAGATTGATTGATTACTTGATCAACAAATGTGATAAAAATATAATTTTAATTCCATATACATAGAGCTTTTAGTAAGCAAAAACCATTGAGCCGATTTTGATAATTCGCTTACCATTGAACTAATTTGACAAAACGTTCTGCAGAATAATTTCAGTAATATTTGAAATATGCCTATATATTCGCTTGGACAGTCCGATAACCTAGTTTTGACAATTTGACAATAAAATAATATTATATGTTTTTATTGCGAAATCCATCACTTTGAATACTCTAATTACTATCCTGGCCGGAGAAATTGTTTCAAAAAAATTTGTGCTTTTAAATTTGTTTTTGATTGATTGCAAGTTTGTAATGCACTCTAATAATTATAGGAGTATTCAAAGCGATGGAATGGATGGAATTCGCAATAAAAACATATTAATCTTAGTTATTGAGAACTGTGCATTTCTTAACAGTCTGATGCAATAGGTATTGTACCGACGACAGCCCCTTCGGGTCCTCTAAAAAGGCCGCTTTGGATGAATTATATTATGATTCCATTCTAAAGCAGTCTCTTTTACACGCGTGAAAAAGCTCTGACTCTATCCTACTTTCAAATCATTTTATAATTCTCCCAAGTCGGCCTTTTAGATCCCCTGTTCAGAATGAGCAAGGCATGAAATCACATAACGCCCTCGTGAACGTCACTTCAAGTAGTTACAAAAAAAATCGATGTACAGGTATGGTGGAAAAATTCGTCGTTCCAGATACGAGTGTCGGTAGCACAGTCGGTAGCGCGCCTGTCATGTAAGCAGGAGGTCGAAGGAACAAATCCTGGCCAGTGGAATTTTTAAAAAAAATATTTTTGCTTTTAAATTTGTTTCTGATTGATTTCAAGTTTGTAATGCACTCTAATAATAAGAAAATAACATATAGGGTACCTAAGTGGGAAAAAAGATCATTGTCGTTTTTTTTTCACAAATTGAGTTAATCTTCCATCCCATGCCATCTTCTAAATGTCCTGAGAACAATGATTGAGCAAAAACTTCAAAAAAATTACACAGACCACAGAATATCGCTTTTAAAAATATACTGGACTCAAGAAGCCTAAACACCGAACTTGAATAAAGGATCATAACTAGTGCAAAAGTAACGAAAAAGATCTCTATGGACTGTGAATATGGTTTGCTTTTGAAGAAAAAAAACTGTGATTACAATAATTGCCCACTAAGTTTAGTTCCCTAGTTCATACAAACGAAATACCCAAATCATTTGTAAATCATAGATATTCTTAAGGTAGTGTGTATTTATTCCGATTGCATTACAGAATATCTAGGTTCCCAAATATATATTAAATAATAACACTGATTTACACATGAAATAATAGAAAAATAAGCGTTCTATGGAAATTTCAAATTGCTTTTATGTCGTCTTTAAATCAGTGTCCTTCCAAAATATATATTTGGGAACCTAGATATTTCGTAATCCAATTGGAATAAACACACTATCCTAAGATTATCAATGATTTACAAATAGTTTTGATATTTCGTTTGTATGAACTAGGGTTGCTCCGTCGACCCAAGCAAGTGTTTTCTACTTATTTCAAAACTACCTTCTGTTGACTATGACCCCTCCTCCCGCTTACCCTTCATATCCTTTATAACCTCTTATGTTGAAGTCAGATAAAATGAAAATAAAGGATCCGATATCAGAAGCCAAAGCTTGTGTCTCTTGTTCTGTCAACGACAGTGGTTTCATAGACAACACTATAATTTCTCGTGTGGATTACAAATTAAAAATACAAAAGCACAGAATATGTTATGTTATTTTCAATTTAATTTATTTAATTTCATATTTCATTTAATTTCTTAGTACAGACAAAGGTAACGTATGCATGGCCACTATGGCCAGGGGCGTCATGCTACAGTTAACACCCGTTTTTGGTTAAAACCCGTTTTACCTACTAAAAACTGTAGTTCTAACTGAAAGACTTTGTTACAGGTAGTTCTAAGTTTTTACTAGTTAAAAATAGAATTGAATTATAAAGTAATTTTGATTCAAGTTAAAACTTGTTTTAAGGCGATATGCGAAAAAAATACGGGTGTTTCTTTTCTGTGTATTTCATGAAATACAGGGAAAATTTTAATAAATTTCTGGTATATGTATTATGACTATATAATCTAGGTTTTGAAATTGGAAAACAAGTTTGGATAAATTTTCCTTGATAGAAATAATTGTTGAAATGAGGTCTTCAAACACACTTTTTCTCCTCGTTTGACGAATAGGAACCATATACAGAACTAAAACATTTTTTATTAGGTGTGTTTTAACAATATCTAGAGATTTGATATTTGAAATTTTGCTAGCTTCTTTAGTTTTCTTAATAAAAATATAAAACCAACTTTTTTCCCTTTTGCCCTGAATCCGCCCCTCTCGCACTGCGCGATTTTTCGCTTGGAGTGACAGTGACAAAAATAAAATTCGCATAGCCTCTTAACTAGGAAAAACTAGTTCTAGCCATGAACGTAAGAAGGGTCGGACACCGTGTCGCTAACTAATAACTGATTCACAACAATGGTGGCGGCTCAAAGTGTATGTGTGCGTGCTGTGTTGCCAACTGATACCAATTTCCTCAGGAAATAGGTTAGCGCTATAAATAATACTATTTTCGCTTGATGGCGCTGTAATACGAATCTAAACCAAGTCGTACAAACGACGCTGGATTTGGAGGGAACCCAGTCGTTTTCACCTCTGCTCTCTCTAATTATATTTAACCAATCATTCCTCCATACTTGGTTTCATTTTGGAAGTCTAAAAAAAAAAACACATCAGTACATATTTTTTTAATAATTAATGTAATTTAAACTGCCTAACTTGCGCGTGTATGCCTATGTCGAAATTTGTTTAGCTCAAGCCCTTTGGTGGCGTGGGTATTTTTTATCTGAGCGGAAAAATTTTACAAGCAGACAGACATTTCATTTCATCATATCTATAGAGATGACCAACTGAAACACCATCTATTGATCGACACACTCTTTTAAACAAAAAAAAGAATCATCAAAATCGGTTAAGAAATGACGGAGTTATGGAGCAACTTACACAAAAAATATGTGTAGAAAAAAAAAACAGGTGAGTTGACACCTTTCTCTTTTTTGAAGTCGGTTAAAACGAAGATAAAAAATATCAGTTCCACTCGAAAACCCATCTCCGACATTTTGTGGTGAGTAATTTGCATTTGTATTTAATGGCAACACTGGCTTATTGTCAAGAGTATGACAATTGAACTGAAGTCTCATGGATTAAGGCATTTTGGATCATATTTAAGATACAATAAAGACTTTGACGCAGGACTTCATTGGTGGCGCGAACTCTAGGTTTTGAGTTCCGAATTGAGCAGATTAATTTCATGTAAAAACACGTTAAAAAATGGAAATACGTCATAAATTGAACAACTTACCTATGAAAGGTAATTCCCTGACATTTTTTCATAAATCCGTTATTATTTCTGCAGGATTTGACCACGCAGGACGGCATTTTCGAATATTTTTAAGTACCATGTCAGCGCGTTTCGCTGGTCAAGGTTTGCTGCAGAATGGCGGTTGATTGTCTTATGTTTTTTGTATGTTTGCGTGCGGCTCGTGCGTACAAGCGAGTCGGCTTATCTTGGGGTACATCAATATTCTGTTAGCGACGCGGAGTCCGCTACGTCCGTGGTTCTAGCTAGTAAAATATTTACTTTAAAATTAAAATCTAATCTTTAAATTTAAAATAAAAAAAACACATGTCTTTCACCAAAAAGTGATAAATAGGTGCAACGACGAGCGGAGCGAGGAGGAGCATATTAGGTTTACATATAAGTACATATTGGGAGCCAAGCGAAGCGGAGCGAAGTGAGGCAACCCTCAATACTTCTAACAGAACCCGTTTTAACTAGGAAAAAGTAGTTCTAACTGAAAGTCTTTGTTACAAATGGTTTTGACTAGTTAAAACTAGTTTTACCTTGAATCAAAATTTCTTTATAACTAAATTCTAGTTTCAACTAGCCAAAACTAGTTGTAACAAAAGCTTTCAGTTATAACTAGTTTTTACTAGTCAAAACGGGTTTTAATTAAAAACTGATTTTACCTGTAACATACATAGTTGCTTTGTTCACTTTATTGAATAGTCACTGCTATAGTACTTTGTTTATTCAGAAATATGTACCTAAGTAACTGTGCCCGCAGTCACACGGTGTATACTCCAGGTCCCGTAGCATAGTGTTTAATCGCGCGTGACGCCACTAAAGTAAGGTTTTTAATTCGAGGGACTCCATTGACAGATAGAGTGTTGCCATTATTCGAAAAATAAAAATAGGGAAAGATATACGTCGATATGTCGATATCGATATTTACTGCAGCATGACGTATGGTATTTCAACAATCGAGATAATCACAATCAATCAAATTTACAATCGAGATAAACGTCCATCTTGTTGATCGGTTGAATGATCGAGACATTTTTCGTTTGTTTCAAGATACGAGATATGCTCCGTGAGTAATTTAGTTATATAAGTATGCAGTTTTATTCGTAATGACTTTACGAATAATACATTTTGAAGAGTGGGTTTTTATTATAATCGATTCAAATAATAAGCCACCGAGAATGACTATTCTAGAGTGCGGTTCAGAAAATAGGTAATACGCCGTTATATTGGCATTAACGACGTCTTTACGACATGATTGGATAAAATATAATTTCATGTCTTTAGATTGGATGATATAAATGCAAACAACATAACGACGTGTTACCTATTTTCTGAACCGCAATCTACGGTTGATAGTAGATACCTACACGACACGAGTTTTTCATTTCATTTACAATGCAATGCATGATATGTAAATGGTAATCGATTTAAATCGAGGGAGCTGACCAAAATAACAATGATAAACCATTTATTTGCTGGGCTAAAGTCATTAAATTGGCTGTAACCATCGCCTGTAGCACCTTCTGTTTTTTTAGTTCTCTGAATATTCGTATCATGAAAAGTATGGATCAAAATAAAATACCTTTATATTTTTTACTAAATAATGATTTAATAAAGACTAATATATTAAAATATATTTTTTAACAAACCTGACAAAACCAATATTGTATGTTGACAATTACTGGGATTTCGTTACGGTTTTAAAAGATTCGTTATCGATTTTTATAAAATTGCAAGTTTTTATTTTCAATGAAGCAAACTTAAAAAGACCAAGTGAAATTTTTTTTCGAAAAGTTAGTGTAAAAGTGTAAAGTTATATTTTTGTTAAATTTTGCGTCACTTGACCGTATAAGTTTTCGAGTATAAGAAACGCCGTCAATTTTATGATATCGATAAGAGCAGCACTGGCTGAAAAGTGGCAACATTTTGATTTTCGAGTTGTCAAACGAGTCCCTCGAATTAAAAATCCTACTTTAGTTGAATCACAGACGTACTGTTTAATCGCAAAAACATCGTGTCACGCTCCTCGCACTTGTGATTCAACCAAGTCGCACCGCGCGCGATTAAACACTATGCTACAGGCCCTGGGGTGCTTAAAGGATCACAAAGGAATTGGAGACAGAATCGGGTCCTTATTGCGTCGAGAATATTGTGTAAAAACAACCTTTCAATTGTAAATCTGTAAATATACCTGTAAATGTATATGATTTTGTTATCTAAATAAATAATTTTGTATTTGTATTTGTTTGAGAACATAGATAGAGCAAATGGCCCTCTTTTGTTATACAAATACAGTCTCGAAGACGGCTCAAAAACGGATTAAATGAAACACGTGAAATTGTTGCTTCCAAAGAAAATGACGAGGAGGTATTCAAAATGCATATGGGATTTTTTTATTCACGTTGTTTCAAAAGGTTTCCCATGGCCGCGGTTCAGTATGATCAGTAGAGCATGTGGTTAGTTTGCTTGAAGCCCCCCCCTCCCAAATCCAAAACCTAAATATAATATTTACAATTTAGCAGAACAGTTTTATTAAGACGATATGTAAAAAATAGAGGTGTTACTGGAGTTAGAGGAGCGTGTAAATACGCGGAAAATTTAAATAAATTTCTGGTATATGCATTTTGACTACATAATCTAGGGGTTTGAAATTGGAAAACATGTTTGGATAAATTTTCCTAGGTCTTCAAACACACTTTTTCTCCTCGTTTGACGAATAGGAACCATTATTGTATTACATATTTTATTAGGTGTGTTTCAACAATATCTAGAGATTTGATATTTGAAATTTTGATAGATATATTAGTATTTTTATAAAAATATAAAACTAACATATTTCGCCTTCGCCCTGAATCCGCCCCTTTCGCACTGAGCGTGTTTTCACACAAATGAAATTCGCAAAGCCTCTTAATCGAATTCCAGCAACAAGCCCCTTCCGAAGCAAAATTCTGGCTACGCTCTTGCGTCATCAATACACTCGGCATAATATTTCACATTTTTTAACAGATGTTGATCAAACTTACGCAAAACGAACGTGATTTCAGAGGAAGCTATCCCCATTGGCACTTTTTTATATGGTCGATATGTTGCAAGCAAATAGTAACATTCGGCATTTTACAAACGGCGTCGTCAGTTTCTAAACGCTCGCTATTTTGCTATTTGACGAATCTTCGCCACATCGAATTCGGCATTTTCTAATTTGCCTCGGCACTCCGCTTAGCTCGGCTCCCAATATGTACTTACATATAAACCTAACACGCTCCTCTTCGCTCCGCTCGTTGTCGCACCCTGTTTTTCACTTTTTGGTGAAAGACTTTCGATTTTTGCTTTTTAGAAAAGGACGGCGGACAATTTTTCAATTTGCGTTTAGAAACTGACAACGCGTGTTTCTAAAATGCCGAATTTTACTATTTGCCTGCCACAGATCGACCGTGTGGTAAGGGCACGTGCCCTGTGCCCACATTTATTTCGCAGAGAGGCCACGTGAGAGCTCTGAGCTATTAGATCTCAGTCGGTTGCTTCTACAAATTATTTATTCTTTGTGTTTAACGAAACTCCTGTGCTTATCCAAGGATACTAAGATATACTTTAGCATAATATAATATATCGTCACGACATGAATCTCCGAGGGGGTATCAGAGGTACTATGAAGGAAAAATCCGCAGAACCACTCTTCGCCCATATTTCAATGGTAATAAGTGTAAAAAGTGGATCTGCGGCAGTTTCTTCGATGGTACACACATAATTTTTCTGAGAAATAAACGCCAGTGTCTTGGGTGCCCTCCCATCTGGCAGCTATTTGGAAAAAGTTTTTTATTTAATTTAATTTGTTTTAGGTAATTTATTTATTTTTACTTAGTTTAGATCTAAATTATTTTTATTTAATTATTATGTTATATTTTTTGTGTTTTTTAGATTTCTCGTGTTTTTTATTGTGTCTATCCTTTATGCTTGCACGGTTGCATTAGGTTTTTCAACCTGTAATAATAGTGTTAGTTGTTGAATTAAATAAATAAATAAAACGGAATACCTGTTTTCACAAAAAATGTAAGTGAAGTAAAAGGTCTTGTTTGATATTGTTCATCACACCTGAATCCATATGTGAATGTTTTTAAAATTTAACATTCTTTAAATTTAATCAAACTGTTTCTAGGATCAAACTATATATAAGGTCGTTCAATTTAAATGGAAAGTAATTTAGGAGGTGATTCAGTATCGTTAATACATCACATTCCACTGCAAAGTACATTTTTTTCCGCGAAATTTCTTTTCACTTCTCAGTACAAAGTGGTCCGATCAGCTGACTCAGTTTGTATGGACAAGTGAAGAAAAAGTTCGCGCAAAAAAAAGTACTTTGTAGTGGAATGTGATGTATTAACGCTACTGAATCACCTCCTAAATTACTTTCCATTAAAAGAAAGACCTTATATATTGCGAAGTATTTTTCATAAAACCCACCTTGAATCGGAAAGTGAATTAGAACTATTAATATAACGAGGGAAACTATTAATTAAAAGTTCGTCCTAAATAACTTAGATGGAAGAGTAAGTTGGAAGTATTACAATTACTAATAGTACAATTAAGTAGGTGTAAAATAACATTAAATGTTATCATAAAACTAGTAAATGAAGCCAAAGACAATGTTATAGTTTGGGAAAGTTTTTCAGAGAAAATAAGTTAATTTTAAGGCTCTCCCTTCGCCTTACATAGGCACGCTTATGGACGACATTTCTTTTGGTACCGTCATCGGCCTGCGGCTAGGCACGATCTTAGCACATCCACATCGCTGCCCCTGTGGAACCAACGACGTTGACCAATACGGCCACCACGAGCTCTCGTGTCGACGCAGCGCTGGCCGTCTCTCCCGCCATGCCAGCCTAAATGACATCATCCGGAGGGCCCTTGTCACCGTCAATACACCGTGCACTCTTGAACCAAAGGGGATTGTACGAGACGATGGCAAGAGGCCTGATGGTATGTCATTAATTCCTTGGAAACATGGGCGTCCGCTAGTGTGGGACGCTACATGCGTCGACACACTGGCGGCCTCCCATGTTAGACAAACTTGTAAAGCTGCTGGTGCGGCGGCGGATTCGGCCGAAAGCAACAAACGGCGCATATATGTCAGCTACATGTTTATGCCGTTTGGCGTCGAGTCTTAATTATTTAAGGTACTTTCATCGCGCCTGGTCAACGTCTCGGGTGACCAGAGGGCTGGCACTTACCTCGGCCAGAGGGGTAATGTAGCCAGCATTCTAGGCACCCTACCAAGGGACAAAAAGAATAAAGTGTTTGAATTTTCCTTCAAACCATTATTATTGTCTAGTCTAAATCTATTTTGGAATTTAATTCAAAAGTTCATAGGAAGAAAATAGGTACTGTTAGATAGTCTTTCCAAAATTCAAGTTTTAATTCTGATATCGATGTTAAAATTAGTTGTCCAAAATAGTTGATAAGCAAAACGTTATACGTACCAATTCAAGTAGTAAGGCCCCTGTTAAGATTATTTTATTAAAATAAATCACTCCACTATGTAACAGTCCTTGACAGTCCTTTATTCACCACACTAGAACTTGTTTGATTTATGGGACCTTACTCTGCAGACGGTTTTCGATCGAACAGAGTTATATAAAATGATAAGTTGGACCTGAAAATAAAACTTTAATAAGAACAACTAGAGAGAATCCTTAAAATTCATGAAATTTAGTAATTAGTTTTATTAGAGAATTGAAGATTTTCAGAAAATGTTTGCAATCAAATATAAATTCTTCTAGTTTTTCAGATAAAAAAAGACCCTACACTCACATTATAGTTACGTCGACAGCGTGGTGCAAGGTTAGGACCGGCTCCTGACCTCCAGGGCCACGTCCCAACAATTCTGGAACGACCAAAACTACAGCACAGAACAGGAACAATTTGGAAGGTTTATTTGTGATTTAAAATTACTCCGGCCAAGAATGACCTTCGTCGACAGCGTAAATATACTCCAGATTTTGATCTTTTCTCTTCCTCGTAAATCAGGTCTGCAACAACTGAACGTTGTTTAGCTGTTTTATATAACGGAGTTTTGTAAAACAGCGTTTTTACCATGTCTCTGCGACACTGAAGACGGGCAGTGGCGTAAGGGTTTAGGCACCGCGTTTACCAACCTTACCCAGCGCGTGTGAGTATGGTCATTTCTTCGAGGAGGACCGCCAATAGAGTTGCGAAATTCTGGAAAGGCCTATGTCCAGCAGTGTACAAACCAAGCTGATGAATGGATGGACATAGAAAATGACAACAGACAAGGTGACAATATTGGGGAAGTGAATTTTTTGATTCGCATCGTTCAAAAGTTTTTCTATGGAAGTGATCAATATAGCATGTGGTTTAATTTTCTGGGCACGTCATTAATAGCATTAATCACGTCACCTGGTAATGTTTGACGTAACAGTCAAAACTTCAATCTTGTGGCATCATTTATAGGTTCCACCATGGACGAAATATTCGTATAAATAACACCAAACTACAGTGCTACAACTCTACAAGGATCTTTTGACGCGTGAATTGGTTGTGTCAAAAATCAGAACTAACGCAGCTACCATACTCCTTGTTTCACAGCTGCGCCCCCCTGTCACTGTCATACACGCGCCATCAGATCCTTGTAGCACAGTATAACCGTATAACAACGTCAGTCGCTCGGTACAATGTGCACAAAATTGCCATAGACCAATATTTTTTTTTTACTTTTAACTTGCTAGCAAGAAAAACAAAGTTAAGTTGTGCACTTTGTACAGAGCGACTCATGTTTAACCTTAAGGCAATATGTAATAAAATTGAGGTTTTATTTTTTGTGTATTTCATGAATAATACGGAATTTTTTTATAAATTTCTGGTATATGCATTTTGACTATATAATTTAGGGTTTTAAAATTGGAAAACATGATTGGATAAATTTTCCTCGATAGAAATAATTGTTGAATTGAGGTCTTCAAACACACTTTTTCTCCTCGTTTGACGAATAAGAACCATGTACAGAACTCAAACGTATTTTATTAGGTGTGTTTCAACAATATCTAGAGATTTGATATTTGAAATTTTGCTAGCTATTTTAGATTTTTTATAAAAATTATAAATCTAACATTTTTCGCTTTCGCCCTAAATCCGCCCCTCTCGCACTAAGCGTGTTTTCGCTTGGAGTGACAGTGACAAAAATAAAATTCGCATAGCTTCTTAAGGACGATTGGATGTCTGTCTACTTGCGGTTCTAGGATTTTATTACCCGACTACGGTATCGAAAGAAAACCTTATCTGTTAAGAGCCGTTTAGCCAGATTGTGAAAAACCCGCCTTTTTCTAATTAATCGAAACTGAACACTTAAATTCAAAATTTGTACAATAGTTACTTAACGAAACCTTATTAAATATGTATTGCGTATGCTGCTACTGCAAAGTTTCCATTGGCTTCTGTATCAGCTGTAATCTGTAATCAGAATTTTAAACTATGACATTTTTTAATTCTAATTTACAGAAACCAATTGAAATTTTGCGATGATAATTTCAGTAAACGATTTTAAAGGTTTAAGGTGGCTCCGTCGGAATAATTAGCAACTCGATTCGTGATGGTTGAAATTTCGAACAAAACCATATTAAAATAAAGTCCTTATCAGCTTGCACTGCAACATGGCTGTTACGCCGGTCGCTGCGGCTGACAAGTGCGAAAATAGTGTGTTTTTAATTTATTTTATCCAAAATAAAATTAACTTACAAAAACTGAGAAAACCAAATCATTTTATATTATTTTGTCTAGAAGTTTATAAATTTTCATACTGTTTCGATAAAAACTGCAGTACTTATGTTGTTAAAAGTGAACAAAAAATCGAGAAATAAGGGTAAACTTACAATTTTCTAGCTTCACTTCTATATGTTATAATGAAATTCAGGAAAAACCACATCACTATTTGTATCATGCAGATTACTATGTATTTTTTTTTTATCAAAAACTGCAATAGTTACCGTATAAAATGGTTACAAAGTTACTTAGTACAAGGTCGTTGGCGTTGGTAGAAACCTTAACGATTATCACGTCGGCGTTGCAATAAGAACAGCCAATAGGTAGCCCGTCATGCTGCCGTTCGTACATAAAAATAGTGATGTAAAATGCAAGTAGAAATAACAACTTATCATTGGTTTATATTCTCTGGCATTGGTATGGAAAATATAATGCTAACTCGTTTCTTTGCGCTTTTCAAAAGGAATGAAATATATATATTTTTTTTGCCTTCATGACACAATTTTCTCCTGTCTTGTATTTTTTTTTCTTTATTAAATTAAACTTTTTACATTTAGTTGTAACTAATAATATGAAAAAAGACATGATCTTGCTAAGTTTCTTGCCCTTCTTCTTAGCAAGATTAATCGAATGGGTGGAGTTAGGCATATATTATGTATTGCATATACCTATTAATATTATTATTTATTCCTTATTCCTATATTTTTATTTTATTCAAGTGTATGTTTTTTATTAAATTTAAGTAAACCCAACCTTAATTTTCCCCTGAAATTTCCCCATATTATTATTTGTGACATAAAACTATTACCTATACACATAGAATATTTAATTACTTCATCTATCCATCAGCCCGTATTCGTCTACTGCTATTCGGCCCGGCTATTAGGGATGAATATACCGGCATCCATCGGTCCCAGGCATGGTGGCCCTCCTGGCTTTTTTGCCTGTGAGCTGTCCTCTTACTCTCCTCCGAATTACTTCGAGGGGGTCTCCAAGTAAGATGGTGGTACCTCCACAGTCGAGCCCGGCATCACCTCTACCACCTGTATGTAGGTATGTATAATTTTAATCATAAGCTACATTGAACAACTAATAACGCGGGAAAACGTTGAACTCTATAAATAATTAGCGAGATTTACCATGGGTGTGATTAATTTTGCCTAGAGCAAAACTAACCAAGAACTATAATAGTAGTTTATGCTACAAGGGCGAAATCGTGTTTTAAACGTAACCGAGTAATTTATTGCTCTTACGCCCGTGTATCATACTACGTTTTTCAATGCATAGTGTGAGGAAATAAAACAAATATAATCTTGTGAACTTTAAATTATGATTGGCTCAAAAGGACTGTATCCAGAGCCGTTAAACAGTGGATAAAAAAGTATACAATTTATGGTACACAGGAAAAACCTCGGAAAAACCTTGGCAGGTTAGCCAACCATTGTAAAAAATTAAAAAAAATATGTAAAATAGGGCAAAATAATCGACTTTCTGTTCGGTTTTGATGCATTAAAAGTGGGCCTTTATGAGCACTTGCATTGAAAAATTAATTAATAAAACAATGATACACACATACTTAAAACACTCTAAAATTAATAAAAATGGGTTGGTGTTTTTTTTTGACAGAGTTGTATATCTTAAAGGCTGCGCCAAGCGTAGAACAATTAGACACCACGCTTGTTCTCTCGTGGACGTTTTTTATCGTGGTTGTATTTATTGAATTTAACAGATAAAATTGTATTTAATTTACCAGACAAAATTGTGAAGTGCCATGGTGAAGTCACTATATTTAATTAGAGAAATAAAGATGACTAATATTAATACAGTCACTTAATGTTGGTAGGTAACTAATTAGGAAACAATTAATGATAAATTTGTTAAATAGGTGATCCCATACTAACTAAAACGAACAGGTGCTTCCATACAAACTAAAATAACAGACTTGGCTTTACATAAGATCTCACAGCTTTTTACGGTCCACCGTAATCCAGACCGTTAATTTACCAGACAAAATTTTAAAAATATGAAACGGCCCAATTGTATTTTATAACGTTTGTGATTGTCTTGAATTATGGTTGACACAAAATTCGACAGTTAAGTTATTGAAATGACTAAAACCCCAATACCTTTTTTAGATTTTGGGCCTACTTTAGATAGATTTGTTTCTTACACCATAAGTTATTTTTAATATTCGCTGCAGCGGGAGTGTAAATACATTCTCTGTGATAATAAATATATATTTTATTTATTTATCATTGAAATATTATTCACTGTTGTTTTAGATTATTTTGCTCGGCGCCCTCTTTTACTATGTATGAGAGATTTTTAATTTTTTAATTTAGGAGTTTCCTAATTTCTTAAAACGTGTTATCGAAAGAATGGTATTTTTGATGTAATAGAATCTCAGCTCAGTTTATAAAAGTACCTTGGGAGCTCCCCCCCCCCCGCGGGGCAGCGATCTGGATCATCTTAAAATTATCTTTTAAATTTTATTTCGGGTTTGTTTATTGTGTTTTTTTTTTTATTATTCGTATTTTTAATAGGTACTTTCATTGGCTGCTGGTCGACGTCTGTGGGGACCGAGGGCTGGCGCATATCTTGGCCAGAAAATAAGTCTGGCCATACAAAGAGGAAACGCAGCCAGCCTTCTAGGTACCCTTCCACATGACGACGGCGATCTGGCTAATATTTTTTATTTAGTTTAATTTTAATAAACTTGTAATTTAATACATGAATTATACATATATATTAATTGGACTAGTAAACTTTAATTTAGATTTATAAGTTATTTTATATATAAATGGTGAATTTCTTTGTATGAATCTAAAACACAACATGCATTAAACCTAATCTTAATATATAACAAATAAATTGTACTGTTCTACTTCGTAGCGAGATGGTAACGTGTCACTCGCATAAACCCGTACGGGTTTCAGAGGGACGCCTTAATTATTTTTCAATGCATGTGCTCGTAAAGGCCCACTTTTTATGCATCAAAACCGAACAAAAAGTCGATTATTTTGCCCTAGGGCTTTATTATTATTTTTTTTTTTTTAATTATTGACAATGGTTGGCTAACCTGCAGCCTTTCCGTCCTCGTAATTTATTCCTTTTCGCCCTAGTAGCATAAACTACTATAAGATCGTTTTTGCTATAATGTTGATGAATTAAAAAAAAAATAGCTATTTGCACTTTCGGTGAAAGAGTTTCGATTTCAGACTACGATCTGCCCCGGCCACGACATCTATAAAATTGGTATTCCAAGGATTTGATGAGTCATAATCTCATCGAAAGCTCGACCTGATTTTACATACTACATGACTACAGATTTCCATCGGCTACGATCCTGACACACCCCTTTCACTTCTACCACATCCATCAATCTAGTCATACTTTGACTACATAAATTATAATCAGTCTCTGAAAGTAAGCTTATCTACTATGCACGATAGAATAGTAGTCGACACTGTTGCCGTGAGAGCAGAAATTAAGCTACATATCAGCTTGTTTTCTGCAAGTTAATTAACCCGTTGTTGCTTTCAGCCTCCAGGGATATCAGCTCCATTGTGTACGTAAATCAGAAGCAAATGACGAAATTGTTTACAGTACACGGACGGGGCGGGCTGTACCAATGCTCCCACCTTAGGGTATCTTCCCCTAAATTTAGGGTATTTTTTCATGTTTAGGGAATTTTTTGGGGTGTAAAATTATTTAGGGTATTTTTTAGGGGAAATTTATTTGGGCCGAATTTTGGGTTTAGAATGCATAATATCGGAACGTTGTGTGCAGTTCTCTATCGCTAGCACCAATAATAGCTTTTTTCAAGACATTTTTCTGTTTTGAATTTGGTTCTTTAAAACTGGACGCTATTCATGACTGTTTTAAAGTTACTGAAATATTTATAGTTAAATCAATAATAGTTAACCTTAAATTGTGTTTTACTTTAAATTTAAATGCTTAGGGGAAAAAAGTCTGAAAAGTGTCAAATTTAGAAGATTTTTACAAGGAGTTAGGGGAAAACTAAAATCCGAGGGTGGCAACACTGGGCTGTACTTACTCATTGAACTCAGCGCTGCAAAATTTAGTATATTTTAATAATATATTATAAAATAGTTTTAGTTGGAAAAATTTATATAAATATATACAAATATTTCGAGAATAGTGGGAGAGGCAATGCCCCATTATTGTTATATTCAGCCGCTTTACGCATGATCGACCCAAAAGATATTTTCTTTCTGCATGCATCCAGTGGGTGCGACGCGCGCGACATCTTTCGGACACTTCCTTACATGACCTAGCAGCCGTGTTAAAGAAGCTGGAACATCGTTTGGTCGAAGTATATAGAGCTAAAAGAAGACATTTAGGAAAAATAAAAAATGAAAATTTTCCCCCCAAAGTCACTGACTTTTCAAACCACCCTCAATGTGGTATCTATGAAAGTTATGTTATTGTCATTGAGAACGTCTTGACTTTGAAAAATATAAACATTTCATTTCTTTTGACAACAATATCGTCATGTCTACATGCCCTTACAATCGCTATAAGGGCGAAAAGTGAGTCTTTCTCTGATAGTATAGAGCTCCTGGGCTGCGGTCGCCCGCCAACGCCTGCCTGGATAACCTGACAGCAGGATAGCATATACAAATTAAACGCGTGCAAAAGCGATGGAATGATAAGCGAGCATCGTGTCGTCCGACGACCAAACTGAACGAAGCCCTAGACCTCTACTGAATACACGCTGATTTTCTTTCAAGCGTTGATTTCCATTATGTTGTTTTTTAATTAAAATGAATGCATCGTTGTGTACAGTATACGTCCAAAGACAATATAACCACTTAGTTTTACAATGAGCGTTTTTCTCGTTGTTTTTTTTTCTTATTTCTTAGCTTTCCTCCAGATGGCGCTGTCCATGTCACCATAGATAAAATGTGTTTCGTAGCAATTAACGTATAAGTGGTTTTTCGTTTGTTTGGAATCGGTACAAATTTTGTCTTTGATTCTGTTGCTAAAGAATACGACAGCGCCATCTAGGAATTTTATTTAACACTAAATTTGACATAAGGAAAAACGCTCATGAGAGTAACAGTACAAGTATATTAATTAATTTCAACGTATACACGATTATGAGTATGGCATATAGGCCATAGGAAAAAACGCGGATGTTCTATTTGGTCAAAATGTAGAATGATGCAAAATACTTTCAACAAATATTCGTTAGATCTGTAGTTAGATTTATCGTTCCATCGTATTGGACAAAGTTACAATAAACAAAACTTTTATTCAAGGTTCTGGAGATGTTAAGACCATATGGAATACTAAATAGACCAACCAGCAAACGGTAAGACCATATGACATATTAAATGGACCAGCAAACATATTCGGTGTTACTACAAAACGGTGTTTAACTTTAGACAGTGTTTAAATCTGTTGTTGTCGCCTTTTCTTTCATATTTCATATTGATTTAAACACTGTCTAAAGTTAAACACCGTTTTGTAGTAACACAGATTGCGTTTAAACTTTTTTTATGTAACGCAAGAACACCTCACTCTCACTCTTCATTTATTTATTTACTAGCTTCTGCCCGCGGCTTCGCTCGCGTGGTCTACAGGAAAAAATGTTTTTTTTTTTTTTTTCGGAAATGAACATTTTAAGGGTCGGTGTTCCGAGATTCGGGGTTCGGGGTTATGGCTTTTTAAGACGGTAAAAATTCAAATTTCTGAACAAAATAAATACCACTTGTTACCTTACAAGATGAAGTGCAGGTTCATTAAAAAAAATCACGGCTATTGCCTTATTATGTATAGTAACTTCAGAAAAAAAACGGAAATTTCAAGAAAATCTCTTGAAAAGCATTGCAGCGCTACGGGTGTAACCTGAACTTGACATCCTGTTTTTTTTTTTTCTGAAGTTACTATACATTAGTGCCAAGATTTTTTTTAATGAACTTGTACTTCATCTTGTAAGGTAACAAGTGGTATTTATTTTGTTCAGAAATTAATATTTTACTATCTTAAAAAGCCATAACCCCGAACCCTGTTTTGCCCAATCTCGGAACTCCGACTCTTAAGAGGCCGGTCCGAAATTAATTGTCCATACAAACGCAATACCAAAATCATTTGCAATTCGAGCATATTTCAACCAAATTATGCTGTTATTCTGATTAAGACAGTATTTTTATAGTTTCATGGATATGTTTCTTTCCAAAATACTAACCTGAAACGAAATGTCAGCGATTTGCAATTCGCACATTTTTACACCGTAAATTACCCGTTTTCTTCTTATTTGTTTTGTATTAAAAACAACAAAACGTATGATATTGTTCGAGCGGAAACATAGCATATGTTATGAAGTTACAGATTATTAAAACAAAATTTAAAACACATTGAGTTTTCATTCATCATTTTTGGTATTACGAAACACACCCGTATTTAGTACAAATTCTGAACGGCTAGTAGCTGTGTCGCATGCTTGTTTGACGCACGCACACATTCACACAATCTTACAATCCCTCTCAATTGAATATACAAACTGAAAATATCCCAAACAAAGCTAACGAAGCCGAAAAACGAGCATGCGAGGACGGAGAACGCGCCCGAGATACTCCCGGTTTCCGTGACGCTGCGAAGAACTTTATAAACTAAAGTTGCACAATTACTCACTGAACGAATAGATTCAGTTCAGATGTCAGTGTGTAAAGTATGTGCCTTGCCCGCGACCCTACCCGCGTTTATTCAACTCCGCCACGTTTTCAGCTTGGACGTTATTTTAACACCCCTTATAGCCTATAACATGAACAGGGTCACTACGATGATAATAAAAAAAACAGTATCCAAATCTGTTAAGTGGTTTTGGACATGTGCGTGAACAAACAGACAGACAGAAAAGAATTCTAAAAATTAAATTTAATAAAAAAAAACTTGTGCTCTTCTTTAGGGGGTGACCCCTTTCTACTTTTATTAATTATCTTCAATGTACAGACACACCGGATTCTACTTTTTCATTATATGTATTGATTTATTTATTTATACAAGAACCTTAATCCTTCTTACAGTATTATTTTCTACTTATTTACATTTATACTAATTTAAAAGTTAAAAAGTTACGCACACTGACAGCAAATTTTTTGTGTGCTGTAAAAATGTCAAGTTCTTGACACTGAGTGATCAGAAGGTCCAAAAGCAAGGAATATAATACTCCAAAAGCATACATGGAAGGTGTGCGAGAGTTCCAGCACCGCGCTCACCAACACGCCTGCCCAGCGTGTGTGAGTATGGGCAATTCTTCCAGGATGACCGCCGGGATTGGCAAGGTCCTGGAAAGGCGAACAGCAGTGGACGAACTAGGCTGATGGATGGATGGATGAATAAATAATACATGTGACTGATTTAATAATGTGCGTTATAAGAAATAATTCTTGATAGCTATCATGCTAATTATTAACTGATTAGGATTTTAGGAAAGAGTTGTTGTTTGTGAGTTTTGAGTCAAAAGTTTTAATTAAGAAATAAGATTTGAGATTTTTATTAAGATTTTAAAAAATGTTACCGGAAGAAAGAGTTTTCAGTTTATCTCATTAAAAAAGAAACTTAAAATATTTTACATAGATTTTTAATAGTCTTTAGCAATTTATCGATAACCTGGGAATTCCTGGGAACTCCTGGTCGAGAAATTTCGAGCCCCGAGAAAAAAAATATGTCGTACCCGTATATTTTTATACAAATACCTAGCAAATTTACGTTGGACTTTTTCCAGCATGAGCTTTTATGTCCTCATGTGGAGCCCAGACGATTGCATTGAATTATATTTTGCTTCTAACCATGGAGCGATGTAATCTAACTTTAGTCTGACGGAAAAAAATATGACAATAGAATATATTGTGTCAATTTGTGTCTGTAGCATCCATCCATAGATATAGGATTCTCCACAGCGTGTAAAAGAGATGTCCCACCTTTATGAAAACCTTGCAAGAGAGAAAGAGATGCACAACTAAGAACCGCTATGGCAATATTTTTTCGAGGTAATATTTAAATAATACGTAAGTAAATTGATAAATAGTGATTGGTTTCTACATGGTTTCTTGTGCAGTGAGTAATTGTAAGTCACAGGTAGAAAGAACCCAAATAATTACACATTTCACAGGTAAATATGATTTTGTCATTAGAATGTTTTGAACCATATTTTGCTCAATTTCTCGTATTAATCGGTCCAAAAAAGTTTTTACAAAAACGTATTGATTTTCTTTGTTGTAGATAGTTATGTATAAATGTTATAGTAATGTAATAGTAATGTGCATTTTTTTATCATTTTCTCTACCACATTGTTTATCTTGTACCTACATTTTAAATCTATGGTAGCATCAATCTACGCTAAAGCGTCCCAAAGGTTAAAAAGACGAATAATTTCTTATCTCTCAAGCAAGCGCATGTCCTGTAACATCCGACATTATAAAGGGTACAATGCCTTTATGTTTTACGTGCCCACATTTGGATACCGAAATATAGGATACTTATTTGTCAAATCACCCCTTATCAGCTCTGTCCTTTCCGGTCCCAAGCCAATTTATTTCATTGTCATCCTACGTCATATTAAAGTGCTCTTGTGTCTTGAGTATTCAACTGATGATTTCAGGGTATTCGGAAAATCATTCCATAAGGACAAGAATATTTTTCGAAATACAGTTGCTTTGAAGTTATAGAGCTGAAATTTTGCTTCTGTTACTAGGGTTGGGTTTAAGGATTTAATATATTTAAGAAAAAAATATTGTGTTTCAAAGTGTTAACACACTAACCGAAGTTTAATTCAGAGAAAACAATTATAATTTCGTTCAGAATTTACCTAAATTTTCAATTATGAATTTACAAACTTTACCTGGGAATCAAATAAGTGATCGAGAAATTATTTCGTGAGGAAACGTAGCTCGGCCTTCGGCCTCGTCAAAATCTGAGAATCAAACAAGAGATCAAGAAATAATTTTAAACTACAAAAAACTAAATCCACGCGGGCGAAGCCGCGGGCAAAAGCTAGTTTATAATAAGGTAGGTATTTAAGGCGCCAGTTCCCAAAATTACTCCTATTTATGTTATTTCTCTTGAAATTTATGAAAAAAAACTATTAAGAACAACTTTATTGTAGGAAATTATTCTCGCGGACAAGAAAGAGCATGAAAATTTTGTCCAATGTCAAAGTGTTTTTAGACAAAATTAGTTATTTTTTTGAAATCGCTAATAGTATTTGTATGTAATTTTTCCGGTCAATCACGTCCATGTGAAAGGTATTATTTTATATCTATCTATAATGTAATCTTTATTATTTTCTCCTATTTTGCGCTATTCGGAGACCCAGCGACGTCGTAATGCAGTGCGCGCTGATATGAACGTTGTTTCAATATAGTTTCTGTCGATATTTGTACCGACATAGGTCGAGTCAAGGTCGTTGCCTGCCTCTTAAATTAAATAACGATATAAATAAAGGTGGGCAACGATAAAGTTATTAATTTATTCCGCTATTTGACGTTTTAAATTTATTCCGCTATTTGAAGGTCTGCCCTGTCTGAAGTTCTGGTCCAGGATCAGTAGCGGATTGTCATGAAGCAGGAGGTTGCAGGTTCGAATCCTTTGTTTCTGATTGATCTTGTTCAGTTTGTAATGCACTCTAATCATATTTAAATTTTAAAATATTTTGTGTAAAAAAAAAAAATTAACTTCGTATTTTACATTGTCCAAATTATATAATTAAATGAGGCTTGAGAATAATTCATGATTTATATAAAAACGTCTCACCTCAATACGTGTTATGATCGGGAAAGCCGACCAGTTTCAGTAGATTTAGACTGTCTTCATCTGGGCGAGTGAAGATGTCCAGTGTGAGGCGTAACGTCGTCGCGTAAACGTCTTCACTCGCCCAGATGAAGGCAGTCTAAATCTGCTGAAACTGGTCGGCATTCCCGATCATAACACGTATTGTTTAAATTGTTATAAAATATAATAAAACGTGCTTATTTACTGTCCTTAAACATATAAACTTTTGCAGAAGTGTTTCATCTTTTTCTATCGGACTACTTAGAGAATATTCGCCATTTTAGGACATAGTTTTCATTATGTTGGTATATAAAGTAACCATTATTTTTTATGATTTTTTAATAGTAAGTTATGCTACAAGGGCCAAAAGGAATAAAGGAAAAATCGAGGACGATTTAAAACACGAGCGTAGCGAGTGTTTTAAACGTAACCGAGTAATTTATTGCTTTTACGCCCGTGTATCATACTACGTTTTTCAATGCATAGTGTGAGGAAATGAAAACAAATATAATCTTGTGAACTTTAAATTATGATTGGCTCAAAAGGATTGTATCCAGAGCCGTTAAACAGTGGAAAAAAAGTATAACATCTATGGTACACAGGAAAAGCTGCAGGTTAGCCAACCTTTGCAAACAAATTTAAAAAAAAATAATAATAAAGCCCTAGGGCAAAATAATCGACTTTCTGTTCGGTTTTGACGCATAAAAAGTGGGCCTTTACGAGCACATGCATTGAAAAGAATTTTACACAATAAACAACATAGAGAAATCTCGACGCTGCTAGCCGTTCTGGCACAATTCTACAGGCAATCGATGACGCCATACCGCGTCGTGTTCAAATTGGTATATCTAATAGTACGCTGTAAGACGATGTCCAGCGTCTCTGTCCTTGAACGTGTTAACAGAAATATGATATGCCCAGGCAGATCATAATATCCCCACTGCTACTATGTGCCGACGACAGAGGCATACGCTAAAAAAAATTTCTGATACAGAACGTTCCTCCTTGGGCAAAATAGTGATTTATAAAAAAAAGTCTTTTTTTCTTTGTAGATAGTATTTAATTTAAATAGTCTACATGAGGATATAATATAGATATTAATATACAACTCTAAGCTTAGGAAATACTGAACAAAACGATAAAATTTACAAATTTCAAATTTTTATTCGTACACGTTTCACAATAAATTAATTAGATTCTAACTGTTAAAATATTCAGGGTAACAAATTTTGGCAGAAATTAAAATTATATTTACAGACTGACTAAAAATAGAAATAAATTTCACAAAAATAAATAATTCATTAAAATTCAAGACATGAAAAAATTAGAGTCAAATTATAAAATGTAGACATACACACACACTTCAATTTATGGCGCGCGTATTGCTAAAATACATAAGAGCTCAATGTAAAATTTTCAAAAACCCCAGCTAAGTATAATTTATTAGCAGTGAATATTTATATTATAATTATAAAAATCCAAAATCTATATATACGTTATATGTAAATAGGGAGCTGGCACAATGTACCTAAATGTTTATCAATTCCTACACTATTGGTATTTACTTCATATAGGTATTTGTATATTTAGGTTCTCTTCACAGTTACGCAAAAGTCAATTCCCGTGAAATTATTTTCATCCCTTTTTTACACCTTTCTTTAGTCAAAGCTTATAAAGTCGTATAAATAACAACATTACTAGCACATTTTCTTAATAAAATTAATCTATTACGAAATTCAAACCACTCCATAATAATAACTATACATTACAATGTATAGACTCTACATCCTTCTGTAATTCAATATGTTGTCTATGGTGGGTATGTCGTGGCCATATCGTAGAATTGACCATTTCATGATGTGCGGGCCTATTATGTATCCTTAGTTGCTAACTGGACTGGGTGCCTATCATCAAAAACATAGATATACGAACGAATTCCGATTGGCTAAGGATATTTTCGAAGTTGAAGTGACGAAGTAGTTCGTAAATAGTTCAATACACACTAAACGCAATTTTGAAAGTTACATTTTTATCTATGTTTTTGATGATAGGCACCCAGTCCAGTTGGCAACTAAAGATACATAATAGAGAGGCTGGTTGGGCAGATCGTAAAGTATGAAATCGAAAATCTTTCATCAAAAGTAAAAAATAGGTGCGACGACGAGCGCAGCGAGGAGGAGCGTGTTAGGTTTACATGTAAATAACATTTGGAGAGCCGAGCGAAGCGGAGCGGAGCGAGGCGACCCTCCCAATTTTAACAGAAATACGATATGGCCAACCAGATAACGAAATGGTCAATTCTACGATATGGCTACGACAGGTACATAACAAACGATGACGACAACTTACAAGACCAAAGACAAGCTTAAGAAAACTTTTTTTTGCAATGCACGATTGCACGTCAAGCATCAAACAACCGAAATCGTACGATCATTTTATCGAAAAATAAAAAAAAATGCTATCAGATTTCATTTCATACAAAAGACACATCAGAAGCTTAGCGCAAAGTGCATAACTTAACTTTGTTTTTCTAGTTTAGAAATTTAAAATTTAAAAGCATTTTGATCTGTGCCATTTGACGCCAAAAGTTCAGTATTAGTGAGGTTTATAAAGCAAGAGTTTGAAATTGTATACACAATCAGTCATGATCTTCTCAAAACCATCCTAAAATGCTGTTAACTTAACTTTAATTGGACTTTAATTTTACTTTATTTGGACCAGATCATGACTAATTGTGTATTAAATTTCAAACTCATGCTTTATAAACCTTACTAATACTAAACTATTGGTGTTAACTGCCACATACCAAAATGATTTTGAATTTTTCACTTCTATACAAGAAATACAAAGTTAAGTTATGCACTTTGTGCTAAGAGACTGCCGTTTAACCTTAAGTAAGTATATCAGGCTTTGAAAATTTCGTCTTCTTACTATCACTAATATTATTCAAGTAACACGTTTTATTATAAAAACTCTGAAATTACAAAAATTAAATCTCAGCAGTCTTATAGCAAGCATTCTATTTATCAGTCCACTTTCAACAAAAGCTTTGACATAAAAAATTAGTGAAAGGAATTCAAAGTTAAGTATTGGCAGCGTATTTTTCGTTGTTTTGTAAATTCCTAACATGTCTTTATTTTCAAAAATTTCCGTCAAATGTATTTTTTTTTTTGAAAGGAGCTGTTTTTGCTCGTAATATTTTAACTGGTGTTAGTTTTTGAAAGTACGCATTCAAATAAACTCAATTTATCTTATATGATCATTCAACAATACTAAATGATTAAATGTAGACTAAAGATAATTTTATTTATGACACAATAACTGGTGTTTCAAGTTACTTTTACCTACGTATATTTTTATAGCCATTTTGAGACTTTTTTTACTTTATCACTTTCTTACTATTCATACTTCTACCATAATCAACCTCTAATATTCTCTATTCGTTGAGCTACAAAATCCTGAAAATTAAGAATATTTGCACTCATTAAAATCTTACTATATTCTCTCTAACAGAGAAAATTGTAGATTTACCATTCATAAACGGGAAATTAAGATATTGGCATCTTTTCAACAAATCATTTCCCAATAACTGTTCCCATACGTCACAATTTCTACCATCAGTGTTTCCATTTCATCACAATAAAAAACGCGCAACCATATTTTATACTCAATTCTTCTGTCGTTCCCTAGAATCCTCCCTGCAAATCCCTCTTGGGGGCGAATCCCGTCCCTTATGGCTGGCTTTGGAAGTCTTTCTGGCTCGTTTGAACTTTGCCACGTCATCGCCGAACACGTCACCGGTTCTTAAAGCTGAGATGAGATCGTCGAATTCTCCTTTTTGTCCGTTAGACAGGGTCCCGTCACGAGAGCCGTCCCCATTGGCGTGGCCGTTGCAGTCTGCATTACCGTTTGACTTGCCGATACCGAGGGATTTGCCGACCGAACTAAGGAGGCTTGATGCTTGCTTTCGTTCCATTGTTCGCTTCTTGAGCTGTAATAATAATAATAATATATCTATTTGCGGTAGCGTATAGCAAACTTGAGACATGATTCTGCGCATATTTTGTATGAAGTGGGCCATTTATAGCCGGACCATTAGAAATATTAAAAGTCCTCACCTCCTGCTCATGTCTCGTCCGCCGTTCCTCTTCGTCACGGCGACGTCTCGCTGCGTCACACTCCGCGCGCGCCTCCGACAGCTGCGTCAGGAACGAGTCTAGCGCTCCGAACAGTTGCTCAGGGGACGCTGACGGCTCCTCGCCGAAGGCGTGGGCACACGATTCTAGGCGACTCTTCATGTCCTGGAATGAAATGATGGTATTTTTTAACATTGCTGAGGGTGGGTAGCCTATGTGATCCGTGAACGTAGAAGTAATATACATCGTTACTATATGAATCCCCAAGAAAGTCAGTCCGGGTGTGGACTGTAAAATGCAAGTCAACCTGTCACCGAGGACGACGTTTCGGCGTGATGGGTGGTGAGCCCTATCTCCATACTTCGTGCACAAATACACGAAGCACGCAGACTGGAAACAAATGTGCCCAAACGGGATTTGATAGTCGCGCGGACCCTGGATTGGTGGTTGAGTTGAGACGTTCGAAACATTAGACAACAGAGGCGGCAGAAGTCATCTACACTTAGGGACAAAATTAGAGGAACGCAAAAAAATGGTGAAGTTACGCGAATTTTTCATGATTTAAACTTGCGATTGTCGGCACTTGACGAAACATAGAAAGCATCTTGATTTTGAACACAAACACTTGTACTAGTTGTTTCATAACATAATTATATTTGTTGCACACTTCCCGTTGAAACCGGTTGGGAAGTGTGCAACAAATATAATTATGTTATGAAACAACTAGTACAAGTGTTTGTGTTCAAAATCAAGACTAATTTTTCATGCTTTTTTTTTAAATTTTTTGCATTAAGCTTTCCAAAAGTAATACTATTTCTAACTTTATGAAAGTTTTGGACTCATTGGGCAACATTTCTTCAATATTTTCTGAAGTTTCAATTTTCTCATTGGATAATTCAGAGTAGTTGCGTTTTCTGTGTTATCTAGGTGTAATTATGGTGCAATTTTGAAATGGTGTCTTCACTCGTCCGTCTGTGTTTCTGTATAAGACATAAGAGCTCCAATCAATATATAATATCAATATATAATCAATATCAATATCAATATATAAATGATATCCAATCAATCATATCATATCCGCGCTCATCGCCGTAGAAGTCCAACAAATCATGAGGTCGCCGTCGTCGGACTACGATGAGGAGGACATCATCATCAAGAGCTCCAAAGGCTTACTAACCTGGAAAAGGTCCTCCAACTGTGTGAAGGAGCAGACGGCATGTGCGTGGAACTCCCTCATGACCGGCAGGAAGGTGTCTTGGGGCGACGCGGGCGCCGGGAGTGCTGAGTGGTAGTCCAGTTCCCGGGATACCTCCCGCAGCCCCGTGCGGAGCGCTCCCACGTCCTTCTCCAGCTGCTCCACACAGACCTTGGCTGCTGCGCGAACATGGGGGAGGTCCTCTTCTAGGAGCAGGATGTCTTTGAACTAGAAGGTAATTTAAAACAACATATCGTCAGCACATAATCTACGAAGGGGTGTTAGAGGTGTAGAATGTCACTGAAACAGTCATTTGACTAACGGTTTTTCGTCCAACCGTGATAAGGGGCAGTGTTAAGCCTCATCAATGATTTTCGGGCACAAATAATTTTTAGCCATGCATTTAAAGACTGTTTAAAGGCTGGAGAAGGGCCAAGTCAAAAGCACCCGGAAGAGCTTGTTTCAGGATCGTAGTAGATGGAAAAATGTGGTCTCTGCCTACTCCTCTGAGACAGCGTGAGTATGTTTGTATGTGACTTCATCTAACAGAGTAACCCGTAGGCATGGATGGGAGACCATCCAGGTAAAATCTGATTTTTAAACGAAATAATTACCTGACTTTCCAGCAGCTCGACTAGGTAATGCAATAAGGTGGTGTTTCGTGTGACACTGGACTTGGTGTCCGCCAGTTTGTTCAGTGACGATAGACGGAATCCTGACGCATTGCCCCGGGCACCTCTGAAAAAATAAAATAAACAAATATTTTTTCAATGCATGTGCTCGTAAAGGCCCACTTTTTATGCATCAAAACCGAACAAAAAGTCGATTATTTTGCCCCAGGGCTTTATTATTATTATTTTTTTTTTATTTATTTACAATGGTTGGCTAACCTGCAGCCTTTCCTGTGTACCATAGATGTTATACTTTTTTTTCCACTGTTTAACGGCTCTGGATACAGTCCTTTTGTGCCAATTATAATTTAACGTTCACAAGATTATATTTATTTTCATTTCCTCACACTATGCATTGAAAAACGTAGTATGATACACGGGCGTAAAAGCAATAAATTACTCGGTTACGTTTAAATCGTCCTCGTAATTTATTCCTTTTCGCCCTAATAGCATAAACTACTATTATTTATTTCTTTAGGAACCACGGGCTTTCGTTGGTCCATGCTCTAAGGGTTTTGCTTACTTCAAATTTTATCGAAACTTGTTAGAAATTCCATATTTTTCACAGTAAGCAATTTATCGATTACAAAGTAAAATTATATCATTCATCACCAAGGTACAGAAGAGCAGATAAAATGTTAATATAGATGTGACGAGCATTAAACCAGTATTTGAACTCGGGACCTGGAGCTTAGTTGGTAGAGCAATCCGTTAAATAAGAGGTCTCGGGTCAACTGCGTTTCTATGCCGCAATATAATATTGACTTGTCCAAGAATATTGATGAAACTTTATGTACAGAACAAACTCTTATTTTGTCAAGTTTCAATATCACCTAACAAGGGCACGGATCTGCCACAAAAAATGCCCATAGAAATCTATAGCCGACCGAACGGACATGCACTATATGTCATGGATTGTATAGTAGCGTAAAGGCGTAAGGAAATACGACCTTCTTTCTTTATTCTTTCTTTCGACCTTTGCCGAAGAGTGGAGAAAATTACTATGCGCATTACTTAAATGATACTACAGTATTTTTGCTAACCAGGCAAGTAGGCAGTTCAGAAGGGGAGCTTGAAGTTAGTCAGAGATGGCGTCGCAATACTCGTGCAGAGCCTCAACGAAAAAGTGGTGGTGCGCAAAGAATACTGCATCTAGCATGCGCCCTTGATACAGTTTCTTTCTATGCATCATGCTTGCTCTCTCGTACATTGACAAACGCGGTATGCATGAGAGCTGTATCTCCAGCGTGTGCTATCACTGATCACAGCTAACTTAACGCGCGCATTATGTCCTGGACTGGACTGTAATTACTTAGATGGTTTCAAGAATCAGCCCAGTATATTCACTGGTTTCCATAGCAGATTCTATCAATCAGCCTAGGTTCTCATTACATTATTAATCACATTATGATTTTGTCCTAAGGCCGTCTCTTTTGCACGCGTGAAAAAACTCTGACTATATCCTACTTTCAAATCATTTTATGATTCACCCAAGTCGGCCTTTTTAGATCCCCTGAACAAATATCCAGCTGACCTGTTCATATTATAGTCAAGACACACAGGCTCCTCGATGGCTGCATGTATCTTGCAGCCCGCAGTACTTTGGACGCCCACGACATTACTACCACGGCTGCCATTGAGAACTTCTTCTTGGAGAGAATCGCTTTCATCCGCTGATTATATTATAACAGGGGATTCTGCTTATCAACCTTTAAGTCCCCATTTCTCAATGAACATCCACTGACCTGTTCATATAGTTGCCGAGTGCAAGTACAATCTCCAACAAGGCGCGCAGTCTCCTCGAACGTTGCATGTCTCTCGCAGCCCGCAGTACTGTCGAAGCCCGCGACGTGGCTTCAGCCGCCGCCACAGAGAACTTCTTCTTGAAAAGAAGGGCTTTCACCCGCTGGTTGTAATGGGGGATTCTGGAAAATGGCAAATAAAAATTTTAGAAATTGATTATCAGTTAAGTAAATATGGAACTGTAGAAAAAAAGTATTTAGTTTTTAACAGCTACTTTGGATAATAAGTGAAATGATTGACCTGCCCCTCTATTCTGTATCTTTGGTTGCCAACTGAACTGGATGCGTATCATCAAAAACATAGACAAAAACAGAAATTTCAAAATTGCCTTTACTGGGTATTGAACTACTTACGAACTGTGTCGTCACTTCAAGTGCGAACATATCCTTAGACAATCGTAATTCGATAGTATATCTATGTTTTTGATGATAGGCACCCAGTCCAGATGGCAACTAGAGATACATAATATGCTGGACAGTTGCGTGACCTGAATCTATTTTTTATTGGATGGCCCAATCCAGTATCTGATTGTGAAAAATACACAAAATCTAAAGTAAACTTGACGTCAAAAACTCTACATTTAGGCTAATCATGGTTGCACTCCAGCTTAAGTTTTATTTCATTTAGCAAATTCACTAACTTAGAGATCTCATAGAGGAACCGATCAGCCCTCGCCATATTCTCCAGCTCGTCTTGGTGTTCTTCCAGAAGAGCAGCTTCTTCAGCACTCGGCGTGAACTTGAGGAGCTGTTCCACCATGTCTATTGGCAGCTGTTCTTGACTGTCCATTCGGAGAATGGCTCTGTGGAAGAAAATGTATTGTAAAAATCTAGACGACAACTAACATAACTGTCTCTATAACTTAAAACCTTCCCAAAAATAGGATAAACTGTAAGTAAACAGTTATTTTTTCATTAGAGATTACTAGCTTTTGCCCCCAGACCTAAGTGGTTGTAAACTCTATTAACCAATATACAAATAAAGTAAAAGGTAGGTAGATGATACATATAGCCCAATCTAGTAGGAAATTAATGAACAATACTTTACTCCCAGGAAATTTAGCTAAGCAATGGTTAACTACAGGTCTAACAGGTTAGTGCTAGATCACCAACCTAAAACACAAACGTATATTAAATCATGCTATCCAATGTGCATAAAGATTTATAATAAACTTCCACACAGTCTAAAAGATCTTCCTCTCACCTTGTTCAAATCTAAATTAAGAAAAGGGTTATTAAATCAACAATTTTATAGTAAAGTATTAAAGAATTTCTTGACACAAAAATTTTTAACGCTAGGTAAATAGATGTGTATAAGTTGACATATTTATTAAATTCAAGTTTAATTTCTATTGGATGCTATATAATATAATGCATGAATGATTGTTTGACTATTATGCTACATTAAAACTAGCTAATAAGGAGCTCATTTGCATGTACCTACTATACACCTAGTACTATCTACCCTTGTTAAAGCAAATAAAGATATTCTTATTCTGGTGAAAATCCCATCAAAATACATTTGCTAGTTTGTGCGTGAATAGCATACAGATAGACAGAATGACTAATTTTTTATTCTGCCAAAATGGGCCCTGTTAGGCAAAGAGCAGCAGTTAGTTAGAAGGTCCTATTCGTTCGCTCACCGGCAAATCTCTTCATCAGACATCTTCAGTTTGGACAACAGAATGGTGCAATTCTGCGCGCGTCGGCCGTCTATCACTGATAGTATCTTTGTGCGAGGCTTGGCGCCCAACTGTCGAAGATCTTCTACTGATCCGTCGTTCTGAAAAACAGGAAAAAGTTATTTGGAGTGTTAGTACACAGTCGCTGCGCTGTTTCAATTTTGTAACTTAAAAAATCCATACTGAGGACGTTGTGCTAGAAACGTGCCTGTGCTTACTTCACCATTATAATCTAGCACAAATGCATGGATAGGGTTTTGTAGAACTTGAACATTTGACAATGGGATTGGATTATTAGAGATGTTTCTTTTTAAAAGGGCTCACCTGTACTCCATTCTTTTGATAGGCGCAGAACATCTTGTCTATCGCGTGAAGATCCATCGTGTTATACAGTTTTGTGTCATCAAGGTCCTGCCATATTGTTCCGTGAAGTTTCGCATCAGGAAGCTTACTCCAGTTGAAGCTCTTCAGGGGGTTTCCTGGTTGAGGGACGTTCTTCTTAGGTTTAGGAGCCAAGGGGGCAGGTGGGGCCATAGGGCCCAGTAGAGGTCCAGGGGCAGGGGGTGCAGGAGGAGCGAGAGGTGGGGGAGGGGGGCAGAATGAAGGGGGAGGAGGAGGTGGGGGTGCGTTACAAGTCTCGATGACGGCGCTTTTAAGGTTGCTGACCTAAAAATGACAAATTGGGGCATTAAATATGGTGTGGTATGAAAATTTACATTAGAGCACATAGGAAAAAGTAGTACTTTAAGCAAACTTACCTTAGCGTCGTCTGGTATACTTCCTTCGCTGACTAGTTTTTCAAATCTTGCTCTTTCTACACGTTCTTGGTTTAGCTGAAATTTAAAAAATATATTAATTGAACATTATAAATTACCTACGTACATTTTTTTTTTGTTTAATATTTCAAACGCTACATTTTATTTTAAATACGATTCAGATATTTTAACGACAGAATTAATTTTACAACAACAAAAGAAAAACAATTCATCAAAACACTTTTTCCTCGAGTACAATTACAATTGTTTTATGCCGATTTCAACCAGTCTTCTAGTCATCTCAACCTTACCTGTTGTTCCAAGGTATGCGCCCTGTACGCGCTCGCTCGAGCCCTCTCTGAGCACTCCATATGAGCCGCTGTCTCCTTCTCCAATCTCTCTTTGATCCTCGCAAACGTTGACTCTAGCTCCTCCTTCTCTTGCGTCTGCTGATCCAACTGCTTCTCCTAAACGTTAGTGGTTAGCGTTAAACGTGCGATGAGTGTAATGATAAATTAGGATGGGAGGCTCTGATTGGTCAGCTTTGTAAGTGTGTGATGTGATTGTATAAGTTTCCGTTCAACCGATGATGTTATGTCCGGTGGTAGCAATCACAATAATTGAAAGAATATTTGAAGTAATTAATAGATATTGTAAAAACGAACTTAAAGTTGGCCAGTTTGTTGGACATGTGATGATAGAAGTATATAAATTTGTGTGATTCCCACAGTAAAAAAATAAAAATATGAAACATGGAAACAATACTTGTATTGTTTAATTGCCACATTAATATATGTTTAAAGCAATTTCAATCACTTATAAATTATTTTATTTAATATAAAAAGGCTCCTTGAACCGAAGAATTAAACTTTCATTCCTAATAATCAAACATAATTTTACCTTCTTAGCTAATTCCGTAGCCATGTCAATATTTTCTTTTTGCAGGTTTTCAGCCTTTGTTCTAGCAGCGACTAATTCTTCTTCTTTAGCTAAGAGATGTACTATTTCACCAACATTTATTTCCAGAGGCGCTACATCTGGGTTGTAAACCTAAAAATAAAAATAATTGTGAATTATCTTCTTATGTATTTATATTTAAAACTAAATATTAATTCCCATAATTTTAAATTTTCATAAATGACACTATCAATTAATATTATATTTTCTTGATACAAATGTATGATACCCATGGTAAAGACTCTCCATGTTCTAGTCTGGGAGCCACTGAATGCTGCTTCAATTGTAAAACTGTTTTATGTGAAATTAAATATTTTTCAATTTTTAAAATTTTTCATGTTGTTTTTTAGGTGAGGACTATTTTATGGGGTTATTTGAAATCTATTGTTTACAATGTCCCTTCAAGGAATTTAAAAAACGACATACGCCAATAATATGCTTGAAAGTGCTAAACGGAAATTTAGAAAACGGGTAATTCAATGCATTGACAATTGAGGCCGTCATTTGACTGATCTATTTTTTTTTAAACTATGTAATAAAAAAATCAGACGATGTATTTTACAAGAAAAATTTAATTATAATCATAAAAAATCAAATATAATATGTTTCAATCTCGTATAAATTTGCATCACAAGGTGATTTTTGATCACTGTAGTCTCCAGTATGAAATTGATTTCGTGAATCAAAGTCACATTGTACATCAAACTCACGCACAACTGACCTTGCCGTAAGAAGCGCTGGTTTCACTTTTGTCATCACCGACGGGGTGGACGTCCTGTGACGAGGTGGATCGACTGCAACTTGAGCCTTGTTGGAGAACTAGCTGTTGGACCACTCGGTCGAGAAGTAACCAGTGCTGAACATGAGGGTTGTACTCCACTGAGGAAACAATCAGTATTACAATCATGATCATTATAATAATATAAACAATTTTCTAATTTCGGTAAAACATGTAAACAATCTTTAATTGTTACTATTTTAACTATTTAAACTATTTATGTATATAGTAATAGATATATGTATATATTTATATATATATATATATATATATATATATATATATATATATACTTCTACATTATTAATTTACTTTGTTACCTTATCTATTTTATTCATTGTTTATACACAATATTGTGTTGTGTAAATTAAGGTAGATTATTTATTTAGTTGAGAATTGTGTCTTTAATTTTAATTTTCACCACAATACTGGTTGGCTGGAAGAAACCTCTTGCAAAGGTAAGCTCGCCTTTGTGCATATTATTTTCAATTTTGTAATTTTATTATAAGTTTTTTGTGTGTGTGTGTACAATAAAGGATATAATATTTTGTAATAGCTCAAAACCCTTGAGAATGCTTATAAGCGAAACCGGTTGGGTTTAGTTTAATTAAGTAAATATCTGTGGACAAGTAGCAAAAGAGTTTAATTTCAACAAAGATGTTTCATAAGCTCCACCAAGTGCCGACAATCAGGACCATGAACATTTTAATATAAAGCTGTTTCTTATGTAGCTAAAAAAGAGAAAACCAAGCAAAGAGTCACTGACTTTGTGATGGGTCATCTCATCAGTTTGCACAACTAGAATGGCTGATATAAGAAAAATGTATTATACTACTTCGTGCCTCTTTGCATGAGCAATATCTTTGTAAATTGCTTCACGAACAAATCTTGTATGAAATCGGTATAAACTATCAAATGATTAATACTCACATGGCAACAGTAGCATATGCTGCAGCAGCGACAACAGATGCGGATACGCAGCAGTGTGACTGAGCTTGCGCCGGAGTAGTTCAAACATAGCGCTAGAGCTCTTGGTGTCCACGTGCTGTTTGTCGAACCGACGTGCGAGTTCTTTTTCATCCTCATTGCGGACCATTTCGAAGAAATTTATGTGCCGGTCCAACGTTTCGTTTTCATATTTGTGTAATTTCTCGATTACTGAAATAAAAGATGCCCCTTTAGATTTTCAAAAGCTTTTAGGTTGTTCGTATCGTTGTACTTATCTACACAATGTCAATGATTTTGCGACATTATTTTAATGAAATGGTTGTAAATAGTACATAGACCACATTCTTATTAAATAAATATATTATGTATAAGATATATTTAATAAATATATTTATGTAAAAACATTTTGATTCACTTGTCCATACACTGATGATGGTCAAGTAATGTGAAAAATAATAAAAGTTAATGCAGGCACAACTTGCATAGGTGGAATCAGGCACTGAAAGATGGAAAATCAACTATTTTAAGTAATGGTATCTTAGATAATCATCACATTAAATATCATGGTTTAAAATAAAAACACAATTAGTCAAGAAGTTTAATTTGCTTTGTACCTGGTTGTATCCCTAACATGAGCAGCTCATATCTCAAATGCAATCTAAACTCTAGACTTTCTTCTCCAGGTCCATAGTTTAGAACAGCATTGACGAAGGACATGATAGCAGTCTTCAACCCGAGGTCATCTCGGTACGCGCCTGTTGATCGATCCAATTCGTTAACGATCCCTTGGAACCTGGCTCGTTCACCAGCGTATTTTTGGTAGTGTACCATTGCTTCTAACACCTTCAAAAACATACATTTTATTAGGTCTGAGGAAGACGTTATTGCAATTAAAAAACAGACTTCAAATATGAACAGTATTGGAAAAAAAAATATCAAGGCAATTCAATTATTTTATGCTTTTGCCACTGTATTTCGAGAATTCAGCGTTTTCCACCTTAATTTACAAATCAGTACTTCTTTAAGTATTAGTATTTTTCAAAATCACTTTATTTTAAAGCGATTAATAAGATAGCATCGTGATACCTTTTTATGTCCACCAGGTACAAGGCAGACTGCTCCTAGGATCTCGAGGGCAGCAACTTTTGTCTTTACATTCTCTGTATCTAAAGACTGAGCGATGAGATCTATACTTGTGGGATGAGCTAGGACGTGAGCACGTCCGGTCTGGAAAAAGGACAAAGAAAATTAAACATCCATTTTTTTGACATCAACATCGAGCCTAGGTAAGGTAAGGTTAATACAGGGTAGACTTAATTTTTTTTTATAATCCTATTTATTTAGATTAGTTAGTAAATAATAATAGCTCTGGTCCTCTAAAAAGGCCGCTTTGGATGAATTATATTACGATTCTGGTGTAATGCCGTCTCTTTTGAACGCATGAAGAAACTCTGACTCCATCCTACTTCTAAATCATTCTTTCACCCAAGTCAGCCTTTTTATATACCCTGCCCTAAAATCTGCTTGCACTTTTTCAAAATGTTCTGCATAATAACAATATCCATAATAGTGTCGATTTGGTTTAACACGATTTAACATACTTGACAGGTCTGAACTTAATTTAAGCATTCTGTCTTTTTCTTTCTGTATCGAAAAGACAAAGACAGGATGCTTAAAATAAAGTTAGTCCTGTCAAATACGTTAAGTCGTGTGACACCGAATCGGCACCATTATCCTCCTCGGAATTGTTGTTGGTAGATAGACTAGGGGCGGCAAACAGTCGATCGTAACAGTTTTTACCAGAAAAAAAAAACTATCTGCCAGTCCATAGTGCTAGTCTATCACTTGCCACCCAATTTATTGATTTAGACTGCCGATAGTGTAAGTTTGCCCACCCTTGGCTTAAAGAGTGAAACAAACCATAAAAAAGGTACTACCAGTATATACGTACGCATATTGATATGATTGAATTTCACCTTGTATAATATATATTTTACCTATCATTTTAATCGGATATATATTGCTGCATAAATTAAATAAACCTTTAATTTAGTTCATGTACATTTATTATTTTATTACATATATTTTTATAAGATTAAATTTGGCTTGTAAAAAGTGTATTTTATATACCTACTTTGCAAAATAAACTATTTGAATTTGAATATTTATTTATTACATTTTTAACGTGTTATTTTTTTACTATATCCAAAGCAATACATTTTTAAATACAATCTAAGAACAGGCCTACATTTTGACAACAACGAACATTTCGATCGCCATTTTAAAGAGAATAGCTTTAAGAAACTGCCTTGATCATACTGACCGAGTTATTCATAAGAGCCTTGATGCCAGCTATGAGGTTATGTCTCGTCACTGCATCGTCCCGTGGCGCTCGTTGTAAGGCATCCAAGAGTGCCCCCAAACCGCCAAGTTTTGTGAACCTGAGGACGAAACTGTGCGCTCTCGTCCGTAACGCTGTCTTGAGACCATCGACTAGGGCGCATGCTTCTGCTGGTGCGATTCCTTCCGTTGAGGCGAAGGCCTGAAAGCAAAACCATTTACTTGTTTTCTAGATCTGGGGGCACGACAGTGCCCTCGCCAAGACGAGCCATAGGAAGCGGGGCATTAAACTTAAACTTACACATCTGTATGTGTCAACT
This sequence comes from Ypsolopha sequella, assembly GCA_934047225.1. Taxonomy (NCBI): domain Eukaryota; kingdom Metazoa; phylum Arthropoda; class Insecta; order Lepidoptera; family Ypsolophidae; genus Ypsolopha; species Ypsolopha sequella. The sequence continues at coordinate 5,599,945 of OW203998.1, read as the reverse complement.
TTTGCTGAGTCATAAATCTAAGTCTCCTTGTATTAGTTTTACTATTTTTGTGTATTTCATGATAACGTCCGTCGATTTTTTTTTGGATATGCCTATAATATATGAAATGAGATGAGTTGTTAATTTTATTCTGTACCAGCATTTTTTCCAAACTACTGGTATACAAGTCACATAATAGCAACTTGAATAAACTCGTTTAAAGCCAAACAAAACATTTTATATATTTTTTATATTTTATTTTTTTAATAATAAACTTACGTGATTTTCACACATTATGAGTATAAAATTCGGGTCTTTACATTACAAGACTTTACATGAGCCTTGAGCACGAACAACACCAGACTTTCGAGGATTCGTTTGAAAAACTCGGACTCTCCTTGTATTGAAAAAAATATATTTGATTTATTGATCTTTTATCTAGGGATTCTACTTATAAACAATGTATAAGATTCATATTTTTATCAAAAAACAAAATGTTTTCATCCTCTTTTTTTGGTTTTCAAACAAGAACGCGGTTAAGAGATCAACTTGTTTTTTTTTTTCATAAAATAAGTAATAGATATACGAGTATGAAGGGATTCTACTTAAATCCAATATTTTTTTCCCTATAAAATATTTCAGTATTGGCTAAAAACACAACTATTTGTTGTTTCGCTGTGTGATCATTAGTATTACGCGTCCAAGAAAAAGAGGCCAATGAGCCAACATATAATCGCCTCTATCAAAAGTAAATAAAGTCTCTGCCATTAGACTATTGTGCTGGACGGGTAATAAAAATAGTTACTATGGTAGGCCCTCCTCTTAACAGCTATGTGCTTTACGTTTCTTCTGTCATCTCCTAGATTAAGTGTCTAATTACAGAGGTTTGTGACCACAATCAACTAGAAAAACATAACACCGAGGATGGCATCCAAGTTTGGTTTGTCGTAGTACAGTCAACACTCGTACACCCTATTTTCACCGACGATTTTTATGTCCCAGCAGAGACGAGCCTTATCGCCGTACTTCGAGCACAAATACACACATTTTAGGGTATGCAGGTTGACCGCAGGGTTTTCCTTCAGCGGTTTATCAGTGGTAAGTATACCTACACAAATTCTGGAAGTTCATTGGTGCATTCTCGAGCAGGCAAGATTCGAACATGGGTCTCAAGATTGAGGATCCAGCGTTCTGCCAACTGATCTGACCTGCGGGCCTATTCTCAAGTTGTCAACTGGACTGGGTACCTATCATCAAAAACATATATATACTGTCGAATTACGATTGTCTAAGGATTATGTTCACACTTGAAGTGACGACACAGTTCGTAAATAGTTCAATACCCACTAAAGGCAATTTTGAAAGTTCAGTTTTTATCTATGTTTTGATGATAGGCACCCAGTCTAATTGGCAACCAAAAATACAGAAGAGGGGGGCTGGTTACACCTGACGAATATCCACTTACATCAGCAATCTCATTAAGAGCCTTGATGTAGTCCTCGACTTGCGGCGCCGTCGCCAGCGGCAGTGGCTGACCTGGCGGCGGTCGTCTGCTGCAGTAGATCTGCCATTTCTTCGCAGCTGGTAACTCCATCATGGCCGCTTTGTTGACTGCCGTCAGGTCCAGCTCCTCCTGCAAATATCACTTGGGTTTTAGATGAATTAAATTCAGCATTCATTTATTTTAGTTCGTCCTGTTAGTTAAGCACTTATTTTCTAGTTTAATAGGTACAAAAGTAGTCTGCTAATTTAAGTATGAATGTTGTGTTTTTTTAAACATAAACAGAATGCAGAACCGCTTACTTGAGTTAAGCAAACCATGTTTGGACTAAAAATGTGCTTAAAACTCTCAGCTTATACCATTTAAGTACATCTATGTACATACACGTATGTAGAATTCAGGGTTTAGTTTGATAAAATTGGTAAATGTTGTTAAGAGACTATGTGAATTTTTTTTTGTCACCTACAATTTGATACCTATATTGTATTCTTATAAAAATTTTTCCTGTAATTGGCCAGTTATGATCTATAATCGAAATTTTTTTTCGGTGTACCAGCTTCGGAGATAGGGGAGGGACATACTTATTTTTGTGGTTTTTTAAAGATTTCTCGAAACCAGTGCCAGTAAATATAGTAAAAGTAAAATATATTTTACAATCAACATTTTAATATCTACAATTTGATACCCATATTGTATTTTTAGTATAATATTTTTTATTTTTCCCACTTTTATTTTGGAAATATTTTGAACAGTTATCATATTTTTTTTACACCGTGGTATGTAGGCAAATTAATGCTATTTTTGTGTCAAATTTCAAGTCTTTATCTTTAATGGTGCTAAAGTTAAGAGGCTGTGACATACGGACGGATGGATGGACAGGCGGACAATGGAGTCTCACCACAGAGGTTCCGTTTGCATCTTTTAGGTTCTACTGAACCCTAAAAACGCGCAGTGCGAGAGGGTTAGATTCAGAACGGAAGACAAAAGTGTACATTTTTTGTCTGTATAAAAAAATTGTTAGCAACAACTAGCTAAAATACAAAATCTAGATATTGTTAAAACGTATCTAATATTACCTATGTTTGAGTTCTGTACATGATTCCTATTCGTCAAATGATCCACATCTATTTCAATAATTATTTCTATCGAGGAAAATTTATCCAAACATGTTTTCCAAAAACAAAACCCTAAATTAAGTACACCGGGTGCAAATGAACTGTTAATGAAACCTTTAAATGAAATCACATATTTTTCCGATCATACTGAGCCAATTTTCCCAAGAAACATACCCGCGCAAACCATTTGGGAAATAATTGAGTTGTAAACAAACGCACTGAAATACGGGCTTTTTTTAGGCAATGGCATCCGTGAAACAGCACACTCGCATTGTTCTAAAATAGACCTTCCTCCCACGTAATAGTAGAAATAAAGTTACAGTTAACTTGAGTTACTTTACAGTTTAAAGTTACAGTCCAATATCTTCTTCTCTAATTATTTTCGCGGGTATTGTTCTTCGGAGAGTTGCTCAGTATGATCACAAAGTATGTGGTTTTATTTAGAGGCACCAGAAATTAATTACAGTCTACTGTGTATTTCATAAAATCAAAAAAAGCACCCTGTTTTTTTACACAGTATCTTAAGTATCAGTGAGAAAAATAAACTATTTAGTGCTGATCTGATAATTGAGTAGAATCAAAAGCTTTTGAAGATTCAACAAACCAGCCAATTACCACACAAAATTCCCAATCCAGACCATTAAGAAAACAGCTAGATGGGAAATGTTGCATTAAGTAAGACTATAACTAAAAGTCCAAGTGACAAGGTGGCCGAACATTTCGCAAACATGGTCATTGCTAACGAGTGGAACTACGAAGCAGCATTTTATGACCGGATTTCCTTGATAGGGAAAAGCCGATCAGAGTTGCAACGAGATTTACTGAGGAATTAGTCAAGATTTATGACTAAACTAGCGGTTTAAGGGTCCGTATAATGTCAAATGCACAACTTTAATTGACCATTTCACATTGCTTAACTTGGTCAATCGGTGAATAAAAATAATATCGCTAGTACACTATACTTCTAATGGGTATGTTTTAGCAAAAACACAATAAAAAAATTACGTAGTTACCTCTAAATTTTATGTTCTTCAAGTGTTAAAGGTATTTCCATAAATAATACAATCTTGAAATTTGTATTAAAAATAAGTGAACAAATGACCCCGTGGGTGAGTGTGAGAATATTTTAATAATATTCTAAGACTCATCTAGAAGCAAACTTATAAAATAAAAACTCGAGTTTTTCGAGAGCGCATGCTTTGGTCGTAACAGCCACGGCTCAGAGCGCCCTATACTATGTATTTTATAATATTTATAGTTAAAATTAGTTTTAATAATATCATAAAACTGTTTTCCCATCGAAGCACTACCCTTGAAAATTTCCACATCGCTGAATGTTAGCCTAAAGCTAGCCTATGTACTCATATTTTTGTTTTGTGCAATAAATATTTTTTTTATTTTTATTTTATTTATGAACAAAAATCCACAGCAAATACAGTAACCATTAACTAAATATTACATCAGCTAATAGTGCCAATAACGGATTTTACTACGCTAAACAATAAATATACATAACTTTACACTAGAAATTAAAGTTATCATTTTACAAAAATTTATAAAAATCATCAATTTATAAAAAAACAAAACTAAGAAAAAGATGCAAGACTCTGTGTTTACTTACTATACTAGATATTGGTGTCGATTCGGTGCAAATTTAATAATAATAATAATAATACAAGTAAACGTCATAGAGTTCAGTTCTGTTTAAATGCAAAATAAGGTGATCAGTCTGACTCCATATGCATCCTTAAGTAGAATTTTCCCATTTTCATTTCCAATTTAAGTAACCTATGGTATATCTGATTTATGCTACACCTAGCCTTAAGCCACTTATTTCTAGGTTAGCTTTGACACCTAAAATGCCAATTTCAAAATATTGTTAGACGTCAGAAATGTGTACAGCCGAGCCCCGAGCGATTCTGCAACTGTAACACGTCTTATCTCCTAAACCTGATTGCTTCCAAAAATGAATTACATAAGATTTTTTTCTAAAAGACACTCCGAATGCATTAACCTAGTTCAGGAGTGTCAAATGATTGGTTAATTGATTTGGTAATAAAAGCTTTTGCATCCATCAGCCTAGTTCGTCCACTGCTGGACATAAGCCTTTCCAGGTCTTTGCTACTCCCGGCGGTCATCCTGGAAGAATTGCCCATACTCACACACGCTGGGCAGGCGGGTTGGTGAGCCCGGTGCCGGAACTCTCGCACCAATGACACCGCTGCCCGTCACCAGTCTGTTCAATATAAAGCCCGGCTATTAGGGATGGATATACCGCCATCCATCGGTCACAGGCATGGTGGGCGTCCTGGTTTTTTGCCTGTGAGCTGTCCTATTACTCTCCCCCGAATTACTTCGAGGAGGTCTCCAAGTAAAATGGTGGTAACCCCACAGTCGAGCCCGGCATCAGCTCTATTACCTTAAAGCTTTTATAAATCAAATATTTGCACTGCAAATGATGTGTCGACCCTAACTCGAGTGTATGGGCGCGGCGATCCGTCAATATTGCAGCACAATGTGTCGAAAATTTCCCTAATTTCTTCCGGAATCTTAATAAAATGTTGGCCCTAAATATCAAACAACACAATCGATAGTTTCGTGTAACGACGCGGTTACACAGACTGACGACTTGGTCAAGTGACCAGATACAAAAGGTACATTTCTTTTTATGAGTATATTACCCTACTTATACAGTACTTAAACTGTAGTCAAACAATAGGATTCCAACTAAACGACAGAACTTATATCTAATAGGAATTCAAGTATTTTCCAAATAAAAGAAAGCATAGGCCCCATTCATCTTGTCAGCAGTTTAACTGATTACCATAATTTGAGAACAAACAAAAAGTGTTGGTTTTGACGACGACAATAATTTGGAATGCTGACATTCTTGTCATCTTGTAACGAAACTAAGACATAATAAAGGGCGTACGGAAGAGAAATTCTCTTTTCAAACAAATGCTAACGAAAGGTTTTACATCACAAAACTTTAAGAAAGAAAAATGGTTATTGTGTAAATTAGGAATCATAAGTCAAATGTTTAGTTATGGTAAAAAGTGTTTTGAAAACCTTCAAATGTTACTCTTAACATGAATGTACTTGTAATTTGTAGTTGTAGATAGAATATGTATATATACAAGGTGACTTTTTGATCATCATCATCATCATACGGGGGGCTTGATAAGTGATCAGTATCTCGGATCAATAACAATTTTTGTGAAATTCCTAAAATGAAATTTCGGCTTCCCATAGAAGAAGATTTTCACTTCCAGTCCCGAGTGAGTCACTATGGGGAGTCAAAATTTCATTTTCCGAATTTCACCAAAATTGTTATTGACCCATGATACTAATCACTTACCAAGCCACCAGTATGAATATATATAATAAATAAACGAACTAAATAAAATAAATTCAGTTCCTATACTTAGGCAACAGTAAGAGAAAACAGCGAGAAACATGCATGTATACATTTCTAACATGTGTGTAAGTTCTCATGTCAGCTATCTCTGACATGTGAGCTCACAAGTCTACTCACATACCCGTCTTTTACCTCATTAACCCACTACTTTCAGCCCCCCACTGTCAGTCGTCTGCCGAAGAAACTACTACGACATTTGTGGGACACCATTACCCATATCACCCACATTCGTATAAATTATTCTTGATGAATACATTCGAGGCATAAGAAAAGGACGTCGCTGCTAAAGTATGATCACAAAAATTGCATTCTGCAACTGTAACTTTCGATCTACACAAAACATCTTCTAAGACAACTTTTCAATATGATTTACGTTTAGTTTTACACCCGTTAAATGAGGACACACAAGTATTATTTGCAGCTACCAGTCTTAGGAAAGAGATATTATATTGACAACTAATGACAGCACAACCGCTACCATCAAACCAGTGAAAGTAATTGCTGCCGTCCATTAAAAGACACTAATTATAATAAGTACTCAATAAACGGAATTTGAATCTGGCCACCGATGTGTTGAAGACGTCAAGATTGCGATTTTTTTTATTCTGGACGCTCCCTTAATAAACCAATTTTATTTTACTGTATATAAAACAGTGTTTTACGGGAAAAAAGAGCTCTTTAGCCGTGAAGTTGAAGGTTTAAGGCGCTCTTATCCCAGAAGAGTGACTCTCTGTCTTTTTCTTTGCGTGTTAGGGGTAAAGAAAATAACCACACTTTTGTACTTTTTCGTTGTTTTTATCGGTTTTTAAATTGTTTAAAAATAAGGGATATGTTTATTAAAACCCACTTACGTGGTCGACCTAGAAAATTAAAAGAGCAATATTTGGCATGATTTGAAAGGTCTTATTACATGCTGTGTTCGTGAATTATTTCTATCGAGCAAAGTCTATCTGATCGTGTAACACATGCGTGGAAGACCTAGATAAAGGTTCGAACTATATTGCGTATTTTTTTTTGGAAGTTTTAGACGATATTTGAAAGTTTTATTTGACTTTGAAATTACTGATTTTGGGATAAGAGCGCCTTAAGGTATCTGTTAGTACACAAAATTTAATTTTATGTAAGTATTTGTCGGAAAATTGACCAAAACGATCAAAATTTCGTAATAGCATCCTTGAAAGAATCCAGCCCTAAAAATTATCATAGTTCAGCTACCATACATGGAGAAGATTTGGAGGCGAGCATTCAAGATGATTGCTGTGAATGCGTCGGGTAAACTACTATGTTGAATGCTTAAAGAGCCCTGTGTTGAGCAAATTATCCGCATATCAGAGCGTTTAGAGAAAATTGACGTAATTAAAACGATGCCATATCATTACTGAGATCTCTGAGGTCGGCGGTCTCTGACATATACAGCGACACTCATTATTGCACTCGGGTTTTGTAACTTCTGAATATGCATGTTGTTTAGTGTGTAACCCTGGTGTAACCGATGGATTATACAATGTTTTAAGTTAACTGTTCAAGGATAATGACCGACAGAGTAAAATAAAAAACAAAAAACATATAAAGAAATGAGAAATACCGCCCGTTTCCACTATTATCCTAAGGAAGGACTAATTTGCAAAAAAAAACTAAAATAACAGATTAGTTAATGATCTAATAATTTATTATAGCATCCCTATTATATGCCATTTTGTTGTCACAATATAACATACAGTTACACATATACAGTTTTTATGGTTCCGTACCTAAAGAGGAATCTTGAAGAAAACCCAACACCTTGGTTAGTCTTCGAAAATCGATAAGAGAACAGATTCAATAATCACTTATTAAATTATCGAATACTCATGACCTCATTGCGAGATACAAGCTTATGTAGGATTACCAACTAATTTATCATGATGTTGTGACATGCAGTTTTCAAGGTACCATAAGACCCAAAAGGGTTAAAAAGGAACACTATGTTATTACCAAATTAATTACGATGAAACTAGGGATTTACTGAAGCCAATATCATAAATATTCACATGTTTCAAGTTATTGCAGTCTAACTTTACGGAGTACAATCATCGACAGGCCTTTACTAACCTACTTAGCTTAATCTTTATTGTGTTACTCATAAGTGTGGATCTCCATCAGTAATACTTTTATGAACTGGTTCCATTATCTTCTCTTCTTCTTTGCACCTTAGAAAGTTAATAATATTTGCCCCCCTCCCCCCCCCCCCCATGCTGTGTGAAGTATGATAGATATAAATTAATAGTTACTTGTATCTAAATTAAAACCAAAATTTATAGTATTATTTATGTATACACGAGAATTATCTACATAAGATTTAAATGAAAACGGCATCTTTTTATTTAAGTATATCCATGCCTATTATTATATCCATACACAGATTTCAGCGCATACACTACACACGCACACACTCCCTCACCCTCTCAAACACATACACCATCTCACCCTTTCTCCTACTAACAAAAGCACAAAAACAATGTAACAAGGGAAGAACGGTCCCTCCTAAAACAGGTTATTGTTAGCTAAAAAGGAGGGAATTTTAAAAATTACTTGTGTATAAATTGAAAAAAAATGTGTGTAAATTTTTGTACCAAATATGCAAAAAAAAACTTCTCGAAGTAACAAAAGCAGATACAATCATTGTTACAGGTAATGTACCAGTTGCCAGAGTGACAAGTTCAGACAAGTATACCGTGGGAGTTATCATTATTGAAGTGATTAAGACTGGTGATGACAATGATGAGGGTAAGTTTAACAACAATGCCGATGACTGTTGTACGACACTTGACTAAAGAGCAACAGCATAAGATACTGGTAGGTTACTTGAAGATAGAAACAAATATTCTGTCAATGCATTTGCATAATTAAACGCGAACAAGTGGGTAGAAAATCCGTGGGAGTCAGTAAAAGCCATTTACTATATGGGTGACACAGTTTTATAGAATTTAGAAATCTATGAAGATAATGATAGCTTTTGATACCATCTCAATACTTATGTGATAAACTACATAAACTGTCAAAACGATGATTATATATATAAACATTTTTAAATTATGGTAGTACATACTTTTATCCTATTTTTTTATATAATGTACTTGTACTTGTCGAAAATTTGAAAATTGCATGCGCTCTTCGAAGTTAATCTCTTTTTGTTGACAAGTGCGTTATACTGCAGCATTTTAATTTCATCACCTGTATAAACTACAGGTTCAAACCTTCACAGTACAAAATAAGGCACATCAAAAGCTTTCCACATAACAAAAGTACCTCAATCATCATTTCATGCCTAACCACCACGACATAGCTCCCAGGGTATTGCAGAACTGAAGCAATTTCACACTGCTAGCGTAGTCTTACAAACGTACATATGTCCATATTTCACAGAAAACTCGCGGTTGGTACTAATCTCCAATACGACAAAAGAAATTTGTATTTTTTAGATGTACAATTATTCTATAGATTCGGATTTGTAACAAAATATTTAGAAATAATTCTAACACCCAAAATACAAATTTTAGACTGTAGTTTACTATATGCATGAATATATTATATTGAAGGCGTCAACTTTTATTCAGTTTTTTTTCAGTAGTGGTGCTAGAACATTTTAATGTAACTTTTGATACACTTCAAGTAAATCCCCAATAAAAGACAAAATATAAGGCCTAAATTTCGTTTGGAGTCATCATTCTCTTCCATGTACTTTTGAAAATAGCAATCACGGCCATTCAAAAATTAACAATCTATCATGAAAATCAATGAGACCTAAATGTCGTGTAAGCTCTACATGTACATATACGGGTACGTAGAAACCAGCAAACAGAAGGCCACAGAGGTCCAGCAGCAACTCGGGCGCAGCTTTCTAAGATTTACATGCGAGCATGGCAGATGGTGAACGGACAGTTTGACAGCACTTTCACACTTGCACCATGACTTTGGCTGTTTTGCCGTAATTTTCTAAAGTAACACGCGTGTGAACTAGCGGGGTGGTAATGTAAACAAGCTTACGAGGCGTGGAGTTGCGAGTCATCCATACGTTACACGACTTGTTACAAATGTAATAATATTTTCAATGCAAGTGAGTCTAAAGTTAAACACCGTTTTGTAGTAACACCGCTGATGTTTTGCGTGCGCGGCAGTTGATAAGAGCAGGATAAACAATTCAAAAACGTTGGTGCAGGACGGAAGTTTAGCTTGTTACTTTGTACTTCAAAATGCTATTACATTTCCTAGTCAGCTCCTAATAGACACAATGTAAAGGCACGGGAAAGCTCATACCACTCACGCAGTTAATGAAACTGTCAGAACCTACACCGACTCTAATGTACAGAGTAACACTTGAACCCCACTTTCCAATCCAACCGAACGCTATGAATGGTGAAAATACATGCGAAGACGTATCCTCAGCTTTATACTGAATATAGTGTTTATCGAGCCGGTTGATTTAACCTCTTTAAAAAGCTTTAAATCAAATAGTTTAAACACTCGTTCACCTACTTTTGACCGTATTTTCCATCCTATTTGGTAGGGATGGGCCGTACTTCGGGTACAAATACATGTAGTACATGCAGGTTCATGTCACAATGTTATTCTTTACCGTAAATGGTCTTAGACTGACCATTTACGATAAAGAATAATATATTCTATATACTCGTACATATTCTATGCAAATATATCTCGAAAAACTTATTGGCAGGATGATTCTGATGTCTGTGGTTTAACTACATATAATGATAATAAATCAATAAGAATCATCGAAAGGTATATCGCGTGACGATGGCAAGAGGACTGATGAACGAAGAACGGCAGCACAGGTGCGGGAATAGAATAGAATAGAATAGAAAAAATGTTTATTAATACATACAGTACACGAAACGACACAATACAAAAATACACAAAGAAATTAAAAGCACAAAAATGGTTAAACATAATTCTAAAATAATAATTCTAGAGTTGTTGCATGTACTGTAAAATACTAAACTGGCCCTGGCTCAGCAAATGTTGGAGATTAATCTCCAACGCTGGTTTTCAGCCAGTACCATAGTACTCCTAATAGTACTCGTACCGACCTATTAATTAATTTGTCGAATGTTGATTTCCTCGTTTAAAAACTAAATATATATTAAGTTTAATTATGAAAAAACGATGAAAGTTATTTCAAGGTGTCTAATTACCATGTATTATGGGTATCGCAATAATAGGTAGTAATAGAATTTAAATAAATTAGTGGTGATTCTTTTGAAGGGACAGTAAATGGGAACGATATTTCAATTTAAAAGTTGATTTTGACGTGAGTCATCTAAGTGGGGATGGGATATTGTTCCAGCACTTGGTTGAGACGCAACGTCGGGACGCAACGTGTGGCGATACTTTAACGCCGTTCCACACTGGTGTGACTGCCGTCAGGTCAGGCGCAGCCGCGGCAACGGCAGAAGACCAAGCAAGCCTCAGTTCAGATTGCGTATTTGCTCGAGACCCTCGGGCCGTGGAGTCCGGAGAAAAACTTCTTTTCAAGTTTGTCTGTGGCAGGTCAACGTTTGTGGGAACCCAAGGCCTGGCGAATATCTTGGCCAGAGAATTAATTAATCCATACAAAGGGGTAATGCAGCCAGCCAGCCTTGTAAGTTTCCTTCCACTATCGATAGCGATCTGGCAATTATTTTTTATTTAGTTTAATTTTAATAAATTTATTATTTTGGTAATATTTTATTTTTCAATTATTTTATGTTAAACTATAGTACCAATTTAATTAAAAATTATAATAAAATTAATATTTAAATGGACTCAATATTATATAATTGGTGTCAAACACTGTAAGTAAAAAATCATTCTAATTATTTGAGAATAGCAAGTTTTAGATTTATCGAAGACTTGCAAAATGATGGATCATATTGTAACGACCTGAATCCCCGAGAGGGTGTCAAAGGTGATATGGACTGTGAAGTGCAAGTCACACTCGCACACCACGTTTCACCGACGTTTATTACGTCGGGTGGCGACGAGTGTGCTCCCGCGGGGTTTGAACCTGCGACCTCCGAATGGTAGAGGCGTTGGAATGACTACACCACAGCGGTGGTACCCTCTTAGTATATCGCAAAATTGATAGATAGATGGTGATTGATGAGATGCGGAGAAGCGAAAGTAACAATTTGAATAGGGGCCCGTCCATAAATTACGTCTTTTTGAGGTTTGCGAATGATTGGGTTATTCCCATAGGCTCACTGGTCGGTTGCGAGTTGCATCGGACCAGCGGGCCTATTATGTATCTCTAGTTGCTAACTGTACCGAGTGCATATCATCAAAAACATAGATATACTATCGAATTCAAATTGTCTAAGGATATGTTCGCACTTGATGTGACGTCACAGTTCGTAAATAGTTCAACACCCACTAAAGGCAATTTTGAAAGTTCAGTTTTTATCAATGTTTTTGATGATAGGCACCCGGACCAGTTGGCAACCAAAGATACAAAATAGGGGGGCAGGTCTAAATGTTCCCATCGGCTCACTGGTCGGTTGCGAGTGTCATCGCACCAAAATTAATGTATTTTTTTCATAAGAAGGTAGGGTAGGATCTAAAATCAGGAAGAATCAATAACGTAAATTGTTTGGAAGATCCCATACCCAATCACGCAAAATAGCTAAGGTAATAGGTAATTAATAACTTTTTTTTTCAACTCATAAATTAAATTAATAACGAGTACATAACTACTAGTAAAAGCGGCGGTAGCTCAGGGGTAGAACGCTGTCCTCTCAATCTTGAGATCCAGGTTCGATCCCTGGTCGGGCATGCACCAATTAGTTTTTCGGAATTTATGCATAATATTTTTTTCTTATTTACCACTTGCTGAACGGTGAAGGAAAACATCGTAAGGAAACCTGGATGCACTAAAAAGCGTGTATTTGTGTTCAAAGTACGGCGATAGGGCTCACCACCCAATACGTTGGGACGTAATAATCGTCGGTGAAACGCAAGTGCACCAAATATGGACAGTGACTTGCATTTCACAGTTCACACTCTGAACACCTCTGACACCTCTTCGGGGATTCATGTCGTGATGATATATAACTACTAGTTGTTAGCACTAGTTAACACACCCTTCGTTATTTCATTAACACTTCCTTTGCGGAAACAGTTCCTACCTCTAGGATTTGGATTCGATACGGTTGTGTGTGCGGACCGACCGCGACCACCACCCAGCTATGGTTGTGAGATGCTTACCTATTGCTACTATAATTTAATATAAGTACCGAACTCCGCAATCACTGATAAACCCTATGGGTTTTTGTTGATTGTGCATTTTTGTAACTAGGTTAAGATTTTTGAAAATAAAGAAAACACTTAAAAAAAAAAACAAACTAAAGACATTTACAAACAAATCGCTAAGCTTTACTAGTACCGCTTTATACAATATTTACCTATATTTCCGCGGATCAAGAACTGCTAAGGTATAACGAGACATGGCGTTGACCTTACCAAAGTTGTTTATTTATTAGACCAGTTTGTTAGATTACCACGTCACTTTCTATGCAGATATCGACTGTTTGTCAAACGATCTGGTTTGTTTCCACAATCTTTCGGACCTGTATTTACTATACGATATCTGTTTCGGATATACTGTACTCATTAAACGGGTGGACATTTTGAGAGGAAACCAAAGACAGTAAGTGATTCCCTTCGTTTTATTCATCCATCAGCCTAGTTCGTCCACTGCTGGACATAAGCCTTTCCAGGACTTTACCACTCCCGGCAGTCATCCTGGAAGAACTGCCCATACTCACACACGCTAGGCAGGCGGGTTGGTGAGCGCGGTGCCGGAACCCTCGCATCAGTGACGCCACTGCCCGTCACCAGTCTGTTCCAGACTATTAGGGATGGATATACCGCCATCCATCGGTCCCAGGCATGGTGAGCCTCCCGGTTTTTTGCCTGTGAGCTGTCCTCTTACTCTCCCCCGAATTACTTCGAGGGGGTCTCCAAGTAAGATGGTACCTCTACAGTCGAGCCCGGCATCAGCTCTACCACCTGCTATTATTATTATTATTAATTACCATTATCGAATTAAATGAAACTTGAGATAAAACATGATTATTGCAAAACGGCTCACCTCAATAAGTATTATTGATCGAAATTAGTCGATGTTCTAATTTCAATAGAGACAGTGGTTGGGCGCTGCCCTCGATGTGGGAGCCTGTGCTTAAGGGCCTTACTATCGCCAAATGGGTACTTTCTAAAGGTTTTCAAAAATAATGAAAAAATATATTATGAATAATCAACTCTTAGACAACATATGCAACATTTTTCTTTTTCATACCACCAAAACTTCTAAATTTTTTTTTTTTTAACCGAGTGGTATTTTTTGGCTTAAATTTCCTACTGCTCCTAAGTGGCTTGGCCGATTGAATTCATTTATGCTTTGATAAATAGATAAATTTGACAGCTATAAACATAACATATGATTATTCAATCGAATAATCACGTCCATGTGAAAAGTATAATTTTCTCCTATTTCGCCCTATCAAGAACGCAGCGAGCGTCGTAACAGCCACTATGCATTGCGCGCTGATATGAACGTTATTTCAATGTCGTTTCCGTCGATATTCGTAGTGACAAATATCGAGCTGCTAATTTGGCGATGGTAATCGCCTTAAAACAGTAACTGGATCAAGCACAGAATATACTGAAAGTGACGTAGATACCGTGATTTCTGCGTGTCTATCGCTGTTCGGTGACAGTCTAGATAACGCAAGCCCGTTAGTAATAAATTGTACGGACGCCCAACCTGTCCCACCACCCACGCTAACTGCACTGATGACGTCCCGGGCAGCGCGAGCGCTAGCCCGCAGTGCGAGCGAGACGCAACGTCGTCGCGGACGCGCCTTCACTCGCCCAGAAGAAGGCAGTCTGAATCTGCTGAAACTGGTCGGCTATCACGATCAATAATACTTATTGAAGTGAGCCGTTTTGCAATAATCATTAACGGGACACCTGACGCTAGAACATCAACAACACCAGGTTTTCAAGGGTTCATTGGAAGAAACTATGTCTCTCCTCGTATTGAATAAAATATATTTGATTTATAGATCTTTTATCTAGGGGTTCCACCAATAAACAATGTTTTAAGATTTATACTTTTGTCAAAAAAAATTTTTTCCACCCTCTTTTTTTTGGCTTTCAAACGTTCGTTTCGAAGACGCGGCTTCGATATCAACTTGATTTTTATTTTATAAAATAGGCAATAGCAATATGAAGGGATGTTACCTAAATCCAATATTGTTTTCCCTACAAAATATTTCAGTATTAGCTAAACACACACCTATTTGTTGTTTCGCTGGGTGATCACTAGTATTATGCGTCTAAGAACAAGAGGCCAAAAAGCCAACATATAATCGCCTCTATGAAAAGCAAATAAGGTCTTTGCCATTAGACTTATTGTGCTGGACGGGTAATAAAAAAAGTTGCTAGTTGCTCTTTCATATTCATCATTTAAGCTCTGCTATTCCGGGTATTCAGAATTTACCCTTCTTCACTTCAGTATGTCACCAATTTGGTCAGCATACGTCCTTCTAGGACGGCCTGGTCAAGTTTTAGCTTCCATTTGCACACCACAAATTTCTTTTGTCACTCTTCTCTCATTCATCCTCTTTATATGCCTAATTCTCTTTGTTTTTATTATAGTTTGAAATATATATGCTGATGAAAACACATTAAAATTAAATATTTGTGAGATATGTTTCGAGGTCATTCGGCATCAGTCACAAATTCACAATGAGGTAATGAGAAAATATAACAGATGAAAAAACAATACATCTAACCCTTAGAATATATCTTTATTCTGAAATCTAACCTATTTTTAAATTCTGACAGTAAAAAAGTATGTACAGATACATTTATTAATTATATCATCAATGTTGTAATCATTATTAATTATAATGTTTTATTATATCCTTTTTTTTTTAATAACTCTATCACAAACGAAAAAATTAAAGGAATGTTTCCTAGCACCAAACCCTGTACCTCTTGAAAATCTCTAATCTGTATAAAGTGAGCACTATAGTATAATATCCGAAACATAACGTAAATTCCTACACAAAAGTTTACAACATAAAGGGCGGATCCAGGATTTGACTTTAGGGGGGGGGGGGCATTCTGACAAGATCTATCACAAAGTGAAAAAAAAAACAAGTTTTTAGGCGCCTTATGCCTTTGAGCTCTTTTGGCAAACCTATATGTACTTTGCATACAAATGTTGTGTAAGAGTGCACCCGAATCGAATCTAAAAGTTGAGTCAAATGTATGGAATTGGCGTTTGTTTTAGGGGGGGCATGGCCTTTTTAGCTCCCCACCCTGCATCCGCCAATGACAACATACTCTAAGTCCAATGAGAAGACAAACATTTCTGTCTATATTAAAATTCCCACAACTTTGAACTTAGCAGGCAAGGACACTAGCTGATCAGGTCAACCAGCAGAATAGACATTCCTACTATCTAATTTATTATTCAATAGAACTTCAATACACCAGACGTTGTGATTTGATGGTAATGCAACTAAGTGGATCAAAACCCTGATTCAACTTCATTTTATGGTTGACAGCAAATCGATTTCACTTTTACTAATCATAAGTATAGAAGAAAAAAAAAGCTTGGTAATATATTACCCTCCTCAGAAGCGCATTTATGAAAGAATGAAACTTAAACTAAACTTAGAACATTTTATAATAACATTTAATATACATGAAAACAAACACTTGTACTGTTTCACAATTTAATTTATAGCAAAATTAACCCCAACTAGTTTCGCCTTATCGGCTTTCTCAAGGGAATAACATAATAATTTAGTTTGGGTTTTGTTGTCATTCTTAAACAATGCTTGTTTGATATATAACTAAATTATTATGTTATTCCCTTGAGAATGCCGATAAGGCGAAACTAGCTGGGGTTAATTTTGCTATAAATTAAATTGTGAAACAGTACAAGTGTTTTCATCCATGATGATGTTTCACCAAGAGCCGACAATCGCAAGTACGAGTATTAACATTTAATATACCTATGCATACATACTATCATAGACTAATACAATATGATACTATACAGTTTTGGCAAATGGATGCATGCTCAGCAAAGCTGTCTGTATAATGTCAAAAATTACAAACAGCGCTGGTTTTCAGCAGTTGACACAGAATTCGCTGATTTTAATTAGAGAAGCGCATGCAGTATACCTACATTTATGTGACGCCCTCCCACGAAATTGGTGCTGAATATATTTGGACTGCTTCCACCAGAGGTATATTGAATACATACAGGTCGATGGCTTCCGCTCAATAGTTATAAGGATATAGGAATCGAGGATAGTTTCAATTCTAGATTTTATAGAATCAGGCTCTACTTTGTTAAAGGATCGAGACCGACGATCGTGACAAGATGAAGGTTAGATTGCTGTTTCTTGACAAATTATTCTAAAATTTACTGGAAAATGCATAGAAATGTATTCGTTACCTTATTATTCGTTGCCCTATAATCTTGATATTAATTGTTTAATTTTTAGTTTGCGACAGGCAGGTTTAAAATATAGTACTTTTTGATATTTTGTGCAGTGTTCTGTCCACAGATTCTAGTTTTCTAAACAAACATAGGTATGATCAGTTTCATTCCTATTGCTCGTTCTTCGCAGTAATTATATTCATTTAATTATGTATTTATTATAAATAACCTATTAAATTTTATTTATTTATATTCATTGTTATTTATGTATTCTATGTCTATATTCTATATCTGGCGCGTATCTTGGCCAGAGAATCAGTCTGGCCATTCAAAGAGGAAACGCTGCCAGCCTTCTAGGTACCCTTCCACATGACGGTGGCGATCTAGATAGGATTTTTTATTTAGTTTAGTTTATTTTTATAAGGTATAGGTTTTATAAGGGTTTTATTTAGGTAAGTGTTTTGTTTTAGTTAAGTTTTATTTTGTAGGTAGATTTTTAAGTGTTTGATTGTTATTTAAGTATTATTTTATTCAATAATTCTATATCTAAAATATATATATGTATACATAATTACATATGTAAGTACATCATAAGTCTTAAAGCATATATAGTTTCTTAGGTAAGTTTAACTTACCTAGTCATTAGTTTAGATTTAGAGTAACTTTAATTACTTTGTTATTGTAGTTTTAATTTCTCCTGCATTTCAACTACTTTTTATATTTCTTGATCCATCTTTGGGTTGACTGGTAGAGAATGCTTTATGCATTGAGTCCGCCATTTTTTACTTTTTATTTGTGCAATAAAGAATGTATGAATATGATGTGTCGTGAAAGATCTTCAGCAAAAAAAAAGCTCTGTAAAGTGTACGTCATACACGGTGTACGGGTTCCGTCAACGTAGAGGTTATCTGTTTCAAAATACGCTTTATTAAAATTCCCCCGGCCTCAGTCTACATAACCATTCCTGGAAAACCGCATTAAAGGTTCGTTTTCAGGCTTTATATTGTTTGATGGAACCTCTCAAGTAGAAATGTGAGTGGATGTATCGTTAGCAAATGAATATAAGGTGACCTTACCTCGTAACGAATGTCACACGTCTGATTGTCTCTTTTGTGTACAATAGAAAATAAAGATTTAGGCCGAAACTTGACCGTTATTGCAAAGACGTCTTTCACTATTAATACTTTAACTCCTTGCAATTCATTTATTTTCAATGCAAGTGCTCGTAAAGGCCGACTTTTTATGCATCAAAACCGAACAGAAAGTCGATTATTTTGCCCTAGGGCTTTATTATTATTTTTTTTAATTTATTTACGAGAAGTTGGCTAACCTGCAACCTTTCCTGTGTACCATAAATGTTATACATTTTTCCACTGTTTAACGGCTCCAGAGCCTTTGTCATACAGTCCTTTTGAGCCAATCATTAACTTGCAAAATTGTAACAATGTAACTTTCAACTTTAATAGTTAAATTGTTTTCTTTGATTATATTTGTTTTATTTCCTCACACTATGCATTGAAAAACGTTGTATGATACACGGGCGTAAGAGCAATAAATTACTCGGTTACGTTTCGTCCTCGTAATTTATTCCTTTTCACCCTTGTAGCATAAACTACTATTAATTGTGTCTATCGCGCGGATCCTTTACTAGGCATACGAAAGGTTAAAACACAATAACGGTCCATTAGCCTCAAGTTTTTTTTTTCTTTTGAACACAAAAAGACAATCGTATGAGTGACATTCGTTTATCATTTTTTCTTTAATGTTTTTCCTACCATTAGTCCGGGAGCATTGTGTTTCCTGTGGTAAAATATGACATGTACAGAATTGCTCCTCAACTACGTTATACTTCCAAATAAAAAAACAAGTTTAACAATATCTTAGGCCCACTTGCAGCATGTTCTTAACTCGACTTTAACTCGGGCTAAGTCAAAAAATAGAGGGTTAAGAAAAAACTATCTTGCATCAATCAAAATCTCGGGTTAAACTAGGGTTAAACTAAGAGAAAGTCATCAGAATTTAACCCGACTCTTGCCTTGAGTTAAAATCGGGTTAGCAAAGTAATATTACCAGTTTGACTTAAATTGTGTTGTTTCCAATGAAATTATATAGATACTTTACCTCATTGGTTGCAACTAAATACTTTATGGTAACATTCTAAATAAGTGTCAAATGTCAAACAATCGCTTAGATCGGGATTACTAATCCGCTTCGATATTATCATGATACAAAAGGACTAATGAAATATCGGGTTAGTTAACTCTTCCCTTGGGTTAGTTAACCCGAGGGTTAAGAATTTTTTTCTCGATCATGCTGCAAGTGGGCTTTAGAATGCATCATAGTACGGGCCATTAAGCACGGGTACAAAAATAAAATTATGAAAACCTACATCATAATTCCACTGAGAAAAACAAGACACTACAAGGTGTTATTGTATAAATTATCATCCACAATCATCTCAGTAATAAACAATAATTAAATGCAGTAGTGATTAATGAAACGAAAACAGACTCATGTCTATCACACGATCACGAACTGTTATACTCAAAAAACTTTGAAAAAAGAAATAGAAACCGACTTCAAATGTAACAGCAGTCTTTCACAAAAAAAAAAAAATATTGTATTATGAGTATAATGACCGATGGTATCGAAACAACAACTTTGTCAATTTTTTTCTTCCTGAAACATTATATTGGTTTTTATGTTGCTATATTGCAGGGAATACGCCGATTTCAAGATAACACAATATTTCAGGAAGAAGTAAGTCGGCAAAAGTGTTGTTTCGGCAACATCGGTCACTATACAATTATATTGAATTTTTTAGTGAATGATTGCTGTTACATTTGAAGTCCGGTACTATTTTTTTTGTTAAAAAAATATTTTATTTCACAATTTTAAGTGTTGACGGGTTATAATGTGAAATATGAGTAGTTCTGTTGATATGAAACGAAGTTCAAGTGAGTATAATGACTACATTTAAGTAACTTCCTGCTATCAGCACCCTAACACAAAGTGAATGCCGTAATCTCGATTTATGTGCTGTTATCCGTTGAGAAGTTCAATGGTAATGAGGCCAGGATTGAAGGTCAAGGTGGAAGAATGTCGATTTTCAAGTAATACCTTACAATCAACATCTTAATACTCGTAGAAAGCGATTACCTCAATTTTAAGAGTTATTCTGTCATTTTCTAAGGAGTTCCACTGCCTATCACTAAAGATAACTAACTATTCATCAGATCATGACCAAAACTAATATGGGACTTATCTGGAAACACACTCTTTTAAACAAAAAAAGAATCAAACAAATCGGTTCAGAAATGACAGAGTAATGGAGTAACAACGTCAAAAAATGCAGTCGAATTGAGAACCTCCTCCTTTTTTGAAGTCGGTTAACAAGAGTAAAGACATTGTGAAAACACTTTTAAATATTACTGAACATGCACGTTACATAACACTCGTACATAGATCTAAACAACGCCTCTGTGGTCGAGTAGTGCAAACATCTCGACCATTAAGTTGAAGATCGCGGGTTCAAATCCCGTAGGACACATATTTTATGTATAGTCTGCGTGTTTTGGAAGTATTTAGCAATCGTATGGAGAAAATATTTTTGTAATTTGCACGTTTATTTCTTAATTTCTTTCGGCAAGTTGTGCAGTATGATCAGTAAAAGATGTGGTTTTCAATGGCAGTGCATTCAATATTAATCTTATTTTTGAACAAAAACAATTATACCCGGTATACAGGGTGTTAAGATGAAGCTGCAGAAGCCGAAAACTGGTGATAGTACTCGCCCGTACGAACAACTTTTCGTGAAAAAAAATCGAAAAATCGTGAAAAAAAGTCAGTTGTTTCATACATTTTAGCCGAGTAGGTATGTAAATTTTCTATAGAACAGCTGATATTTTTCTCGCGATTTATGGTATGGTTCCATAATAAAAGTTGTTTGTATGTAGGAGTACTATCGCCAGTTTCCGGCTTTCGCATCTTCATATTAACACAAAGTATAAGTATAAAGCAAGAATACACACTCATATCAATTTTATTCTTATTTTTCTGGAACCCCAAAATGTACGTTTGCAACTCGGCAACTAATCACGATGAAACTTTTGCAACAGCATGTATTGTGACCAAGCATACGCTATTTTTTAACCGACTTCAAAAAGGAGGCGGTTCTCAATTCGACTGTATGTTTTTTTTTTTTTTTTTTTTTTTTTTTTTGGCGTTGTTACTCCATAACTCCGTCATTTCTGAACCGATTTGAACAATTTTTTTTTTATTTGAAAGAGTGTACTTCCAGGTAGGTCCCATTTTGGGTTTGGTCATGATCTGATGAAGGTCTTCAGAGATAGGCAGTGGAACTCCTCAGAAAATGACAGCATACCTCTCGAAATTGAGGTAATCGCTTTGTACCTGGGTGCTGATTACAAGGTATTACTTAAAAATCGACATTCTTCCACCCGACCTTCGATCCTGGCTTCATCACCATATTCACCATAGAACTCCTCAACGGATCAGAGCACATAACTCGAGATTGCGGCAATCACTGCGTTAGGGTGCTTATTCAAGGGTATTACTTGGAGATTATCAGAATACCCACCTGACCTTCGATCCTGGCTTCATCACCATAGAACTCCTCAACGGATGACAGCACATAACTTTGGATTGCGGCAATCAGTT
Source organism: Ypsolopha sequella (assembly GCA_934047225.1). Taxonomy (NCBI): domain Eukaryota; kingdom Metazoa; phylum Arthropoda; class Insecta; order Lepidoptera; family Ypsolophidae; genus Ypsolopha; species Ypsolopha sequella. The sequence continues at coordinate 5,577,752 of OW203998.1, read as the reverse complement.
TGTGTTATGGTGCTCATTGCAGGGCATTGCTTGAAAATTGCCAGTGTACCCACCTGACCTTCGATCTTGGCTTCATCACCGTAGAACTCTTTAACGAATGACAGCACATAACTCGAGATTGATAGCAGGAAGCTACTCAAACATAGCTACTTATACTCACTTGAACTTCGTTTCATATTAAAACCACGTTTGCAAGAACTACCCATATTTCACAATTTAACCCGGCAACACTAAAAAATGTGAAATAAAATAAACTTTTAACAAAAAAATAGCAACCGACTTCAATAGTAACAGCAGTCATTCACTAAAAAGTTAATAATAATTCTATAAAGACCGATGGTACCGAAGCAACACTTTTGCCGACTTCTTTCTTCCTGAAACATTATGTTATCTAGAAGTCGGCGTATTTCCTACGATATAGCAACATAAAAACCAATATAAGAACGCCGACTTCTAGATAACATAACGTTTCAGGAAGAAAGAAGTCGGCAAAAGTGTTGCTTCGGTACCATCGGTCTTTATAGAATTATTATTAACTTTTTAGTGAATGACTGCTGTTACTATTGAAGTCGGTTGCTATTTTTTTGTTAAAAGTTTATTATTTTGGAAAATCAGCCAGTGTCTAGAAACCACAAAACACGCAAGATACTACGTATTTCGTCCAAGACCAAACTTTTACTGCTGCTGTTACATTTTGTTTGAGGAAAACTGCAAATAATCTGAATGTGTGAATGCCTTGTGTGGCATAAGAAAATGCAAAGGTATCTTGCTATTGTATTTTTCCTACCTCTGTGTAGTAAAATAATCAGAATTACAACTTTATTAAAGAAATGTATTGTGTTTATTTTAGCATATTACGTCTATTTAAATAACAGAAAGTAAAGTTCAATATTACGTGTAACACCTTTTCCATTAACACTCTTGCGGAGGAAATCATGACCGGTTTCGCAGACGGATTGTGAAAAACCCGCCTTTTTCTAATTAACCGAAACAGAACACTTAAATTCAAAATTCACTGAATAGTTATACAACAAAACCTTATTACCTATGTATTGTGTATGTTGCCATCGCAAAGTTTCCATTGGTTTCTGTAAATTAGAACTTCAATTTTTTTTAATTCAAAGTTTTGAAATTCTAATTTAAAGAAAGAAATGGAAGCTTTGCGGTGGCAACATGCACAAAACATAGGCAATAAGGTTTTGTTGAATAACTATGGATTGAATTTTGAATTTAAGTGTTCTGTTTCTATTGATTAGAAAAAGGCAGGTTTTTCATAATCCGGCTGCGAAACCGCTCTTAAGGGTTTACGAAAAATATTGAATGCCATTGTCATGTTATTATCACCAAAAGTTTAAATAGGTAGAGAAAGTCCACCCACAATTATAGCTATTTACCATTCATATTTTGTAACTTAGCCGACTTGAAAGTGAAAAAAACCTGACTCAGCATCTTTGAGAATGCAAATCTCATCATTAACAGCATCATTACGATGAGGAGGAAGAAAGACAAAAAGTGATAATCACATATTGATAGTTAATCAAGCGGACGATGATGCAAAACCTGAATGTCATTGACCCCGTGCGTAATTGTAATGACGTTACATCTTATCGGAAACTCTTGACAGGCTAATGAACATGTACTATCGAAGAATATACTGCAGGACCATTTTGCATCCGTATTGCAAAGGCTATAAGCATGAAAACTGGTCCTGGGGAAATCTTCGATGGTACGTTGCCAAGTGTACTACGTTGGTAGGTACTCAAACTAGTAACTTGTCTAGAGAACAGTAAGTAGAATAAGGTACTGAACTGACAGTCCCTCACGTTTCTATAGGGGCACGTTAATAAGGTACTGAACTGACAGTTCCTCACGTTTCTATAGGGGCACGTTAATAAGGTACTGAACTGACAGTTCCTCACGTTTCTATAGGGGCACGTTAATAAGGTACTGAACTGACAGTTCCTCACGTTTCTATAGGGGCACGTTAATAAGGTACTGAACTGACAGTTCCTCACGTTTCTATAGGGGCACGTTAATAAGGTACTGAACTGACAGTTCCTCACGTTTCTATAGGGGCACGTTACAGATCTTGAGCATGATTACGGGCGATTATTATGACTTAACATTATATAAATTAACATTATATCATTGCAGTATAGAAACGCAGAAATAAAAGTAAATCTGGATGTGAGGAGCTCTGAACCGGGAATCGAACCCGGGACCTCTCGCTTGCCGGGCGATTGCTCTAACCTCTGAGTTATCCAGGTCTCAACACAACTCGTGAATTTACCGATGTGCTTTCCCATACTGCAATGTTATTTATAGATACCCACTTTATAGTGAGCCACTTGGCGCCTAGAGGACGCTAGTGTATTCAAAGCTAGTCAAAGACCATTATGCCCTACCGTCACCTGTTACAGTATCGGGTAGTGAAGAATACACATTTCTCTTATCGAAACTATGACAGAAATAAATTTCTATGTTTGAACACTTGGCGATTTATCCATCGCAAGGAGATATAAATTAACATTATATCATTGCAGTATAGAAACGCAGAAATAAAAGTAAATCTGGATGTGAGGAGCTCTGAACCGGGAATCGAACCCGGGACCTCTCGCTTGCCGGGCGATTGCTCTAACCTCTGAGCTATCCAGGTCTCAACACAACTCGTGAATTTACCGACCTGGATAGCTCAGAGGTTAGAGCAATCGCCCGGCAAGCGAGAGGTCCCGGGTTCGATTCCCGGTTCAGAGCTCCTCACATCCAGATTTACTTTTGTTTCTGCGTTTCTATACTGCAATGATATAATGTTAATTTATATCTCCTTGCGATGGATAAATCGCCAAGTGTTCAAACATAGAAATTTATTTCTGTCATAGTTTAACATTATATCACTGCAGTATAGAAACGCAAACAGAAAAGTAAATCTGGATGTGAGGAGCTCTGAATCGGGATTCGAACCCGAGAATGGGTATGTTCCCGGAACAGTATGGGAAAGCACATCGGTAAATTCACGAGTTATGTTGAGACCTGGATAGCTCAGTTGGTAGAGCAATCGCCCGGTAAGCGAGAGGTCCTGGGTTCGAATCCCGATTCAGAGCTCCTCACATCCAGATTTACTTTTCTTTCTGCGTCTTTATACTGCAATGATATAATGTTAATTTAATATCTCCTTGCGCTGGTTAAATCGCGAAGTGTTCAAACATATAAATTTTCTATCATAGTTTCGATTATTATGATATGACACTCGCTAATTGATTTATATAAATCATTTGCATTGAAAAATATGCATATTACGTATATTGGCCAACGATTTTATTGGATACTAGCAGACGCTCCGCACCGTTACTTTTGTAGATCCCGTATCTCACGATCTTCTTAGTGGATGTCAACGACATCATACAAGGAACCTACAGCTACAGTTAGGGTTGTCAACTGTACTATCGTAATAAAGTATCTTACGTTATGTTGGGTCTCTATACTTTATACTTTTGAATACCAATAAAGTACGTGAAAATACTTTATTTCAATATTTACGTAAAGTTAGACATATACTGAAAATACCAGCCAGCGAAAACATAGCCGTAAAGAAATCCGAGGGAAAATGTATGAGTTGTGCGTTTGTGTTTGTGCAAAGAGCACAAAAAATACAGTTTCACAGAAGGATTTCAAACCTAGCCTTCCTAGTTCCTACTATACTTGATATATTTTTCAAAAAAAATTTGGGCCCCCTTGAATAAAAAAAGGACCGTACTTTTTATTTACCTTCCCTGAAATCAGATATACTTTATTTCTTCTAAAAAATGTTGCCAACCCTAGCTACAGTCCAAATTTCACTGTCAAGCAGCTTATTCTCGGCGTTGATATAGATCAGTCAGTCAGTCAGTCAGTCAGTCAGGATATTCATTCATACATCTTCGATCTAGTATGTATACTACGTTTAGCGAGACGAGGCATAGCCTAGGTCTTTTTTTATTGTGATTTCTGCTTTACTTAAATGAGGTTGAATAAAAATTTATATGGAGTAGCCATTATTGACAAATCTTATTTCGCAAAGGATTGAAATTTAAAATATTCTTAGTAATTTTTCTCTGAGTTTTTATTTAATTTTGCCCCTGCATGTCTTGCATTTAATTAACTTTAATTGTTTATAATACCATACTTTTATCATCAATAAAACACGTTTGACATGCTATTTAGCTGTCATCGATGATCCCAGTGAAAGTGATTTCCATATTATTAACTGATACCTATGTTAGATAACAATCTACATAATAGTTAACATTCATCTTTATCTAGGCGCTTTAACAAACAAACACGCAAAGCGGTTCATTCACTGATTATTATCATCATCAATAATTATTATTATAAACCATTTAATATTTATAGTTTTGCCCGCGGTAGCAATTGCTTGCGCGAATAACTTTTACTTATTACATCGACTGCTGGAATTTTTGTTATTGTAATATACATTTTAGTTCCTTGTTTATTGCCTTGAATATCTATTTCACAATTGGTGTTGTAGTTACTAATAGCCTACAAATAAATAGCTTTTACAGTTACAATAAATTCAAACGGCAATATATTTCGGAAAGCTTTTCCTACTTATTCTATGTTTTGAATCGTTTGTTTTCATTAAATTAGTAGTCGCTGGGCAAGTTTTTTTAAATAAAGTGAGATTGATTTAGAAATGAATAAAGGTTTTTTAAACCACAAGTACTAAAATACGGCTTATTAAACCAAAATCTCGAAATGGTTTTCGAATTAACACACCTTAACATAACTGAAAGTCCCATTATAGACGAAATTCAACCGTTAGACAAAAGTATGTATTGACGTTACTGATTTATTATTTGATTTTAGGTACGTACGTGATTGTAATTCTATGATTTTACTCTATAAATTATTTATAATGTATAATGAACAGAAAATTACTTGCACTATCCCACAAATTTATGTAGTACTTCCTGACCGGTTTCGCCTTTATGGCATTATCGAATTAATATAAGATCTTAATTACATTGGCTGATGTAAACTATTTAATTGTGTAATTAAGATTTTATATTAATTCCTTTGATATTGCCATAAAGGTGAAACCGGTCAGGAAGTATTAAATAAATTTGTGGGATAGTACAAGTGATTTTCTGTTCATTATGTATTCCAAGTTCCACCAAATGCCAACAATCAACAGTATAAACATTCTGTTAATAATGTGGTAGGTGTCACTGTGTAGTACTACTAATTAAAATACTTTAACTTGAAACAAGTGAAGCATTGAACTTGACATTACTCTGAAATTAATAACTTTTGTAGATTGTGCCAATATACAGTGTGTCCCTCGTACAAGTGCACATCCGAAAGTGGGTGAAACTAGATCTAAATATATCGACAAAAACAAAGAAAAAATTTATCTTTAATTTTTTTTTTAAATTTTTTTTTAATCTTTGAAAAATACACCACCTGGATATCTTTGTATGGGACGCGAGCGCAGTGCCTTTGGTTAACCGCTCGTAGAAAATATTGTATTTATGATAAAACGTTGTATTTTTTTTCTTGTTAGAAAGATAATGGAATAGGCAATGATACATAGGAATAAAAGTATAGTAAAACGGGGACATTATTTTGAAAAAAATTACTATTACTGACGGAAAAACTAAATAAATAATCTTTCAGGGTATTATTTTTATGGTAATGGTAGTTGATTATGTTTTGTTTTTGATTTGGTATGCAACGGCTATTCTTAAGGATTATAACAGTTTTATTTCATTGCATTACTCGCGATATATCAAAAGTTATGACATATTTTATACATAGTCTCCATGGTAGGCAAAAAAAATTTTACAACGTAAATTTAAAAACAAAGATTTTCTAAAAAAAAAAAAAAGAGTTTTTGTCGATAAAATAAGGTCTAGTTTCACCCCTTTTCGGATGTGCACTTGTACGAGGGACACCCTGTATACAAGTACTTTTGATCAAGTGGTCCAGCTCTATGGCATATCAAAATTTCAGCCAATTATAACAAACCAGATTCTCCATACAAAAGCGCCGGTAGAGATTTTAATCGTTCAATCGCACGTTGCACCGGCCGGTCGACGCCCAATAAAATCAAAAGTAAACGTGTACTGAGAGTGGGTAACCGGTTTTGTGCGGATTAGAAAACTAAACCTCTAAAGGTGTAGGTCATGGAATTCTAAATTACTCATCGTCCACTATATTTTGACTTGATAAAATGTCGTTCAAAACAAGTTTCTGCTGCAGTAAAAAAAGAAATAAAATTCCCTTTTCCAATTTCTACCCATGCATGAATGCAATTAATACGTAGAAAATTCATCGACTTTTTCGTACTCAACGAAACCAAATCGTAAAAAAAACACATTCACCAACAGAAAAATGCCCGTTAAAATACCTGAATTTTAGCAGAATATGGCAAAATTGCTAAACTGTTAAGTCAAGCCTTCTAGCTATTTCAATCAAAACTATTAAAGTAATAAGCTATCTTAGTCTGAAGCAGTTCCAATCCTAAATAGCCAAGTAATTGACTAATTTTACCCCTCGATCTAACAAGAGTGGACATTAAAAGGGACACAGTTTTCCACGATAAGTAGGAACCCAGCATTTCCAACCTTGCACGATGGGAATAACGGTGAGAATGGACTTGCTTGATCTAGTCTGGTGTGTCAGGTGGTCTTGGAAATATAGGTGCGTAATAAGTGGAACGGCAGGTTGTAAATCAAATTAAACGCCACCCTACGAGAGTCTCTTATCTGCGCCAGCGACGATTGTAGGGCTGTGGTTACATTTTGATGATAGTCACGCAGATCATAACACTAATGCAGTTGACAGTACAGATGGGAAGAAAATAAACATACAATTAAAAAAAAAAAATATTCCACCAAAAAACGTAATGTGAATAAGGCCGAGTTGAGAACAAAGGCAGTGCAAGAATGCAGGCTTCGTCGAAATAGGAAACTTCTATGGACGCTTCTTGTCATAACTGCCGGAATGTACAAAACATTTCACTAGTTTTAAAAGAAATTTAGGAAGTTAGGGTCCTTGCTACTAATGTTAAGCTTCATCATGCATACCTTTTTAAGCGGCTTCAAAAAAGGGGGAGTTTTTCAATTTGACAGTATAAATTTTTTGGGTAGTTACTCCATAACTCCGTCATTTCCAGACTTTTTTTATTTCTTTTCTGAACTCAACCCTGGACACACTGCCGTTGTGTATAAATCTAAGGTGATGAAAGAAGCTAAGCTAGGGAGCCGTAGCAATAATGAGATTGGTGATCAGACCTAAACTGAGCAATTGTGTAAGAAAATCGTATTCGTTGGTTCAATTCGCCTAAATAGCGAGTAAATTAGCGAGTTTGACAATTGTAATCGTACGTTTTTCGTCGTACGTTTCTTACAATTCCAGAACAGGACCAGTACTGGAAACGCAGTATTGCTTAAAAAACACCTTTGTTTCGCAAAGTATCCTTCTTTATTTGTGCCCCTTAAAATAAGAAGCATCAGTGAAAGCAGCACGGAGTACACGATTACGTTTAGTTATCGTGATGTCGCCGGCACCTGCGATAAGGCACTGATTATTATCAGGTATTTTATTTATAGTTCGGATAACAGTTCGTTTGCTCAGTTAGCTTGCTCGCTTTGACATCAACACAACAAAGCGGTCGCCGATTTGTGCCAAAAGGTGGCGGCGGCTACTTCAAAGACACTTGTGGTGTGGTGTACATCTCGCACACCCGCTGTGTGTTTGCTTTGCTTTTCTCTTTCATCACAATAAATTCTTTGACCCGATTCCGTTCCGCCATCACGGTCATTCTACCCGTCCCAGAACTTTTAGAAAAAACCCCACGTGGAGTATCATGAGTAGTCATGACACCAACTTTAGTTTCGTAACTTATTGAAAGTAAATCATTATTTATAAAATTTACACATAACAATTCATATCATAATTTATGGTGTAAGACCAACAATAGTACGATAAGTATTTCATAATAATCCAGCTTCCACATAACGTCATTGTTTAGTAACTACCTCAAGTCAAACACATTAATGGTCGCTAAAACTATCACAATAACATTGATTATTTTTACAAGTAATATTTATAAACCTTGAAGACTATTACAGCAAACTCTACACACATAAATATGAATATTCTATCACACGCAAGATATGACTCAGAAATTACATAAATATAGAATGTTTACACTGTTGATTGTTGGCACTTGGTGGAACTTGGAATACATAATGAACAGAAAATCACTTGTACTATCCCACAAATTTATTTAATACTTCCTGACCGGTTTCGCCTTTATGGCATTATCAAAGGAATTAATATAAGATCTTAATTACACAATAAATAGTTTACATCAGCCAGTGCGATCAATGACACCAATTGATCGCACTGGCTGATGTAAACTATTTATTGTGTAATTAAGATCTTATATTAATTCCTTTGATAATGCCATAAAGGCGAAACCGGTCAGGAAGTATTAAATAAATTTGTGGGATAGTACAAGTGATTTTCTGTTCATTACATAAATATAGAGTTGGCAGTGGAAACCGGTAAGAAAGATATGATAGTTCAAGAGGTTATAATTTGTCGGTGATCGTGATAGGTGAAGACCGGACGGTGATAAAGGAGCTAAATAATAACAAGGAAAGGAAGACAACAAGAAATGTCCAAATTGGGTGTACCACAGATATCAAACGTTTCCCCTAGTACTTACTGTAATTTTTCGTTTTCTTCCGATTATTTCACCGACATAAACACAAAAGCTATAAGCATGACACACATACTCATATTTCTCACTCACACTAACAGTATACATGCAAAGAGAGGGCTGTGCATGGGCATCAACCTGTAGCCACGGACTACACTACACATCAACAGATTAGTAATCACAAAGTCTCATGTAGGAATTTGGCTATGTCAACCAAAGTCACGTTATTTACTAGTATAGTAAATAGGGCTTTTGTAATTTGTAACTAAAAGTATCCCAGTTAAATTGAAACAACAAGGACATTAATTAAAACAACTGGATGGCTTTGTCCCAACAAAATTGCTGGGCAAACTAACGTAATCTTAGCGAAATTGTAGACTCTGCAATACCATCCGTTGCAAAATGCAGTTACAGCTTCTCTTCTACCTAGTCGTAAACTGCAGTCAGAATAAAGGTTTTAATTAAAGGGCTCGGATGTTATGAAAACTCCTCCTTTTATGTTTTAAAAGGTATGAAGTATAATAAATGGTACCTTTGTTTGGGAAACTTTGAAACAATTTCTTTTGTCCTGAGTTGAGATGTTTAAAACATGTGTCTTGCAACAATGAATCTGATAAGACAATCAGTAAAAACGTTTAGCACTTAGCACGGTTATACCACCTAACACTTGGTCTTTTTTCATAGAAAATGCCTAAGTCGCGGCTGGGCAATAACTTTGGAGATTTCAGGTGGTCACAGTTTTTTTGTAACATTAAGTTAGTTTCTAGATAAACTTTGACATTTGATGAAATTGGCCCTTTTGCTCTTATTCCTTTTTAAAAACTTTTTTTTACATATGAGTATATTTTTATATTATATATATATATATTTTTTTTATATATCTTTATTAAACCCAATTACAGTGAATCTTAACCTAAACTATATAGCCACTAGCGAAAGCCAATTGGCTTATCTGTAGTGGCGAGTACATACGTTATAAAAAGTAATAAATAAACAATCAAAAAAATCAAAAAACCGCACGAAACGAAACAGAATATATCGTGCGTTTTTAATTTATAATAAATTTTCACCTGAATTTTCAATTAGGAAATCTTTTATCTTATATTTATACTTATCACTACTAATATATAATTTTTGAAGATCTCTTGGAAGTTTATTAACAATGTCTGGCAAGAAGTACATCCAGGTTCTAGTTCCATAAGTATTATTATATCTAGGTAATACATATAAGGGCATATAACTAAGGTTACGTAATATATATATATATATATATATATGCATATTCGTAACGTAATAAATATTTATGTAGTATATTATCTTCTTATATTTAATTTTTTTTTTCTGAAGCTTACTTTTTTACATTATTAGTATTTAATTACAAAATTATATATCAGTACATAAATGAATTTTTTTTAACGTTTTATTTGTTGTTTAAAATCTAAAATTGTAAAGCCTTTTTGCACACCTGCCTATGTAACTTTCTTGGCAGAAAATACAGATTTCCATCTACTACGATCCTGACAAACCTCAAACCTCCTCCACATACATTAATCTAGTCATACAATCTCTTCTTTGTGTAATTACACGTCATACGTTGTATAACTAACTGTAATTGATTAAGCGCTTTGACACCTAACGAACGTTTCTGAGCAAAAACCCTTTCGTTTTACTAATGCACTGCACTGGCAGCAGAGTTTGTGGAGCCTGCAGGATGAGTGATCAGATTAACTGGTAGAGCAGTTTTTGTTGCAATCAGACCATACTCTAACATTTGTTTGAATGTGGATGTAAATTTCATTCAGCCGTAAATGGATTCAAGCCATGATTTTGCTTAATATCTATTGTTTCAGCTTTAAGGTGATATATCGTCCGTGCAAAGGTCCCCGTTACTCCAGGCGGAAAGATCCGGAGTGCGAGAGGGATGGAATCGGGAAAAATTGACAAAATGTCGGTTTTAAATTAATAAAAAAATTACTAAAATAGCTATGAAAATTTCCATTTCCAGTAATTTAGGTATTGTTAAAACACATCTCAATAAATATTTTTGAAGTGTGTATACTACCCCAATTTGTCAGAACATCAAAAAAAGTGTAAATTTAGACCTCATTTCAATAATTATTTCTATCGAGTGAAATTCCTCCAATCGCGTTTTTGATAGACCAAAATCTAGAAAAAGGTCCCAAAATTGTTATACTAATTTATTTAACTTGGGACTACTTTTGAACAGCAGATAAATAACTTCAAAAAGTGTCGATATTGACGATATACCCTTTTAATGCGAACTGAACTGATTAATATAATGTCTTTTTACTATACAACAGCGTCAAAGACACAAATGATAGAAATAAAGGCAGAAGGGGATACGAGATATTTAGATCGCAAATGTGTTAATAATGCAACTACACAAGGGGTTTTACTGCGTCAAAATGAGCAGGTTTCAGGTCTCTACGACTAGCTTTTTGTTTATTTTGGTTTATAAAATACATTCGGGAAATTTCAGGTACAAGCGACAAACACTGACAACTGACAGCTATTATAACTACATGGCTTACGTACGTACAACCCGGTCACATTATCTCGAGACCTCGCTGGAATGCGAACCACCCGCCCCCGTTCTCCTTTCACCGCCCCGCGCTCTGTATCTGAGCGCCGACGCGACGTGACGTCATCGACGTCAGGTCTCGAGACAATGTGACCGGGATTTACGTACAGGTATTGATGATATCTAACTTTTTATCTATATACAACGTGTAACAGAAAGGTGTAACCATATTTGAAGAGCTTTTTCAGTCGATGGTATAGAACAACTTTTACTATGGAAAAAACCTGTATCTCGAAAAAAATATTTACCGTTTCATAGAAAAATGCAATGCCGCTCGGCCGAAATTTACGAAAGGGCAGATTTTGTTTTGAGATTTCAGGTTTGTCTCCATAGTAAAAGTTGTTTTATACAATTGACTGAATAAGCTCTTCAAATATGCTTACATCTTTCTGTTACACGTTTTATATCTTTGGTTTCTTTAATTAATCTATCGAACAGAAAAGAAAGAGGTTAAAGCATTATTTTTTTATTTTTTTTTATTGTAATACAAATGCGTCATCTGTAAAGTTTACTATTTTTCGCTTATTCACTTCTGTCTTGCAAGCGTCGTTATGAAAGGATATAATTTGATTTAAAATTATTCTGCTCTAGAGTTATTACGACTGCTATGCTCATGCAAAGCACAATTATGCACATTCTTAAACACGGTTTTGCATTTAAACGACATCCTCAAGATGTTGGTTGGCTGTCAGCTCAGTGCCAAAAATATCAAGTTATTCATATCATACATACCCATTCAGAAGTTGTTGAATTGTAATGATTATTTTATTATTCTTTAAATTATAAATATCTATTTTATCTATTATATTGCTTGTATAATAACTAAACCTTTTAGTTGTAGCAACTAGGTAAGTATCCTTTCTTTTTGTAATATGTCGCTTATTTGACAAACAACTAAGGTTCCGGAGAGTACAATAAGCATACTTACGACCAGCTCAGCAAACTTGGCGTCCAGCTCGTCCTGTGGTGGCATGGGATGTGTGGGGGTGACGGCTTGCAGCGCCAGCCCGCCCTCTCCCCCCACCACGCAGTATGTGATCTCTGGAGGCTCGTCATTCTGAAATAGGAGAGGGGTATTAGTCTATTAGAAAAATAGTTACTTCTTCCAGATGTTACTAAGTGAGGTGTGAGTTTTTAATAAAATCACACTTCCTATGATAATGATGAAAATGTAATGATGATGAAATTCAAATTAAAACTAACTAAAGAGAACAACTAAACATAACAATTAAGCACTTCCACTATGTACAAGTCCGGCTGAAGCTTCAGCCGGACTTGTACATAGTGGAAGTGCTTAATTGTTATTGTTCAGTGAAGCTGGCTAAGAAGAAGCTGCAGTGGTGACTGGCGGAGCCAGGATTCTAATTTCCTTCAGATATTCTTTCTGTTGAAACGCAATGGAGATCAACATCAAGATCTCCACTGGAGGCGATATGCACCAAACAAGGGAAGAAAATATGAGGTCGGTGTTTCCAATTTCTGATAGGTTGAGGGAGCCGGTAGCAGGGATTGTTATGCCAAGGGCTCCTTATTTCTCTCCATTTTCCTTCTAACCCTGGTAAAAAGTGTTCCGTGTTCTAACCTCTCTCAGTCCCAAAATCTCTCTGACATCCATCCACTCTCTCTATTCAGCCTGTCGATATTTGCCAGGCCAGCAGCAAGAAGATCTATTATGCCATTACAAAATAGGTTTCATTACACAGAGAGTGCATAGAAATTAATAGTAACCGTCTGATCCATTCTGTACTATGGAACTGCAGCCTTTTGTTAGAAGGACTTCAAAATCACCTACTGCTGAGCCTTGTCATAAATTGTTCCAGAGAAATCCTCAACCTACCTCCGCCTACCTATAAAGCGTGAAATGGAGCCATCTGAAAACCAGCGTTTTAGAATTGCTTGCAATCTACAGCAAATGCTGAGATGGTTCCATTTTGTCACAAATATGATTTTTATTTAATCACAATTATGTATTTGGTTTAAATGCATGTGTGGCAAATAAATTATTTTCTTTCTTTAATAAAGAAAACTAGATCATATTTGGTTGATGAAAATATAATTAATCATTGTAAATAAAGACATTTTTATTGAAAGAAATAAAAAAATACTTTTTCAAAAAGCTACCGTGCTGCTACGGCAGCTGCGCGTGCGTAAAGTCGGCATTTTCCGCACTTGTGCTATAAAAAATTATACGAAACTCGTGCGAGAAACTTTTTCTCGACTCGTGTGATTGCAGCACTCGCCTTCGGCTCGTGCCGCAAACTCACACTCGTCAGAAAACGTTTCATCGCTCTCGTATCGTAATGTACTATTATTTATTTATAATACTATAAAACTAAAATAAAACGAGGAAGCCGACACAGACTACTCCTTACATGGAAATTTGGATGCAAACCATCAAAGCCTTAATCTTTAATAATGATTTTTATGACGAAGTAATACAGTTTATTTTGCATTTAAATGGCAGACAAAATGGGTAAATTCCTGATTAACACAAACAATAAGGAAATGCGCAATATGCACGGGTAAATGAAATACCGAAAACGTTCGGAGAATATCGAATACTCACAATACAATAAACAAAACTGGTATTCTGAAAAAGGCTCAGAAATCTTTCGATCCATGCGTGGTTCCTAATTCCTAGTTACTTATAATAAAATATATATGTAACCATTCGGCTTTTCTTTATAAATATTTATATATTGAAGGTGACTTTTTGATCATCGTCCAAATTCATACGGGAAGCTTGGTAAGTGATAAGCATCATAAATCGATAACAATTTTTGTGAAATTTGTATTATGAAATTTCGACTTCCCATAGTAATTCACTCCCAGTCCTGAGTGAATTACTATGGGAGTCGAAATAAAATGTTATGAATTTTACAAAAATCGTTATTGGTTCATGATGCTGATCACTTACCAAAGCTCAAATATGAATTTGGAGGAAGTTCACAAATTCACCTTGTATATAGCAGTTTTTATTCAAATATACACATAAATTGATTAAAGCAAGATATATTTCGAGCCCTCTTGGTCTCGGCATCATTCAACACAACAAGACAAGACAAGACAAATACTCATTATTGTACACCAAAATAAATAAATCATGTAAAAGAACAAACTTATGAAAGAATGTAACAATTGGCGGCCTTATCTTATCACTTATAGCGATTTCTTCCAGACAACCTAATGTTTCGTGGACAGACATAGCAAAAAAACATAGTAAAAATATGTAAGAACACAAAGACGAGCAAAAGCGATAACTTACGTTACTAGAAGCAACCAAAGATAAGTTGTGCAATATCAATCAAATTGATGGTAATAAAGAGGGAGGGGGGAATTTGGAAAGGGAAATGCACATAACCCAAAAAAAAGTAACCAACAATAATTAAATAATTATTGTTTATTTTCCAAGAACCACGGGTACGTCTGCAGTTGGAAAGGTGCGGCAATTAAACTGTTGATCGACATGTGGTAATCGATGATTAATTGTTGCTATAAATTACTCCGAACGAAAGTCGACATAAATAAACTGAACATTTTATTGCATGATTGCTGGAAGACACGGATGTGATTGTGAATTTGTGACTATGGATGCTCAAAACAGAAAACTTCTACAGAATTCTGCGACCTTTTAGAACTTTTTTCGACCTGCCCCCCTATTCTGTATCTTTGGTTGCCAATTGGACTGGGTGCCTATCATCAAAAACATAAATAAAAACTGAACTTTCAAAATTGCCTTTAGTGGGTATTGAACTATTTACGAACTGTGTCGTCACTTCAAGTGCTAACATATCCTTTGACAATCGAAATTCGATAGTATATCTACGTTTTTGATGATAGACACCCAGTTAAGTTGGCAACTAGAGATACATAATACGCAGGACGGCAATTCTGGCACTATTTTTTGACTCAAAATATCAATCATTCGACTTTTGTTTAGAGCGTGATAAATACCATGTGATGTAAATTTGAATAACTAAAATATACTAATAAATATGGTGATTATAAAATGTAAGGAAAGCTTCCCAAAGGTTTTTAATCGAAAAAATCGATACACTTTCACAGAAAAACCATTTTCATATCACCCGAAAACTGACTTCGCAATTTTTTTTGGCACAAGCCAGAATAGTCGCCCTTAAGTTACAAAATATTATAACATCATAAACCTAAAAAAAAATGTTCAATATTTTATTTAACCACTTTGTCGGCGTGATTAAAATGTATATGAGTCTCTGAGCTAAGCCGTAGACAGACAGACAGACAAAAAGACGGACATGGCGAAACTATAAGGGTTCCTTGCTGACTACGGAACCCTAAAGACGACCAAATTCAACTTGAGTTTTCGAGGGTTTACGTGACGGACCCCGAAAAATTTAACTAGAATAAAGCTATAAAAACATCAACAAAATGCTCAATGAAACTACGCTGCTGTAAGAAGATTGTTTTTGCAGGATTATTACCATACAAGATAGTCGTGTCACCATACAAATAGTGTTGACAGTGTCATTTACATTATAATCAGCTCTGTTATATGTGTTACTTTATCATTATTTATACAATACAACAAAGTCAGTAAGACACGACTTTGGCATCAAGTAGGTATTTTGTCTAAATATTACATCTTCTACAATCGCCCGCATATAAACAAACCAATGGAAGTTATTATTATGCTGTCATATCAGTTAAGGCGATGTGTAAAAGTTTTAGCGTCCCTTTAACTATATATGCGAAAAAACCCTCAGTGCGAGAGGGACGGATTTGTGGAAAAGTAGCAAAATGTCGATTTTTTTTTAATATAAAATATACTAAAGTTGCTTTCAAAATGTCGTTTAACCAGGTCCTAGATACTGTTAAAACCACAGTTCTGTGGTTAAAACCCATCTAATAAAATATAATTGCAGTCCATATCCGAAAAAGACCTCATTTCAATAAATATTTGTATGGAGCCGAATTTCTGCAATCGCGTTTCTGTTTAATAAATCCCTAGAAAGATTCCAAAAATAATATACTACTCGTATTTTATCAACCTTCTTTACTGAAGTAGATATGCAAGTTCTAAAAGTGTCGATTTTTTTTCCGTAGCGCCTTAATTTCGTATAAAATAGGTTCAAAGAATCGGGAATTTAGAGTCTATCACAAAGTATACCAATAGCTTTTACATATACTAATTTTGATAAATATTTTGACGTCCCTTTTTAACTGAAACACCTCTCTAATGTAGTTAGTAGTAATACCTATCTTTAATTTGTACGATTAGGTTGGCATGATCACATCGTGACCAAACACGCCAATAAAGACAAAAAAAATAATTCGATAATGTGACTAAAAGAAATTTCTTAGTAATAGCTGAAAACAATTAATTTGTTTTGAAAATCGGAATACGAATCCAAAACAAGGTTACAAGAAGGAAAAGTTGTAGGACTCACTTGACTCACTTCAACGCAATCCTCAATACAGCAGACACAACAACACAAAATACATAAAAAAACATATCCTCACGACATATATCCCCCAGGGGGTGTCAGAGGTCTTGTCACTAGACATCTTCTGACTCATGGTAGATGGTGACTTCGTTTGACTTATCACAGGTAAAGTTAAAGAACTTCGTCTGGTAGATGGTGACTTCGTCTGAATCATCATAGATAAAGTTAAAGAACTTCAAAATTCAAAATTCAAAATTCAAAAAGTTTATTTTGCAAAGTAGGTATATATAATACACGTTTCACAAGTCAAATTTTAATCTTATAAAAATATATGTAATAAAATAATAAATGTACATGAACTACTTAGATTAAATGTTTATTTAATTTAATTATTTATTTAATTCGTCTGGTAGATGGTGACTTCGTCTGAATCATCATAGATAAAGTTAAAGAACTTCGTCTGGTAGATGGTGACTTCGTCTGAATCATCATAGATAAAGTTAAAGAACTTCGTCTGGTAGATGGTGACTTCGTCTGAATCATCATAGATAAAGTTAAAGAACTTCGTCTGGTAGATGGTGACTTCGTCTGAATCATCATAGGTAAAGTTAAAGAACTTCGTCTGGTAGATGGTGACTTCGTCTGAATCATCATAGCTAAAGTTAAAGAACTTCGTCTGGTAGATGGTGACTTCGTCTGAATCATCATAGGTAAAGTTAAAGAACTTCGTCTGGTAGATGGTGACTTCGTCTGAATCATCATAGATAAAGTTAAAGAACTTCGTCTGGTAGATGGTGACTTCGTCTGAATCATCATAGATAAAGTTAAAGAACTTCGTCTGGTAGATGGTGACTTCGTCTGAATCATCATAGATAAAGTTAAAGAACTTCGTCTGGTAGATGGTGACTTCGTCTGAATCATCATAGATAAAGTTAAAGAACTTCGTCTGGTAGATGGTGACTTCGTCTGAATCATCATAGGTAAAGTTAAAGAACTTCGTCTGGTAGATGGTGACTTCGTCTGAATCATCATAGCTAAAGTTAAAGAACTTCGTCTGGTAGATGGTGACTTCGTCTGAATCATCATAGGTAAAGTTAAAGAACTTCGTCAGGTAGATGGTGACTTCGTCGTCTGAATCATCATAGTTAAAGTTAAAGAACTTCGTCTGGTAGATGGTGACTTCGTCTGAATCATCATAGGTAAAGTTAAAGAACTTCGTCTGGTAGATGGTGACTTCGTCTGAATCATCATAGTTAAAGTTAAAGAACTTCGTCAGGTAGATGGTGACTTCGTCTGAATCATCATAGGTAAAGTTAAAGAACTTCGTCTGGTAGATGGTGACTTCGTCGTCTGAATCATCATAGGTAAAGTTAAGGATCTTCTTCTGGTAGATGGTGATTTCGTCTGACTCATCATAGGTAAAGTTAAAGTTTGGTAGATGGTGTCTTTCTTCGAACTTAAATATAACAGGGCTAGCAAAGCTGCTAAAGTCGCATCGGTCCCAGATTTCGTCAAAATACCCCTCAAAGCCAATTCGCTTAGATTAAATTATATTAAGGTGTGTTAATTCGAAATCTATTTCGAGATTTTGGTTTCATAACCCGTATTTTAAAACTTGTGGTCTAAAAAAACCTCATGATGATGAATATTTTCACAAAAAAGCTGCAACTTTCATTTTACTTCGTGTGAAGTTACTTGAGAAAAGGCTGTTTAGAGATGTGTTCTTTGCTATCAAGATAAAAATATTTCTGCCAGAGCTAGTGTTTTTGTTTGACAGGCGGATGACAGATGAGAAGACAAACACCATTTTTTTTTATAAGCAAGCAAATGACCACAATCAGTGTCATGCCCAAAATGTCCTTAGTGGCGTCATACCGAAAATTCTTTAAAAAATCATAAGAAAATAATGATCAAATTATATACCAAAATTACGAAAACTATAATCTAAAACGGCGTAATAATTTTTTTTAATACCTAAATCTTTTAGGAATTAAGCAATGGGAATTGTCTGTATGTTTTGGCAAAACTCGAGAAAGTATACGCCATATGAGCCGAAATTTAAACATGCATAGGTAATTGGAAAATTTACCCTGGGGAAAATTTGATCTTTGATGGTGTCATATTTTGGAAATTCGTGTAGGTTGTCTAAGGTAACGTATTTATCAATAGATTGTCAAATTAGTACGAGGGGCATGCCAAAAGAAATTAGATACTCAAAAATTATAACATTTATTCTTTATTACAAGTATCGATCTTTTCGAAGTATTCACCCTGAGCACGTATACACTTTTCCATACGTCTGAACTAATTGGAAAATACCATAGACCACTCTTCTTTAGACACCTCAGAAATCTCGAAAATATAGGCAGCCAGTGCATCTTCTTTGCTTTCAAACTTCTTCCCCTTTATTTTTTCTTTGATTTTTGGAAACAGGTAAAATCACAAGGTGCTAGGTCAGGGGAATATGGTGAGTGAGGGAGGATTGACGCATTTTTTGAGTCGAAAAAGTCAAGTGTTTTGGCAGACGTGTGCGACGCTGCATTGTCGTGGTGCCTGAGAAGGCGTCGGATTCCTGACTTCGGTCGCTTGTCACACCAAGCTGATATTACTGTTGGAGCACAAACTGTCACATACCATTCGGAGTTCATCGTTCTTTGATTCTCTAGCACTACAGTAGCAATATGATCCGTTTTGCTGAAAAACGAAGCGACCATTTGTTTCTGTGTGCTTCGTGCACGGCGACATTTCGTTGGAGTTGGCATCTTCAAAGCACCATACAGTCGAATTTCACTTTGTTTCGGGATCATAGTTATAAAGCCATATTTCATCACCAGTCAGTATATCATACACATTTTTTTTCTCGCCACCGTCGAATTTATCTATCATGAATAGGCACCAATCCAACCGACGGTCTTTCTGCTCATCGGTAAGTTTGTGCGGCACCCATCTCAAACAACATTTACGTAGACCACCTTGGTCGTGAATTATGGTTTGCATTGCTGCTGATCCAATTCCCTGTTCTCGCTCCAGCTCTACATACATAATTCGTTGGTTTTCGCGAATAAGTTTTTCGACTGCACGAACGTTTTCTTCTGTGACCGCGGTTGGCAGCCGACCTGTCTTCGCTTCATCTTTGAGACATCCCCGTCCTCTTTTAAATTCAGCAAACCAATTAAATACTGTTGTTTGTGAGCAACCAGACTCACCAAAAGTAGTAGCCAAAAGTTAAAACTTTTTTATAGTCATAATAAATCATAGCGCGACAATCACTTCGACTGAGCTCCATTGCTGCAAGCGAATTCCCGCCAGATTCTCGGAAAAATGATGCTCATCCAAATAAAAAAAAAAGAAATGATGTGCGTTCTATTTTCAGATATACCAACAAACAACCAGCCTACAAGATGATGTATAACTTGCCAGTGTCAATCAAAGGAGTAAAGAGTATCTAACTTCTTTTGGCATGCCCCTCGTATAATATACACTTATCAAATAGATTTTTACTTTACTATATTCAATTCAATTCAATTTGTTTATTGCGATATATTACAGTTTCATTGGTGTTTCTATAAATAGGCAGCACAACTGTAATTTTACCGATTGCGGCATAGCAATATTATAATAATAGTTATTATTATTATTAACTTCATTAAAATTTACATAATTCTAACCCTACTTTAACACATTAAAAAAGAAAAAGAAAAGAAGATGTTATTAATAATTAAAAGGATGACGATAAAATTTAAATTACATTTTGCACGACGACATACAATTAATAGAAGATTAATAGATAGAATATATATATGTATACATATATCATTCGACTGATGATGGTACCGAGGGTCGAAATATATCGATTAATATATTTTTATTGTTTTAATACTAATAAATTAACAAAAGAAATAAATTAATAGAAGACTTTCTTAAAACTCGATTGATGATTTTTTTAGTTTCTTCTTCCTTATGACCAAAATAATATCGTAAACTCATGATGTAGTTAAAATATTATGAAATTGGTATTAAAAGTATTATCTTCAATTCTGATAGCCCTACAACTCAGCAATGAGGAGTTGTATTATTTCCTTCGATGATATCACCAGACATCAGCAGACTCCCGCTACAAAGCACAAATTTATTTATGTCCATAAGGGCGTCTTTATTGTCCAGAACATTGCTTATTTACGATTATCTTACTTGGCAACTGTCTGAATGAATCAAAATTATGGTTTTTATGGCTCAGGTATGGTTAAGATTTATGATGGTTCCGTTCAAGGAAAAACTTCAACAATGATTGTTTCAAACCGAACTATAAAAGTGAGTAAATAAAAAATCTTACGTCTATCCTCGAAGACTTTTTGTTGAAACTAAAAATCCGGCCCAACTTATTTCTCTTACTCCTTTCTGTTGTCATCATCAACCACCTCCTAAATTATTCACAATGAAAGTCAAAATTTTTTGAGTCACTATGATAGAATTATTAAATGTATATCTTTGAACACTTGGTGATTTATCCAATGATCCAATGATATTTACCGCAATGATATGATGTTAATTTATTTGAATCACATTCCAAAACACTTTTATCCACAATTTTTGTTCAAACACCCTAAACACTGTATCAATAAACTGGAAACGACAATGCCCGCAGAACAATTAATTTACCGACAGACAGACAAGTCGCCAGACGTCAGACCATGCATCTTAATCACAATGCAACTGTCGTCTGAGCAATTACTTCCTAATGACTGATTGAGGAAATAGGCACAGAAACACAAGGTATTGTACTCTGGGAATTTTATCATGGGATATCGATCCACATTAAAAGCAATATGCTTGAGATATTCTTAAGATGTACCTTTAAAGCTTCAGATTTACATCTAGAAACTTAAGAAAAGGCAATGAAATTCCACTGAGTCCCTACCTAGGGATAACGTAAACACGCACGTTTAATAATAACGATTGTCAACGACGAACTGATACAAGCACGAAGGATTATTATGAACTTTACCTTGTTTGTGGTCTGAGTCTTATCGTCCTAATGACACTCATACATACTGGGAATATGTTATGTTTACCTTTAAATTTTAAACTCGTAGCGGGGAAATGAGTCCTGCTTTGACTCTCCGCGATCTTCCCATAGGCTATCGCCCCATGTCGACATCTTCATACCAGTTTTAGTTTAGCATGGGAGTCTCTGCTTGTTCATTACTATTATCAATAGCTTTTGGTCTATGGGGAGGCCAATCAGGATTGTTTTGGACTAGGGGTAGGCAAATCAGGAATTTTCTGTAGGTAAATAAAAAAGTGATTTATTACATTTATTTTAAAAGTACTTTCTTGGGTTTTCCGCAAAGCGGCTTAAGACATTTTCTATGAAAGAATCGCCCAAATTATGAGGTGAGAGTCCAGCTCCAGGGGGGGCAACTGCCCGCCCCCCCCCTGCCACGCGCCTCAGTACGCCCATAACTATTATTATGATATGACTATAGTATATATACCAATGTATATGCAGAATAACTTTACCTTGCACAATGACGATAAGCTTTGCAGTATATTTACTTGGTTAGTCACGAAAATGAGATAAGTAATAAAATCTCATTTAAAGTTTACGTAAAGGACAAACGCAGAGATGAAACAAAGACCACCCTCGGTACTCGTACATGAACAATATAGAATTCAAAAAATCCCCTTTAACTTATTCTCTAATGTTTCCTTAACAAATATGTAACATAATAACAATAGGAATTCAATAAGCGTTATCAGAAATCTATTTCAAGACCAGAATATGCGCTCTTTTGAACTTATGTCCAAATGTCAAAGTCAGCTCCACTTTGGGAGTCACATTGCACAAGAAATGTGGCAATATTGTTGAATCCTGAGCATTGTTGATGTTGGTAATTGGTCTCATTGTTGGATTTGACAGCACTCTTTAAATCTATTTCAATCGTTGTTGACCCCACAATTTAAACTACTCCTTTTTATAGAAAAGCGAACAATGCTAATCAATCAATTTCCTCAATTTAACTATACGTATGTCCTTGATTAAGACTTGTAACAATTCGTTTGTTGTTGGGTTAATATAAGCGTAGCACAGAAATAAAACAGCGGTACACTTTTGAGTGTAATTTGTAATAAAAAGTAAATAATTCGGCAACTTGGTCGTATTTTCTCGGAAAACCATTTTAAAACAAATTAAATCCTTGCCCTTACATGATTATTCGGCCAAAAAGCAGCGTCTGAGTCATTCGTCTGCCAGACGACAGATTGAGTGACGCGCGTTGATATAAAACGCAAAAACATGCGCCCAAGCTTACATCGTTAACAATAATACTGGTTCCGTCGAAGACTTCAAAAACGTTTAGATGAGCCCTGGCACTTTAAATGTATTGCATCGTTTTTGAATGTGTTTTGAATGTGAAATGTCATACTTTTGGCTTTATTCGTATTTCTTGAAATGTTAGTGCACTTTAAAAGTGCACACGACGGCATATTGAGACCGTTTTCTCGTAAAAATTCATTAAGGCGTCCAACTATCACTGTGTTCAGATGAGCACTGATTCTAAACGTGTGAGCGTCACCCATTTAAAGGTGAAAACATTTTGGTTCTGTCATACTACGGTAAGGGCTTTTACTTTTGAAATCTTTGGGTTCCGTGGATAATTTGCTGGACTTGTTCGAGAAGTTCCAAAATAAACTGAAAATATTTAACTGTCTTCCTCGAATTAGCAAAACAGGGACGCATGAATTAGACGCAAATATAACAACGGCCTTTCATAATTTTAGAAAAAAATTCAGATATGCTTGGACTGCGATAGTGTTGCAGTGTTTGTACCACATGCAAAAGAAACTGACTGCTTCAACTCCAAATAGTTTTAATTCACTAATTTCAAGTCAGCTGCAACCAACAAGCATACGAAAACTTCACAACAGGATTCAGATTCAGATTCATTTATTTTAACAATTCGCACTTATACAAGTCGAAATTTACAAATATGTGTACACAATTAATTAGCTTAGCGATCCAGCGTGGGAATGTCGCCAGCATACTGGGCACCTTGCCGCAGAGCAGCGATTTGGACGAAGTTTTGTATTTATAATATAGTTTATTTTTTAAGGTGTTTTAGTTTATTTTTAAGGATATTTTTAGTTTAGTTTATATGTATTTATTTTAGTCCATAAATAAAATAATTATTAAACAACATTATTTATTGCATAACTACATGTACTCAAGTCAATACATAAAAAGTAGAATTAGCTGTTTATAAGCAGACATTATAAAAGACGATACATTCTCTAAAAAGCATTCAGTAAAATAATAAATATGTCATAACTTACATTAAAATGAACATGTCAGAAATAATTAATTTATATATTTAAGAGCCTGTGAAGGCATTTTTATCCTTAAGGAAATCGTCAATACAATAATAAGCTTTTTTTAAATAGGAATGCCTTTATCTGTCTCTTGAAAGGTTTTTCGTTCAGGCTGTGCAAACTTTCTGGTACTTTGTTATACACTTTAAAACTCATACTACGGAAGCTACTTGAAACCTTTCAGAAGATCCCCAAAATATTGTCCAAACAATGATCACATAACTTTCTCAGGTCGTTCCATTACTTATTTAGCAGCGCACGTGGCTTGGACCTGGCGAATCTGCGAAGATGATAAGTATGCATTTACTGACCGACATTGGCGCTTTCCAACACCAACTGGTTTCCAACAGCACGCTGCCTGAGCTCAGGGTTGTCTCTTACAGGAACTACTCACAATAATAAGCGGAAACCCTTATAGTAATAGAGCTTCGATGTCTGTCTGTCTGTTCACGACATAACTGAGGAATGGCTGAGCCGATTGGGCTGAAATTTGATACGTAGTTGCATAATTTAAAATCTTCAATATTGTCGCATTTAGAAAATGAAAATAATGGAAGTTCAAGATTTTTAAACAGACATTTGCGTATGCCGTTTACAATGAGTTTAGGTCAATGGACATTTACCTTTACGTGATTTAGGAGCAGATAAATATTATTAATATTTTAAATAAATATTTTGACTAAAAAATTTTACTATTATAACAGTGTTGTATCGTTCTATCATTTAATTGCAAAACTTTATTGAAATTATCCTGATATTAACTCAAAGATTACATTTACTGACTCGCCTAAAATCAAAATGTAACAATGCTGCCCATTGCCCAACTAATGCTAATAAAAATAAGTACGTATGCCTGTAAATTAATATAATTTGGGAAGAGCAGGGTCTAAAATGGTCAAGCGTATAGACACAGCTGTGGATCAAACGATAACAGGGGACCTAAAAAGGCCAACTTGGGTGAATCAGGAAATGATTTGAAAGTAGGATAGAGTCAGAGTTTTTTCATGCGTGCAAAAGAGACGGCATTACAACAGAATCATAATATGATTCATCCAAAGCGGCCTTTTTAGAGGATCAGAACTAGAAATGTACAGTCTCTATCATGTCATCATAGTACACAATGGCAGTTATTGCAACACCAGTAAAGGTGATATTCGTACAAAAAGATATACCGCAGCACGTGTACGAAAATCTAAACCTATAAATATACATAATATGAAAAAGAGTATATTACAATTTAAAACACTATGCGTGTTTGTATATTTGTTTTTACTAGTCCATGAATATGAATGGTCGTTCTTCGTAATCACTGAGATAGAACAAAACTCATAATTACAACATACCTGCCCATGCCCACACATAACTCTTGTTCTTGATTATAAAGACCTAATTTTGAGGCGCTACGGAAAAAAAGTCGATACTTTTAGGACTTGCATATGTACTTCAGTAAAGAATGTATTATTTTGATAAAATAGTATATTATTTTTGGATTCTTTTTCTAGGGATCTGTTAACCCTTTAACGGGCAGATTTTTTTTTGTGAGGTATTCAAATTTTTGGCATCGGTTACTTTTAATAGGTCTATTAGTATCTCAAAACAAGTGAAATTGACTACTTACGTTTTCCGGTTTTGCCTGTAGGCCGTGGTTACATATGTAACCGTGACCGTTTAGGGAATAAGACAAGTGGCTACATATGTGACTATGACCGTTTAGGGGAAAAGACAAGTGGCTACATATGTGACAATGACCTTTTAAAGAATAAGCTGAATATTTTGAAGTATGGGTGTTTGCGGTCTTTCTTAGTAAAGAATTAAATTAGTAAAACAATTAGACACGTTTTAGTAATCAAAACTTAATGTTTATTTTTTTTACTGTAATATTACAGTATCATTATGTAAAATCAACAGAAACAATAAATTACAGAGAGGCAACTTCAACTAAGAGGCAACTTCAACTGAGAGGCAATGTCAACTACTCGAAATAAACTTCTGTGATGATAACTTGGCAGTCTTATTTCTCTTAAACATTTAGGCAACTTAAATCTCTAACTTCCCTACAGCTAAGTCACAAAAACCTATTCTATGTATCACATGCAAAATCACAAACAGTTATGCATTAGGCAGTCTCGAGTTATTCATTCCGGTGGAATTAAATGTTTATCAGTATTATTTTTCTCAAACATTTACGTACTTAAATCTCTAATTTACCTATAATGTAAGTCACAATAACAGTTTTTAATCAAAAAAGTAATATGTATAAAGAATCAACAATCATTATAAATCATCATCATGGCTTCGAACTCCTCTGCATCCATCTCCTCCAAGTCGAGGATTTTTTTTTCGTGACATCTTCAACCGAAAAAATATCATTTAGGAAAAAAAATTAGGTAAATATTAATTTTTAATACCAAAATTATCCATGAGTCAATGCCCGACTTTTATAGCCAAACTTGCCTCTGAACGAATGATCGACTTTGAAGGACAATAACATCTTTACCTAAAATATCCTAGTTTTTGTGGAGTAATTATCGTAAAAACTATTAAAAATACTATACAAAACCAATAATCACATGTTGAAAATTACATAATTGAGAAAAATATGAATTGAAATAATAAGAGACCCGAAAACTAACCTAAAAGTGGCCGACGCATGCTCGTCATATTTAACACGTTATAAAAAGTTTAATTGAACAATAGCACATGTAAAAATTGTGTCAATTTATTGGGGAAATAATAAGTTAATGATAAACATACCTTTAATTGCGTTTCTGTCACTAAATTCTTTTATTTTTTATTTAAAATCCGGAGAACACTGTGCCCGTGAATGTCGGAAGTTCTGAATGAACGAAAGGCACAAACGTAACCACAATTATTTTACGCCACTGCAAATTACTTTCGCACACTTCAGACTTGTGGCTCCGTTTGAGCGTTACGCCCGTTCACGGACTATGATAAAAGCACATAAGAGCTATCCTATATGCAACAGTTTCAATAAAATCGACCTTATGGTCAAACACGTGATGTGGTTACAGACGCCATACTAATTTTTTTATGCCCTATAAAGGGTTAAACAGAAACGCGATTGGAGAAATTCGTCTCGATAAAAATATATATTGAAATGAGGTCTTTTCGACACCATTTCTCCTGGTTTGACTATTTGGAATGACATATGGACTGCAATTATATATTTTTAAAATGGGTTTTAACAGTATCTAAAACCTGTTTAAACGAAATTTTGATAGCAAATTTAGTACATTTTATATTAATTAAAAACCGACTTTTTGCAACTTTTCCACGAATCCGTCCCTCTCACACTGAGGGTTTTTTCGCATACGGAGTAACAGGGACGCTAAAACTTTTACATATCGCCTGTACTTGATTCAATAAGAATTATTTCTACGTATTTTGTTGGTTTTATAATAACGTATTCTGACCGTGGCAACTGCGGTATAATTCGATAGAGTTCTCAATAGCATCGTATTAAAAAAAATACTTAAGGTGATATGCGAAAAAAATACGGGTGTTTCTTTTCTGTGTAAATACACAGAAAATCATGAATACATGAAATCATGGAATACACGGAAAATTTTAATTAATTTCTGGTATATGCATTTTGACTATATAATCTAGGATTTTGAAATTGGAAATCATGTTTGGATAAATTTTCCTCGATAGACATAATTGTTGAAATGAGGTCTTCAAACACATTTTTTCTCCTCGTTTGACGAATCGGAACCATATACAGAACTAAAACATAATTTATTAGGTGTGTTTCAACAATATTTGATTTGATATTTGAAATTTTGCTAGCTATTTTAGTTTTTTTAATAAAAATATAAAACCAACTTTTTTCCCTTTTGCCCTGAATCCGCCCTCTCGCACTGCGCGATTTTTTGCTTGGAGTGACAGTGACAAAAATAAAATTCGCATAGCCTCAGGTAGCAGCCCTGGAGAATGTAGATACAGCAGGTGTATCGGATGTATGTGTATATATATAGATACAAAACAATGTAAAGCAATAGATATCTATAGATTGTAAAGCAATTTTAAGCTCGCCATAATCAGACCGAGACCAGTGGAACCAGAAACCTGTAGGCTTTGAAACTGAACCTCATAAATTATGTTGGCATAATAACACACGACTTATTTTTTTTTTATATTTTGTAGGTCTAGACTAAAATATTTGGTCTTTACATATGAAATTGCCGTTTTCTATAAAGAATTTGAAGGAAACTCAATTTTCAGTACTGACATTTTTGCATTTTTTTTTGGAGTGACAAATCCAAATTATGTTATTTCTTTTGTATACGAATGAAACAACATAAGCTAATAGCAACATTGATTTAATTTTTCGAAAGAGTCTTTGGAAAGCTGTAAAAAATGATTACGAATCTGGAATGGAACTGTTTTTGAAGATTTAATTTTTATGATCAAACTGAAAATAAAAACAATATTTAATACGCATAAACTTTCAAACAAAAAACAAGCAATTGAAATAGCTATTGAATTACAGGAATTATGAACTCATGAATTTGTAAGAAAAGTTCGGCAATTTCATATGTAAAGAACTATTATTATAATTTTTTTTTCCATTACAACTTGTCCACCTAGTAGGAAGTGCGCTCGCCCAAAAATTAAAGCAAACGAGGCGTTAATCAGTATTTTCGGGGCCTTTCGCAAAATCTACGGAAGTCGGTAACGGGTAAGCTACTGACACTATGCAACTACCTGTTACCACTCTCTCAGTACAGCTACTCATGACGTCACACCGGAACAGGACGAGTCGTTTGGCAGTATTGTTTCGTCATGAGTTTATTTATTTATTAACACAAAAGTTTGTACAACATTACAGGTAATGCGTTGTACAAATTAAATTAAAAAATACACAAAATTACACAATACAAAACGAAAATTAATATTTTTGGAACCTACATACATTTTACGGATTTACAATTTTCGGTCGTGGCTTCCTATACCGCCTAAATACTATGCTCTCGGGCCAAAACTTTTGATCCAGGAGTATCTCTTTATACTGTGCCGGAAGCCGGAGCACGAAGGACCTGAAACTTGTTGTCCTTGGTGACTGCAGGTCTGCAGCGCCTACAGCTTCACCTGAGATAACTCTTGGACTCGTCCGCAGCACTTCTCCATGATATATTTAACAACGTCAACGGTGACAAGCGCCAGTTGAAGTGATAGGATTTGTCGGTTAGTTGTGTCGTGGTCTAACTCTGAATACAAGGTGAAATTTAATCAACCGCCTGAATTCATACTGGATACTCGGTTAGTGATCAGGAACAAGGTTCAATTATGCTTTTTCACGAAATTAAAAAAAAAAATTTTTCCTATTCGAACTGGACTAGTTCAAATACAAATCCTAGTATAGGAACAAATTTTTTTTTTCGATTTTCACCTGGCAGGTCATTGAACATTGTTTTGTAAATGTGACCTCTTTTGTTTCATTTTTTATAAATCTTTTCAATGCATGTGCTCGTAAAGGCCCACTTTTTATGCATCAAAACCGAATAGAAAGTCGATTATTTTGCCCTAGGGCTTTATTATTATTTTTTTATTTATTTATTTACAATGGTTGGCTAACCTGCCGCCTTTCCTGTGTACCATAGACGTTATACTTTTTTACACCGTTTAACGGCTCTGGATACATTCCTTTTGAGCCAATTATAATTTAAAGTTCACAAGATTATATTTGTTTTCATTTCCTCACACTATGCATTGAAAAACGTAGTATGATACACGGGCGTAAAAGCAATAAATTACTCGGTTACGTTTAAAACACTCGCTACGCTCGTGTTTTAAATCGTCCTCGTAATTTATTCCTTTGCGCCCTTGTAGCATAAACTACTATTAAATACATGGCTAGAGGACCAGATGAGGTAAGTTTAAGTCGGGAAGGGGGTTGTATTAATAGTTTTTTACGAGAGGATCTTAAAGAGTATTTTGAGGGTACAACTTTGCGTTTTTTATAGAATTAAATTTTATAAAAAGGTTTGTTATTACCATGTTTAATATGACTTGTGTGTTCATTCATCTACCACGTCACTGTTAGCTTATTCAGGCTTTAACCATATATTCATAAATTGGCCATCATTAATTTAATGAATAATAAATAATTCTGAAAAATTTGCCCTTTTTTTCCCCCAAATTTTAAATCTTTTATATACAGATAGGGTTACCAGACGACAGGAATTTTCCTGACATGTCAGGAATTTTGGCCCTCTGTCAGGATATAATATTATATTTATTATGTTATCAAAATCTGTTGAAAATCGCACTACCTCTGCATTATTATGAAAACTTTACGAAAAATGACAGGAAATTTATTGAATTATTAGGGATTTTGTCAGGAATTAACGTTACTGAATCTGGTAACCCTATATATAGACCAGTTGGCCATATTGGACGTCGCGTCGTAAGCACGGCAAACCTTTTTCGCCAACACATCAGTTCACTACTATACAAATGTCATTACATACTATCCCATCACTATTTCCTTACTTAGTGTACCCTCCCCGCAATACCCCGCAATACCCCGGCAAAATTACTCACTTGTCCATTGATAAATATCTGATGGGTAAGTGGTCTGTGGTGACGATATGTTTTAAATAATTCAAGTCAAATAAAATATAAAGTAAACCCTTCAAACCAGCCCTCGTTCAGTAGAATAGGGAAAGTAGCACAGACCTGAGATCAGCTTCCAGACTTCGACAAAATTTACGAAACACGTAAAGTTATGAAAATCAAACTTTATCGAAAGGCAATAGAAGCTATCGCAGTTAATGATGGAAGCAAAGATATGTTGGTTAGTAACATGATAGTGATAAGGTATCGTATGATCGATAGTTAACACGTTACGGAACGATTGGTTCTGTTCGGCGTAATGGAATGTTGCAGAAACTAGGTTATTAAATAAGACAACAAAGAAATATATTGTGAAATGAGAACAGAATTTACCTTTCTGGAGTAATTACAAAAAAAGTATTGCACTGCTGTATTTCTAGATGAACTGCTGGTCAAAAGGAAAGACCTCGTACCACGAAAACTCGATTTATTCAAATTTCATAGATATGATACACTTCAAACGAAGAAAACTTTAACACCGCGATCTAGAAACGAACAGCGCCATCTAGTGTACAAACATGGAGCTTCTGACATATACTTCATATTTTTTAACAAACATATCGCCCGCCAAAGGACGTCAGGCCTTTCAAATCAACGTGAAGCTGTGACATAAGTTGTATCACTAAATGTGAAATTGTAACATAAGTCGTACTACTAAACAAGCTAAATTTTACATATTATTAACTGGCAACAAACAAAGTTTATGAATTGGTCTTTTAATTTTTGTATTTTTACATTTAAGGGTAACTACCCTGGTACGACCATCAGACCCAGGATGGGTGTGTAAAACTAAACCTAATAACCACTTTGCTGGTGGTAATCTCTCATCCTTAACTAAAACGATATCTCCAACTGAAATATCTCTTTGAACACTTGTCCATTTTTGACGCTTTTGCAAATTTACCAAATATTCATGACTCCATTTTCTCCAAAAATACTGCAGTTTTTGCTGTATGTATAGCCAACGTTGAATGTATGGAACTTTTTGATCGGTCAAATTTTCTTGCGGAACAATTACAGGTGTTTCACCGATTAAAAATGTCCAGGTGTAAGTGCAGATGCTGTTTCATCGTTGTTTAATGGCGTCAATGGACGAGAGTTCAAACAACATTCTATTTGACATAACAATGTGTAATATTCTTCAAAAGTAAGTTTTGCATCATTTAATACACGGTTTAAATGCCTCTTTACGGACTTAATATTAGATTCCCATAAGCCACCCATATGGGGTGCGCCGGCAGGATTGAACTGCCATTCAGTACCATTTTGTGCTAGCAATTCACTTATTTCATCGGGCAAGTTTTTTAAACTGTTGAAAAATGATTGCTCAAGCTCTTTGCTGGCCCCAATGAAATTAGTGCCACAATCACTAACCAGTTTTTTGCAGTGGCCTCTGCGTGAGGTAAAACGCTTAAAAGCAGACATAAAGGCTTCTGTGGTCAAACTAGTCAATAACTCCAAGTGGACTGCTTTTACCGCTGTACATATAAACAATACAATCCACGCTTTTTGTGTTCGATTTGAACCACGACCACTCTGTAATTTCAGTATAACAGGCCCTGCTAGATCTACGCCACAGGTACTGAACGGTCTCTGCGGGGTAATTCTATATTCAGGTAAGTTTCCCATGAGTTGGGAGTGAGTCTTACCAGAATGACGACAACATGATACACATTCTCTAATAACTTGTTTAACAAGGTGTTTGACTCCAATAATATGATATTTGCATTTTATAGAATTTAACATCAATTGGACACCGCCATGTAATGTTTTGTAATGTGCGTCTTTGACAATTAGATACGACAAATTACATTCTTTGGACAAAATTATAGGATGTTTCATATCATATTGAATATCAGCTTTACAAATTCTACCACCTACTCTTAAAACATCTTGAGTATCAACAAATGGATTTAACTTTGAAATTTTTGAACCATTTTTTAGTTTATTTAATAGTTTGTATTTATCTTTGTTGATGTCTCCCTTTACAACATCAATCTCCTTTTCAAAATTATGCTTTTGTGACATTTTTATCAATGTTTGTAATGAATTCTCTAAATCAATTGTTGATAGATATTTTGAACATTTTAACAAGATTTTGTTACTACGCTTATACTGTAAACAATTGTAAAATCTTAGTACAATAGCAATTACTTTTATAAGTTTACTCAAGTTTGAAAATCTATGAATTATCTCACTATTATCGCATTGATCACTTGTTTCACTTTTAGACTGACTGTCATTGACTTGCACTAAATTAACTTTCACTGACACTTTCTTCTCTAAGTCCGTAGGTTCCACAGCAATTTCCTTATCAAAAGATAACGGAGTGGGTGTATGCAGCCAGGGTGGGCCGTGCCACCACAGGGGGTGATCAGGTAAGTCAGCAGGAGAGACCCCACGAGAAGCTACATCTGCAGGATTCTCTTGTGAAGTGACATGATGCCATCTCTCTTTGTCAATCAGGTTGGTGATTTCAGTTACTCTGTTTGCTACAAAGGTGGTCCAGTAACTAGGTGACCGTTGTAGCCATGCAAGCACTATTGTTGCATCTGTCCATGCATAGGTGTCTTGAATTGGAATGCAGAGAGCGTATTGAACTCTATTCAATAACTTGGCTAATATTACAGCTCCGCACAGTTCCAATCTCGGTAGTGATATTTGTTTCACAGGAGCGACTCTTGTCTTGGCTTCTATGAGTGTGACAGTGACTCCATCTGGTGTTATAACTCTACAGTATACAACAGCTGAATACGCAATAGTTGATGCGTCTGAAAATCCGTGTAATTCCACTTTCAAAACATTGTCTGTTACTCCAATCCACCTGTCGAGCTCTATAGTTGGCATATTGGTTAGGTCATTGCGATAAGTTAACCATTCTTGTAGCAGAATATCGGGTAAAGGATCATCCCAATCTACTTTGTCTATCCACAACTTTTGAAGCATGCTTTTAGCGGTGATTACAACAGGTGCCATCCATCCAGCTGGGTCATAAATTTTTGCGATATCACACAAAACTGTTCTTTTTGTCACATTTGTTTTGGAAGGTGGAAGCACTATCTGCAATTCAAACTTATCAGTGTATCCATTCCATTTGATTCCTAAAATCTTGCGATTAGATTGTGCAGCTCCTTCTATCTCTGTACTGTTAGATGCCCATTTGTGTAGTGAAAATCCTCCTTTACGTAGTAATTCCGTCATATTACTTTTTAACTCAATGATTTTGTTTGTAGTTTGTTCTCCAGTTAATAGGTCATCGACGTAAAAATCTTGTAACAATGTGTCTATGGTTTGATCATCAAAATTTCCTCTCTCATCTTCAGCCAATTGTCTGAGTGTTTTTATTGCTTGGTATGGTGCACAGGATGTCCCATATGTCACTGTTGTAAGACGGAAGTGTTGAATTTCTTGATCGGGACTAAATCGCCAAAGTATTCGCAGCCAGTCTCGATCTTTAGGATCCAAGCTAATTTGTCTGTACATCTGACGAATGTCTCCAACCAAAACTAAGCGATGTCTTCGCCACCGCAATGTCACGTCTCGGATGTCATTTTGTAGAGCAGGCCCTACTAAAATATTGTCATTAAGTGACTTTCCGTTTGCGGTTTTTGCCGAACTGTCATAGACCACTCTAAGCTTTGTTGTCAAATGCTGTTCATTGATAACAGCTTGATGTGGTATGTAGCATACATTAGTCTCTTTATCAGGTGTTGGGACAAGTTCCATATGACCTTGTTGTAAATAATCTTCCATGAACTCATTGTATTTTATGTGTAATTCTTTGTCTCTCTTGAATTTGTTCTCTAAAGAAAGTAACCGTTTCTTGGCTAGTGTGAATGACTCTCCGAGGTCAGGAAGGGTGGTTGTAAATGGAAGTCTTACTCTGTATTGGCCATCCTCTAACCTTGTATGTGTTGTCTCGTAATGCTTTTCACATTGAGATTCTGCTTTTGTCATTATTCTTTTCTCTGTGTTTTCTTCGATCTCCCAGAACGAACGAAGAATGTCATCAACCTCAACTTTGACGTGATGTATGTGAACTTGCTTTGACTGGTGGTTGTTTGTGGTTTTTCCAGAAATTAGCCAACCCAATGAAGTCTGTTGAGCGACGAGTGTGTTATTGTGGTTTTTGAGTATCTTAACTCCTTCTTGTATAATCTCTGCGAACACGTCTGCTCCTAGAATGATGTCTATCTTTCCAGGTCTCTGGAATGTTGGGTCTGCTAATTCTAGCTCTCTTAGTTGTGGCCAATCAACTGTATGTGAAGTTTGAGGTATATAAGATGTCAGTGATTTCAAAACGTATGCTGTAACTCTTGATACGATTTCTGGATTGTTGGTGGAGCTTATGTCAAACTCCACACATGCTTTAGTAACAGAAGCTGCTGAACCAACTCCCATCACTGTGCCCTGTACGGGTGATCTCTTGTATCCTAGAAATTGACACGCCGCCTCGGTGATTAGACTTGCTTCTGAACCCTGGTCAACAAGCGCGCGAAGGGTGTGTGTGTGACTCTGTTCTCTTTGTGACTGCACATGAACCATGGCAGTTGCTAATATAACTTGACATCTTTGTGTGGAGTTCGTGGTTGTGGTGTGTGTTGCTACTCTTTGTTCTATTTCAGATTGCTCGGTGGTTCCTAATGAAGGTGTGACATATCCGTGTAGCAAGGAGTGATGCTTGCGGCCACATTTTTTACATCTAGTGGACTGTGAACATTGTGCGACAGTGTGACCTTTGCGCAAGCAATTGAAACAAAGTTGGTTGCTCTGTACGAACGCTTTCTTATCAGTGAGATCCAACTTACAAAACTCTTTGCAACTAAATATGTAGTGGTTCTCTTTGCAATATACACACGTGACTATTTGTTTTATTTCAGTAGCAAAACTTCTTGTAGGTGGTAATACTTTTGGATGTGGTGTGTCTCTAGACTTTGTCATTTCGAGTGTACGAAATCTGAACTCTAAAAACTCTGACAGCTCTTTCCAAGTTGGTAAATGACTGTTAGATTCTATTCTTTGCTCGAACATCTTGTGAGATTCAGAATCAAGTTTCTGGATAATAATATAAACAATTATATCGTCCCAACTGTCAGTAGGTAGACTCAAACTCTTCAAAGTCGCTAGACATTCGGTTGTAACATCTAATAATTCTCTAATACTTTTGGCAGATTCCAATGTTATTTTTTTTCTGATTTAGCAATTTACCAATATATGTATTGACAATACTTCTCTTATTATCGTATCGTTTATTAAGCATATCCCATATTATTTCATAGTTAGCGTCGGAGACTTTTATTTGTTTTACTAGACTCTCAGCTTCTCCGCGCAGACTTGATTTCAGATATTGGCATTTGTTAACTTTATTTATTGAGATGTTGTCATGCACTAGCGATTTGTATAAATCCCGAAACGATAGCCATTCTTTATAATCACCAGAAAATATAGGTAGTTGGATTGGTGGAAGTTTAGCTTTTGGAGTTTGTTCTATTACAGAGTTATTAGCTTGTACGATATTTGCAGATGATTGTAGTTTAGCATCTTGAATGTCATTAAGCATTTCTTTCATGCGAGTCTTTAAATCAAGATACTTTTCAAAACACCTATCGTAAACATCATCTTTGAAGTATGATAATTTTGCTTTCACTTCGGCTTTAACAGTAATCAAAGTGTTGTGTTGTGATTGAAAAGTTTCCCAATATTTATCTGCAATCTCTAATCTAGCTTCTATAAATCCTGTACTAAGTCTATCTCGACTAGTTTTTTTGTAATTAGTAAGAAGTTTACTTATTTGCTCATATAAATTAATTTGTGATAGATTTTATTCCTCCATTTTAAACCAAGTAGACTTTGTAAAGTTTTGCTCCAAGTTTGTGGTGTAACTTATTCTATTACTCACGTATACCAATAAAATCCAATGCACTCCAAAAGTTTCGTAACCACTTTTTATATCACTGCATAAGATCACTGACTCTAGTTATTGCACTTTTGATGACTGAACAACTCTATTACAAAGTCTGAGACTCTACAAAATCAATGCAATCGGTGTAAGATTTGATAGTGTCGGTGTAGATATTGCATGTGATCTCAATAGCTTCGTGTACACGACCCATGTACAGCTATCCGTGTGTATATTGAGAATCCTGAAAATTCAGGTGTATCCGAAACAGTACTGAAACTGTAATCCGATCGAGGGACCAAAATGCTGGTCAAAAGGAAAGACCTCGTACCACGAAAACTCGATTTATTCAAATTTCATAGATATGATACACTTCAAACGAAGAAAACTTTAACACCGCGATCTAGAAACGAACAGCGCCATCTAGTGTACAAACATGGAGCTTCTGACATATACTTCATATTTTTTAACAAACATGAACCGATAACCTATTGTGAGATAAAACAAGTTTACAGACAATATTTATAATCTTGACATATTATTGTATAATATTGATTAGTCTGGCCGGATTTATTAATATTTATTGGGTATTATTAAATGCATAATTTTATGTAAAAACTAATATTGGATGAAACTAATCTCATTTATAATCAAGAGGCCTTGAACTTTCTGTATGATACTCGAAGTAAATCATTAAAATATCTAAGGACGTCTTGTTTACTTATCCATATTCTCAGAATAAAACTTATGAAGCAACAAATAATATAATTTGTTAGATAAACTAAAACTAGGGCCTGCTTTTAAATAAACCGCAATCAGGAGTAATATATCTTTAGAAATGTGTAGATAAAATGAAAATTTAAATTTCAAAATGAACCATAAAGATAAACTCAATTAAGCCTGAGTTTTAGACCTTTGGCGGTAAGACGTTATCGAGGATTTTCAATTATTTGAATGGACATTTATTTATCTGAAATGGCAATCTAACAAAACTAAAAAAATTAAATGTCTGTCATAATCGGTACTATTATGCCTACTGTATCACCTGGGAGTTTACACCGAAGTGAAAAAACTCGATCGATTATCGTTCGGTCGTATGCCCATCTCTATCCAGCGGGCCTATTGTGTATCTCTAGTTGCCTTCTGGACTGGGTGTCTATCATCAAAAACATAGATATACTATCGAATTCCGATGTCCTAAGGATATTTTCGCACTTGAAGTGACGACACAGATTGTTAATAGTTCAATACCCACTAAAGGCAATTTTGAAATTTCAGTTTTTAGCTATGTTTTTGATGATAGGCACCTCGTGCAGTTGGCAACTAAAGATACAGAATAGGGGGGCTGGGCGGCGATTATGGCGCGTAAGCAAAAATTGGGAAAGCAGAAAATCAATTATTTCTGTAGAAAATCCCTTGTAAAATCACTCGAAATTGGCCATAGCAAATTATTTCGCACTTGCCAGAATCACTGTCCTGCTGTGTAAAACTAAGAGTTTGAACTTATAACAATCAGCGGGGCGAGAGGAGAAAGAGATAAAGAAGTGTGTACGAAAGGGAGGTAACGGAAAAATTAACTACATGCACACGTCCGATCATTTTCCTGCCTGTTAGGCACTGAACAAAATGGCGTCGTGTTTTCTATTATGTTACGTTCAAAACATAGTACATACCAAATTAAGTCATGAACATATAATAACAACCGTTCTTTATAAGCAAATTAATTGATACCAAATTTCTAATAATTTTCTAGGCGCGTTTAAACTTTTAAAAAAAAATTAACTTTTCCAAAAAATCGTTTTTTTTAAGACCGAATAAATAGTCGACCGAATGTTTTTGGGAGTACCGGGTCAGCTATAGGCCCTTTTTAGGGAAGCAATAAATATCGAGTTTGCACCTCAATTCATTTATTACTGATCCAATTCCCGCACAGTTACCATAAAAAAATCCTTCAAGTGTTTTTGACGCTTGCAAAGTTTTTTCGAGATCTATTATCTCGAAAAAACTTTGCGCACGCCTTTAGATAAAGACGTGTATTTTCTTAATACAACGTTTTGAAAATATAAGAATAAAAGGATGCAGACAAAAAAGTTATAAAGATCAGCCTGGAAATGACGTCACAAACACCTAAGGCTGTATGCAGCGAAGAGTTCAACTGCGCTACGTACAAACCGCTAAAAGAACATGAGAAGATACTCACGTGGAAGCATGGGCACAGTGGCCACTTCCTCCTCAGTGCGTGCGGCATCTTCTTCCGAGGTTCCTCCTCCTTCTCAGGGGGCTCTCCGCACGCCCAGCGCACGAGGCGCGCGCGCGCAGCCTCCGCCGCCTCCAGCCCGCGAGACCAATCTGGCAGACCCTGGGGACAAGCAAAATATACGCTTGAAAATTTAAAACATAATATAGTCTAGTCAATCTAAGAATATTTGTATGGAGAAGGTTGAATTAAATGTACACTGCGTGAAAATTGGGAATATATCAGTATAATAACTGAAAAATAGAAATTCTTAAGTATCCCTAATCAATATTTTTGGACAACACCCACAACAATTAGACCATGGCTAAGAACAATATAGTAAAATCAGGTGTCTAATTATTTTGGACAAGTAGAGAAAAAATATGTCCTTCCTGAAGGGGGTGGAGTGTCAATAATATGAAAATTCTATTATTTCGACGACTAGTGTATGTTTATTTCGACCTGAAATCTTTTATTTACTGGGCTTTCAAAAAGCTGGGCAAAGTTTCACAAAGTGCCAAAAATCAGGAATATAACAAAATATATAGCAACGTAATACAATGGTATCGATTCGGCATAACACTTCTTAACTTATTTGACAGGACTAACCTTATTTTAAGTGCCCTGTCTTTTTCTTTCTTTCGTTCTGACAGAACGCTTAAATTAAGTTTAGTCCTGTCAAATAAGTTAAGATGTGCTTCACCGAATCGGTACCAATATATCTCGTAACACATAAATCGTTCCTTCTGATAGGTATTTTCCAACAAACTTAAATATCAAAAGTAGTTGAGAACATACTTTTTTATTAAAATAACACAATACTTCAAAAGACAAAAGGAATAGAATCGGATTTCATTCTATCACAAATTCTGTGATATTTTGTCACAGAACACACAAAAACAATAATTATAGTGACAATTGGGATCCAGTAAGGATCAAATATGCGTAAGCATTTAACAGAAAAGAAAATAATCGCCTGGCCTCTCTAACTAAGCTACCACAACACTCATCATCAGATTATCTTATGAGAGAAGATTATCCTAAAAAGTAATGCACTTGTAGTCTTGAACGCTTATAAGACGCTCAACATAATCTAAAGACACTTTGGAATCCATCCAACCATCTGCAATCCAATGATCCTATTAAAGATAATCGCACGCAATCCTCTTATACTCTTACAAACTTATCTCTCGATGCAACTCCAATCAAAAATAACTTTTAAACCAATGAGACCACAATCTACACAGTCAAGTTTAACTACTTTGTCCATGATCAAGCCAAGCGACACTTGGCTAAAACGATTATGATTAGCGGTTAAAACGGAAGGTAATAGCTAAAATGTTCTCACTTATGGACGATCGAGTCGATCCGATCGACGGCGGCGGTCGACTTTCTTCAGAACCGGTATGACGTAACAGAAATGTTAGCAGGAAGCATGCCAAAGTTACGTCCGAAGTGATTTTCCTGAGCCCGGGAAATTGTAAATGAAGTCTATCGAGGTGTTTTGACGTTGAAATATGGTGCAGCTAAACATTTTGTGTATCATAATACGTCATGGATGAGATAACGGTTATGAAAAGGTTTTAGTAGTTTAATCGTTGGATGGATGACTTTATAATGAAAAGTTAACGTAAGTAAACATTCCATTCCATAGTAACAAAAACATATTATGTTGAAGACATGGTTGATCACAATAAATAACGATGTTACCAAGTAATATAAAATTCTCGTTACGCTAAAACTACTTCATAACGGCGGTAAGGAATGTAAAAGAAATAAGCCACCATCAACGATTTATCGTCATTAATCATTATTGAACTCAATAGACATAATTCGAATAGCAGCAATTCGATCAATCGAATTACTTTAATAAAGTGTGGCACTTTCACTAGAGTCGATCAATGTTCCAAGATGGCGCAACTTTGCTGTGGTTTATTTATTATTTCCTTGTTTTGGTCAATAAGCTAGTAATATCTAATTGGCCATTGTTGTTTTATAATCCTAGATTTGCTTGACTTGATAGAATTAATTTACGAAATTTTTCTGCTTACATCTTTATTGCGCACTCTCGCTGTCAACCGAACGCGATGCATTTTATTGGTTGATCTTATCATCAGCTATTCAATAAATTTTCACAATTCTCAATCAACCTGCATTGCTCAAATCAGATTCCAAATTTAATTTATGCACGCCTCTGAGTCTGATTTATTTCTGCAGCTCAATCTGTTTCGTCACGATTAGGAATGGGGTCCTTCAGTGTTGTTGTCTTGAACTTTTGATCTCTAAAAATATGATCATACTAAGTTTCTACTCTTTTTACTCTTGAATTTTTTCCTTCTTTAATCTTATATTATTTAATTATTTCACCGGATATACGATAAAACTCATCAGTTACAAGTAATTTAAAACATTTGATTTAATTATCATAGTTATTTTGGACACGCACGTTCACCACCCAGATTTACCAAAATATATTAGAAATAATTCTAGTAGGAGTTGTATTGAAATTTAACCTAATTTTGGTTTGCTATAACTTTGTCTATCGTTTCGACACCCCAAATGGGTCTTTCAGTATTGTTCACTTGAACTTTTAGCAGTTCTGCTCGGCATTTACTACTCAACCACAACTACAAAACTATAGAGCCAATGTATCATCACCCTTATGCTTAGTTACGAAGAGCGTTTCATCCTTCATGGTTTCCTTGCTCTGACATACTCTTGGTAATACGGCAACTGATTTAGAGGCAGATTATCTTGAATTTGTTGAGTTCCAATATGTATGATCCGGGTGGATTAAAAGATAAATAAATTATAAACTTAGTACATAGTTTAGACGAAGAAGGAGCTGGGCCAGTTTTGTCAAAGATGAATGGATTTCGAAAAATCAAATATTGTGATGTCGTATCTGTAAAAATTGCTAAGATATAACAAGAATCAACCATTAAGGCGATATGTAAAAGTTTTAGCGTCCCTGTTACTCCATATGCGAAAAAACCCTCAGTGCGAGAGGGACGGATTCGTGGAAAAATAGCAAAAAGTCGGTTTTTTATTAATATAAAATGTACTAAAGATGCTATCAAAATTTCGTTTAACCAGGTCTTAGAAACCGTTAAAACCCATCTAATAAAATATAATTGCAGTCCACACGTCATTCTAAATTGTCAGACCAGGAGAATTGGTGTCGAAAAGGACCTAATTTCAATAAATATTTCTATCGAGCCGAATTTCCCCAATTGCGTTTCTATTTAACAGGTCCCTAGAAAAAGAATCCAAAAATAATATACTATTTTATCAAAATAATACATTATTTACTGAAGTAGATATGCAAGTTCTTAAAGTGTCGATTTTTTTTCATAGCGCCTTATCACAACACATCTAGTACTTATAACAAATTTTGATGTAGTCAATCACTATGCTCATTTGATTTCGCTTTGTTTCATGAACATTTAATAAATTTCACAAGTTTACTAAGTATTAATTGATTTGATACGGCAATTTCACTTACCGTTTCACACAACGAGTATATGTAAAAAACGATCAAGTGCGAGTTGGACTCCGGCCCTGAGGGTTCCGTATCCTGAGGGTTATATAATAATATCGTTTAAAAGATAAACTTATTCCACTTGCCGTTATGAACAATCAACTTTACTTGACATTTGATCTATTCAACCCTATGTATCTAAACAGTCTAATTAAGTCGGTATATTATAACTTCTTAAAGAATTAAATATAGGTAATTTTCAGATTTTTCCTATACGTGTGCTATACTGGGTGTTAATATGAAGTTGTGGAAGCCGGAAACTGGTGATAGTACTCGTCCATACGAACAACTTCTACTTATACTACGCAACTTAATTTTTTTTTATTTTAAATTTTAAGTTTCTAGAAGTGCCTATTAAGTTTTCATGGTGAGCAAATTTGTATGAAACTGATTATGTTAAGGACAGAATTCTGTAGGAGGTATCAGTTTTAACTTGATATCTCTCACATGGGGTTTGAGCAAAAGTGTTTTGATAGAAGTACAGACAGAGACGGACAGATGGACAACAAAGTGAACTTATAAGGGTTCCGATTTTTATTTTGAGGTACGGAACCCTAAAAATCATAAATATTTCCTAGGTTTATTGTGAAATAAACGATTTAGATTTAATTAACTATGAAGCTTCCATATGTGTTAACTTTTTGTGTAAGTATCACAAGAATTTCGCAAAGGCTTCTCAAATAAAGAAAATGATAGTGTAACCAATCATCATAAGCGTGCATAACAAATATACTTAAACAAACTGGAGATAATTTTTAAGACTTAAACAACTAGTTATAGAGTCTTATTTACAATGCTTCAAGCTGTAGCAGGTCTTAAGATTCTTCTTCATCCTATGTTTGTTAAATTTTAACACAAGTACTTTTACTGTATGTCTTTGTCCGATGTCTTACTTTCATTTGACAGTAAGTAACCCGTCAAAAATTTACCAATTCAGGAAAATTTCC
Source organism: Ypsolopha sequella (assembly GCA_934047225.1). Classification (NCBI taxonomy): domain Eukaryota; kingdom Metazoa; phylum Arthropoda; class Insecta; order Lepidoptera; family Ypsolophidae; genus Ypsolopha; species Ypsolopha sequella. Next base: position 5,534,369 of record OW203998.1, on the reverse strand, counting down.
CTTTACCTTTCCCTCAACTACTTTGATTTTATTACCATCGCAAAAGACGTGAAATATGGGCCCACGTATTTTCCCCGATGGGACATAACAAGGTTGTAAATACACAATTTTGGTACACTTGTTCTAAAATTGTTCCAAGTCATATAGTTCACAACCAATGAGACAGCAACAATATGATCTAGTGAATTCTAGTTAGAACACGATGAAGACTGGTTTTGAAGAAAAATTGAGGATGGGAAATCATTTTCTGTTCCCATGCGTGCTCCAACGATTTCCTGTGTGTTGGTCATGCATGATACTTTGTAGAAAGCAAACGTCATGTGTTATCGATCTGCGAATGCAACTAGGTTAGTCTTGAACAACCAGCGTTGAACTCTTTTGGCCAGCGATAGAATTTCCGTCGTTGAAAAACTTGAGAAATTTGGCCCGCCACTTCAAAATTTAATAATTTTCGGCGTCACCGTTGTCTTAAAGTTTTGAACTATATCTAAATGGGAAGAAAGAGATCTATTTAGTTCTAAAATATATCTAAAGAGGAAGAAAAAGATTAAACTAGATGTTTTACTGGATAAAGTCTGCAGTTTGCCACTTGGCGACACAGAAAAAAGGAACAAATAAGCAAATGAAATTTTAATAGTAGTTTATGCTACAAGGGCGCAAAGGAATAAATTACGAGGACGATTTAAAACACGAGCGTAGTGAGTGTTTTAAACGTAACCGAGTAATTTATTGCTTTTACGCCCGTGTATCATACTACGTTTTTCAATGCATATAGTGTGAGGAAATGAAAACAAATATATTCTTGTGAACTTTAAATTATGATTGGCTCAAAAGGATTGTATCCAGAGCCGTTAAACAGTGGAAAAAAAGTATAACATCTATGGTACACAGGAAAGGCTGCAGGTTAGCCAACCATTGCAAATAAATAAAAAAATAATAATAATAAAGCCCTAGGGCAAAATAATCGACTTTCTGTTCGGTTTTGATGCATAAAAAGTGGGCCTTTACGAGCACATGCATTGAAAAAAATATAAACGCTCAGGATAAAACTATTTTAAGGCTTGAAGATAAAACAACAAAGGAAATATATTTCAGAAACCATATTTCCCATCTACTTAAGTTGACTCGACTCGATCTATCTGCTGATACTACTTTCTAACACATAACGTAACATATAAAGTGATTTATAATTACGACTTGATAAATGCCACCATCGATCTCACGAGAATCATTATCGCCTTTTAATGTAAAGAACTATGATTGAATGAGAGAAATCACTGAACATTGTTGCGAAGGTAACATCACCATCGTAGGTCAAGCAAAAACTAACTGATTTCTCTGCATTTTATTTGTGGTTAAAGTTTTATTAGCACTTATTTTATAAGTTGCTAATTGTATTTTTTTGTTCGCTACAAGAAATAACATTGAAGAGGTGCGTCGGGGTAAATCAGAAAATAACGAAACTAAGAATTAATTGCACAGATCTTTTACTGTTTTCAGATTCGTCAACATTAAACATTTCTCAGAATTCTGCTTTTTAGGGTTCCGTAGTCAACAACAAGGAACCCTTATAGTTTCGCCATGTCCGTCTGTCTGTCCGCCGCTTAGCTTAGATACTATTAGTACTAGAAAGCTGTGATTTGGCATGGGTATGCACATTTATCACGCCAAGAAAAATGTACACTAAAATTTTGAAAAAGATTTTTTTTTTAGTGTACCTCCCCTACACTTAAAGTAAGAGTGTTTTTTTTTTCTCTCATTTATCCTCTAGTGTGGGATGTCGTTGGATAGGTAATTTAAAAATATTGGGGGTGGGATAATACTATTTTTCGATCCAGTGTTCCGTTTGCAAAATATTAAGCTTAAAAGTGTTAATTTCAAGTGTCCCCCCTCCCCCTGCCAGCGAAACGGTTGTATTTGGAGACGTGAAAAAAATCACGGCAGTAGTATACATAACGAAATTAAAAGGAAAACTATCACAGCTAAGTAGGCTTTAAAAGTTAACGAGTACAGATCGCGCCAAACTTTTAGTCCCCTCTAAACACGGGGCGATTTGCATCAGCAGGAACAAAATGTATGGGCCGTTCTTGAGAAGAGCAACTTCCGAGCGTACTAGAAGTTTGGCGCGATCTGTATTAGTCGACAAACTTATAAAATGTACTTGGAGAAGAAGTCCGCATATTGTGCAGGGCAACTACGGAACCCTACACTGCGCGTGGCCCGACACACACTTGGCCGGTTTTTTGTTATATTCTCAAGGATATAAGTATAACATCAATTAAACACAGCTTAGATAGGACAGTATTAACGTAATTGTTAGTATTCCTAATTGTTCCATCTCAACACGTCATCTGTCATATTCCAGACGACCTTACAGTGTTCTTCCTACATAGACCTATTACAGTAGAGCCATCGAGTGATGGCGCCTATGACGTTTAAATGCCTACAAAGTATCGTAATTATTTATAAGCAAGTGTGAATTAAAAAATGTAATACTTCATTGTTGATAGTGATGTACTACTTGTTTCGGTTATTATATTTCGATTTAAATGTTGCTTTATTGTGCAATAGAATTCGTATAGAAACAAAGTTTTTTTTTTAAGTTTCTCATGTTTTATAGGTCGTGTTTGAGTTCGCCAAGTTACGCAATAATATTTAATTAAAAACAAAACAATGACGAAGTTAAACTAAACGAAAATAAATGATAGTAAAGTACTTTTTTCGATTTAGATATTTAAACATCTCTTGGGGGCCCCACACCGCATAGCCCTCCGATAGCTACGCCACTGGTTTTGGCACATTTTCCTTTTGTATCATTATGTTGAATGTTGAATGACGTGTCTAATGTTGAGTAAACTCACACTTGATTTTTATTTTTAACCGAAATTTGAAATGTACCTCATCACTAAATGCAGCTGTCATAAGTGCCATCACTCAGTGGCTCTACTTTAGTCCTATAACCACATATCACAAATAAGGTCTTTGGCCTAACAAAGGAACAATAACCAGTCGGTATTAGTAATTACTATGTAGTCGCAATTTGCAGTACTTCCGCATAAATGAAGTGGGTATGACTGTCAATTAACATGTGGTTAGCAGGAAATGTGCAACATATATGCGTCGTCGTAGAGGATGGCAGATAAATAAAAAAATATATTTTCAATGCAAGTGCTCGTAAAGGCCCACTTTTTATGCATCAAAACCGAACAGAAAGTCGATTATTTTGCTCTAGGGCTTTATTATTACTTTTTTTTGTATTTATTTACAATGGTTAGCTAACCTGCAGCCTTTCCTATGTACCATAAATGTCATACTTCTTTTTCCACTGTTTAACGGCTCTGGATACAGTCCTTCTGAGCCAATCATAATTTAAAGTTCGCAAGATTATATTTGTTTTATTTCCTCACACTATGCATTGAAAAACGTAGTATGATAAACGGGCGTAAGAGCAATAAATTACTCGGTTACGTTTTAACACTCGCTATGCTTGTGTTTTAAATCGTCCTCGTAATTTATTCCTTTTCGCCCTTGTAGCATAAACTACTATTATATCAATATCAACAAAACCTCACGTTTGACGATTTGAAGAGTTTAGAACATAAATACTGTAGTATATTTATTACTTATCAAGTATCAAATTATTAAGAGGATGTTAAAATTATAATAACGATTTATATTTTATTAATGCAATGATGTAGGATCGAAGTCGGTATCCCTAACCAAATAAAAAAGGGTATATATTATTGTGTATTTATTAATCCACGACATTTCCAGAGGAATGTCTACACTATCTATGAACGCGGTAGTACCACAAAATAATAACCACTTACAGAAGGTTTACTCCGCATAACTAGCAAAAACAGCCGCACGCACACATAGACGCGTACGTACGACGATCTCGGAGATACTCGGGTGAATGCCAATACGAAATTCTGCCGAGATCATCATACGTACGCGTCTATGCATGTGTGCGTTTGTTTTCGCTCCGTCGCGTCGTCGAGTCGCCCTTCTGTTAGTATCTATTTTGTGGTAGGTACATTCGCACACATAATATATTTTTACTTTTGATATGAAGATTTCCTCCAATAACTCTTTCATTGATGCGATCTTTGCGAATTTCCAATTTTGGGAAAATTTTAGGTACACAAAATAATCACAAAATAGATCTATTTCTCATGCTCAATCCTGGGAAAATCCGATTGAAGGTCTTTCAATGAAAATAGACGAAGGGAATAGAAATACAAGTTTTAATGGCTTTATTGTAAAATATCGTGTGAGTGGATGTGAAACTTTATTTGACACTATAATAAATAGTTATAGACCCTAATGATGGGCTATAAAACATTTGGGTTGGTCTGAAGAAGGCTTTGATAGATTTATGATTGCGCATGCGTACACTTTTTGTACTCTATCATTCCATTAAATTGAATTAATGGACAACTATAATTTTAAATCAGTGTGTCAATGCGTAGGTATTGATAAACGCATATTTTGACATGAAGGACTTTGTTTACTATTGTTTATCCAAAAAATTATCTTAAATTTTATTTTTAGAAGTCACTTTCGTAAGCGATACGGAAATGGTCACCAATGTGCTTGTAATTGTGTTTTAAAGAAAGAAAAATTTGCTTCCAAGGACAACCATGAGGTAGCTACCTATTTATGAAGATTCGCTCAAAGTCAAACCCAAATTAAAAAAAGAAGGAAGAGAAACAAAAACAATCTTTATCAAACTGAACACGTGCATCACTGACAGTGATATTTTTAATAAACCCAAATTAAAAAAAAAAGAAGAGAAACAAAAACAATCTTTATCAAACGAAACACGTGCATCACTTTCCTGACAGTGACCTTTTTAATAAAGCTTTACTTGGGTACAGTCAGCAGCACCATAAGTAGATATTTCGTACACTCTAACGATCGAGCCTACTTTACCTAAGAAGAAGTCAAAAGGGTTAAATTATTATTAATGTTCTTATTCTTATTCAGGAAATAAATATTTACAAACAAATTGACATGTGCAAGGGTAAACTTATCTCTAAAAAGAGATTTCTTCCAATTTACCTCTGGGAATATACTTTATATGTATAAAAATAGATATACATACATATATTAAAGAATAATTAATAATTTATTTGAATATAACAAACTACTATACTGTATAGTATACCAACATAAATATTTATATAATATACTAATTGTTAACTACAATAATTAATAGGTTTGATTATAGCAATGAAAAATATTACTTTTACTATAGTTTCGTTAAACACATCTTCAGGCACTAGGTCTTGGTAACTATACTTTTTCTGAACAGCCCCCTATTCTGTATCTTTGGCTGCCAACTGGACTAGGTGCCTGTCACCAAAAAACATAGATAAAAACTAAACTTTCAAAATTGCCTTTATTGGGTATTGAACTATTTACGAACTGTGTCGTCAATTCAAGTGCGAACGTATCCTTAAACAATCGGAATTCGATAGTATATATATGTTTTTGATGATAGGCACCCAGTCCAGTTGGCAACTAGAGATACATAATAGGCTCGCAGTTCTTAATTATTTTAGTTTCTTTATCTTCAAGTATTTTGTGGAATCTAAGATTAAAATATTTTATTTGTATCATTTTTGGTAACCAAATTAGGGTGACATGCTTTAATATAAAGTACCACAAAAATCTGCCCATACGAGCATACAAATTTAAAAATTATATTCAGTGTTAATTCTATCACTTATCATTATTTACAATATTTTACACATCATAATTATTTTAATTACATCTTTAGATTTGTCTTATATTGAAAAACATCAGTAATGGAGTAGAAACAATTATTTAAAAGACAAGCATGAACCGTTTTTTAAAAACAGTTAAAGTTCAATTCTTCAGGTATCTGTAAAAACCTTAAGAATTGATTTGAATTGAAATTTATAGAAGTTTGGTTGTATCGATTTCGCTGCTGATGATACTCTCAAAAGTATGTCATTAGATCACTGTAATTGCAAGGACAGGCACGTACAAGTACAGTCTAGTGAACGAGCCAGCAATGGGTGATGAGCCAAAGTAGGCTCTGGTGAAAGTAAAAACTATAGGTACCAAACGTTTCGGTGAACAAACTGGTACCTTTACCAGGATATCGATGGGACGTGATGTTAGATGTTTTAATGACGATGATGGTGATTACAATGATGATGAAAGTAAAAGAAAGTATCAACTGGAATTGTATATGGGGATTATAAGAGACAGTATAATCATACTTTCCTTGTGCCAAAAGTATTGAAATATCGTCATAGCTGTAGATATCCAGTAGCTAACTTTATTAACAAACACGAGGGCGAAAATGAAAGGATGGAAAATATTACCATCAAAAAAAGATAAAACCAGCCTTAAAGTCATAAAACTCTCGCAAACGGTCAGACTGGGGTCAAAAGATCGTACTTACGTTTATGCCCACTCGTTAGTTTTAATATGCAGTTTCTATACGTTATGTCATTAGATGATTTCAATATACCTACAGTATCCGGATGTACTAAATTCAACAGCTTTGAAGAGTTTTACAAGAAAATGGTTAACTGCATTACATTTTATTTGTTCATAAAGACAAATTATATAATAAAACCAGGTGATATTTTCTAAATTACTAATTGATTTCTATGTCTTACGAAAACCATTTTCGAAAAACCTCAAGCACTATTTGACCCAGTAATAGAAAAACTCATTTCTCCAATACTTATTACCTAAAATCTCTCCCATCCCAATAATAAATCAGGGTATATTAGATAATTTCCTGAAATATGTTTGCATAGCACTTTAGTTACATAATTACGTTTAGACACCTATCAAAGTCAGAAGAAATATGATCAGCGATTATTTTTATTTATTCTGCCAACACCCCAGTTACATCATGATAATTAACTTCTTTATTGATAAATCACTCCATCAAGTCAAGAAGAGATGTTAATGGATTATTTATTTAAAGATTTTGTGCAAAGAATGGGACATAAAAAGTTTATTACTGCAAATTGGTTTGGTAATAAACTCCGTTTAAATAAAATCCACGATGAGGCAAATGTTCAAGTAAAATCACATATCTGGTTTAAATAATTTGATTAATTTGATTATATAATTTGGAATTTAGTAAGTAGGGGTGCACGGATAAACCCCCTCAGGTTTTTGTTGCACTCTTGTATTGTATAGTATTTTTGTAATACAAATAAATAAATAAATAAAATAATTAACAGATTCTGCAAAAGGTAAAGTTAATAAGAAAATATACCTTTTCACCCACTAGCTCGAAAAGCGCGCCTTTGTTGCTAAAAATTAGTGAGCAAAAGACAATTTATGTTCAATCAGTGAAGAAAAGTGTTTTGAATTAAGAACCTGTGAATTGACATTTCGTTTATCATTGGCTCACGGAACGTTCAGCAAATCCATAATTAACTGCTCAAGGGAGAAAGGGATAGCAAACATCAGCATAGTGGCTATCAGCATGGTGGCTATATAGCAGTGGCGTGCACAGAACTTTTTGCTGGAAAAGCAAACAATTGGTCAAGAACAACAATAAAAAAAATATGAAAAAATTTAAATATCACTTTGAAAAAAAAAAGTTTGTATAGGAAATTTTCACTCTAGGGTAGACATTGTCTACCCTGGCGTCATACAATTTTTTTTTTTTCAAATTGATATTTAAATTTTTTCATATTTTTTTTATTGTTGTTCTTGACCAATTGTTTGCTTTTCCAGCAAAAAGTTCTGTGCACGCCACTGCTATATAGGTATTTAAAAGTTCAGCAACTCCATTCCACTCTATAAGGATTCCATACACATTGGGAGGCTATAAACAGTCCTACAGCTTGTTGGATACCACAGACATGGTAAAATTCTTGTAATTTTGTGTTTAGCCTCCCAGAGTGTATGGAATCTGTACCATACCCAACTAACACACAAGCTGCTTAAATAGCCTTTGGCCAGCCTGAATGCTGTATAATAGCTGTACAAGGGCTTTATTGTTATCCTTAAGCTGTAAAGCAGCGTATTTAAAAGTTCTTCAACAGGCAGGTCGTACAGTAGCCATAAAAAGGTAACTTTTATGCCCAAGGAGATACAAAGGCTTGTTATAGAGCTATTGCACCGGCCTAAGAAGTAAAGCAGTGTTATAAATACCTATTATAACACTCTATGATCTAAAAGAGATCTTTCATAGGTCAAAGTGTTTGAATGGAGTTATAAGCTTCTTTTAAAACGCTTTAGGGTATATAGAGTATTATTTTAAAGCCTTCAGCTCTCAAATAGAGTTTATAAGAGCGTTTGTAGTGCTATATCTACAATAGAGTAATATAACTCCGTAGTAGCGTAAAAACCTATATATTTGCTGCTTTTACAGCCACTATATGGTAAATAGCTGAACACAGAGGTTTTATCCAGCAAAAAGAGAGTAAAACACATTTATATCGTCACTATAACGGCCAAAGCCGAACAAGAGCGCTTATAATCGTTATTAAAACATGTGTAATCTGCCATTTTGTTCAAGTTTTCAGCGAATCTACCATGGAGAGGAAAAAATCATAAAAATCAAGAAAAAAATGTGGTAGTGTGAAAAAAAAAAATTGCACAGAATACCAAAATATAATTAATAATCATCCAACTCAATGTCAAGGCCAAAAATTTGAAGGAGTGAACAGTCAAGTCCAAAAAAAAAAACAGTGAGGGTTCTGTCGTTTCAAATTTTGAGTATAGTAGCAATAGTGTATCCTGTAGCAATAGTGTATCCTGTAGCAATGCTGTAGCTGACAAAATTACCCGTGATTTTTAGGAAGTTGTGTTAGAAGTGATTAAGGCGAGAGAATTCGTGAGAAGACGAAATTTGACGCTCTTCACCCCACGTAAATCCTTATCCCTCGCGTTGCTTTTGCCACGCGCTTTTTCGCGCGGCACGCTCTATATTTTATAGATAACTTGTCTAAAAAATATGATTGCGGACAAGTTGCGATATACATAGGTATTATTAAATATATAGGTAAATACGAGTATTGTTAATACTTGCTATGTGATATGTTCGGGGAAAAAAATTTTAATTGGCAAAATTCGAATATAGTAATTATCCATAATAGCTAGACAATGTCCATAATAAATATACCTACAAGCATTTTTAAATATTTGTTATGTGATATTATACGTCCGGTAAAAATGCTTGTTGTAGACAAAGTCGGAATAGAGTTATTATTCATAATGACAATGTGCAAAATAACTGACAGGTACCTGACTTATTGTTTTTCAGTCTCTGCAATAGTTTTTCTAGTGTTGGATAGATCAAATTGATCATGGCTTCAGAAAAAATAAAACTGAAAGTAATGGATTTATTTCATGTTTTTAGAGAAATTAATTGGTATACCAAAAAAAATTGTCTGAAGCTCTTGGACCGAAAAATATGAAAGAATTATCAATTACAGAGTATTACGTTAATATTTAAGGAACACTATAACGATAAAAAAAACAATAATAAATCTTGAAAATAAAGAAAATATAAAAAGTTCCAATCATTACAAACTCGAATGAAATCATCATTTCTGAATATATATAAAGTGATTTCCACACCAAAAACGGATGTTACTTTAAATCCCCAGGATATTGCGTGTTAATTGGTGTGTATTACATATAAAGGAGAAATGTATGTTTTACCCTTGTTACATACATTTAAAAAAAATAAAACAATGTAAATAAATCTAACTAAGTTTAATTTAGTTTAAACTAAGTAGATAACGTTGGCAATTATCAGAGATTGCTTTTAAGCCACCAACCAGATCTTTTTGCAACGATGGTGCTCTTTAACGTTATTCATTTTGTTTCCTTGAAATTGAATCTTTCTGAGCGGTTAAGCCTATTTCTCAACGCACTATTTTGTAGCACTACATACATAGTAGTAAATAAAATATTTAAATTAGTAACTTAAGAACTTTAACTTTTAATTAGTACTTAATTAAATTACTCTTGAGATCAAAATTTAAATTCTTGATAAAGTAAATAACATAATTAAATCTCTAAACAGAATTTGAGATCACCCTAGCAGACAATTATAAATTAAATAAGATGATGTCTACAAATTAAACATTAAATAAATTATACATATAACACATACAATTATATATAGGAAAGAAAAAATAAAACTTGTAAAATTTGTTGTTTGACTGCGTTTTTATTTTTCTTATAAAAAATCGGAATCTAAACTGAAATTCTCGGCAAGAGTATTTAAATTCACTGGTTCTCGGTATTGTGCAGGACGCCGAAAGGTCATCTATTCGTCTTCATGTTCAGTGTCGGTATTTTCTAGTATTACTTAAAGTTCGTCATAAGAAAGAAGATGATTTATTTTAAGCGAGCAATTTATTCGCAGTCGTTCGGGTGCAGGAATCGAGTTCTGGTCTTTAACAAATCCTTTGGCACCTTTTTTGGGCCATTTAAGTATGCCACCATTTTCTCATTGAGATGGCAAAATGCTTGGTTGTAATTTCCCCTTTCAACCATTTTCACAATTTTGAAGGGGGTTCTGAAAAGTAAAACATAGTTTGAACATTGAACATAGATGGGTACATACATAGATATCGGTGCATCATCACGAAATGAATCCCCGAGGGGGTTTCAGAGGTGTTCCCGAGTGTGGACTGTGAAATGCTAGTCACAGTCCACACTCGTATATACCTAGGTTTCACTGATTACATCCTAGCACGACGGGTAGTTACTGAGCCCTATCGCCGTACTTCGGACACAAACAAACCGAACACAAATGTGCCCCTACGGGATAACATTTACTCCAGAGTATAAGTCAAGTAATTAATCACTAGGCCACAGGGATGATCAACATAGGTATAATTTTTATTAATAAATAACCTACCCGAATGCTAAAAGATTGAAATACAAATAATTCTTGTTATTGTGTTAGTATAAATGTAAATCTATACCTATAAAATTTAATTATCATTCCGTCAACTGAACACTAATTCTTAAACTAAGACAACACAGGTGCAAGCGATGACGCTCAGCGCTAACACACCCCGCGCGTCTCTCCAGTCTCACTCCACCCACTTAAATAAGGATGCAGTTGTGCAAAAGAATGAGAAGAAAAATACTTTGTACACACAAAGTTCTGATGCTTATACTTTTAAATAAAAGAACTTTAGTTTATTATTAAACTTCACGAATAATGTTTGTATTTAAAAGTTAAATTGTTTTTTAACAAAATATGTAAGCAATGAATCATGCACAAAGAGTACATTCAGTGTGGGAATAAAAAGCGAACAGTGGTGGAGAGAAAAAACCTTAAATATTATGGATATAAAAATATTTTATTACAATAATTAAGAAAAAGGTTTTTAATCCTAGTTTACTCAAAAAAGAACTTACATGAGCAATGAGAAAGTGTAAAAAACAATTTATAGGTGTTTTTAGAATTCAACGACGGACTCCTAATACGTTAATATAATAGGATATATAATACTCCTTTTTATACACTTGGGCTCTTAAAAGGAGACGTAAAGTGCTGGTGTACGTCCAAAAGAGTACAATTATGCGCCAATACACCAACTGTAGGACCCAAAGGTTTACAACAGCGAATACTAGCGCCTTCGTACGGTTTAAAACCATAGAGCGGACATAGTAAAGCTCTGAGAGCTGTTGTAATAAGGCGCCATTAATATTTTGATTAAATGCTTATCCTCATGGTTATTGCAACATTTTATCATCATAAATATGTAAGAATTCTGCACTTTACAACACCATTTCTCACCCACGACCCTAATAAAACGACCAAAAAGTCTGAAATATCTTAAAAAAATTAAAAGTAGTTTATAACCCTAAATATAACTGTATTTTTATATTAGAAACTGCATAAATTGTGAGAGCGTAAGTTTTTTAGCTAAAATATGTGCATATTTTTACAATAAAATGATACTGGCACTAACATTTCACGTAAATAAAAGGATAAATCAGTATTTAAAACTTACCTGTGTATTTATTTTTATTATATCTTCTGCTGTGCTGTCAATTCTTTACCATGTGTTCATCCAAATCCACTTTGTTCAAAAAAATAATATGACTTCTATAGAATCAATATAGAGCCACGAAATATATTTCAGAGATAGAGTCACGCTGAAATACGCTGAGAGCTCTATAGTCGCGCTACAAGAACTTATTTTAGACCTCTAGGCACATACTATCGCTCTTGCAGAACCTCTGTATCGTCGTACTAACACACATTTACGGCCACTGTAGGGCGATTGTAGGACCGATAGCTCTACAAAGAGGGGCCTCTTTTGGGGTTAAAGCGGCGCTATAGCCGCTTGTAGAACCACTGTAGGGCTTCTCTATGGAGCCTATGCCGTAATGTATGACGCCTCAACGGCTTCTGTACGGCTACTTATAGAGCTTGGGTGCTACTTGGGTAGACTCCGTATAAACATAAACCACTGGTCTGTGGTATAAACTAATGAACTTCTACCAAAAACGCCCGCGTGATGTCTGTGTTGATTTGCGTTTTCGATCGGTTTATCAGTGATTTTCCAATTTTTGACGGCGTTTGGGATTCAATTAAAATTCCTCAATTTTTTTTTCATTTGCAATATTTTTATATGGTGTATTATTTAAAGAAAAAAACCCATTTAATCCAAGAATAAGTTCGTTCGAAAATATAATGACTTTACATCTTGTGTTTTCTCGCTAGTGAGGTGAAAAGTTGTATGTGTCATACAACTCTCACGAGAGCAAATTTATTTTGTTTCTTGTGCCTTTGAATCCCTCACAACGCTCAGGATTCTAACTAAGAATCACTCGCTATTTTGGAAAATTACTAAATAATAAAGAAACCAAAACGTTATATTTCTATTAATTTATGTGAAGTGGAATATATTAATTAGGTTAGGCATTAAGTTAAGAGTAGTTTTCACACGACTAAATGCTTTAAAATGAAAGTCTTTTCACAGCGTCTTTAACTTCCACACAAAGTCAATTATTCTGTGAAAGATAAGAGATTATAAACTCAAAGTCTCAAGATATCTTAGGTCAATAGACAGTTGGCCAGTTAGCCTACTTAATCTATACTTAAACTGAGAAGGGAAATAAGCTTTCTTAACAATGACTAAGTGAATGTTTTAAGCGAAAGCTTAGCTAGTGTCTTTCCTTTGTGATGATGACTTTGCAAAGTTTAAATAAGATGCCTGACTCTACGATGACAGATTACAAGGCAATTTTGTTATAAAAATGTTTGTTGAAATGTCGATTTAATTGTCAAAACACAATAGTTTAATATGATGACCTCTTGGCTAAACGCATCAAAATTAAATATTATTTGCACTTGCAAATTGTTTTGACCTCAGACAAGTCTTTCAGCATTTTTGAAGCATTAGTACATTACAATTATTTTTTAGGGTTCTGTGATAAATTAGAAAACCTTTTAGCAAAATTTTGGCCTGTATACCAGTTTGCAGCAGAACTAGCTAAAGTGAAATAGCCGAATGAGCTGCTGCGGCAGATTATCTTAAGGACCTCGGAGCTTAATACGTAAAATTTCGAGAAATCATGAATCATAGAAAGAAATAGAAAATCTTTACATTGTATATTTACAAATACGTATATACATTAATCATGAACGTTCTTGAAAAGGGCTCATTCGCATACATGGAATCAATACATTATAATTACGACATACACATCATAGCACATGTTTCTTTTTCCATGCATTGTGAACACAAGCCCCTGTTTAACATACATAGTCGTTAACCTATGGCTGTGGCTGCGTGATGTTATATAACATAATATAAGTTAGAATTAGTTTCGTTAGTTTAGCATAAAGTTTGCGATCTCGCCATACCGCGCATAAACCATGTGGTTTTAGTCGGATGGCTTTAAATTCTTAAAAATGTAAGTAAATTTAACTATGAAAAAAAAAACTAAAAAAAAAACAATAATAACTACTTACAACGTTTAAGATCGCAGACCAACTCCAAAACAATCGGCTAACATCAAAATTTCGTTCACGGCTTCAATAAATCTTTACACATCGATTTGCGAAAGTAAATCAAGAGGTTTATCGTGAAATAAAAATCTATCACCACTTGAAATTCATCGCACTGCACTTCACAATAATGTGTCCAAATATAAAACTTTATTGACAAATCAGCAGGAATAAAATTAATGCAGTGTCCTTTCGTAAGGCTTTTATAAATATCTGTAATCTTATTTAACATAACCAAGTGCAATGTATGTACAAGGTGGTAGAGCTGATGCCGGGCTCGACTGTGGAGGTACCACCATCTTGCTTGGAGACCCCCTCGAAGTAATTCGGGGGAGAGTAAGCGGACAGCTCACAGGCAAAAAACCAGGATTCCCACCATGCCTGGGACCGATGGATGGCGGTATATCCATCCCTAATAGCCGGGCCTTATATGGAACAGACTGGTGACAGGCAGCGGCGTCACTGGTGCGAGGGTACCGGTACCGCGCCCACCAACTCGCCTGCCCAGCGTGTGTGAGTATGGGCAATTCTTCTAGGATGACCGCCGGGAGTGGCAAAGTCCTGGAAAGGATTATGTCCAGCAGTGGACGAAGTAGGCTGATGGATGGATGGATGGATCGAAGTGCAATGTATCGTTTATCTTGTGACTACTCCACGTAGAGAAACTATTGAGTAGAATACAGAATATTATTTTGTAATAATACGATTGGTTTCTAACAAACTCGAAACCTTTGCTATTTTTAAATTTATGTCCACTTATACTGTTTTACGTAGTAAAAGTTGTTATGATAATATGCGATAGAATAGAATAGAATAATTTATTTGCTTTGTAAAAGGATGATATTGAACAAGATGTCATAAACATAAAGGCGTATGTACTTGCATAGAGTTACTCGTATCTCTTTATCAAGCTAATTATTATAGCATGCGTATTATTAACAACATCATACGTTTCTGTTTTTGTGTGAAATCAGGCAGATATTTTGATGCAGGTTTCTGATAGACGTTTATTCTACTAAGGCTTTACTGAATGTCATTGTGTTAACAAGTGTTAAAGTGATGTTAATATATCTTTGATAACACTAGTAACCTAAAGACACAATGTTTTCTTTTTTTTCTTGTGATTGGTGTAAATGTTACCACCGAAAGTTAAAAGAGAGTTTGGTGTAAGTATAATATTCTCTTACCAAAGGCTTGATCCGCCAATTTAAGGTCGCTCAACGAGCTATGGAGCGGGCTATGCTTGGGATATTTTTGATGGATAAAATCCGAAACGAAGATATCCGTCAGAGATCGAAGGTGACCGACATAGCCTGCCGAATCGAAAAGTTAAAGTGGCAGTAGACTGGCCATATTTGTCGCCGACGTGATAACCGTTGGGGCCGTCAGGCATTGGAATGGAGACCACGTACAGCAAAGCGCAGCGTAGGTCGCCCTCGTGCCCGCTGGACTGACGATCTGATAGCCCGTCCAATGAAAGAAAATTAGAAAAAATAACCCGTGTAAAAGCTAATTTTGGCACAGTTGTAGAGTAAGGTGTTTTAAACAACATACTAAAAGTACTGATGGGTGGGGTTGAAGCTAAGGGGTGGAGGGGGGTGTAAACGTCCTTTTTTTCAGTTTCTCGTAAATAACTGGAAAACTGCGGCCTACAGCAAAAATTAATGTATGACTAAAGTAATCTATATAAAATTTCCTATAAAAAAGTACTTTAAACTTTTTCTGTAGGATCAATACTTAAGGAGATACAGAGGGAGGAAAACGGACAATAAAAAAAAACTCATTTCTTTAAGTATATTACTAAAAATAAATTTCCTACTTATCTTCTAAATCTAAAATATCATCATCGTCAACGGTGTTTTCAATGAGGGCTCCGTTAGTGCATGAGCCGGAGCATACGCGGCACCCACAGCGCACCCCACACCCAGTCGTGCATCGGCAAAATTTGGTGTTGAGAATGGAGTTAGTTGCCAGAGGGTCGTTGGTTGTCACTGATTTTAGAATTCCATTGTCTCTTTTGGCCCAACACCATCGGGTTTGTGGTAGGGGGCTGCCGAGCCATTGTTGTATCTGTAAGAAAGAAATAAGACCAACATAAGTATTTAGCTCAAATAGATATTTGTAACAAAACCGTATTCGACAATAATAAAATTAAATAATAATATCTGAATAGTTACCTGTAGGTACACTCTGAACGAGTGCTGCTTTAAAGCTCCTCTGGTAGCAGGAAGAGTGGCCATATCAGATTTAGGCTTCGTCGATGCTCTCAAAAAAGCCAGAATAGCGGTGATGGCTGGGGTTTTGTTCCTGCGAAGGCGCCTGGTAAATCACCAGGAATAGCTTCTTGCCAGCCTGTTCAATATCCTCAGGTAATGTTGAGGGCTCAATAAAAATGTCTGAGATACTTTGGGTCAGGTCTGGCTTAGCTATGAACAGCTTAGCAATTCCCAGTTTGCTCTTTGCATAGATCGCCGATGTGTTTTCGCTTCCGGAGAAGCTGTAGAGAAGGAGAATCGTCTTGGCGAATGGAAGCTGTTGCACTGAAAACAATTTGGTGTCCACCTTCCCACGGTCTGGCATCATAAAGTACACGTTGGTATCTGGTAGAGTCAATCTTATGAGGAGGACTATGAAGTCCACATCCTCCCCAATTATTGTAACAGTTGGTTGTACAGCAGCTTTATCCAACACGCACCTCACAAATGTGCCATCAGCATCTCCTGTTGCAACAGTTGCTTCAATCCACGCTGCCGGCATTTTCTCGGTGAGAAACTGAATTAGTCTCGTTTTGTTCCTTTCATTGGCGAGAAAATGCTCCTGTTGAACTGTGATGACCGTGCTTTCGTTACATTTAATGTCAACCAAAGTTTTTGTCAGACCTCTTTGCTTCTGTTTCGCTCGTTTTGTGCTATTAACATCATTGTAGCCATCAAAAACCACCATACAATTTGAACCACAATGTGTCTGTACGTAGGCAATGTACTGATTGCAAATTGAAGAAATGCTGAAGGACGGTTTCCACTTCATGCGGTGTAGAAGAAAACCACCATCTACCACATTGGTGCTTCAAGTGAGATTGAAAGTTGCGTTATTCTCCACTAGCAAAACATCGTAGAAGAATGGCTTCTTCCCTTTTCGCATCCCACCCTCGAGGAACAGAGCCAGGGGGAATGAAGTTAATTCATAAGTCAAAAGCTTGAAATTGAAATTGTCAGAAGGTTAACAGTCATGCCATTTGCCATTGATTTTAATACTACTGCTACTGCTCATATGGTACTGCTCGTATGAGTAGCCAGTATGGCTATTGACAAAAACGCATTCTTTCTAGACTGCTTCATGTCACCGAATTTTCTGCCAATGAAATGGGAGATGATCTTTGAACACTTCTCCAATCTTAGGTCTATCTCGTGAATCTCTCTGTTGCCGTGATAGCCGTAAATCAACGTGCTGTTCTCCACTTGCAAAAACCACTCCGGCGAACTCCTCCAATGACGTGCAGTACATTTGGCGAGTACAGAATCAGCTATTCCTCTCCCTCGCATCAGGCCACCTGATGGACTGCGTGAGAGTTTGTTCGATGACCATGTCCAAACAAATTCCAGCCCAAGGTGGGTTAATGGTGAAATACCCATTTTTGGCAAACTCTTTGTACGCCTGTGGATGGTTGTTTTTTAGGTGTATCATGTCTTGCACGTAGAGATGGGCAAATTTCACGTATTGAAAGTACCCACTTGCATGTAAGAATGGGATCATTTGTTTTACATACGCCAAGTGGCCGTCCCAATCAACGCAACGCTCAGAATCAATGAATTTCTTTATGAGGGTAACCATATTGAAATACTGCACCCACAAAGCAGCGGTAAATCACATTTATTCAATATATTTAATTCAAAAATAAGAAAAAGAATCTTAAATTGTGCATTTTGCCGATACAAAACATTCCCCCTATTATTACATTCCTAATGTGTATAATTTATTACAATTAACTTTCCCTCCCCCATATCTCTTTAAATATTGATCCCAGCAAAAAAGTGTATTTCACCTTTTTTGTAGAAAATTTAATGTTAATTAATTTAGTCTTGAGTCATTTTTTTCTATAGGCCACAGTTTTCGAGTGATTCACGCAAAACTGAAAAACGGGACCTTTACACCTTCCCCCACCCCTTAGCTCCACCTCCACCCATCAGTACTTTTAGTATGTCGTTCAGGATACCTTCCTCTACAACTGTGCCAAAATTAGCCTTTACACGAATTATTTTGCCTATTCGGCCTTTTTTGGTCTTCGTTGGACGGGCTATGAAGGACGTTGCGGGTGGCGGCTGGATGAGGATGACTGAGGACCGCCAAGAGTGGCGTAATATTGGGGAGGCCTATGTTCAGCAGTGGACGAACACGGGCTGATGGATGGATGGATAATATCCTCTACGCCGATAAATTTTGCAACTATTAATCCTGGAATTCTTTCTTTAGCATTTTACTTTCAGATGAAGGAATCCACATTGATCCGATATATTAATAGAATACAAAGGGTACGGGGTGGAATAACTTGCCAAGAAGTTCTTAGAAACGGCATACAAAACACATTTGTATTCACAATTACTGCTTTACATAAAATTCGATGCCAGTAACATGGAAGATTTAAAACTCTTTTATTGAGCACACGCATGGAATAATGAGCGAGGGACGTACCTACAACTTCAGTTATTGTGCCAAGTATACTATTACTATATAGTACTTATTTCCACGGTATGTCTTGAAAAGGGCTGTCCTAGTTGAACCTTTGATTTGAATGTAACTACAACCAAATTCCGAAAATAAAAAAACAATCTTTCCCAAATGGAGCGTATTTCTGTTGCGGAAAGCTATTGTTATAACATGTAAATTGACTTTTTGATCATCGTCCAAATTTATACTGGAGGCTTGATAAGTGATCGGCATCATGAACCGATAACGATTTTTGTGAAATTCGTATAACGAAATTTTGACTTCCCATAGTAATTCACTCCCAGTCCTAAGTGAATCACTATGGGAAGTCGAAATTTCATATAATGAATTTTACAAAAATCGTTACTGGTTCATGATGCTGATAACTTACCAAGGCCCAAGTATGAATTTGGATGATGTTCACAAATTCACCTAGTATATATAAATTTGGCTTTTTGGTTTTCGGTAATTGTGATTTTAAATTAATATAAACATAAAAATAAACAGTTTTAAGCGAATGATAACGACCCCAAAATGTAGGTTGAAACTGTTAAATATGTTTATATGTAATTAAATTCACAATTAGCTAAACATTTCATTTTATATAGACATTAGTAAATAGGTACTATTAAACAGAAAAATCTCTAAAGACTAATAACTAAATAATATATATTTGTAGGAAATAAATAAAATTGACAGAAACGAACAAAAGACCAAGGTAACGCATATAAATTTAATTGCAAGAAAGTTGTTAAAATACTGTCCAAAATCACTATATCTACTGTCTTAATTTAAGGTGGATGGTCCAAGGCAATCTTCATACAAACTTGTGGGAACCAATAACGACGACAGAAGTATTATTATTTAATTCTGTTACCTTTTTCCACACGTTCCATCAACTTTACACCCGCGAATAATCAGTTCTTTACGAACAAACTTTTTTAGAATCTAATTTTGTTTTTAAAACTTTTGTAATCCAATGTATGAAAGTTTTAAATTGCAAAATTAGACTGTTAAAACATTTTGTTTTTAAGAAAAACTGAATATTAAAATTAAAAAAAAAGTGTGTAAAAAGGGTGTAAAGTTGATGGAACGTGTGAAAAAAGGTAACAGAATTTAATAATAATCCTTCTGTCGTCTTTATTGGTTCTCACAAGTTTTTTATAAAAACTACCTTGGACCATCCAACTTAAAACAATAATGATATTGCGAGTTTGCAAATATTGTAACTTTGTGACAAAATATAAGTCAAGGTGCCAAATTGTGATAGAGACACTCTGTCTCCAAAAAAATTTGCAACATAAACATTACCAACTTATAAATATTCATAAATTAGCAAATTCAATAAATGAGAATTTGAATAAATATATCTGACATAATAAACCGCAAACGAATAAATTTAGTATAATCTGCATTATGTAATAATTAATTCCACATATTTATTGAAACAATTAACTTAAAATAAAAAGGACTAAAATAAATACATCCAAACTAAACTAAAAATATCCTTGAAAATAAACTAAAACACCTTAAAAGATAAACTATATTATAAATAAAAAACTTCATCCAAATCGCTGCTCTGCGGCAAGGTGACCAGTATGCTGGCGACATTCCCACGCTGGATTATGTAATAATGAACAACAAGAGTTTTCTATCTGTTTAATTGTCTAAAGCCGAATTAATCTGGAGACAGATAACGATCTAAACAAACAATATGTTGATGTTGATTAAAATGATGTATGAAGAAACGATTGCTCAGTCCAATGGAATTACCAATTACATACAAAACATGCATTTTTCATTCAGATGCAAGTACTTGAACCATAATGATCAGCCCGCCTATTCTGTATCTTTGGTTGTCAACTGGGCAGGGTGCCTATCGTCAAAAACTTACATAAAAATGAACTTTCAAAATTGCCTTTAGTGGGTATTAGACTATTTACGAACTGTGACGTCACTTCAAGTGCGAACATATACTTAGACAATCGGAATTCGATAGTATATCTATGTTATTGATGATAGGCACCCAGTTCAGTTGGCAACTACAGATACATAATAGGCCCGCTGATGAACATTGATGAACTGACTAATGATCAAGTTGGGACATCGGTAAAAATGATTGTGCAATAGGAAAAATCTACTCTATCGAAAATCTACTACTATCGAGGAAAAATCCGCAAAGCCACTTTTCGCCCGTATTTAAACAGTGATTAAAGGCAAAAGTAATAACTACAGTAATTTCTTCGATGGTACCTAACTCGCGATTAGATAAACTCGCAAGAACAATGGGGGTTGATTTTTGGGGTTTTGTTTTGGTCTTACAATTTAAAACATACTATATTATAAAATACTAACTACTAAAAAAATACTAAAAGTACTAACAATGTTACAATGAAGTATTAAACCTATTATTATTAATATAATATCAAGCTGAATAAAAATGAAAACAACTCTGTTCTCACGCTTTTAGTACACGTTAGATGTACAAAAACCAGCCAAGTGCGAGTCGAACTCACGCACGAAGGGTTCCGTACCATTATCTATAAAAATGGCAAAAAAAAAAACATGTCTGTTGTATGGGAGCCCTCTTAAATATTTATTTTATTCTGTTTTTTAGTATTTTTATTATAGCGGCAACAGAAATACATCATCTGTGAAAATTTCAACTGTCTAACTATCACGGTTCATGAGATACAGCTTGGTGACAGACGGACAGACAGACAGATAGCGGAGTCTTAGTAATAGGGTCCCGTTGGTTACCCTTTGTTTACGGAACCCTAAAAAAGGAACTTGTTGCTGAAAGGTTAACATAGCAACGTGAATATCTTCATAAAACACAACAGTAGAACAATACTTCTTATCAGTAGATACCATCTTTAGAACCTATGTATACCGTGCTGAAATCATAAACCGTTGCAGTTTAGATTTACTCGAAGTTGCCTAACGACGCACGTTTAAGGCGATACGTAAAAGTTTTAGCTTCCCTGTTACTCCATATGCGAAAAAACCCTCAGTGCGAGTGTGACGGATTCGTGGAAAAGTAGCAAAACGTCGGTTTTTTATTAATATGAAATGTGCTAAGCTATTTTGTCAAAAACATTTTCAAGGAGACTTTACAAGTAGATAATATCCACATTTTGAATGCAATTTAACAATTAAATTAGTTACGATTTCAGAATTACAGGAAAAAATAAAACAATTTAGAGGTCTTTTCGGAATTAAATTCTATCGAGAAAATTGCATCCAATCGCGTTTTTCTTCAGTGATAATCTTAATCAAATACTCGGTAAACATTTACCCAAAAATGAAATACGTAGATGACGTTATAGTGGACTAAATGGATTAGAAAAAACCCCATTTTCCTTTGGTATCGCCTTAAAGACAATAAAAATTACAGTTAACAACGTCACTGCAATCACTATTTTGTCTGTTTCATAAATCTGGAATTATTTAAATATTAATAATTAGCTCTAGTCTACCTCGTAGAAATGTAGGCCAAAATAAGACAGCTGCGGATTGAATAACACTTTTTGTTGATTTAATAAATGGAACGTTTACAGTTTAGTATGAATCGATCGAATCAACACCGAATATTAATGAATAAATTAACATATATTAATGTAACATTTTAAGACGCATATGATGTTATTAATTCATAGCATAATCCCACTTGCACAACGGGCTAAAAACACAGACACTTGTTAAGAGGCTATGCGAATTTTATTTTTGTCACTGTCACACCAAGCGAAAACACGCCCAGAGAGGAGGGGCGGATTCAGGGCGAAAGCGAAAAATGTTAGTGTCATAATTTTCATAAAAAAACTAAAATAGCTAGCAAAATTTCAAGTATCAAATCTCTAGATATTGTTGAAACTCACCTAATAAAATATGTTTGAGTTCTGTATTATAGTTCCTATTCGTCGAACGAGGAGAAAAAGTGTGTTTGAAGACCTAATTTCAACAATTATTTCTATCAAGGAAAATTTATCCAAACATGTTTTCCAATTTCAAAACCCAAGATTGTATAGTCAAAACGCATATACCAGAAATTTATTAAAATTTTCCGTGTATGTCATGAAATACACAGAAAAGAAACACCCGTATTTTTTTCGCATATCGCCTTAAAGCTAGTTTTTAAACAACACAAAACTGTAGTAACTCAACCGTTAATGATATTTTTCCAAAACTTTTACGGTGTTACTACAAAACGGTGTTTAACTTTAGACAGTGTTTAAATCTGTTGTTGTCACCTTTTCTTTCATATTGTAAAAGAGTGACAGCAACAGATTTAAACACTGTCTCAAGTTAAACACCGTTTAAACACAGTTTTGTAGTAACACCGTTAGTATTAAAAGCACTTCTTATCATTTTAAATGATGCATCAAGCCATTAATTAAGATCGCAAACCAAAAGAGTAGCAAGTGAAATGGAAAGCCTGTACAATAAAAAAAACCTCGCCAACTTGGGTGCCACGCACCTTGAAGCGTACGACGAAATAAAACCGAAAGTGGAAATGCGATAAAAGATATCTTTCAATCAGTACTCGTATAAAAGTGAAAACTAAATGATGCAACGAATAACGCAAAATGGCATTAAAGGTTGAAATTTTAAATTTGACGACCTTCAGATTTTTTATTTATTTTCCCAGTATCTTCCAGAACAATTCACCTTTTCTAATCTAGGTAGAACTGTCAAAGAACTTTCGACACGCCTGATCGACGCCTCTGGTGACCCAAGGGCTGGGGCATACCTCGGCCAGAGGATCAGTCTGGCGATCCAACGGGGTAATGCCGCCAGCCTCTTGGGCACCGCACCCGACGGCAACGGTTTAGATAATATTTTTTATTTAGCATAATATTTTATTTAGTAATGTTTAATAATGTTTTAGGGCTTTTTCTTTTATTATAATTTTTTTTTTCTTAGGATTATTTAATTTACATATAAAATTGTGCATTAGGTTTAATTTCATTTCCTGAATAAATGGTAGAACTTAACATTCTTGCTATCTAACATCAACAGGTTACGCGAACTAGATTATTTTCAATTCTTGGTATTTTAAATGAAACAAAACTTCCCAAGACTAAAAAGTTACTCTGCCACGAACTGTAATCAATTATAAATTGTAGTATTCAATAGAGATCCCGTGGTTCACAGATATCAACCTGTTGTTGAAAGGAAGATTTTAAAAAAATGTATTGTTTTTTTGTATTTTTTGTTATAGCGGCAACAGAAATACATCATCTGTGAAAATTTCAACTGTAACTATCACGGTTCATGAGATACACCCTAGTGACAGACGGACAGATGGACAGCGGTGTCTTAGTAACAGGGTCCCGTTGGTTACCCTTTGGGTACGGAACCCTAAAAATAACTAACAATGGAAAGTGTCAGTAATACTCAAAGAAAGCAAGTACAGGAACATACAACGCCCCTCACGCCATATTCCTAAGTGGTAATTAGTGGATCACTTGACGTGCATCGGCTGAAGAGGTATTTCCTTTGAAATATCTGCTACTTTGTGTCAGTTTGTCTACAAACTCTTAGGCCCACTTGCAGCATGTTCTTAACTCGGCTTTAACTCGGGTTAAGTCAAAAAACAGAGGGTTAAGAAAACGGTCTCGGGTTAAACTAGGGTTAAACTAAGAGAAAGTCATTAGAAATTAACATGACTCTCACCTTGAGTTAAACTCGGGTTAGCGAAGTAATGTTACCAGTTTGACTTAAATTGTCTTGTTTCCAATGACATTATATAGATACTATACCTCATTGGTTGCAACTAATTACTTTATGGTAACATTCAAAATAATTGTCAAATGTCAATTAACCCGCTTCGTTATTATCATGGTCTCGGAGAGAGTATTATATGCCTTGATCATGGTGCAATAGAACTAATGAAATGTTGGGTTAGTTAACTCTTCCCTTGGGTTAGTTAACCCGAGGGTTAAGGATTTTTTCTCGATCATGCTGCAAGTGGGCCTTACAGTCATGTTCCATGTGACGTTTAATTATCCTTTTCAAAATCAATTTACCTTTCTGCAAATTATCATACGCTACATATAAAATACATACACACCTAGTTATAATGACTATTAGCGAGCGCCCCGCAGCGTACTTTGCGTAGATCCCGTTTCTCCCGATCCCTTAAGGCCCTTAATACCGCCAAATGGGTACTTTCTAAAGCCTACTCCTCTTTTATGGCCAAAGCAAAAATATTGAAAAAATGTATTATGGATTATCAACTCTAGGACAACATATGCAACATTTTTCTTTTTCGTACCACCAAAACTTCTAAATGAAAAATTGTTTCAACTGAATGGTGTTTTTTGGCTTGAATTTCCTACTGCTCCTAAGCGGCTTAGGTGATTTAATTCATTTATGCTTTGATAAATAGATAAACTTGATAGCTATAAATATAACATAGAATTATTCAATCGAACAATGACGCCCATGTGAAAAGTATTATTTTCTCCTATTTTGCCCTTTCAAGGACGCAGCGAGCGTCGTAACAACCACCACGCATTGTGCACTGATTTGAACGTTATTTCAATGTCGTTTCCGTCGATATTCATACAGACAAACATCGAGCTGCTAATTTGGCGACGGTAATCGCCTTAATTACGAATCCGAATTTCCTAAAATCCCTTCTCAGCGGATATCTACGTCATGCA
The DNA here is from genome assembly GCA_934047225.1 of Ypsolopha sequella. Taxonomy (NCBI): domain Eukaryota; kingdom Metazoa; phylum Arthropoda; class Insecta; order Lepidoptera; family Ypsolophidae; genus Ypsolopha; species Ypsolopha sequella. The sequence goes on along the minus strand of OW203998.1, from coordinate 5,508,998 downwards.
AAGGACCTACAGTCTAAATTTTATGTTCCTCGGTCCAGCTGTTTGGTCTAGGCGTTGATAGATCAGGCAGTCAGTCACGGTTTTTGTTTATATATATATATATATATATATATATTATAGATAAAAAAAGAAGACGATACATCTTGAATAAAATAAGTGGGAAAAATTTGGGCAGATACGTGCATTCGAAAACATCATTTCATTTCATTCATCATTCATCATTGTTAACACAATAATATTGTACTTGTCTTCTACTCGGAGCTCCGAGAAGGCAAGCGCAAACAGGGAGGCCAGTTTCTCCGTTTCAAGGACGTGTTGAAGAGACACATGAAGAGTTGCGATATACCCCATGAGACCTGGGAGGAACACGCAGCTCTAAGACCAGAGTGGAGACATCTTGTGCAATCAAATGTTTTTAGCTTTGAAGCAACTACGAGAATGGAATACTCAAATGTGGTATATGCGGAAGAACATTTAAAGCCAAGATTGGTTACATCAGCCACATTCAGGCACACCAGCAAAGCCCATCACACCCTCACCAATAGCAGTCACCGTAGCCGTGTTGTCTTGGAGACCATCATCATCATTGTTAACACAAGATACGTATAGTCATTTCACACAAACTGAGACTTTTTACTTACACTAACCAGATAAGAACTATTTGAGGTGAGAGGAAGGAAGGAACTGATGATGCAAGAGCTAATTGTGCTCCAACTGCATTTGATTATGTGTACATCCGCAGATTAGATGATCTAATAGACACCGTGAGAAAAAATACAAATACAGAGAAATGAGAGCTTTGTAAAAGGAAAAAAATAAATAAAATAAGTGTGTTAAATAAGTACAGCTTAAATATAGAAACAGTTAAAGGAAGTGTTTGTTTAAAAAATGCAAGAATGTATGCATTAAAATATACACACATGTGAGTAGCATTATCTAAATAACGACAAAATGCCAATCCATTTGACGGAAAACAAATGTTTGACATTCCAAACAAACACTGAATTTCCTGACACGCGAAGCATTAGCTATTGGACAGTATTCAGCCATTTAAAAGGAACTAGCAATTACATTTGTAGGTTACAAAAACTATATCATTCAATTTAATAATTATTCAAAATCTCTTCGTGCATTTACCAATTTTAATCTTTAAGTCAATAATAAATAAGTTGCTATTGTTCGTCGGTATATTAATAACATTAGAAGGTTAATTTACGGAAATGAAACTGAAGCGTTAACTAAAGACATTAATCAAAAAGCTAAATGGAAATCACTGTTAACTATGAACAACAAGTCTTAGTATTAATAAATCAATAAAGCAGATTAATAATTTTAGTTTAAGTACTGCGAAAATTTTTTTTTTCTATATTAATTTAGCTATTGTTCCTAACACTTAAGGACTATTTTGCAATTAAGAAAATTTGGTTTTGACAGCATTTAAATTTAAACTAAAACTAAAGCCTTCAGAATCTGCTTCAATATTTTATTTTATTAAGGAACAAAGTGTCATACATAAACCTTAAATAACACGAAGTATTATCATAACAGTATAAATATACATACATAATGCTTCGGCTTTACGTCACAATTAATTTCAATTTAACTTAAGAGCCGTGCTCTTGTCAATGGTGTCCTCTCCATTAACTTCTGCACTCCACCTTCTTGATACGACACGATATTTACTTTCTCTTTCACCTGATCCATGAATATTCTCCTTCTCTCTTTATTTTTCCCTTCACTTTTCATCATTCTGATAAAATTGTCGTGTCGTATCAGATGTCACAACATCTCTTCCCTTGTATTATCTATGGTCTTCATCAAAATTCACTTTTCGTTTACAATCTGCAGGACCTCTTCATTGCTCTTCTTTTCCATTACATGATCTCTCTTTTTAATGCAATGTATGATTGAGAAATTTAAAATACTGTACGGATGAATTACAATCCTTAATAAATTTGCTTTTATTCATGCCAAAGATATTATCCAATCAAATGCTTATATTATTCAGATTTTTTATAAACAAAAGACGGCTGTCAAACCTACATTTAAAAGTAAAACAATACAAGTACAATGTAACAATAATGTTCTCCGTTCTCTAACACAATCATAATATCTAATCGACATTAGATTAATAGGAGATCAATAGATGAACACGATATTGTCGTATGAATGACAGCACAATGGTATCGAATGACAATAGTAAGGCTTTTGACAACGCCTAGATAGTAGTCCAATCCCAGGGAAACTCACAAATTAAACCTGTGCTAGGGATAAGATAAACGATTCATTTGTGATTTTAGTATTAATCACATTATTTGAATCTTTAGTGGAGGGCGTCGGTCGGCTCGTTGGATAAAAAAATAGCCGATAAAACCGAGTACAAAATGTTTTTTCCTATAATATAAATTTTGCTGCACATATAATCAAGAGAATAAGGACATAAATTTGTCCTTACACACAAATTGCTAGTACACCTATATGTTGATCTAAAAATCATACATTGCCTTAAGCTAACTAAATGGATATTTGATCCAGGAATTCCAAAATAATGTTTTTCTTTAAAAGGAAACTGCGAGGCTAACGATATAATTATGCTTATCATAAAGGATTTTAAAAAGAACGAATACATAAACAAGCTCTGATTAAATCTAGATCATTAGTCTAGACAAATATTAGTATTTTGCAATGTTGGCTTGCTTCAGCTACATAACATTTTACTAAGTTTATTATGTGAACTGACCGCAATTGGACATTTTGAGGTAGTTGAAGACAAATTGTCCATTTTGTAACTTTTAGGTTACTGAATTCGCAACATGCGAGAACAGCAAATTTCACAAGCAATTTTTAGATTATGGTACAGAAAACCTGATCACAAGCTTTTTCGCAAAAGCAAAGACCATTGCGGAATCTAAATAATACTAAAATATATACAAACCATTTTGAACAAGCTGTCAGCATTTTGATTGAAGACCTTTATAATTTTTTAAGCCCTGGTAGGTGGATGAAAGTATGCAAAGCATGCAACCGCAAAGGTCGTTCGTGACGGAGCAAGGTAGACTCCACCACAGTTAGTAAACCAATTAGCTAACGTTTATTCAACTTTATTCCAACGTGTGAAAAGCTGATACAGGGATCTTACTGACGTAATTAATAAGGAGTAAATGAACTGCAGCCTGTGGTTTTCCCGCTTCATCGATCATTATATCATGGGCCACCTAATAATCGACGACAGAATTACACCTACTAGTACCACGATCTTACGTCAGGCTAAAGGAATGAGTAGATCTCAATTAGTTATTACCGATATTATTTTCCGCAATATATATTTTGGACTTTTTGCATACTTAGAGTTTTTATCTAGAGGTATCGTAAGATTGGTAATTTTGATACCATGGCCGTTTTAGTACTTCGGACGTAATGGATCTAAGATTTGCAAACAAATGTGTCAAATCTTAGATGTGTTCTCTTGCAGAAAAGACATACAAAAATACGAGTTTGATGTCCTATATTGATGATGGAGAAATTTAAAAAGATTTAAGTCACTTCACGCGTAGACGCAATTCGAGATAAAAGATTAACATACATTATGATGATAAAATTGGCAAGGTTTGGACATCCACCTACCCATATTATGTCTTAATATTATGTAGTGTAATGCAAATTTAATGAAAATCATGTCGAAATTCTCGTAGAATCCTTGACAATCATTAATGATCACGAATACTTGTACAATCTAAGATATGTTCTAGTCAATTACATAAAATACGATGTTATAATAAGAAGTGCATTGCTTCTCGGTCATACAAAATTAATTAAAGAACTAATTGATTACAAAAGTATCGACAATCACTTGGTTAATAAGGCACTTTATGAAAACCTTGACATAATTGTTTCTGTTAAATATATAAAACAATATTTCAACAGCGCTGAAAGGTACCAAGACCAAAGTTTTGTTTTTATTTTAACTTAATTAGCTCGTTAAAACGCCTACAATTATTGAATGATTCTAAGATTATATGTTTTAAAGCGACATCCGTGGCTTCAGACGACAGCGACATCAGAGTATTCAATACTCTAAATATTGCCTTTATCTATTATATACCTATTATTATTTATAAAAAAGATCGATTATTATTAGAAACATTCCTCGGGTCAGAATTAAAACTTGCAACCTCGTGCTTTCACGAATGATTCTAAGTAGCTGAAATCATCATTCTCTATCAAGATTCTCATATACCTCATCCTTCTAACAGGAACTAACCTGTGCTTAAAATCGTAAACCCAATGTCAAGCCCATGGAAAACGGCAGACAGTCAATCAGTCCAGTTTCCTTCCCTAAACAATCGACATTGACTCGTCTGCATACAAACCTCCGTGGTTGACCTCCCCATTGTTATTAACATTTTTCTCCTTTTCGGCAATTACCTACGTATTCAATTTGAGCAAACGTTAAATGTTAAAAGTTCATTATTTACCTTAATTTCTCGTCAGATATTGTTTCAGTTGTAAATTGATTGTTATAAATATTACAATATTATTCATTATAATTTCATCAATATTAATATCAATATTTCCTAAACTTTTCAGAACATTTAATAAAGTTACCGTTTCGCACCGTCCAGCAAATGGTAATATACAAAAATTATTACTAGATAACTAATGAAAATTACAAAAAAAAAACAAAATTAAATTAATATAAGAAAACTTACCACATTGATCTTGCCAAGGACATGGTTTATCTGCTCCTTGCTGCACATTTTATCGTCCAGTTCAAAAGGTCTTCAACGATCACTTGTCACACATCACCATCAGTCATTTTCAATATTATCTAACTCACTAATGCCATGCTAGAGTAAAAAGTCTGTTACTTCTTCTTGGGACTATAGCACAAGATGTTGGTTGTAATTTAGAATTTTAAACAATTTTTCTATCTTTGATATCTCCTTAAAGGTATCGAAATTTGGTTAAGGGGGATTGTACTTCTTATTTTTGAACGCTTTTAAGTTGGTGTACAAAGTAATGCATAAAATAACGAAATTTTGCCAGAAAAGTCTAATTGACTACTATGGTGCGAAATGCCATAAATCACATTTATTTAATATCTTTAATTCAAAAATAAGAAAAACAATCTTAAGGCGATATGTAAAAGTTTTAGCGTCCCTGTTACTCCATATGCGAAAAAACCCTCAGTGCGAGAGGGACGGATTCGTGGAAAAGTGGCAAAAAGTCGGTTTTTTGTTTATATAAAATGTACTAAAGCTGCTATCAAAATTTTGTTTAACCAGGTCCTAGATATCATTAAAACCCATCTAATAAAATATAGTTGCAGTCCATATGTCATTCTAAATTGTCACCCCAGGAGAATTGGTGCCGAAAAAGACCTCACTTCAATAAATATTTCTATCGAGCCGAATTTCTCCAATCGCGTTTCTGTTTTAACAGATCCCTAGAAAAAGAATTCAAAAATAATATCTATTTTTTTCAAAATAATACTTTATTTACTGAACTAGATATGCATGTTCTTACAGTGTCGATTTTTTTTTCGTAGCGCCTTAAGTAGTGTATTTTGCGCCGGACTCGACTCGATCCCCAAACTAGTTTGTTATTTTAGTTTGTACTGGATAAAAAATTATACGAGGGTGAATCCAAAAGTTCTAAGCCCGACCTACAAAGAGGTATCAAATCTTTGTAAATCTACCGTCATTTGTTAGTATGTTTTTTCGTGATTGATTGTGTGAAGTTGAAGTTCGATACTGCAAGCTATTATTTTTTTGTGATATTTTGTTTAACGCAGTCTGACGGGATTTTTCACAATGGAGAAAATTTAACACCGTGCTGTGATTAAGTACCTCAATAAAAAAGGTCTTTCACCTAAAGAGATTCATTAAGATATGGAAACAACATTAGGGGAATCTGCTCCATCGTATTCCACTGTCAAAAAGTGGGTAGCTGAATTTAAACGCGGTCGGGAGACCATTGAAGATGACCCAAGGAGCGGAAGGCCTTCAACGTCTACCACTAAAGAAAACACTGACAAAATTTGTGATCTCATCCTAAGAGACCGACGATTGACCATTAGTAGGATACCTGAGATCAGGCATCAGTTATGGCCGAGTGCAAAACATTATAACTGTAGAATTGGGGTTCCGTAAGGTTTCTGCTCGCTGGGTCCCAAGATTGCTTTCAGCTGACCAAAAACGAGTTCGATTCACAATTTCGCGTGACTGTTTGGAACTTTTTGAGGCAGATGCTGAGGATTTTATGTCTCGTTTTGTTACCATGGATGAAAGCTGGGTTCATCACCATACTCCTGAAACAAAACAGCAATCCAAACGGAAAAGATCTGGCTCACCCACGCCGAAAAAGGCCAAGTGCGTTTTGTCAGCCAACAAAGTCATGGCATCTGTTTTTTGGGATTCGAAGGGAGTTATTTTATTGGATTATGTACCTAAAGGTGAAACTATAAATTCACGCTATTATTGTAACCTATTACGAAAACTTCGCGAAGAAATAAAAGAAAAACGGCCGGGGATGTTGCGTAAGAGAGTTTTGTTTCTTCAAGACAATGCACGAGTTCACACTTCGGTTGAAACGATGGCTGTGATCCGTGAATGTGGTTACGAGTTGCTGCCTCACCCACCTTATTGGCCGGATTTAGCCCCCTCTGACTATCATCTCTTTCCAAATTTTAAAAAACACTTGGTGGGATCAAAATATTCGACTAGAGAAGAAGTGATAGTCGCAGTTAATGACTATTTTGACGACCTTCCGGAATATTTTTTTTCGAGGGTATAAACTGGTTGCAGGTCAGGTGGAAGAAGTGTGTTGATCTAGATGGAGACTATGTCGAAAAATAAAAATAATTTTGAACCCACTTTTCTTTCATTTTCACGGTCGGGCTTAGAACTTTTGGATTCACCCTCGTATTATGGGTATAGACAGATATCTTAGACAGCTCAACCACAGCTCAACCACTAATCCGTAATTTAGTGGTTACGTGCTCAAATCCTGTTATGGCACATTTGTGTTTGGTGTGCGTATGATAAAATATTCACATTTATGTGTGTAGAGTTGGCTGTAATAGTTTTTTCAATGCAAGTGCTCGTAAAGGCGCACTTTTTACGCATCAAAACCGAACAGAAAGTCGATTATTTTGCCCTAGGACTTTTTTTTTTTTTTGCGACAAGTTGGCTTATCTGCACTGCAACCTTTCCTGTGTACCATAAATGTTATACTTTTTTTCCATGTTTAACGGCTTTGGATACAGTCCTTTTGAGCCAATCATAATTTAAAGTTTACAAGATTATATTATTTGTTTTATTTCCTCACACTATGCATTGAAAAACGTAGTATGATACAAGGGCGTAAGAGCAATAAATTACTCGGTTACGTTTCGTCCTCGTAATTTATTCCTTTTCACCCTGTAGCATAAACTACTATTAAGGTTTATAAATATTATTTGTAAAAACTATCAAAATTATTTTTGCAAGTAATATTTATTAACTTTAAAGACTATTACAACATAAATGTGAATATTCTATCACGTGCTTCGAAAGGCACATTAAGATATCGGTTAATTTGTGCCCGAAGTACGGTAACCACCCATCACGCTAACTAAGACGTAATAATCGTCGGTGAAACGTGGGTATACGGATTCTGTCTGTGTCTCGCACTTCACAGTCCATACTTTAAATTCCTCTGACACGAGGATTATGTCGTGGCGATATATTATGGACAAAACTATATTAGTGGAATTATACCAAAAAAAAAAAAACAATCTGAATTATATCTATAATAAACTTCCGCAAATTAAAGTACTTCCATAAATAATGAATAAAAAGAATCAAAAGTAATTTTTCTAAACTAGCTTTCTGTACCCAAGTACAAAAATCAATAAAATGTATGATACAAAAGATAATATATATTTCAAAGTACATTTAAGCTTTATTGTAATCGATACCAATCATCATAGTGGTATAATTAACTCCATAATTAGCTTGAGAAATATGACGCTTGTTACAAAATTGAACACTGACAAATAAGCTGTTTCAGTCTTCGATCAGTATCAACAAGTAATTAGAATTGGTAACCATTATGAAAATAATTTTGTCGCTATTGCAAAAGGGTTGCATTGTGCGTTAACCACATATTGCAAATTGTTTTGCCAAATAGGTTATCGACTGCAATAAATCAAAGAATATCATAAAGATAAATCAGAAGGAAAGCCTTCGCTAATTAATTTAACAAGAAAGTAACGCCTTAATAAAAGATTTTCGCTCCTTTATAAAAATAATCAATTTAAGACGATTATGGTAAGAACCTTTTAGTTTGTCAACAATGTGTTTAAAATGTAAATAGTAAAAAACTGTGTGAATCCTGTTGTAGTGAGAGCCTTTGATAGGTAATCGATGATAATCTTCATGAATATTGATTAGACAGGTGAAAACTACTGTCGCCTTGGGCGTACTGACACACTTTTCGTTGATGATGTCATTGTAAACAAATTATAGTTTTGTAGCTGTCGATACAAGCTTTAAATTATTATTTTGTTCAACGATTTAGTACTCCTAGAAGGAGATACTCAAAACTGGATCTATTTAAAACATAATAATGCAGATAAAAACGTCACATTTCTATGTTTACTGGTTAAAACTTAGTGCCCATGTAGTTATTCTACAAGACATGAAATTTAAACAATAAACCAGCTAAACTATTCACAAAATGCAGATAATTATTGGAACTAAAGAGCTATGATGATGAAAGAAAGGCCAAGGTCTTTCAGCAAGGTTAGGTTTGCAAAGGATGCACGCACATTGAATGCAATTTAAAAGTCTAAATCTTATTAACAATCTATTTTGTGCAATAATTTGCAGAATAATCACAAGGCAAAAGAATACACTTTTATATTCATCATGTTTTTGCAATTAAATAAATATATATATACACTGACTTGAGTTATTATTACTCAAATAATGTAATTAATAAATTGGAATATTAAACTTGACAATTCCATGTCGTTCGACTAACAAATAAATAGGTGATATTGTGGTAGTTACTTTCTCTCTAACATCCGAATCGTTCGCAAATAATTTAAATTTTAAATGTCGCCTTCACAATAGTCCTTTTGAGAATATCAGGCTGCATTCCAATACCGGCAAAATAACAAAACTTTCAAGTTCACTTTCACTGTTTATAAAATCGGAAGATTCATTAGCATGTTCGATTTCATAAGCATCACCATAATACTATGTAACTATTTAAGAGAAGAATTTGTTGTCTTTTCAGAATATACCACGTTCTAGTGCAGACAGTATTGCGTCATGTACCTTTTCCCTTGAAGCTTGCTCGAGGCATTGACTTCGCTTTAATAAGTCAATTTCACCAGACCATCTCCGTCCGGCGCCATCAATTGCATAACCATTATTCTGTCGGTAAGAACATGTAAAAAAATCAATTGGAACTTAAATTGAAGTAACACTGAACCCGGAATCATTTTGTACTGTACTTGTATCCGATACATTATCTGTTACAGTATTTCAAACAACAATTAGAGCATTGCGTAATTTTTTATCTACCTCTCTTTTGTCTTCGTTTTTTGTGCTCTCATTTCTTTCTGAGGTTTGATCTGTTACTATTACGTTTGTTACATTATCAACATCCGTTCTTGTAATCACATCTTCGGAGAGAAAATGTTTGTTATTAGCTTTGAAATCTAGAAGGATATCTTATTATGTTACTCTGATTTTATAATCAACATACCGTTATTTCTACAATAATATACAAAAGCAACGCTAAATTATTATTTCTAACAGGATAAGAAATTTATTGACTTTTTTCAATATTTGTCCACGCTATTCTGATGTTATATCCGAGATTATGCTATGACTCCATTTATAAGTTCCCCTGTAACATTCTCAGTATATAACGCAATACCCATCAAACCGAGAAGCCTCACAGTTGCTGTAACTCCTCGATTACCATGAACGTCAGGCTGCGTGGCTCCAGAAAGCACTTTGATAAATTGTGGATCAAATTACAGCTTAGCTATGGGTTAGGGTATTACTTGAAAAGATGTACAGATATCAGTGTTGGGGACAAGTAGATACACCTAAGTCGTCAGAATGAAAACAGTGGGCATAACATTTACATAGTTGCATAAGTAGCAAAAACTGGGAAGGGCACAAATTTAATAATAATAAATGCATTATCAGGAAGTCCTAGTAATAACAAATTAGTTAGTTTGTAACCTTAGATATCTGCAAAAAATCGACAAATAGCGATGTTCTATTACAGTGGAAATGTTTATAGCCTAAACCAACATACACTACTTACTTTTAATCTTTGGATACGTCACAGTTCCCTAGCGAAGATTAAATTAATTAAACGCGGGTGAAGCTAAGAGAAAACAATCGATAACTTGAGAATTTCCAAAGATAATGATTTTTTTATAGCTAATTAATGATTCATGCACTCTATTTATTATTTATGTATATCTGTTATATCTACTTTTATATCTACTATATCTACTATTTATTTCTACACAAAACAAGGATCACAATTATATGTATAGAGAGAAATCAAGAAATCAATTTACTGGCTAGCTTAACTGAATGTACTAAGTCCATTACCTCGTTAAATATATTCACTACAATGAATGCATTCACGTTCGAGACGGAAGGGCAATAGAAACTTCAAATGTCATGTTTGCAACTTGTATACCTACCGCATCGCTGGGAACACCAACTTTTCCACAAAGTATTTTAATCAAAAGGCACCTTTACCACGGTTTGTTAAGAACTATATTTTCTTCATACTCGTAAGTATTTGCAAAATTGAAAATAATACCACTATGAGTATACTATATATCCGCAAGGCACTTCTACTATTTAAAACTGGTAAGTGAGGAATCGTGTAGTTAAATTACCCTAGTTACAAAACTTGCCATTTAGAACCTCTATTCAGGTAAAGCATGCACTAAAGATGTTTTTATTCTAAATACAACATTACTCAAAGGTTCACTAGTTACTAGAAACAGCTAGAAAATGAAGACAAAGAAGAATTTTCATCACTCAATTTATCAAACGTCATTGAAGATTAAATCTGAAAGAATAACAATAGCTGTATTCATGTTATGCAATTTTTCACTCAATTGATTGCGACAAAAAAAAAAGTACAAAATGTTAAGCAGAGTAATGAAGAATAATCGATACAGTTACGGTTCATTTTGTTAACAATATATGAGGCAGACATGACAGAAAATCGTTAACCACCGCATAACGAATCAAACAAGCGATGTGGCGGTAGTTGTAGAATTTTAAATTGCGATGGTAGTTATTCACACTTTCTTTTAATTGCTTAAGTTTTACTTCAAATAGCAATAGAAAAGAGATGATTTTTTCGTCACGCCAATAGACGGTTATCTTTTACCTTCATGAAGAAGATTCCATTAAAACCACGAAACCAAAATTAAGCCTCAAGAAGAAATAACACGCACTTTTTCAAAAATCCCAAAAAATGCTGGCACTCAAAATGTCACTTCAGAAAAAGAACGGCGCCTAAAACGAAGACGTTTCAAAAATCGAATCGATCGTTTAGGCGCTCGCGGTTCGCGGCATCACTGAGTCGGATAGTCGCGGTGACGGCAACGCGTGCTGCGGTCGAGATCAACAGCAGGTGACTGCGCGCGCGCCCCGCGCACAACCGCGGTGATAGTAGAATCGTCGGTGCATTCCAATTTTCGAACTCCGAACGCAAGTCGGCGCGGGCGCCGCGAATACATGTCACGGCATGTCAGAGAAAATAGTAGAAAACAACCTATAATTTACTCACCGTGACATACTTGCCTTCAATTGCAATTTTTATGGACGTTATGCCTTGAATATAAATCTTTGGTATACTGACACACTCTTACCTGAAATAAAACAAAAATCATGTCGTTAGAAATGAAGATTCCAAGCATGCTGTAATGAACGACTATTGTGATGTTGAAATTATTAAACATGCACTGAATAACAGCGTTCCTGATAACGTTGTGAGGAGAGGTTTTCTATCAAGATAGCGTGGTAAAATATTTGAATAAAACTTGATAACTAAAGATAATATTCATGGCCATTTAACTACCTTTGTTTTGAGAATTTGTAAGGAAAGAAACAAGAAAGATGGGAGGAAAGATGAACGCAAAGTACATAAATTGGCCGATGCAACAATTACGGCGTGTAATATTTTGCCAGTAAAAAGTGCTTGTACTGCTACTGTAACAGGTAATGTCAACAACATCCGCCATGTCTCAATCTTTCAGAGAAGCCGTCTGTTCGTCAATCAACAGTTTCAATCTTAGACAAGTAATTAGATAAGTAATGGAAGTTAGAATTCTACATAAAATTATAAAATCCGGGGCTACAAGTGATTACATCCCTCAGCAGTCAATGCTCGGTGATTTGATTAATCAGCGAACCAAAAATGATATTACAGTGTTAAGAGGCTATGCGAATTTTATTTTTGTCACTGTCTCTCCAAGCAATAAATCGCGCAGTGCGAGAGGGGCGGATTCAGGGCGAAAGCGAAAAATGTTAGTTTTATAATTTTTATAAAAAAACTAAAATAGCTAGCAAAATTTCAAATATGACATCTCTAGATATTGTTGAAACACACCTAACAAAATATGTTTGAGTTCTGTATATGGTTCCTATTCGTCAAACGAGGAGAAAAAGTGTGTTTGAAGACCTCATTTCAACAATTATTTCTATCGAGGAAAATTTATCCAAACATGTTTTCCAATTTGAAATCTCTAGATTATATAGTCAAGATGCATATACCAGAAACTGATTATAATTTTCCGTGTATTTCATGAAATACACAGAAAAGAAACACCCATATTTTTTTCGCATATCGCCTTAAGATGATGTTGCGGAAGTTGAAAACTGGCGATAGTAATCGTTTAAACGTTCGAACAACATTTCGTGTATATCATTCTTAATACTCGTAATAGGTCTTTACTTATGAAATTGCTGAAATTTTCTTATACATTCATGAGTTCATAATTCCTGTAATTCAATAGCTATTTCAATGATTTGTTTTTTGTTTGAAAGTTGATTTCAAGGTTTTATATCTACGTATTAAATTTTGTTTTTATTTTCAGTTTGATTGTAAAAATTCAATCTTCAAAAATAGTTTGTTCTAAATGCCATCCATTTCTATGATAAGATTCGTAATAACTTTTTTCAGCTGACATGTTTAAAAAATTAAATGAATGTTGCTGTTAGCTTAATGTTGTCTCATTCATACACAAAAGAAGTTACATAATTTGGATTTGTCATTCCTATAAAATAAACTTTTAACAAAAAAATAGTAACCGACTTCAATAGTAACAGCAGTCATTCACTAAAAAGTTAATAATAATTCTATAAAGACCGATTGTACCGAAGCAACACTTTTGCCGACTTCTTTCTTCCTGAAACGTTATGTTATCTAGAAGTCGGCGTTCTTATATTGGTTTTTATGTTGCTATATCGTAGGAAATACGCCGACTTCTAGATAACATAATGTTTCAGGAAGAAAGAAGTCGGCAAAAGTGTTGCTTCGGTACAATCGGTCTTTATAGAATTATTATTAACTTTTTAGTGAATGACTGCTGTTACTATTGAAGTCGGTTACTATTTTTTTGTTAAAAGTTTATTTTATTTCACATTTTTTAGTGTTGCTGGGTTAAATTGTGAGGTATGGGTAGTTCTTGAAAACGTGGTGTTAATATGAAACGAAGTTCAAGTGAGTATAAGTAGCCATGTTTGAGTAGCTTCCTGCTATCAGCACCCTAACACAACATGATTACCGCAATCTCGAGTTATGTGCTGTCATCCGTTGAAGAGTTCTACGGTGATGAAGCCAAGATCGAAGGTCAGGTGGGTACACTGGCAATTTTCAGCAATGCCCTGCAATGAACACCCTAACACAAACTGGTTGCCGCAATCCAAAGTTATGTGCTGTCATCCGTTGAGGAGTTCTATGGTGATGAAGCCAGGATCGAAGGTCAGGTGGGTATTCTGGTAATCTCCAAGTAATACCCTTGAATTAGCACCCTAACGCAGTGATAGCCGCAATCTCGAGTTATGTGCTCTGATCCGTTGAGGAGTTCTATGGTGAATATGGTGATGAAGCCAGGAGCGAAGGTCAGGTGGAAGAATGTCGATTTTCAAGTAATACCTTGTAATCAGCACTCAGGTACAAAGCGATTACCTCAATTTCAAGAGGTATGCTGTCATTTTCTGAGGAGTTCCACTGCCTATCTCTGAAGACCTTCATCAGATCATGACCAAACCCAAAATGGGACCTACCTGGAATTAAACTCTTCCAAACAAAAAAAGAATTATTCAAATCGGTTCAGAAATGACGGAGTTATGGAGTAACAACGCCAAAAAAAAAAAATACAGTCGAATTGAGAACCGCCTCCTTTTTTGAAGTCGGTTAAAAAAAAGGAATTAGTACTGAAAATTTAGTTTCCTTCAAATTCTCTATAGAGAACGGTAATTTCATATGTAAAGACCCAATATAATTAAACCAAAAGGCTAAGCGTCAGAGAGGGGTTAAATGTTGCGTTGCGTCCAAGTAATAGGCACAGCATCCTTTAGCCGTTTAATTGGATGTCGGCGACATGTACATTTTTCCGTTATTGTTTTCTTAGCTTTTTAGATATTTTAAGATTTTGATAAGGTAATTTATTCGCTGCAAACAAGCATGCACCTAAAGATTTTTTTAATCGCACAAAAATTGAAAAACTTTATCGATGACCTCGAAGGCATAAAGATATTTTGATGACAATTGTAAATTTATGAGCACTTAATCGTAATTATATTCAATTAAATCAATGGAAACATTCCCTGCTACAGGAAAAATGTAATGCAAAGCAGGTTACTAAAAGAAAAATAATACGTATCTATAAATTCAAGGAAAGATAAACTAAACTGTTTTATCTACTCCGATACTGCAATAAGATAATTTCAACATCAAAAGCAGTTTTATAAGTACATACCTACATTGTTTGATAGATGTTATAATATTACCGAAATATAATGATTGGCCAAATTCATTATAAAACCTTTGGAGAGCCAATCACAAGCAATAAATGGTCTGTCTTAATTACTTTAGCCACGCCCGTTTACTCTTCTCGCTTCTAATTGGTATCAGGCATCTACACATGCTAATTCCATCATGACGAGTATCACGACAGTATCATGACGAATGTTGTTTTTATAATTTTTCGTGAAATTGTTTTTGATGGTCATAGATAATGTATATTCAGACTACTGGCGCACCGTGGGTAACCCTTTGTATCGAGTAACAAGATGTGACTAATTAGGAGAGGTGTAGAAAAAACTACATCAAAATAAACAGGGTTGGCAGGGCCCCACCTGGAGCATTTTGTACAGTCAGCAAAAGAAATATTTTTCTGATAAAAAAATAACAAGTAGAGCCCTCTTCGTTCGATAGAGAACGATAGAAATAGAGGTGCTTAGTAAAATAAGGTTTGCGCGTCCTATGTTGGTACTAACGTGCGTGAGTCAGCCTGATTTTATCGAAGATCGATTTATTTGATAAAATTGATTGAGAATAGAATAGAATATTATTTATTTGTGTCACAACAATTTTTACAGAATATTATAATCTATTAGATTAGAAATATAAACACTTCGACAAAAATGATTCAGGCTCAGCTTCTTGCTGGAAGTGAGAATCATCATTAATCACAAGAATCATTATTTAGCGTCGTTTTCAGCAAGATGTGACTAATTCGTAGTTGTGTAGAAACAAAAACTACATCAAAATAAACCTGGAGCATTTTGTACAGTCAGCAAAAACAAAATGCTCCTGGTTGCGCTAGCCAACCTTATTTATTTTGATGTATAGGTAGTTTTTTTTCCACACAACTACAAGTTAGTCCCATTTTGTTACTTGATACATATTGTTACCAACTGTACACTTCTAGTCCAATTGTGTGCAACTGGACATAATTAGACATTGGGACACTCGTGCAAATCTATTGCATGCGTGTCCCAAATCTATTGCATGCGTGTCCCAAATCTATTGCATGCGTGTCCCAATGTCTCACGTTAGGCATAGTTGCACAAAATACTATTATCAATTTATCACTCAACAGAGCGAAAAAATAAGATCTAAATAGCAAGTGTAGCAAACTAGAATAGCAACCTGCACAAGTAAAACTTGGGAAAAATACCACAGTAATGGATACCGTTACTCATATTATTGTCTTGTCATCTGATTCCAGATAAATAAGTATAATGATCAACAAGAATCTAGATCCGAGTGCAACAATCAAGGCCAATAGTACAGAGGGGTAATTCCAGGTTTTCCAAGTTTTCCAAGAAGTTATAAAGCCTCCGATTCGTTGATCTTGTCAATAATATACAGAATTTTCCAAAAATAAAACATACTCTTCCGAATATGTACTTCAAATATTCGTAATTTTCGAATATTCAAGAAACCCAATTTTTTTTACAATAAGATCCTAAGCAATATGCTGGTTTCGTCAAGTATTATACTCCAGCTGTAATTTCTGACGACGACGTAAGTACCATCGGCGAAAGTTCTGCAGGTCCACTGTTGATAATTATTATAATCCTGGAGTATCTGTGCAATTCTCCCTGATAGTACTTAATTGAATTTTTCCTAAATTTTGACATCACCTGATTTCGCATTCAATTGGCCACAGTTCAGACTTTGTAAAAAAACAACAGCAAAAGTTTCCTTTTCAAGTGACAAGAAAGGAGTTACTGATTGAATCTTAATTTAATCTTAACAAGACTTAAAATTCGACAAAAGACAACTCAACACTACAAAGTCATCAGAAAACTGTCGATACTGCATTAAACTTCACAGCCATCTATTATTTACCCAACAAAATTGACTACTGCGTGCGCAGATCAGATACAATCTGTTGCTATAACAAATTGGCGGATGCAGATAACCACGGGCTCTCGCCTCACTGATTGATTGGATTATGTAGTCGAGAATGGACAGACAACCACTTGATCGGTGGTCTTGGTGTAAGCCATGAGAGTGTAGCGATTAGGAATTATGAAATGGGGAAAGTTACAATATGTATATTTTTTACGGATTATTAGATGTAAAATAAATACTTAATTATTTAAATACAACTACTACTTAGTTAGATTTACTACTACACTGTAGCCGATTCTGAAGGCTTTAGTTTTAGTTTTAGTGCTGTCAAGACAAAATTTTCATCATTGCAAAATAGTTCATATGTGTGAAGCACAGAAGCTAAATTACTTTGGACAAATTTAAGTCTTGACAGCACTAAAACTAAAATTAAAGCCTTCAGAATCGGCTTTAATGAGATCACTAAGTTTCATTATTATAGAACAACGTCGTAAGCCAAGCAGGCGATCGTCACGCGACTCTACCTCATAAAAAATTGTACTACGAGTATCACATAGACACACAAGTTAGGCGCAATGTATCTACAGGTATATCTTGAGTAAACGTTTATAATTAAGTAGTTAAGAATCTTTGTCATGAATCTTTGATTAACTGAAACAAAGTTCAAGTTAACAAAGTAATTATAGGTATTTTGATGAAAAGTATCGATCTGTAACTTAGACCACCACAAGGCTCAACGGCGACCTTCCAGATGCCAGTTTACAATTAAGAAATTTTGTGTTAATAAATTAGTGTCCGAACAGTTAAGTGCATGTAAGGTCTTCAATGGGCTTTGTTTGAACGCCTTCGGTATTTCTGTACTTGTACGACATTAGTTTCAAAAGGAATGTTAATTACAACCTTAACTTAACAAAGCTGTAACTTTAAATCTTCTAACGTTGCGACATGGGTGCTAATGACAAAAAAATACTTGATACAACTAAAATAATTTTCAATGCATGTGCTCGTAAAGGCCCACTTTTTATGCATCAAAACCGAACAAAAAGTCGATTATTGTGCCCTAGGGCTTTATTATTATTATTATTTTTAATTTATTTACAATGGTTGGCTAACCTGCAGCCTTTCCTGTGTACCATAGATGTTATACTTTTTTTTCCACTGTTTAACGGCTCTGGATACAGTCCTTTTGAGCCAATTATAATTTAAAGTTCACAAGATTATATTTGTTTTCATTTCCTCACACTATGCATTGAAAAACGTAGTATGATACACGGGCGTAAAAGCAATAAATTATTCCTTTTCACCCTAGTAGCATAAACTACTATTAAAACTTTGTGTACAAGTCCTCGGATTTGATATAAGAACCGAAGACACAATACATTACAATTCATTAAATCAAAATACATTCCAATATCCCATAAAACATTGTCCGTCTTTAAATGGAGACCATAACAATGAAGTTTTTAGTGCATTGCAAAACTGAATAGTCGACAATACATTGATGTATTCCTTAGATAGTTGCATCCACGCATGGATTCATTGGAACAATGGGTCTGAGCAGACAAACCCCGCCACGGAGATCCAAACAAACATATCTCAGGCGACATAGTTCGTCAGTGAAAGAGGACTACCGTGTCTTGAAAAAAGTCTGGTTGAACATCTAGTGCGCCCATTGTTTCACTCACCAAGGAAAAGATCGTTGCATCAGAATACGAATGCAGAAAGAGAAAACACTGACAAGTGTTATTTCCTATCTAGATTTGACCTTACACTTGCCCATTATCACATTACTTTCTCTCGCTCTCGTATCTAGTTATCGAACCTTTCAATCACCAAAGAGTTCCGATAAATCATAGATTGCATATTCATCGATAAATTTATGGGACGGATGGTTTTCACACGGCGGCGGCGCATGGCACAGATCGCTTCATAAGGCGTGACCGTGATTTCGAAATACCGTCATTACGAGACCCATGGACGGCACACATTTGGAGTGCATTATGATGTGAAACCCATGGGTGCATGTTTAACCTAATTGGGGCGTATATGGTGTGCTACCATCGCCCTTGTCTTTTAACGACACCGCATCAAGACAATAGAAAATTTATATGGAAAAGACGTGATGAAACGGGCAGAAAGTTAATGTTTCTTATAGGATAGTTTAAACAGTAATTAGTTGCAGAAAATCGATTTTTCGTGTTACGTACTTGAATAAAAGAAAAACCAATCTTGAAAAAGATCGTGACCACTCGTGATTGTATAAAACGAATTCGCGTTGTCAACGAGACTGCTTCTTTAGATCGCCTTAAATGTAGCGTCATTGTAAAAGTTTAATCGACTCTCGTAAATGGAAAAATAACTATAATAGAAGCTGAAGAAACCGATAGAAAACATCACAAGCTGTTACAACATAAATAGATCGTTTTGGCTGTTTTGGAAATGTGAGATCACGCGTGCCACATTCTCTTCCGCATTTAAATTTAGAAGTTAAAATAAGGACGGAGTTTTTCAATATGGTGGCAGCTGTTGGTTACGCCTGCGACGACCGCCATGGTAGAGTCAACTGTTTGAAAACAAAACAGTACGACGTAATGGGCGTGACGACAAACTATTAGAGCAGACTGAGTGATTTAACTGAACTGTTCACCGTCTCACTGAAGGAGGGGTAACAGATGATAGATTTCAAGGAAACGGTTTATGAGTGCGTTGTTTGGAACAGATTTGGACGAGTTCACCAGAAATGTATCACGAGATCTACTCTTTGGAATGATTCAGCCTTTTTACCAAGATATTCTAATGTGACTACTTCAGGGACATTCGTTTTGTACTTACACCTTAGCATTCTTATTTTTGTAAAATAATAATTTAAATAATATATTGCTAGACTATTAAATTTTTGCTACGCCCTAACAGGTTATCACATGATACTATATATTTGTTTTCCGCCTGTAATATGCAAATAAAGAATCTGAATCTTATAGTCAGATACTTCCTTCTTATGTTTTTTAACCCTTAAATGCATCCTGTTGCCAAATGGCAACATATAATTTTTTTTTAATTTGTCTTGTGTAACTGTTTTTTTTCTTACGTATATTTTTCTTCCTGCAAGACTATTGTATGAAAAATAATTACGGAATAAAATGAAAATATGTAAAATTTAGTTTTATTGGTATTTTTTAATGTATACAAATGTCAGATAGCACGACCGGCAGGTACCCGGTCTTTCCACCGGTCATGCAACTGGACAAGATAAAACTAAACAGTGACCTAATTGTAACCTAATCGTTGGTAAAAGGTTCTGAAGAAAACTTCGAGGTACAATACAATTAAGTTTATTTAATTTTATCAAAACAAAATGTCTAAATTTCACAAGTAAAAGGAAAGGTGTTAACGGAAAAATTATCTTAGTTACAAGTTTTTGGCCAAGACCTACATTTGACAAATATCTTGCCAAGACATTACTAAACCTTAAAGACCTTTAAATAGTTGTGTCAGGGACCGCCTTAACATCAGGTAGTAATATTACATTGGAATTAGTTTTGCCATGACAAAAAAAAATAAACAATTAAGTGATAACTAAATGTGTTTGTTACCGCCTTAACCAAAGGTAACTAACTAGATTACATGGAAACTTGTGGAATTACATAAAAAAACTTTAAGGGTAACAATACTTTAAAACATACAAGGGAATTAATTTCCAAAATAAATCTAGCTCAGGGGAGCCGTAGATCCTACAAACAATAAATATTTGTCGTAAAAACACTTTAAACCAAATCGTCTGGTACACCATTCAGTTCTACCAGGTAAAAAAAATATTACAGAACATTAAATTTTACAGTTTAGGTTATTCGGTGAAACAGGAAGAAGAATTTACCCTTGAATACTAATAGGACACATAACTATGTGTCCTGAAAACATACCGTCCTAGGTATCTTAACTGTGTGTGGATAAAAGTAAAAAATTCCAACAACTACTTGAATTTTTCCATTAAACTCCACGGAAATGACACGCCGTCCGCTGCCCCCTTCAAGGTCAACGATCCACGTCCACGCAGACAAAAGGAACTGCTTACTGCGTACACCACGCGGCGATCATACCTCTGCCAGCTGGTAAATCACGAAAACTGGTAAACTCGGAAACAAGAAGATCTTGTAAACACGAAGATCTTGAAAACAAAAACACCCATGATCTGACGATAGTCAGAACTCCCACCAACCCGACGAAAAAATTCCTTTTCAAAATCAATCCATACGCATATGTAAAATTTATCTTAGAACTATCAGGAAGTCGTGTTGGCAAAATCCGCCATTATTGTAAAAAAATAACTCAACACGAGCTGTCGGCATAAACTCCGGTTGGCAAATAAACGAGAAACTCTCGGCATCGCGGCAGTCGCGCGATTATCTTCATGTCTATAAAAGAGGGTAAAACGCAATTTCCATCAAGCCAAACTTTTACGACGCGTAACTTTTTGTGATAACCAACCCTACAAAATTTGCAATGCTACAATACCCCCTCCCGAAGCATAAGAGGTGCGCCTAGAGCACCGATCGCTGCCCTCAGCGTAAATCCACAACAAAAACTAAAAAATTTTTTAAAACCCAAAAGAAAAAAAAACAACAAATTAACCCCCCCCCGATGATTTTATAAAAAAAAAAACCAACACAAAACAAAATCCTACAAACTAAAGTAGATGCCTGAAAACAGCACACCTACAAACAAAACCAAATAAAAACCAAAGACAAACATAAAACAAGAGAAACAAACATCCGACAAAACCCAAAACAAAGTCGAACCCACGACAATAAAAACAAAAACCAAACAAAAGTAACCCTTCCTGCAGGAACAACAAAAGTAGTGCGCTAGTATTCGTAATGACGAAATGCTACCCCCCAACTATAAAAATAAAACAAATGAAATCATTCAAGAGTTCCGCCTCGGCCCCTCACCATCAACATGACCTGTATCACCGGAATCAACGAACTTAATCGAACTTACCGGCACAAACAAACCACTCCAGTGAGAGGAAAAAAACACCAGGAGACTCAAACGAGTAACTCCCAGCCGTCCAGGGATTATCGCCCACTTCCAAAAAAAAACTACGGCTACCCTATACCACCAAACGGCAGCGGACAAAAGTGTGTAATGGCCCACACCAAAAAAAAACCGAGACCTCTTCGAGCTGGAGTAGGTCACTGTCGAAATTTGACTTCTAACAAAACCGGCCCAGTGTATCCTAGCATACATCACCAACCTTACTTCCATACCTCTCTGCATTCTATCCATTTAAACATAACATCCAAACTTCTTAACGAGCCAGACAATGCTGTTCGTCAGTAACCTTTCAAACAAAATTAGGTATCCCCCCAAATATATTGTTGGGACACTAAAACACCGGCCATGAAATCAAACTCAACTCCCACCCGGGCTCGCGAATGAAACAAAAGTGGAAAAACGGGATCATTACGAATAAAAGTCGCGTCACTAACAAATCCAGCAGGGGGAATAAATTTTAAACAAAACACGAATCTCACTAATACGTGAGTCCGTGAAACTAACCAAAACCCTGACAAAAACGTCATAAAATAAAAACTATTACTCAATTTTAATTGAAGAAAATCCCCCAAAACAAACAAAAAAACAAAAATTTGAGTAACTTAAAAAAAACATTACTAAAGAAAAAAAAATTTACCCCCATGTTTATTATATGACGGTTAAAAAAAACAAAACAAACAAATAAACCTGCCCGATACCTCGGCTCTTGCCTAAAAGCAAGTAAAACAAAACCCGGAACAACTCGAGCAGCGAGCTGAACCACGAACTAACCCCAATAAAATAAATTAAAAAAAAAACATAACCCCAAAACTCGAGAATTGTAAAATTACAACCTCACGCACGAAGCTCAATCCAAAGATTAGTGTAAAACAAACCACAATCACTGTTTTGAAGCTCCATACATAAACAAAAAAAACAAAACTCCAATTAAACCACCATAAAATTAAACAAAATAAAATGCCGAGGTATCAACAACCAAAACACACACAAAACTGGCTTCCTTAACAGCGTCCAAAGACCTAAAACCGTGGATGATGGCGTGTCGGCGCGAATAGTCAACTCGTAAATTAATTCATCCTTGAAGAGGACCAAAAACAATACTTCTTTAGTATCCATTTAAAAAAAAATCTGCTTCCTGTTTCTTACAAGTGTTTTAAATTCTTCTCAAAAAAATTTGGTACCAAAATCACTGAGTGCAAAAAAAAAAAATTTTTTACACAACCACAAACACAACTCAGTGTAAACTAAAAAAATTAAAAACCATTTAAAAAAAATTTTTTGGTACAAAAAAAACCAGTGTAAATACACCTTAAGTTGTTACTCACAAAAAAAAATTTTGCACTTAAGCTTCCTTATATGTGCAAAAGCACACACTAAACCAAAATACACAGTACAAAAAAAAAATAATGTTACACATACAACAAAAAAAAAACGAGTAACAACAAAAAAAAAACCCTGTTTCACCAAACAACCCTTCGACAAATTTTATTATTTAAAAACGTAAGGGCGCCATTGTCAGATAGCACGACCGGCAGGTACCCGGTCTTTCCACCGGTCATGCAACTGGACAAGATAAAACTAAACAGTGACCTAATTGTAACCTAATCGTTGGTAAAAGGTTCTGAAGAAAACTTCGAGGTACAATACAATTAAGTTTATTTAATTTTATCAAAACAAAATGTCTAAATTTCACAAGTAAAAGGAAAGGTGTTAACGGAAAAATTATCTTAGTTACAAGTTTTTGGCCAAGACCTACATTTGACAAATATCTTGCCAAGACATTACTAAACCTTAAAGACCTTTAAATAGTTGTGTCAGGGACCGCCTTAACATCAGGTAGTAATATTACATTGGAATTAGTTTTGCCATGACAAAAAAAAATAAACAATTAAGTGATAACTAAATGTGTTTGTTACCGCCTTAACCAAAGGTAACTAACTAGATTACATGGAAACTTGTGGAATTACATAAAAAAACTTTAAGGGTAACAATACTTTAAAACATACAAGGGAATTAATTTCCAAAATAAATCTAGCTCAGGGGAGCCGTAGATCCTACAAACAATAAATATTTGTCGTAAAAACACTTTAAACCAAATCGTCTGGTACACCATTCAGTTCTACCAGGTACAAAAAATATTACAGAACATTAAATTTTACAGTTTGGGTTATTCGGTGAAACAGGAAGAAGAATTTACCCTTGAATACTAATAGGACACATAACTATGTGTCCTGAAAACATACCGTCCTAGGTATCTTAACTGTGTGTGGATAAAAGTAAAAAATTCCAACACCTACTTGAATTTTTCCATTAAACTCCACGGAAATGACACGCCGTCCGCTGCCCCCTTCAAGGTCAACGATCCACGTCCACGCAGACAAAAGGAACTGCTTACTGCGTACACCACGCGGCGATCATACCTCTGCCAGCTGGTAAATCACGAAAACTGGTAAACTCGGAAACAAGAAGATCTTGTAAACACGAAGATCTTGAAAACAAAAACACCCATGATCTGACGATAGTCAGAACTCCCACCAACCCGACGAAAAAATTCCTTTTCAAAATCAATCCATACGCTTAAGTAAAATTTATCTTAGAACTATCACGAAGTCGTGTTGCCAAATCCGCCATTATTGTAAAAAAATAACTCAACACGAGCTGTCGGCATAAACTCCGGTTGGCAAATAAACATGCAGCAAATTCATGTCTATAAAAGAGGGTAAAACGCAATTTCCATCAAGCCAAACTTTTACGACGCGTAACTTTTTGTGATAACCAACCCTACAAAATTTGCAATGCTACACAAACATAATTTTGCAGTTGTAAAAAAAATGGTTCCAATCTGAAAATAAGAGGTCGCGAAAAAAAAATCATGAAAATTTCATGCTTTTGTTTTTTTAAATAGGATTTTTGTAAACTAGTGTCAAATGACTCTAACTGATAAAAAACAAAATTAAAAAATAGACAAATTTTTATACTAATTTGAAAAAAAATGTCTTTGTATTTGTACCATTTTACCCCCTTAAAAACGCAAAAAATTTTTTTTTTTATTTTTCCCATAATTCTGGACCATTTCTCTATCATATATCCCACTTTCATTTAAAAAAGAAAAAATCATGCATTTAAGGGTTAAAGAGTTTAAAGTGCTGTTAACATCATAAGAAAGTCAGAAGGAAAAAAACGACGCGACGGTGTTATGTTGATTTTTTTTCCGCACTTTGTGTATTTGATTTGGGTGGTACGTGGATGTAAGTAGCGAAATAAAACAATCACACAGCTAGTTTCACATGTTACTATAACCGAGATTATAATAAATTTTAACTTGTATGCCAAAATGCATGTATATGTAGATGGCTTCAACAGGTCCTTAGTGCTATGTAATACATCATTGCATATTTATGTGTAAAATACTTTCATGGAAGTATGTCAATAATGATAAAGAATAATTTCTCATTATCAAGGAAGAGGTTTAACAACATTGTGTGTTACATATTGTTATGTAATTATGTACATACATCAATATATATAAAATTCCAGACTCACTCACTCAGTCACACATTGACTCATCAACACGCAGCTCAAACTCTTGGACCTAGTAAGCTGAAATTTTGCACAGAGATTCCGTTTGTAAAGTCATGGTGGGTAAAATATACGAGTACATTAAGTACAGACAGGTTGGTATTTGTTTTTCTTTTTTATATTTTATTTAATTTTAAGTAAGTTTTATAAAAAAAAATATCATTTTTTCTAGGATTATAATGTATTTGTTATATTTTAAGCTAATTTAGTGTACCTAGTACTTTTTGTGTTTTTTTCTGTAAGAGGCATTGAATAAAGTTTCTACACATGAAAAAAAAGTACATTAATAAATCAATATTCGTTCACACGTCATAGATGGTGTTTCTTTTCTCCCAGAGATATAATATGGTGTCAGGTGTAGTCAAAATCTACTTGAGATATAATAATGTGGGGAATAAGGCCGGATTTTTCGACATTCCCACGGGTTCTACGCGAGCAACGCGGCGTCTGTTATAATGTTTTTCACGTAGGATGATTTTCCTGACAGTTCAGTGTAAACAATGGCAGTGATGTTACCTATAAAAACGAAATCAATTTTTTTTAAGTATCAATTAAGTGTTCAAAGAAACATGCAATTTTTTTAATTTTAATAATTGTTTTGTTGTATTTATAGCACTTTTATTGATGGAAAATCTAATTTTTCGGTTATAATAAGTATACCTTACGTGAATTTAAAACAAATTAAAAAACACAGTAAAAGTAGCGGTTATCGCAAGATCGCTGCACCGATTCATCGATTTTTTGTCGATTGAGGTGTCAATCTATGGCTAAACGGTTCGTTTTACGAATCATGTATTTGGGGAGATAGGATGTTTATTCTATCGTTTTTGTAATTTTATGCTTACAATCGACTGGAAATTTTGCTGTTATAATTATAATTATACCATTTAATTTTGAAACATTTTTAAATGAATAAGTGTTTTTTATGGACGATTTTTTTTCCCGCCATCTTTGTTTTTGGCTATATCTCCTAAAGTAGTAGTCAGAATCTAATGCGGTTTTCTTTTTCTAAAACTAAATTAAATTTTCTATAAAGTTATTTTTTTATGTACGGGAGAAAGTACATAGAAAGAAAGTTTTGGTTATATAGTATATTATAATATTATAAAACAAATATTAAGAAAAATTAAAAATAAATAAAAAGTATTACTATAACCATAAGTTAAAATGAAAATGAAAAGGTCGTAAAATTAAGGTCAAAAACATTTACCTAAATTTTTTTTTATTATGGTTGTATTTTTCCTTTCATTTTTTGTTGTTGTTTGTCTGTCTAGCTTTCCAACGACACCCATATTGTATATAATATAATATATAAACTACTCATACTGAACGTTTTCCATGACCTTGATTGAACTGGCAGAGTTAACAGCTTACGGGCTAGTAGTTAGAAGTAATTGATTTGAAATGTATGCATGCAACGAAAACTTACAAATGCCAGGGAACTCATGCTACGTGAAAAACATTATAGTCCCTTAAAAATTATCAACTGTACCAGCTGTGTAACTTTTTTCAAAAATATATAACCGAAACTGCACCTTATTTTTTATAGTCCCTTAATTAATTTATGTCTTGAATTCTTTACGTTAGAAAAACTGAGGTGAAAGTTTATTTTATTAACAAGAAACTTAAATAACATAAAGAATACTAAATTATAAATAATACTTAAAATATACACTAACTACAAAGCTTAAAATAAACCTACTATAAAAACAAAATTAACTTACAAATAAAACCCTAACTATGAAAAAGACCGCCCCTCATCGTACCCGGCACAAAGGTTCCCATTACGCTCGCTGCGTTCCCGCGTTGGATTGCAATGGAAATCCTTTGCGCCAAGTACGACATTGAGCGACATTGGTCTTGCCATCTGTCTTTTATTTTTCTTCCGAGTGCCCTCAGAAATGTCTTGGCCTCAGAGCCCCATACACCGGTCGTTTCAAATGCGAAAGTTGTGTCAGGATGGAAATCATAGATAGAAATCCGTATTCTCTGCCTACCCCTCTAGGAGACAGTCATCAGTATATACAACGTGTAACAGGAAGATGTAATCATATTTGAAGAGCATATTCAGTGCATATTTAGAAAAACTTTTACCATGGAACAAATCCTGTATCTTGAAAAAATAAATCAACTTTTTCATAGAAAAATGCAATGCCGCTCGGCCGAAATGTATGGAAGGGCAGATTTTTTATTTGAGATTTCGGGGTTGTATCTATAGTAAAAGTTGTTCTATACCATTGACTGAACAAGCTCTTTAAATATGGTTACACCTTTCTGTTACACGTTGTATATGTATGTAGAAAACCCCTGAAAATATATTTAAATCATCATAGGATACTCCGCCTGTTTACAAAAACTGTTCGTATTTATCAAAACTTGACTCCCAACTCTTACAACCAACTCGGTCCAAGTCAAGAAAGATATATCCCATCAAAAACATAAAATGTACAAAAATGTCGAGTCTCGCAATGCAATCTTTCCACCGTAAAAAGTTGTGAGATCTTATGTAAAGCCAAGTCTGTTATTTTAGTTTGTATGGAAGTACCTTTTCATTTTAGTTAGTGTGGGAGCACCTATTGAACAAATGTATCATTAATTGTTTCCTAATTAGTTACCTACCAACATTAAGTGACTGTATTAATATTAGTCATCTTCATTTCTATAATAAAATATAGTGACTTCGCAATCGCACAGCAACATATACAACATATCTACCTAATACCAATTTGTTAGCGATTTGAGAAGATATTTCTACGCATTAGCGCTTTATTTGTGCTCTGCGATTGCCAAGTCACTATATTTTATTAGAGAAATAAAGATGACTAATATTAATACAGTCACTTAATGTTGGTAGGTAACTAATTAGGAAACAATTAATGATACATTTGTTCAATAGGTGCTCCCACACTAACTAAAATGAAAAGGTACTTCCATACAAACTAAAATAACAGACTTGGCTTTACATAAGATCTCACAACTTTTTACGGTGGAAAGATTGCATTGCGAGACTCGACATTTTTGTACATTTTATGTTTTTGATGGGATCTCATTTCTTTTTGTTGGTAGTCCTCCTTTTTTTCTTCTCGGGTAATATTTCTTGCACGTCAGCTACGGATTTTCTTAAAGCCCACTCCCTTTTACTGATCATTTGGACATACTCCAGAGAAACTAGTATCGGGAAGGAGCACTTCATAATGACCACCTAAGAAACTACCAGAGAATTGTAAACGTTTCACTGGCGTCCCAGGATCGCCACTAAATGATCCTCTCAAACGGTCATTTTTGTAAACCTCGAAAGTAAATGGATACAAAGAAGTGGCTCCCATAAGTTCGGATACGGAACCGTAGGTGGTAGTTTTCATCATTGCTGTCGAGTACAGGTCAGCGTTAATGTGTCTCCACGCTCGTCACACGTATAAAGTTGCATTTCATCCCAATGCGCTTCCACATACTCGACTACCGCAAACCTAATGTCATACGACGACTCAATGTTCTCATACATAGAGAATGACAAAGAATGGAACCAACATAAACCATCTCCAGGTATAGGGATAACTAGGTGTGGACAATATTTCAGGCTACATTTCAATATTCATTTTTACGGTAAGTTATTATTATTATTATCCACAATTAGATGCAACAGGCAGGTTAATATTTCTTTTGACCATGAAGTGAAAGGCAGGCTTGTCAGTCTAAACCACAGAGTACATTATTATGTCTAAACCTGGTCTTTATTCAATGACTAACGAGTACAAAGACATTTCATTATACCTACATCATAGAGGATGCATATACAAATAATACAACATTAGCATCTTTATTTTTCCTGTAAGCTTTACTGGATAAATAACCTTTTACCTTGATTTTTAGGGTTCCGTATCCTAAGATTTCGTGACCCTATTACTAAGCCTCCGCTGCCTATCCATCTATCACAGGGGTCTACAGCTTCAGCCGTTATAGGTGAATATAGCGCGTAAATATTTTCACATAATACATGTTACTTTGTCCTCTATCACTGCAAATAATAATATGAAATGGAAATCCAAGGGGGGTCCAATTATTCGACGTTATTTGTTTCAGCTCTATCTTTATAATACAACAATTTTGGGCAGAAAAATGTTAGAGTTCCTTATTCAAAAGGTGCTGATTTGTTTGTCAGGCGCTACCATTTTAGCGCCTTGTTTTTTGTCGCCTTTATGTTGCTATGTCATCTTTATTGTTGGTATTTAATTTACCATAATAGTTTGGGGTTTCGTACCCATATTGTGTGATGGTAGTACGGAACCCTTCGTGAGCGAGTCCGACTTGCACTTATCCGGTTTAATAGCGACTTATTTACCAAATGTTGATATTTCTCTTCTTAAATAGACTAAATGTGTTTTAGGGTTCCTTACCCAAAGCACAGATTATTATAACAAAGCATCTATCGTTAGAACGGTTATACATACAAGTACCTACAAGTTGAAAATTTAGGCAGACTACTTTAAAGTAAAATAACAAATAATAAAAAATGAGGGTTCCTGCCTAAAAAGGTATCGAATTTTCTGTCAGGCGCTACCGTTTTATCCCGTTTTATCACTTTGTTTTTTGTCGCCTTGATGGTGCTATGGCATAGATCTATGTTGTTGCAATTTACTTTTAGGGTTCCATACCCATATTGTGTGGGGGTACGGAACCCTTTATGTGCGAGTCGGATTCGCACTTTACCGTTTTTTTAGTAAGTCACTAAAAAAACGGTAAAGTTGACGAAAAATTACGAAATGTTGATATTCTCTTCTTAAATTGACTAATTGTGAATGTATCGAACGTTATAAACCACCCTTTTTAGGGTTCCTTACCCAAGGAACAGATTATTATAACAAAGGCTCTATCTTTAGAACGGTAATACATACAAGTACAAGTTTTAACTTTGGGCAGTCTGTAGTAAATACTTTATAGTAAAATAATGAAAATTAGGGTTCCGTAGTAAAAAGGTACCAAATTGTTTGTCAGGCGCTACCGTTTTATCGCTTTGTTTTTCGTCGCCTTAATGTTGCTATGGCATCTATATGGTTGTTATATACTTTTAGGGTTCCGTACCCGTATTGTGTAGGGGTACGGAACCCTTTATGCGCGAGTTCGATTCGCACTTTACCGCTTTTTTTTTCGCACTTTAACGTTTTTACTTTTTATTTTTACTACTTGCTCTATTTTCGGAAATAAAGGTATAAATTTTTTTACACATTTTACCATTTAGCGTCACGAGGTAGAATTTTTCGTGGTAGATGTCTTTAATGCAAAGCAGCATACCACCAACGTCATCTATTGTCATACAAATTTATAGATGCAGCTGGAAACATACATTTTGTATAGACTTTGTATGGAAATATTAAATTACCAACCGCAAATAACATTTTTATATTTTTTTGTTGCAATGTACACTTAACACTAACCGCATGCTAAATTTCAAGTTTGTAGGCCTGCTAGAACACCTTTAGACTTTTGATGATGTGTCAGTCAGTCAGTGACAAAATAAGGGAACTTTGACTTGAGATATTTCGTAATCAAATATAGGTACAAAGTTGTAATTAGGGGTCAGAAGTAGGATCAGTAAGTACTCTTGGTTACTGAAATTTCAGACTTCTAGCTTTACCCACAACGAAGATACAGGGGGGTTGAAAGTGCCGTGAGTTGCTTCGAGAAAAGGATGGTACGGCCGTTCCGCGAGACTCGGCGGGGGCACTGCCGTGCCCCCAGATTCGAACAAAAACCCATCCGAAATCGTAAACTCGACACACAATTCAAAATCGATTATTAATATAGGGCCAGACGTGTAGACTGGCAAACTTAACTATACAGTTAAAACAGATTAGGCTGGTGCATATGCCATTGAAATAAAAGCTGCTTTTACTTGTACAGATAATTTTGTAGGACCGCAAGAAGAGTCGGCGAAAGCGGTACGTAAGGCAGTAGCAACAACTTCATTAAACATGTTATTAATACTGAATATTTAACAGGCCAAGATATGAATTGTCTCAATAAAAAGAGTCATAAAAATAACGCTCATACCTCTGGGAGAGTGCTTAGCGAGTTATTGAAATGTGCGAATGAAATACGCAGCAGTAGGAAATTGATACAATACAATACAATATTCTTTATTACACACCAAAAAACAGAAATAAGGACAGTTTTATAATAGTAGTAGGGTACAATTGGCGGTCTTATCACTAAAAGCGATCTCTTCCAGACAACCTTTGGATGGAAGAACTTTTAAAATAGAAACGTGTAAGGGCGGTGCACAGAATAAATTACAAACTTTAAAACATATTGAAAAATTAAATAAACTATATACATGTACATAAATCATAAAACTTACGTATATAAATGATATATATATATATATATATAAGGTGAATTTTTGATCATCGTTCAAATTCATGAGTGTCCATTGGAAAGTGATCAGCATCATGAATAGAATAGGTAACAATTTTTGTGAAATTCACATAATGAAATTTTGACTTCCCATAGTAATTTACTCCCAGTCCTGAGTGAATCACTATGGGGAGTCGAAATTTCATTTTATAAATTTCACAAAAATCGTAATTGGTTCATGATGCTGATCACTTACCAAGGCTCAAGTATGAATTTGGACGATGTTCACAAATTCACCTTGTATATTATAAACAAATTATATACTTTATATAAATAACTATTTATTAATATAGAAACAAATAGAAACACATACAAATTTAAGATCAAAGAGAAAGATAATGCTGTTTGACTAATGATTTAAATGACTGTAATTGATATTGGTAATTACTATATGACTTGTATCAGATCTAAGTTTCAAATGAAAGATACAAAAACATAGGTACAAATAAACTATACAACGAAGACTCACATGTTTTCATGGTGAGCAAATTAATATAATAGTAGTTTATGCTACAAGGGCGCAAAGGAATAAATTACGAGGACGATTTAAAACACGAGCGTAGCGAGTGTTTTAAACGTAACCGAGTAATTTATTGCTTTTACGCCCGTGTATCATACTACGTTTTTCAATGCATAGTGTGAGGAAATGAAAACAATTATAATCTTGTGAACTTTAAATTATGATTGGCTCAAAAGGATTGTATCCAGAGCCGTTAAACAGTGGAAAAAAAAGTATAACATCTATGGTACACAGGAAAGGCTGCAGGAAAGGCCAACCATTGCAAACAAATTAAAAAAAATAATAATAATAAAGCCCTAGGGCAAAATAATCGACTTTCTGTTCGGTTTTGATGCATAAAAAGTGGGCCTTTACGAGCACATGCATTGAAAAATTAATTATTTATAGTACAATAACTTTTTTTCGTATTGAAGAAGCCTTTTGTATTTACAGCACCATGGGGCCTTGGACTTCTGTAGGAGGTATTTACAGAAACCAGTGGAAACTTTGCGATGGCAACATACACAATACATAGGTAATAAGGTTTTGTTGAATAACTTTTGAGTGAATTTTGAATTTAAGTGTTCTGTTTCGATTTATTAGAAAAAGGCGGGTCTTTCACAGTCCGGCTGTGAAACCGCTCTTAACAGCCTGTATAATTCTGTCTTTTATTTGTTGCCCCCATTATATATATAAATCCCGTTTTATCTTGAATTTTATCTTGAATATTTCACAAAATTTTTCGCTATGCTTTGTTTTTATCATTTACCAATTTTCCAGTATGAATTTGCCAGTATAACTCAAAATCATTTTACTGCAACATTATAAATAAATCCTTCAAAATATTGCAATTTCTAGTCTACCTCGTTTCTTACAAGGAAAACGCGTGGCTGGTACTATTGTAAGATACAAAAGGTATTTCCTGAAGTAACCGCAAAGAGTTACGCATAAATCGATCGAGCAATTTATCACAATGACCAGAAAGGCTATTGGATTTATCAAAATAACTTTTGTGTCCAGGACAATGTGAATGTTTTGTCGACTTACAGCCAGTTGCAGAAAGGGTTTTTAAGTTTAATTAACCTTTAAAGTTGATGCCATCCCTTACATTGTTCTTGACAAAGAAAGTGACAGCATTCATTTTAAAGTTTCACCCTTTCTGCAACTAGACGGCTGGCAACGTCAATATGATTTAATAGCCTGAGCGGCCGCTACAATCAAAACTAAATTTTATATTTTGCAAACACATATATCTATCTCACAATAAAACAAGACCAATCCAAGCGAGAGTAGATGCGTAATTTTATTCAAGAAGGAGCTATAAGAACGTACATAAATAATAATAAAACTTGTCAAGTGCGAGAACAAAAACTGTAGATTTTTTAAACAGTTATAGTAAGTAATTCAAAATTTTTGAAATTCTGATTTACAGTAACCGATGGAAACTTTGCGATGGTAACATACAAAATAAATAGGTAATAAGGTTTTGATGAATAACTATTGAGTAAAATTTGAATTTAAGTGTTCTGTTTGGATTAATTAGACAAAGGCGGGTTTTTCACAATCCGGCTGCGAAACCGCTTTTAAACTATACGCACACAATCACATTCACACACAGTGTCATCTATCTGTATAGGATAACATAGCGTCCGTTGCGCCAGCAAGTTTGTGCTTGAAACTGTCGATATTAAATTTAATTATCGATGAATTCTGCTAACAGTTTACGACAATAGTTAGATATTAAAAGAAACGTTAGCCTCTCAAACTAGAGACCCCGTGACTTACATTAATGTCACAGTTTACAATCGGGAATAACTCTGCCACCCCCTCGGGGATTCATGTAGTGACGATATATAAAATATATATATTTATTAATATTCTTTAAGGTCTCGTCGCGCCTGATCGACACCTCCGGTAACACAAGGGCTGGGGCATAACGCCGCCAGCCTATCTTGGGTACTTTTCCTAACGATAGCGGCGATCTGGTCAGCATATTTTATTTAACTTCATTTTTAATAAGTGCCTAACATTATCTTTTTTTTTTATTTGTTAGTAATATTTATAATTTAGGTATATTTATTTTTAGTTTTATGTCAGTATTAAATTGCACTCTGTTTAGGTATTTATTTTGTAAAATTATAGATAAAAAATATATATATATTATATGTATATTCATATATTTTTCTTTAGGCTCTTCTTAATGGGTAAGGTTCTTGTTGCTGTGGTAATACAGGTGATCCATTTAGACTAGTAAATTTCAGTCCAGAATGGAGGAAACATAAAAAGTAGAAACACTGAATACTTGAACATCTTTATTGAAAAGAACTAAATAATTATTTAAGGGCAACAGTCTTTTTATTGTATGCGATAAATAGGGCAATTGAGCTTATGTCATTTCAATAATAATATTTATCGTGCTTTTTTTTAAATTGTTATTTGAATATTTAGAGGAAGTGACGCTTTCATATTTCGTCGTAAGTCGGATCCTTGTCAGACTTTAGGATGCGTTCAAGAACAACCGGCCAATCTATAAAAACGGCAAAAAGAACATGTCTGTTGTATGGGAGCCCCCTTAAATATTTATTTTATTCTGTTTTTTAGTATTTGTTGTTTCAGCGGCAACAGAAATACATCATCTGTGAAAATTTCAATTGTCTAACTATGACGGTTCATGAGATACAGCCTGGTGACAGACGGACAGACGGACAGACAGACGGACAGCGGAGTCTTAGTAATAGGGTCCCGTTGGTTACCCTTTGGGTACGGAACCCTAAAAAAAACATGTCGTGAAGTTTGTGGTGATGACGTCACTAACCCCCGGTTTCTGAAAGGCCAATCAAAGTTAACAGTAGATTAAAAAAACTTTAACCGCAAATAACGGTGAAAATAAAGCATATTTGAAGTCTGAATAGTGATGATTTAATAATTAACTTAGTTAATTTTTGATTTCAATGTAAAATTCCCACTTTTTCTGGCTTAATCCGCAGATAATTATTTTTTAATCTACTGTTAACATTGATTGGCCTTTCAGAAACCGGGGGTAAAGGTCAAATGATTGACATCGCTTTTTTTTCATTTAATAAGTAAAGGATATGCAGATGCAGTGCACGCTTATTTTAAAATATATCTGCTAATGACTTAAAAAAAGTCCTTTTGTTGTTTGATTGTATTGTGAAACAGTACGTTTCAAAATGTTATGAACAAATTGTCCAAGTGCGGTTAGGCGTCCACGTAATATGGTTTCCACAAGCTTGGATTCATTCAGCCCGAATCACTGCTTTTTTAGGAAATCTGCAAAATAAAGGTAATACTCCTCCTAATAAAACATAATTAGAATTTAAAGATCAACCTGCAATTATTACTGTATAAACTCCTATTCTAGTAAAAAAAAAATCGATATCGATATTTGAGTTTAGGTTTTGTTGTCCCAGTACTAACTTAGTTGCAGCAGTGAGGTAAACGTGTGGTAAATAAGTGGCGACGACGGTAAAGTAGGTAACTACAATAAAGTAAGTACACCAATCGTGAACATAGACTGTTACGGCACACCCCCGACACTTCATAGTCAAGGCTAAAGTTATTTACCTACACTCTCACGCGCGCATCTGGCTTGTCCGCACACGCTTGTGTGTGTGCGTGAGCTAGTCTAGGGCTGGCAGCAATCGTGTGAGCGTTGTCGCCCGAGAGGGACACAATATAAGTCAGCAACTTATGTGATTCTCTTCCTAAATTTTAGCGTAGTCCTATTTCTGGTTCCCCGTGGATTAATCAGTATTAAAAAATATATGTATATATATATATATATATATACAAGATTAAATTCAATTAGTTGGCGAAATTTGAAACATATGTAGAACATGTCCATATGAATAACTTTTTTTAATAGGATAGTGAAAAATTCTGAAAATTCGTTTTCACCTTTCCATACTTCCCTCTTTCGCTCGGACCTTGGTAGAAACCAGACGTTTATTATTGCTCTGTACTTAATAATTATAATTATTTAAATTTTAAATAAGTTCTAGTGACTAGCAAATAAGTGTGAAAATCGATTGTTGTGCTATAAATCATCGCGACTCCTGGCGGCGCCCCTCACCTCGGGTAGGAAATCCAAGCCCTCACCTCCGCGGGTAACAAGGACAGCAGACCTTATAGCTATCACTGTCAGGCACGCATCTAATACTGGACGCTTGCGGCGCCCCTCACCTCGGACCGAAATCACGAGCCTTCACCCCCGCGGGTAAAAAGGACGGTAGCCATAATTGCTCTCTCTGTCTGACATGCACCGAGATTTCCACTGATAGCGCCCCCCCTCACCTCGATCTTGAATCTCAAGCCCACACCCCCGCGGGTAAAAAGGAAAGTAGATATAATTTTGCGGTCACCGTCTTGCACACTAGCACTTATACGGTAACGCTGATAAGCGGCCGGGCATTGAACTGTGTACGAAGGGACCACATCGTAAATACCGCCAATCCACGTGATAGGTACAATTATCGTCTGTCGACAACAACTGAGAATAATTTAAATGATGCGGACACCGCCTGGGAAGTCAAGTTCCAATCCCGATATCTCAGCATCTACGTTAGAAGAAAATTCTCCGATAAGTCACGTAACGGCCCGTAATAAGAGGAAAAGATCCCCCGATATTTGTAACGCTCAGCTGAATGATCTAACGAACGAACTAAAAACCGAAATGAAAAACTTATTTTATCAATATGCCCAGTCACAAAGTGAACAAACAACCGAAATACTGTCAACTTTAAAAGATATCCAACAGACAAGTAACAATGTTCAAAATACAATGGCTTTTTTATGTGAAGAAAATTCAGAACTGAAACGCAAAATTGAACAGATGGAAATTCAAGCTAAAAATGACAGAGAGCAGATAATAATCCTGGAAAATAAAATTGAAGATAATCAGAAAACAAACAGAAAATCTAATATCGAAATTAAAAATGTACCACTGAAAGGTGACGAAACCAAAAAAGATATTTTCGGAATGATTCTAAAATTATCTGAAAATCTCAACTTGAAAGTTGAAAAATCCGACGTCAAGGATATAATAAAAATAAACAAGGGCAAAAAAGAAAACTGTACAATAATTGTGGAGTTTACAAATACCTTTATAAAAACTGACACCCTGAAAGCGGCGAAAAGTTTCAACAATAAATATAAAACAAATAAACTAAGTGCCAAGCACATGGGAATAACGTCTAATCCTGACATCCCCATATACATCTCTGAGAACCTCACCCCGAAATCCGCAAGATTATATTTTCTTGCACGAGACCTGAAAACACTGAAAAATTATAAATACTGTTGGTCGAGCTATGGAAAGGTGTACCTACGCATGGACGTTAACTCACCGATTATCTCTATTATAAGTGAAGCCCAAGTTCATCAATTAGCGAATATGTGACTACTTACCTGTAAATATTTCTTAAATTTTTATACACATATGTCAGTCATAAGCTGTTATTACCTATATATCTCAAACAATTACATAATTTTACTATACACATCAATACTTATATACGTATTCATACTCACTCTAAGTCAAAAAGTCGCACTAAATCTCTACCAAACACTCAGCAATCTCATCCAGCCAAAACACTACGCGAGCAAAAAAGCTTTCACTCTCAACCAAACATCTCGACCATTAAAAATTTCAATAATAGACCTCATACACAAAAATGCCTCTCAAACTCTGTACCAAACATTCAACTCACTTAATCAAAAAATACACTTAATACACAAGATTGGACAAATTACCTGCCAAATGTTACTTAATCATCATGCAAAAATAAATACGTATATATTCATCTATCCTCGTATGTACACTATAATTATAGTCAAATATCCCCCATGCTTTTGCAACACAAAACCCTCTCAGTCCTATAAAAGCTCTCTATATGATGGATAAGCCACATTATTTAATACAAGAATTAGACACTACTAGCAACTTAAGCGCTATACAATGTAAAAGTGATGAACTACCAAATCATACTGCTCCAGACATTCCTTACCTCTCAATAATCACACAAAATATTAGAAGCATCCACAAAACTTCAAATATCGATGATTTAGACATTAATCTCAGTACCTTGAAACAAAACATTGATACAATAGTTTTGACAGAATGCCGAATAAACCCTAATAAGCCGCTTCCATACAGATTTGACTATCTAACTCACCATTCTACAAGAAAAGTAAACCAAAATGACGGAGTTGTAGTCTTCATAAAAAAATCTGTTGAACACTCTGTCAAAGAAATTTCTATACATGGTGCTTCCTGCTTAGAAATTTCAACTGCAAACTTCACAATAATCTGCATCTACCGTTCTCCATCTGAAAAAAACCCTAAACTTTTTATTGAATCTCTGGATACGCATCTTAAATCTAATTACCTAAAAAATAAAAATGTTATCATAACTGGAGACATAAATATAAATATAATCGAAGGAAATGACGATAAAGATTCTAATACTTATCTAAATATGTTGGCGTGTCATAGTTTACTCCCTGGTCACAGATTCAACACCAGAATAAACAGCTGTTTAGACCACCTTATTACAAATTTAGATCCAACCTATTTCTCTGCGAAAATTGCAGTTCTAGAGACGACAGTGACTGACCATAAAATGACTAGTATGTATGTTTACAATAAAACAAAACATTTTAAAGCACCAAAAACAAAGACCATTACTAACTATTCTGACGCTGTAAATACTTTGCGAATGAACATTACTGCTGACCTAATGACTGCACAAGACCCGAATATCTTAACCACCAAATTAGTCTCCTTAATTACAGAAGCTATTGAGGCAAACACAAAAACTGTCAAAATACCTAACAATAAAAGAATAATCAAACCCTGGATAACCCCCGGTATATTAAGATGCATTAAAAATAGGAACAAGTTACAAAGAAAATTACGACTAGATGAGACCAATGACATATTAAAAATAACATATCGCAGGTATAGAAATTACTGTAACAACTTAATCAAAAAGCTCAAAAGAGATTACGAAAGAGATATGTTGGAAAAGGCTAAATCAAATAATAAAACCTTATGGAAGTGCATAAAAACAATCACTAATCTGAATAAACAAAAATCTTCTAATATAGAACTATTAAGCATAAAAGATAATCCTTTAGAATCTGCTGAATACGTAAACACATACTTTAACGGTGTTGGCCAATCACTAGCCGAACAAATTCAAAATGACTCACACCTAATTAATAATTATTTTGCGTCACTTCCCTCTCAACCAAACTCAATTGGCATTATTGAACCCGAACCTTATGAAATTGAAGCAATTATCATGCATCTTAAAATGGAATCTGCCGCTGGTTGGGACAATATTCCCACAAAGTTTGTGAAAATGGCGACGAAAATTCTGGTCCCTTTAATAACCCGCCTTTCTCTGTTGATTTTTCAGGAAGGTATCTTTCCACGATTTCTGAAGAGATCTATTATACACCCAATTTTTAAGAGTGGGAGCAGAGACGATATCAACAACTATAGACCTATTGCTGTGCTGACAGTTATCTCTAAAATCATTGAAAAATTAATCAATAACCGACTTATTAAATTCTTAAATTCAAATGGTACACTATCAAATGCACAGTACGGCTTTCGAGAGGGCATTGGAACTGAAGATGCTATTCTAGACCTAACAAAAAATATAACTAAACATCTTGACGACAAAAAAAAATCTCTATGTATATTTCTGGACCTAAAAAAAGCTTTTGATACCGTCTCTGTTCCTATCCTCCTCCGCAAACTAGAAAAGGTGGGTGTTAGAGGAACTTTTTTATCTCTCCTAACTGACTATCTTAAGGAACGCCCACATATAGTTAAACTTGATAACAACACTTTCAGCACTGATCTTTCGAGCACTAATTATGGCGTTCCACAGGGTAGTGTCTTAGGACCTACCCTTTTTCTTATTTATATTAACGACCTGACTGATTTAAATATAGCTAATGGACATATATTTTCATACGCAGATGATACTGCGCTGCTCTTTCACGGAAACGACTGGGCAGGGACTTTCGCTAATGCTGAAACTGGGTTGCGTAGTATTGTTAAATGGTTAAAACTCAACTTACTCACATTAAATATGAAAAAAACCAACTACATGCCATTCTCTATTTATGACTCTTCCCAACCCAGCAACGACTTTAAACTAACTGCTCACACGTGTACAAACTTTAACAATGAAAATTGCAACTGTACTAATATTAATAGAGTTAACTCCACCAGATACCTAGGCATTATAATTGACAAAAATCTCTCTTGGTACCCTCAGCTTGAAGCAGTGGCAACGAGAGCAAGAAAATTAATATGGCTATTTAAGTATTTACGTAATATATCAAACAAGCAACTTATTACATACATTTACACAACTCTTGTTCAGTCTATTTTACTGTATTGCATAACTGTTTG
The DNA here is from genome assembly GCA_934047225.1 of Ypsolopha sequella. NCBI lineage: Eukaryota > Metazoa > Arthropoda > Insecta > Lepidoptera > Ypsolophidae > Ypsolopha > Ypsolopha sequella. The sequence continues at coordinate 5,468,091 of OW203998.1, read as the reverse complement.
GGGTGGTGCATCCAAAACTAAGTTTACTAGTATCGAAATTGCGCAGAGAACTATTTTAAAAATAATGCTGCGCAAAAAGAAATTACATAGAACAACAAAATTATATAAAGATGCCAATGTTCTTACCGTCAGACAGTTATACATACTGCAATGTGTGCTTAGAATTCATAAAAACATATCTATAGACCCTAAAATTCTCAATAAACGGAATCCTCATTCAGTTATCAAATGCGCTACAGTAAGAACTTTGTTTGCTCAAAACCAATTTGGTACACAATCAATTTACCTTTACAATAAGATAAACCGAATATTAAATATATACACCATGTCATACTTTGAATGTAAAAATAAACTTACAATATGGCTAAAAAGTTTGACTTACGAACAAACCGAACTCATATTATCGCATGACACCTCCACCTTCAATAAGCTCAAATAAAGTACTCATCCTCTCCATACCGCATATTTTCTTAAATATCTTTTTTATCTTATGATATCACCATAAATATACCCCCCTAGAGTGATAAACAATATATCCCGAGCCTACGGTCGTAGGGCTAGGGAACCACCCTAAAAAACACACACATACCTTTTCTTTCATATACACAATACATATACACACACACACACACACACACACCCTCACACACAAGACACCCACTCTCTTGTAGTTATATTATTGTATTATTTCACAACATAAACCCTCATACACACACATTTTTTCTTTATATCTATGTATTAAGCAAGACCTAATTTTAATTTTAATACAAAATTGTAAAATAAGATCCGTAGAAAGAGCGGGTCTCCCTTAAAACAGGTTGTAAAACTTAAAAGGGGAGTCCCACCCCCTCAAAACCTACATTTTGTAAAGTAAATAAAGAATTTTTGATTTTGATTTTTTTGATTTTGATACTGGACGAGTCAGCTGATCGGAGCAATTTGTACAGGAGGAAGTGAAAAAAAGTTAAGAATTTCGCTTAGCTCCCATACAAACAGTTGTCCATATAGACTAGTACTACTTTTGTTTTGAGTTTCGCCAAATAATGTTATTTAACCTTATATATGTATATAAATCGTTACGACCTGAATGCCCCGGGGGGTGTTGGATGTGTTCCGAGTGTGAACTTTGAAATGCAAGTCCCAGTCCACCCACACTCGGTAAACCCGCGTTTCACCTGCAAATATTACGTCCCAACGTGATGGGTGGTGAGCCCTATCATCGTTCTTCGGGCACAAATACACTCTTTTTAGGGCATGCAGGTTTCCTTACTATGTTTTCCTTCACTGTTCACAAGTGGTAAGTACCTATTAGCAAATACTATGCACATTATGTAAATTCCGAAGAACTCATTGGTGCATGCCCGACCGGAGATCGAACCTTAATCTCAAGATTAAGAGGCCAGCGTTCTACCCCTGAGTTACCGCTGCTTTTTCGTTACTTTGAAAGTATATATATATATACTGTGGGTGGACTGTGACTTGCATTTCAAAGTTCACACTCGGAACACATCCAACACCCCCCGGGGCATTCAGGTCGTATATATATATATATATATATATATATACATATATATAGTATGCCTAAGCTTAGTAGGTACCTATATAGTTTCGTATGCATAAATTATCATCATATAATTAACAACTACTCAAACATAAATTTTGGAAAAAAAATGAAAACTTGTCAAAACATGGAAAGTTATAAATACTGATTTTATTGTTCCAAATGCGTTACTACGTTACGAAATTGTAAGGTTTGATCACGCAATTCTAATTTTTGAAAAAAGGTTTTCCAGGCATCCATAAACACTGCAATAACGCACCATACTGATTAAAAATCAGTATCGTGATAAAACTTTGTAAAAAAACACGCGCGCAGCAAAACGAGTGGTAATCGAGCTCTGCCTGACTCCAGATTTCCACTAACTTGCGGGGGACCGCGGGGGCCGTTAAATTCGCGCGGGGAGGTGAGTGTCGCTTCTTTACGTAGTAATACTTTATATTCTCTGGTTACGGTCTCATTTTACTTTATCAAAGTGTTTAGTAAGAAATTTGTTGAAAAAAATTCAATAAAATAAATAAACATGCAAAAGCTAGCCTACCATTATGCAGCTACATTAATAATTGGCATTTGCAATAATACTAGACGTAAAATAGAAGTATAATTCGGTGGTATAGTCGACTTCAAAAATTACCCCACACTAGTGTTAATTTAGTATAGCACATCTTAACTTATTTGACAGGACTAAACTTAATTTAAGCGCTCTGTCCTTATGTTTTCGATTAAGAAAGAAAAAGACAGGACTCTTAAAATAAGGTTAGTCTTGTCAAAATAAGTTAAGTCGTGTTATGCCGAATCAACACCATTATGTCTTGTACAGTGGAGACTACATCAAGCTATACACTTGCAGTACGACATTAGCCCCTACAGAGAAGAATATAAGATAGGTACAAATACAAAGTCAAATGTGTCTTACTTGATGCGGTCTCCACTGTACAATGTAGTGGCAACACTTTTTGATTCATAATATCTTTGTGTCTTTGGCAGATTTGGGCATTATTTAGTAATATTTAGACAAATTAAGACATACAGGTAGAAGGTAATGTTATCCTTTTGTTAATAAGATGATTCTGATCTCTTTTTGCACCAATATAACCTGCAATTTCGGCATTTTTGTCGGAGATCGTCGCCCCGGACTCATTGCTTTGGCAGAGGGGTATGCCTGCTCGTGGAGTCTCCGGTTGATTAAATGCTTTCAGGCTAAACCGCTCTTAAGGCGATATGTAAAAGTTTTAGCGTCCCTTTTACGACATATGCGAAAAAATCCTAAGTGCGAGAGGGACGGATTCGAGGAAAAGTGGCAAAATGTCGGTTTTTTATTAATATAAAATGTACTAAAAATTCTATCAAAATTTCGTTTAACCAGGTCCTAGATACTGTAAAAACCCATCTTATAAAATATAGTTGCAGTCCATATGTCATTCCAAATTGTCAAACCAAGAGAATTGGTGTCGAGAAAGACCTAATTTCAATGAATATTTGTATCGAGCCGAATTTCTCCAATCGCGTTTCTGTTTTAGTGGATCCCTCGAAAATGATTCCAATAATAATATACTATTTTATCAAAATAATACATTATTTACTGAAGTAGATATGCAAGTTCTAAAAGTGTCGATTTTTTTCCGTAGCGCCTTAAGTAACCAAATAATAGCTTATCTTGTTACGATCTTTATCCAATTAAATTAATAAAAGTTCACTCAATCGTTAAATCTTTGACACCCATTACAAGGCTAACGACTTTTGAATTAGTTATATTGTCATAATAATTAACAGTGTTAGTTAATTCAAACTGTAGAACCGACCCGCCCCAAATATTAAATATTATGAATTGACTTAATTCATACTATAGACTCAGCGATATGAAACAACTTCCAGATAATAATATTACCTATAATTAGTAATAACAATAAAAAATTAGCGTATCCATTTTTTGAAATTTCAATTTTTTTTGCCGGGTCTCGAGTTTTTTGCATGGGGAACCAAATGTCATTCTGCAAATTTCGTATGTGTACGAGTATGAAACGATAAGTTGAAAAAATCTACGCAAGATTCAGTGTTACACCGTGTATTTTTAGGGTTCCGTACATAAAAGATACAAAAGGAACCTTTATGGTTAACATGTAACATGAAATTAAATTTCATTCATATTAAATAATTTAACATGAAATTAAATTTCATGTTAAATTATTTAATATGAAATTTGGCAGAAAAATAGCATCAATTTTCCCACGGTGTAAAAAAAATGTGAAAAACTTTGAAGTGTTCAAAATATTTCCAAAACAAAAGTGAGAAAAATAAAAAATATTAAGGTGATTGTAAAATTATATAGTTTGGCTATATTTAATTGCATCTATTTCAAAAATTCTTGAAAGGCCATAAAAAGTTATATGTCCCCCCTCCCTTATTTCCAAAACAGGTGGACCAAAAAATATGAAAAAATCATGCTAATATGTGTTGAGTAACCCTCGGTACGCGAGTCTGACTCGCACTTGGCCGGGTTTTTTTTTAAACACTGCAACCCTGCAGAACGCGCTTAGCACCACCGCGCACTTGCCCAGAATATGCATGGTAGTGAAAGCAGGCGAGATGTCAGCCTATCCAGTGACTTCCGAAAAATCTACGTAAGTCGGTAACGGACAAATGACTGTACCACTCTCCCGGTCCGGCCTCCTTCCAAGAAGATAAAGATTAGCTCTCTCCCACTCAAGACAAGGTCATAACGAATAAATCGGCAGTAAACTGTAAACTAATCATATATATAAAAAGAGAAGTCCTGACTGACTGACTGATTCACTGACTCATCAACGCACAGCCCAAACCCTTGGACCTAGAAAGCTGAAATTTTGCACAGAGCTTCCCTTTGTAATGTAGACAAGGTATAAGAAAGGATTTTTCAAAATTTCACCTCAAACGGGGTGAAACGGGGGTCCAGAGTTGGTATGGGGAAACAAGATTAGTTAGACTATTTTATTCGAGACTTGACAGGAGTACTCCTATCCATAAATGAGTAAACAAGTGTTCCAGGTTTTTTCAAAATTCAACCCAAAAAAAGGGGGAAATGGGGTGACAAAGTTTACCTGGATATCAAATAATTGCACCAAAAACACTCCAAACCAGATTTAAATACGTTCTATAAAAAGTACTACACTAAACTAAATTAACGCGGGCGAAGCCGCGGGCAAAAGTTAGTTGGTAATAAACGTGTATTTTAAGATGGCAACACTGCAACGAAACCAGCAATTAAATTAATAATTTGGATATTCATTCGTGTTGAAGGAACTACCGATTCGCGTGTCGATGTCAACAGACGGACGGAAGCGCTATATTTTTTCAACCAGCATACGGTAATCGCGATTGACATGCGAATTTCTCCTTTTAGTGGCATCCGAAATGTTAATAATCGTTTCAACTTTTATGACTTCTCGAGTAAACCTTTGTCTGTGATTTTCACTTTTAATGTAAGTACGGATGCAAGCATGACAGGCTATTTGGCAGTCCTTATTACAGCGTCATCGTTTACAAGGTAGGTTGAGTAGCAGGTTGTACTGTACTGTAACAGACTTGTGACGGTTGTTTTCCTCTATGCTTATTATTATTATTATTAAAAATTCTTTATTGCACAACTAAAAACATGTACATAGGCGAGCTTAATGCAAATTAGCATTTTCTTCCAGCTAACCTTTGGCGATGTAGAACTTGTCAAGGGTAGTGCTTCGATGAGGAAACAGTATTATGACTAGGCATATTAATATAATACAATTAATTTTAACTAAAATAATTATATAGGTAAAATACATAAATAGGTAACTTATAATTTATAATCAAATACATATACTACCTCTATATAATACATACACTGATACATATAAATATATAAACACAAATAGTATTTACGAGAGGTTAATCAAAGATTATATGCTTGTGACAGACCATTAATATTTATCCTAAATGTTGTACTTATCCATCCATGACTTTATCCTAAAACATTTACCAAAATCAAATAGTTACACACAAAAATTACAAGCGTTTAAATTCCCGGAGTGTGAATTCCATCATTTCAACGTTTTTAATTTTTGTTTTAATTTGATTTTGGTAAATGTTTTAGGTTCAAGTCATGGATATTATCAGCGAGCGCATATTGGGAGTTCGGACGAGCACAATCAGTGCTCATGTCTTCCTTTCTTACGATTTAATTCCAAATTTAAGAGGCTATGCGAATTTTATTTTTGTCACTGTCACTCCAAGCGAAAAATCACGCAGTGCGAGAGGGGCGGATTCAGGGCGAAAGAGAAAAATGTTAGTTTTATAATTTTTATAAAGAATCTAAAATAGCTAGCGAAATTTCAAATATCAAATCTCTAGATGTTGTTGAAACACACCTAATAAAATAAGTTTGAGTTCTGTGTGGTTCCTATTCGTCAAACGAGGATAAAAGGTGTGTTTGAAGACCTCATTTCAACAGTTATTTCTACTGAGGAAAATTTATCCAAATATGTTTTCCAATTTCAAATCCCCAGGTTATATAGTCAAAATGCATAGACCAGAAACTGATTATAATTTTCCGTGTATTTCATGAAATACACAGAAAAGAAACACTTGTGTTTTTTTCGCATATCGCCTTAAGTCACTATGGTTACCCGACATTTGTATCTAATACGTCCACAGCCGTCTTTAGAGACAGCTGTGAATACGTCTCATTTACACCATTTTACACTCTCGTAATGCTCTCGCCATGAAGGGGAAAAAGCTATATGAGTAAAGCGAAATGCAAGAGTCCATCTCCTTTACAATAATGATAATAATATAATTACAGTTTTATTATTACTATATTATTTTTAAAATAAATATAAATAATATAATAATTTATAATATAGGTATATATATAATTACAATAATGCAATAGAGTATATCTCCTTTACAACGAATTGTAGCTCGGTCCCCTTCATGACTGCGAGTCTCGCGAGAGTGTAAACCATGTGTAAGCAATGATTTAAAAATGATCAGAGAACTAGGTACGTTTTTTACAGGCCAAGGTAAACCCTAACGTCTTCTCCGTTGCACTCATCTCGGACAACACACGTGCGTGAGAAAGGGCCGCGAACTTTCTTCAAATTTACATTTCCCGTGTAAAGTTCTCTTGAAACAACTAAAATATTCATTAGGAATACTCTCTCCGATGCCAGTTCGCTAAGTGCACTCTCTTGTTCCGCCAATAGGGCGAAAGTAATTCGAGTAGAACATTTCCGTCGGAGAAACACATGCCAGGTGTATCTGTGACATGTCTTGAACTACCACTAATCATCTATTATCATGTCCGACATTGTGAGTGTTTATTTTATTTCTTTTTCAATGCAAGTGTTCGTAAAGGCCCACTTTTTATGCATCAAAGCCATAGATATATCAAAACCGAACAGAAAGTCGATTATTTTGCCCTAGGGCTTTATTTTTATTTATTTTTTTATTTATTTACAAGATGTTGACTAACCTGCAACCTTTCCTGTGTACCATAAATGTTATACTTTTTTTTTCCACTGTTTAACGGTTCTGGATATAGTCCTTTTGAGCCAATCATAATTTAAAGTTCACAAGATTATATTTGTTTTACTTCCTCACACTATCCATTGAAAAACGTAGTATGATACACGGGCGTAAGAGCAATCAATTCCTCGGTTACGTTTAAAACACTCGCTACGCTCGTGATTTAAATCGTCCTCGTAATTTATTCCTTTTCGCCCTTGTAGCATAAACGACTATTCTGTTCTTAATTCGAACAATTTTCTTAGGAAAATAGATCCTTGTTGAAAGCAACCCCGTAATTTTACAGTTTTTAGTCTTATGACTAATTAACCGTTATTTTAACGTGTAGCCCAAAAATATTATACAAAATACCTATGTATCTTGCAATCTACGAAACCAAGAAATAAAACATATTGTAAATTACGGTTTTATGACTAAAAACTGGAAAACCACGGGGTTGCTTTGAACAAGGATCTATTTTCCTAAGAAAATTGTTTGAATTAAGCACAACAAAAGAAATAAAATAAACACTTACAATGTCGGACATGATAATTAATGATACTGTTCCATTCGAAAAGAAGTTAAATGAACTACACTAAATATCTAATCATACCACATACGTAACAAATTCCTATGATTTTTGAAATTACATGATGATTTGTTTTTTGCTTGCTCTTGTAAAACCACGACTTAGGTTATTATTAAGAAGTATGGGGAATTAAAAACAAAATCTCGTTGTCTGAATCAAGTATTTTTGATAGTTTGTTTTTATTATATTTTATTATATTTGTTGATATTTTGCCATTTAATATAGTGAAACCACGGATTTAGAACAGAGGTAATCATAATGTGCTTTGCCACGCAGTAAAAACCGAGACAGATTGCGTATGTGTAAGTTTCAAGACGTGTACGAACACGAAACTGTCTCACTTTTGGACTGCTTCACCCACATGGAGTGAACTAGGCGTCTTCATTTTTTATTTGTTCTGAGCAAGAAAAACTATCGCTTCAAATTGATTTGAGGCATATGAGTGTTAATTTTGAACATACTTAAGTAGAATCATTTCTTATCTTTTAAATTCGGTTACTCCTGAAATTTCAAAAGTTTCCGCACTTGTTTACGGATCGTGATGTAAATAATATGTACTTACTTGCCCTTGTGGCTGCTGCTTTATTTATTATCAAAAATATTAACATTGAGAATGAGGTACATGCCGAACTGAGATAGTTTTTCCATGGTAGTTCATTCGATATCTCCAATATTGTGAAAGAATTCTAAGGAAGAGAAAGCATTAAGGTGATATATCGTCCATGCAAAGGTCCCCGTAACTCCAAGCAGAAAGATCCGCAGTGCGAGAGGGACGGAATCGGGGAAAATTGACAAAAAGTCGGTTTTAAATTAATACAAAATTAACTAAAATAACTATAAAAATTTCAATACCCAGTAATTTAGGTATTGTTAAAACCCATCTAAATAAATATTTTTGAAGTCTGTATGCTATCGCGATTTGTCAGAATATCAAAAAAAGTGTAAATTTAGACCTCATTTCATTAATTATTTCTATTGAGTGAAATTCCTCCAATCGCGTTTCTGATAGTCCAGAACCTAGAAAAAGGTCCCAAAATTGTAATACTAATTTATTTAACTTAGGACTTGGTTTGAACAGCAGGTAAATAACTTCAAAAAGTGTCGATTTTGACGATATACCCCCTTAATACAGCGACACCTTTTTGGCTTAGGCTCCTGTTAACACTAAACTTATTAAAAAAGTAATTATTCAATAATTGAAAATTCAAATAAGATACATGGCTCAACAAGAATGCGGGCAGCCAGTGGGCGATAGGATTGTTGCAAAACTGATCTCGGTGTTAGCTGCAGTATCTTAGAATTAACTGAAATTTATAGCTCTCACTATTGCACTGTTTACAAAGAAAATGTCCAAATACCCTGCCGTGGAGGCAATGACTTATAAATTTTGTGATCACTTCGAAACCTTAGTTTATTTTCAATGCAAGTGCTCGTAAAGGCCCAATTTTTATGCATCAAAACCGAACAGAAAGTCGATTATTTTGCCCTAGGGCTTTATTATTATTATTATTTTTAATGTATTTACAATGTTTGGCTAACCTGCAGCCTTTTCTGTGTACCATAAATGTTGAACTTTTTTTTCCACTGTTTAACGGCTCTGGATACAGTCCTTTTGAGCCAATCATAATTTAAAGTTCACAAGATTATATTTGTTTTATTTCCTCACACTATGCATTGAAAAACATAGTATGATACACGGGCGTAAGAGCAATAAATTACTCGGTTACGTTTAAAACACTCGCTACGCTCGTGTTTTAAATCTTCCTCGTAATTTATTCCTTTTCGCCCTAGTAGCATAAATTACTATTATATTTCGACTCATACCTATTACGATTATTACGCAAACGACTGTTTCAGATTTAAGGTCACCTTTTTCCGAACCGCAATAATCGTCGGTGAAGTGCGGGTGAACGAATGTGGGTGGTAACTTCCATTTCACAGTAGATACTCGGAAACACCAGTGATTTCTCATGCATATTTATTATTTTCCCGTAATTGAGTACTTATAATAGCAAGAAAAGTGAAGCGTTCCTGCAAGTCAAGAAACAAATATTTTACTACAATCAGTCATAATTTTAAAGTAACATATTATAAACCATTTTTGGTATTGATTGCACGAGGTAGTGCAGTATCTACTATCTATGGATTGGTTTAATAACATAGTAGGTGATACAAAAAGCAGAATCAAGTTTTTTACTTGAATTCATTCAGCACCCGCTTGCCTTGCGTTCCTACCTCCGCATTGCAAGAACCTAACACACCCAGTTATGTGTTTACCAGACATAAAAACATTCAATTTCCGTTTTCTGATTATAAAAAGTTGAATTTTGTTTACAGACTCATAAAAGAAAGTTGACAAGTCCTAATGTAGTCTTCATTCAATTCAACTTCAATGAGCATTTTTTATTTTTTTTTATTTTTCTTAGTTCTTAGCTTTCCTCCATACGGCGCTGTCCATTTCACCATACAAAAATGTGTTTTGCAGCAATTAATGTCAAAGTGGTTTTTCATTAGTTTGGAATCTGTGTTAATGTTGTCTTTGATTCTGTTGCTAAAGAATACGACAGTGCCATCTAGGAATCTAACTTAACACTAAATTTGACACAAGGGAAAACGCTCAAGTTTCGTTAATTTGTTTGTAACTACTACAGAAAGGAATATTAAAAAGGTATTACCATCAAAAGACATTATGTTTGACATACGTAAACAATGTACAGATGTCGCTAGAACATTTTCTTTGACAAAACAGCGACGTCATGTTTTTTTTTATCGCCAGTCACCACAGCCGAAGAATATAGAGGTACAGAAGAGACGGGACAGACCATAGACGTAGAATACTTTTTTTATATATTTTTGGAACAGACAAACACAAATAAATAATACTGGATACTTTTCTGTGCATAGATTCGTCCGAGGAGATAGTATTATATTCCTTGCGTCCGAGATAGATATGGATTCCCTATGCAGGGTAAAGTACACTGAACAATGAATATGGATAGAACGAGGCTATCGATCGATTTGTATCAAGAGACCCAGTAATTCAATAATCAGATTGAAACAAAGCCGAACAGATTTGATGACGCCATGCACGGTCGGTCTGAATGTCTGTGAATTCATGAATACCTGATGAGAAGGAGGGTTCTTGAAGTGGATCACAGGCTCAGAGGTCAACTGGTCCCTTCACCGAGATGTCATGCACCGATAGACAGACAGACAGAACTGTAAAGGAGTGATGACGGAGATCTGAACAGTGCATTGAAAAGCTTGATGCAAGAAGACAAGACATTTATTTTTTTATTAAGAACTACGGTAGAAATAAGACAGATTCGTTGCAGTTGATATTTTAAGAATTGTTTTGGAAAGGATATGGGAAATTACTTTTCAATGCAGTTGCTCGTAAAGTTTTCTTTTTTGTGTAACAAAATTATGCGGAAACCGACTCATTATTTCACGCGTGAAATAAAACAGTACTGAAATCCTTTATTTCACGCGTGAAATAAAGTAATTTTTTTAAGTTTTTGACTCTGTGGTGCATGGTGCAAGTCATAAAATTTTAAAAATTACAAAGATGCAAAGACATGATCTTGCTAAGTTTCTTGCCCTTCTTCTTAGCAAGACTAATCGAATGGGCGGAGGTAGGCATGTATTTATATATGTAACCTATTAGTATGTAGTATATAGGATGGGATTTGGTCGGCCGCCTGGATTCGTGCTGGGGGCTCGGTTGGTGATCATTGAACCTTGTTCCTGGTCCCTGGCCGGGTCTCCGGTATAGCTAGGTTTGTCTTGCCTTGGGGGTCGCCGTTTGGTATCGGATGAATTCACTTAGCAGATATGTATAATGGGTCAATCTTAGCAGATTTAGCCCGGTAGCCGTCCACCCCCCCCATTGTGGGTGGGGGGGATACGCACTCAAAGTCTTACGTCGCCGCGCTTCAGACAAAAATTCATATCGTCTTCAATTTACGTACTATCTCAAGTGTGGTATCATTTTCGGCTAAACATAAAACGAGGAATTCATTTTTAAAACATTTTGTGTACAGTTTCATACAAAAATCATAAGATATTGTCGAAAGTATGTTAGTTGGTCTGCTATTTTTTTTATTCAAAATTCCGTATCCTTAAAAATAACAAGTTTTTTTAATAAAAAAAAATACTTTCTTAAAGTATATTTAATCAGCTTTAAATACATATATACATTTTATGTACTCACTATAGAACATCTACTTGAAAATAAATCGAACATGGTTTGCGACGGCTGCGAAATATTTTTTCGATCCGCCTGTTCCACGGAAGCTAAGTTGTATGTATATTTTTATCAATGTTAATGGTTAATGCCATTATGTTTTAGACAGCATTATTTAATTTAAATATAAAAAATAATTTAAACTGTGAATATTTTAGTTTAAAAGTGAGTTTCAAAGATAAGTTGGTTTTTCATACAGAATATATAGAATACAAATTTAACTTTATCATTGGCCTTTGTTTATGGTCTCAAGACCAAGGGTGAAATTGTATAAGAAAATCGTATTCATTCGACAGCTGAAAACGTACGGTTTCAATTGACGAACTCCTATTACCAAATTACTGCTACCAAGCAAATTAGCCAGTTTGACAATTAAAATCGTACGTTTCTTACACAGAATTCGAGGGCAGATGTCAGAACAACCAGGTAGCAAGTCCCCGCATAAAGTTCAAAGCCTAAAGTATGCATGTGTATAGCACTGCGAGGTTGTCTTCCGTATGGATTTTTATGTCAATGTATATTTATTATAGTTTTTCATACTCGTTGCTACAACCACAATTTCCACCACAGTGGCATAATTCGGTGCATTTTTTTTTTATAATTGTGTCTAGCGCCACACCGTGATTTGCACTTGCACCGAATTAATTCTAGACAAGCGGTATCAGCTACGGGTGCCGTGGTCCACGTTGGTATCCAGTCGTCATTGAAGTCTGTTTCCCATCCCCAATCCGCTGGACAAGGAAGATTTTGAATTGGCACCACGGATTGGCCCCATACGTGCATACCCTGGTAAACAGCTCTTAGGAGATGCTGTCGAAAACTGGTTTCGGTTGGTGGAATATTCTCTAGCTGTCGGTCTTTTTTAGAGAATAGTTATCTTTTACATTCTTTCAACGTTGTGCACTGACAGGATTGTAAGCAACTGTGTAGTTAAAAAGAAATGTTTTCTAGACAGAATAATTTCTAACCACGCAGGATTCGTTTAATTCATACTTACTTATCATACATCGTTATGATACATTTTGGAATAATAGTATTCGCGTTTTCAACACAACCTGGTAAACAGCTCTTAGGAGATGCTGTCGAAAACTGGCTTCGGTTGGTGGAATATTCTCTAGCTGTCGGTCTTTTTTAGAGAATAGTTATCTTCTACATTCTTTCAACGCTGCGCACTGACAGGATCTGAAATGTAAATTAGGTAAGCAACTGTGGAGTTAAAAGAAATGTTTTCTAGACAGAATAATTTCTAACCACGCAAGTTTCGTTTAATTTATACTTACTTATCATACATCGTTACGGTAAATTTTTGAATAATTGTATTCGCGTTTACAACGTCTTCATCAGCTAGCATATTGAACCCGCTAGTTGTTGATGGAAAAGCATTCTATGCTTCGTACGCAGTTTTTTTCTTCTTCCACTAAACGCCGAAACTGTGTCACATCCAGTTAACGCATGGAATACCCTCAATGCTCTTGCTTTTTCAGGGCCTTAAATAAAATAAGATCAAGCTTTTTAAGTTAGTTAATTAAATGAACGTAAGAAGAAACATTCATGTAATTTAAATTAAAACCTAAAGAGGCTGCAATCTTGTCACATGATAAAAACTGGTGGTTTTTTCCTGTGCCAATATGGATCCACAATTCAAGGCTGTTGTTGCTGTGGTAGAGCTTTGAAACACATGATACTGCCAGGACTACTACGTCTGTGTCAACTGTACGGATCATGATCCGACTAAATCCGTGAGCTACAGCGTCAGACACATGCACCATTATCCTCGTGTCCGCCTCTTCATGGTTGCATGGGTCTATGTTATCCTTACAACGATCGCTGCTGCTAAGGACATTCATACCATCTTTACATTAAGTTATTTTTCAGCCGTTACCTCCATAGTGTGACAGGCTATAAGGACAGCATACGGAACAGTTCTTTTTTGTTCTCATTATCACAAAGAAAATTGGCCTATCCTTTTGGTATTTTTGTGTTTGGGCATACTCGTATGCGGAAGCCAATACCTCGCTTATAGGAAAAAACCACCAGTTTTTATTATGTGGCAAGATTGCAGCCTCTTTAGGTTTTAATTTAAATTACCTTAATGTTTCTTCTTACGTTCATTTAATTAACTAACTTAAAAAGCTTGATCTTATTTTATTTAAGGGCCTGAAAAAGAAAGAGCGCTGCCGGTATTTAATGCGTTAACTGGATGTGACACAGTTTCAGCGTTTAGTGGAAAAAGAAAAAAACTGCGTACGAAGCATGGAATGCTTTTCCAACAGCAACTAGCGGGTTCATCATGCTGGCTGATGAAGAAGTTGAAAACACGAATACAATTATTCAAAAATTTATCATAGCGATGTATGATAAGTAAGTATAAATTAAACGAAACCTGCGTGGTTAGAAATTATTCTGTCTAGAAAACTTATTTTTATAACTCCATAGTTGCTTACCTAATTTACAATTCAGATCCTGCCAAAGCACATCGTTAAACGAATGTAGAAGAGAACTAATCTCTAAAAAAGACCGACAGCTAGAGAATATTCCACCAACGGAAGCCAGTTTTCGACAGCATCTCCTAAGAGCTGTTTACCAGGGTGTACACGTATGGGGCAAATCCATGGTGCCAATTCAAAATCTTCCTAGTCCAGTGGATTGGGGATGGGAAACAGACTTCAATGACGACTGGATACCAACGTGGACCACGGCAACCATAGCTGCTACCGCTTGTCCAGAACTAATTCGGTGCAAGTGCAAATCACGGTGTGGTGCTAGATGGAACTGTAATTTTTTTAAATTAAAATGCACCGAATTATGTCACTGTGGTGGAAATTGTAGTTCTAGCAACAAGTATGAAAAACTATAATAAATATACATTGACATAAAAATCCATACGGAAGACAACCTCGCAGTGCTATACACATGCATACTTTAGGCTTTGCTTAGACTTGCTACCTGGTTGTCCTGAGATCTACCCTGAAATTCTGTGTAAGAAACGTACGATTTTTATTGTCAAACTGGCTAATTTGCTTAATATTTTTGGTTAGCATCTTATTTACAAGATCAACAAAATTAAAATAAATATTTATTTAAAGCCATTTTACATGTTTTGAAAAATAAATTTTTTCTGTACTGAAATCTGTAGTCTCTGCCTGCCCCTCTGGGAGACAGGCGTGAGTATATGTATGTATGTATGTTTGTTGAAAAAAAAGGGTCTTATAATTATATTGTTGAAAAAAAAGGGTCTTATAATTATATTTTCTTGTAGTAAATTTTCTTATTTTTGTAAATTATTAAATTAGTAAATTTGTAAATTTTCTTACGTCACACAGAGACAATCTTTGTTTTATCATAAAATTTTGTTACATCGCATGTGTCGCAACTCGCGGCCTCTGACGGAAGATCAGCTTCACAGTTCTGCTGTGGCATTTTGCTGAGTTAGAGACCTTTTTGTTGGCTGCATCTTATAAACTACCTAGTTATATGTATAAGCCTTAAACTGTTTGTAATAGTGTAGCTCTCAAAATAAACGTATTTTCTTTGTTTCTTTCTTTCTTTCTAATAACAGCAATTTGATAATAGCAGTTCGTCAATTGAAACCGTACGTTTTCAGCTGTCAAATGAATATGATATTCTTACACAATTGCACCCATGGTCTTCAGACCATACACAAAAGCCAATGATAACGTTAAATTAGTATTCTATATATTTTGTATTAAAAACCAACCTATCTTAGAAACTCACTTTTCAAACAAAATATTCACAGTTTAAATTATTTTTTATATTTAAATTAAATAATGCTGTCTAAAGCATAATGGTATTAACCATTCACATTGATAAACATATACATACAACTTAGCTTCCGTGGAACAGGCGGATCGAAAAAATATTTCGCAGCCGTCGCAAACCATGTTCGATTTTTTTTCAAGTAGATGTTCTATAGTAAGTACATAAAATGTATATATATATTTAAAGCTGATTAAATATACTCTAAGAAAGTATTTTTTTTTATTAAAAAAACTTGTTATTTTTAAGGATACGGAATTTTGAATAAAAAAAATAGCAGACCAACTAACATACTTTCGACAATATCTTATGATTTTTGTATGAAACTGTACACAAAATGTTTTAAAAATGAATTTCTCGTTTTATGTTTAGCCGAAAATGATACCACACTTGAGATAGTACGTAAATTGAAGACGATATGAATTTTTGTCTGAAGCGCGGCGACGTAAGACTTTGAGTGCATATCCCCCCCACCCACAATGGGGGGGTGGATGGCTACCGGGCTAAATCAGCTGAGATTAACCCAATATTCATCTGTGCCAAGTGAATCCATCCGATACCGAACGGCGACCCCTCCATACATTGGGTGGCAAGACAAACCTAGCTAGTATGGGTTCGGGCGGCTGATTGGATTTTACCTTGTATAATATATATTTTACCTATCATTTTAATCGTAAATATATTGCTACATAAATTAAATAAACCTTTAATTTAGTTCATGTACATTTATTATTTTATTACATATATTTTCTTTATTAGATTAAATTTGACGTGTAAAAAGTGTATATATCTGCTTTGCAAAATAAACTATTTGAATTTGAATTTGAATTTGGTTTTGCTGTCCAAAAAAAACAATTATTTATAAGTATGCGCGCTCTAGCAATAATTGAATGATGGTATACACCATTCTTTATTATAATTATTTTTTGTTGTATTTCCTCGCAAAATGCATTGAAAAATGTTGTAAGATACTTGAGCGTAAAAGGTTTTTATCCGAATGCGTGCCAATGAAAACACGCATCGTATAAAACCTTACTTTCCGCACGTGTATCTTAAATAACTATTTTCATTTATAAAGCGTCAGAAAGACCCTTTACTTTCTGTTTATAAACAAGAAACTATGTTACTGAACACTATTATTTTCATGAATATCAGTTAGTTTATTTTAAAGCCACAGCAACTACAATGTTGTCTCATCTGATAAGGTAAGGAAACAAAATGGGTCTACTGTTTTTGGAGGACATCCGGATCCGGATGTAACGTAACATTATTCACCAGTACTTTGACCCTTATTTCCTGGTAATAACGTCCCTTTTCCAATCCAGTTTGGAAGTGACACGCAGCCCTTTGCTTATCGCGTGATCGGACGACCCACCACGATTTGTCACTCCCCTGGACACAGGTGAAAGTGACATGATATATGCAATGACACTGCTTCCGATGGGAAATATGATATTTACTTTGCGTCCCAAACCGACCAAAGGTTGAAAAAGAATAAGTTAAATATCTAAGATAGAAATGGACAAGAAACTTGACTAGGCAGGAAGATAGGAAATGGACTACTAAGGCTACCACAGAATAGCGACAGTAATAGGAGTGGCAACAAACCACAAGACAGTGTCGCAAAAGAAGGCAAGTCGTGCTAATGATATATAAAAATAATACCTACAAATACTGGAAGAAGAAGAATTATACAATAATGGTAAGTCCGTATGATGATTACCGATAATTTCAATCAAAAGGAATCAAAATTTAAAAGACATGACATGACATGACATGCCAATGACACTTTCAAGGTAGAATGCAGGGATAGCAAATGATAGCATAGAAACAAGTATTACAAGTTTTCTCAAGCTTTCAAAATAAATCATTCAATCGCTAAGTTCAAAGGTGTTATTTATTTATTGTTTATAAGATTTGTAACTGTTTATTTTTTTTATTCTTTTTAGGGTTCCGTACCCAAAGGGACCAACGGGACCCTATTACTAAGACACCGCTGTCTCATGTCTGTCTGTATCTCATGAACCTTGCTAGTTAGACAGTTGAAATTTTCACAGATGATGTATTTCTTTTGCCACTATAACAACAAATGCTAAAAACAGAATAAAATAAATATTTAAGGGGGCTCCCATACAACAATGGTACGGAACCCTTCGTGCGCGAGTCCGACTCGCACTTGGCCGGTTTTGATACACAGTGAGCTTACGTTTGGCCACCACGCCTGAAGGAAGATGTCGATAAGACAGGAAGACAATGACTCGCCCAGAAAGCGGGAGAGTAAAAGCAGGGGCTTTCGCAAAATCTACGCAAGTCGGTAACGAACGAATGACTGATACTACGCAACTGCCAGCAACCACTCTCCTTACGAAGTAATTCAAGTATCAATAACGTAATTTATCTATGTGTCCAGTTTCGTGCTGCTCCGTGGGTGGCCTCAGGAATAGTCTCCCACGGTTTTGAATTATTGTCTACAGAAACAACGGAGGTGGATGGTGACAGACGGACTGACAAGCGGAATAATTAGATTTAAAAAATTTTTAAATTTTAAAAAATTTTGTCTATTCTGTTTTACAATACAATACAATACAATACAAATACAATACAAATACGTTTATTTTCATTAATAGGATTACATTATATGGTAGGGGCTGGTGTCTCCCTTTAAGCTTTAAAAGGCCTGTGTCAGGAGGCACCGCTCTTCTTTAAAGCACTTATTATAAATATAACATTATACCACTTAAAACTACAACAAGAAAGAATAACAAAATATATACAATATACAAATAAGTAGGTGAAATTGAGTTTAATTTAAATTTAAGCATTGAGTTTTTTTTTTAGTTTAATTTAATTTAGTTTATGGGAGTTTATGGGTTTATGTGTGGGGGAGGATGTGTGAGAGTGTGTAGAAGTGCGTGAGAGGGTGTAGAAGGGTGTGTGTGTGTGAGTGAGTGTGTGAGTGTGTTCATGTGAATAAGGGGTCGTAAGGGTATGTGTAAGAGTATTTGTGTAAGTATTACAGTCATTAACTTTCCAATATATCTTCTACTTCATCATACGATTTTGTTTCCAACCATAAAGTAACAAATTTCTTACAATCGTGAAATGTTTTGGGATATATATCTATTTCTTTGTTAAGTAAATTGTACAGATGAGCCGCACGTCTTTCGTACTGTCTTTTAGCAGAGGTCGTGTTTGTTTTTGGCACCGTCACATCATTTTTTTTTTTCCTTCTACTCTTTGTTATGTTAGCGACAAAAGGTAAGTTTTTATGTTGTTTTAGTACTGTATAGGTTATATATAGTTTTCCTAATTTATATCGAGTTAAATGGAACTGAGTATTAAACTAGCACCGTAAATGTGAAGGTAAAGGAGGTGCAGGTGATGGCGGTAATCAAATCAATTAATGGACATGTAAATGGAAATCTATTAGGAATCGGAAAAGATCAAAATAGTATGAGAGCAGCGGCCCTAGGGTTCCCTACGTGAAATCGAAAGTTGATTATGCGAAACATTTTACTTCGAACACGATCTGTCGACTACCCGATTGTGCGATGCTACGATACGTCTAAGCCTTCTTTAGCCGATGTAACGTTACTGCGAATTTCGTTTCTCCGATAGTCTTTACACCGAGAGGTTGTTATGTCGACGATTCATTTGGTCGATGTAACATTACTTCGAATTCTGTTAAGAAATGAGATAAGAACAAAAACTAGACAGGTAAACTCGTCCATAGAGTTCAGATGCGGTGAAACCCCTTATATGCTATTGACCAGGGTCACTACAGTGACAATAAAGAAAACCGTATCCATTTGGAGAGATTTCCGACAGAAAGACAGAGAAAAACTGTAAAAATTATACTAATAACCCATTTAAATTAACATTATATCATTGCAGTATAGAAACGCACAAAGAAAATTAAATCTGGATGTGAGGAGCTCTGAACCGGGAATCGAACCCGGGACCTCTCGCTTGCCGGGCGATTGCTCTAACCTCTGAGCTATCCAGGTCTCCACACAACTCGTGAATTTACCGATGTGCTTTCCCATACTGCAATGATATTTATAGATACCCACTTTATAGTGAGCCACTTGGCGCCTAGAAGACGCTAGTGTATTCAAAGCTAGTCAAAGACCATTATGCCCTACCGTCACCTGTTACAGTATCGGGTAGTGAAGAATACACATTTCTCTTATTGAAACTATGACAAAAATAAATGTATGTCTCCTTGCGATGGATAAATCGCCAAGTGTTCAAACATAGAAATTTATTTCTGTCATAATAACCCTAAATGGGTTATTATGACAGAAATAAATTTCGCAAAAATATTCAATGTACGGTTACAATTTTTTTACCTACTTTATTATTAGTTAAGATATAGATATCCAAAAGAAGAGCCATCCCGATTGGTTGGGTCATTGGGTCAGTTGAAAGTTGTATTGCATTTTGTAAATAACCAAATTGAAGCCTCATCTTCAAGAGTTGTCTAGTTGACACCAAGAGCAACCTTAAAATATTCTATCTTCTCCGTGAGAAAACAACGGACGGGTTCCGTCAATAAACGGAAAATACTGGAAAATAAACTTAATTTGACATTTACAATTTTTAGGGTTCCGTAGTACCTAAAAGGTACAAAGGAACCTTTATGGTGAGACGCCATTGTCCGTCCGTCCGTATGTCACAGCCTCATAACTTTAGCACCGCTAACGATAAGAACCTGAAATTAGGCACAAAAATAGCATTAATTTGCCCACATACAATGGTGTAAAAAAAATTAGAAAAAGATTTAAATTGTTTAAAATATTTCCAAAACAAAAGCGAGAAAAATTTTAAAAATATCCTAAAAATAGAATATGGGTATCAAATTGTAGATATTAAAAAGCAGATTTTAAGAATATATACTTTTACTATATTTACTGGCACTGGTTTCGAGAAATCTTTAAAAAACCACAAAAATATGTACATACACTTATCTCCGAAATTGATGTAACGAAAAATATGAAAAAAATGTCGAATTTTGATCATAGCTGATCAGTTACAGGAAAACTATATGGATTTAAAAAATGAGCACAAATGAGAAATATAAAAAAAGAAGTAAACTAAACCTTACACCTTTCTGTTACACCTTGTATTCAATATGAATATCAAATTGTGGGTATTAAAGACCTAATTGTATAAATATATAGGTAGTTTAGCAATTTAGTTGCATCTATTTCGAGAAATCCTCGAAAAACCACAAAAATATATTATGTATGTCCCCTCCCCCTTATCACCAAAACAGGTGGACCAGAAAATATAAAAAAAATCATGGTAACATGTGTTTAGATAAAAATTACAGGAAAAATAAAGCGGTTAAGAAATTCACGAAAAAAAAATGTCAAAATTAAATTTATCATCCACGATAGTGAACCCTAGGTACGCGAGTCTGACTCGCACTTGGCCGGTTTTTTTTTTTAATGGCACTGATTCATATTTGTACACATTTTCCGGATTTTTACAAGGTTCTAGCACACGGACGGACTGGCGAACAAATATCGAAGCTTCACCATAAAAAGGCTTACATTTTTTGACGGAACGCTGTACCTAGTTAGTAATAAATACGAGACGAATATAAAATATTTCATCATACCTGCACTTGACACAATACTATGGCAAATTTGAGGGCGGAACTTGTCAAAATGTGATATGAGGTGGAGAAGTTGCGGTACAAAAGATAAGCGATGAGCGATGTAAAAATAACTTATTTACTTTTCTACTACTTTTATGAAGTTTCATTACTCGAAATTAGTTTTGAAAATCGAACTTTCCGGGCCCCGTTGCGGAATGACTATCAGGCAGTTTGAAATATCGTATTGCAATTTCATTTATTGCAAAATTAGGTTCTTTTTGACGTTTGTCTTCATTTCATGCAAAATTAGGTTCTTTTTGACGTTTGTCTTCATTTCATGCTAAATTAGGTTCTTTTTGACGTCCTTAGTTTGTCTTTACAATCGAAATTCCCTGCGTTCCGATTCACGACATAATCGATTATATCGCGTCTGACACTCTTTCTTCGCAAAATGATACTGGCCACAAATAAAAGCCGCCAGCCGAAGCCTGAGAAAAAAAGGTAAAAACCGCGCCGCGCATCGCAAAGTCATAAAATTTGAAAGGAAAAATTAAATATCTAAATACATAAATCAGATAGTAGAAAAAGTATCTTTCGCAACTAGTAAAAATGGGTTTTCTTACCCTCTGAATGTAAGCTTTCGACGTGAGCCGACGTTCGCCTTCGGCTCACGTCGTAACTAGCTTCATTCCTCGGATAAGAAAATCCGCCATTTTATACTATTATGTGTAATGTGTCCCTTTTCATCAAATTTCTCTTGACAAGAAGTCCGAAACAATCAGACATTACTGCGTATTCAAATGTTTCAAAATTAAAATGTTTTGAATCGCACATTCTCTGCTGATTTCCCACTCTATCTCTTTTAATAAACATTTTTTTTTTTTTTGTAATTTCTACCTTATATCAAGTAGTCTCATTCTCCTACTACTTGGCTACTCATGCCCAAACAAACTTTATATTCTCTGCCCAAACTAAGTTAGGTTAAGCATTGCATATATGATCAATTTGCCATACATCATCTTGACAGTACCTATGAGAAAAGAAACAACCGACCAAGAACCGCTCATTCTCCCGTCCCATTTCAAAGATATTTTTCCAACGTACTCCATTGTCGATGGTCTTCTATCTGTTGTACCACAACTGCAAGTCTTTAGGCATGCAATCGCGTAGGTGTCATGGGTGACCTTGATACTGTGACGATTTGATAGCCGCTCCGAACAATGCCTGGTTCGGCCATTGTTTTTGATCATTCTATCATATCTATTCATTCTATCAACAGATTTTACTGGGTAAGAAAGAGTTATGAAGAAAGACGATGTTTTGAAATGTTTCTTTTTGGTATACCTTTTTGTTCTGCTCGTCAGCGTGAGAATAATATTGGATTAGGATCATGGTTGAACGCAAAATGAGTCACGCAACTTTGTAAATAAATCCAGTAAATAATAGTAGTTTATGCTACAAGGGCGCAAAGGAATAAAATACGAGGACGAAACGTAACCGAGTAATTTATTACTCTTACGCCCGTATATCATACTACGTTTTTCAATGCATAGTGTGAGGAAATAAAACAAATATAATCTTGTGAACTTTAAATTATGATTGGCTCAAAAGGACTGTATCCAGAGCCGTTAAACAGTGGAAAAAAAAGTATAACATTTATTGTATACAGAAAAGGCTGCAGGTTAGCCAACCATTGTAAATAAAATTAAAAAAATAATAATAATAAAGCCCTAGGGCAAAATAATCGACTTTCTGTTCGGTTTTGATGCATAAAAAGTGGGCCTTTACGAGAACTTGCATTGAAAATTCCATTATGGGCTTATTGATTTTACTTTGTAATTTGTAGTGTAACCCAATAATTAAATAGGTAGGTACAACAAGTACACCTTCCCACTTATAGTAAACATTTAATAATCAACCGTTGATATTATTGTTTCGTTGACTGTACCTGCGCAAGCTTGCACTCGTAACTCATTCAGAGGCGACTAAAAGATTGGCGCGCACTATAGATTTACCGTGCGGTCCGAAATAGAATTACATCGATAAAATCTATGAATGAATTAAAGTGTGAGCGATGACTGGTCCGTAATTTGTGAGCTAGCAAACGATGTGAACGATAGCTTATGATTCGGACCGCATTAAAAAAGATACATCTTAACCATAACCTCTTACCACAGAATACAATACGATTATTTTATTTTATTTCTTCAATGTGCCGTGATTCGTGATGGAACAAGAAGAGTTGGTAGCACTGTTCTTCAACGTAGACTCAGATAGCGACGAAAAAAATATATATATAATTTCTTCCTTTTCGACGAAGAGTTCCACACGACTTTTCATTTATTTCTCTCATGGCCGAATAAAACATATACCATGGTTTGTCTGATCTGAACTGCTGAAATAATGGAGCGAAAACAATTTTTGACATTCCATTCCGTTCAACGCTCACATCGCCTCACCTCCGTCGCATGAGCCACGAAAGTCATACGAATGAATGAACGCATTTGCTTCACTCATGGATTATTAGCCATTCACCTCATTCATTCGTAATCGATTTTAGCGAAATAATTCTATTTCGGAACGCGGGGCTAGTGAGTGTGTCAGTAAAAGCACCCATAGAATCTTGTACATACACGTAAGTAAAGAAAACATGAGCTGTTATTTGAGCCATGGAAACTGCCCTTTCTAGAATATTGAAAGTAATTCTCACCAACAGCTCTATTAGCAATAAGTTCCAGGTAAATAGTTATAAGTATTTATTATAAAATGTAATATTATTGTCCAGGCGTGTTTCTAACTTTCTGTTACAAGGTAGATTTCCCTAGCTCCCGCCTAGGGCAGTCACGTGACAAACATTAAGAAAACTATAGCTATTATAATAGGCTATTTGACAACATTGAAAATACATTACAAATTGTGGTCATCCTATCAGATAATAGCCTAAAAGACATATTTCACGTTATTTAAACTAAATTACGCATATTTTTTGAAAATTGCGCGAAATAAAATATAATATTTTAAAATATCTTATCTGTGACGGCAATGTGCCGCGAACGCTCTGTGATTGGTGGCAACTCATGGTGACGTCACATGCAAGTAAACACGGATTCCTAGACTGATTGTTGTTAGCATTTTATGTTTTCTGAGTGTTAAATTCGATCTGTGAAGCACTTTTCGGTCAATTTTGGATAAATTTTGTAATGAGAATTCACTTAGGTGCACTGTTTTGTTGAGGTTATGTGAACTTGTTTACTAGCGTGTGACGTCACGCGTGTCACGTGACCAGCGCTATTACAGAAACATCGTTTTCGGAGCGATTTTTAAAACGTAAACTTAAATATTTATTTTATTAATAAAACAGTAAAATTTCTCGGAAATATCAAAGAAGTGTGCTTATTATGTTATAAATAATCATTTAAAATTACGTCCGAAATTAGTCAAATAGCCTATTATATCAGTTAAAAAAGTACCTATTGAAAGCTTAAGAGCAATTATAATTACAACCTATCGTTGAGTTCGGTTCTCCGCTTTGTGACTTTCTTAAAATTTACTCATTCGCGAACCAGCCATGGTTTCTTGGTAAAGTATTTTTAGTCGGCTTAGTCTACCATTACCATACCTCCTCAAATATGTTTAAGCTTCGCGAAGGAAATCTTTGAAAACAAATGAACCAAGGCTACCATTGAACCACATGTCACAAAAACTCACAAAAATGCTTATAATTATTACAAAAATATACTTATGGTATGTATTTTATGCATATAATGATGGAAGTAAGTACAATTATTACTATATTATTTATAATATTATATATTTTATACCATTATTTTATGTAAAATTTTTATATTTATTTTAAAATTTTTTACTCTTATTTAAATTTTAATTGTTTTCTCAAAGGTTTGCTGTAAGAAATCTCTTATTAGAGGTAAGCTCACCCATAAACCTTTTACTGTTTGTGTTCGTGTTTCTGTGTACAATAAAGAATAACGAAAAACCGTAGCGGAAGAACACTAAAAACTTAGAATGGTCACCAAAAGTAGATTAAGGAAAACAAGCTCGTTCAAAAAATTGCTTTTGTCACCAAAAAATTTCTTTTCTGACAATTGCACCAGGAAATGTTACAGAAAATCAATCTCTTTTAGAGAAAGGAGTACACATTGGAGGACACTGATAGAATAACAATTGAGGCATCACTTGGTCGCTTGCTCACTTAAAGTAAAAAAAAGCCGAAGGCAAAGCAAACGCTATTTAAAAAAAATTCAGATGCCATATTAAAAGAAAAAGTTGACCGCTCTTAAATTCCGGTTCTTAACCCAGTTATTTGACTTCCGGCTTCTTGGGTTCAAAAGGGCAAAAAACAACTCCGAAGGAATTATATAAACTTATTGCTGATACCTTCAGCTTGTGATGTGCTTTTGGCAGAATTCGTTTCCCACAAATTAGCGACATAGATAGATATCATTATTGTTAGTATACGAGTATAAATGTAAATTCGTAGATCACCTGTTGTAAAATTTGTTGCTCAGTACATATAATACAACCAGTGACTAAAGTTTAGTGACTTAAGTATAGTCCCATTGAGAGGACTAGTATATATATATATAGTTATAGTATAATTTTATCTGTAAGCATTTCAAGTTTCAGAAAACCATATCGAGCGCGGTGCATGAGTCAAGTGGGTGTGTTAGCCCTTGTTTCTGATTCCCACAGTATAGCTGCCGATAAGGTGATAGATAGTTATTATATACAGGGTGCTTGGTAATTCGACCTATTCCTTGAAAGGGGTTATACTAGAGATCATTTTCAACGAATTACATCCTATCAACTAGGTGTCGAAAATGAATGGTCTCCGAGTTACGAAGGTTTTAATATTATTTTTCAAACTTTCAGATTAATAACCAAAAATAAATAATTTAAAAATAACTATTCCTCTCTCAGCACTGATTTATTATATTTCTGATCAATGATAGATGAGTGATCATATTTTATAAAAAAAATACGTGTACTGAATTCCCATAATCTCAAAATTAAAAGGTCTTTAGTGGAAAGAAAACCTTTTTTATTTTGTAATTTTTGAAATATCTACGTGTTTTACTTGAAAAAAATTTATCATTTTTGACCGCTAGTTGATAGGCATTATTTGTTGGAATTGATCCCTAGTATAACCCCTTTAAAGGTCGAATTACCAAGCACCCTGTATATAACATAACATTGTATTATTGTGGTATAAGATAGGAACGCAGAAGAAAATTAAAACTGTGTGTGAGAAGCTCTAAATGTTTTTTTCTTTTATTTTTTATTTATTTATTACACTTTTGTACATATTAAAAACACATTTTAAGATAGAGAATAGACATTGTGTACAAAGGCGGTTTATAGCAATATCTCCCAGGCAACCTATGGGTAGAAAGAAAAAGATATAAAAAATGAAAAAAAAGGGGTATCGAACAAAATGTTCAGAGCTAATGTTTTGCTATTGCAAACCGAATCATTTTTAAAGAATTTGTCTTTTACGTTTTTGCTGTCGGTACGAGAACTGTTCTACAAAAGGTAATCTATTAAATAGCCAGAAATAGGTCAATCGATTGATGCTAACTGATAAAATAATAATGGATAACAAAGATAATCTTTCGTGCCACAAGTGCACTGTGCTTGATGAGTCGTATTTCCTAAAGTCGAAAACACAAACGGTGTTGGAGAGTGAGTGAACTGGGTAAAATCGACGGAGTTAAAGTAAATACAAATACAACAAAGTATTTACTGTACAAAAAAAAGAGTTGACAAAATAATAAGGTTGACTCTGAACTCCAAACTAATATAGGTAATTGTCAAAAGGCCGACTTGGATGAATCATAGAAATGATTTGAAAGTAGGATAGAGTCGGAGTTTTTTCGCGCGTGCAAAAGAGACGGCATTAGAACAGAATCATAATGTCATTCACGCAAAACGGCCTTTTTAGTGGACCTGTGGGTCTACCGCGTACCTAATTCTCATTTTCATCAACATCAACTTGAGATTGAAATTTGACGTGCGTGCGACGACGCCCGTCTAACATGCCATCTCTTTTGCACGCGTTGAATTTCGCATGCATTTGCTTGAAGTTGATACAAATGAGAATTACGCGGTAGAGCCCCTGTTTTACTAATGATCTTGCAGCCACTGTTTTCTTTTCGAAGATGATTATTTTATGGCACTATGGGAAATCATTGTGTAGGTAAAACACAGATCCTTATTAATCTAGATAACAAGACAATTTTGGCCCGCTTTTCAGCTGGCATCAGTCGAATCATAGCTAGCCGAAATATTTTGAACTTTATTTCTATTGTGTTCTTTATAGTCTTAAAACCAAATTAAATTATTAAATTATTAAAATTATTAAATTATTAATTAAATTATTAATATACCTTATTTATTGTCGTATCTATAATAAAGATCCATGC
The DNA here is from genome assembly GCA_934047225.1 of Ypsolopha sequella. NCBI lineage: Eukaryota > Metazoa > Arthropoda > Insecta > Lepidoptera > Ypsolophidae > Ypsolopha > Ypsolopha sequella. Next base: position 5,440,359 of record OW203998.1, on the reverse strand, counting down.
TCGGATCAGTATTGCGATCGCCAGTCTTTAATGTCAAGAAGGTAAACCAACTGGTTGGAAGCAATTAAAACAACTCTTCATTAAAACGATTCTATAAAAAGAGCACATTTCTATAGCCGATTCTAAAGCGCTCACGCCTCGTTGCAATTGGAGCCGCGCGACGAATGCACAACTCTTCGTCTCGAGTTGAAGGCTGCGTCGAACGTGCCACCTGGATAGGGGTCAGGCTGACGACACGGATGTCGAGGCTTCGATACTCTTGCCAATAATAAGATTGTTGAAGACACGGAGCAAAGAAGCAATAATATATGAACAACTTTAGAAAACAAAAATTCGGACCGTTTTCGGTTAACAACAAAAAATTTCAATGATCATATTTTTTATTGGATATAATTATATATGTAAAATTATATGTATATTTGCGTGTATTATTGCTTATTCATTAAATTCCTTTTTTTTCTGTATTAAGTTTCCTGCTTTTAATGTTGTGCACAATTATTTGCCCACCATTCTCACTACCTTTTCACCACATTGAAGGTTGGCTGGAAGAAATTTCTTTAGAAATAAGCTCGCCAAATGCTGTACAAATTTTTATTCATGTATGTTATATTATTTAAGCTTTTGTGCAATAAAGAATAAAGTTTTTTTTTCGAATGTCGTTGGCCTTAATTACTAATGGAATTCAACATACATCTAATTGTGCATTAAATTGGAAACATTTGACAAGGGAAGTAATGTTTAGAGATAAGTTAGTATGTTTTGATTAAGGCCGTAATAATGTTTCCCAAATTGGCGGTATTAATAATGACAATACTCCATTTCTCATTTACCACAGATTTAATACCATTAGAACAGAATGCAAAGGTACACCACGGTATAAACTAGCTACAATCTACAATGTAAATTCTACAACTTGGGTAATTAGTACCAGCTAATCAATATAAGTGAAAGTCCATTTTGTTACCGAGTGGACGTGCTCGGACTGTATACTATCACGTTGAGGAAATAACACACAATATATTCTCATTTTCCTGTTGCCAAATTGGGAAATGATATCCTGTGTACGTAAGTACATACGATGGAATGTATTTATATATGTAACCTATTAGTATGTAGTATATAGGATGGGATTTGGTCGGCCGCCTGGATTCGTGCTGGGGGCTCGGTTGGTGATCATTGAACCTTGTTCCTGGTCCCTGGCCGGGTCTCCTGTATGGGTTCGGGCGGCTGATTGGATTTTACCTTGTATAATATATATTTTACCTATCATTTTAATCGTAACTATATTGTTACATAAATTAAATAAACCTTTAATTTAGTTCATGTACATTTATTATTTTATTACATATATTTTCTTTATTAGATTAAATTTGACGTGTAAAAAGTGTATATATCTATACCTGCTTTGCAAAATAAACTATTTGAATTTGAGTGGTATGGTTACTTATTCCTCAAATACTCCCTTTGTTTGTTATTTCCTTAGTCTTAGGTTATTCATAACTTCTATCGCGTTATTATTTCTCTGTCTATATTTCCTTATATAAAATTATGATCATTCATTTATGCTTCAGCATTTGTTTGTTTTGTGTGTGTGTTGTCTAGTGATCGTTTTGAATTCCACTTGTCACTATTGATGATTTCATATAGATTGTATAAAATTGTTATTGCTTTGTCTTATTCGATAACCATTTTTCTTTCAGCCGTTTGTTTACCCATCAAACTCACCATAACAATACATGATGACATGACAAGATGGATACAATCAGACATTGGATTAAATACCCGATGGAACACGAAGAATAATTAACTTGGGTAGAATAACCATTGTTAGGTAACCAAAGATAACCAATAGGTAACAAAACCTGGGTTACTACAAGTTTTCATTTTATAAATAATTTAAAGGCATTCGGTTATTTTTAAACATTTTAATTTCAATTTATTTACTTGGAATAACCACTTACGATATAATAATATACACATAATTGAGCTAATAATATAAACTTAGTTTACTTTACTCTTATTATTGTTGTTAACAACTAGCTGAATGGCTCTTATTAAAGTCATTTCTTTTCTTTGTGTGTTGCATTGAAATATTAACTCTTCAATAATTTGGTACTTTTAGTGAAATAAACCCAGTTTTTTATGAATATTCTAAAGTTTTATTTATTTCATGCAACAGATACCCACAAGAATGTAATTAAAAACGATATTATCCAACATCCCAAGATGCTCGTACATATTTTACTTATCACTGCAGAGAAAGTGGTCTCCATTGTAGCAGCTGATACCATGGACATTGTTACAGGTAACACCTGTCATATGGGAGAAAGTGAGATTGGAACACTTGCAGAAATTGTTAATACTTTAAAAACCACTGTTATTTTAGTTTTTAGACAATCCATAAGCAGCTGTATTCCTGGTGAATATGGATGTTCCTAAGTGCCCTACTTGTGGTAGTTGACTACATGTCTAGTATTCTGAGGTGTATGAATGTAATTTTATCATGTATTTTGAATGAGATAACTAATAAGGTGGTTGACTAGACACATTTGTGTTTGACTCATAAAGAAACATGATGTGCTCTAAGTAATCTACTGAACCGCAAAACAATTTAGTTTCTTTTTATATTTCCAATGTGTCTCTAATTATATCTCTGTCTACTATACTAAGAATGTCCTGCCCCCCTATTCTGTATCTTTAATTGCCAACTGGACTAGGTGCCTATCATCAAAAACATAGCTAAAAACGGAACCTTCAAAATTGCTATTAGTGGTTATTGAACTATTTACGAACTGTGTCGTCACTTCAAGTGCGAACATATCCTTAGACAATCGGAATTCGATAGTATATGTATGGCACCTAGTTCAAACGGCAACTAAAGATACGTAATAGGCCCTCAGTTCTCTTTTTTAAGAGGCAGGTAGTCGCCAACGACTTTGAGTCAACCTGTGTCAGTACAAATATCGACAGAAACTATATTGAAATAACGTTCATATCAGCGCGCACTGCATTAGGATGTCGCTGGGTCTCCGGATAGCGCAAAATAGGAGAAAATATTACTTTTCACACGGACGCGGTGGACGAAAAAAAATGACCAAAAATTATTTTTCGAAGCAATTTTTTCCTTGTATTTTAGTGCAAGAACCATACACATAGTAGATTATTATAAGGTCTTGCAATTTAAATGGAAAGTAATTTAGGAGGTGATTCAGTATCGTTAATACATCACATTCCACTGAAATGTACTTTTTTTTGCACGAAAATTTTCTTCACTTGTCCATACAAACTGAGTCAGCTGATCGGACCACTTTGTACTGAGAAGTGAAAAAAAAGTTTGCGCAAAAAAGAGTGCTTTGCAGTGGAATGTGATTTATTAACGATACTGAATCACCTCCTAAATTACTTTCCATTTAAATTGAAAGACCTTATAGAAATAACCAATTTTACTTAATTTTAGTCTAAAAATAGCTTGACTTTGAACAATATTTTCATGTTGTGTCTTATACGCGAGAATAATTTCCTATAATGAAGTTGTTGTGTATAGTGTAACTAACAATATATATATTTTTCATAATTTTTAAACATACGGTTTAATTTATCAATAAAGTCATTTTCCGATGACACTGGGTTCATCATGCTGAATGCAGCATCTGCCAAAAATGTAGTTCGCTATTTTTTTTTACTCATTTCTTCATTAAATCGAGGATCAATACAATATAACTTTATGTGCACGCACACCATAGAAAAGGAAACAAAAATAATCAACTATCAATAAACAAATTACATAGGTCCTTAGGTCAGGTTGCCTTATCACTCATTGCGAACCCTTCCAGACAACCTTTGGGTGGAAGAAGCTAGTTTTAAAAGATCGATGAAAAAAAACAGGATCTACCACGATCTCAACATCTGCTGAAAGATAATTCCTCTATAATAGTTATCTAAGCAATAAAATCCCTCAATCTACGGAACAATTTACTTGGCAACATTTCTAGCAGCTGCAGCATATGTCCAATCTACGGAACAATTTACTTGGCAACATTTCTAGCAGCTGCAGCATATGTCCAATCTACGGAACAATTTACTTGGCAACATTTCTAGCAGCTGCAGCATATGTCCAAACAAAATCTCCTGATCCCGCTAATCAAGGCAATTTAGTCCTAATAACAATACAGTAGTAATGGAGCAATGTCTGCAAGAGTGAGCGCTTGCTGTCGGACGTCCGCCTATGGACGTTTCCTGCCGAGATTCAACAAAACATCGCGGCATCGGCGCGGGCGCAGAACCGATGGGTGAATCATGCGCACACGCCTGCGACGGCCGCTACTATAAAGTAGCGAGCGAGAGCGACAGTATCGCGATCAGGTAAAACGTTATACATGGCGCCGTGATATATTTTTAAGTTAATTAATTTGCAGGTTGCAAATATTGGCTTAAAACACGTTTAGGCAAAAAATTATTATTATGTTCAGGACAATATTGTATGTTTTTTAGGCTTCCTAAATTCCGTCTGTAATTAAATCAAATTTGTTTTAAAAGAGTATTAAACGTCGTAAAGTAAGATTTAAAATGATTTTATCGTACTTTTAAACTTTGCTTAGATGATATGTGTACAATAATATATGGTTATTCAGTATTTGATTAAGATTCTCACGGAAGGAAAACTTGATTGGATGAAATTTTCTCGATATAATTTAATTCCGAAAAGAGCTCTGAATTGTTTTATTTCCTGTAATTCTGAAAATTGCATTCAAAATGTGGATATTATGTATTTGTAAAGTCTCCTTGAAAATCTTTTTGACAAAATAGCTTAGTACATTTTATATTAATAAAAAACTGACTTTTTGCTACTTTTCCAAGAATCCGTCCCACTTGCACTGAGGGTTTTTTCGCATGGAGTAACAGGGACGCTAAAACTTTTGCGCATCGCCTTAATAGATTTGCATTTGAACATTTCATTAGCACGTACAAAAATAAAAATATGTGTTTATTTCAACGCAATGCTTGCGCAGACCCTTGGAGGTCGGATGTTCACATTTTTTAGAACCTTTACGTGAATAAGTACAACAAAATTTAATGAATCACTTAATTGGAATTAGTAAACATAATACCTAATGCCTTTAGATTATACTATGATTGTTAAATACTACTACATTGAAAAAAACATCCAGTTTTAGGTGCTACCCTTCCTTTCATTTTTTTTCATACTTCCATGAAGTAGTGTGTAAAAAAATTTAAACAAGCAGTGAAACTCAAGCAAACGATTTGTCACACAAATAAACAAACGATAAAATTAGCGACATCCATTTCATAGTAGAGACAATGGCGCCAACTCGCCCAGGTGAAGCCTCACTGATACAAAATAAAGATTCTTATTGCCACGTGACAATGCATACTTTCCTTTACAAAAATAAAGCGCTATCACAGTTTAATTACAATACAACAGATGATATAGAGGAGCCTGAGAAGTGATACGTGCGACAATAAACGTTATTATAACAAGCTTAAGATTCAAATTCATTTGTGATTTAATTTCAAATCTCGCACGTGTATATTTGATAGGCTTATTATGGGAGCACGCGTTCACGCTTCCTGTAGTTCCGACGGATAGAGCACGAACCGAACTCTACAACCAAGATAATGAGCAAACCTTAACTCCCTCAAAATACGTGTGATTTTGCTTTGACGTAACGATTTAACCAGGGTGGGTTAGCACAGTAATTGGGCTCGAACTCACGTATTCTTAGAAGTTGTTGCATTGTAAGTTAGTAAAATATAAACAGTGACTGGACGCTGAAATCATCAGGCATTCCTATCGGCTTGCGCAGTGTTTGAAGTAACTGAGATACGGAGCAAACATAATATAATACAAAATACAAATGTAGAAACTACGGGGTTTTGAATTTTAATAAAGAAATTAGGTTTAATTCGCTTCAACCGAAGGTAAGTAGGTACTTATCATGATGGAAATAAGGCCGATATTTCATGTTGAAAGAAAGTTAAAAACCTTTTTAGAATTTCGTACAGAAAGAAAACTATTAATTTAGGGGAGAGTAATGGCATCAACAAGAGTCGTACAGTCGCCTGCAGTTAAAGCTCCCTATTTGTAAACTATTTCAAGGACTATGACGCCGCAATAAGAACTACCAATAGGTAGGTGCCTCTCCTGTTGTACTAATGACTTTGATTGCAGCTGTTAGAACTCAAGTATCGATCGAGAACAGCTGCTGTCTGCACTTCGCAGGACAAAAGGTAGGACATTATTATTCTTATTACAATGGAGTAAGAGTTTCGATAGGGTACAATAAGCTGCAGCCCATGCGACGCGATATCTAGACACAGACACAATGCCTATAAAGATGAATATTCATTCAAACCCTTTTGTAGCATAAAGCTGCATAAAGCTCAGAGCAGAGAGCATAAAGAGCAGGGTTATTTCATTTTGTACCGCATTGCGTGGGAAGGGGTCCCACAACAATGCATTTGAAGCATTTTAAAATGCTTCTTTTTATGTCCCTAACACGATTGCGTTGTAATTTATTCGTTTCGATTCAGTCGATTGAAGTATTTGGGTATTATTAACTGCTTTTTTAACTCCTTAAGGCGCTACGAAAAAAAATCGTCAATTTCAGAACTTCTATATCTACGTTGGTAAATAATGTATAATTTTGAAAAAATAGTATATTATTTTTGAAATCTTCCTCTAGGGATCTGTTAAAACAGAAACGCGATTGGAGAATTTCGGCTCGATAGAAATATTTATTGAAATGAGGTCTTTATCGACACCAATTCTCCTGGTTTGACAGTTAAGAATGACATATGGACTGCAATTATATTTTATTAGATGGGTTTTAACAATATCTAGGACCTGCTTAAACTAAATTTTGATAGCATTTTTAGTACATTTTATATTAATAAAAAATCGACTTTTTGCTACTTTTCCACGAATCCGTCCCTCTCGCACTGAGGGTTTTTTCGCATATGGAGTAACAGGGACGCTAAAAATTTTACATATCGCCTTAAGAAACTGGAAAGCTGAATATAACAAACCGAGTCAAACACACCTAGATAACGGTTTCTAATTTGAAAGGAAAATTCTTCGTATTTGTAATTGTAAGGAAGTCTAAAAAAAAATACTTATGTCACCCAAAACACGATTTATACTTAGATAAGAACAATGGAATACAAATGGTTTCCTAGTGCAAAAACACAATTTTTATGATATTGTTTTTTTTTATTCATGTATTTCGGATGTAAGCAGTCTCATTTACATTATACTAATCTTATTTTACCTATTGGACTAGGAGTTCCAGGTCCTCTAAAAAGGCCGCTTTGGATGAATCATAATATTATGATTCCGTTCTAATGCCGTCTCTTTTGCACGCGTGAAAAAACTCGGACTCCTGACTTTCATATAATTTTATGACTCACCCAAGTCGGCCTTTTTAGATCCCCCCATATTACAGTGGCTTCAAATTCAAACTAATTTTGAATAAAATTGAATTTAAATTCCTTAAAATTCGCGCCTCAAAAATTAGTTAAGGCGCTTTATGCTGCGAAAGTGCTGCCACTTAAGAAAAAAAAACATTATTTATTCACTAGAATAATTTAGAATAAATTGAACTATTATTAAATAATATAGTTTTCATAGACAACGTCTTTGATGAGCTAAAATTTTAACTGATGCCAAAATTTTAGCTCATCAAAGACGTTGCCAATGAAAACTATGCTATTTAAGGCGCTACGGAAAAAAAATCGACACTTTTAGAACTTCTATATCTACTTCGGTAAATAATGTATAATTTTGATGAAATATTATATTATTTTTGGAATCTTTCTCTAGGGATGTGTTAAAACAGAAACGCGATTGGAGAATTTGCGCTCGATAGAAATATTTATTGAAATGAGGTCTTTATCGACACCAATTCTCCTGGTTTGACAATTTGGAATGACATATGGACTGCAATTATATTTTATTAGATGGGTTTTACAGTATCTAGGACCTGTTTAAACGAAATTTTGATAGCATTATGAGTACATTTTATAGTAATAAAAAACGGACTTATTGCTACTTTTCCACGAATCCGTCCTTCTCGCACTGAGTGTTTTTTCGCATATGGAATAACAGGGACGCTAAAACTTTTACATATCGCCTTAATAATAGTTCATTGCTATATCTACCCATTTACTTAAGCAGATTTTCAATCATCATTCTAGTAAATAAATAATGTTTTTATTTCTAAAGTGGCAGCACTTTTGCAGCTTATAGCGCCTTGAGAATGTTTTTGCATTTTAAATTTATAATGTAAAACTATTTTTTCTACTGCCTTTATGAAAAAGTTCCATTTAATACTCAAAATTGGTTTTGAAAATCGAACTTTCCGAGCCCCGTTGCGGAATGACTATCAGGTCAGTTTGAAATATCGTATTGAAATTTCATTTATTGCAAAATTAGGTTCTTTTTGACGTTTGTCTTCATTTCATGCTAAATTAGGTTCCGTTTGACGTCCTTAGTTTGTCTTTACAATCGAAATTCCCTGCGTTCCGATTCACGACATAATCGATTATATTGCGTCTGACACTCTTGTTTCGCAAAATGATACTGGCCACAAATAAAAGCCGCCAGCCGAAGCCTGAAAAAAAAAGGTAGAAACCGCGCCGCGCTTTGCAAAGTCATAAAATACATTAAATTTGCAAGGAAAAATTAAATATTTAAATACATAAATCAGGTAGTAGAAAAAGTATCGTTCGCAACGAGTAAAAATGGGTTTTCTTACCCTCGGAATGTAAGCTTTCGACGTTCGCCTTCGGCCATTTTATAGTCGTCACGAAATATACTATTTTGTACATAGCTAAAAGTTGTTTTTTCGGCGTTATAATTATTTCTTAATACCTTGACGTAAATCGGAACAATTCACATACCACTGTGTAATCGAAGAAGAACACGTAAGTTAGTAAATTGATCTGCTTGTTCGACTGAGTCGACACAAGATACGCGATACAAGCATGCAATATTGTGAGTGGTGCAACTCTATCCTTCATTCATACGCCTTCCTCACCTCATGGGGATCAGAACAGAACAATATAGCACCTTAATGTTTGTTGTAGGGTTTCTAAATATTCGTCACGAATAAAAGTAACTCTTTCATAAAGTACTTGAAAATATTTAAAAAAACCAAGAGTCAGAGTGTGAATTTTCACTAGAACAGTTAACACTCGTACTATGACGTATAATTACCTACTCGTCATCAATACCTGTTTTCTCCGACAGTTTTAACGTCCCAACGTGATAGGCAAGCTTTTTTAAGGCGATACCAAAACGAAATGGGGCTTTTTCGAATCCATTTACTCCACTATAACGTCATCTACGTATTTCATTTTTTATGTTTTGTTTATTGAGTATTTGACTCTCACTGAAGAGGAAAACGCGATTGGATGAAATTTTCTCGATAAAATATAATTCCGAAAAGACCTCAAGGTTGTTTTATTTTTTCCTGTAATTCTGAAATCCTAACTAATTTCATTGTGAAATTGCATTCAAAATGTGGATATTATATATTTGTAAAGTCTCCTTAAAAATCTTTTTGACAAAATACCTAGCTTAGTACATTTTATCACTGAGGGTTTTTTCGCATATGGAGTAACAGGGACGCTAAAACTTTTACGTATCGCCTTAAATACACGCTTTTTAAAACATGTAGGTTTACCTCACAGTTTACCTTCACCGACAGTTTATAATAATAACTATATGTATAAATACTGCGCACATAAATTCCGAAAAACATTGGTTACTCGACCGGCAGAATTCGAACTCGGGTCTCAAGATTAAGAGTCTGACGTCCACAGAACATTTTTAATTCAATAAAACCGACATTAATTCCCTTCACGATGACGCTGATGTAACAATTGTAGTTCTAGTCCAGGAGCAAAAAGACCAGGATTCAAACACGAACCGGTCACACAACACAATGCCGCAAGAAAAGATTTGTCAACAAAAACCTGGTCTTGAACTAACCATCAAGTTCAAACGCCTTGTATTGAGACTATTTAAGACCCGAAGTGTCTTATAGAAGGAAGAAACTATACAGTTAGAGGTTTTAATACTTGTAATTGTATAGCTCTGAAGATTCACTGATAGCAGCACTCGGCACTTTAACCTAGATAAAGGTTTGGCAGTCGAGTCACAGTATCTGTGGTCGAGTGCTTACGCTACGAACGCCTGACCTGCCCCCTATTCTGTATCTTTAGTTGCCAACTGGACTAGGTGCCTATCATCAAAAACATAGCTAAAAACTGAAATTTCAAAATTGCCATTAATGTGTACTGAACTACTTACAAACTGTGTCGTCACTTCAAGTGCGAATATATCCTAAAACAATCGGAATTCGATAGTATATGTATGTTTTTGATGATAGACACCCAGTCCAGATGGCAACTTGAGATACATAATAGGCCCTCTGCACTAAATTACATACAATGGACAACATAGTCTAACCCTTGCATGGTGTCTTGCACCCTCAGACAATTTACATTGACAATTTACATCTCCTTTATTGCATCGGCATTCATGCCACGACATGAATCGTCAGAGGTGTTTCCCAGTATCAACTGCCAAATACAAGTCACAGTCCACACCACACTCATATATTGTACACTAAAAATGACGTCCCAGCGTCATGGGTGGTGACTGTGGTGAGCCATATCGCCATACTTCGGGCACAAAATGTGGAAACCACAACCTTCTGAACCGAACAAAAATCTACCCTACGGGATTGTACCCACAATCTCCGGATTAGTGTTCAAGGCGTCCGAACCATTTAGACCACATCGGTCTAAGATAATACACATCTCCGTATAAAAACACCAAATAAAACTTACTGGCAGCTCACTCCGTAGCGACATTTTGTAGACAGGATTATACATATTTCATCAAATAATTCCTTTGCGTTGCCGTAATGTTGTGCAATCCAACTTAAATTATCAAATCTACAGACATAAAGTTGTGTTATATCCAATAATCTCGTTTCGACGTCACCGTCGTCGTTAAAAGACCGGAGAGTAAACATTACGGCAATGGATATAAGTTTCTATAGGTATAATGCGTTTCATAAAAAGTTACATCTGAAATTGTGATGAATCAGTCCGTTCCCGTGAAATGATGACAATCTTCTTTTCATATAAAAGGACTCAACTTTAGATTGTTTTTCAAGACAATCCAAGATAATAAAAGACTTTCATACAACCAAGAGCATTTGAATTATGAATGAATGTTTACTATTGAAAAAGAAAACCATATCTACTATATTAGTTGAATAAACCCTGAACCAGCAATGAGCTCGCGCGGCCTAGCGATGTTGTCCTCCACGGTAAGCTTCCCAAAATTGTGCGATTGTTGAACCATCAACTACCCCACACGAGCCGATAACGTCATCGTGCAGTTCTAAATTTAAGTTGTCTCCGACTTCAGAGGGGAATTTGAGGGTCAAAGACCTCGCGAACCGGCTAGCGGCTGGAACAAAGATAACGAACTTCACATTATGAGGAACTGAGGGCAAGATTAGACCTTCAAGTTCAGCGCGGAGATGAAGGGCGACGTCGATGACGCGTTACAAAATTATTACAAGATTAGAGTAGGTACACATTTCACGAAAAAATTAGGCCTATGCAATAGTATGCAACGGGTACTTACCAATTTTTGTAAAACTCTTTCGTAACTCTGGTGGTTCTACGACTTGCCGGATTTGGCTAAATTTTCACGACCGAATACAGCACGCCAAAATAATTGAGTGGCTATGGAGCTTGGTCTAAATATGTATTAATTTGCATATTCACTTACCAACCTTATAAAGGCTTCCGCAATGCGTAAGGAATAACACCCATTGGCAGTCCCATCGGCAGTTTCAAGCTGCATTAATGGCCTTCTCAGTCCCTTTAGTATTACCTAGACAAGGCATTATACCTAGAATTGGACATAGTTATGCAAGGATTTCATGTAAGTTGGCACTCATCCAAGTCTATAAACGTCGTGCTTAGATTAGAACTTAGTTTGTTCTCGACTTCCTTTAGAATTGCAGATATTTTGGTATTTAAAAATAGCAATCTGCGTAAACATGTGAACCCGGAAGGAGAAAACTGGTTTTTGATGGTCGCGGATTCATTAATATGTTAAGACCTTTAAAGTAAATTGCATCAAATAATGCAAGATACATAGCTTTTATTTATGTATCATTATTTGAAGACCGAGGCCGTATTAATTATTTTGTGTCGTCATGATACTTGCAAAGTACCTCGTTGAGTTCTAATTGACGATGACCGGGTTAAATGTCTAAAGTGGCACATATCATTAGCGGTCTAAATTAATTTGTCTGTAATGCAATGAACAGCGCGGCTAAGGTACAATCGAATTTTTGTGAGGTATCCCTCGCATTTTCATATGTCGTTACTTGACTTATCATAATCATTATATGTAATATTACTATTTCAATTATTCAGGTATGTGTACCTGAATCAACCACATAATCCTAGCTGAATAATAAAACTTTTTTTGAACTACTCAAAACATTAGTAATAAATAAGTGCTATTATAGTGTAAATGAATACTTAAATGATAATTTAAAACAGAGTCTATTACAAATTATTTAAAAATGATAGGTTATTTTATTTGGTTACTTGTATAAATATAATAATATAATTTTGCCGAATATACGTATGTCTTCCTCTCTCCTAACCTAACTTGCTGTGCCCAACAGGGTCCATAATTTGTGGCTATGATGTGTTTTATACATTAAATTATTATAAGTAACATTTTGTGGAACGCAAATAAATATTGAGTAGGTACCTATTGAGTATTGAATAAAATGAATGCAATCATTTTTATTAATTTAATTATCAACGAAATAGAATGAAGGGTGGATACGTCACTTAGTCAACATACATTCCTAAACCTCGTTATAAATTTATTATCATTATCGCAACTATTTATTTCCAAATGACTCCATTAACTTTGTCTCAATCAACGTAATCATCGCGAAAGTAGACGATGAATTGTAAATGAGGCAAGAAATTACACATTTGTAAAATTGTTTACATCTTACTGGTGATGAATCGAGAATCGTTATTGTTTCTAGATAGGTAGGTAGGTATACATATACCTACCGCAAACATGGTTTTTATAACACTGACGACGACACGGTGGCTTAGAGAAGACCTAGTAAATACAATACAACACGTTTTTTTTTTTTTTTTCCAACTAGCACGTGTTTTACAATACAAACTAATGCGATCTGATTGCAAATGCTGAGCTGAGTAAGCAGATTCTGTGAGAATTGCTGCACGGGTTTGGCAGAGAATTTCATTAGAACGGTTGGTGTATCACGTTTTCAAGAAAAGAATGTGTGTTTTGATTAATGCTACCTTTTATTACTATGTTCTTTGATTTATATATTGTAATAGCAGTATAATTTTTGTGTGTCTGTAGGGTATTTATGGTAGGTTCTTATTTGTTTGTACGTTCGTACGTAGCTATTTATGTAGATTTACCAATCAAGTACCACCTAATTACTGAGATACAAAAACCGTCTTCTTCCGTTGAAAATTCATCTTCAGATTTCTAAAGCTGAAAACATTCTCAAGATAGGTACTTAACAAGAACTAAACCTGCAACATGAAATTGAAATTTAAAGCAGGCGTCAACCAAATAGTTTTTGTTTTTGATCAGGGTAAGGCCATTTAAATGAAAAATACCTACATGCACAAAGTGACAAATGTTAGTGAAGCAATAAAACAATTTAAAACATGCACTATTGTTATGGTTTTCGCCTACCTGACAAAAACAATTGGGCGTTCAGTCACCGGCACTCCAAGATCATAACACTGATTCGATCACCCACACAAATCACTATTTTGTCACTCACAGACTTTCAAAAACACTCGGGAGTATAACTCAAATATCACGAAAAATCGAGTGATATGGCTCAGCTGGTTGGCAGAATATTTGTTTTGTATTTGCCGCGGGGATTGTCAAATATGTCCTTGAGCGAAGCGGTAATACGCCATGTTGTTTAGAGGACGGGCGCGTGTCGACTGCGCGCGCACGCTGCCGCCCCTTGTTCGCGCATGCGCCCTGCGGCATATATCACCCGCACGCACCCCCTTTGTCCCGCTCCCCGTCCGGAGAATATAAAGTATTACCCCGGCTATCCCAGTTTTTTTATTTGTGTAATAGTGATCCTGGTTGGTACGAATATGCAGTTGACAGTATTGTTTTGTAACTTCTAAGCCCGTCTCCATTTCCTTCCGATAAGCATAATCTTCCTTTTTTCGATTTTATTATAAATACTTACTTAGGTAAGGTCTGGCGGGGCTATCCCGCCAGCGGGGCTATTACGCCAATTTACGCCACTCCCGTTCTATGAGTTGTTTTCAGTAGTGAAATCTATGATATGGTAGAGAAATCGCTAGTCTCTTCGATAAATCACAGATTGAGCCACTAGCGCTTAAACTGTTTGATCGGCGGACCCATTTCGACAGTCGCAATTTTTTTGACACGTGCTTACGAAAACGTTCCTCCATAATATTAAATTTTCAAGTGATTATAGTGGTTTTTTCGGACACCTGTCAAGGTAAGTTACGAAATTAAAAGCCGTAGTTTCATTTTAGCTAATTAGTTTAATCCTACGCTTCGTTTTCACCGTATTATTTAATCTGACGTAATAGCCCCATCCAAACATATATTGCGCCAAAATATGCTGACGTAATAGCCCCTTCGTTTTTGTATGAAAATGCAAAAAAACAGTGATGCCCATAGGTCGGTATAAAATACGATATTACCGACATTATCGATGTGTCTTTTTATTGTATACATTATTATTGGTCACCTTTGCCTAGGGAATGCTTTCAGGATACCGCAGTTTGTTTTATCATATGGTTATTTATTAGTCTGTAAATCAAATAAAGTTTGGCTGGAAGAAATCGCTATAAGTCCGGCTTTGTACAAATTTATTTTTCAAAACGGTATTATCTTTTTTTTCTTTTATGTACAATAAAGTGGTTTTGATTGATTGACTGATTGAAATATTTCCTTAGCTTTTTGCTTTTCAACCACACTTTAGATAGTTCTAAATAGCAAAGGGATTTTCTTAAATTTTACTAAAATGTTATGTTCATAGTTCCCTAAGTCGAAGACTGATATATTAATACGTTACCAAATAACATTTAAGTAAGTAAGTATTAGGTATTAAATTTGAAGAATTGTCTCTGAAGACTCTTTTAAAAGGTTAAATAAAGTTGTAATAATTTTGTACTCTAGCCTATTCAAAAGAAGATAATATAAAAAAATGTTTCTGTAAAATATGTTTTTATTTGATTCTAACAAAAAAAAGAAAATCCAACAAAAGCTATATAAACTCCGGCCGTTCATTCGAGAGAATGGTGACGTTCGCAAATGTCAGGGGATAAAACCTTTTTTTTACTGTTATGCATTTCAATATTTTATATTTATCATGATGATTTTAGGGTAGATTGTATATCGTTAAAAGGTCCCATTTGTTAATAAAAAGTATTTTTGTCGTATATATTTTCCACTTCCTAGTACAAAACTTAATGAATCAGCTGACTCAATTTCTACGTAAAAGTTAAAAAAAAGCGCAAAAAATATTATTTTTGGCGAAAAGTTGTCTATTAGCGATATTCACTTGAATTTAAGAACCTTATATAGAGTTTGTCATTTTATTTATGTAGCGCAAATCATATTGAATTAAGACTCTGTATCTAAGTGATCAATGTTCTATTACCCTTTTTGTGAAACTCGTTAATTTGTTTTTATCGTTTTCCCGAGTCCAGCTCCGAGTCAGTTACTATAGGAAGTCAACATTTTATTTGGCAAAATTAGCAAAAAGTATTACGATCCGTGTTGCGGATTTATTATTATTACTTGCCAATATGGTAGTTTGGCTGTATAAATAAATGTCACCTTTCAAAGAGCTCGTGCTATAACTAAAATTTCCTTCTGCTCATTATTTCTGTCCAATCAGCAATCATAATGCCTGCAGTATGAATCCTCGACTTTTTGAATCGACATTTCAGAAAAAGGTTTATAATATCTGCGGTGTAAGGCAGTGTTGTCGTATTATAAAACTGATATACCTAACCAAATAATAAGATCGTATATATATTCTATTCCAGGGTTTTTATTTATAAAAAAAGTTTAAATAATCATGATTTGGATTTATTTCGTCCCATTTGTTGTACCGTTGATATTTTTTTAACGTGCCTTTATTTATTTTTGTCGTGAAGAAGCTCTTGTTGACTTGTAGTATTTTTTCGAGATATCGCCACACTCCATCTGTCATCATTCTCTCGAATTAACGGCAGCAGTTTAGGTATGTTTATTTTAATATTTTAAGTTATTTTCTGTTTATCGACTACAATGCATCCCATCACTAGCATGTATGGAGAAATGTGGGAAGTTGGCGGAATAGCCCCAAAAATATTCCAGAAATATTTTAAAGTGTTTTTTTTTGTGATCAAACCTCCCTACGTGTTTTTAAAGTTAAAATTTGCATACCTAGTCTACGTAGTAATGACTAGCTTTGAGTTATAGCATCATAGCTCAACAGATGTCAGATTAACAGTTATATGACGGAATAGCCCCGCGGCGGGGCTATTCCACCGATTTCCAGTTTTTCGGAGAAATTGTTTTTTTCTTATCATTGAAACACGTGTTTCCTACAGTGAAAGTGCGGTGTACAGAATCGCAGATAAAAACTTCATAATACACATTTGTTCAAGCTCCTGAAACTTGTTGATTATAGAGAGGAACGAGGAGCAAACTTTAGGCATAACTTTTTTTGGCGGAATAGCCCCGCCCGACCTTACTTAAATATAACTTTAAGCATAAAAAGATTACCTACAAGACGTAATAGAATAACATAAGCCCTTAAGTGGAAACTTTGCTGGTTTGTGTAATTTCGTTGTGTAAATATTGTTTTATGTAATGTTAAACTGTTTATTTTCCAAATATAAATATAAGAATAATTAAATTAAATAAATAAATAATTAAACGGGAAAACTACAACTACAAATACATAAGTAAGTATACAAAAGAATACACAAATACGCTTCGAAATACGAAATACGTTCATACTTACCACTTGCTGAACGATGAAGGAAAACATCGTAAGGAAACCTGCATGCCCTAAAAAGCGAGTATTTATGCCCGAAGTAGGGCGATAGGGCTCACCCATCACGTTGGGACGTAATAATCGTCGGTGAAACGTGGGTGTACTGAGTGTGCAATGTGACTTGCATTTCACTGTACAAACTCGGAACACCTCTGACATCCCCTCGGTGATTCATGTCGTGACGATATATTTAATTATTAAAGTTCCCTTTTTTGGGCTATCTTTTCAGCAAAAGTGTTAGTAGTTAATGACATCATCAAAGTTCTGTTAGATGGATAGAACTATAGACTAATACTGTAGCCGATTCTGAAGGCTTTAATTTTAGTTTTAGTGCTGTCAAAACTAAATTTTCATCATTGCAAAATAGTTCATAAGTGTGAAGAACAGAAGCTAAATTACTTTGGAAAAATTTAAGTCTTGACAAAGTCTATGATAGAACTAAGTTGCGTAACCTTTCTTGTCACATAGATGTATATTTTAGTAGGTAACTTAAATTAATAAATGCAAAACTAATACATTTTATTTGTAATAATAAATGTTAGGATCCTCATGTGTGCTCGCAGCCCTCAGGCCGAGGGGCCCCTTCGGCCGGGGGCCCCTGGCATTTTGTCCGTCTTGCCACCCCACTGTTACGGCACTGGTCAAAATGGTTCTTATTAATTGTTATTAAATTCTTATTGTTATAGTTATTAAACCCAGTAAATCAGGTCTTTCATGTCTAGTACAGGGGCCCTTGCAACTTGTGTTAATGCTCTGTTTTTGAACAATAAAGCTATTTTATTTTATTTTATTTTTTACATTTATTGAGTTATAATATAATGTCAATAAATTAAAATAAAATTAAAATTAGATTACCTAAGAGAAAATAATAAATAAATAAAAAAATTGATTAACAAATTGTTGAATAAATGTAGCGACGACGTCCAGTGTTGGCTGATAGGACACCCACACCTACCACCCACTGCTTTCAAGATGTTATTATAACGGCATTTAAAATATCACAAAAATATTTAGAGACACGACTTTTTTATCAAATTAGGGTGTGCGTTACGCCAGCGGCATGTAGTCGCTTTTAAGGATTTCGGATTTACAGATAATTAGTACCTCATGTCGTGTAGTAATTGTGCCTAAAATTTATAATTTGTGCCTTTAGCCGATCCGAAGATAATCACGAAAAACAGATTCCACTGTAGTAACTCGCTCTTTTCGGGTATCAAAGCGGCGGCGTCTCGACCCTCAAATTTAATTACATCTTTAAAATACTTATATCAAGTTCATTTATTATTCTAAGTTCGATTGGCTGCTCAATGATTTTCGTGTACTCAACGTAGACTAATTTGTATTGAAAAAATTCTAAATCGAAACAAATAAACGCGCCTCAATCTGCTAGCAGTAAGTACCGGAGGGTCCGGAGGTGAAAGAAATGCCGAAATGCGGGAAAGAAGTGAGTGTGGCGCCCCTATTTGTTTCATGACTTTATAGTTGCACTGTACGTTTCTTCTTTATTTGGGCTAAATTTAGGCTACATAGCTCAAAATGTTAGGCTACTTGACAAAAATAAATAATTAGGCGATTTAGGCTACTCGGTAGTCAAAATTAAGCGAATTGAGGTAGCTGATATCTGGCAACCCTGTTGCTCAGTGGGTGACGCCACGTGCCGGGCGGAGCTGACTTCAAGCAGACTGTAAAAACCAGTCTAGCGGACGCTCCGCGCTTCAAGCCGCTTTACCCACGGAACATGGCTTTACCTCTACCAGAGAATATAAAGTATTACCTCTACACTGTAAGTGTGCACGCACACACAAACGTAATTCTCAGGTCTCGCCTTCTTGCGAAATGGTCGTTTACAACTCTTTGCAACCCGTTGCTCACTTCATCGATGCGTACAAGCGCAGTACGGTACAAGTGTCATGTCAATGTCAGTCAGTCATGCAGTGTATCCCTCTATAATTTGTGATGCAGTGCATGCTCAGATAAAGAACCAGCATGACTTGACTTGAGTTCCAACAGCGCATTCCGCGTGGCGCTAGTAGTGCTAAAACTACCATCAAACTCCTCACGCCCATCAAGTCGTTCCGAATGAAAAATGGCATTCATCACTGCTGTAACTTATAATCCATTCGGAACTCTTTTGTACGTCACATGGACGTTGACACTTGAAGTGACAAAATTTATATAAGTTACGAGAATACATTACTATTTTACTAGGTCCAAGAAGTGATTTCTTCTAACCACAATATTTGAATCATGGTTTAATAATAAACTCTTATGCTCAGAATATTAATCCTATCTTGAAATTGCCACCAGCTGACTGTCACTTTTTATAGATCGCTAAGAGTGCAAACGCTCTGAAGCATGGGCGATGACAGCACATCATGGCTTCGTTCGTTAATGATGTCATCTATAACTTCATAGCGACCATTGTAGGGTTATCGTTATCGGGGTCAGTTACTCGGAATGACGATATACGCGATATAATCGATTATGGGTACTGTCATCAGATCACAACAAACTACTATTTTCCACTGTAAACACCATAGACATAGAATACTTTTTTCTTAGAATGATACAAATACAAATGCAAATTCTTTATTTCATGAAAACTTACACTAAAACATGCTTTAAATCCTTAATCTAAACATAAAAAGAAAACAGTTAGAATAAATTATTAAAAACAGATTATATTTAGTGTCTACGTTTTCCAGTGGATCCCAAACTAAGTCGGGCTTGTCACGTGGGATCCAGAAATATGATTACCAGACTAAAGTACGGGTTTTGACAGAGTTATACAAAGCAAAATTTTTGTGACAGTAAAATGTTTTTTGTGGGTACACGTACATACATGCATCGTTATTATTTTTTATAAATAAGTCAAAAATCAATTAATAAACTAGTTATGTTGTTAGATAGTAATAATATATATATACTTATATATATATATAATGTATATAAATAACTAAATAAATAAGGGCTATCTATGAGGTGTGTTGAAGCAATGCTTCGGTAGCGTCGTAATCCAATGTAGACAGATAAGTTGTAACAGTCCTCTTAGCCTTAACTGACCATGTTTTTATGCCTGTTACATTGCAAATAACGTTATATATCAAAGGAAAACTATAATTGTCAAAACGCTGAGCAAAAACGGTTTTTACCAATGGGACAGCTATTCTGTATACTCTTTTACGTAACAATGCAAGGCTGCAACGATGTAATTGTTATTTGGTGCTGAGTAAGATACGCTCTCAAAATATAAAGTTGGCGAACTGTTAGCACCTAGAAATCCTGATAAAGGGTAGTAGTAGGATACCTAAAAAGTTTTTGAGCAGTACCATGATAATACATCTTTGTGCTCGTTATGCAGTTATGAAGACTGTCTTTGAGGCATTTCCCCAGGCTTTAATACAGTAGAGAAGCAAGGACTGGCAAAGACTGACATAGACCAATCTTAGTACATCCATTGGAGCTCCTTGTCGAATTTGCTTCATTACTGGGATAAGTTTTCTGATTCTAGAAGAGAGGTTTGAGATGTGTGCTTTAAAAGTAAGTTTTTGGTCTAGTAGGATGCCTAAATATTTAATTGAATCGACTCTTTGAATTTCTGGACAGGTGCAAGTTTTACTATCATGAAATTTAGCGGTGTGAACTTTAAGTAACCTTAGCTGTTGTGGTGGCTGAGAAGCTAATGTTTTATAAAAACAAATAAATTTAGTTTTTTCTGTATTATGTGTAAGCAGATTACTTTTTAGCCACCTTGACACATCCGTCATGCACTCTTCAGCGCCATGAATTGCGAGATCCCACTGTTTTTCATGTACGATGATCGCAGTATCATCAGCATAACAGAAAATCTCGACGTTTTCCTGTCCTTCAAACACTTCTAATAAATCATTTATGTAAATGATAAAAAGGGTTGGGCCGAGGATGCTACCTTGAGAAACGCCAAAATAAATACTATTTAAATCGCTAAAATATGCTGCCCTATCTTAATGCATTGCTTTCTGCTCTTTAAGTAACCAGCAAACCATTCAAGTGGGACTCCTCTGACGCCAAGGCATTTGAGCTTGCGCAGCAAAATAGTTGGTGAAACCGTATCAAACGCCTTGGCCAAATCAAGAAAGACACCCACGCAAGATCTGCCTTCGTCTAGCACAGAACTAACTGTTTTTAAAAGATTTGTGAGAGCGTCTTCTGTAGAGATACCTTGTCGGAAACCAAACTGAGCACCAGACAACAATTTATTTACCTCTAAATATCGCAAAAGCCGTATACCGTATATTTAAAATTTTCTCAAGAATTTTAGAAGAACGCACACAGCAAGGATATTGATCTGAAAAGAGAAGGTTGGTTTTTAACACCACTTTTATGGATAGGGACTACAACAGCAGTCTTCCAACAGGCCGGAAAGTTTCCAGTTCCATGTGTCAGTGAAATCAATATTGACATAGACACAGCTTTAATAAGGTCATTAGTTACACCGTCCAAATCAGGAGCGTTGTCACTTATAAGTTGTTTTATTATTGACTCCACTTCAACTACATCAGTGGGTTGTAAATAAAAATAATTAGCAGTGTTGTTTGCAGAGATTTTTACATGTTTCACTAGCTCTGTTTCGTCAGTGTTAATTTCTTTCATTGTATCGCTAGCAAGACTCTGGCCTACTTAACGAAGTATTCGCTACAATCTGCAAGTGACTCATTTATAGTTTTCTTTGTCGACAAAAGCTCACTGGCAGTGTCCTTCTTTTTGTTCAATCACAGATGTTTTTTATCTTCTTCCACATTGTTTTTGTGTTACCTTTACTATCTGTTATACATGCGAAGTTTAACTGATTTTTTTGCTTTTTTAATAAATCGTTACATGTATTTCGATATCGATGGTATGATATTTGCAAAATTACATTTTTCGGCTCCTTACGGGCTCTAGCGTGTAATATATCTCTAAGCAGCATACAGTGGATAAGACCAGGTGTAATCCACGGTTTTAAAGTGTATTTACTTCGACTTATCGTTACCGTTTTTGAATGCCTGGTGATTGTATCCTCGACTACGTTCAATAAGAGTTGGGCACATAAAAGGCTCTGTGGCCGTATGGAATCCTAAGGGAATTCTAAACGTCAACTGTGGCAATGTTTCCCACCCTGGACCAGAGCTGGATCAGAGCAAAAAGCGGCAAAATCAAATTTAACAAAAAAATGAAATTAAATAGTTAAAACGGAACACTTAAGCATTCCATCGAAATAATAACTTATTCTGTACCGAAATATCCGAACAATCACCTAAAAAATGATGGGAAACATCCGTTTCACAGGTAAATACGGCACCGCTATCCAAAGTTTTACGTACATATTTTTCCATCTAAAAATACAAAAAATTGCATAAATAAGGTATATGTAGTTGTAAATTATCATAATTTCTGTTAGTAGAGTGCACATTTTCTCATAAATATTGCATTTTAAAGATTTTCTTACTTACGAAAAGATATGTTTGGTTTACACTAAGGGCGTACCTTTACTTCATCACCCAATTTTACATACACAACAAACGTCAAATATCATGGTTAAAAATTGGCTGCCAAACGTGATTGTGCAGCTAACTTCAAGCCTCTATAAACCACCATGGTATATATTATGGTGGATGGATGGTTTATTTTTATTTTGCTCATTTACTTACATAACCGACTTACCTACGATAGCCGAGTGTGTTTATTTTGTTTAATCTTATGACCATACCCTATGTCGTAACTCGGAACGTACTGTGTCAGTCCCCCCCACACCAAAATCCCCTGGTGCGTTCCGTATTGAGCATTGACGCGCATGATGCGCGTCAAATTTGGTCCGATATGCGCATCAACTGCATCAATGCGATTTATTTATTACCAACATAACAAACGCGAACACCGCATAGAACTGCATAAATCGCATCTCCCTGTGGCCTGATGCGACTGATGCAGTGAGTATTTGACAACTGCTGCTGTCATTGACGTCGAACCGCGCGAAAGTTTTTAAGTTCTTTTGTTTTGTTTAACAACAAAAAAAAAACGGGAATATTTTAGCAAACTGTGAGAAAAGGTTAGAAATTACTATGTTTAATACTAAATTATCTCTTTTAACCAGTTCCGCCTCTTATGGAGTTAAAACCAAAGTTAACAATTGATTCCGTTCTTCTAAAAAAACTGGAACCTCCACTAAATCCTCCATTTCTTTCAAAAGTTTATTTACTTAATGTCTTCAGAAAATAAAATCAAAACTGGCGAGTGGCAGGCGCCCAGGTGGGTATTTGTCAAATTGGATGTACATTTGGAGAAAAAAAAATGTCGCAAATGTTTGAACAATAGTAATTTTTTTTCTAATTGTGTTTTGATCATCAATTTGGTGCTGATTTCAAGGAAATGTATTTATTATTTGAATAATATTCATTAAATACTAGTATTCCTTTAATTTTCTCTGAAAGGAGTTTTTTTCCCAAGATAGATATTTTTCGTTGTATGAAAAAGTAAATGTCACTCCTATACCTCAAATGTTTGTCGTGTTTGTAATGGCCTTAAATCGAATTATTAAAATTTACGGCTTTTCTATTCAGCACCTTGTGTGATGTAGTTTATGACATAAAGTTATTTTATACAAGGTTTCCTAGTAAAAAAATTTATAAAACGCAGAAAACCATTTGTCACGCCTAAAATACTTTTGGTTACATTACTTTTACTAACGTGAATAACCGTACATTTTTTAATTACTGAACGTATTAGTAGGTTTTTAACTCTAGAAACACTAATATTTTTCTGGTTGGCTGATGGTTAGCTATCACCGCCATGTTTTTTCCAGTTAAACGAGTGGTATGTGTGACATTCGAGTGAATTTACTTTTCGTTATAACAAAAGCGATACCACCTTTTTCACGGTAAGTCATTCTGATTTAACAATCATAATTTAATTAGTGTAGATTGTTCAATTGTTTGTACAGCTACATGCGTTGTAATAAATTAAAATGAAACACCACGTTCCCAGAACACTTTTTATGTTATTTTTTCCTTACTATTAGTTACGTTACGTTACGCAACGAAAAATTTCTATAGAAAATTTTGCGATCGCAAAATAAAGGTGTGTACATATTGGGCTCCTAAGACCTGGTTACTATTTCGTTTTCATAATTCTATTTGAAAATTTTTGATTAAATAACTAGTTTTATTTTTCGTGTTTAATAAGTAAAAAAAGACAAAATGGTGTCGAATCGGTGTTACATGTTTGACAGGACTAAACTTAATTTAAGTGTTCTGTCCTTTTCGTTCTGTATCAAAAAGACAAGGACAGAACGCTTAAATTAAGTTTACTCCTGTCAAATATGTATTACCGAATCGACACCAATGGGGCCTCATGGTAAACTTACCTTAATGTTGACTATTCGTTACAATATTTGTGACATAGTTTTTCGTTACGTACATCTTATTTGACAAATACCCAGGTCGCAATTCACGCCAAAGCCGTTCCGATTTGTTTCTATTGCATGATGCGCGTCGATGCGCTTTGACAAAACGGAATGATCAAATCGCATCAATGCAATGATGTAATAAATGCGCATTTCGGAACGAAGCCCTCCCCTCTCTCTCCAACTATTTACTTGATTGTTTGTATTGGAAGTTTTCGTTTCCATTAATTTATATATTTTTTTTAGTTTACAAAGATTTACGAACTGAAAATGCCAGAAGATTCAAACAAAAACCAGTTAGTTCTGTTTTCTTATTTTCACCGGCGGTTATTACCGAAAATCATAAAAGTTTTCTAACCTCTAAACAATATTTCTACATTCCAGGCAAAAGAAAGGAAAAAATGATCCAAAAGAACAAAGAAGGCCGCGACAAGCGCGGCAAAATAAACCACCAGCTGAAAAGAAAGTCGAAAAACCGAATGAAGCCTCAAATGGTAAGTGCAGTCAAATTAAACTTTTAGGTAGATATGCAGTACCTACCATGGGTTGTGTGAACCTACATACAAACATGCCTGCAGTGACAGGATTATTGTTGCAACACATGCATATCAATAATGTAGGTACTCTCCTCTCAATATAGTTTTTAGGAAGAGAGAGTAGAGAGCCTAACTTCAGGCCGGCCAAATTAGACCATGCAATCTGTATTTTTTTCTTTGGTCATAGTTTTATTATTACTATTCCATTTTATCCCCTCTTTTTGTTTGATATACTGATGACTTGTAGCTTTGCATTCTTGAACCAATACTATTAAACAAGCAATATTTGTTCATATTCATAGTTGCTGCCTTCAATAGCATGTATTTTGTGCTTGAAGTACTTGTACAAAGCTCAGCTACAAGGCTCTTTTGGTGCGTGGATAGGTTGTGTCCAAAATCAGAACTAACGCCACTACAATACCCCTTGTTGCACAGGCACAGGGCAATACCATCCACCAATGTTTGGAAGGAAATAAAATGTCAAGAATGGATGTTTTTTTTTGTACCTTTTTGACAGTTACACAGAGAATATATTGCCTAACCTTTCAAGGCCGGAGCAGCGACAAGGGTCTTCGGGCAAAAATTATACTCAGTGACCAGGTACTAGTCTCTACTTCTGGAACATTGTTGTTTGAAGCAAAATCGTAGAAACCAAACTGTGATGACGAATAATGTATTACGAACACAGGAATTTATTTTTCTTTTGACATATTTTTGCATGGACAAAAGTTCTGGTTCTTGTTGACATGAATATTTTGTCACCTACATATTTTGATTTTTTGTTACAATTGTGGTATAATGGTTTTACCAAAGTAGAAAAGGTAAAACCATTCAAAAATGTTGAATTTCACATTTTCAATGGAACAGTCACCTTAAGATACGGCTGTAAAGAAACTATACTTACGTTAGCCAAAGTCATACCATTTGATTTTCTCACGAACATTCCAAATATCAGACTAATAATTGCTTCTGCATACAGTTACAGCACCAGAAACGCCAGCTATTGCAGAACCCGGACCTGAGTTCTATAAAAATCTTAAAAGAGAAACAGATGAAATTCTAAAGATCACCGAGGAAGCCAATTCTAAATACAACAAAAAAGAGATACAGAGTAATTGGAAGAAGTATGAAATTCCCATTGAAACCTATGATGAGATTGAGGAACAGGAAAATATGGGAGCGGATTATGAAGTAAGTTTCAGCTACAATATTTAAAATATTTTCCTATCAAAAAGCTAATTTTCATAACATAATTAGAGTTCTATTAGAAAAATTAATCTCACATGGGGTCCAGACCCATATCTCTGTCTATTACTGGCCAGCAACTTACCTAAGCGTGATAGGCAGAGCTATGGGTTCAAATTCCGAAATTGATTTTGCTATGAACTGTACTTAACTTATGTTAATTTACATCATAATTATCACAAGAAATAATTTCACTGTCTTGAAAACACGGCTATCGTATCCTCAAATCATTTATCATTTGATTTTCATGTACTAATGAAAAAATTGTTTCCTTTATAGAAATTAACACAAATACCAATGTCAGCTGGAGGTCATTTTCAATTTAAACATGAAAAATCTTGGGATAGTACTAATGCACCATCAGAATATGATAAATATTTCAACATCAACATGGATAATCTCACTATAGCATTATGCACCATCCCATTCTATGAGAGAAACAATATTGATGCAACTATATTCAGTGCAATGGATATCAAAAGCATGGATAACAGAGCAACAAAATACAAGCAAAAGTATTACAATGATAAAAAATTTACAACACCTGAACTGGAAGCTTCAGACAAAATTCCCAATACTCTAAAAGAAACTCTAACAGCCTCTTCTGATGCCGACTCTGCAACTGATAAAATAGACATTGATATTCACAAAAACTTTGAAGAAAAAATCATGTCCAGTATTAAAGCTTTACAACATAATTCAAAATCGGATGAAGTAGCATCAAATGAATCAAAGCCTGCTCAAAATACCGCATTAGAAAACAAGAATGCGGCAACAGACGATGATATTGATGACTTATTGGAAACAATAGAAGTTAGTAAAAACACAGATAATTTGGTCATAAGTAAGGAAACTGTCGCTCCAGAAAAAGAAGAGAAAATAAATATACCTGTATTTGCAGAGGAATGTAAAGGTATGTTTCTTGAATGTTACAAGAATAATTGAGAGTACTTAGTTAATTACTGTTACCAACATTTATTTACAAAATAGGTTTATAATCTTCAAACTATTTTATTTTACAACATTTTAATTGCTCGCTTAAATAATCATGAGGGCTAGTTTTGTGATAGACGAACAAATTAATTTTAACCACTATGTTATTCCAACGATATACCTACTGAATACTACATATTTTTATCAGGATCTTCAGGGTCAGGATTCCGTTCAAGACTGTGGTTTCCTCATTGAAGTTTGTATGGTCATGTGAAGGTTGCTCGTGAGACCAGGTAGTGCTGTTTATACTGGCTGCTTTAGTAATTAAGGAAGTAATATAATTTTAGGGAAGAGCTGCTTACTCTACTATATCGAGGGGAGCCATAGACAAATATTAGACAACTTTTACTTCATTCTCTTCATTTTTATTATGTTGGACAATTTAATATACAAGGTGACTTTTTGATCATCGTCCAAATTCATACTGGTGGCTTGGTAAGTGATCAGTATCATGGATCAATAACAATTTTTGTGAAATTCGTAAAATGAAATTTCGACTCCTCATAGTGATTCACTCGGGATTGAAAGTGAATTTCTATGGGAAGCCGAAATTTCATTTTAAGAATTTCACAAAAATTGTTATTGATCCAAGATACTGGTCACTTATCAAGCCTCCAGTATGAATTTGGACGATGATCAAAAAGTCACCTTGTATACAACGCATCGAAATAATTATTTCGATGATACAACGTGTTACAGAAAGGTGTAACCATATTTGAAGAGCTTATTCAGTCAATGGTATAGAACAACTTTTACTATGAAACAAAACCTTTTTTTTACTGTTTCATAGAAAAATGCAATGCCGCTCGGCCGAAATATATGGAAGGGCAGATTTTTTTTTTGAGATTTCACGGTTGGCTCCATAGGAAAAGTTGTTTTATACCATTGACTGAATAAGCTCTTCAAACCAGCCCCCCTATTCTGTATCTTTAATTGCCAACTGGACTAGGTGCCTATCATCAAAAACATAGCTAAAAACGGAACTTTCAAAATTGCTATTAGTGGTTATTGAACTAAATATTTACGAACTGTGTCGTCACTTCAAGTGCGAACATATCCTTAGACAATCGGAATTCGATAGTATATCTATGTTTTTGATCATAGGCACCCAGTTCAAACGGCAACTTAAGATACGTAATAGGCCCTATGGTTACACCTTTCTGTTACACTTTGTATAATACTTAGTGTTTATACATTTTTCTTTATTCCAGTTGCTACTGCTTCAGTTGAAGGTGCGAAGAAAACGGTCATCGAGTCTCCTGAAGATCTTGAGAAATGGCTTGATGACTTCTTAGACAGTTAGTAGGTAGTTATATATGTAGGAAACCTATATGAAAGGATCTGACTACAGAATAAAAAATCTTATAAACTAGTCAGTTTGATAATCCAGTACGTACCATCGAAGAAATTGCCGCAGACCCACTTTTCGCTCTTGTCACCATTGCGATACGGGCGAAAAATTGGTTTGCGAATTTTTCTTCGATAGTACATCAATATAGTGTTATATTCTAGTACGGACGGATATGGCAGGGTAGTTGGCAGTTCTTATTGCGGCTTCATGTCATGGCAGTTAAAATCTTGATACTGCTATTAAATCTAATTTTATATATATTATAAATATAAGTATTCATTACAATAATAAATGTATAGTATTTTAACGAGCGAATATAAATTCAAATTTAAGTTTTCAAAAATACTAAAGCATACAAAAATATTAAGTGGGCGAATAAAAATGTTGAAAACGGCGACTTGAAAATACAAATTTGAGTTGTGTACTCTGGCGAACAATTTTCAATTTTAGTGAAATTTAATTTTAAGTAATAAAACTAGGGACGTCGCCTTGCTTCGCTCGGCTCTTACATGTGAACCTAACACCTATTTTTTGACTTGGTGAAATATTTTCGATTTCATACTTTAAATTCGCCCACTCAGTATTTTTAGTCGCACGCTTTGGTTTTTATTCCGGACACTTGAGTCGCTAATTATATTTTTATTCGCCCGATTAATAATTTCTTATAATAAATTAACAAATAATTTTGTTTGACATATGTAATATGACAAAAATATATTAATTTTAATATATAACATAAAGAGTTTCTTAATACTATACTATTAATTAATACTATTAATGCAGTATATACTGAATTCGACTGATGACGACTCCATAGGGGTCGAAATATATCGTATTATTTGTTTTTTGTTGTTTATATAATATACATATATGTATTACATAATCATATTTTTAATACATGTTTTATATTATTATGAATATTATCAAGGTATTTGATTAGGTGTGAGACATACATTTTCTTTTTACATAAAACATAACTAAAAGACACAAAAAGTTAATTAATTAAATTTATTAACGTCTAAATTTACCTTAGCAACGCAATATAATACCTATATCTAATAGGTGGTAGAGCTGATGCCGGGCTCGACTGTGGAGGTACCACCATCTTACTTGGAGACCACCTCGAAGTAATTCGGGGGAGAGCAAGAGGACAGGTCACAGGCAAAAAACCAGGAGGCCCACCATGCCTGGTACCGATGGATGGCGGTATATCCATCCCTAATAGCCGGGCCTTATATGGAACAGACTGGTGACGGGCAGCGGCGTCACTGGTGCGAGGGTTCCGGCACCGCGCTCACCAACCCACCTGCCCAGCGTGTGTGAGTATGGGCAATTCTTCCAGGATGATCGCCAGAAGTGGCAAAGTCCTGGAAAGGCTTATGTCCAGCAGTGGACGAACTAGGCTGATGGATGGATGGAATCCAATAAAAAGGCATCTAAAAGTTATAATAAAAAATATATATTTAAATTAATAGTATTTTGTGCAACTGTGAGATAATGGTGTCGATTCGGCGCAACACAACTGACAAGACTAACCTTATTTTGAGCGTCCCGTCTTTATCTTTTCGATACAGAAAGAAAAGGACAGAACACTTAAATTAAGTTTAGTCCTGTCAATTAAGGTGATATACCGTGCTAGCAAAGGTCCCCGTTACTCCAGGCAGAAAGACCCGCAGTGCGAAAGGGACGGAATCGGGGAAAATTGTCAAAAAGTCGGTTTTAAATTAATGCAAAATTAACTAAAATAGCTACAAAAAATTCCATAACCAATAATTTAGGTGTAGTTAAAACCCATCTAAATAAATATTTTTCAAGTCTGTATGCTATCCTAATTTGTCAGAATATCAAAAAAAGTGTAAATTTAGACCTGATTTCAGTAAATATTTCTATCGAATGAAATTCCTCCTATTGCGTTTCTGATAGACCAAAATCTAGTAAAAGGTCCCAAAATTGTTATACTAATTTATTTTACTTGGAACTTCATTAAAAGACCAGATAAATAACTTCAAAAAGTGTCAATTTTCACGGTATAGCCCCTTAAGTCAAGTTGTGTAGCGCCGAATCGGTGTTAATGTGAATTCATTTCGTGATAGATTGCACGAGTCTAATTGAACTAGCGATGTTATGTATGAATTTTCGTCCGACCATAACTAGAGTATCGTTGCCTGGACCGTCATGAAATTTGGTATTTGAAATATATAAAGGCTTTAATTTTAGTTTTAGTGATGTCAAAACTAAATTTCATTAATTGCAAAATAGTCCTTGAAAGTTTGGAACAGAATCTAAATTACTTTGGAATTATTTTATGTTTGACAGCACTAAAACTAAAACCTTCAGAATCGGCTACATTGTAGGTATAACATACACTTATTACAGGTTGGTTTTAATGTAATATAAGTAATTAAATAATCTATGTGTATAAGTAATAGTTTTATGTAATATGGGGAAATACACAGGGAAATAATATAGGTTGGGTTTACTTAAATTTAATATAAAAAAATACACTTCAATAAAATAAAAATATAGGAATAAGGAATAAATAATATTATAAATATATGCCTAACTCCGCCCATTCAATTAGTCTTGCTAAGAAGAAGGGCAAGAAACTTAGCAAGATCACGTCTTTTTTTCATAATATTAGATACAACATCTAAATGTAAAAAGAAAGCCTATACTTTAATTGAATAAAGAGATAAAAAATACAAGACAGGAGAAAATTATGTCAAAAAGAAATATATAATACCTGTCCCATATCGTCCATCTGCTTTTACAGTCATTTTATCTGTTAACTAATTAACGTTAATTCTAGAGGAATCATAACTAATATAGGCGAATAAGTTCGAACATGAGCCAAATCGGTCAAGGGGTTGCCGAGATATGGGTTGTAAGAGGGGGCCCGCGAATCAGGCCCGGATCTAGGGGGTGCACTTGCACTGGGTGGAAAAATTGTGACCACACTACTGGTTTATAGAAGCCCTCATAAGTTTTGCCATCAATATGCCTGCAATAGGACTGAGTCGCGCACGTCGACCAGTGCCTATAATAGGCACTGGTACCTATCGAAGCTTCATACTAAAACAGTTACATGTGGTGGGATATAATCGCTGATATTCAGGTCCTACGTGTTGATTTTTCAAATAATATATTAGATGATTTTGCGGAAAAAAAAGTATATGAAAATAATATTTTAATTCGATTATTCGGTGTAGTATGCTCACACATGTTTTTTTTTTAATTAAAGTAGGGTTTAAAAGTATGTTTTCTTTATTTGACAAGGGCCCCAAATTAGCCTTTTACACCCCCTGTAAAAATACGGGGCTGCTACGAGTTCATAGTTGGGGCGAACTAATATTTCCAACTAACAAATGTGAAAAAGAACACTCGTCATGATATGGTGTTGCTACCTGACATTGGAATAGATGAAAGTGTTTATCTACTCCCATGTAAGCCGTTTTATAAATACCTACATTGTTTATCCGATGTTAATATTACATTATAACACCGCAATTCTGCGTTGTGATTGGCCCAATTCATTATAATACCGATATAGAACTAATCACACCCAACGACGCCCGCCCTTATTTCTTGTCCTTGCTGCCGTTCTGATTGATCTCGGGTGGCTCTGACGTATCATGACTTGACAAGATCATAATATGTTATAGGTTGTGTTCTTTTTCTCATTTTTCGTGAAATTTTTAGTTGAAAATAGAGTATGACGATATTTTTGATAGTCGTAGATAAAGTATTGCGTGTGCACATGTACATAATTATTAGACTTTCGCCCCCTTCCAAACACCGCATTTCATAAAATTAAAATAACTTGAGAATACAAGTAAACAGATAACTTGAAAAATAAGAAAATGATCCTCTGAAAGTGGTTGCAAATTTCATACTGGTGACCCAAATAGTGATCTGCACTCGTAGCACAGTGTTTAATCGCGCGCGACACTAGTTGAATCACAACTACGAGGAGCGTAACACGATGATTTGCGTTTAAACAGTACGTCACGCTCCTTACACTTGTGATTCTAG
This sequence comes from Ypsolopha sequella, assembly GCA_934047225.1. Taxonomy (NCBI): domain Eukaryota; kingdom Metazoa; phylum Arthropoda; class Insecta; order Lepidoptera; family Ypsolophidae; genus Ypsolopha; species Ypsolopha sequella. The sequence continues at coordinate 5,407,605 of OW203998.1, read as the reverse complement.
GGCCCGTAGCATAGTGTTTAATCGCGCGCGATGCGATTTGGTTGAATCACGAGTGCGAGGAGCGTGACACGATGTTTTTCCAATTAAACAGGAGGCATCGATGAAACACTATGCTACGGGCCTGCAGTTTATATGACTACGAATATGGGGACCAAAGAAATTGAAAAAAAAATTTTTTTTTTATTAGAGAGCTATGCCATGCACGCTGTGGGCGGCGCGAAACGTAACTTTGTTGCTTGCCGCGCGTAAAGTATGTTCGCTGGAATAGTTCCAGTAAACCCACACGCTATTTTGGATTCCCAAAGTCTATTGATTCGGGTAATATCACTTGTACTCATGTTATTCATCAAGTTTCGAATCAATTAGTATCTTCGTTCTCTACTCGTTTTACCAGTTCAGCTGGGGTTTTGCTCCTCCTGTGCGGGCGACGGGCGTGAGGATATTCTGTCGGGTTGTTGTGCTCAGGTTTCAGTATTTTGTGTAGATTGAACTTCTTTGTTGATTGGGGATTATATACGTTGTGCCGTGTAGTCTTCTCGCCTCGTTGTATTTCTATATTATTGCTGTAATAAACTTTAGATAATTCTCATAACATATTTAGGTATTGTTGCGACGCGTGACTACAGTTGTAAACCAGCGGCTTGTAAGCCGTTAGTTACCGAAACCAGCGGCTGGAAACGAATAACCAGCCGCTTGATACCGGGTAGATACCAGACTTGAGCATCGAAGAAAACTTTTGAGAAACATCGAAAAGGAATTTTTGTGAAGTATATTAAATATAATTTTATATGTATATACAAGGTGACTTTTTGATCATCGTCCAAATTCATACTAGAGGCTTGGTAAGTGATCAATATCATGAATTGATGAAATTCGTATCATGAAAATTCGACTTCCCATAGTATTTCACTCCCAGTCCTGACTGAATCACTATGGAGAGTCGAAATTTAATTTTATGAATTTTATAAAAATCGTTATTGGTTCATGATGCTGATCAGTTACCAAGGCTCAAGTATGAATTTGGACGATGTTCACAAATTCACCTTGTATATATATTTTATATTTAATGGTAATTAATTTTTATTTAAACTTATTTAAAACCAATAAAAACTTAACAATTTATAAATAAAAAACACTATCGAGACCGCTGTCCCGGGGTAGGGTGCCTAGAATGCTGGCGACATTACCTCTTTGGATGGCCAGACTAATCCTCTGGCCGAGGTAAGCGCCAGCCCTCCGGTCACCCGTGGGTTCGACAAGGCTCGACGAAATTTCCTTGAAAAGTTGTCACGCTTCCGGACCCCACGGGCCTAAAGTCTCGACACCAAACGGTGCAAATATGTAGTGGCTTGAGAGCATATTATATTTACGCCGTTTGTTGTCCTCTGCAGTTGTCGCTGCGGCGCCAGCCGTCCTACAACTTTGTCTGAGATGGGAGGGCGCTAGTGTGTCGACACAAGTAGCGTCCCACACTAGCGGCCTCCCATGCCTCCATGGAATCAACGACAAACCATCGGGCCTCCTGCCATCGACCCGAACTATACCCGGAGGTTCAGAAATAGTCTGAACATTGGCGGTGGCAAGGGCCCTGCGAATATTTTATTATTAAGATATTTATATTAAATATACTAATTTCAAATTTTGTTACTCGGTTCGTGCGTGCACAGGCTTTTAGTGCAGTAAAGAAATATGACTAAATGCTTACTATTACTGTATGTAGTATCTGTTCACACTTATTTCATTGATAAATTCCTATTTCCAAAACATCACTCACAAATAATATTCCACTGCTGTCACATTTTGTATGAGAATTTTGAGTTTTTAACACTTAATACAGATGCAAATGTCATTGTTTCTGTGTATTTATGTTAAATGTATCCTGTCGTCAATAAATCGAAAAAAACAATAAACTAAATCATGTTAATATATCAATGAAATTTACCTAAGCAACCGTTTCCAGCCGCTCGTAATCGCTGGAAATGATAATAAACCAAATAAGACGTTATTTACCGCTAGGCTAGAAATGTTAGTAACCAGGTTCACATATATACGCGTGCGTGACACAACGCAGCCAGCTACGTAGATATGTTGTTCATGTCATGCGTTTTCTTTGTAGACCAGCAGAAGTGCGGGTCTGACAATGATCTTGTACCTACCTATCTTGCTTCGAGGCCATCCTATAGGTATCTATGGGAAGCCAAAATCTGGTATGCTAATTTTGCAGTGTTGCTGGTCTATGTGATAGAAATAAACTAAGTACATATACAAAGAGATACATACATACATTAATATTATGTCATTGCATGTATAAAAATGCGGAAGAAAAGTAGGTAGGTACTTAAATATGGACGTGAGCTCTGAACCGGGATGTTAGACCTTGTTGAATAGAATAGAATGGAAAAAACTTTATTGGTGTCACACAATTAAAATACAATATAATCAATAACAAGCAAAACAGAAGTGACACCCAAAATGCCTCCACTCAGCATGTGTCATGGCACCATTCTGAACCACGGCGCTGGTCTTCCGTGGACACCTCGCAGGGTAATGTTATTTAGCGTGCAACATAAGTAGCACCTAATATCTTAACCCGTAGAATTATTGAATTGCTGTTCACTGACCTAGGTACCTATATGAATCAACTCGCCTTGCATCGAGTACTTCTTTTATTATAGAAGGCGTCAAGTTACCACATATATTGCGGAAACTGCAATCTTACATTCACATATTATTCTAAATGTGTTTATAGGTGGGATGGTAATGGGGATTCGTAAGGATAATAAAAAAAAATACAGATTACCATCGTTTACTTTATATCATTTACAATTATGATAAATTCTAATTAATCAGCTAGCCCACAATCATCGGTGCCACAGGTATACTTCGAGTAACAACCCCATTGGGACCGCGGTGGCGCAGACGCAGCTCTGGGACCGGTACAGTCAACATGATGAGCTTTACACTTAGACACATAAAGACCATCTATCTATATATATAAAAAGAGAAGTCCTGACTGACTTACTGATTCATTCACTGACTCATTCACTGACTCATCAACGCACAGCCCAAACCCTTCGACCTAGAAAGCTGAAATTTTGCACAAAGCTTCCCTTTGTAATGTAAACAAGGAATAAGAAAGGGTTTTTCGAAATTCTACCCCTAAGGGGGTGAAACGGGGGTCCAAAGTTTGTATGGGGAAACAAGATTAGTTAGACTATTTTATTCGAGACTTCACAGGAGTACTCCTATTCATAAATGAGTAAACACGTGTTTCAGGTTTTTTCAGAATTCAACCCCTAAAAGGGGGAAATGGGGTGACAAAGTCTGAAAATCAACATGGGTATCGTTTGTATGGTTTATCGGGTCGCTGATTACAAAAACAACAAAGATTTTAAAATACAACGTGGTGGACGTGAAAAAGGGCTTTTCCAGAATTCAACCCCTAAAAGGGAGAAATGGGGTGACCAAGTCTGAAAACCAACATGGGTATCGTTTATATGGTTTATCGGGTCGCTGATTAGGAAAACAACAACGATTTCTAAATCTAACGTAGTGAACGTGAAATAACATCATTTCCTGTTGGGGTACGATGGGGTTGAAATTTTGAAATGTGTAAATATCAATATGGGTGTCGTTTTTATGGTTTTTTTGGACGTTAATTACGAAAATGGCATCGATTTTGAAGTTTGAAAATTCTTGAAAGTATGTGTGCCAGAGCAAATCGGCTGTAACAGACGGACAGACAGACAGCCACACAAGTGATCCTATTAGGGTTCCATTTTTTCCTTTTGAGGTATCTATATATCAAACTATCTATCCAAAATCTATCTATCTATCTGTCTGTCTATCTATCTATCTATCTATCTATATCCCAGCAAAATATCTTTGGAACGGAAGGTGGTACATCCCTGTGGGTTGGACCACGGGGTGCCAAAAAAAGTTTTTTTTTTTAAATTTCAAAACTTTGACTGCCTGTATATCCCGAACGGCTGGAGTTAAACCCATGTTGATGGGTGTCTAGGAAAATGTCTCGACGAGATCGGTCTGCCGAAAGTGTCAAAACTTTACAGGCCCGTATCTCCCATGTTCATGATACTCTAAGAAAAGGGTTCGGCGAGATCTAGACGACGACGCCGGTAAAAAAAAAAACGAAAATAAAAAATTGTCAAAATTTTGATCGGCCATATCTCCCGAACGGATAAGCGTAGGGAGTTCGGGTTTTAACTATAGTGATCGGTCAAGCTGGGGCTACACCACCAAAAAAAAATTAATTTGTCAGGTTTTGACAGTTTTTTCACAGGTCCAAAAAAGTATTCCGATTTACATGAAACTCGGTATCAAGGGGCATTCGGGGTCGCTGATTACGCTGCCATATACAAATTTGACATTCTTTGACAACTGATAGGGATTTTGATACTTTTTCGGAAAAACTTTGATCGGTGAGTTCCTTTTTTTGGCACTCTGGCGAGGCAGAAGGCCGAGCTAAGCTCCACGAGGCCGAAGGCCGATTAGTGTGTTTCTAGCGAGGCCGAATAACGAGCATGTGAGTTTTTCGGCCGAGCACTACACCTTGACTCCCAGAGGGAGTGAGAGCACTTATAATGTTTGTTTCTGATCCTATTAGGGTTCCATTTTTTCCTTTTCGCAATGACGATTAGTAAGTCTCAGGGTCAGTCACTGAAAACAGCAGGAATTGATCTTAGGGGGGACTGCTTTTCGCACGGCCAGTTTTACGTAGCCTGCTCGAGAGTGAGCTCACCTAGCAGCCTGGTCGTGTTAACAGCTGAGGGCAGAATTTCTAATGTATAAAGAGGTACTTCATGTATGAATTTAAAAAAACCAATAGGTAATAGGCCCCGCCAAAGAGACTTTACCTGGAGATCAAATAATTGTACCAAAAACACTCCAAACCAGATTTAAATACGCTCTATAAAAATTAGTACACAAAAACTAAATCAACGCGGGCGAAGCCGCGGGCAAAAGCTATAATCAAATAAAATATGTCAGCTTGGCGTCTTCATCTTACTCGAAGTTCACCAAAGCAGATCTAGCCAGTTCCAATCGTGCTTTCAACACCTTACAATCTAAATTAAGCAATAATGGCATGCATATTGTGACCGAATAGGATATTTACATGTACCCCTTAATAACGATAATTATTATTATAATTCTGGTACTGATTACCACCCCCGTAATCGTAATTCTGATTACGACGCATAAACTGCGGGTTTCCACTGCTCTCCGACATCTGTGATGGTTGGCTCAAAGTCTTAGCTCGGGCTGCAAGCTGAGACACCAATTGAGCGGGGGTGAGATGTGCAATGGATATAGGAGCGCCGTCAGCAATACCGCCACTTGATGTGAACACAGCTTTGGAACTGACTAGATCTTGATCCACCACTTGGGTGTGCACAGACGTCGAGAAGTATTCAGGCTCGGTCGACGTCCCAGCCTCGTAGAACTTGGATTGCTCGCGGATGTCGCACATTTCACAGAAGGGCTTCATCGTCTGGACTGACACCTCCTTGGTCTGTTTCGGCTCCTTCTTCTTCGGTCGCGCCACGACGTTGTCCAAGCCTATTGTGGCCACAATGCTGTCAACTAACTGCTTGTTCTGGTGCAACGTGGATGTTCCGCTGGCCTGGGTGAAGTGGAATTCGACTAGATGCTGCCTCTTTAGCGGAGAGCAGAACTTGGGCAGGATGACCTTAGGTTCCGCTCCAACCATCTTGTGCAGCATCACAAGTTTGTTCGGCAGGTGCAACTTTTGTAATTTACTGACTGCTAATTGGCAACGACTCAACACTGTAAACACAAAAGTACCACCATTGTCACAAACATCACGTTTTAACAGACTTCAATAAACATGTGATACTTATATTATACACATAGCGAAACGCACATCAATGTTATAATCATAATGATAGAGTTTGGTTGTCAGTTCACTATTGAAGAAAATAGGAAAAATACCCCATGGGATAACTCCAGATATGCTTAAAACCTCGCAAAAGATATTCTCTAATTAAAATACATTTTTAAGGAAACTTCAACTTTGTCTAAGGACAGGTACACATTACAATAAATAATAATATTAAATAGAGCTGGAAATCGTGTGGCTTCATCTGCATAAGCGCCATAACTTCGGAGAGACCGCCTTCGAACATGTAACTAGTATTGGCATAGGCAATACACTTAAAACAGTTGCAGAAAAAAATACACAAATAGATAAAACAAAACAGTACCAATGCGCCTGATCTAAAATTAGGCCAAGATCACGGTGTAACACTCCTGTAAAAATTTTAAACTGCCAAGCAAGATTAGCTTTAATCGAACCTGACAAGTACAAGTGAGAACTTTGGCCAAATGGGACGACAATGTCACCCAACCCCGCCTGCATACTTAGAAGTTAGTCACAATAAAGGTGAGTAAATAATAGGATAATACATACACTCAACTTTCTCCTTCATATTTATCATGGAGCCACCAGCGGGACCTACACCTGCAACGACAAAATAACTAGGTATTTGAAACAATTCATTCAGTACAAAGCAAATCAGGAAACATAAAAAATATAAGTACCAGATAATATGGGCATCTTGCCTGAAATTAAAAATGCAACATAAATAATTTTGTAGGTGTTCATATATGTAAGGAAACCCATGCAATTGATAGAGATTAAAAATCTTACCCTTATTTGGTGTGAGCTTCAGATAATCTTCTTTGGAAATCTTGCCATCCGCTAATAACTGAAACATTTTAATTTGTAATATTACTCCTAGATAGCAGAAGAGTAATTTATATTTCGATCTGATATTTACTTGAGCTAAAGCATCGTATGGAGTCTTCTTAGGAATTGCCATATCCATTAGTGGTGGTATCACTAGGGCTGGAGGTGGCAGCTGTGGTGCTGGAACCATGGCTGGCGGTGGCACCTGGCCCGCTGGGGGTGGGACTGGTACCGGTGCTGGCACAGGCTGTGGCATGGAGACCGGTGCTGGTTGTACATATGCTGGTGGTACTGATCCCACTAGCATCCCTGGAGGTCCTGGCTGCATCCCATAGTCATAAGGCCCACCACTGTAACCACCATAAGCAGGCCCTAGAGAGGGCACCATACCAGGAGGCCCTAGTGGGGGCCCCATACCAGGAGGCCCTAGAGGGGGCCCCACACCAGGATAAGCATGACTGGGCATAGGATATTCATTAGGCAAAAGACTGGTCTCCCAGTGAGGTTGGGATAGTGGATGAGAGGATTCATAGCTGGATCTTCTTTCCTTAGGATAGAGAAAGGCATCTTTGCGGCTAGGAGAATGACGAGAGTTTGGAGATCTGCGGTAGGGTGATCTGGATCTTGATCGGCGATATGGTGATCTGGATCGCCGGCGACGATTTAGAATTGGACTGCGAAGAGGACTCCGAGAGTTGGGGCTGAAATGGCGTGGGCTGTACTGTCTGCGCGGACGAAATCCACCAGGGGGGGCGCCATACCGCCGCGGTGACTCAGGTCGTCGACGCGGAGAATGGCGATCAGGCCGGCGAGGTGATAGCCGGCGAGGTGATAGCCGGCGAGGTGATTCCCGACGGCGTGGTGACTCACGGTGCCGGCGTTCACGCGGCGATCGCGACGAACGACGATGTTCCACTTTCTCCGGAATATTCTTTGGCGAAAGCCTGTTCTTCTCCTTCCCTTCTTCAAAAAACCCATCAAGTTCCGTACCCGGCGGCCTTATGTCGTCGCTTGACTCCAAACTTTTGGCGAGGAACTCCTTTACTTTTAGATCCTTGTCCTTTTTGATAGCTTCGTTCGTCTTATTAGGATCGCGGCGGCTGCCCGGTTTGATGTAGCGTTCGAGGTCTTGGCTTCTGGATTTTCTTCGTTCCTGACTTCGTCTGCTCCTACTGCCGTATTTGTTGTCACTGTACCTGTCTCGCTCTTTTCTGTCTTTGCGATCTTCTTTGACGTCCTTGTCACGGATGAGTTCCCGTAAATCTTTAACGCTGTCGATGGCCTCTGCATCAATCCGTTTCCTCTTCGCACCAGGATCATCGTCCCAGCTGTCTATTACACTCAAACCTTCAATAAAATCTGCCTTGTTGAAGTCATCGAAGAAATCGCTTGGAATATCTTCGGCTTCCGAAGGATCTTGTTTACCGTCCACTTCAGATGCCATGGTTGTGGTGTGCAAAGTCGTTTGAATAAGTAACTTATTTTATATAATACTGTCAGATTTTCCAACAAAACTAAAGCTTTTTGTACGAAAATATGAAATTAATGAATAAAACAAAACAAGGTTATGATTTTATCTTCCGTGCAAATATAATAATAATTATATATGTTGCGTTTTTTTTAAAATGGTTTGTTCGGCCTAGCTAGATGCTAATCCTTTTGGCCAATGTTGAATGCATTGAATGTATGTATGCACTATGCGTTGCTTATCAGTGTTGCCACCATCGAATTTTGGCTTTCCCCTAGCTCCTTGTAAAATCCCCTAAATATGACACTATTCACACTTTTTTCCCCTAAGAATAAAAAAGTAATAGTTCACTATTATTGAATTAACTATAAAGTTTATCAATTTAATTAACTACAAACCTTGTAAAAATCCCCTTCATTAGACACTTATTAGCCTTTTTTCCCCTAAGCATTTAATTTAAAGGTAAGATTCAATTTAACTATAAAGTGTATCAATCTAGTTAACTCTAAACATTTTACAGTCACGAAAAGCATTCATTTTTACAGAATCTAAGTCAAAATAAAAAAATGTCTTACGAAAGATATTTATTATTTGTTGCTAGCGATAGAGATCTGCACACCACGTTTCGATATTATGCATTCTACACCCAAAATTCGTCCTAAGTAACTTTGCCCTAAAAAATACCCAATATTGTTTCTTTCCCCTCAGAAAGAAATACCCTAAATAATTTTATACCCTAAAAATCTTCTAAACATTAAAAAATACCCTAAATTTAGGGGAAAATACCCCAAGGTGCGAGCACTGTTGTTCACAAAGTGTACATGTTGCACGCCTGCTGGCTTTGTAGGTGTAGGTAGAGTATTTTACGGCTCTGGATGCTTTGTCTTTTTGAGCAGGTGATAATTTTTAATTACTAAAATTTGTATTTGAAAGAGCTTTGTTGAGCTGGACGTGTCAGTCAGGACTCCACCCCTATCGCTGTTCCGGAGATTAGCTCCAGAAACGGCTCGCGAAAAAGTCGACGTGTAGGGATAAAGAAGTACTTAAAAGCATAGATATTCCCCCATAGATACTTAATAGAAGGCAACTCACGCGCACCACGCCTCTTATGTAATCCATAGACTTAGGATAAAATAGCCTCATAGCCGTTCTCGGCTACAGCGACAGCTTCTTTAACTCCTGTCAAGTTTGAGAGCTACGCTGTCCAGCTCTCTGATGTGCTCTCAAGTCACTCGCGTACCCAATTTTTGCATTAAATGTACGCCCACCTAAGGCGCACGTCAGCACACCATTCATGTAGTTGTAAGAGATGTTCGCAGGCGGCCGAGACTTAAGTTCGTCCCTTTTTCGGTCTAAATCGGACCTTCGTTCTTGTTCAAAGTCATTAACTTTCCTTTGAACAAGGTTTCGCCACTCTGCGCGTTGAGCTGCCTTATCCTCCCACTGCGACGGCTCAATGTTGCATCTTTTTAAGTGTCTTTTCAGAACACCCTTGTACCTTAGGTACTGGCCTCCACTTTTTCGCTTTCCGGACTGGAGTTCTGAAAAGAAGATGCGCTTCGCCACTCGCTCCTCCGCCATCCGCGAGACGTGTCCGCACCACCGAAGCTGTCGCCGCATGATGTACGCCTCTATGCCACCATATTGGCGCGTTGCAGCACTTCGGTATTTTGCACCCGATCAGACCATCTGATCTTAAGTACATTTCGGAGGCTTTTAAGGCGGAATCGGTCGAGGGTGCGGATTTGGTGGCGGTATAAGCACCATGTCTCTTCAGCGTATAGGAGGTTTGGCAATACTATCGCTATGTACACGGAGACTTTCGTGCCCAGCTTCAGTTCATGGGAGCAGAAGACCTTATGACTCAGTTTGCCAAATGCCGCGGCTGCGGCACCGATCCTGCTGTTGATCTCAGAGCCGAGGTCGCACCTGGGTGACACAGGTGGTCCCCAGATAGCGAAATTTGTCAACCTGCTTAAGCACGTCCTCACCAAGTCTTACAACCAGTTGTTCATGGCCGAGCGAGTTCAAGGACATCACTTGTGTCTTCTTTACATTGACCTTCAGGCCAAAAGAGATGGTCAGAATCAGCCTTAACCGCGTACATGAAATAAATTTATACTATAATTTCTGTTAGATATATTCGTAGCAAGTTTCATTTTCATAATAACACGGACACACATGTCATATTAAAATAATATAAGTACTTAATGTCGCAGCCAGTCATGAGAGCGAACACCGAACGAAACGAAAGGGCGCCATCTACCAAATAGTCCACAAACTACGCTTCCAGCGTGCTTTGATAGAGTCATGCGTGACGCAATCGGCAGTCACAGCTTTTTATTTCACGATTCATGCTTTTCTTCTGCCCCGCGTTCCGAAATAGAATTATTTCGCTAAAATCGATTACGAATGAATGAGGTGAATGGCTAATAATCCATGAGTGAAGCAAATGCGTTCATTCATTCGTATGACTTTCATGGCTCATGCGACGGAGGTGAGGCGATGTAAGCGTTGAACGGAATGGAATGTCAAAAATTGTTTTCGCTCCATTATTTCAGCAGTTCAGATCAGACAAACCATAGTATATGTTTTATTCGGCCATGAGAGAAACAAATGAAAAGTCGTGTGGAACTTTTCGTCGAAAAGGAAGAATTTATATGTATATATATTTTTTCGTCGCTATCTGAGTCTACGTTAAAGAACAGTGCTACAAACTCTTCTTGTTCCATCACGAATCACGGCACTTTGACGAAATAAAATCAAATAATCGTATTGTATTCTGTGGTAAGAGGTTATGGTTAAGATGTATCTTTTTTAATGCGGTCCGAATCATAAGCTATCTTTCACATCGTTAGCTAGCTCACAAATTACGGACCAGTCATCGCTCACACTTCAATTCATTCATAGCTTTTATCGATGTAATTCTATTTCGGACCGCAGGGCTGGATTCTGATAGAGTGAATGAATGAATGAATAAACACTTTATTGCACACAAATAACCCTGCGGTCCGAAATAGAATTACAATGGATCATAAGCCATTCACTTCATACTTTCGTAATCGATTTTAGCGATATAATTCTATTTCGGAACGCAGGGTAAGAAGACAAGATACACACAAAGAACAGATAGAAGGCAAGGGCGGACTTATTCCTAAAAGAAATTTCTTCCAGTCAACCTTGGGAAAACATAAACACATTTTTATCTTGAAAATTTAACTTAATCAGTGCATAACAATATGTAAAAGTTATTTTAAACCTATAACATAAACATAAAAATATATACATAAATACACCGATACATATATACAGACAAACAGTAGCTTAGTCAGTAAGTCATTCAGAGAGATGAGAGGTAAAATTTTTTCAAGTTGTATCTAAAAGAGGACACAGAAGGAAGATCTTTGAGGTTTTGCGGAATTTCATTCCAGAGTCGAACAGCCAAGTGAAATTCGTAACTTTTTATCACTTACTCCCATACAAATTGCCCTAATCAGCTGACTGGTCCAGTATGGAAAGGTGAAAACAGATTTTAAGAATTTTGCACAACCCTATTAGAAAAAGTTGTTGATATGAACATGGTCTACATATATTATGTTTAAAATTTTGCCAAATAATTTAATTTAACCTTTCAGTTTTCCAAATCACGAAGATGTTTTTTGACACCGCTCATCGTAGAAAATCGTTATTTTTCACGAAACAAGTCTAGAACGCCTTGAATTTTTTTTGGAATGAGCGTACTTTATTTTGTTTTTTACAGCCGTAAATAAGTATATTTACTCAAAAACCTTACGAGATAAAGTATGTTAATAAAGTATACTATATATATACACCTTCTATTATTCAATTATTTATAAGTAATGATCTTATACGGATTATACGGATATATACGGATGGATCCAAAACAAAGGTGGGTACTGGGGCCGCGGCCGGAGCGTATTCAGCTGAACTTAACATTCACAGGTCAACAGCCTTGGGTAAGCACAACACGATTTTTCAAGCGGAATGTGTAGGAATTATCCTGGCCACAAGCGCGGTGCTCAGAAGGGTAGTTAAAGGCCTCAACATTCGTATACTTTCTGACAGCACAGCGGTACTACGAGCCCTAAGCAAGACTATTGTAAACTCTGAGCTAATACTACATTGTCTAAATCAACTGGAAGAGGTAAGTTGACACAATAAAGTCACCCTCCAGTGGATAAAAGGACACAGCGGATCGCTGGGAAATGATGCGGCAGATGAACTGGCAAAGGAAGGTGCAAAAATGGAACCGGTAGTCGCTGAACCACTGATTCCCTTGCCCTTTAACCAGATACGAACCTGGCTGCGTGAGAGAACCAGCTCTTAACATGCTGAGAGATGGGCAAGCACGACAACTTGTAGACAGACGAAAGCGGTTTTAGCCGCCGTGGGCCGTTGCCTGACAAAGAAACTACTTCGTCTCAATATACTGAACCTACGAATGATGGTAGGGCTAATTACGGGACACGGTAACAGGGACGAGGACGGACAGTCCTCTATGCAGAGCTTGTATGGAGACCCAAGAAACGCTGACCCACGTGACGATAGACTGCGTAGGCGTCAGCACACAATGGGCTAAGATCCTCGGTGAACCGGGGACGCTTCGGCAGTCCTGTGGCGAGCTAGGTCGCCTCTTGGGATTCTGGCGAGAGCTGGACTGGCTGGAATAGCCGGCTCCACAATTTCCACGCACAAAGGTCCAAGTAAGAGACTAGGTGCGGAAACCGAGCCCACCAAGAAGAAGAAGAAGTAATGATCTTACACTATTGATGTGCGCTAAATATTGAAATAATAATTAATACTTAATCCTAGTTTATAACGTAATAAATACGAAAGTCGACTATACTCTTAGTCATAAGTACTAAAACTGATATTTTTGGATTACGGGTGGTATTCCACTCGTTATTTATATTAACGTGAAGACCTTAAAATCCACATAAAGACCGGCTATCATCAATTTTGATGATTGCTGATTGCTGATTCTTACATTACAATTGCTGATCTTTACATTACAGGCGCTATAAGTAAGTGTTCCTAATAAAATCAATTAATTGAAAATTATAATAAAATGCTAAAAATTTACTAGTTTTTTTATTTATTCCTTAGTATTCACCCAACTACCTATCTGGATGCCAAATTTGAACTTTCTAGGTCATCTGGAACTGGGTTAGAGTTTTGATATGTAGGTGAGTAAGTGATAAATTTAACGATTTTTGGACGTTAATATCTAAATGCCTGTTTGAGCTGTGTTTATAAAATTGGGAGCACATAATGTATCTCGCAAGTCTCAATATATGAGCCAAATTTAACATGTTTATGTCAAATAGTATTTAAGTAATGAGGGGGTCTAAAGTGGCTCCAAAAGGTTCGTGTAATATTATACATGGTACCGATCGCCATTCTGTTAGCTTGAATTTGGCTTGCGTGTCTAGATTCTGCATAGAAAAAAGTCACATTGTTCATAGTTTGCATGATTTTGGTGGAAATATTTTTTCATCAACATAATTTACTCCTTGACTTGATTATTACCTCGTCTCCCGCTCATACGGTTTTCCATGGCCAATTCAATGCTGCTGGTTTTTCTCATAACGATCTCATTTTCCTGTCGTATAATCTTCGTCCCCCTAAATTCAATCATAAGGTTCTTCTTCTTCTTCGTAATTTCAGTGGTATGGATCTCGAAGCGCTAAGAGCTGATGTGAGTCAGATTGATTGGTCCTCAATAATTAAAAACGCTTCAGTTAACGAAAAGGTCGAGCATTTTAACACAATAATTCAAGCACTATATGATAAACATACTCCCTTAAAGCAGACTAGGGTAAAGCATCTCCCAGCACCGTGGCTCACACTGGAGATCACTTATGGCACAAAGGGACAGGGCTCAGGTTAGATTTAGGCTGGATCCCTCCCCTCAGAATGTCAAACGGTTCAAGCTGCTGCGTAACCACTGCAATAGTGCCTGTAGGCATGCTAGACGTCAGCATACATACGAATCCATCGAAAACTGTCTTTGGAAATTCCTAAAAACTCTTGGTGTTGGCAAGCCAAAGTCCGGTCGTATCTCAAACCTTGACTTAAATGCTATTAATGGTCATTTTAGTAGTTTACTTTCCTTCTTATCTACCTTTCCCAAATCTAACACCTTGATTACCTTTCACAATTCCATTCTGTTGACTAACTATCCACCTTTTCAGTTTCATGAGATTACCTCTTTGGAAATTCCTAAAAACTCTTGGTGTTGGCAAGCCAAAGTCCGGTCTTATCTCAAACCTTGACTTAAATGCTATTAATGGTCATTTTAGTAGTTTACTTTCCTTCTTATCTACCTTTCCCAAATCTAACACCTTGATTACCTTTCACAATTCCATTCTGCTGACTAACTATCCACCTTTTCAGTTTCATGAGATTACCTCTTTGGAAATTCCTAAAAACTCTTGGTGTTGGCAAGCCAAAGTCCGGTCGTATCTCAAACCTTGACTTAAATGCTATTAATGGTCATTTTAGTAGTTTACTTTCCTTCTTATCTACCTTTCCCAAATCTAACACCTTGATTACCTTTCATAATTCCATTCTGTTGACTAACTATCCACCTTTTCAGTTTCATGAGATTACCTCTTTGGATGTTCGGAAGATTCTTCGCTCTATAACAACCAAGGCAGTAGGTGACGATGGGCTCAGTAAAGATATGTTCCTGCCAATTTCCAATGTAGTTTCTCCAATAATAGCAGATATTATTAACTGTTCCCTGTCCTCTGGTTCCTTTCCCAGTCCCTGGAAAAAAGCCCATATTATCCCTCTCCCTAAAAAGTCCAATCCTGCTTCTTTCTTTGATTTTCGTCCTATATCCATTCTTCCTATTCTCTCCAAAATTCTCGAGCATATTGTTCATGAGCAATTTGCTAATTTCCTGTCCCATAACCAACTCCTGAATTCTTATCTATAAACAGATGATTAAACCTCAGAAATGGCCAGATGGCATTTTATTAGGATAGATATAACAGACAAAGCAGTATGGCTTAGTTCCTTAGCCTTTCCTTGACGGGATAATTTAAAAATTAAAACAAAAAAAAAACGAAAAAAGTTTATCGCGCGATGATTGACGTTCGTTTGTTGTGAATTGGTATTTTTTATTTTAGATGCGTGTTTTAACCAATTAGGTACATTTATAAATAATGTAAAATGGAGTGCACTCAGAGATTAGAATGTACACAAGACTTAAATCCTGAACCTTATTCCCAACGGAGCGGTCCTGAACAGGTAAATAAATATGGCCTTGCAAACAATCATAAAATGCTTAAATTTTGGTTTAGGTAGGTAGGTACATATAAATAATTTAACAGCATGCATGTACAATATGAAGTCAATCTTTTTCGGGAACTCATAACTTTTATTCAACAGTCTAGTCTCCAAACTAACCTAAGATCTTATTATCTGTCAATATTTTTTTTGCATTCGACTGATGACCATCCGCCATCCCATATCGAGGGTCGAAATATATCGAATAATATTTTTTTAATTGTAATTCCTATTAATCAACAAAAGAAATAAATAAACATCTTATTAGGATAGTCGCCAAAGTTAGAAATTTAAATATGGTTATGGAACCCTTAGGCCCACTTGCAGCATGATTGAGAAAAAATCCTTTACCCTCGGGTAAACTAACCCAAGGGAAGAGTTAACTAACCTGACATTTCATTAGTCCTATTGCACCATGATAATATCGAAGCGAGTTAGTAATCCCGAGCTAAGCGATTGTTTGACATTTGACATTTATTTAGAATGTTACCATAAAGTAATTAGTTGCACCCAATGAGGGTATAGTGCCAATCTTTTAGTCGTCTCTGAAGCTAGCCCCAAGAATCGACGCATTAGCCGTTTTACGGTGTCAGGGGGACGTTACAGGAGCGAGGGCGTAGAGCACACCCGCCTGCGTGCCGCACACACCCCCAGCTCGCCGTTCAGCAGGTGTCAACACTATGCATTACTGTTAGTGCTACATCCGTACACTACACACGCGCGCGTTGCATGAAAAGTACCTACGAGGAAAAAATTCTATGATTCGTTAAGTGAATGGTTGAATCAAACATTTGAACGACAAAATTAAACATTTGAACGACAAAAAAAGTCCTGGCTTCGACGGAATACGCGCGTCTGACATAAAATGTATAAATAAAAACATAACACCAGTTATTACACACTTAATAAATAGATGCATTTACACCTCTATGTATCCAGACAAATTAAAAATTGGAACTATAAGACCTATACATAAAAAGGGAAGCTATAAGGATATAAATAATTATAGACCTATAACGATATTGTCGTGTATTGATAAAATAGTCGAAAAATATTTTGGTCATGAAATAAACAAATATCTTAATAAAAACAACATAATAAATAATAAACAATTTGGCTTCCAGAAAAAACAAAATACGTCACAATTATTATGTAAGTTTACTAACGAAGTAAATAAGTGCTTAAATAATAAATTACATGTAATTGCAATTTTTATCGACTTCAGCAAAGCCTTTGACACTTTGAATTATAATACCTTATACTCAAAGCTCGAGCAAAACGGTATACAGGGCCCTTTTTTAAAATTCTTTAAAAACTATCACACCAATCGCTGTACAACTGTTAAAATAGCTGGAAAACATAGCAGTATGATACCTACTGATGAGGGTACAGCCCAAGGATCAATATTTGCACCGTTAGAGTACCTAATCTATGTTAATGATATGCCTAACATATTTTCGGAGGGTTCTGTATATCAGTTTGCTGACGATACTTGCATGATAGTAGCTCATAATAACATAAATGAAGCTCAAAACACAATGCAAAAGAACTTTGATTTAATTTGCAAGTGGTCGCATGATGTTGGACTGGTCATTAACTACAACAAAACAAAAGTTATGCATATACATTCCCCATACATAAAAGCACAGGCCAGCCCGTCTATCATCGCGCATAATCACTCTTGTATGCATCAAACCAAATACAAAGTGTGTAACTGTGAACCCTTAGAATTAGTAACAAAACATACCTACCTGGGACTAACTATTGATTATAAATTTAATTGGGGATCGCACATTGAGCATATATGTAATAAACTTAGGTCTATTTTGTGTAAGTTGTCAATTCTTAAATATAAATTACCGTACAATACACTCCGAATGTTATACATGTCACTGGCTGACTCTGTAATTAGTTATGGCCTTAGTAGTTACGGTAGAACATACAAAACATATGTTGAAAACATTTATACAATGCAACTTCGTTTACTTAAAACTATTGTGCCTTTGTCTATTAGACATAAATACAAAGAAGACGAATTATTTAAATACTGCAAAGTCATAAATGTTTTCAACAAAGTAAAAATGGACACTATTTGTGAGGAGTACGACAAAGTTGACCAAATACAAAAAAAAACAAGACCAAATCAACTTCGTAAACTGACATACTTACCGACATACAAACTACCCTCATACAACAATAACTATGGTACTCGCACTTGGGAGTACATGCTCCCAAAGATATTAAACGAACTACCAAGTGAAATTATAAGTCAACTGAATCGTAATCCTCACAAAATAAAAACTATTTTAAAGTGTCACTATCTCGATAAAAAAATTGATAAAATTAAATATGTAAAATTTTAGTTGTGAGCGCTTGCAGCGACACATAAACCTCTTTATGGTTTCCGTTAGCTGTATAAGTTTTATAATATTGTATATTTTCTTGTATTTAACCAATAAACGCATAAAAAAAAAAAAAAATCTGTTTGTTATAGTTTATGGAAGGACTCTTATATAAGTATATGTACCTATGTATATGTTTTGGGGGGGAGGGGAGGGGGAAGGGGGTATAATTCCTCCCCCCAAGGGGGGGGGTACCGGAAATCAATATTTTTTTTTTTATAATTTTTTTTCAAAATAAAAAATTTCTCGGGTTATTTTAGGTAGGATGAAATAACTCGAATATTAAGTATACGTATAGTGGGAAGGGGGGTAATGAAACTAGTTTCTTAAAAAAGACTGACACACAAGACCCACAAGACTGTATAGATTCGGGGTGCTCAGATTCGGTTTTGGAACATATTCAACCTATTTTTTGCATGGAGTCAGGTGCTCTGATTCGGTTTTGCAACAGATTCGACCTATTTTTTCTATTAAATCACTAATCAGCACCAATACAACAAAAAGGCAACCTATTATTTTTGGTAAGCTAAATAAAAGACATGCATAAACAATGCATAAACTTTATAAACTTTGAATGAAATCACAAAGAAAACAAAATAACTGCATTGGTTTTATACTAGTCCTTTGAGCCAATTTTTAGTGAAATACAACAAAAAAAGTTACGTCAATTTTAATGCGTGACTCACAGCAGTTTCGATACAAAATCAAAAAAAAAATCAAGTCGTAAAATCAATTAAAATTGCACCTTAAGACAATTTTTGAGGTTATTTTACGAAACTTGAACATTTTTTTTTGGGAAAACTATTGATTTCCGGTAACTGAAATTTCGTGAGATTAATGACAATAACAAGAGCTATTCTGGAAAAAAAATGAAGGTACCTTTGTACATATACTCTTATAAGAGACGAGCCTAGTTTATTGTTTCTGTTGCCTGAAAATCTTCCTTCTTCAAGTAGGGAACCAGTTTATATAGATGGTGTCTCACCACTCTAAATAAAGTAACTACGTATTTGCCTATATTTGTACATTATAAATTTACTTATTAATATTAATGCGTTTTATTTATATACTTAAGATTGCACTAAAATAATAAATAAATAATTAAATAGCTAGGTACAACAAGTACACCTTCCCACTTAAAGTAAACATTTAATAATCAACCGTTGATATTATTGTTTCTTTGACTGTACCTGGCAAGCTTGCACTCGTAACTCACTCAGAGGCGACTAAAAGATTGGCTATATAATATTTTTGGAAACAACACAGTTTGACTTAAAACTGGTAACATTACTTGCACTAAAAAGATAACTCAATCGTTGTAATGTTGATATTTGGCTCTGTTGAATAATAAGGTTGCTGACCACTTTTTTAATGAAAGATGGTTTGATTTCTGATTATAGATTGTTATGTTTTTTAATTAATTGTTATTAGTTATATAACTCATGATTAGAGACCGAATGATATGCAACATATAAAAGCTCGAAATATGCAAGAAAAATGCCTAAAATATGCATGAAAGTGTCAAAATTACCAGCATTTTTATTATTTAGTAACAGAAAAAACATACAATCTGTAATTTTTTTAATAACATATTTTGTATTTTGCTACTATTGTGAACATAAACAACAGGTACCGTTTCAAAATGTTCGGTAGTAAAATTGTGCATTGGATCGCTCTGAACATTTTTATAAACAAAAAGATATTTCTACATCCATTGAGGTAACTGGGCTTAAAATATTGTAAACATAGGGTGAAAAAATGCATCATCACCAGTTTTTAATTAAAATATGCAATAACCAAAACTAAGTCACAGCTATTATATTTTAATTATTATTAGAGTACATTACAAACTTGCAATCAATCAGAAACAAATTTAAAAGCACAAATATGTTTGAAAAAATTCCTCGGGCCAGGATTTCAACCTGTGACCTCCTGCTTACACGACAGGCGCGCTACCGACTGCGCTACCGAAATCCGTATCTGGAACAATGAATTTTTCCACCATATCTGTACGTCGAATTTATTTGTAACTTACTCGATATACCAGCTTGTAACGCACATATACTGACTGCTCACGAGGGCGTTATGTGATTTCACGCCTTGCTAATTCTGAACAGAAGGCACTGCCGTCTCTGCAATACCTGTAGCATCAATATATATTTTATTTTACTAAACTTTTCACAAAGTCTTTTTGTACCCTAACTTCATAGATAAGGCTTATAACCAGATACCAGGCAAATATCCTATTATTTTGCTCTCATTCAGATTGGCTATTTGGGTATACTTGGCAACACATACCCTGTGAACCATGGACCGAACAAGATCGGCCGGGATCCACAAACATGCAGCATTGTTTTGGATATGAAGGTGAGTTGCAAATTGGATTATCTCAGAGTTGGTGGAGTAACCGCCATTCTTCTCTATCTTCTGCTAACGATTTTATAATATGTTGTACATCAAAAATGTTATGTTCTTCAACACCTTTCGATTGATTCTATTTCTATTCTTTTGAATAGTGTCAGTTTTAAACAAATTATAGGAAAACTACAACAGATCTAGTTTTTCTCAAGCGGGAAAGAGAGAATTCAGTGCTGGAATGTTGCTATGCCTGTGTGGCACTTTATTGCCCGTAATGTGTGATTTTACTAGTATTTTTATTTCAGTCGCTATCCAGACAGCATGCGGTCATCAATGTTCTCAACAAGAAACAGTTTATGCTCATGGATTTGGGATCTATTAACAAAACTAAAATTGGTGTTGTAAGTAGTTCATATTTCAGTTTAAATTGTTATATTTCTAAACATATTTTATTTTTAATTACAATCTAAATTGCATCTAAACTCTGATATTTCATTCCGTAGAATTATGACAGTTCAATAAAAGGGATGGAACTGTGCAAGTAAGCGAGATGAACTGTATCGTTTCTCCTTTACTAGCACAGCGCCATCCCTTTCCCTGAAATGTCAGAATTATATGGAATGAAAAATCAGAGTTTAGTGAAATAATTTTAAATAAATTCATAATTGTAATATAATTTAGATTATCTATAAAGCCGATTTTGAAGGTTTTAATTTTAGTTTTAGTGTTGTCAAAACTTAATTTTCTTGATTACAAAATAGTCTTTAAATGTTAGGAACAGAAGCTAAATTACTTTGGAAAAATTTAAGTTTTGACAGCACTAAAACTAAAATTAAAGCCTTCAGAATTGGCTACAATATAGTGGTTTAATAATAATTATACCTATAAGTTGCAAATCTATGAAATGTCCGTTTTGCAATTTTCAGTACTAACATTTTTGCATTTTTATAGGAATGACAAATCCAAAATGTATATATTTTTTTCGTATGAATGAGATAACATGAAGCTAACAGCAACAATAACTTAATTTTATTTATCAAACTGACAATAAAACAAAATTTAATATTATGTAGATGTAAAACCATGAAATCAACTTTCAAACAAAAAATAAATAATATAAATAGCTATTGAATTACAGGAATTATGAACTCATGAAATTGTAAGAAAATTTCGGCAATTTCAAAGGTTTGCACCCAATATATAAACAATTTCATATTAATTACCTACTATAGCATTAATAATATTAGTATACGGAAAATAGTTATTTGTGCAACAAGAGAGCAAAGATTATTTATGTTGCGAGTGCCGAGGTTGAATCCCGACCAAACGATTCTAAGTTAGAATCCTGAGTGTGGTGAGGGATTCAAAGGCACAAAAAACAGAATAAATTTGCTCTTGTGTTATTTTCTTCTTCGAACGAACTTATAAGAATTCAATAGTCTTTTTCTTTAAACAATACACCATATAAAAATATTGCACATAAAATAAAATGTAAGAAGTGTTTATTGAATCCCAAAGCCGCGAAAAATCGGAAAATCTTTGATAAACCGATCGAAAACGCAAAACAACCATCACGCGGGCGTTTTACTCTATCTATCCGTTTCCGGTAGAACTTAATTTGTTTACACCACTGATGAAGTCTAGCAATACAATCCCATACACATTGGGAGGCCATACACAGGATTTCGAGAAGTTTACCTTGTCTATGGTATCCAACAAGGTGTGGGGCTGTGTATAGCCTCCCGAAGTGTATAGAATTCATATAGAGTGAAAGAGATAGCCGCCATTCTGATGTTTGCTGTATCTCTTTCTCTTTAGCAAAGGTTATGGAGTTTTTGAACAATTCGCAGCATTTTTAATTTAAAACACTTTTCTTCACTGTTTAAAGCCAGTGAGCAAAAGTCGATTTTGCTTACTGTTTTTAAGCAACAAAGGCGTGGTTTTCGAGCTAGTGAGGTGAAAAGAATATTGTCCCTTATTGTTAAAACAACAGAAATAAATTTCTATGTTTGAACACTTGGCGATTTATCCATCGCAAGGAGATATAAATTAACATTGTATCATTGCAGTATAGAAACGCAGAAAGAAAAGTAAATCTGGATGTGAGGAGCTCTGAACCGGGATTCGAACCCGGGACCTCTCGCTTACCTTCCCAGGTTCGAAGCCCGGTTCAGAGCTCCTCACATCCAGATTTACTTTTCTTTCTGCGTTTCTATACTGCAATGGTATAATGTTAACTTAATGTTAAAATTTAAACTTCAAAAACTTATCTGTGTTACACAGGTCAAAATTAGATGTTGCATACAGAATTGTGTATATTATACAATGCATAGTTAAGTAGCTATTTTGACCTCTATCCTCTACTGCAGAAAACACTTCAACCATACATACCATACCCGCTCCGAAATGGCGACACCATACAGTTTGGGGATGTATTTGGCATCTTCAGGTTGTTTGAAGATGACACGGATCTGCCGATGACACAAGACATTGGTGTCCTGGACACGCCGGTGTTCCCTAGACATGTGTCCAAGCTGGGTGCTAGTACTAGTGCTGTCACCACAATAGTGCCTGAGTCTCCAGATGTCAGTGATAAGGTCCGTAAACTAAAGCCTTTAGATTATACAACATAAATAGCTGTAATCTGCATTAAAACAATAAGAACATTGAGGGTTTAGGTAATTATTTATTTTCTTTTCCAGGACGACTCCTTTATTATCTCCTCACAACCAATTAAAGAGCCGGAGTTTAAGAGCCCTAAAAACCATTTCTTAAAACCGTCAGCAAGAACCATAATGAAACCAAGCATTGGCACTAATCAAATCAATAATGACTTCTGGAACTCTGCTAAGAAATCTCCTTCACTGAAACTCAATTTGGATGATTCAAGTGAATCCTTAGATGATTCTTCTTCTTGTGAAAACAACACTATCAAGACAGTTTTAAGTAACAATAAAACTGCTAAAGATATCCATGAAATGGAGACCCAAGTGTCATACGGAAATGATGCAAATGTAACAGCTGAATCTATTTACACAGCCAATACACAGTTGCCTCCTTCTAATTCGCCTTCAATCCACACTTTAGAAACTCAACTACAGCTACCTGTTGTGAGGAAAATAAATGAACAGCATGAAATGCAGTTTGAACTTTCTATAGATAACAAAGAAAATGATGTTTCTGTACACAACGCTCATACACAGATGTTTGAAATCAATGATATCTATAATGCGGAAACTCCAGCTATGTCGAGCAAAAAAAATGAAAGTATCCATAACGCTAATACTCAGCTTTTTGAAGATAAAGAAATATACAAAGCAGAAACACAAGCAATGACCAATAAAAGTAAAGAAAACAGTATTCATGACATAAACACACAATTGATTGTTAACAAAGAAAATGTAACTAGTGTACATGATGTAAATACAGAAATGTTTAATAACTATAATGAGATTAAAATCCATGAAGAAGCAGTTGAAGAAGATAATTCATTTTGTAATATTATTGATGAGGAAAAAATTAGTGAATCTGATGAAGAATTATTGTTTGGAGAATTTGATAATAAGGATATTGAAAAAAATATGTCGTTTGACAAACAAGGTTCTACTGTGGATAAAGAAAAACACAAATCCCAAGAAAAACGCAGATCATCTGATGATTTAATATTACTTGATGAAGATGATGATCGCCAATTTGATAGTAGTATGGATTCGCAGCCATTGCTACTCGTTGAAATGTCTCCAAACAAATCAAGTGACAAAGAAAATATGCCAGTAACTAATTCAGAATGCTCATCGCCCATAATAGGTACTAAGAGAAATAAAATTAGGATAGACTCTGATAGTGACTGTGATGACTTAACAATATTGCCAACACAAAAGATTGTGGCGAATACAGAGGGCGATGATGACGAGACAGATTGTGAAGACATCATTTTCAATAAATTGGAACCAAAAACTGATCAAGGTTTAAGTGTGCCTAATGAAGTAACTACACAAATAAGCCTTGAAGAAATGGCTACACAAATTTTAGATGAGAAAGTGAACGAGACTTGTTTCGAAGACATGCCTACTCAAATCATCCATGAAGACCGTACAAAATCTGACCTGAAGAGAACAAATTCCGAAACTAATAAATTAAACGCTGATTGCTATGAGGATATGCCCACCCAAATAATCATAGATGATATGCCAAATAAAAATGAGCCATCGTTTTCTGAAAATGTAATCAGCCCTTTCAAAATACCTTTTTTGTCTCCAAAAAAGAGTCGAAAGAAAGATATTTCTAAACTAACCAGTACAAGTATGTCGTATAACTCCATTTCAAACTCAGAAAGTAAAGACGATAACGATGATAAGTATTATGAAGCCACTCAAGACATTTTCAATGATTTATGTTCACAAAGAACTCCATCGCCAAAAATAAACAATTCTGTAAAAGATTTAAAGGAAGATGATGAGGTTGTGCCTTGTTCTGTTGAAGATTTCGAAGTTGGTGATAGATTTCGTCACATAGAAAACCAAGATTCACCTCAAAAGTCTCTGGTTGTAGCTGAAAAATCCTCAAACTCATTAGACTCGGCAGAAAAAGTCAACAAATATGTTACAAGTCTGTCTTCAAACGAAATTAAAGATATTATTGGAGTTCCTGATAAATCCGTTTCCACGCTGATCAAAAAATCTTCAAGTGATTTATCTGACTTAGAAGTAACTCCACAGAAGTATAACCCATTGAAATTTATGAACATTGAACTACCCAATAGTCAAGAAATAAAGACTAATGTCACATGGAGTAAGTCTGCCAAAACTGAATCTTCAAGTGATTCAGAGCCGGATACTCAAGAGTCGCAAGAAAACACACCAATTCTATTCAAGAAAAAAGTTAGAACTAGGAAAGCAGATGCTAAAATGGATCTTATTGCCAAATTTAATGCTGATGCTTTACCGACTCGTGTTATAACGAGAGTTCGTAAACCAACGACCAAGGTACAAGAGTATACTGGGAGCATTAAAAAAGTTACTGAAACCTTCTTGACTGAACAGGAAGATAATATTGACAAAGATATCATAACTGAAAACATAACAAGACTTCAAAGCAAAAAAAATAAAAGCGTAGAGAAGGTAAAATCACCTTCAGACAATAAGACTCAAAATGTAAAGATAGATACGCAGGACAAACCAAGCAAAGAGAGTGCGGATAAAAAAATAAAAGATAAAAATAGAAATAGGAAATCTGCTGAAAAAGATAACATTACTGCTGAAAAATCCGCTACAAAACTGGTTAAGAATGATACGAGTAAAAATGATGATGAAAATAAAAACAGCAATGACATACGGCAATCAAAAAAAGGAGATAAAAACACCAGCATAACCAAAAATGCAAATATGTTAGATGTAAATAAAATCAAGGATAGTGACAAAAAGAGTAAAACTAGAGAAACTTTAAAAGAAAATGCAAGAAAATCTGTGGAAAAAGAAAAAAATAAAGTACTGTCTATTTCTAAACAAACTGAAGATGATAAACAAAGTCAAAGTAAAATCAGTGATTTTTATGGAAAAGAACAAACAAAAGAAGATAAGAGATCTAGAAGCAAAAGAGGTGATAATAAAACAAGGATATCAAATGAGCAAAGTAAAAGTAAAAAGCAAAAAGCAAACACAAAAAGTACATTAGACACTAAAGAAATTGAAGAAATTATTAACTTAGATTCCGAGCCTGAAAACACCAAACAACCTAGTAATGCTAGGAGTACAAGACGTACTAGGAATAAAAACAAGACCGAAAGCAAATCCAAGTCACCCGAGAAAATGATTGAACCTCAAAAAACAAAATACACCAAACGGGCCAAGAAATCTGCTTCACCTCCACCACCACCCGAAAACACCCACCAAATTAGACGCAGCAAGCGACAAAAGGATTTAAAGGATAGTCAAGATTCACAAAACGACTCCCAAAATGAAAAAACCACACGATCCATAATGAAACCAAGCAAGGACTCTGAAACTAAACCAAAATCATCACTAACCAGAGATCAGAGTACAATATACAATGTATCAACAGAATCCAACCCAGAATCTCCAAAGAATCGAAAAAGAACTGCGACAGAACACTTAGAAGAGTCAATCCCAAAAAGAACTAGATCAGCGATGCCGAGTGCGGTGTCATCAAGAGCGACACCGGCGAAGACGTTGAAAACGCTAAATGTACTTTTTACGGCGTTCCCGCACGAAGAAGTGAAAACTAAACTGGTGAAGCTAGGTAAGTTCTCAATTATCTCATTGCGCTTCCGTGAAAAAGCTAATACACTTGTATTGAAGCCTGTCTCTGCTCTTTCGAGGCATAACTTGAACACAACTAATCATTAAAACACTGTGAACCCACTTATAATAATGATCTTTGATGATATTTACAAGCAGATTACTTTTACATTGAATACACTTGTGTATGTGATAAAAAAATCAATTTAAGATTTATTAAATTTTCAACACTAAGAAAGCACGTATACTGAATTTGGTTTTGGTCAGTCAGAATCACAACTCGCGTTTGCTTGACCACATTGACGGACCGACAGACCGGTCATTCAAATGATCCATCTGCCTGTATTCGTCCACTGCTGGACATAGGCCTTTCCAATATTTGGCCACTCTTGGCTGTCCTCCGTACTCATCAAGCTAACACCATCTTCCCCTCCCCTCTTCTCATTATTGTCTATTATTATCTATTTTATTTTTGTTATTGTCAAATTTATTACATGTTATTTAAGAATATTTACCATTCCAATTTTATAAGGTCATTGTCTTAATTTGATCAACCGACATAGATCTTTTTAATGCATGGTACTGGCAGAATATCAGTGTCACAGATTATTCTGTGGCGTATGCTGAGCCAGCGCCCTTTCAGCCTCTATGTCAAAGATTGTGATCTTTTTGTATTTGTTATTTGTTAAGGTCTAAATGTGTACTTTTTGTGTTTTTTATAAGAGGCTTTGAATAAAGTTTTTATCTATCTATCACCCGCAACATCCTTCGGTCCAGCAGGCACGAGGTTGGCCTACGGCCTTTCGGCCCCAACAGCCATCATGTCGACGACAGATATGGGCTGCTCACTGCCACATACTGATTCGGCAGGCTATGTCGGTCACTTTCGGTCTTCGACGGATCTCCTCGATTTTATACATCAAAGATATCCCAAGCATAGCCCGCTCCATAACTCGTTGAGCGACTTTAAACCTTCAAATGATAAACAACTCAATTTGCAGGTGCAGTTGTAGTGACAGACGTGAATGCGTGCTCCGTACTGGTCACGGTACAAATAAAGAGAACTTTCAAGTTGCTGTGTGTCGTCGGACTGGGCAAGCCGATAGTGGGACCCGGCTGGGTGCAAGCTTGCGTCGATACTAATATGTTGGTTGGTAAGTGATCCATCCATCCATCAGCCTAGTTCGACTACTGCTGGACATAAGCCTTTCCAGGACTTTGCCACTCCCGGCGGTCATCCTAGAAGAATTGCCCATACTCACACACGCTGGGCAGGCGGGTTGGTGAGCGCGGTGCCGGAACCCTCGCACCAAGGTTATTTTAGCTTAGTAATGATATTAAAGGAAACTGTTTATTAACCTAACAAAGTAATAAAACTATATTTTTTTTGAATAATATTTATTTCTTAGTAAGTACAAAATTTTGTAATCAAAGTGTTCATGTTCGAAGTGACGTCCTTGTTGTGCGATACAATGTATGGGAATGTTTAATGTCAAAATTTTGGATACTTTTCGTTTGATTTTCAAAAAGTTATTGATGTTATTTTACTGATTAGGTAACGCACTTTCGATATTAGTTTAAAATTTTTGATATCTGAAATAGTTACGGAATAATCGCCTGGTCACACTTAACGATTACATCCTGTATACAGGGTGTTTGGGACATCGATGTAAATATCTTGAGGGATGATAAAGGTTGTGATTTTTAACATTTCTGACTGAATTTACTATTACGTCGATATCGATTCGATAAATAAAAATGCAACTCTTATTTCATTGCAATAAGGGTTATCGTTTAGAATTTATCGATTCTATCTGTCAAATTTATCTAATCGACGCGTACGTGCTCGCATAGCCCAGTCGATAGCGGGGCCCAGGTGGTTCACTAAATAAATAGAAGCCCTTTAAGTATTAGGCGAATCAAAGTCGGCAGATATTGGATCCCGGAATGTTATTTACAACAATAAAATTAAGCCTTTTTTTCCTCTTTCATGTTGAAATTAATCCGACTACCCAAACGAAACATGTTATTCCATCGACTTCGTTCATACATACAGAACATCATCTTCTAAGTTCAATTTATATTAAAAGTACTTATTATAGTTCAAATTTAAATTTATTTATTCAAAATTATTGTAACATAACAGATACATCTAAATCATTACAATAATATAATTCTTAAACTAAAGTACTTACTTTCATACTTCTTTCTGACATTCCCTTACAAACATCTATCAGATAACTAATACCATCCACAAAAATATCACACTCTGGTGCTTCAGCGAGCAGGTAGCAGAAAATGTTGAGTGCTTGCACGACGGGCGAGTACCGATAAAGGTTAGTGCGCGAAAATGGCCTCCGCGCACTGAGGTACCTAGTATGTACTATGCCTCCATAAAATCACTTTTCAGGCAGGAATACATGCACAAGTTCAAACATCCAAATTGCTTACGTTTCAGATCCATGGCTGTACCTGATGCGCGACGAGGCAGCAGAAACGCGGTTCCACTTCAATTTGGAACGCACCCTCACTGGACCTCGGGCCTTCTTGCAGGGATACAACGTGTCCTCTACTCTAAGCGTCATGCCGCAAGCGGCCGAAATGAAATGTATGTTTTGTTTTAATACACAATGGGCGTAGTTTAAAAATGTAACGTACGGTCAAGATCATATCAAGCTTAACACATTGGACCTCTCTTATATCCTTCACTATAGGGGCTAATGTAGTACTGCAAGTGGTCTCGACTGTACAAAGCGCAACTTGGACACTACTGCCACAAAATAATCTGGCAGGAAGTCGGTCTAATGCCAATACGAAATTCTCCCGAGATCATCATACGTACGCGTCTATGCATGTGTGCGTCTGTTTTCCTCCGTCGTCGTCGAGTCGGCCTTCTGGTAGTATCTATTTTGTGCTACTGCGTCCACAGACCACTTAGCCATTAGACGTCTTACCAACCATGTGACAAGAAATAAATTTATCCGCCACTGCCGGGGTATTGCGGGGTAGTGCGGGGAGGGTACTAAGTAAGGAAATAGAGATGGGATAGTATGGAATGACATTAAATTTGTATAGTAGTGAAATTGGACTGATGTGTTGGCGAAAACAGTTTGCCCTCCTTACGACGTTTAGTGGCTTAGTGGTCTGTGACTGCGCCTGATGGAAAGACCAATGATGAAGAGCGCTCGCCCAGAAAGCGGGAAAGTTAATCAGTCTGTATAAGGGCTCTCGCAAAATCTACGGAAGTCGGATGCGGAAGAATGACTATGCAATTGATTTTATAACTGGAAACAAGTTCACTGAAATTAGGGTAAGCGTGGAACATCAAATTGTTTGGGGAGGTGCTCTTCAGTGAGGTGGACTTGTAGCAGATATATTGTGTTTTAATTGTCTTTTATAGTTTTTAAGTTTTACAATAATAAAGCTGATTTTGAAGGTTTTAGTTTTAGTTTGACGTATCTAAATTTACACTAAGTGGTGATTAAAACGAAGAGCCATTTTCAAGTCACGAATTTATAAACGTCAAACCTAAAATCCACTAAATTTATGTTTGACAGCACTAATTTACTCAACTTACGTGTTTTGGTATTTTCAGGGCACAGTTTAGAGCTGTCACTTGAGTAAATTTAGTATTTTTAGTTGGATTTTAATCAGCTGCTCATAAGGTCCCTCATAAAAACTGACTTAATTTTCCGACGACTTTTCCTGTAGTATTTTACAGTTTTGTGATAGAAATAGATGTGTACCGTATTGAAAACATTCTTCGACACGTACACACTTCAATCGAATACATTTTTAAATTGCAGTTTTGCCCAAATTTGTGTTATAACCTGACGCCACATCTACATTTTATTTCTATTGAAAAGAGTAGATTTGTCCGCTTACATACAGCTTGCGACCCTTGTATGATGGTAAGGTATGATGAGGGACAACATGGTAGTTGCTCTCGACAAGTACACACTTCAATCAAATATTTTTTTAAATTGCAGATTTTCCAAAATTTGTCCACTTACATACACCTTGCGAGCCTTGTATGATGGTAAGGTATGATGAGGGACAACATCGTAATTGCTCTTGTATACAAAAACTATAAGAAACACATACCTACTAAGGTTTATGGGAGCACTAGCATCTGTGGTGTCGTTCAACCTTTCCGTGCTATTAGGTGCTACCCGAATAATAAATTTCATTGCTTGCTAAAGCACCAAACTCTCGTGAGACAGCAGCAACAATTTTTTTGGCCTACTCTGCCCTGCACAACATGTTCATTGATAGCAAGCCGAGGTAGAACAGCTTGATGTCGAACATATCATCTCTTCATCTCAAGGACAAGCAACATGTTGCCGGGTCATGGAAACTCTTTCATTTTACTAATGATGATGATTTAGAGGTGGGACGCCTGCTGGGCACAGGCGGATGGTCGGCTCTCCAGTTGGAGCTATTCCATCCAGTTCCCATTGCTTGGAGCTTTGGTATCCTATTGTCCCAGTTGCATTCCCTCCTCAAATCTTCCACTTCTCTTAATATATCTTAATATGTCTGAGTACCCAAGGCACTTGAGGTCTTCTTCTTTGATGTGATCATTACCAAATACTTCCCATCTTAGGCTAGAATATATAAAGCATTAACCTAAGTAGTGCTTACTCGTCTCCTCCTCGCCGCAGTGCGGGCAAGAGGAGTCCTCCTGTACCTTCATTATTGACAGATGTCTGTTCAGCCTACAGTGGCCAGTTAGAATACCCACCAACGTACCTAGATTGATTCTACTTAGATTGAGAGTGTACCTTACTTTTTTGTAGACGATAGTCGAGAGAAACATTTTCGACTGTCGACAGCCCTCAATGTTCCTCCATTCATCTGCTGATTCTGCTGAAGCCAGACGGCTTATTACCTTATTAGTGACGTGTCGTTCAACCTTTCCATGCTATGAGGTGCTACCCGAATAATAAATTTCATTGCTTGTTAAAGCACCAAACTCTCGTGAGACAGCAGCAACAATTTTTTTGGCCTACTGTGCCCTGCACAACATGTTCATTGATAGCAAGCCGAGGTAGAACAGCTTGATGTCGAACATATCATCTCTTCATCTCAAGGACAAGCATCATGTTGCCGGGTCATGGAAACTCTTTCATTTTACTAATAGGATTTGACAAATTAATAAAATAAACATTTATTAAATTAGATTTAATTCATAGCACTAAAACACAAAATACTAAAATAATACATCGCAGTCCGGATCGGGGCTCAGATCTATGTTACTTATGGTTTCTATAGGGTCCTGCCATCTTCGGGCGTACCAGCCCCATACTGAGTAGGAGTCAATTTGGTTGTCACTCATGATCTCTGCTCGTAGATAACAGCAGCATTCCGCAATGCACTGGAAATGTTTTCGCCCATGCTCAGAACTGCATCAGCCAAGCCATTTAGGGTATTTATAAAGTGATCTTTCATTCACTTAGATTATACCATCTTCACTGGAACTTGCATTTTCATGTATCGTTGCACGAGTGGCCTCGGAACCATGCGCTGGACTGTAAATAAATATATCATGTTTAATAATGTAAGAGATTTTTAAAGAAACTATTTGGGGCCAAACACACAAAACACCTTCTCCTTGACCGCCATAGTTTTGTAAGTGTACAGATCCAGGCCGTCACAAAGAATATAGTAAGATGGTCCCTTAGGAACTGAATGTGATTTCATATTAGTCAGGGATGTGAGCAAATACAGGCTAAGATGGTTATTGCTCAGCTCACAGCCTTGAGCTTACTTCTGCAAGGAATCTCCTCAGTAAGCTGAAGGGGAAATCGCATCAAAAGCATTTGTTCCGAGTAATCATATGTAATTAAGTTATAGAAGAGAAATCTTGCCACGGCTTAGGCATGCTGGTGGTATCTAAAATGTTAAGTGATGTCAGTTGATTTCTGGCCTCAAAGTATCTCTGTTTTAAGCTTTGAAAGAAAAAAAAAACAAAGATACATACTTGCTTGCTCCGTTAAGTATATCTCTGGCATGTCCCAACTATTTTGAAGGGCGAGGTCTCTCCATATCTGCGCCACCTGAGGATATCCCCGTTTCCTAGAAAAGTAGATAGACTATTAGCACCAAGGCCATTGGAAGTTTTTTAAAAGGTATTTTTGATTTTATCTAGATCAAAACTTACCACGCACTAAAATCATATGAGCATGTATGTAGTTAACACGAGCTTCGTCTGTCTCTCTTGTTCGACCTTCTCCTGCTGTTACTGATGGTCGTTTCGTAAAGTTTTACGACGTAAACAGGAAATAAAACAAATTCCAAAGAAAATAATCTATCGTCTGTCAAAGTTGTTAAGTTTTGCCAGCATAATAATCTTAAAAATAACTTACATAACTAAAATAACTATGAATGTGACAGATAAAACTATTTAATTTTGATAATGATCAATTCTGGTAATCTTTCTTTAATAATTTTATCAGTAGGTTTTCCAAAAACAATGTTCCAGCTAGTGAAACCCCGGGAAAATACTAAAATATTAAAATGAAATCATTTACAACATGGTCGTGATTCTACCAAGAAGTAGAAATACTGAATGCTTGCCATACTGACCGAATGGAATCACCCGTAATGTTGATTATTGTCAATATTATTGTTGATTAATGGTCCATTCTCATCTGTGGTCCGTTATCTGTGAATTAAACTTAGGAGCGTCCTAAAAGCTTGTAAATTTTAGTTAGTGTGCCCTTCAAAATAGCAAAAAATAGTGCTGTCATTTAAAATTAAGTTTTTTAGTAGGTTTCTTATCTTAAAACTAAAACCTTCAAAATCGGCTTTAATGATTTACATAGGTAGTTAGTCGCAATAGATGTAAGTAAGAGCATAGACTAAGTAAGTAATACTTAGTCTATGGTAAGAGTGAATGAATATAAAAATGAATGAATGAACGATAAACGACGTGAAGAGTGAACGACGTGAACGGATATCAGCTGCGTAAACATCAGTGACATTTTCGGATTTTTTGTATTTCGTAAACTTCCCACTTGCTGGCGGTGAGGGAAACTGAGGTAATCCCACTTTCCCTTTTTTGTGCCCGAAGTACGGCGATAAGGATCATCTTCTATCACGTTAGGACGTTAAAATCGTCGGTGAAAAGAGGTTGTTACGTCAGGATCACGTCTGGCAACCCCCTCGGGCATATACTGGGTGTTAATATGATGTTGCGGAAGCCGGAGACTGGCGATAGTACTTGTGCATCTTTATTTAAATTTAAATAAATTTATATTTAATTTTATATAATTATTAATTATATATCAAAAATAAAATAAATACGCTGATAAAGGCGATATAAATTTATTTAAATTTAAATAAAGATATAAAAATATAAGATATAAAGATATAAGATAATTATTATTATTAATTATATAGGTAAATATTTATACAATTGAAGCACAATTATTATAGAATATCACGATGAAGTCCAACGGGCCCGGCATCGGTTGGAGTAATGATGATGACAGGATGAAAAATAATATTTACAAGATGACAATGAGAATAGAAAATAAAAAAAATATTAAAAAAGGAAAAACTACTTTCTTAAAAACTAAACTTTTTGATTGAAGTGAGGATGTGCATGGCACCCACGTGGGATAGAGACAGAAAGTGTTTGTGTACGTGTGGGAGGATTTGTGTGGTGGATTGAGAGCGAATGTTAGATTGTGTGTGTGTTTTAAGTCGAGTCTAGTATGATTATTTTTTGAGTCAGGTGTTTGTTAAGTTTTTTGTATAAGTTTGGTCTGTCTGTAAGTCAGTGTTGTTTTAAATTCTATGTATATTTTCAGTGATCGTAGAAAGTTCCGGCGGCACATGGAAGGAAGGCGGTCCTCAATGGATCTGCGTGTCAACGTCCAGCGACAAACCGTTATGGTCAAGTCTAAAGAGAAGAGGCGCGATTTTGGTCTCTACGGAGTTGATCTTAGGGGGTGTTTTGCGACAAAAGTTGGACATTGAAGCTAATAAGTTGAGGTAGGGAGTAAAGTTGTATGTACGTGTATAATAATAAGTTAGCGGTGGAAATACCTCGTAGTGTTTAGTTTTGTTTTTGTTGTGACCGTGTGTTTTTTTGTCAAGAGGAAAATGTAAATATTTTCTAAATTAGCATTTAAGAGGCGCGCTAGCGTCGCATTTATATATTGCTGCAGATAAGAGCTAGGCTTTAATGTCGGATGATAAACTGTTTTAAATCTAGACACGCAGGTTTGTGATCTAAATCAGGCAGCAAATCCTTAAATCTAACTTTGCTTTTTTGAAAGCTAAAGTACCTCCTTTTTATTGCCTCGCAAATTCGCATTTTCGTTTTACACTAATTACTTTTATGTCAAAATAACAAAAACCGGAAGCGGGCAGAAAAATAAACAACGTTTGTTGAAATTTTCTTTGGCTGATCTCTGAAACGGTAAATTTATCATATCACGTTTTTTTTTTTTTTGTAGACTTGTCAACAATACGGAACCATTGTCAGAGCACATTCCGAGATCCGTGAGGTATGCGATACGCAATATAATGCGAGAGAATAAAGAGTCATGAATCCCATGGTTTGATTCCCGTTAAAAGTGACGCAGAAGTCTTAGATTTATTGCCAGTGATATGAAGCGGCTTGTACACAATAGCCATGCGTGGGTTTGCTGGCCAGTGTGAAAGAGACAAACCTATGCGAGTAAGTAGAATGTACTGCGTTCTTCCTCGCATAGCATTGTCCCTTACACAGTGGCCAGTGCACCCATTGTGTACATTGTATTAGCTATTGTCTACAAGCCGCTTTACATTCATAGATGAATCTATATACAAAATATACCGAAAATCTTATCTCAACTTTGCGCAATCACAAGCTGCCAGCTAGTTGCTCTGCTGCAATGAGGTTACATTAATACAATCACAAGCTGCCAGCTAGTTGCTCTGCTGCAATGAGGTTACATTAATACAATCACAAGCTGCCAACTAGTTGCTCTGCTGCAATGAGGTTACATTAATACAATCACAAGCTGCCAGCTAGTTGCTCTGCTGCAATGAGGTTACATTAATACAATCACAAGCTGCCAGCTAGTTGCTCTGCTGCAATGAGGTTACATTAATACAATCACAAGCTGCCAGCTAGTTGCTCTGCTGCAATGAGGTTACATTAATACAATCACAAGCTGCCAGCTAGTTGCTCTGCTGCAATGAGGTTACATTAATACAATCACAAGCTGCCAGCTAGTTGCTCTGCTGCAATGAGGTTACATTAATACAATCACAAGCTGCCAACTAGTTGCTCTGCTGCAATGAGGTTACATTAATACAATCACAAGCTGCCAGCTAGTTGCTCTGCTGCAATGAGGTTACATTAATACAATCACAAGCTGCCAGCTAGTTGCTCTGCTGCAATGAGGTTACATTAATACAATCACAAGCTGCCAGCTAGCTGCTCTGCTGCAATGAGGTTACATTAATACAATCACAAGCAGCCAGCTTGTTGCTCCGCTGCAATGAGGTTACATTAATACAATCACAAGCAGCCAGCTTGTTGCTCTGCTGCAATGAGGTTACATTAATACAATCACAAGCAGCCAGCTTGTTGCTCTGCTGCAATGAGGTTACATTAATATAATGGCTCTGCTGGTTCATCTTTTATGTCAAATAAAAGCTGGTTCAGCTTTAAATTAAATAAACAGATGAGATGGAATGGATGAACATACAATTTATCCCGCGGCATGTTTCAATTTCTTTCCGAAATAATTATCAAGCGAGCGAGTGTCTGTCGTCAGTGGACGACGACTCTGCCCAAATCGCGTATTGCGGGACAAATAGTATGTAAGTTACCGTAACATCTTTTTTCCAGTAGTTACAAATCTTAAAAAAAACCTTTAGTTACATGTCCCAGTCCAACACTTTCATTTAGAAGCAATAAAAGTATTTTTGTGCGCTGCTCTGACACGCACGAAGTAAAGATATTTATTTACGATTAATTACTTCTGTGCAAACCAAGCTTTAAGTTTCAATAGCAAGTTTTTTTTTTAAATAGCGTTTACCATATTTGTTTGTAACTTAACCCAATTCCCGTAACATTATGACCAAAATTGGAAAGAACATTCCAAAATTACAAATGTTTGTTGCTAACATATAAAATAACCAATCGCAAAAGAAAAATCACTCGAGTTACAGAATCGTGGCAAAGCGGATCATTTACCTCTCAGTACTCCATCAGCCTAGTTCGTCCACTGCTGGACATAAGCCTTTCCAGGACTTTGCCACTCCCGGCGGTCATCTTGGAAGAATTGCCCATACTCACACGCTGGGCAAGCGGGTTGGTGAGCGCGGTGCTGGAACCCTCGCTGCCCGTCACCAGTCTGTTCCATATAAGGCCCGGCTATTAGGGATGGATATACCATCACCCATCGGTCCCAGGCATGGTGGGCCTCCTGGTTTTTTGCCTGTGAGCTGTCCTCTTACTCCCCGAATTACTTCGAGCGGGTCTCCAAGTAAGATGGTACCTCCACAGTCGAGCCCGGCATCAGCTCTACTACCTCTCAGTACTATGATACCTAAATTTTCAAGTCAGTACTACCGACATCGACATGTAGTAGGTACGACTTCTGTTACAAAATACAATCACACCTGATTATTCTCATACGAAGGTCAGGTCACGAGCGGTTAGAGGTCGTCGGCGGCTTCTTTTGAGTCGAAATACAGGAAAAAGATTACTTACTCTCTTTGTAATGATCTCTTTTGACGTATCTAATATGCTGTTATTATGGATTTGTATTAAATCCTAAGTAGGTAGGTACATGGTTGTAAATAATTTTGTATCGATATAATCAGAAGTCGAAATATTCATCAAATTGCAATACCTAGTGCAATGGGACCACGCAGTGGCGTGCATAGAACTTTTTTCCGGAAAAGCAATCAGAAGGTCAAGTTTGACAATAAAAAAATACGAAAAAATTTAAATAACAACAAAAAAAATTGTATGAAAATGTTCTTTCTAGGGTAGGCAGCGACTACCGTGGCGTCGTACTTTCTTTTTTCAAAGTGTTATTTAAATTTTTTCATATTTTTTTTTATTGTCAAACTTGACCTTCTGATTACTATTCCGGAAAAAGTTCTATGCACGCCACTGGGACCACGGGTAATTAAAATTAAAATTACCCGTAGACCCGGTAATGGGTCGACCCACCGAGACCACGGATAAACACTTGAGACGGCAGCATTTTAGTATGTCGCGGCCGGCGGCAGGATTCAGTCGGGGGAACGACTCGGTAACAAGATTTATATATGTTATACTGTAAATATTTGTACCTGTTTATTTTAAGACAATCATTTCTGTGCAAGTCTTAATTTTAGAAAGTGTTTTTTGTAAGTTTTGTACAGCTCGTGTATTGTAAAAAGAATGTATTGTACGTCTGAAGTTAGGCAATGAACCTGCGCACAACACGATTATCGGTCTCTTTGGCGGTAAGGAGTAGGGCGCGACGGGGGAAATCCCCATACATCTCCGCCGCACGGCTCCGCCCCCTAAGCTATTTGCCTTAGAATAAGGAATACTATTGGTTGTTTGTTTCCCGCACATTTCGCGATTGGCTCCTCAGTCGACGTTTGTTTCCTGTGCTGCGTTCAAGCGTCCATTTTGATCTCAAAGTACAGTCGCATACAAAAGTATATTGATTTTGAACGTGATGGTTTTACACAGAAAAGAAAGAAAGATGATTTACGATGTATTGTGTTATATGAAGAAAGACTATAGAAACACAATTTTGACACAGTGCAATTATGTTGTCAGTTTTAAATAAAAATTGTATAGCGAAATAGGTTTTTATTTAGACTGTTTCTAGACTGTAGTTTCATACACATTATGTACCTACTCGGACTTACCTCATTAGGTTGAATAATTATGTACTATCATCCGTCAGCTTGTAGTGACCGCAATCACTTTTATGCGCGACTGTATACATGCGTAAACTCATCCCCGGCTACCTTCAGACGTATTCTTTTTACAATACGCGAGCTATATGACGTTTAATTGTTATTGTTTGTAGACTCATGTTCTGTGCGAGTAATCGAAAAATTTGAATATTCGTATACTTGCAAAATTTTGAACCCAGTGATTTTAATATTGTGAGAACTGAAATATATTTACTTCATTTAAAATTTGTGTTGCTAGTAGAAGAAATTATTTCTATTGGTTTTCCGCAATATGGCGAGGTTTTTTATTTTCCTGGTGTTGCCACATTTTTAAATACAATGTCTCACTTGTATTTTAGTTTTATCATTACTTGATTTTATGTATTTACCTAATATGTGCCAGTAATGTATGTGCGCCGCCCAACGCTACCCGAGTAAAGCGGGCGATCCGCCAATTGTATGGTTTTAGTATAGTGCTTTACAAATATTTGAATGGTTATTGATCTGTGATTGGGATTTGTTGATTGTACAAATAAAAATATGTTTTATATTTATCATTTGTTTTAATAATTTGAATTTCCACTCTTATGTATATATTATTTACAAATCTTACACAAATAAAGTAGCACGTAAAGTTCATATAAAAATATGCATGTTGAATATGGAATGCATTAATTACCTAGTTTATATACTTTGTCTATTTTGAACCTAAAACATTTCTGGTTATAAAATAATATTTAATTATAATGGCAGATTTATAACTTTAACATACTGTTACAAATATAATAACATATTACATTAATTGCACTATTTTGCTGGACCTTGCTGACGAAAGAAAATCTTAAAAGCTATAAAAACCTAATATTATGACAATTATAAATAAAAAATACAGTTTTTAATAGACCATGCTCTTGGAACTCCTTATAGTTACAATGAATATTGCTCTATATTCGATTATAATAACTTAAATATTAAATAATTATAGTAGGCACAAAAATAATACTAAGTAGGAAAAAAATACATACCTATTTGTAGTATTTTTTTTCATACGTCAAACATAACATACCTGCAAGCGTGCAACAGAAATATTTGGTCGATCGTTTAAACATACGTACTTTTTTGGATTAATAGTGTGATAGAGATGGATACAAACGATAATCAATAAAATTTAATATACAAATATTTCACACGAAAACATTCGTTTTCGTTTTTTTTTTTTTTGCAATATGTTTTCTAGCGAAATTAACTACCAAAACGTTAGAAAACTGTCAACTTTATTTGTGCACTACCAATCATTTCAACTTCAAATGCCTTTATAAGTCAGACTTCTCTATGCTTGGACCGAAAGCCTTAATTCTTTTTGGTAAACTTTCCGTATGTCTATATTTAGGTAAACTGAACTATTCAGTCTTCACCCGTGCATTACAGGGACGCCGGGGTATAACTCAATGTTCCTGTCGCTTGGAACAAACCAACCACCCATCCCAGTTTTCACCATATCTTTTATGGTGGAGGGCGGGCCTTTTGCTTTTGCTCGCCGGCACTTCTCGAGTCCTTCTACGCCGGATACTATTTTTGGTTCAAGTCCCAGCTACCTCTCCCCCTTTCAGGGGGGCGTGGCCTACTTTTAGCGATAACAGAAGACATCACAATTTGTGCCGAGTTGCACATTGGTTCGTTGTTTGCCGTTGGACGTCGGAGATAAAGGGAATCGAACGGGTGGCAGGCTTGTGTTGTCGGAGAGAGATACACTCAAAGCCCGCCCCCGCGCCGCTGTAGCGTCGCGGGCGAAGACTGAGCTCGGCCACATCACCACGGCGACGTGCCGTGGAAATGTACAGTACGGTGCCGTGTCTTGTTCCGGTGCGATGTTTCACTCTTGAACGGTTCAAGTCGAAACTTGAAAGGTGGCGGTTTATTCAGGAGAAAAATACGTCTCGTTCGGTCTACAGGCTGATTGGAAATTTCTCTTATTCTTCTCGGGGGGATTTCCAATCACTCTGTGTATCTAGAAAGAATCCGACACTTCACAAGTTCCGACTCTAACCGTTCAAGAGTGAAATTTCGCACCGTACTTGATACGGCGCCGTTGAATGGTAAATTTCACGATGCCGACGCCGCGCCGCGGTGATTTTCCGGCCGTTCCGGATTCTGATAATCCGTTTGCGATGCTAGCGCCGCCGCTTCGGTTTTACGACGGCGCTGAGGCACAACTTCATGGTACCTACAGTCCGTAAAATATAGCTTAAGCCCTGTGACAGGACAGCGCTGTAATATTTGTATTTTTTCAATGCAAGTGCTCGAAAAGGCCCACTTTTTATGCATCAAAACCGAACAGAAAGTCGATTATTTTGCCCTAGGGCTTTATTATTATTATTTTTTATTTATTTACAATGGTTGGCTAACCTGTAACCTTTCCTGTGTACCATAAATTTTATACTTTTTTTCCACTGTTTAACGGCTCTGGATACAGTCCTTTTGAGCCAATTATAATTTAAAGTTCACAAGATTATATTTGTTTTATTTCCTCACACTATGCATTGAAAAACGTAGTATGTTACACGGGCGTAAGAGCAATCTGGGGGCACGGCAGTGCCCCCGCAAAGTCTCGCATAAATTACTCGGTTACGTTTAAAACACTCGCTACGCTCGGTTTTAATTCGTCCTCGTAATTTATTCCTTTTCGCCCTAGTAGCATAAACTACTATTAACTCTTTCTTATGCTTAAATATGTATAGCGCTGACAGCTGGCATAGGGCTTAAGCTATATTTTACAGACTGTAGATGGCGCAAGCATCGCATCGCCCAATTATACTAGAAAGCTATCGTCTATTCTTCTCGATCCGGTGTTAACGTATCATCGAAGCGTTCTAAATAACCCGTGGTCGTCCATATCACTTCGTCGAGGTCAGCTTTGGTATTTACATTAGTATCTCTGGAAAAGAAATTACTTCTATCAAGTTTCATTGTACCTATAATAATAATAATAATCTTTATTCAAAACGTACATCAAGCTTTACAAAAATACATAATTAGTTTCTATCTTAAGGTAAATACAAGTATTGGTCAACGTTAGAAACCAAGCTAAGCTAATCGAGGATTAACTTGTGGTTTGGCTTCCAGCGCCTTCCATCGGACTAAGTGCTTACTTACGATACGACGCGTAGTTCTTTTAATTAAAGTTGTAAATCAAAAAAACAAAGAGTTGTTATTGTTCCGGTCTCGCCTTGTAGTTTATTATAATAGGTAGGCTTTACCTATGAAATTGCCGAAATTTTCGTACATATCCATGAGTTCATAATTCCTGTAATTCAATAGCTATCTCATATATATATTGTTTGAAAGTTGATTTCAAGGTTTTACATCTACGTATTAAATTTTGTTTTTATTTTCAGTTTGATTATAAAAATTAAATCTTCAAAAACAGTTCGTCCTAAATGTCATCCATTTCCATGATAAGCTTCCTAATAATTTTTTACAGCTGACACTTTCCAAAAATGTAATTAATTTTGCTGTTAGCTTAATGTTGTCTCATCATTCATACACATAAGAAACGACATAATTTGGATTTGTCATTCCTAAAAAAAAAGCAAAAATGTTAGTACTAAAAATTGAGTTTCCTTCAAATGAGCGTTTTTCTGGTTGTTTTTTTTTTCTTAGTTCTTAGCTTTGCCCCAGATGTCGCTGTCCCTGTCACCATAGATAAAATGTGTTTCGTAGCAATCAATGTCAAAGTGGTTTGTTTGGAATCGGTGCAAATTTCGTATTTGATTCTGTTGCTTAAGTATACGTCAGTGCCATCTAGGAATCTTATTTAACACTAAATTTGACATAAGGAAAAACGCTCATTCTCTATAGAAAACAGCAATTTCATATGTAAAGCCTAATATCAGACATCAGTATATTCACGGATAGACGGACGTGACGAAATTACGGAATAGACAAAAAGAAACATGAACGTTCACTAGTGCTACAAGGATCTGATGGCACGTGGATAACAGTGACAGGGGGGCGCAGCTGTGAAACAAGGAGTATGGCAGCGGCGTTAGTTTCGATTTTGGACACAACCAATTCACGCGTCAAAAGATCCTTGTAGCACTTAAGTATGAAGGATATGCTATATAGGCTATACTATGTAGTTTAGTTTAAAAGCACGTCTTAAAGGAAAAAAAAAGAGCCAATAAAACTGATTCCTGAAGTTTTGTGCTGTCAAAACTAAATTTTCTTTATATAACTTTAAACTCGCGTTTCGTACACGTTTTCGTACGCGTTTCTCGAGTTTCCCGTAGACCACGAGACATGCAACTGTCTCGAAACAACGGGTGTCCCCTTTTCGTAAAAAAGGTAAAAATTTGGCGGTAGACCCGATTATATATAGTATAATAAATTTTCTTTGCAAAATATTCCTTGTTAGGAACAGAAACTAAATTACTTTGGAAAAAACTAAGTTTCGACAGCACTAAAATTAAAATTAAAGCGTTCAGAATCTGCTTTAT
The DNA here is from genome assembly GCA_934047225.1 of Ypsolopha sequella. NCBI lineage: Eukaryota > Metazoa > Arthropoda > Insecta > Lepidoptera > Ypsolophidae > Ypsolopha > Ypsolopha sequella. Next base: position 5,364,667 of record OW203998.1, on the reverse strand, counting down.
TATACAACTAAAACTAATACCAGAATCCATCTCATCTTAAGCGCATCCTCAAAATTCTAGCCAAACATGCACCATTTATTTCCTATACCGGATTAATATAATAGACAAAGACAGGTAGCATTCAATGAAACCAGTCACTACCAGGGACTTCCCCAATCACATCTATGACAGCTGCGTTTAGGGATGGGGTATGAATTTCGGTAAAAATAAAAATCAAGTGTGAGTTGAGTAAATAAAACATCGATTCTTGCGACATAATAATTCAAAAGGCAAACATGCTAAATCTGCTTATAAAGCAGCCATAAAATCTAGAAAGTGACTGGTTTACAATTTTTTAGTTAGATATAATTTTACCCAAAGATTTCAAAAGTTTAGATGAGCCCTGGCACCTAAAATCTATTGCATTGTTTTTTGAATGAATGCCGACGCGCGCACACCTATGAGTGCGCAATCTGTCTGCCTACGATCAGCAAACAGATCAGACTACTAAAGTTGTTAAAATGATTAACTTTAAGTGTTCTGTTGCGAAATAACGGCAACACGAAAATTAAAAAATGATAACCGAAAAAAGCAAGTACATCACTTTTCGTCGCCAGCAACAATGAAGTATTACATTGTTTTATTGACCCATAAATAATTATGAAATTTGGTAGGCATTTAAACGTCATAGGTAACATCTCTCGTTTGCCCCTTTTAATTTCATATTACTTTGCCTTCGCCGCCATTTCAAAACCAAACCATAGACATAAAAAAAAAACTATAATTGCCGAGCTGTTTGAGAAAATAAAATAGTAAAATGCAACCAAGGTTTCCGAAAATATTTTTTTTGTTGTATAACTTTTCGGCGTGGATATAACCATATAATGTAACTTTTTATACCATATTATGTTAATCCGTACACTAGGGTATACAATAAAGAAGACCGAATCAAAATCCGTCAATTGGTTTCGAAGTTATAACGAAAAATAAGTAAACGGTGAAAAACTATATCTTGACTTTGGGAATACTTTGGGAATCATGCTGAATGCACGAGCTACATGAGCGTCGATCTTCGAGGACTGCAGAACAGAAAGCAAGGGATACTACTCTATTTTTCTCCAAAAAATCGTGCGCCGACGCAAAGAACAAGCTTAAGCGTCAATTCTTCATATTTATACAGAATCACAAAAAGAAACCGCCGTAAAAAACAAGTCCCAGCTACAAACAAGGTGTACAAATAAAATTGTAATAAAACGGACTTATGACATTTCAGTGGCTTCAAAACAATTCAATGTGTCATAAACGTGAATACAGTAAAGCATTACTAAAAAATCCTAAATCTAGGCTAATGGCAAATTAACTACGATACTCTTAAATGTCTATTTTAGCCTATAGCACATTATTTGTATGCATTGTTTTTAGCCAGTTAGTTTGTTATTTGGGCTTTGTAATTATTTCGTTACAATCACAATGTATATAAAAAAATACATGCTAAAACATAGTGTGGCTTCGGCGAGCGAATTACTATGGCAGTATATGAGAGACGTTAAACAGAAAGCGCGGCGTGACTCCCCGCAACCGCGCCGATTTCTATGTGGCGTCTCTTATACAAGGTGACTTTTTGATCATCGTCCAAATTCATACTGGAGGCTTGATAAGTGATCAGTATCTTGGATCAGTAACAATTTTTATGAAATTCATAAAACGAAATTTCGGCTTCCCATAGAAATTTTGTTCCAGTCCCGAGTGAATCACTATGGGGACTCCCCATTGGGGAGTCGAAATTTCATTTTACGAATTTCACCAAAATTGTTATTGATCCATGATACTGATCACTTATCAAGCCTCCAGTATGAATTTGGACGATGATCAAAAAGTCACCTTGTATAGGTACAGCTATGACAGAAATAAATTTTCACACCAGCTGTTCGACAATGTCCAATTACATATCATGCAACCTCAACGTAAAGTAACGCATTATATCTCAAGGGATATAAAGTTACATGAAAATCCCTAGGGATTAAAGTGATTTAAATTTGGAACGTCAAATTCGTGTGGAAACTCGTGGAAAACAAATGCCCATATGGGATTGTAAAGAGGTTTGTTCGAAAATCGAACTGGCCACCATAAGCAGAATTCAACAAAAAGAAAAAAAAGCGTTTACAAAGAATGTGAAACAAAAGACGGTGTTTGGTGCTCTGATTGTCAGTGAATTTTATTGAATTATTAACGTTGATAAAAAATGTCGAGCTTTTTATTGTCTCGCAGAAGGTGTGAAAAGTATAGTATGCTCCTCTGGAATAAAGCCTGTCTTTGTCTTGGGCAGCTTGAACCCCTCGCTTTACTTAGGACTCTATATAAAGTCCCTCGTTACGCTCAGGGTTCAATATGCCGCCCGTGACGTAACACACTGCTTTATTCCCTTAGTGCATAATCTACTATTCTATGTTTGAACACTTTGGTTTATCAATCTCAAGGAGATATAAATTAACATTATATCATTGCAGTATAGAAACGCAGAAAGTAAAGTAAATCTGGAGCTCCTCACATCCAGATTTACCTTTCTTTCTGCGTTTCTATACTGCAATGATATAATGTTAATGTCATATAGGTACTTCCATAGTAATTCACCCATCAATGCCACGCTATCATCGCGTCCCGCTACCGCCACGCTTTGTGTGTGCTGAAGCCTTAAGAAATCTGTTATTTTATTACTTTTAGTACAATTGTTTCTAGCTGGTAGCTGTTTTTGGGCGTTTAAGCTATTTCATACGATTCAGTATCAAAAATTAAGAACCTCAATAACTTATTATTACATGCAGCTTGAACACTCACGTGTGATTGTTGTTGACTATATGCCAACCGTTTCACCGATACAATTTCGGCATTATCAAGGTGAGTTTCGTTCTTAGGACTTCTTGAGTTGAAAGCACTTGTACAGTAGTTTCACTTTATTTATGTTTTCTCCCAACCGGTTTCGGATTTTACACCATTTTCAAGGTACGATGTTGATTAAAATACAATATTTATAAAAATTTTGTTCTTAGGACTCTTAGGAGAAGCAGCTCGCTGATCGGCAGTTGCCAGTGCCCGTTTGACAACGACGGTGAACCCCGCGTCGTCGTCCTTAGAACGACACTCGCCTTGATAATGCCGAAATTGTATCTGTGAAACAGTTGGCATATAGTCAACAACAATCACACGTGTTTATTCAAGCCGCACGTCATAATAATTTAGCATGTCAGCTCACGCGAGTTTTAATAACCTCAATAAGTATAAATTTCCAACCACCAGTCATGCAAACAAACATTCGTCTCTCAGACCTGCGTCGGACCTACGCCTCAGGGTTCCGTTTCATGAGCTCCAGGTCAGCTTCCATCATGTCCTTGACTAGCTGCTCGAACGTGACCTTGGGCGTCCAACCGAGCTTCACCTTTGCCTTTGTAGCGTCCCCTAGCAGGAGGTCCTGTTGAAAATGGAATTAACTTTATTTTCGAAAGTAACAATAAAACTGAAGGCCCGAGCTTAATCACAGTTGAAAAAGTAATATGTCTTATTATTATTAGAGTGCATTACAAGGTGGTAGAGCTGATGCCGGGCTCGACTGTGGAGGTACCACCATCTTACTTGGAGACCACCTCGAAGTAATTCGGGGGAGAGCAAGAGGACAGCTCACAGGCAAAAAACTAGGAGGCCCACCATGCCTGGTACCGATGGTCCATCGGCGATGGATGGCGGTATATCCATCCCTAATAGCCGGGCATTATATGGAACAGACTGGTGACGGGCAGCGGCGTCACAGGTACAAGGGTTCCGGCACCGCGCCCACCAACCCGCCTGCCCAGCGTGTGTGAGTATGGGCAATTCTTCCAGGATGACCGCCGGAAGTGGCAAAGTCCTGGAAAGCCTTATGTCCAGCAATGGACGAACTAGGCTGATGGATGGATGGATGGATGTGCATTACAAACTTGCAATCAATCAGAAACACATTAAAAAGCACAAATATTTTTGAAAAAATTCCTCGGGCCAGGATTTGAACCTGCGACCTCCTGCTTACATGACAGGCGCGCTACTGACTGCGCTACCCAGGTTCGTATCTGGAACGACGAATTTTTCAACCGTGGTATATGATATTATTTAAATATAATAAAATAATTAAAACCCAATTATTTTGGGCTGCGGTCATCAGATTACAATAAACTACTATGCACTATAGACATCCACGATTCGGTCACGACCCTCAACAAACGTCAAAAATCGTGGGGAAAAATTGGCTGTCAAACGTGATTGTGCAGCTAACTTCAAGCCACTATAAACCGCTATGGTATGTAGTATGGTGGTTGGTTATTTGGTTTATTCTGCTTATTTACATAACTGATACCCACGATAGCTGAGTGTGTTTATTTTGTTCAATTTGATGACCACAGCCTTGATTGTTTGTAAAATTGTTTTTGCATGCATTTTGGACATTATTGCAGTTTTTTGGGCTTTATAATTATTTCTTAGAATTTCGTTTCCAAATCTGAAAAATCGACTCTTAACCCTTGGGCTGCACTGCGTCACAGACATCTGCGACATCTGGCCTAAAATAAGCTTGATGAGAGACCCAATGTCAATAGAGTTGTATTGTCCATGGCTACATGTTGACCCGCCGGCCTCTTTTTACATGTGTACTATTAGTGTGCGCGAGAAATATAAGTACGTGTGCCGTACTTGTAGTTTTTGTTTATGTCAGTGAAGTAAGTGGGAAGGAACGTGGAGACATCTGAACACGAATAATTACAGTACTGAGGCAAATCTCCTGATATATGTGTACTGCGTTCATAAAATATATAACAATGGAAACAAGTGTTTCGATCCTTGACTTAACAGACGAGCGGTTAAGGGTTGCTTCTTCCGATTTGTAACAAAATATACAGAAATAATTATCACTTTTAGCCAAGAAAAATGTGAAGTTAGAAAAATTAAATAAAACTTTCTAACTTTACTCCTATGGAAAATCTAACTATTTTGAAGGCAAAAGTTGTATTTTAGCCGTTATAATTATTTCTTAAGAGGCTGCACAATGCTAAAATTCAGTCATGCTCTAACGCTTTTATTTTTTAACTGTCTATCCTGCTCTAATCAGCAGCCGCGCACGCAAAACTTCAATTATTTTAAAATCGCGGCTACATTGGGACATTTACTATTTGAAATATGGAAACTGAATCGCTTCTCTCGTAAAATTCATGCTTTTTTAAAAGTATTATAATTGAAAGAAGATTGAAAGTATGTTTATTTATAAAGTGTAATTAAAAATTGTCTTGACTCAAAAAATACGCCATATTTTTTTTCAAATTTTTTCATACATTGACGGAACTAAATCCAATACAAAACTGATGTTTAGCATTGTGGAGCCCCTTAATATTTTATTTGAAGAATCGACTTTTAATGCCAGTGTTTACTCACAACTTCCGTGGGTCTAAAGTATTTGGGGTTCACTTTAACTAACAGCTGGCCAGTCTGCGCGTCGTGGCCGGTCTCCTCCACGCCACTCCCGCGCCAACTTATCTGCCTACCCACACACGCAAACGACTGAAAAAAGAAAACACAAATATCGTCACAACATGTCATCTTTGGGGGTACTCGGAGTTGTAGTCCTCGGCACATCGCAGAATTCCCATGGCCTAATTTAAAAAAAAATCTTTTTAATTTTTTTTTCAGTAGTTTACGTTATTTTCGTACATAAATTAACCATTCTTTTTTATGATTTTTAAAGAATTGTCCGTAATGTAATGACGTCACTTGAGAATTTTAGACATTATACTAATTGCGATGTGTGATTGCTTATAAAAAAAAGTGGTCTGTCTCTGTCTATCTACTCATCTGTCACTGTCATCCAGCTGTCAAATTAGTTGGAAGCAAAATTATTATAAATTTATCAATTCAAATCGTCTTTATTTGTCTTGATATTTATAAAAGTAAAAAATATATTGGTGCATGGCAATTCACGTCAATAGATTAGTATATACAGGGTGGAAAAAATGTAAGGGCCCTGGAGGGGAACTACCTTAAATCCTTTAGGTAGCTCATTTTACTGAAAGGAAACATTCTTTTATTTTTTAAAAGAAACAAAACTGCATTCAAAGATATTCTGAACTTCGCTTGTCTCACCCGGGAACTGAACCAACTAAAAATAAAAAAAGTAAACCCTTGCTATTTTATTTACGAATCGGTAGGATTATTGTTCAGGATAAATTTGTCTAATAAACATTTGGTCTTACACTCATCTGTTGTACGAGATACCCATGAAATTAAATATTTATTACAAGTTCTTTATTAACAATATCTAGTACTGTTCACTTGTAATGAGTAAATGACACGTTATAATTTTCTTACATCCAAAGACATCGTATTATGAAGTACAAGCTTGCTAATGTTATTTATCTTAAGTACCTTGTTGAAGATTTCAATAAGAAAATCGTTAAATGGTAATAATAAATCTATGCACAATTCCTTCTTGCAGTAGGCGTACTGAAGAAAAGTTTGAAAAGGGAAGGTTTTTTTTTGCAACGCGGAGCAACAAATTTGAAGTTCGAACGATAACTTTCAACATTTTTAAAATCGATAAAAGTATTCGTTTGAGTTTCAAATTTTGTTTCGTTTTGCTTTCATTCCGTGCTGCCATTGTGTAATAATGGCGTATCATTATTACTTTACAAGTGAATAGTACTAGGTTTTGTTAATAAAGAACTTGTAATAAATATTCAATTTCATGGGTATCTCGTTCAACAGATGAGTGTAAGACTAAATGTAAATTAGACAAATTTTATCCTGAATAATAATCCTACCGATTTTTATGATAAAATAGCGAGGGTTTATTTTTTTATTTTTAGTTGGTTCAGTTCCCGGGTGAGACAAGCAAATTTTAGAATATCTTTGAATACAGTTTTGTTTCTTTTAAAAAATAAAGGAATGTTTTCTTTCAGTAAAATGAGCTAACTAAAGGATTTAAGGTAGTTCCCCTCCAGGGCCCTTAAATTTTTTCCACCCTGTATATAAGTTAGGTTTGTAAATCAACAGTTTAAAATAAAATGTACAATAAGTCACGATTTCGTCCAAACGAGCTTAAAATGCTGTTTTAAGTTCGTTTCGACAAAATCAATTTCAAGCTGTTGATTCATAAACCTAACTTGTACTACACTATTGGCGTGAATAGCTATAAGTTCACTTTTAACTTGTTAAAAAGAAAAACAAAGTTAAGTTGTGCACTCTGTACCGAGCGATAGATGTTTAACCTTAACCAGTCGGCCATAGCTTCAGGCTTCGAGAGGCGCGCCAAGCGGTTCTTCTTGCAACGGCGCCTACGGAGAGAACAAATGTATGAAGTTGTATAGCGCCGGCCATGAGTCGCCGCTCGCGCGCCTTGTCCGGCTTCGAGTGACTTCCCGGTGTGCGGGGAGGCGGGGAGCCGCGCCAGTGTTCGAGCGCACAGGACGAACCTAGTGTCGAGCGCTTTGAGCGAGCGAGCGTGCTATACATCCGATGCGGTGGAAGGCGCCGACGGGTGTTGTGGCAGGGCAAAGCCCGTCGCAAAAACCGCCTGGAAGCGCAGCAAGAAGCGCCGCCAGAAGCCTGAAGCTGTGGCCCTGGCGTAAGGCGTTTTCTCTGTATTTCTAATAATCTCCACTGCAGTAAATAAATATTATTCTTTTCTATTCCGCGACTTTTACACCCATTTTTCATCGATGGTTTCATGTCTTACCGTCTTAAGGTTAAACTTCAGTCGCTTAGCACAAAGTGCATAACTTAACGACGTATTTCTTGTTTAGAAGTTGAAAAATTGTTTTGTTTTTTTTTTTGTATATGGCTGTTAACACCAATAGTTTAGTATTAGTGAGGTTAATAAAGCATGAGTTCGAAATTTAATGCACAATTAGTCATGAACTGGTCTAAAGCCGGCGCCAGACATGTGTACACTTATTTGAACACTCGAGTGGACACACTGTGTGGCACGAGACTTTGTCTATGTGTTCCAAAGTTTGTACACAGATTTGCACTTTGCCGAGCGGTATCGGTTTTTTAGCGCACATCAAAGGAATGTGTTCAAATAAGTGCGTAGCCTGCCACACTATTTGCAAAGACCAGTTGCGCGAGCGCTGTTGTACGGAATGGTTGTGTGAGACACTACGTGCTTGATCGTTCAAAATGGACTGGAGTAACGAATGCGTCCTAGAATTTATTGAGTTGCTGCAAGGGGAACCATATATATATATATATTTTCGATATATTTTGTTGCTCATGTAAAAAATAATTACATACACATAAATAGTATAAGCACACTGCGTCCACGAAATCGTCGTCCATCTCCTTTGTTGTCTACCAGCATACTGTGGAGAAAAGAGTTTGCGAAGCATGTGTGGCAGGTGCGCCAAATGTGTGTACAAAGTCGTCGAAGAAGTATGCAAATAAGTGTCCACATGTCTGGCGCCGGCATTAAACAAAGTTAAAACAGCATTTTAAGTTGGTTTTGAGAAGATCGTGACTAATTGTGTATACAATTTCAAACTCTTGCTTTATAAACCTCACTAATACTGAACTATTGGCGTCAAATGGCACACATTAAAAAGCTTTACAATTTTAAATTTCTTAACAAGAAAAACAAAGTTAAGTTATGCACTTTGCGCTAAGCTAATGACGTTTAACCTTAAAGTGTTTTATTTCAACAAGTTTTGTGTTTGTAACTTAGTACAGGGATTGAACCTGGCCCTCTTGTCAAACCGTTAATTTTTATTACATACATACACTCACGCCTGTCTCCCAGAGGGGGGATTAATTATAGAAGTAAATAAATAGTTAAGCAATTATAAAATTTGATGCGCCACAAACAGCTTTTAAATAATTAAGTCAGCATACAAAGAATTTGTTTGCAATAAAAAAAATCAGGCAGCAATCTTTGTTCCGCAAATAATTTTGATAATGGCCAAAAATTAAATCATAAATAGGCAGCTTACAATAACACGAGTTTGCATAATAAACATTCAGTCCGCAAAATAACTACTTGATCAGCAAGATTTCATGATTGATCAGCATAGAAAACATGTCTATGCAAAAAATAAGTTGAATATGTTCCAAAACCGAATCAGAGCACCCCGACTCTATACAGTATTGTGGGTACTACCCCTAGAGTGTATATAAAAAGCCGTAGGCGCGGAGGAAGGGCAGCCCTCGCCTGCCGTAACAAAGCATAAGCACCCGTGCGAGCCGTAGTGGCTGAGGCTGGTCCTGCGAAGGTGAGCATGGGTGACTGTACTTTGTTACGCAAGGGCAAAGGGGCTGCACTTTCCGCAACGCCGAAGCAATTGCAAAATGAAAAATGAATTTTTTTGCTTACCCTCTGAGTGCTTACCAAAATTTCATTAAACAGGAGCAGCTCATTGCAGCTTATATAATTAATATACTGTACAAACATAATTACAGCCATCCAGAATTACATAAATTGCTGATTGATTTTGAAATGTTTGCTGGCCATAAGTTGCTGATGAATTAGCTATTTCTGCTCACAGATTATATTTTTCTGCTCACAAAAATACCAATACTATGCTAAACCTTATCGCCTTGATAATGCCGAAATTGTATCGGTGAAACGGTTGGCATATAGTCAACAACAATCACACGTGAGTGTTCAAGCCGTATGTAATTATAATTTACTATGCTAACCATTTAAATAACACCCATTAATTATTACTGGTGTTGTACTATACCTTCTCAACAAACTCTCTGACACTGTGCGCTTCTCCCGTCGCCACGACGAAGTCTTCGGGACTCTCTTGTTGCAGCATCAGCCACATCGCCTGGAAACGTTACTGCAGTTATTATTTACACCAGTGAATGAAAAAAACATAGAAGACGCAATTCTAACAATTCTTCATTCGAAAATAGTAACAAACGGCTCAAAATTCGTTCGCTCTATGTATCTAGTGACACTGGGCCAGCCGAGATAGGCCGACACAGTGACAAGAACGCCATAAGAGCCGACGCTTTACTGAACGTGTTTCATGAGGCCATTTTTCAGCGCTAATCAGACTTGTTTTTTAGTTCGCTGATTTATACACATTATTTAGATTCGATTCTTCAGTTTAGTAACGAAATCGTGAGCCATAATTTGTAATGAGCAAAAAACAAATCTCGGGCAATATATATATTTTAATAACATATGCAAAAACAGATTTTTATGGTTTTAAAGTAGCTAAATAATGATTGGAGTTTCCATAGTCGCATTTTTTTTTAACAATATAAAATATTTTTATAAAATACCGTTTAAGGGTCTTTTTATTTTTTTAATGTTTTATTACACATAAATATAAATACTTAATTAAATGGTTTTAAGCGCTATATTTCGACCCCTCAGTGGGGTCGTCATCAGGCGAATAGAAAAATATTATATGACATATACATATACGAGGTGAATTTGTGAACATCGTCCAAATTCATACTTGTGCCGTGATAAGTGATCAGCATCATGAACCAATAACGATTTTTGGAAAATTCATAAAATGAAATTTTGACTGCCCATAGTGATTTACTCAGGACTGGGAGTTAAATACTATGGGAAATCAAAATTTCATTATACGAATTTCACAAAAATTGTTATCGATTCATGATGCTGATCACTTACCAAGCCTCCAGTATGAATTTGGACGATTATCAAAAAGTCACCTTGTATATAAAAAAATAAAAAGATAAAAGAATAGGTATAGTACAGGCTGTCTCATAACGATCCAACTATTTCAAGGTACAAAAAAAACAGATAAGACAGTTGTTCTAAAATTGTTAATTGTAAGAATTAATTCGCAAGGACAAACATTTTTTTTTATCGTCGTTGAAACGACATCCGTTGCGTTGACACCATTTCTCGAATTTCAGAAGTCTGGAAATCAACGCATTTTTAGGGTTCCGTAGTACCTAAAAGGTACAAAAGGAATCTTTATGGTGAGACTCCGCTGCAATAACCGTCCGTATGTCGCAGAGAAAAAGAAACCTAAAAATACAATATGGGTATCAAATTGTAGATATTAAAGTGCTGATTGTAAAAATATATACCTTAACTATATATTTACTCACACTGATTCCGAAAAATCTTTGAAAAACCACTAAAAATCCATGTCCTCAATTCCACTAAAGTTTATCGGGCATTATCGTACACATTTGACTTTTTTGGGTTTTGCGTTTGGATATATTCCAATTATTTTGAAGCTACCATATAGTGAACTATTGTTATATATTGCTCTTATCTAAAAATAGTATTTTGGCCGTTATAATTACTTCTTAACATTTTGTAACAAATAATTAATCGACCTTAAATATTAATCCAGTGTTTATATTCACCTCGACATAGTCCTTGGCATGTCCCCAGTCTCTCTTACTGTCCAGGTTTCCGAGCTCCAAATGTTGCATCAGACCCAGCGTGATTTTGGCGACTCCCCGCGTTATCTTTCTGAAATAAAACAGTCATTTACCATTCAAATGTTAAATTAGTCATTTATCAAATCCCCGACACTCAATACAAGCGGACAGATTTAATTACCTAACGATATATTGACAGTGGCGTATTTTATGATTCGGCGCCCTGGGCCTGTAAGAATTGCCGCCGCACAAATGAACGAGAAAAACGCAAAAATATTTCGATAATAAAATAAAATTAAATCCAGCAGTGTGTTGTCTTGTGCTGAGAATGATGATAATAAACAAAAAGGAAAACTCAAAAGGCCATACAAAGAAATAAACACAATTTATTCAATATTTAATTATTTTTTTCGATGGACAGTTTTTTTTAAATAAAAGTATAAAATCAGATAGCAACATAAATTAAAAGATAGGTCACGATTGATTATGAAAGGCGCCCAAAGCTGAGCGCATGGTGCAGCTTGCGCCGCCCCTCGCAGCCTGCCGCCCCGGGCCATGGCCCTCTTGGCCCTAGGGTAAATTAAATACGCCACTGTATATTGAACTTGAGAACGGCTGAGCCCGTGCAACTAGGGCCCCTGGAAAAATGATCGAAGGTGATAGAATTTGAAATTCATATCATGTCTTACTGATAGGTTTGAAAATGAAAAATGAAAATGAAAAATTATTAATTTCTTAAGCTTACTTCATTAAATAAACTGAGTTTGAGTTCTCCTATTGGGTATGAAAATACCTGTAACAGGAGTCCCCGCTCTCCTATAACTAAAAATACAACATTAAGTGATAAACAAAACTATTATTTACAGAGGTGACTAACAAATTATTATAAATATAAAAAAGAAAATAAAAGTTTAGTATATACATACTTAGGCTGAATTTGTAAGTGTTAGAGGGTATGTGTGGGATGTGTGTATGTGAGATGTGTGTAACTATGTGGGCATATTTACATTTTATGCAATTTTGGAATAAGTTTATACTTGCGATTGTCGGCACTTGGTAAAACTTGGAAAGTCATACACGATGTACACAATGATCATGGTCCATCCACATAACGAGTGTGTACATCGTTTATGGTTTTAAGAGCAGACATTAATTGGCTACTTCAAATTAAAATATGAAAAATATCTACTAGATAAACAAAAAGACAAATAACAACATAACTTCTTACGCGTGTTGTATTTTTATTAATTGGTAATACTATGATTTTCTATCCCAATGATTATTTTTCATCTCTTTATTTATTGGTATTAGTATGATTTTCTATGTCAATGATTGTTATTTTTTCTTTGCTCTCTATGTTTCAAGATGTTTTCTAAATACCTAAACAATGTTATTTGTTCGCGCCACTTCTTGTGGCTCTCATACTGCGAGGTAGTTGTGAATTAATATTTGCAACTGTCATTTTCGCTGCATCTCCACCCGCTTAGTTTTGGACGCAAATCAATCAGTGGTCAATCAGAAGCCTTTCACGCCGGAGGTATACGCTGATTGTCATTCGACTAGGTCCTACCTCGACCCTACCGCCCGCCATTTTGAGATCGCACCCGCTGTGCGCCTCATTTTCATCTATTACTATTACGAAGAAGATTAGCCGAGAAGAGCGCAACCAGGCACGAAGAGGAAGAAGAAAACCATCTTGGAGAACACCAGAGACTTGGTGGCTCAGGCGAAGCGTGGTTTGTGGTGCATGCAGCTCCTTCCCAAGGTCAGATCTTTCATCTTCGTAATTATTTCTCTTCACTTCCCGCTATTTTTAAAACCTATGGTGATACAAAGCACTGCCGTCATATCGCGTGCTCATTTTTTGGCCATTCGAGCCGGATCTAGATCCATTTTAGGCCCTTTGATCTGCGATCTATAACCATTTTTTGGTATTTCCAACCGCTATCTTCATGTTCTTTGTCTAAAGAACACGTGAATTCCGCTCTAATTTTCACTCTGCCCGCAGTATTACCCCGCATTCCCGCTCTTATTTGCATTATCTATGCATTAAAACCCCGCATTCGTCAAAATATTAGTGATTCCATTTCCTATATACTGGAAATTATAAATTATCTACAGTGAAATACGCCATTCTGTTAATTTATCCGCTGCGATTATACCATTTGATCATTTCACAGAAAATATTATCTGCCTACCTGCTAATTCTTAATATTATCGAGAGGTACTCGTACACAGGTTCGTCCGCCGCCCGTGTTATCTCTAACTCATTAGCATTATTCTATGTTGTAGTCAGTATAAAACTTTCAATAGTTCTGGTACTTGCCTAACTTTGTACTATATAACATGCCAAATTCCGCAGAAGCTGCAAAATTAAAGATGTCGTATAGTTTAAAGAAGCTTAAAAATAAAAGGCAAGAATTGTTTAATCGCCTTCAGAGAGTTTATGACTTTTCTAAAACCGCTTTAGAGGATGTTTCTTCGGCAGAATTGTTTATGGCCAATGTCGAAACTTTGGATACTGTACGCTCAGAAATTCATGTAATCATAGATGAAATTAATGACACAGAGGTATTGATAAATCCTAATTTTGAACCAAATTATCAAAGTTGGTCAGCTTTTGAGGATCTTTACTCCCATTGCAAATACATCAACCGGAAGTTATCACATTCTTCGAAATCGGCTGACTCTAAAGTTAAAGCTCCACTTGACATGGAATGTCCCAAAAAACCTACTATCAAGCTTCCAAAACTGGAACTCGTTGGTTTTTCTGGTGAAGCTACTATGTGGCCAACATTCTATGAAACATTTAAAACCACGATTCACGATAATCCGGACTTGACCGACAACGAACGAGTACAATACCTGATGGGTAAACTTTCTGGCCGGGCACTTTCGATTTGTTCTGGAATCACACCGAACGCAACTAACTACGACATAATCTGGAAAACACTCGTTTCTACTTTTCAAGACTCGCGTAGTTTAGCCACTACTTATTTGGATCAAATGTTTGAATTTCGCCCTTTAACTACCGCTAGTTCAAAAAACTTGGACTTGTTTTTAGACAAGTTCTGTTCCGCTGTTTCGTGTTTAAAATCGCTGAATATTAAAGATCTTTCGGATTTTATCCTTATGTATTTGGCCCTTAAAAAACTTGATGTTGAAACCGCTCGTTCATTTGAAATGTTTAAACGTGGTTCCGATTTACCCCATTATGATGAATTAATATCATTTTTACGGGAACAAACTAAGATACTGAACCGCACTGCACCCGCAATTACCGCTCCCGCTCCGAACCGCTCCGTTAATAATAATAACAACAAAACCGGGTACAGTACCAAGTCAACCCATGCTTTTGTCTCCGCTTCGACCAATAATAATTGTTGTCCGCTATGTAAACAATTAAAACACTATAATTTATATAAGTGTCCCGAATTTGTGAAACTAGATATCGAGAAAAGATTTCAGTTCATCAAATCTAATAACGGTTGCACCAATTGTTTAAGTATTACGCATAACAATTCCGCTTGTAAATCGTCTTATAATTGCCGCCATTGTAATTGTAAACACCATTCGATGTTGTGCCGCAAACAAAATGTGATGAATACTCACACCGCGCTTGGTCAAAATATTACCGTGTCTCCACGCACACATACGCAATCTTCGAGGTTGGTGGATCCTGCCGTATCGGCGACTAACACAGAACATATGACTAATGATTCTCAATCCGTACCAACTGCGAGTAATAATATTTCTTTATGTAACTTACAGCCTAACTCGCAGCGTAATGAAACATGCCTTTTAGGTACAATTCAAGTGATCGTGAAAGATTCTAACGGTATGTCAGTCCGTCTACGTGCGCTCTGCGACCCTGCGTCACAATCCAGTTTTTCGACGGTTTCCTGTTGTGAGAAGCTTAACTTAAAATATGAGAAAATTCCCCGCGCTTTTGTTAAGGGCATCGGCTCTTCATCAAACCCAATTAAGGGTGCGACAAACCTTAAATTGTTTTCACGATTTGATGATTCGGTTTCAATTTCGCTTGACACTTATGTAATCGACCGTATTACCGACAACTTACCATCGGTGCAGGTCGATTTGTCTACGCTTTCATATTTAAAAGGTATCACACTTGCTGATGAAACCTTTTACTTACCGGGCGAGATTGATATTCTTATCGGTGCATCTTTATTCGCGGATATCTTGTTATCAGGCCGCGTCTCTGGTCCCCCGGGTACGCCGACGGGATTTCAGACCATCTTCGGTTTTACGCTAATTGGTAATACGCCTGTTTACCAAAATACCGCATGTTCAATTTCGTTATGCTCTTATATGGAGATTGAACCGCCAATAGATTTTATTTTACAAAAATTTTGGCAATTAGAAGAGGTGCATTGTGAACCTGCTTCTAGTCCCGCAAATGATGAATGTGAAAAATTATTTATTAACAATGTGTCACGTGACCCCGCTGGTCGCTATTCGGTTTCTTTACCGTTCGCACGGAATCCTAACATACTAGGAAACTCGTACCATCACGCAAAAAAGTGTTTTATGTCTCTTGAGCGTAGGTTTGTTTCTAACGCAGATTTACGTTCCGAGTATAACAATATAATAAATGAATACCTAACTAAAGGTTACATATCCCCGCTTCATAATGATGACCAATTATCTCTTGGTTATTATATTCCGCATCATCCCGTAGTGCGTGTTGATAAATCAACGACAAAGGTGCGTATTTGTATGAATGCCAGTACTAAGACTGACTCCGCTGATGGTACTCGTGTCTCATTAAATGACACGCTGCACACAGGTGCTAATTTGCAAAACGATTTGTTTTTAATTTTACTTGACTTCCGCTTGTATGAAATCGCTTTTACCTCGGATATCAAACAAATGTTCTTACAAGTTTTGGTTAACGCCGATGATCGCAAATTTCAAAAGTTTTTATACCGCTTTGACACGTGTTCACCGCTTATCGCTTATCAGTTCAATCGCGTCTGCTTTGGACTACGTAGTAGCCCTTTCCTTGCGATGAGAGTAGTCAGGAAACTCTGTGAGGATGGGAGTTCAGCGTACCCGCTCGCCGCTACTGTAGCCGCACGAAACTGTTACATGGACGACATCTGCTATAGCACGCCCACCGTGCAGGGCTCCTTACAGCTCAGAGATGAGCTGGTAGGATTGCTTAAGGCCGGTGGCTTTGAGCTCGTCAAGTGGTCTAGTAACTGTCAACAGTTACTTGATACACTGCCTGATACTCACCGCTTAAATTCTAGTAAGAATTTTGAAGAACAAACTCAAACTCTTAAAGTTCTTGGCTTACAGTGGTCGCCTGATTCTGACGAGTTCTCTTTTACTGTATCGCTAGATAGTCGCCCATGTACTAAACGCAATGTTTTGTCCGTGATAGCACGTCAGTACGACGTCCTCGGCTTTACCGCTCCTGTGATCTTGTACGCAAAATTACTCTTGCAGAAAATCTGTATTTTAAAATTAGACTGGGATGAAACACTACCCTCTGATATTGCGCAGATTTGGCAAAACTATTTGAAGGAGCTACCTGTTTTGCGGGATTTACGTATTAAACGCCACTTAGACGTGTTCCAAAATTCGAAAATTTCGATAATATCATTTGCAGACGCAAGTGAACGTGGATACGGATGTGTCGTATATATTAGAGTACAAGATGACTCAGACACTTGCACTAGCATTCGGCTGGTATGCGCAAATTCAAAAGTCTGTCCGCTCAAGACCGTCAGTGTCGCCCGCCTTGAGCTTTGTGCCTCGTTACTCATGTCGAAATTAACTCGTCGTGTAGTTGACGCTTATAAAATACGTCACAATATTGAACGTATTTACTGTTTTACCGATTCTATGGTAACTTTACACTGGATACATTCCTCACCGCACAGGTTTAAAACCTTTGTCGCGACGCGTATAACAAAAATAATATCCGCTATTCCCGCTGAATGTTTTTACCATACAGCTGGTTCTCAAAACCCGAGCGACTGTCTTTCCCGTGGTCTCACTCCCACGCAGTTGATGAGTCACCCGCTCTGGTTCACTGGACCTGCTTGGCTTTATCTGGACGCTAAAGAGTGGCCAATCAAAACAATAGAATCAGCTTCTATTGAAGAAAACTTGCCGGAATCAAAAACAATTTCTCTTCCCGCTTTTAGTAATGAAGAACCGCATCCTCTTCTTTCTCTTTCGGAAAGAATTTCGTCATGGCTTGTGCTTTTACACACAATCATTTACATATACCGATTTTTACGTATTTTACCGCGCTCTAATATTTTTACCGCTACCGATATGGATTTCGCTGAAGTTGCATTGATTAAAGCTCTTCAAGCATTTTATTTTCTTGATGAAATAAAAAGATTAAAGTCAAATAAACTTTGTTCTCCCGCTTTAAATCGACTATCGCCATTTTTAGATAAAAATGGATTGTTACGCGTTGGTGGTCGACTTCGCAACACAGACATGACGTTCGATCAACAACACCCTGTGTTGTTACCTCGTAAAAATCATATTGTCGAATTGATTATCATTCATTATCATCGCAAAAATTGTCACACTGGACCAGTGGCTTTAATGTCAATAATCCGCCAAAAATTTTGGATACTTTCCTGTCGAAATATTGTTCGTCGCGTAATACATAGCTGCAATTATTGTTTTAAGGCGAAGCCGAGACAAACCTTCCCTTTCATGGCAGATTTACCATCATGCCGCGTTAATGAGGCTAAAGCTTTTGTCCACTGCGCTGTGGATTATTGTGGTCCTATCAGTATCACTCCGTATCGAAAACGTGGAGTCCGTCCCGTCAAATGTTACCTCTGCATATTTGTATGCCTGGTGACTCGTGCAGTTCACGTTGAATTGGCAACTGATCTTAGCACGAACACTTTTCTTTCCGCGTTCAAACGTTTTTTATCTAGACGTGGAGCAGTGTCTTTCGTATATTCAGATAATGCTACGAACTTTGTAGGCGCTAGAAATGCCCTCTCAGAAATTTACAATTTGACAAACTCCGAAGAATTTAAAACGTCTTTCGCGAATGAACTTGCCGATCATAGAATACAATGGAAATTTAATATTCCACGTAGCCCACATTTTGGGGGACATTATGAGATATATGTCAAAGGATTTAAGACGCATTTGCATAGAGTAGTAGGTACTCAACTGTTGACCTACGAAGAATTATTAACTGTAGTTACGCAAATAGAATGTGTCATAAATTCTCGTCCGCTTACGCTGCTGAGTGAAGATCCATCTGAACTTAGCGCGTTAACTCCTGCACATTTTCTGATGTCAACTCCTTTAAAAGAATTACCCGCTTGTAAGGTGGCTGATGAGCCAGTTAATTTATTACGTCGCTACGCGTTGCTTGATCAAATGGTAGAATCGTTCGCAAGGCGATGGAAGAATGATTATCTCCATCTTCTCCAGTCTAGAGGAAAATGGAATACACCTTCCAACCCAATCAAAATTGGATCTGTTGTCGTTGTAGTTACCGATAACACTCCACCGCTTCAATGGCCGCTCGGTGTTATTGTAGCTGTATACCCTGGCAAAGATAATGTCATTAGGGTAGCTTCTGTCAAAACGACGACAGGTGTTTACAAACGACCTGTCGTGCGTCTTTGCCCTCTCCCATCTCAATAACTCCTTTCTTTGCCCCCGCTTCAAAATTTCGTTATTCTCTGTCTTATTTTTACTTTTCTATTCTTATTTTAAAACCAATGGTTTTAACGCCGGGGGCAAATGTTCGCGCCACTTCTTGTGGCTCTCATACTGCGAGGTAGTTGTGAATTAATATTTGCAACTGTCATTTTCGCTGCATCTCCACCCGCTTAGTTTTGGACGCAAATCAATCAGTGGTCAATCAGAAGCCTTTCACGCCGGAGGTATACGCTGATTGTCATTCGACTAGGTCCTACCTCGACCCTACCGCCCGCCATTTTGAGATCGCACCCGCTGTGCGCCTCATTTTCATCTATTACTATTACGAAGAAGATTAGCCGAGAAGAGCGCAACCAGGCACGAAGAGGAAGAAGAAAACCATCTTGGAGAACACCAGAGACTTGGTGGCTCAGGCGAAGCGTGGTTTGTGGTGCATGCAGCTCCTTCCCAAGGTCAGATCTTTCATCTTCGTAATTATTTCTCTTCACTTCCCGCTATTTTTAAAACCTATGGTGATACAAAGCACTGCCGTCATATCGCGTGCTCAATTATTATTAAACAATGTTAACAATGTTAGTATTATTATATGTTTTATTGCGAATTCTATCGCTTTTGAATACTCTAATTATTATTAGAGTGCATTACCAACTAGGAATCAATCAGAAACAAATTTAAAGCACAAATAGTTTAGCAAAACTATGACAGAAATAAATTTCTATGTTTGAACACTTGGCGATTTATCCATCGCAAGGAGATATAAATTAACATTATATCATTGCAGTATAGAAACGCAGAAATAAAAGTAAATCTGGATGTGAGGAGCTCTGAACCGGGAATCGAACCCGGGACCTCTCGCTTGCCGGGCGATTGCTCTAACCTCTGAGCTATCCAGGTCTCAACACAACTCGTGAATTTACCGATGTGCTTTGCCATACTGCAATGATATTTATAGATACCCACTTTATAGTGAGCCACTTGGCGCCTAGAGGACGCTAGTGTATTCAAAGCTAGTCAAAGACCATTATGCCCTACCGTCACCTGTTACAGTATCGGGTAGTGAAGAATACACATTTCTCTTATCGAAACTATGACAGAAATAAATTTCTATGTTTGAACACTTGGCGATTTATCCATCGCAAGGAGATATAAATTAACATTATATCATTGCAGTATACAATTACAATTTGCATATCGGTGTTAAAATAATAAAGAAACCCTTGGACAAGGCAAGATGTATAGGTGAAGTACCTGGTGACGAAATTCTCTCCTCGCCGCGGACTCTCGTGGTTGAACAGCAGTCCGTTACAAGCGAACATGTTGTACGCCTCTCGGTAGTTGATCACTATCCAGTAGCCATATAGTTTGGCGCATGCTGAAAAAAAAACCCTTTTCAACTTACTCGAATGATGAAAACGACCCTCTTAGGGCCGAAATATATTTCGAATTTTCAATATTCTGTATAATTTGTTATCTATTTATATCCTACTAAAATAAAAAGTTTTCTAAACTTATAAGAAATGAGAATATGTAGTTGACTTTCAAAATAGATATTTGACCGTTAGCATAGATAAATAAAGGAAGGATAGATTGCTCACTCCATACATTAGAACAAAGCCAGCGTAAAACTTATTATTTTCGCCGGTACCAGGTTTTTGATGTCGCTACTATACTAGATAAATTGTGACATACCTAGTGCCATCTATCGAAGAGTTGATGAAACGAAATTCGATGTGAGGGTATGTGTGTGTGTGTAGCAATTATACTGCGCCCACAAAAACAAAAATTTGCTAGAATACGACAATACGTGTGACAATATGTGCGCCATCTACCGGAATTCAGAATAACTATCTGCACGCTTAGTTAGATTGCCAGCTTACCACCGAAAGTTTAATGAAAAAAATGTTAAAAGCACCTGATTAAGAATTCACTATTTTCTGATGCGATGTTATGAAAATTTCGTGTTTTTATTCATAAAATAAATAATATGATGAACCAGAACAGTAAAATGCTATATTTCGTCGATTTCAGACAAATTTTATTTCCAGCGAGACAAGTAACGCCATCTAGCAACGTTATTTTTAGTATTGCGAACAGTACAAGGAGATAGCAATCTATCCTTCCTTTATTTATCTATGCCGTTAGATACATTTTAAATAGATTTAACATAATACTAATTGTAAATTTCCAAGGGGATACTCGTACTTTGTCTAAATCATTTGAATAGAACAGACTGACAATAACGCATACTTATATTATGATCATGTTTATGAAATAGCTATTGTAAAAAGATTACTAGCATTTTCCTGTAAATATTTTTGTTGAATTATTGACACTGTAGCACGCATGATATGGTTTCTCATCAAAATACTAATACCAATCATTGTATTACTAGTAACATTCCAGGAAAACCACGACTGGTTAAAACTTCAAGTTAATTTAAGCAACCGATTGTGGTATTTATTCGGTTGTCATAATAAAATAGTCATCTCTATGCCTGTCACAAAAAGCCTTGTTTCAATACTTTAAATGTGCTAGGTTACGATATGGGTACTAGGGTCTCAGAAATTGCCAAGCATCAAAAACCAACTTACCGTACGGCGACCTGGGATAGAAAGGAGTCGTCTCGCTCTGAGGCACTTCCACCACCTTCCCGTAGAGCTCCGACGTGGACGCCTGGTAGATTTTGGTTTCCTTCTCCAGCCCCGCTACCCGGACCGCCTCGAGGAGCCTGAGTGTGCCCAGGGCATCCACTTGGGCTGTGTACTCGCTGAGCTCGAAGGAGACTTTCACGTGCGATTGGGCTCCTAAGTTGTAGATCTCTTTCGGTCGCGTCTAGAAAGAAAAGAAGAGCGTTAATGATTTCTCTACCCATTATTTTCTTTTTTTCAATTTACAAGTCATTTGTTTGTTTGTTTATAATATTGGCCGTCACGCTCGGTATATTTTTAATGATTAACACTGCGTTTTACGACTTAACGCTAGCCTCGCCAGGAATCGAACCAGCAAAAATAATCAACCTGCAGATTTATGGCATCAATTTGTCTTAAATTAAAAGACCATGAAATACATTAATAATAATAATAATAATAAACACTTTATTGCACACAAAAACACAGATAAATACAGATTTAAGAGAAATACAGGGCAAAGGCGGACTTATTTCAGAAAGAAATTTCTTCCAGTCAACCATAAATGACAAAGATGAAGAAAATTTTACATTGGCTTATTAAAATTTAAAATGAGTGCATAATGAGTGATATAAATATGTATGTAACTATAATAAATATGATAGTCAACATACACTACTAACCTAAAAGTATACCTAACGACCTAACGGTCTAAAAACTAAACAAAAAGTGGGTATTAAAATAAAATAAATGTCACATAATTGTCAACTATTAATTTGTAGTATCTTTACTACATCTGGTAGTTCTACTTTATACTTTATAGTTATACTTCAAAACAATGCACGACCTTTGATATTCAAATTGGGAGAGAGACGTAAGTAACTGAGGCGTCGTCGTCGGTCGTCTCGAAACGTGAGTTATTTACCGAGCACCCGAGTGCAGCCGAAATATCCCGAACGAAAGGACGAAGCGTCGGGTATTTACGAGTATGCAGGGTGGCGTATTGTATGTACCTGTTATTAAAATCTAGCTTTTACCCGCGGCTTCGCTCGCGGAGAAGTGTCTTTTAATCTTTGAGTAGAACTCAGCCTAAATCTCACAATGTGTTGACAGCGTTTGTATGGAGGTTTGCGTGTGATAAGTTAAGTTTCAACATTATGTATGTAGTCATAGCCGAGCGAAGCGGCGCAGAGCGGGGCGTCCCCTATAGTTGGATTAAAAAAAAAATCTACTAGTATAATTTGTAAAAGACCAAGATAGTTAGACCGTGGGCTACAATATTATTTGATTGAGGTATCTAATTATGTTGGTCTATAATAAAAAGAAAAACACTTGTTTTCTCAGCGGGGGGGAGTTTAGAGAGTACTACCACCCTCCCCCAACCCTCCCCTCAATGACCCAAAATTCCACCAGCCGATTAAAAGTCAAAGCTAATTATTATTATCCAGCTGTTTAATAGCAGGCACCAGACATATAACATATAGTATTTCAATATAAAGTTACTCAAGATACTGTTATTTATAAAGTGGCCATGACAATGACATAGTTACACAAGTGATCATTTTATTGTTTTACTAACAATGCATAGGTATCATGAGGTACCTGTAGCAGTGTAGTAACACCATAGGAACACTATATGAAATACGGTATACAGTATACCAGGCAGTGATGCCAGGTCTACCGATTTTTCAGAAGATTTACTGATTTTCGCTTAATTCTACTGATCTACTGATTTCAACTGAAATTCTACTGATTTTTTTCAAATACTAGCTATACTTTGTAAAATTAACTAGAATAAGTAAAAAACTGCATGAAATGAAACGCAAAATTAACACTGGTATGTTTGCACTAATCAATTCTTTGTAAAAATAGACTATGTCGTAATGGCATAGAGTTGATTTTAAACTAGCGAAATAAACCGGTTTAAATGTTAAGCAGACATAATAATAAAATGTACCAATAAAACATTATTATAATGACAGAATTTGTTTTATTATAAAAAAATGAGTCTACTGTTTTTTTTTTTATTTTCATGTACATCTCCTGATTTTTCTAGTCGCATCTACCGATTTTCTTAAAATTGACCTGGCGACACTGATACCAGGGTTTCTCAAAGTGGGGTAGGCGAACCCCCAGGAGTTTGCCAGTTGATCGTAGGGAGTTTGTGACAAGATTTACGTTATGGCGGCTGACTGACTAGCTCGCGCGGGCAACATGAAAATTGAGCTAAATTGCTCCGAAAATAGACTCAATTTGCGACAAGAAACAAGCCCAACTATCACATTAAACAACACTACTGTGTGACTGTATTAACTTTTATATTTAAATAAAAATTATTTTATTGCAAGTTTGTTTTAAATGGGTTCGACTGGGAAACTTTATAGGGGTATGTGGGGCTATAAGTTTGAGAAACCCTGCAGTATACAATACAGCCTTGCAAACAGTCACAACCGCCTGCTAAGCAATGCTTGGCATGGTCAGTCCTTCGATGGGTGAATTTTCATCTGGGTTCCTAGCTGCCTCAGAAAGTATGAGGAGCCATTGGTCCCAGCTGTAATTTAAGAATAATTACTTTTAAGTAATCTTTACGTAAACACATGTTACCATGATTTTTTTCATATTTTTCGGTCCACCAGTTTTGGAGATAAGGGGGGGACATACAATTTTTCATGGTTTTTCAAGGATTTCTCAAAATAGATGCAATTAAATATAGCCAAATTATATATTTTTACATTTAGCTTTAAAATAACTACAATTAGATACCCATATTGTATTTTTTCAATTTATTTTACATCTTTTTGTATATTTCACATTTTACATTCTCATATTGTGCAACCTTTTTTAAATCGCTATAGTTTTCCTGTAATTGGCCAGTTATGATCTATAATTAACATTTTTTTCATATTTTTCGGTCTACCAGTTTCGAAGATAAGGGGGAGGACTCGCATTTTTTTGTGGTTTTTTAAAAATTTCTCTAAACCAGTGCCAGTACATATAGTAAAAGTATATATTTTTACAATCAGCTTTTTAATATCTACAATTTGATACCCATGATGTATTTTTAGGATAATATTTTTCTCACTTTTGTTTTGGAAATATATTGAACAATTTCAAATTTTTAATTTTTTTTTTTACACCGTGACATGTGAGCAGATTAATGATATTTTTATGCCAAATTTCATGTCTTTATCTTTAATGGTGCTAAAGTTATTATCAGGCTGTAACATACGGCCGGACGGACAACAGAGTCTCACCATAAAGGTTCCTTTTGTACCTTCGGTACTATGGAACCCTAAAAAGATGAATCAAATGTTATTTATGATGATTTTTCCTACACAAGATTTTAATAAATATGCATATCACATTGATTCTGGCATTCTTCTGTTCTGATCACATTGAGTTTAACTTCATGAAACAGTTGAGGATCATCTGTTCTATATGCCTTCAGACATTCTGCAGGAGCTGCCTGTAAAATTAGGTATGTAGTGTAAAAAAATCATACCTTTGTTATAATACTAATAAGGCAGGTAGTGTCAGTGAGGTCTCCGTAGTGAAGGTGCATCTTGCCGCCTGTGTGGATGGCCGGCTGGTCGTACAGGTGCTGGATGCGGCCAGTGTTGAAGGAAGATGACCGTCGGAGTACACCATGCACCTCATAGCCCTTTTCGATTAGGAACTCTGCTAAGTATGATCCATCCTAAAACACAAGATTAAATAGCTAAAAGTATACCAGCATGGTAGTCTTGCATGACACATTATTAAGGCCGATATACACCGGATGCGTACGCGTACCAGTTGTTTGAAACGTCTGACGTATTGTGCATGCAGTGTGTATGCAATACAACTTGAGCTGCCACGCACATTGTCACGCGCACTCTTTTGCATTCGTAATGGATAATAGGCAATATAGAGTAGGTATTTTTAGGAGCATTCTCAAGGCACAGTAGAAAATATAGGCTATTTTATCTGTCTCTTCCTTATTGACTTACTATATTTACAGTATTTTAGAATAATATAAAGAATATATAATTGATTCTCTCTTCAAGATATTGAAGCTTAAATCTAAAGAGGATAAGGGGAGAAGAGCGTGTCGAAATGACGTGGACTTTTCAGTAAACCAATAGCCCATTACAATCATTTTACTAGCAAAAACATAAATATTTACCTGGCCGGTAATTCCTGTGATGAGAGCAATTTTCTGGTTACCAGACGGGGAGCTGCCGTCACCAGACATATTGATAGAATACTAGGTTGTCGAACGAATCTATTAGAGGTTGTTTGGAATGGGTGTTGGCACGACTGCACGACTACTTTACTGATAAACAAATGCCTTGCTGTTACCGGCTTTGCGGTAACAAACACTGATAAGCTTATCAAAGCGAATTACAGTCATCAAATCGTATCGTAAGGCGTTAGAACGATAGCTTGCTTAGTAATTAATTTATTTTATGATAATTATTTACAATTTTAGCTAAGTTTGCAATGTAAAACGTAAATAATTTACAGATCTTTGTAAGATGAAAAAAAAAGTATCAGACCGAAACAAACGTCAGTCAGGGTTGCCAACTCGATTGGTTGGGTGCCGAGTTGGGTGGCAGTACCTACTTTGGGTGCGGTGCTAGCTAAACTGCTGTTAACTGCTAACTAAATGACATCTCAAATAGCAAATAGTGCTAGATTGCTCTGAAATTCCAAAAATAATGCTAAATTGGTCAGTACATAAAATATATTATCAAATAAAAATAGGTATTTTTATATGCTTTACTTATTGCGAAATTCGTCGCTTTTCGATACTTTAAACATTATATAGAAAAAACGAAAATTAAAAATGTAGGTATTTATTGACACCAACAAACAACTTACAAAATAAAATGTGACACTATAGCCTTCTTAGTAAGATTCTCTAGTGACATAGAGACTAAGGTTCTTCAAAAAATATGTCAAAAAACAATATTGTAGTCATGCTAAAAGAATTAGTTAAAATTGTTAATTAGTTAAATTTATTAAATTAGTTAAAGTTGGACAAACTTGTTACTTTACATTATTTATATTAGTTACCTACATTTAATTATTTTACTTTAAACTATGAGGTAAAATTTTAACCTACTCTATAATATACATATATTTATATATATATATACATATATACAGAGCGTCTCACGGCTATGCCAAGAATGGAGGGAAAGTACCTTAAATATTGTAGATGCAACATTTTACTGAAAGAAGACATTATTTTAATTAAAAAAAATTTTTTAACTGCATTTATAGATTTTTAAATAGTTACATGTTTGAACCAGGAATCGAACCCGCTACACAAAAGAAAATGGAGAAAATCTCCGAAAAGTGTCAAATTTAGAGGATTTTTACTAGGAGTTGGAGGAAAATCAAAATCCGAGGTTGGTTACACTGACAGCAGCTGTATCAAACGTTGCCAACCCGTACGATAATTATTATGGGGGCATACCAACGACATGGTATACGATAATTCAGCCCGTGGTACGATGTACGATAACAACTATCTAAATTACGTTAAATGTACGATAATTTTGAGCATTGAATAATAAAGCATCAATTCGCTAAAAGTACTTAAAAGAAACGCATTTGTAATAAGATTGTGTGTTAAATTTAACGCTATAAAAACACACAGACGACTTTCTTTCTCCCTAACTCGTAGGTAATATGTGTTTGTGTTTGTAAATACGAGAAAACAAGCAGATTCAGAGATTCTTCAGACGACATTGTCGCTGTGTGAGTGTTGTGATTGTGTTGTTTTGTTGATTTTGAAACGCAAGCACGAGTGTAAAAAGAGTTTATAATCTTTAGTGTAAATTTATAGTATTAATAAATATTTTGTAGTTTCATTAACTCTCCTTGACTGTGCACCTAAGATGGCGAGTATTATAAAACTATTTTTTTTTTTATTAATAGTCCGTATCCCGCAAAAATTCAACCGTTTCAAAACAGCCAAAACAGTAATTTTTTTTTTCTGGCACATTCTTTGGCTGCGATCAGTTTGATCATCGAGTGACGTAAACTGACAGCAGGAGAGCATAACATACAAATTCAACGCTAGCAAAAGAAATGACATTAAGGCGGGAGTTGCCTGATGATCAAACTAAACGCAGCCCTTGGTTGTACGATAATTTTGCCGTCAAAATGATAATTTCGACGTGGAAACCTGATAATTTGAACTTTTTTGGTTGGCAACACAGTAATGCAAAGAACTTGCTTCCAGAATTCCAAAGGCGTAAAAACATAAAAAAAAAACTGTATGCCTCTCTCTTTCTCTCTCTATCAAGGTAGCGTTCCGAAACACCTTAGGTTGTCCGATGAAGTAGAAGATATTATTTTTCTACTGACACGACCAATATTTTGCTCTGCGAAAATTGCCGGGAATATATTGCTCCTGTCAAAAGCATGATTCTTGACGTATGATTTTTATACGTTCACATGGTATCAAAAATTACAAAACATGAACTGAAGAGTGTTAAACGTTTGAACACATCTCAATCCACATATGAGAACTATTCCTATTTTCTCGCCTAGAACGACATTTTTATTTGAATTTGTTTTTTGTTATTTCCTACAAGTCTGAAACTTGATTATGAGCAAGCTTTTCTCAATTCAATTCAAAACCATTTTATCTGGCTTCTTTAAACGTGTCTCCGAACATTAGTTCCGCCAATAACTTGTTTTAAGCGAAAGATAAAAAATATCGTAGATAAAATCTCATCCATCATTTAAACATTTTCGTCTTCCCGCCAAACTTTTCTTTTGACATATTACTCTATGTCCGTTCCGAATCTCACCAAAGTTAGTCCGAAGACCGGTTCCATTCTAAAACGTATTGCTCATCCGACTAGAATTGCTCGATAATAGGGGTTTGGTTTCGGAACGCTACCCTATTTTATTTATCCAATCAATTCCAATCCAATCCACAGGTTATTTTCTCAAATCAAGCCAAAGATTTTTGAAGAATAAATAAATTATTTCTGGCTTACTAAATATATTTGCCATATAAATTTTTAGATGAGCAAATCAAAAAGTGCCTTTTCAGTTTATGACATTGTTTAAGATTGTACATAATTGTTAGGTGGTACGAATAACATTCTCAAGAGTGTTAACCAAGAATTCAATCAACAAGAATTCGTGTTTGTTAAAATGCCTGATATAAAGATAACTCCGCTCGGGGCTGGTCAAGATGTCGGCAGAAGCTGCATTTTGCTGTCGATGGGTGGAAAGAACATCATGTTGGACTGCGGTATGCACATGGGCTACAACGATGAACGCAGATTTCCTGACTTTTCTTACATCGTGCCAGAAGGCCCCATCACCAGCCAGATAGATTGTGTGATCATTTCACATTTCCATCTTGACCATTGTGGCGCTCTGCCGTACATGTCAGAAATGATTGGATACACAGGCCCAATCTACATGACACATCCAACCAAAGCTATAGCACCAATATTGCTCGAAGACATGCGTAAAGTTGCAGTTGAGAGAAAGGGTGAATCCAACTTTTTCACGTCACAAATGATCAAAGACTGTATCAAGAAAGTAACAGCCGTTACACTGCATCAGTCTGTAATGGTGGATAATGATCTGGAAATAAAAGCGTATTATGCAGGTCATGTTCTGGGAGCTGCCATGTTTTGGATAAGAGTTGGCTCTCAGTCGGTTGTGTACACGGGAGACTATAATATGACCCCTGATAGACACTTGGGTGCTGCATGGATTGACAAATGCCGACCAGACTTATTGATCTCTGAGTCTACTTACGCTACAACAATAAGAGATTCCAAGAGATGCCGTGAAAGAGATTTACTCAAGAAAGTCCATGAATGTGTAGAAAAAGGTGGCAAGGTCCTGATTCCAGTGTTTGCTTTAGGTCGAGCTCAAGAACTATGTATCTTGCTTGAAACATATTGGGAGAGAATGAATTTAAAATATCCTGTGTACTTTGCGTTGGGTTTGACTGAAAAAGCTAACAATTATTACAAAATGTTTATCACATGGACTAACCAAAAGATCCGTAAAACGTTTGTTCAGAGAAATATGTTTGATTTCAAGCATATAAAGCCTTTTGACAAGACCTATATTGATAATCCTGGAGCAATGGTTGTGTTTGCAACGCCTGGTATGTTACATGCTGGTTTGTCACTAAACATATTCAAGAAGTGGGCTCCGTACGAACAAAACATGGTTATAATGCCAGGATTCTGTGTGCAAGGCACAGTTGGTCACAAAATATTAAACGGAGCCAAAAAGGTTGAGTTTGAAAACCGTCAAGTGGTAGAGGTTAAAATGGCAGTGGAATACATGTCCTTCTCAGCTCATGCAGATGCTAAAGGCATAATGCAGTTGGTGCAGTACTGCGAACCAAAGAATGTCTTGCTTGTCCATGGAGAGGCTCAAAAAATGGAGTTCTTAAAGGATAAGATTGAGAAGGAATTTAAGATCAACTGTTACATGCCTGCTAATGGTGAAACTTGTACTATCAACACCCCAGCAAAAATTCCAATTGATGTATCCCTAAGGCTGCTCAAAGCTGAAGCTGTCCGGTACAACGCTCAGCCCCCAGATCCAAAGAGAAGAAGAGTTATCCATGGCATACTTTGTGTTAAAGACAACAGACTATCTCTGCTAGATATTGATGAAGTTTGTGAAGATATTGGAATCAACAGGCATGTGATCAGATTTACAAGTACAGTGAGGTTTGATGACCCCGGGCCGGCTGTCAAAACTGCAGAAAAACTCAAAACTTTGCTAGAAGAAAAACTACAGGGTTGGTCCATTAGTATTTCAGATGGTAATATTTCAGTAGAATCTGTTCTCATTAAAGTGGAAGGGGAGGATGAAAGTACAAAGAATATTTATGTCTCTTGGACCAACCAGGATGAAGATTTGGGAAGCTACATCCTTGGGTTGTTGCAGGCTATGGTTCAATAAAAAGTGATACAATTAGATTTTAAGTAATAGTTGTATTTGGCTAGGATGAGATTTTCAAATAATTAATAAATAAGCAATAAGTGTCTGTTGATTTAAATTTATTTACAAAGAAATTTTAAAATTTCCTGCCTTATACATTCATAACTTTTCATTTAATTTATTATTTCATAACAAGGCACATTAACAGCAAAATAATAAACAAGTACAATACAGAACATCTAAAAATAAATTACAGATATCTACAAAAGTGCAATAAATGTGGTAACATTTGCAAATAAAAAAGTGTAACAAAATCAAGAAATATTGAAATGAATTTTAACAATCATACTATATTACATAAAACAAAACGAAGTTGAAACACAAAAAGAAAACAAAATCAAAGTGTGCTAAAAGGTAATCAAATATAAATTAAATAGTAACACAATATGTACTTAAAAAAAAAACACACTCAATTTAATTAACAAATATGTATATTATGAATTGGCTGCTAAGAACACCAAGTAACATCCATATTACATTTGCCTTGGTACCATAAATAAAGAAACTTATTTGCTTGTGTGAGGTTCTTCAACTCTTCCTTGTTAACCTCTCCAGGACTCTGAAAGAGACAGTAATCACTTACAATAAATTAATATAAATTAATTAATCTTCATCCGCGTGGAAGATAATACGGCCACAGAGTAATGTTATACAATTGCTGCAACTAATTTCGGATTAAAACTATTGATCAAAATGGATGACGCTATTTAAACGAAATAATTATATATTTATTTATGCGCGTTTTAATAATGAACAGCGCCACCTGTTGATTTTTTTATGTGCAAAAATGTTATACGGTACATAATTCAAACCCAAGTTTTCTTATTTTTTTCTTTTAAACGATCGTTCGTGACGTCTATACGCCTTCATAGCCAGGAATTATTAACTTCTCAATACAAAAGTAAATTCCAAAAATCTTTAAATGACGATTACTTTTTCTCCGACACCCGATTTTAATGAAACAAAGCCTATATTCTAATCCAAATTAAGCTCTGTCCGCCTGTGAAAACTACATGAAAATCCGTTCAGTAGTTTCGGCGATGAGTGCGTACGAAAAAAAGATTAACATACGATATAATGATACGTACAAAACAAATAACACTAAAAGCTATACTAGATAATAAGAAAGTAGTAAAAAAGTCGTATCTGTACACTGAACATTTTCACGAAATTTTAAATGAAATGGGTTAGTATACTGAGGTCAAAACAATAAGGGGCGTTGACAAAATAACTTCCAAGTAAGATAAGCCGCGGGCAAAAGCTATCTATCCTAAAAATAAAGTTCTTAGAAAAAGTCTTGTCTGTCTGTACTGTACGTACATTGAATATCTTCTATTTGAAGTATGTACTTACATATGTAATTTTGGGTAATTTATAAATGTTTAGCCGATTTACAGAAATTGCCCCTGATTATATGCCCTTTGATTATTTTTAAAGATTATACCAACAGGTAGATACAGTGTTAGACAAAACGAAAGGGAAGACACGGTACCCAGCATCCCGTGCGTGGACCTACAAATATAGGCCCAATGGACCTGTGTCTATTTTCTTCGTCGAAGCTCGTCGTCGCTCTACCTCTTTCGTACGATGGCGCTCATTAAATAAAATAAACTTTTAACAAAAAAATAGCAACCGACTTCAATAGTAACAGCAGTCATTCACTAAAAAGTTAATAATAATTCTATAAAGACCGATGGTACCGAAGCAACACTTTTGCCGACTTCTTTCTTCCTGAAACGTTATGTTATCTAGAAGTCGGCGTTCTTATATTGGTTTCTATGTTGCTATATCGTAGGAAATACGCCGACTTCTAAATAACATAATGTTTCAGGAAGAAAGAAGTCGGCAAAAGTGTTGCTTCGGTACCATCGGTCTTTATAGAATTATTATTAACTTTTTAGTGAATGACTGCTGTTACTATTGAAGTCGGTTGCTATTTTTTTGTTAAAAGTTTATTTTATTTCACATTTTTTAGTGTTGCTGGGTTAAATTGTGAGGTATAGGTAGTTCTTGCAAACGTGGTGTTAATATGAAACGAAGTTCAAGTGAGTATAAGTAGCCATGTTTGAGTAGCTTCCTGCTATCAGCACCCTAACACAACATGATTACCGCAATCTCGAGTTATGTGCTGTCATCCGTTGAAGAGTTCTACGGTGATGAAGCCAAGATCGAAATTCAGGTGGGTACACTGGCAATTTTCAGCAATGCCCTGCAATGAGCACCCTAACACAAACTGGTTGCCGCAATCTAAAGTTATGTGCTGTCATCCGTTGAGGAGTTCTATGGTGATGAAGCCAGGATCGAAGGTCAGGTGGGAATTCTGATAATCTCCAAGTAATACCCTTGAATCAGCACCCTAACGCAGTGATTGCCGCAATCTCGAGTTATGTGCTCTGATCCGTTGAAGAGTTCTATGGTGAATATGTTGATGAAGCCAGGATCGAAGGTCAGGTGGAAGAATGTCGATTTTCAAGTAATACCTTGTAATCAGCACCCAAGTACATAGCGATTGCCTCAATTTCGAGAGATATGCTGTCATTTTCTGAGGAGTTCCACTGCCTATCTCTGAAGACCTTCATCAGATCATGACCAAACCCAAAATGGGACCTACCTGGAAGTATACTCATTCAAACAAAAAAAAAATTGTTCAAATCGGTTGGGAAATGACGGAGTTATGGAGTAACAACGCCAAAAAAAAAAAAAAAAAAACATACAGTCGAATTGAGAACCGCCTCCTTTTTGAAGTCGGTTAAAAAAGAGGTCAATTTTTCTATGTAATAACGAACCGTGTCTTCCTCTTTGTTATTATATCAATGGATGCAGTGCCAAAAAATCGACAACGATAGATCGCCTGTCCATAGTGTCCATTAGATTGAATATTTATTTTTAATAAATATGTACCTAAATAAATTCTATCGAATGCTTATGTTATCTACATCAAAAGTATAGTAACTCAATACCCTCTATGAACCGATTGATTTGAGCTAAAATTTTATAATAGGTCTTTACATATTATTATGAAATTGCCGAAATTTATTTACAGATTCATGAGTTCATAATTCCTGTAATTCATAATTCCTAATTCATAATCATAATCAAAATTCATAATTCCTGTATTTTCATTATTTGTTTTTTGTTTGAAAGTTGATTCAAAGTTTTACATCTACGTACTAAATTTTGATTTTATTGTCAGTTTGATAACGAAAATTAAAATTTCAAAACACTTCGTCCTAAATGCCATCCATTTCCATGATAAGGTTCGTAATAATGTTGCTGTTAGCTCAATGTTGTCTCATTAATCCACAAAAGAAATTACATAATTTGGATTTGTCATTCCTAAAAAAATATGCAAAAATGTTAGTACTGAAAATTGAGTTTCCTTCAAATTATCTATAGAACGCGGCAATTTCATATGTAAAGGTGCATATTTTGAACTAATATAAAAAGTTTTCGAAAAAATATTACGGTCTAAAGTCTACGAATTGGACGAGTCTTAGATCACGTATGTAAGATTTCTGAAACGTTTCATCTTTTCAAAAACGAATAAGTTTATAGTTACCAACGCCGGCGGGAACAGTCTTCTGAAGTCCCCACGATGCACGAACTCCTTATGCGTGTTCAAGAGACTGGACCGCAATCTGTCGCTGATGCACGGTCGACAGACGCCGCAGACCTCGTGGTCTTCACACCGCTCCTTGCAGATAGAATTGCATTCATCGCCGAAGACTGCGATGTTCTTTTGTGCAGAGATCATATTTTGGACAGGCGATTGTTTTCTGTAAGAATGGAACCCAAAATCAAAGACAAGACTAAATCAAGACTAATCGAATGGGCGGAGGTAGGCAAGTATTTATATATATAACCTATTATAATAATAAAGCCTTTATTTCCGAATTTTCCTTTTTTTACATCTTGTGTCTTAAATGAGATTTGTAGGTAAGAAAATATAAAACTATATAGAAGTATTTAAAAAAAAAAGAAAGTTAAACATCTTAAGACTATAAACTGCACTTATATTATAAAAGGCAAATTATTTTCGAAGCGACTAACAACTTAAAGGGCGACTAACTATTTTGTTTCTAAAAAATAACTTGGCAGCAATTAAATATTTTAGCAATAATTATATTAGATGAGCTTTATAATGCGGGGATTTATAAAAACTAAATAATGGCTGCTACTTTAAGGTAGCAAACATATTAAACAGGGCCAATAAAATCATAGGCGAGGTACTATAAATAATGACATGGCGACTAATTTTAACAGTGGGATAGCAAACATTCTATTATAGGCAACTATAGGCTTGCATATAAAAATACACATGCAAGCAGCTGTAAAAATTAAAACGGGTACTATAATTAAGTATTAGGATTTCAGTATTTTTGTTTGTAGAATCATAATTGAATGAAAACGGCGACAAGCGCGCTCGTTGCATAGAAGCAAATAGGTTGAAAAAGTTCCAAAACCGAATCAGAGCACCCCGACTCTATACAGTCTTGTGGGTACTACCCCTAGAGTGTATGTAAAAAGCCGTAGGCGTGGAGGAAGGGCAGCCCTCGCCTGCTGTAACAAGGCATAGGCACCCGAGCGAGCCGTAGCGGCTGAGGCTGGTCGCCGAAGGCGACCAACAAGCCGAAGCTGCGAAGGTGAGCATGGGTGACTGTGCTTTGTTACGCAAGGGCGAAGGGGCTGCACTTTCCGCAACGCCGAAGCAGTTGCACAAGTCATATTGGGTCTTTAAAGTTAGGTTATGTTCAGTTTTTTTATTATTTTTAAACTTAAACTATTTTTTTTGCATGTCACTATTTGTTTTATTCAGAGCTCTAAAAATGTCGCACAAAGTATGTTTTTCATGACCATGGTCATATTTTCTTCACATCTCAGTTAACTTTATATACAACCTCATTGTATAATTTAAGAAAGCCTGTTTTCTACTTTTTATCCGTCGTCAAATGTTCGCTTAATAATAAATTCAGTTACCAAAACAAAAAATCAATGCCAGTTTAAGTTAAAACAAAGCCTATAACCTGATTATAAAGCTGCTACTTTCTACTTAAAATTATCCTTCAATGTAGCTGCCAATCTATTATTTTTGCTACCGGCTTTAATTTTTTTTAAATCCCTAATTCAGATTAATTTGTCGCCGCGTTAAATACATGCCATTATAAAATATCTCTTAATTCGGTTTGCCTTCCGGCATAGGCCTCCTCCAACTCTCTCCATTGTTTTCTGTCTGCCGCTACTCTCATCCAAAGTGGTCCTAAGGTAATTTTTAGGTCATCCTCCCATCTTATTGCTTTACGACCTCGGCTCCTAGTGCTGCCCCTTGGGTACCATACTGTCACCAGTTTACTCCACTTTTCCTTCTTGCAGCGGAGCATATGACCAGTATGTATTATGTATGTATGTACAGTGTACAGGAAATCTAAAAAGGCCGACTTGGATGAATCACAAAATGATTTGAAAGTAGGATAGAGTCAGATTTTTTTTTCACACGTGTAAAAGAGACGGCATTAGAACAGAATCATAATTTGATACATGTAACAGCCGCAGGTTTTGAGGTTTTAGTAGAGTAATTTGCGTAACTATTTATTTAACAAGTCTGATTATATCGCTTTTAACTATTCACTATCTATAATTCTATTCTCAGCCATATCTTTTAGTATTACATACAACGTGAAATTTAAGTCATATTAACGAAAACTGGTGATAGTACTCGTCCATATGAACAACTTTTACTATGAAGCCAACCCTGAAATCGTGAAAAAAAAAAATCTGCTGTTTCATACATTTGGGTCGAGTAGGTATTTAACTTTTCTATGGAACAGCTGATATTTATT
This sequence comes from Ypsolopha sequella, assembly GCA_934047225.1. Classification (NCBI taxonomy): domain Eukaryota; kingdom Metazoa; phylum Arthropoda; class Insecta; order Lepidoptera; family Ypsolophidae; genus Ypsolopha; species Ypsolopha sequella. The sequence goes on along the minus strand of OW203998.1, from coordinate 5,328,168 downwards.
TTACGATTTCAAGGTTGGCTCCATAGTAAAAGTTGTTTATATGGACAAGTACTATCACCAGTTTTCGTTAACAAAATGACTAAATTTCACGTTGTATTATATATATTAACTCGCACTCGACTTTCTACTCTACCTGTGTTGTGTAAACTAGCTACGCATAAGTTAGCAATGGTATCCGTAAATAGCAGGAATCTCTAAACTTACAAAATCTCTAAATCTAAAAAAACAAGATAACTTCCTTACGTAATGTAACTTTTGATCAAAGAGCTATCCTTAGAATCCTTAATAGGTATTTCACGGAAATATTTCTTGTAAAGGTCACCAGAACCAGGCTATACGAACAATTTATTGTAAGTTACAGGTAAACCTTCCTTTTAATTTGTTAGCAAATGTATAAAAATTTGCAAGCGATTGCTTGTGATTAAGTGACGTAAGTCTCCTAAAACGCTGCAAAAGGGCACATACAAATCTAACGAAATTAAAAAAATAAAAATTAACATATATATCGTCACGACATGAATCCCCGAGTTGGTGTCAGAGGCGTCCCGAGCGTAAACTGTGAAATGCAAGTCACAGTCCACTCTCTCGGTACACCCGCGTTTCACCGACGATAATTACGTCCGAACGTGATGAGTGGTGGACCCTCTACCGCCGCGCCGTCCTTCAGGCACAAATACAGGCTTTTTAAGGCATACAGGTTTCCTCACGATGTTTTCCTTCACCGTTCAGCAAGTTGTAAGTAAGATAAATACTATGCACAAAATTTTCGAAAAACTCATTGGTGCATGCCCGACCGCGGGGATCGAACGTGGATCTCAAGATTGAGAGGCCAGCTACCGCTCCAGAAAAAAGAAAATGGGTGAAAATAAATATCAACTAGGGAGAAAAACGTGTTTTAGTATTACGCATTTTTTTCCTAAAATTTGCGCCCTGCGATGATCACAAAATACGAGTACCTAAGTACGTTGTAAAAACTGTTAGTATTTAGCAATAATTTACACAGCAAACTTAGTTATTAGCCGAACCAGTTATTTCTTTCTGAGGTATGCCATGCCGACGCGAATATACAAACAGACATCAAAAGTTTGTTATGACGGTTCCGGTTTTTTAGTTGAACCCTAAAAGTACTACTATAATATGATTGTACATTTTGACATTTGTTATGATTACAGAACCTTTAGACCGTAAAGCAAATAATATTATCTTTCAGATTTTTTCCCGGGACTTTTCGAATTACCCAAAAATTACTTTTTACTGTGACATTACTTTTTACTGCTAGAAAGAGGTGGGCGTGGGCGTTACAACTGCTCCATACTGCGGTATATGCTCTTCTTACTCCTTCCCAGTCACGACCTACGTCATCACGAGTCTTTTATCATTTATAAATCCAACCCTCAACTTCAAACGAGCAGAACAGGTTCAAAAATAATATAAAGGTATCCATCCAACATCCATCAGCCTAGTTCGTCCACTGCTGGACATAAGCCTTTCCAGGACTTTGCCACTCCCGGCGGTCATCCTGGAAGAATTGCCCATACTCACACACGCTGGGCAGGCGGGTTGGTGAGCGCGGTGCCGGAACCCTCGCACCAGTGACGCCGCTGCCCGTCACCAGTCTGTTCCATATAAGGCCCAGCTATTAGGGATGGATATACCGCCATCCATCGGTCCCAGGCATGGTGGGCCTCCTGGTTTTTTGCCTGTGAGCTGTCCTCTTACTCTCCCCCGAAGTACTTCGAGGGGTCTCCAAATAAGATGGTGGTACCTCCACAGTCGAGCCCGGCATCAGCTCTACCACCTATTAGGTATAGGTATTATATTGCGTTGCTAAGGTAAATTTAGACGAAAATTTATTGTAAATAAATTTAATTAATTAACTTTTTGTGTCTTTAATAAATAAAATAAAAATATAGGAATGAGCAATAAATACATGCAATACATATAATGAATATATGCCTATAACTTCGCCCATGCTTACGTCCCAACGTGATGGGTGGTGGACCCTTTCGCCGTTCTTCAGGCACAAATACACGCTTTTTAGGGCATACAGGTTTCCTCGCGCTGTTTTCTTTCACCGTGCAGCAAGTATATTTATCCTATACCTATTTTACTCCGTTCCGGCCTTCTTGAGTGAATATGATTTAGAGTTTAAGGGTATGTATATGTCGTGCCCAGATCATAGAATTGAACATTTCATGAAATGTTCGACCATATCGCATTTCATGAAATAGTACATTGTTTGTTGACCATTTCATGATATAGATTGACCAAATCAATGAATAGAGATCGTTTGACGATATAATCAATTAAACACAAGACTATTTCATAATCTGGTCAAACATCGTATGATCATATCGTAAAATAGTTACATTTATTCACCACTAGTGGCGCTGATGGCGCATTCTTATTGTTTGTGCGATGCATCATGGCGGCGCTACACAATGCTCTTGTTTTAAATGTTGTTAATAATGTAATAACTGAGGAAGAAAGTGCAGTGAAGTGTAATTAAATTCCTAAAACAACTAATTCATTTTATTTAAACCCAGATGGTTGTGATTATTATTACGTATTATTTAGGAAAATAAGTTCCTTAAAAATACCTAATTTGCTAAATCCTTATTGATTTTTCTAAAAAATTAACCTAAGTAGTTAGTATAATAAGTAACTTGAAATACGTGCTAACTCTTTATAAGTTGTTGATTTTGTACTTTAAAGAACAATAATCAAGTTCCTAATAACAAGATTTCGAATTTCTAGTGTCAACATTTGTATGAACACCCTACATTAATGATATGGTCAAACGTCGCTGACCAAATCGTTAAACGTTGAACATTTAATGATCTGGTCAGTGACAGTTGACTATTTCATGAAATGCGATCATTTCATGAAATGGTCGACTATTTCATGAAATGTTCAATTCTATGATCTGGTCACGACATATATAACGCTGTGGCTAAAAGGATTTGAATAGTGACTATTTTAGTCTATATGAATACACATTTTAAACTTGAAAATCTACTAACAGATTTTCATTAGTATTTTCAAAGGTCTAAAGTAACTAAAGACAGCTAATCAGAGTAATCAGTAACTAATTAGGTGTAACACGTCTGAGAATAAGCGACCGAGAACATCCTCAAACTCAAACTCAAACGTTTATTGCAATCTAAGTGTATTGTATACAGATCGTATAAATGTTTGATCGTGCTTATATATGACTTTAGATGCCTATTTTATAGGCGTTGCAAATTTGGAACAAAACTTAAAGCTAACAAATTATCTTAGATTATTTACTACACTACATTCAACATAAACTACTATAAATTACTCTTACTACATTCAACATTAGGGTAAAATAAACAATAAAAACATAATTCAAAAGGGGTCATTAATTATTGTATTAAGAAATCCTTAAATCAAAGTAAGTCGTGACAGTTTTTGAAGAGCAGCCCATGTTTTCTTATGTATACTACACAAATTGGAACGAGGGAACAAATCTAACGATATCAAAAGTATGTACCGCTGGGGAAAGTTTCGCTGACACACATTTCGTTTTTAATACTATGGCAATAAGGGCGAAAGGTGGGTTTGCGAAATTTACCCTAATAGTACATTAATGTAAGTATATTAAGAAGTCAAAGCAAGACAGATTTATAAAGAAGATTTTCTGTTTTTAGATCGTATTTTTTGCCGCGCCATGTTCCCGATATTTGAGCGAGTTTGTACTAATAATAACATAGCTATTACTGTAACGAAGACTTGCCGTGGTAAGTGTATTACAAGTTATGTCGCGCTTCTTGCTTCAGAACCTTCAATTAATATTTTTTGATTATTGTCTTGTATAGTTTATTGTTGTTTTAATTTATTTTGTAATTTATTTTATAATTATCGTGTTTTCTGTTGCAGTCTAGTATTGTTAGAAGATTTACTTATTTTAATAATATCATACCGTATAAGGAATTAGTTTTAAACGTTTTAAATAAATAAATAATAATACGCTTAATATAAGTCGATTCTTCAGATTTGTAACAAAATGTTAATGAGTAATAAATAAAACAAATAATCACGTTTTTGGAAAATCCATTTATTTTGAAGCTACCATAATATCAATAAACATATTTTTATGCATATAATAGGTCTTTATATATGAAATTGCCGTTTTCTAGAGAGAATTTGAAGGAAACTCAATTTTCAGTAACTAAAATTTTTGCATTTTTTTTAGGAATGACAAATCAAAACTATGTAATTTCTTTTGTGTATGAATGAGACAACATTAAGCTAACAGCAACATTAATTTAATTTTTGAAAAGTGTCGGCTTTAAAAATTATTACGAATTTCATTATGGAAATGGATGGCATTTAGGACGAACTGTTTTTGAAGATTTAATTTTTATAATCAAACTGAAAATAAAAACAAAATTTAATAAGTAGATGTAAAACCTTGAAATCAACTTTCAAACAAAAAATAAATAATGGAAATAGCTATTTAAATATAAAAACTAAATTCCGTAACCGTTCCGTATTACTAATAAACTTTATCTATATTTAGAGGAGTTTTGACTCACTGACTGACTCATTAACGCCCAGTCTTGAAAGCTGAAATTTTGCATAGAGGTTCACTTTATATTATCATACATGTCGTCGGCACATTGTAGAGTTGGGCATATCATGATCTGCCTGAGTAGATCCTATTTCGTCGCCTCGCTCCGCTCCGCTTCGCTCCCCAAATTTATTTACATGTAAACCTACCACGCTCCTCCTTGCTCCGCTTCGCTCCCCAAATTTATTTACATGTAAACCTAACACGCTCCTCCTTGCTCCGCTTCGCTCCCCAAATTTATTTACATGTAAACCTACCACGCTCCTCCATGCTCCGCTTCGCTCCCCAAATTTATTTACATGTAAACCTAACACGCTCCTCCTTGCTCCGCTTCGCTCCCCAAATTTATTTACATGTAAACCTACCACGCTCCTCCTTGCTCCGCTCGTCTTCGCATCCATTTTTGATTTCATACTTTACGATCTGCCCAATTATACGATCTACCAACGACATAGACAAGGAAAAAGGCCAGATTTTTAAAAATTTTCACTCACTCATCACGAAATCTTCCAGACTATACAAGGTGTAACAGAAAGGTGTAACCATATTTGAAGAGCTTATTCAGTCAACGGTATAGAACAACTTTTACTATGGAGCCAAACCTGAAATCTCAAAAAAAAAAATCTGCCCTTCCATACATTTCAGCCGAGCGGCATTGCATTTTTCTATGAAACAGGGAAATTTTTTTTTCGAGACACATGTTTTTTTCCATAGTAAAATTAGTTCTATACCATTGACTGAATAAGCTCTTCAAATATGGTTACACCTTTCTATTACATGTTGTATAAGGTTAAATAATATTAATTGGCAAAACTCAAAACATAGGTAGTACTAGTCTATATGTATAAACAACTGTTTGTCTTTGTATGGGAGCTAAGTGAAATTCGTACCTTTTTTTCACTTCCTCTTCCTCCCATACAAATGCCCCGATCAGCTGAATGTTCCAGTGTGGAAAGGTGTAAACAAATTTTAAGAATTTTGCACAATCCCAATAGAAAAAGTTGTTCATATTCACATGTTCTACATACGTTTCAAATTTCGCCAGCTAATTTAATTTAACCTTGTAGAGTCTACAAACTTTTTGCAGGTAGGTTCCGTACACGTCGTAAGAACTTTTGTGATACAGAATGTTTAAGTTTGTTTCTCTTTTAGCGAGGGCAGCTGCGTGGGCGAAAGGCCATGTATGTATAAATAAGTAAAAGGTGTTTCGTTGTATGGATTGAAATTAAAGTCACCATCACAAATTCACAATCGTAACAGGTACAACCGCGTTTCGCCGATGATTATTGACCTCTATGGTCTTGGTTCACACGTCTCGACCAATCTAAAGAACACGTGTTCAAATCACGTAGGGGCACATTTGTGTTCAGAAAGCGGAAGAGTGAAAGCTGGTGAGGCGTCAAACAATCTACGGAAGTTGGTAATGGACGAACGACTGATACTATATGCAGCTGCTTGTAAACACTCTCTTGGCTTCTCATGACGTCATGCCGGAACACAACGAGTCGCTTGGCGGCATTGTTTCGTCATGATAAAAGACATGATCTTGCTAAGTTTCTTGCCATTCTTCTTAGCAAGAATGGGCGGAGTTAGGCATATAATTATAATATTATTTATTCCTCATTCCTATATTTTAATTTTATTCAAGTGTATTTTTTTATTAAATTTAAGTAAACCCAACCTTTATTATTCCCCTGCGTATTTTCCCATATTATTATTTATGACATAAAACTATAACCTATACACATAGATTATTTAATTACTTATATTACATTAAAACTGACCTGTGATAAGTGTATCTGTTATACCTAAATTACATAAATAAATATATTTCATTTCATTTCATTGATGGTGGTGACGAGCTATGAAGTTCAAGTGAAAGGATTTTTCATTTAGTTGGGCCTTGATGTAACTGTCCAATATTAGTGGTTGTCAGTAAATAAATAGAAGCCTTAATTACCTTATCTCGGTGACAGTACTCCCGACGCCGACCAAGTTGAACAAGTTATAGAGCACTTGTTCGTACAACAGCTGGTTCGGAGGGAAGTGGGCGGAGCTGAGGTTCGGTGACATGTTCGCTTCCAACAAGTAGACGTTCAGGTCCTCGTCCATCACCAGATCGAAGCGCATCATTTCGAAGAAGTTGTCACCGGATGGGTAGTAGTTTAACTGGAATGAGGACAGAACAATATTGTTATGAGGGATGAAAGGAATCCAGCGGGCGTAGCATAGTGTTTAATCGCGCGATGCCACTAGTTGAACCACAAGTGCGAGGATCGTGATATCGTGTATATACGTGATATATGAGATATATGTTTCACAACAGAGTAAATATTGAATGCATAGTAAAGATAACGAGATTCACTAAATAATCGATCGTACGATAACAAATTGTTCCTTTTATTGTGAATCGTGAGGTTATCGGTGATCTGTGCAATAATTGGATATTTGATATCTAACATTTGATTGGTATCGCCTTGTTTAGTGCAATCTTTCTTTCTAAATACTTTATATAAAAATGTGCAGCAATCCATCCATCCATCAGCCTGTCTTCATCCAATGTTGGACATAGGCCTTTCCAAGATTACACCACTATTAGCGGTCCTCCTGGAAGAAATGCCCATACTCACACACACTGGGCAGGCGGGTTGGTGAGCGCGTTGCACGTGACGCCGCTGCTGCCCATCACCAGATTCACCAGTTTGTTTTATATAAAGCTCGGTAAATGGGGATGGATATACCGCCGTCAATCGGTCCCAGGCATGCAGGTTCAGCAAGTGGTAAGTAAAAACAAATACTATGCACATAAATAAATTCTGAGAAACTCATTGGTGAATGCCCGACCGGGGATCGAAACTGGATCTCAAGATTGAGAGGCCAGCATTCTACTCCTAAACTACCGCCGCTTATTAATCTTTTTCCATTTAAGAGGCTTATTTCCAAATGGGTACTTTCTAAAGCCTTGCGCCTCGTTTATGGCCAAACCAAAAATATGCAACATTTTTCTTTTTCATACCACCAAAACTTCTATGTGAAAAAAAAATTCAACCGAATGGTGTTTTTTGGCTTTAATTCCCTACTGCTCCTAAGCGGCTTAATCGATTTAATTCATTATGCTTTGACTGATAAATAAACTTGATAGCTATAAACATAACATATGATTATTCAATCGAACGATCACGTTCATGTGAAAAGTATTATTTTCTCCTATTTCGCTCTATCAAGGACGCAGCGAGCGTCGTAACAGCCACTATTGCACGCCGATAGGAACGCTATATTCAATGTTATTTCCCTTGATATTCGTACCGACAAACATCGAGCTGCTAATTTGGGGACGGTAATCGCCTTAAGTTGTTTAGTATGGTCAATAGAGCATGAAGTAATTTTCTGAACCCGGTCTACGTGATATACCATCGGCACTTCGTAGATTCCGGCAAATTGTAAAGAATAAAATCAAAAATGACGAGCGGAGCGAGGGAGAGCGTGTGGGTTTACATGTAAATAAAACAGCCGAGCGAAGCGGAGCGGAGCAAGGTGATTCCTCCTAGTTTTTAGACAAATATCATATGTCTGGGCAGATTGCGATTGACGACACATATGTCCTAGTACTTAAACTGAGCTTTTTACAAATTCTTTTGATAAGTTAGTTACCACAAACATTTAAAATAAAAAAATAAAAATCTTCTAGTAAAACCCTTAATATTGTGTTATGTTATTATATTACCTTTTATGCTTTATCAGTGATAAATCATTCATCATTCAGTAATAATACTTACAGCCTCAATAATGTGTCGCTCCTTCTTCATCAAGAGCTCTGCTATCGCTAGTTGAACTTCCTTCTACATTTTATATTTTAGTAACAATACTCACAGCCTCAATAATGTGTCGCTCCTTCTTCATCAAGAGCTCTGCTATCGCTAGTTGAACTTCCTTCCACATTTTATATTCTAGTAATAATACTTACAGCCTCAATAATGTGTCGCTCCTTCTTCATCAAAAGCTCTGCTATCGCTAGTTGAACTTCCTTCCACATTTTATATTCTAGTAACAATATTTACGGCCTCAATAATGTGTCGCTCCTTCTTCATCAAAAGCTCTGCTATCGCTAGTTGAACTTCCTTCCACATTTTATATTCTAGTAATAATACTTACAGCCTCAATAATATGTCGCTCCTTCTTCATCAAAAGCTCTGCTATCGCTAGTTGAACTTCCTTCCACATTTTATATTCTAGTAACAATATTTACATCCTCAATAATGTGTCGCTCCTTCTTCATCAAAAGCTCTGCTATCGCTAGTTGAACTTCCTTCCACATTTTATATTCTAGTAACAATATTTACATCCTCAATAATGTGTCGCTCCTTCTTCATCAAAAGCTCTGCTATCGCTAGTTGAACTTCCTTCCACGTTTTATATTCTAGTAATAATACTTACAGCCTCAATAATGTGTCGCTCCTTCTTCATCAAGAGCTCTGCTATCGCTAGTTGAACTTCCTTCCACATTTTATATTCTAGTAACAATATTTACGGCCTCAATAATGTGTCGCTCCTTCTTCATCAAGAGCTCTGCTATCGCTAGTTGAACTTCCTTCCACATTTTATATTCTAGTAACAATATTTACGGCCTCAATAATGTGTCGCTCCTTCTTCATCAAGAGCTCTGCTATCGCTAGTTGAACTTCCTTCCACATTTTATATTCTAGTAACAATACTTACAGCCTCAATAATGTGTCGCTCCTTCTTTATCAAAAGCTCTGCTATCGCTAGTTGAACTTCCTTCCACATTTTATATTCTAGTAATAATACTTACAGCCTTAATAATGTGTCGCTCCTTCTTCATCAAGAGCTCTGCTATCGCTAGTTGAACTTCCTTCCACATTTTATATTCTAGTAACAATACTTACAGCCTCAATAATGTGTCGCTCCTTCTTTATCAAAAGCTCTGCTATCGCTAGTTGAACTTCCTTCCACATTTTATATTCTAGTAATAATACTTACAGCCTTAATAATGTGTCGCTCCTTCTTCATCAAAAGCTCTGCTATCGCTAGTTGAACTTCCTTCCACATTTTATATTCTAGTAACAATATTTACGGCCTCAATAATGTGTCGCTCCTTCTTCATCAAAAGCTCTGCTATCGCTAGTTGAACTTCCTTCCACATTTTATATTCTAGTAATAATACTTACAGCCTCAATAATGTGTCGCTCCTTCTTCATCAAAAGCTCTGCTATCGCTAGTTGAACTTCCTTCCACATTTTATATTCTAGTAACAATATTTACATCCTCAATAATGTGTCGCTCCTTCTTCATCAAAAGCTCTGCTATCGCTAGTTGAACTTCCTTCCACATTTTATATTCTAGTAACAATATTTACATCCTCAATAATGTGTCGCTCCTTCTTCATCAAAAGCTCTGCTATCGCTAGTTGAACTTCCTTCCACGTTTTATATTCTAGTAATAATACTTACAGCCTCAATAATGTGTCGCTCCTTCTTCATCAAGAGCTCTGCTATCGCTAGTTGAACTTCCTTCCACATTTTATCTGGATCTTTCCCCTGGAAACAAATTAATAATAGATGAACTTGGATGAGCGATACAATACGTTACAGCGCTACAAACTTATCTGAACCGGTGGCGAAAACAGGAACTAAAGTCGCCATCTTGAATATGTCACTCTGTGAATGTTGCCGACCACAATATTGGAAAAAGCGATTCAGAAATGCCGCAATTAATCTCAAATGGATTTAATGCAATATCGGTAGAAGAATGGCAAAAGTATTGTGGACATGTGAAAAAAATTGAAAACGAATATAGATAAAGATGGTTATTTAGATGAACCGTTCATCATTACTTTGAACAATGACAGTGAAAGTGAAAGTAGCGATTCTGAGGATGATGAAACAGGTGATTCGGGTTCGGGAATATCTGGAAGTAAACCATTAAATTGTTTACTTGATCACAATTATAATATTAAAATATAATTGGTAATTTTTTTGTGTTAAATTTTTTATTCATGCTTAAAAACTTCAAACTTCCTATAAAGATTTCCTTAAAACACTTCCTTTTAAGATTTCCTTACAGGTGGTTTATTTAATATGTATTTACATATTTTTCTTGAAAAGTCTCCACTACATAATATTTTTATCAACGTTAATCTAGTTTTTTAAGGAACCGAACCGGACCGAACTAATTGTACCCTAAAAATCGTCAACTTTCAATTGACGGCAACACTGGGTTCGACTCTAGCGACGCCGTCACCGGGTCAGTTGTGGGCCTGTACGTCGTATCAAGGTGAGCATGAATTTGAGCAACGCTGTGCGATGTAAGTGCAAGGCGCTGCCTACTTTAGAGAAGCTTCTTTAACTTGCCTACATAGACGAATACAGCCTACATACTCCTCACAACAGGCGACCGATTTCTGTCAACACTTCTGACTGAACCAGCAGATACGATTCGACACTACAAAATTATATGTTTCGGTAGGCCAATCCAAAATGGCTTCTATATTTATTAAGTTAGAGTCTTTGTCTTCGGGAAAGATAAGTTTGTGGCGCTATACGTAAGATTGGAAGAGCCAATAGGGTTGCAGTATTCCGTTTCGATTGTTGACAGAATTATTTGTACGCAAGATGTTGAACAATAGACGTCTTTCTGGGCTGTATTGTCTATGAATGTACGGTAAACAGTGTTGCCAACCGCAGGAAAGCAAAAAGCAGCAAATGGAACTTGAAAAAACAGCAGAAAACAGTAAAATTGTAATTTCAAAACATCAAATCTACTGTCCGACATAACATTCATAGAATTGATAAATAGTTATCCAACTACTGTTAGATTTACCGCAAATTGCCTATATCACAGGTAATACAATACTGGTCCTATATTTAAGGAATTTCTGGGAATAGTAAAGTAAATAAAGGCAAAATGCAAGATTTAATCAACATTATTTATTTTGATTAAATCTTTGAAACCGGTTTTACGCAATATAATTTTCCAAAGAAAAGTAAAGCACAGCTATCATTGTTCCACTTATTAAGGGTCAGAGTTCCACGATAGCGCAAAACAGGATTCGGGGTTATGGCTCTAAAAGGGCGTATTTTTTTTAAAGTGTTCCTACGGTTTTTGGGGTGTCCGTCAACTTTCAGATTTTTTTCTCCACATAAAATGAATTCTTGTTCAAGCGTATTTATTTTTATAAGCATGAAACATTATTAGACGTCACTTTGGCTATTTTTATTTTAATAGCTTATCAATATTAACATATATTGTACCTTAAGCAATAAAAAATAACACTGAGTTTTGCTATGTCCCCTCGACATTTTCTGATACAAATTTGAAAACAAAATTGCAACCATTTTACGTAGATTTATGTTGTCTATATCTTCAAATAGCTAGTAAATTCTCCATTTATAAATTTCGATGGGCTTTCAGGAGATCCAGCGAGTTATATTTATATTGATTTATAAACTGCGGTCCTAAAATTTGACCAGGGTGGAACTTTCCACTGACTTACGGCGTTTTTTGATATAAAATATACAAAAATCGCACAAAAAAGTAAGTTTTTTTCATATGGCATCACTAAGGAGCACGTTAAGCCTCTCCACAATGTTGCAAACGTCATCAGTCGCTACGCAGACGTCGCCGAATGTTGTAAAAAAAAAGTGAGTGAAAATAACTTCCGCTGACGATCGGGGATTCTAAGGTAATTTCTTTGCAATTTTTCACTCAGATTGTGTTTTCTTCAAAACTTGCGTTTACCTTCTCATGGAATGTGGCATTATTTTAACGATTTACTCATGAAATTCAGAATTAAATGACAAAAACTATTTGTATTCGAGATTTCGTAACGTTCCGCTGACCACCATTTTGAAAATTTTAGTCAGTGGATAGAATTGTTAGTCAGTGGAATGCATAAAACCGCATGCATATTGCAAATATTTAGTTTTTAATCATTATATGATTTTGGTGCAAATAAAATATGATTTAAGTAGGAAGAGCTAATATTTATTTGTTTGTTTTGTTTGTTTGTTGTATGTAAAAGGAAATTTTCACTTGGACATTTGGACAAACAGGCAGTTCCTTAAGGACATAGTCATGAATAAAGCCTGAACCGAGTTTAAAATTGTTTCGCTGTTTTAATGGTTAGATTTCCACTTGGTTGTAGGCTATTTCCTGTAAACAGGAGATAAAACCGCATATTTTGAGTATCTCCCAGTGCAATTATTGTATATGAATCATCAGAAAAGTTTTAAATTTGTTTTAATTCGGATCATTAAGTTTGACAATAGGTACCTAAGTCAGAAATATTCAAATCAAAACTTCAACTAACAAAAGTTATATTTTAATAAAAATTGGTTAATGTTTTGAAAGTTTATCATAGTTCGCCGATACAAAACATATGGATAATTTTTGCAATGTGATAAGTCCCTTACATATCCACTTAGTAACTGTCCTTACTGTCCTCTCCGAAAATAAACAATAAATTTAATATATTTCATTTTTATGTAATGTAATGATGCTTTGTTTTGTATCGTAAATATATAATTTTATGTTGATTCTGTACATACATATATTATTATACTAAGTGGATTCTAATTTAAAAGTTAAAAAGAAAACTGAGTACTTGAATTTTCCAAACGTTAGTCATAGGACACAAAAGTATTAATATTTAAATGTTAAGAAATATTTTATTAACAGTAGTATTTTATTTTATTTAACATTACCTTATAGATGATAATAAAAATGCTTGTTAATAAATTTGTGTTCTATATATTTTTTTTGTGGAATATAATTTCGTTAGTCAGTAGAATATTTGGCTGCTCTACTATGGTTCAAATTTAAATTTATCATTAATTTAAGGCACAAATGAAAAATCCTTTTTCATTTTATTAAGGTTAAGATATTACTGAACAAGATTCCATGGAAAAAAATACAATTGTTCATGAAAAATATTAAAAGGCAAAATTTTCAGAAGGTACACTTTTAAAAAAATTCGCCCTAAAACGACTGACTTTATAAAATCGAAAAGCTAGAAAGGTACAAAATTCACGGGAAATAGTGAGATGGCGCTTTATACACCTTTGTGTGCGCGTATCACTCATACGAACGCCAAAATCGCTTTTGCAATCATTGTAGAATCGTGAAAAAAATTATGCAATTCGATTCCTTGGATTGTGACAATGATGAACGGTATAAACAATATGCGTTTGAATATGTGATCGCTTAATAATTAAAGAATGAAATTATGAAATCAAAATGTTCCGCGTTTTAGAAACGTCTGGCATGTCTAAACGGTCGTTCATACTGTTTTGGGTTTGCAAAAACGTAACATCATACAACGCAACTTTAAACGCAAATTGAACATCAAATAATTTCCAGGGAATTAATTTTATACTAATTAATTCATTCCAGAGATTATCTCCTACATACAACGTCACTCACAAACATCTCTTTACGATTCAAGTGTAATTTTTTTTTTAAAGAATAATAATTATATTTTCACCGCGGGCACAGCCGCGGCCACATCTTTATATTACTTACCTTTTAATTGTTGAATGTTTGTCCTAATGTATTTTAGGTAGTTATATTAGCATTACTTTATTTATGTGTGTTGCTATATTGTGTTTTTCACTTTCCATCAAATAAATTTCTTTCTTTCTTTCTTTCACATCTAGTTAGATTGAATCTTGAGAAAAAGGAAAACGATGGTTACGAACATCTCGTCTAAATGGCAATATTGTAGACAAATATGACCTTAATATTATTAAAACTCGCGTGAGCTGGCATACTAAATTATTATTACATACGGCTTGAACACTCACGTGTGATTGTTGTTGACTATATGCCAGTGGCGTGCACAGAACTTTTTGCTGGAAAAGCAAGCAATTGGTCAAGAATAACAATAAAAAAATATGAAAAAATTTAAATATCACTTTGAAAAAAGAAAGTTTGTATAGGAAATTTTCACTCTAGGGTAGACATTGTCTACCCTGGCTTCATACAATTTTTGTTTTTTCAAAGTGATATTAAAATTATTTCATATTTTTTTTATTGTTGTTGTTGACTAATTGTTTGCTTTTCCAGCAAAAAGTTCTGTGCACGCCACTGCTATATGCCAACCGTTTCACCGATACAATTTCGGCATTATCAAGGCGAGTGTCGTTCTTAGGACGACGACGCGGCGTTCACCGTCGTTGTCAAACGGGCACTGGCAGCCGCCGATCGGCGAGCTCACTCGTCTTGATAATGCCGAAATTGTATTGGTGAAACGGTTGGCATATTGTCAACAACATTCACACGTGAGTGTTCAAGCCGTATGTAATAATAATTTAAATATGACCTTACCTGCGACCTCACATAGATATCGAAGGCATCCTTCATGCTGAACCCCAGATTCGTATAGGGGTGAGCCAGGGAGGGTACCTTCCAGGTGGGCAGGTAGTCATCAGCCACAACATACTTGTCCAAGTTCTTGGGATCAAACGGGTAGTACATGTCTGGGCAGTACCTGGAAGTATGTACAGAAAAAAATCGATTACAAAATCGTTTATTATACACACACACAGAAACATGGATACATATTATATTTAATTTGAAACAACATACACATTAGCGTGCTTATCTCTAAGAAGAGATTTCTTCCAGCAAAACCCATAGGAAAAAAAGTTACATCGAGTAATAATCATACAAGTTAATAGAGATTAAAAATATAAATATACGAATACATTTAAAAAAAACCGGCCAACTGCGAGTCAGACTCGCGTACCTAGGGTTCCGTATCGTGGATTTCTCAAACCGCTATATTTTTCCTGTAATCTTTACGTACACATATTAACATAATGAACAGAAAGTCACTTATTCATTTGTTCACTTATTGACTTATTCAAATATTCATTATGTATTGCAAGTTCCACCAAGTGCCAACAATCAACATGTTTTATATTTTTCGGTCCACCAGTTTTGGAGATAAGGAGGAGGGGACATAAATTTATAAATGCAACTAAATGTATAGCTAAACTATATATTTATACAATTAGCTCTTTAATACCTACAATTTGATACCTATATTGTATTTTTATATAATATTTTTCTAATTTATTTTACTTTTTGTATATTTTAAATACGTGCAATTTTTTTAAATCACAATAGTTTTTCTGTAATTGATCAGTTATGTTATGATCTACAATCGACATTTTTTATATTTTTCGATCCACCAATTTCAGCGATAAGGGGGGACAAACATTTTTTTGTGGTTTTTTAATGATTTCTCGAAACCAATGCCAGTAAATTTAGTAAAAGTAAGTATATATTTGTACAATCAGCTTTTTAATATCTAAAATGTTATACCCGTATTGTATTCTTAGGATAATAGTTTTTATTTTTCTCACTTTTGTTTTGGAAGTAGGTATTTTTTACAATTTCTAATTTCAATTGAACGGTGGTAAAGTTATGAGTTTATGACGGACGGACGGACGAACAACGGAGTCTCACCATAACCTAAAGGATTGCCTTTTGTACCTATGAAGTACGACGAAAATCTGATTACCATTTCTGAATCTGACAGACACCAGTTAGGATCCTCTTAAATGGAGAATCCTTTCAAAAAATTAAACTACGAGTAGAAAAAGAGAACTTACTTCCAGTACATGTTTGTACGAGTATGTATGTATTTTGAAGAAGATCAAACGATATCGCAATGTAATATGCAAGTAGCGCCATCTAGTTTTTTAGTAGCAAACGAACGACTACGGTCTAGTAGGTACATTGTCAAAAGTATGTTATGGTTCCTTACCCGAAGGATGACAAACGGGACTCTAGTACATAGTCTACCCCTTGCTTATATAGGAACCCTTGCGACTTTGTGTAGGAAGACGCCGCTTGGCACAGTTGATCCTTGGGTTGTTCTGAGCTGATCTAGCCCGATTGACATGAGGTGACCCCCTCTGAGATAGGTGTTAGGGGGGAGGGTGAAAGTGCATCTCCCGCGGAAAGAAGAGTGCCTTTGCATAATTTTGATTTTTAGAGTTAATGGAGCTTGTTGTAGCAAGGAGCTTCTAAATCTAACGATCGATAATGTTAAGACCCACTCGAATGAATTCCCATAAGTGGAAACTTGTAATTGGCCTTCTGTAATATTACTTTTAAGTTTATATGCTATTTCTTGTGCTGTAAGTTTTCCGAATAAATAAATAAATAAAAATAAATAAATTAATTAATTTCTAAATTTTTTTTTTATTTATATTTTATTTAGAGAATATGTGCCATTTTTGGACATAGTTTTCATTATTTTAACCATAATTTTTTAAAGAATTGTCCTATATGACGTCACTTGAGAATTTTGGACATTATAGGTACTGATTGCTTATAAAATAATAAAAACCGGCCAAGTGCGAGTTGGACTCGCGCACGAAGAGTTCCGTACCATTATCTATAATAATACAGATCGCGCCAAACATCTAGTACGCTCGGAAGTTACTCTTCCCGAGAGCGGCCCATACATTTTGTTCCTGCTGATGCGGATCGCCCCGTGTTTAGAGGGGACTAAAAGTTTGGCGCGATCTGTACTCGTTGTAAAGCCTATTTAGCTGTGATAGTTTTCCATTTTAATTTCGTTATGTACCTATATACTACTGCCGTGATTTTTTTCACGTCTCCAAATACAACCGTTTCGCTGGCTGGACACTTGATTCTAACAAAAATTAACACTTTTAAGCTTAATGTTTCGCAAACGGAACCCTCGATCGAAAAATGGTCTTCTCGTACCCCCAATATTTTTAAATTACCTATCCACACCAGGGGATAGACGAGAAAAAAAATCATCCCCACTTTACGTGTAGGGGAGGTACAATAAAAAAAATATTTTCAAAAATTTTACTGTACCACTTAATTTGCGTGATAAATATGTATACCCATGCCAAATTACAGCTTTCTGGTACTAATAGTCTCTATGCTAAGCCGCGGACAGACAGATAGACAGACGGATATGGCGAAACTATAAGGGTGCCTTGTTGTTGACTACGGAACCCTAAAAAAGCAATAATACAGTAATAAAATACTTTTTATAAATACACACGATAAAAATATTATAGATACCTCTATATACAAGGTGACTTTTTGATCATCGTCCAAATTCATATTGGAGGCTTGATAAGTGATCAGTATCTTGGATCAGTAACAATTTTTGTGAAATTTGTAAAATGAAATTTCGGCTTCCCATTCAGTTCCAGTCCCGAGTGAATCACTATCGGGAGTCGAAATTTCATTTTACGAATTTCATTAAAATTGTTATTGATCCATGATACTGATCACTTACCAAGCCACCAGTATGAATTTGGACGATGATCAAAAAGTCACCTTGTATAATGGACTATAGAATACATATAATATTATATTATTTACTGGTCAGCTATCCCCAATGATAGGGCTGGAATATCATTGGCTATCCCGATCAAAAATAATTATTGAGGTAAGCCGTTTTACAATAATCAATAATATATTTGTACTACACCTGCTCGGAAAGTAACTTCTTACTTTTTAGAAAAAGATGCAGAAAATACGTCATTACTGTCATACAAATATGCGGGCGGAAAAAGTGTATGAAAATCCATTGCTAACGTGCTTGAGCGGGCAGAAAAAGTATATGCAAATCTATTGTTGACGTGCTGTTTTTTTTTCAATAAAGCATGACCAAGTGGCCAGTATCATTTTGCGTACTCAGACATAAAAACTTTTTGTCTTTTGGCATAATATGATTAAATTAGGTTACCTACCAAGAAGTTTATAACCAGGCTCTAGTATGTCAATTGTTACCTACTGATGTTATCAAAAGAAATCAAAACGTTATAATCACGCGCGAATCGCTTTTTTTGTTTTATCTGAATTTTAGTAAAATTACTAGCTAGCTTCTGTCTAATGAAAGCTAAGACTAACTTTACCTGACACGGGTATGGAAAGTAGGTACCTATATTATAAGTGTTTTTAAACATAATTTGTCTTTTATTTTCCTCGTAGGTGTAGTAAGTATAAAGCACTATGTATCACTCGGGAGAAAGTGCGATTCCCAACTCGTGTGTACGAGTATTAAGGCCCTTGGCTTCGCCTCGGACCTCAAACTACACCCTCGTTGGTAATCGTCCTCTTTCTTCCCTCGGTGAACAATGTACTATATCTATTTAGACAGTGAAAGGTGAAATGTTTTTTCAGTTTTTGTGTTATTTCTCAAACAAAATTTGTTCTGTATGATCAGTAGAACTTAAGGCGATATGTGAAAAAAATACGGCTGTTTCTTTTCTATGTATTTCATGAAATACACGGAAAATTATAATCAGTTTCTGGTATATGCAATATGTGCATTTTGACTATATAATCTAGGGATTTGTTTCTGGAAAACATGTTTGGATAAACTTTCCTCGATAGAAGTAATTTTTGAAATGAGATCTTCTAACACACTTTTTGTTCTCGTTTAACGAGTAGCAGCCATGTACAGAACTCAAACATATTTTATTAGATGGATTTCAACAATATCTAGATTTTGGAAATTTTGCTAGACAGTTTAGTTTGTTTTAATAAAAATTCATAACCAACTTTTTTCCCTTTTGCCCTGAATCCACCCCTCTCGCACTGCGCGTTTTATCGCTTGGAGTGACAGTGACAAAAATAAAATTCACACATGGTTTTAGTTTTGTTACACGTCACTGATACACTTTGTATACGACTCTGTTTCGATTTTCTTAGCCAGTACCGTAAGAAAAACAAACATTCTAAAAAGCTCTCTAGATTTAATGTGCAAAATTGTACCCAGTTTTCAATTTAATTGATAAAAGTTAAATCGTTAGGTTTATCAATAATTTACTTAATTAGCAATATTGGTTTACCTACTTAACAAGTCTGGAAAATTTAATACCATTTTATAAGATATTGAAGAGCATCTGTAATTTAATTTCATGATTGAAATTCTCACTAAGTAGATAATTAATTAATTGGGTTTTTGCCCCTCAGATAATAACCTGATGCTTTATTAAGGCGATACAAAAAAAAATGGGGTTTTTTCGAATCCATTTACTCCACTATACCGTCATCTACGTATTTGATTTTTGGGTAAATGTTTATTGAGTATTTGATTAAGATTCTCATTGAAGGAAAACGCGATTGGATGAAATTTTCTCGATAGAATTTAATTCCGAAAAGACCTCTAAATTCTAAATTTTATAAATCTAAAATTTTTCCTGTAATTCTGAAATTCTCACTAATTTCATTGTGAAATTGCATTCAAAATGTGGATATTATGTATTTGTAAAGTCTCCTTGAAAATCCTAGTACATTTTATATTAATAAAAAACCGACTTTTTGCTACTTTTCCATGAATCCGTCCCTCTCGCACTGGTGGTTTTTTCGCATATGGAGTAACAGGGACGCTAAAACTTTTACGTATCGCCTTAATTAAGTGGGTAGATCTTTGAATTTTAATTAGATAGATACCGTTGCTTGTATAGCTTGTCAACTTCGTGCTTACCGCGCCCACCGGGTACAGGGGTAGGGGGACGGCCACGGAGAGGATGTGGGCGGTATGGCCGGAGGGCGAGACAGTATGACGCTAGGCATGGAACATTTCACAAGTAGCATGTGAAAAATCATATAAAACGTGTTTTCATATATTATGTCACACTTGCTACCTTCCTTCATATAGTCTGTCTAAAATCACAGATCATTCGCATAGAAGAGAGAGCGAGCGAGAAGGGACGAATCGTACTACAGCGGGCGTGTTAGATAGAGAAAGGCATATTTTGCCGATTCATCGCTACACTAAAAGGGACCTATATGACGCATTGGTGAACTTTGTCCTTGACTAACGAATGGGAGTATTTAAAAAATAAACCTTAAAGATAGATGCCGTAAGGTGATAATTGTAGCAAGTATGACATTGGTGCATTGCACGTGAGAAATCATTGTCTGTGAAATTTCACATATGAAATTTCACATGTGAAATCACTGTGAAAAATGAAAGTAATTTCATCAAACGAAAATGAATTAAATGTAGCAATCATTCCAATGCTATGCGACGCATTCTCAATCACCCTCCCGCTACACCGCTAACATCCTCCCCAAGGCCATCCTCCCTGTAATCCGTGGGCGCGGTAAGCACGAAGTTGAAAAGCTAAATTTCAAGGAACTAATTAGGATGCCGTCAATACCAATATCGAAGTTTCTTTATCTGTCTGTCTACTGTGGCATAGCAAAAAAAACGGTCAAGTGCGAGTAGGACTTGTGCCCTGAGGGATCCGTCCCATTTAAATAGGTTAGTATACTTAAATAATTTAAACAGAAATTACAAACTTACCAGTGATTATCATGCAATTTGTAGGTAGTGATAAATTATCACTACCTACAAATTGTATGAAACAAACGTATTTGTTTTTTCATATTTTTTGGGTTCCGTAGTACCTACATAAAAGGTACAAAAGGAACCTTTATGGTGAGACTTCGTTGTCCGTCCGTCCCTCCGTCCGTCCGTAAGTCACAGCTTCATAATTTTAGTACTAAAGACTTAAAAATTGGCACAAAATAGCATTAATTTGCCCACATAAAATAGTGTAAATAAATTTGAAATTGTTCCAAATATTTCCAAAATAAAAGAGAGAAAAATAAAAAATGATGTCCTAAAAATACAAGAAGGATATCAAATTATACTTATTAAAAAGCTGATGGTATATAACTTGAAAAATATAGCGGTCGAGAAATTCACGAAAAAAATTACAAAATGAAATTTATCATCCACAGTACAGAACTCTAGTACGCGAGTCCGACTTTTTTTATTAGGAATAGTTTCCAAGTTTCGAATAAATGTCTAACCTACGCGACGCGACATGTGACTGACAATAATAGACTGTAGGGCCTTTCCTGCAACGAGCCTCCGACCGGCAGTCATCAATTTTAAATTTTTTTTAATGTTTTTAATTTCAAGTTTTACGTTTCATACAGTTGTAGTTTTACTTTAACTTTTTTACTTAATTTAAAATTATTTAGAATATTAGTCTTTTGTGTTTTAACAAGTCGCTTAGAGCGCTCAGGCATGCTGTGTTTGCCTATAATTGGGAATACATTCGTACATGTGTGTGTTTGTCTTTATATACCTATTAACTTTTGTAAGTGTCATTTCTGTTGGCAGACCAATAAAATATATACAGTACTCTCTCGCTAGTCCGCCGCTTGATAATCTGACAACTACTATAATCCGCCCATTTTTTGCAAGTCGATGTCTCTATGTAATCATGTTATTACGAAGATTTATTCTGGTAAAAAATAAACTTTTAACAAAAAAATAGCAACCGACTTCAATAGTAACAGCAGTCATTCACTAAAAAGTTAATAATAATTCTATAAAGACCGATGGTACCGAAGCAACACTTTTGCCGACTTCTTTCTTCCTGAAACGTTATGTTATCTAGAAGTCGGCGTTCTTATATTCGTTTTTATGTTGCTATATCGTAGGAAATACGCCGACTTCTAGATAACATAATGTTTCAGGAAGAAAGAAGTCGGCAAAAGTGTTGCTTCGGTACCATCGGTCTTTATAGAATTATTATTAACTTTTTAGTGAATGACTGCTGTTACTATTGAAGTCGGTTGCTATTTTTTTGTTAAAAGTTTATTTTATTTCACATTTTTTAGTGTTGCTGGGTTAAATTGTGAAATATGGGTAGTTCTTGCAAACGTGGTTTTAATATGAAACGAAGTTCAAGTGAGTATAAGTAGCTATGTTTGAGTAGCTTCCTGCTATCAATCTCGAGTTATGTGCTGTCATTCGTTAAAGAGTTCTATGGTGATGAAGCCAAGATCGAAGGTCAGGTGGGTACACTGGCAATTTTCAAGCAATGCCCTGCAATGAGCACCATAACACAAACTGATTGCCGCAATCCAAAGTTATGTGCTGTCATCCGTTGAGGAGTTCTATGGTGATGAAGCCAGGATCGAAGGTCAGGTGGGTATTCTGGTAATCTCCAAGTAATACCCTTGAATTAGCACCCTAACGCAGTGATTGCCGCAATCTCGAGTTATGTGCTCTGATCCGTTGAGGAGTTCTATGGTGAATATGGTGATGAAGCCAGGATCGAAGGCCAGGTGAAAGAATGATGATTTTCAAGTAATACCTTGTAATCAGCACCCAGGTACAAAGCGATTACTTCAATTTCGAGAGGTATGCTGTCATTTTCTGAGGAGTTCCACTGCCTATCTCTGAAGACCTTCATCAGATCATGACCAAACCTAAAATGGGACCTACCTGGAAGTACACTTTTTCAAACAAAAAAAGAATTGTTCAAATCGGTTCAGAAATGACGGAGTTATGGAGTAACAACGCCAAAAAAAAAAAATAAAAAAAAAAATAAAAAAAAACATACAGTCGAATTGAGAACCGCCTCCTTTTTGAAGTCGGTTAAAAACAAGTCAAATTAGAGCAGTATTTTTCAAAACCTGAGTAATCAGTTAATGTGTCAGTTCATTTTTAAATTTTAATACAAATGTACATATGTATTTACCTTCATAAGTACTAATACAAAATTACTATGTTTTTTTGTTGTTTTCCTCAATTTGATGTTCCTGTACATTATAATCCGCCGTTTTCGGTAATCCGCCGGTAGTCCGGATTTTTTGGTGGCGGATTAGCGAGAGGGTACTGTAAATAAATCAATGAAAAACATTGGCGCCCGCCCCCGCACTCCACCCTCCCGCCCGCCCCCGCACTCCACCCCCTCCCGCCCACGTTAATTAACTTTGCAAGTGGTTCAAATTAGTTATTACACAATTCCCATAGCTTAATTTTTAAAAGATTTTATTTTTAATTTATTCGGAGAATTTTCGTCATTTTAGGACATGGTTTTCATTATTTTGCTATATATATTGACCATTATTTTTTTTTTGATTTTTTAAAGAATTGTCCGATGACAATTGACTCCACACTACTGCACTTCGCGCACGCCGACTATGAGGAAATGCAGAGCTGATGGAATTTGAGTGGGAGAGCAGACAGGATAAGAAAAAGATTGTGGGTAAACTGACTGACCTTTGATGATGTCTGTGGACGGGCCGACGGGAGATGCGGTGACGTGCTGAGCCTTCTTGTTGGCTAGTTGAGCTGGCGTCTGTGCAGGGATGTATTGAATGTCCTGGTTTGAGTGATGTACACAGCACTTGTATTAACACTACACTTTAGGTACGCGATATTGTTTGTGCTGACGCGAATGTCTATTGTTTAGAGCTGTCGGCTGCGCGGGCGCGCGCGCGTGCGCCTTGAGAGGCTCGTCGATCCGAACAGACCGAGCGAGCGGCGGTCAGCGCAGGACTCGATTCCGTCGCGAGTCACCCTTTCTGCGCATGCGCTGACGTCACGCTTTTTAGCGTGAACATCCTGGGGGGGCCGGGGCTGCGGCTCCATGGGCTGTGTCCAGATCCACAACTTGGATCACTCCATCCTTGCCAGGCATTGTGCGGAGAATTCTCCCCAACTTCCATTGGAGCGGAGGCAGGTCATCCTCTTTGATGAGGACCAGTTCACCCACTTGAGGAGGGGAAGAAGGGGAGAGCTATTTGGAGCGGGTTTGCAGGGTATGGAGGTAGGATCTGGACCAGAGAGTCAAAAAACGCTGAGAGAGCGCTTGAATGAGTTGAAACCGTTTAAGAGCAGATATGGGTCTGTCGTCAAAATACTGCTCAGGTAGAGCGGTGAGCGGACGACCAATAATGAAATGTCCGGCCGTGAGAGGTTCAAAGTCCGTAGGGTCGGATGAAATTGGGCAGAGGGGTCTTGAGTTGAGTACAGCCTCAATTCGAGCCAAAAGGGTAGAGAATTCCTCAAAAGTGAGGTGCTGTTCACCTATCACGCGATAAAGTAGTTGCTTGGTGGATTTTACGTTTATTTCGTGCAGAGCGCCGAACCAAGGCCCTTTAGGCGGGTTCAGTAACCAAGTTATGTGTTGATTCGCGAGCTTGTGAGTGATTGCATCATTGTTTGACCTGAGGAAGTTCTGAACTTCAATGAGTTGATCCCTAGCACCTACACAGCTTGTGCCGACTCTGAGCGAATGAGAACTAGAGTACCGCGACGTGAGATAAAACCTAACAGGGCTCGTGCTGCGTGAAATTGACCATGTACGTCTGCTATTATTGGTGTGTTAGTGACGTTCACTACACGTTGTGCGGAGTTACAAGAATTCTCTGTTGGAGCTCTAGTCATTGAGTGAAAATGAACTGATTGTGTATGTGATGAGTGTGTGTGTGATGACTGAGTGCTGGTTTCATAGAGTGAAAATGAGCTGAATGTGTATCTGATGAGTGAATGTGTGAGTGAAAATGAGCTGAGTGTGTCTATATGTGCTGATTGAATGTGTGAGTGAAAATGAGCTGAGTGTGTATGTGCTGATTGAATGTGTGAGTGAAAATGAGCTGAGTGTGTATGTGCTGATTGAATGTGTGAGTGAAAATGAGTTGAGTGTGTATATATGTGAAAATGAGTTATTAAAACTTGAGCGCTACCAACTCCAACGTGCGGATAGCTTGTAACTTGCGCAGGCCGAAATAACAAAGGCTATGTTCAAACGGAACACGGAAAATAAACACGATAGAGAGAAAAAAAAAAAATTTTTTTTTTTTTTAAACAACCTGTATATGAGCTGATACACCAACTTGGAACACCCTATATGTGTACCATAAACAATAAAAGCAGAGATGAGATGAAAAAACAAAAAAAAAATTTACTATAAAAAGCAGACAATATCAGGATAAAACTGTTCGGCAATATATTACTGCAACACAAGATTACCGTGATTACAAGATTACAATCGACAAGGCTTGTTCACTCTTATGTTATTATGCTACTTCCCGCTTACACGAAGCTAAATGCTATTCTATTTATATAATAAAATACCTAGCCGAAATCGGATCTAAATGAGCGGACAAACTAATGATGAAATCACGCTTTAGTAATATACGTAATACGTATGTATATGCACGAAATAAAGCGAATTTATACTCTCACAAAAAATATCTCGCAAGATACGAGAACTATCTTTGACAGTGGGTAGATTTGCACCTCTTCGCGCGATAGAAAACAAAGTGAAGTGTAGGTACTCAAAACGTTGTAACACGATATGAAACTAAAATGTGAACTATGTATTTACGAGCAAAGTTGAATCACTTCGAGAACATTTGAAAAGATTGGGTCGGGAATTACATGTAAAAAATGTTGAGCAAAATGCTGACTTTGAGTTTAATTAATTTTACGTATGGGGTTTATAAGGGCTGATAATTAATCCCTGGAAGTGACGGGGGGGGTTTAATAAAGAAATATAGTGGACTGTAATAAACAATTGGGCCGAATGGATATAATTATATTATCTGAGCTGAACAATAATTACAACCGTGATGAAAATGAGTTATTCTGTAAAGGGGCGTGGGGGGGTCGGTTCTAACCGATAAATGGAATGTTCCAGGCGGCGGTTCTAATTATCTACCCGCGATAGGTATTCGAAACCACAAAATATTTTTTGCCGGGAAAGGGGGCAAAATATGTAACCGGGTGAAAATGGACTGTAGTAACTCGACGAGGGCTGGTTCAGTAGCGGTTTGAAGGGCCAAAATTGTGAAAATGGACTGTAAGGACCAGAATTCGATCCGGCCGAAGGACCAAAAATGTAGCCGCTGGCTACAGGAAATGCAGAGCTGATGGAATTTGAGTGGGAGAGCAGACAGGATAAGAAAAAGATTGTGGGTAAACTGACTGACCTTTGATGATGTCTGTGGACGGGCCGACGGGAGATGCGGTGACGTGCTGAGCCTTCTTGTTGGCTAGTTGAGCTGGCGTCTGTGCAGGGATGTATTGAATGTCCTGGTTTGAGTGATGTACACAGCACTTGTATTAACACTACACTTTAGGTACGCGATATTGTTTGTGCTGACGCGAATGTCTATTGTTTAGAGCTGTCGGCTGCGCGGGCGCGCGCGCGTGCGCCTTGAGAGGCTCGTCGATCCGAACAGACCGAGCGAGCGGCGGTCAGCGCAGGACTCGATTCCGTCGCGAGTCACCCTTTCTGCGCATGCGCTGACGTCACGCTTTTTAGCGTGAACACTTGTCACTTGAGAATTTTAGACATTATACTGATTGTGATGTGTGATTGCTTATAAAAAAAGTGGTCTGTCTCTGTCTGTCTACTCATCTGTCATCTAGCTGTCAAATTAGTCTGAAGCAAATTATTATAAATTTATCTTGATAGCAAAGGACACATTTCTAAACAGCCATTAATCAAGTGACGTCACACAAGGGCAAATGGAAGTTGCAGCTTTTTCGTAAAAATATTCAGCATCATGAGGCTTTTTAGATCAAAACTTCGAAAATACGGCTTTTTAAACCTAAATCTCGAAATGGTTTTCGAATTAACACACCTTAAAATAATTGAATTTAAGCGAATTACTTATAGGTACTTTCACTTGAACTTTGTAATAAATTATTATGCGGCGCTTTTAATCTGAACATAATTATTGCTTTTACGCATGAATATGTATAAGTGACTAGCTGCCCGTCCCGGCTTCGCACGGGTGGACATTTTTTTAAAAACATTTTGGGATAAACAAACGTAAAGTAAATGTATCTTTATGCAGGACATAAGTAGTTGACGTAACTACAATAGTTGGACATAATTATTGTATCGCGTGATATGTTCTTTAATATTTTACATTTTTTGTTCTATCATTAATAGTTTCCGCAGCGCATGCGATGAAAGACATGGCTTATTTTTTTACACCTTAGGTTACATTATTGAAGTTTTAACAGGGATCCCTAAATAAATATAGCCTATGTTACCCAGGGACAATGTAGCATTCTAATAGTGAAAGAATTTTTGAAATCGGTCCAGTAGTTTTTGAGTTTATTCGTTACAAAAAGGTTACAAACATACAAAAATAATTGCATCTAATTAAACAAGTTCGTCAGTGTTAAGGCGATATGTAAAAGTTTTAGCGTCCCTGTTACTCCATATGCGAAAAAACCCTCAGTGCGAGAGGGATGGATTCGTGGAAAAGTAGCAAAAAGTCGGTTTTTTATTAATATAAAATGAACTAAAGTTGCTATCAAAATTTCGTTTAACCAGCCCCACTATTCTGTATCTTTAGTTGCCAACTGGACTAGGTGCCTATCATCAAAAACATAGCTAAAAACGGAACTTTCAAAATTGCCATTAGTGGGTATTGAACTATTTACGAACTGTGTCGTCGTCACTTCAAGTGCGAACAATCGGAATTCGATAGTATATCTATGTTTTTGGTGATAGACACCCAGTCCAGAAAGCAACTAAAGATACATAATAGGCCCTCTGGTCCTAGATACCGTTAAAACCCATCTAATAAAATAAAATTGCAGTCTATATGTCATTCTAAATTGTCAAACCAGGAGATTTGGTGTCGAAAGAGACCTCATTTCAATAAATATTTCTATCGAGCCGAATTTCTCTAATCACGTTTCTGTTTTAACAGATCCCTAGAAAAAGATTCCAAAAATAATGTACTATTTTATCAAAATAATACATTATTTACTGAAGTAGATATGCAAGTTCTTAAAGTGTCGATTTTTTTTCCGTAGCGCCTTAAGACTTTCATAACTTTCTTTATCGAACTACAGCTGCGTGTAACACATAATATATTATATGCATACCTGAACAGTACGTCACCTTTGTACCAATAAGCTCTCAGAGGATTCACAGAAGTCAACGCAACGTACACTCCAATATCGAACTTATATCCATCTACTAAAAACGGCTTTTGAACGTACTCTTGCACAAAACTTTTTCCACTTGACAAGTCGATTTCTGTTACGTTCTTCAAAACCACACCTCTGTGATGATTGTGTTTCTGCAGAAACACCGATTTTGGGTTCTCCTTTGCATATTCCAGAAACGCTTCCTTATTCTCGGGCAATTTAAAAGCTTTGGGGATGTATTTAGAATCAGTTGTCGCCAAATCCACCTTGCTAGTAATAAACCCTGTACCAGGGAAGTGATTGACCTTTTGTTCGGGTGTCAATGTATGCAGGTTTGGGTATAAAACCCTGAACGGGTAGTCATGAGACCACAGTAAGTTCCAAGGAGTTTCGTTGGAACTCTTTTCGTAGCCGATCCTTTCAAGGACTAAGTGGACGTGCTTAAGCATTCCGTTTCTGTTTTCTACATCCTTGTCTTTAGAGTATACCCAGTAAGTTTTGGCCTGTCTGTCTAGTGCGTTATCTTTGAATTTCAGTCTAGCGTTATATGCGTTGATGATCTCTAAGAGAATGGCCAGTGATACCCCGACGATTAGAATTAGTAGAGATATTTTTGTTGTGTGATCTGATTTCTGTTCTAGTTTCTTATTATTGTTTATTTCTTCGTTTTCGCGTTCTTTGCTAAGCCGTCTTTCTAGATTTGATCGAATTTCTTCTTCCAGTGGATTGAACTCCTGAAAAATATACAAATAATATTTATTTATTTTTTTACTTATTAGATACACTTTTTGTACAGTCGCTTATAGTTCAAGCTCCTTATTTGTAAACGATTTTAACGTCTATGACGCCGCAATAAGAACTGCCAATAGGAATAACTCCTGTCATGCTGGCGTCCGTACTACAATTCACATATATATTCAACAAGACATTATAACTATAGCACACAGAACAGATATTTGTGTACAACGGCGGCACTTATTGCTAATAGGCGAATAGCAATATCTCCTAGGCAACCTTTGGGTGAAGAGAGGAAAAAATAATGACAAAAACTTTTTTTTACATTTTTATAAGTACGATTCCGCGAATGTTATTTCTAAAGCAATACAATAAATCTGTTACAAATTATACGTATATTTCTTTAATATTATTATATTATTCGCTTTTGTGAAGTACATATTGCTCAGTGGCGTGCCTGGAACTTTTTACTGAAAAAGCAAAGACAATAAACGTAACGTGTGAGGCGTAACGTCGTCGCGTAAACGTCTTTACTCGCCCAGATGAAGGCAGTCTAAATCTGCTGAAACTGGTCGGCTTTCCCGATCATAACACGTATTGAGGTGAGCCGTTTTTATATAAATCGACAATAAAGCCGATTCTGAAGGCTTTAATTTTAGTTTTAGTGCTGTAAAGACTTAAATTTACCCAAAGTTATTTGGCTTCTGTGCTTCACACTTATGAACTATTTTGCAATGATGAAAATTTAGTCTTGACAGCACTAAAACTAAAACTAAAGCCTTCAGAATCGGCTACAATGTCAAGTATGACTAGTGAAAAAATATAAAAATAATAGAAAACGACTTTGAAAAAGAAACATATTGTATGAATGTGATACGTAAAAGTTTTAGCGTCCCTGTTACTCCACATGCGAAAAAACTCTCAGTGCAAATGGGACGGATTCGTGGAAAAGTAGCAAAAAGTCGGTTTTTTATTATATAAAATGTACTAAGCTATTTTGTCAAAAAGATTTTCAAGGAGACTTTACAAATACATAATATCCACATTTTGAATGCAATTTCCAAATGAAACTAGTTAGGATTTCAGATTTACAGGAAAAAATAAAACAATTTAGAGGTCTTTTCGGAATTAAATTCTATCGAGAAAATTTCATCCAATCGCGTTTTCCTTCAGTGAGAATCTTAATCAAATACTCAATAAACATTTACCCAAAAATGAAATACATAGATGACGTTATAGTGGAGCTAGCATGCCTTGGCGCCACCCAATTTCTTTTTTCAATATTGATTTTTACTATCTTCATATATTTTTAGTAGTCATACTTAACAATTTGTCATTGCTTTTACAGCGAAAGTTGTAGGCACGCCACTGGTATTGCTAAAGGCACATGATTATAATGTAGCAGATAGATATATTATCTATATTTATGTTAATTCCATATCTATATTTATTTAATATAAATTAGAGTTGTTACTTCAGTTAATGTTGTTTACAGAGGCAGCTAATGTGTAAAACAATTTTGTTCCAAATAACTTAAGCTTAAATAATCTTCTCCTACATTCCAAGAATTTCTTGAAAGCTGAATTTGTAAGTTATGTGCTCGGCAGCCTAAATAAAGTGACTTGCTTTGCCATTTTGAATATTTAAAATGAAAATGAAATTTTCTTTATTATAAAACCTTGTTACAATATTTCCCACATTAAGTTGCCTTGTGAAGTGGAAACAGGCTCTACCCTGAATATATATTCATACATATACTCACGCCTGTCTCCTAGAGGGGTAGAGAGTACAGTTTTCTATCTGCTACGATCCAGACACAGATCTTTCGCCTCTTCCACGTCCATCAATCTAGTCATACAAGCTCTTCTATTTCGGGTACTTTGGTCATTGCCCTTCTTCAGTATGTCACCAATTTGGTCAGCATACGTCCTTCTAGAGCGGCCTGGTCGAGCTCTACCTTCCAC
This sequence comes from Ypsolopha sequella, assembly GCA_934047225.1. Classification (NCBI taxonomy): domain Eukaryota; kingdom Metazoa; phylum Arthropoda; class Insecta; order Lepidoptera; family Ypsolophidae; genus Ypsolopha; species Ypsolopha sequella. Next base: position 5,297,135 of record OW203998.1, on the reverse strand, counting down.
TTCCGCACTATAAATTTCTTTCGTCACTCTACTTTCATTCATCCTCTCTAAATGTCCAAATCAAAGAAGCATTCCTTTTTCTATTCTAGTCACTACATCTTCTTTCAGGCCGCAACGATCCCGTATGTCGATATTTTTCAATCTATCATTCAATATTAAACCACACATACTACGTAAGGAACGCATTTCCACTGCATTCACTCTACCTACCTACTCTACTCTACCCAGAAATATCCAGAAATAAAATTTGAATAAAATTAATAAAATTATGAATTAAACTATGAATTAAGTTAAGATCTTCGGAATCAAATATCATTTGGAAGTTTTAAGTTCTTAATTTTAATTTGACTCAATTTTTAATTAAAATTTTTGTGAATCATTATTTTTATTATTTGTGAATCTATTATTTAAGTTTGTTTGTTTAGTAATGATAGACATGTAAAAACTAATATTTTTTTGAATAGTAATTTTTTGAAACTAAATGAAAGACGCAAGATATATTTTATGTATACTACTCTCACCTACACTCAAAAGAATTACAATGATGCGAAGGTAGAATATCTTGAGCTTTTCTAACTGGAATTTTCTAGTTTTATTTTGTTTATGAACTGGCTCTTTAACATGATCCTAGCTGTCTAGAAAAATATGTATAACTACTTGTTAGTTCTTTATTATGACATTTCCTTGTCCTGCAATAATAACTAGTATAAGAAATGAACAGTTAGGTGGTCATTTATGTTCGTCATTACTTACTTCTTTTTCAAATTTTCCCATGGTTTCTACCTCTAAACTAAAATCTACTTTGACTATTATCACAATCAAACACACAACGTTACAATAAAAACATTATTTACACTGACATGCGTTAGCGCAGGACCACATACTATTCCACTGTGAGGTAACCAACATCTTAGCATGGATCTTGCTGATGATAGAAAGAGGCGGATGTACAAGTTGAGCGAGCGTGAGAAAGGGACGTATGCAACTTTCTAAAAGACGACCTACACGTACACCGGCTTTTTAAGGTCACATCAATGGAGACGTAGGATGTGCATGTGTGGGTAAGGTGTATGTGTGTGTGTGTATATGGCATTTTCACTTTCGATGATATTTATTCATAATATTGTTTTCAATGCAAGTGCTCGTAAAGTCCCACTTTTTATGCAACAAAACCGAACAGAAAGTCGATTAATTTTACCCTAGGGCTTTATTAGTATTATTATTTTTGTTTATTTACGAGAAGTTGTGGCTAACCTGCAACCTTTCTGTGTACCATAAATGTTATACCTTTTTTTCCACTGTTCACCGGCTCTGGATACAGTCCTTTTGAGCCAATCATAATTTAAAGTTCACAAGATTATATTTGTTTTATTTCCTCGCACTATGCATTGAAAAACGTAGTATGATACATGGGCGTAAGAGCAATAAATTACTCGGTTACGTTTACAATAAAAAATCGTCCTCGTAATTTATTCCTTTTCGCCCTTGTAGCATAAACTACTATTATATACGTAAGGGTTATATTGTATTCATTCTTAATTCTTTATTGTACACAGATACATTTATTACACTATGGGAATCTTAAATATGATATACAGTGGCGAGTTTATCTCAAAACTCAGATTTCTTCCAGCAAACCAAACCTGAAAGTGAATATTTGTTTTAGAAATTTGGGTATACATATGTGGACAAAATAAATTACTTAATAATATGTCCATTAAATACTAATGAGGGATAGCTCAGGGATAGAACGGAAATAATTATTTTATTCATCTTTTGAATTTTCTCCATGTCAAAAGCTACATTTAAATCTAAAATAAAAGTTGCTCTTAAAAGTATTTCCGTAAATTCTTGACAAACATTGTAATTGCCAAAACTAATTAAAATACATTTGCATATTGTAGCATTCGCTACAAGTATTCAACCTTTTTATATATTTTTAGTCTTTCTTTATCGTTGGCTGCTTTTCTGAATTTTCGAATTCAAATAGTTAGAATATTCTTGTCAGATTTTTTTGTTATTTTTCTCATATCAGAGAAGATCGTGACAGAGGAAGCAAATCTCTTTTACAAAATAACAAATTTAATATTTAAAATATAGAAACAGAGCGCAATTGCCCTGAGCATTGTGTAAGCCAGTTTTCCTGCATTTCCCGGTAAGTTTTGTGTAATTTTGGTTTCATTCTCTGAAAATCCTTCTTGTCCCGTTTCCAATACGTTAATTTCCTTTCCCTCGTTTCATAAGCATGTCTTGACGCTGTTGTTTTATTTCTTTACAGCGACCCTTCGGGATTATTTTTTAAAGGGTTTCTGGGTCTCCCCAGTTTGATTATCCCATCCGCCATCTCGTACGGTTGTACCTATTGAGGCCTGATGTAAGGACCACGTCCCTGGTGAGCTAAAGCTTCCGATACTAAAATTGAAATCGCCAAGCTTCATCGACTGCTCCCGGGAACACCGGAAACTCCCAAAGTCACGAAGAGACCCTTACCAGGTTTTTAATATCTGTAGCTTAATATTCAGCATCGATTATTTTTATTCCTTAGTGTAAAGCTAGATAACGATTGCTCGTAACACCTTATTATTACTTTTTTCTTTCGGATCAAGAGTTATCAAAACTTCCGTGAAATCTTAGTTTAAAGGATCCTATAAACTAGTGTCGACAACTAAATTTAAAATCCATTATTTTATGAATAAATGCGTCGTTCAAGCTAAAAGGAAATTAAAATCCTAAATAAGTGGAAAAATTTGGTTCCTTTCGACAGCTTGGTATTGGGGTTCCTTAGAAGAGAAAACGCTGCCTGAAAACAAACAAAATTTAGTAGGTTGGAAAATTAGTCTACGAAAGCGTAGACACCATAGTATGTATATAGTATTACTTGTAGCGAATGCTACAATATATTTAATTAATGTACTATGTTGTTACAAGTGCTGTTAGTTTTCCCAAAATGTAATAAATAAATAAATATTGTTCTTGTTGTTTTAAAAAACACTTGTACTTATCCACATACGTAGGGCGGCTGACATGTAATCTCCTTGGTCAGAAATATATACAAAAATAATGCTGGCTGATATGGATTTATATTCGTTTGTTATTCTATTTTCAAAATGTATTACATTCATTTGTTTATTGCATCACGTTTATTTGTCTCCTACAATTGTTTCGAACATGTCGGTAGAGAAAGTGAAAATGGATAAAATCGAGCAGCGTGCGGTGATTAAGTTTTTGACTAAAGAAGGGAATACGCCTTCGGAGATCAGACAGCGTATGTTACGTGTGTTTGGCAGTTCGTGTTCCTCCGAATTTGTTATAAAGTTTTGGTCAAGGCAGTTTAAATTAGGTCGTGAGAGCCTCGAAGATGATCCTCGTAGCGGAAGACCAGTTTCGGCCGTCACCGATGAAAATGTAGCCAGGGTGAAAAAAATTATTTTAGAGGACCGACGAGTGAAGCAGTGGGAGATAGCTAGAGATGTGGGCGTCAGTAAAGAGCGAGTCAATGAAATAATTCATGAGCATTTGAACATGTCCAAGGTTAGTGCACGTTGGGTCCCTAGAATGTTGACTGCATTTGACATGGAGAGGCGTGTCAAATGTTGCGAAGAGTTTTTGGATATGAGTCGAGGGAAAGAGGAAGAAATAATTTCTAGAATTGTAACATGTGATGAGACTTGGATTCGACAATGGGACCCGGAAAGTAAGCAAGAGTCGTTACAGTGGAAATTTAAGGATGAGAAGCCGCCTCGGAAATTCAAGGTCTGCCCATCGGCCGGTAAACTTATGGCTACAATATTTTGGGACACAGAAGGGATTTTGCTCATAGATTATTTCCCGAAGAAAACTACAATGAATGCTGATTATTACTCAAACTTATTATATCAACTAAGAGAGATAATAAAAGAAAAACGGCGAGGTAAACTAAGCAAAGGAATTCTGATTTTGCACGATAACGCACCAGTGCATACCGCACGCACAACAAAGCTAGCAATTAAAGACAATGGCTTCGAAACCATTGACCACCCCTCTTATAGTCCAGATCTAGCCCCCGTGACTATTTTCTGTTTAGACTTCTCAAGAAAGACCTCAGGGGACGAAGGTTTATGACCGATGACGAAATGAAGGCAGCGGTTTCTGACTATTTTGACGACAAACCGAAAATATTTTTTTTTAATGGCTTAAATTCAATATTTGAAAAATGTAATAAGTGCATTTTATTAGCAGGGGACTATATAGAAAAATAAAAATAAACTATCCAGTTACGTCTTTTCTTTCATAGTTAGGTAGATTACTTTTCAGCCTCCCCTCGTATTACATATAACTTTATTATGCCCGACCGGTTTCGCTGTAAAGCATTTTCTACAGCGAAACCGGTCGGGCATAATAAAGTTATATGTAATATGTGGAAAAGTACAAGTGTTTATTAAAACAATGTTTTATAAATTCCACCAAGTGCCAACAATCACTAGCATCTACTATACTAAATATTGTTCTATCTTATATGGTTATATATATGTTTTTTTTACTAGGTATATATATATTACATATATTTAATAAAACTATTAAATCTATTATAATTATTAATTTTAATGTATAACATGAATTATCCATTCAATAAAGTGCACACCTGTTGGACTCTTTTTTATGACCTTTACAAAATAATATTTTAGTTAAACTTTAATTTATTTAGACTTAGTATTGAATCTTTAAATGAAAACCTGTTATTGGCCTTGCTTATGTGATCTACTATTGTGATCTTATTTGTGTAATCAATGTTGGTTTTCCAAATAAACGATAAAAATTAAAATTAAAATTAAAATAGCCATTTAAGTCGGAGTTCCGAGATTGGGCAAAACGGGGTTCGGGGTATTCATTTCTGAACAAAATAAATACCACTCGTTACCTTACAAGATGAAGTACAGGTTCATTAAAAAAAAGGATTTTCAAGTTCAGGTTACACCCGTAACGCTGCAATGCTATTCAAGAGATTTTCTTGAAATTCCTGTTTTTTTTTCTGAAGTTACTATACATTATTGCCATGATTTTTTTTTATGAACCTGCACTTCATCTTGTAAGGTAACAAGTGGTATTTATTTTGTTCAGAAATTTGAATTTTTACCGTCTTAAAAACCCATAACCCCAAACCCCGAATCTCGGAACACCGACCCTTAAGGAGCAGACTTTACAGAAAAAGGCAAAGCATTCGACAAGGCATAGCTTCAACTGTAAAAGATTTACAGTAAAAAGTTGAGGAGTGTGGTGGTGTTCTTAATTGAAGGAAAAAAGTTGCTCTTCCCAAGAACGGCCCATACATTTTGTTCCTGCTGATGCGAATCACCCCGTGTTTAGAGGGGACTAAAAGTTTGGCGCGATCTGTACTCGTTAACTTGTAAAGCCTACTTAGCTGTGATAGTTTTCCTTTTAATTTCATTATGTATACTGCCGCCGTGATTTTTTTCACGTCTCCAAATACAACCGTTTCGCCGGCAGGGGGGGGACACTTGACTATAAAAACATTAACACTTTTCAGTTTAATATTTCGCAAACAGAACCCTGGATCGAAAAATGGTCTTTTTACGTGTAGGGGAGGTACCCTAAAAAAAAATATTTTTCAAAATTTTACTGTACCACTTTGTCGGCGTAATAAATATGTATATTCATGCCAAATTACAGCTTTCTAGTACTAATAGTCTCTAAGCTAAGCCGCGGACAGACAGACAGACAGACAGACGGACATGGCGAAACTATAAGGGTTCCTTGTTACCCTAAAAAGATATATATTGTATAGTATGATCAGTACTCACAACATTTTAACTGTTGTATATTAAGTGGCAGCTTCTTAGCAACAGGATGAGCACAAATAATGCTCGAGTTAGTAGAGCACGTACCGGACACAATTTTGTAGGCCAAGTTCAAAACCTGGTAAGAAATACTAAAGGAAAAGGCAGAGGGTTGAATCAGAGATAGAGCCGTAATTTATTTCATCCATCCATCCATCCATCAGCCTAGCTCGTCCACTGCTGGACATAAGCCTTTCCAGGACTTTGCCACTCCCGGCCGTCATCCTGGAAGAATTGCCCATACTCACACACGCTGGGCAGGCGGGTTGGTGAGCGCGGTGCCGGAACCCTCGCACCAGTGACGCCGCTGCCCGTCACCAGTCTGTTCCATATAAGGCCCGGCTATTAGGGATGGATATACCGCCATCCATCGGTCCCAGGCATGGTGGGCCTCCTGGTTTTTTGCCTTTGAGCTGTCCTCTTACTCTCCCCCGAATTACTTCGAGGGGTCTCCAAGTAAGATGGTGATACCTCCACAGCCCGGCATCAGCTCTACCACCTGTGTAATTTATTTAAGTGGATCGTAAGTCTTAAGTCACCTCTTTTCTCAATCAAAGAGGAAGGAATAAATATGGCCATAGATATCATAATATTATGTCAGTAATAGCATATATTTAAAATTTTTGATATGTCTATCTTAGATTAGCGTTTTGATAAGTATTTAATAATCAATCAATCAATTGTTATTAACGGTTATGTACTCATGTTTTATTATTTTTGACTATATGCCAACAGTTTTACTGATACAATTTTGTAATTTTCAAGGTGAGTGTCGTTCGTGGGACGATGTCGACGGCGTTCGCCGTCGTTGTCAAACGCCCACATGGTCAAAAATGAATTATAATATTGGCATATGGTCAAGAATAATAAATCGTGAGTGCAAAACCGTTAATATTAATTTAGCTCACGCGAGTTTTAATAGTACTTAGATATTATATATAATAAATAAATATAATAAATATGTCGTCTTCTTTGGCGATATTTAAGAGGAAAGTCAGATCTCACTCTCATAGTTTCATTATGTTGGTAGTCTCGTCACTTATTTACCCTTATTCTATTGATATTTAAATATGTATACATCTATGTCTATGTCATAGACAATACAGCCCAGAAAGACGTCTTTTGTTCAACATCTTGTACAAATAATTCTGTCAACAATCGAAACGGGATACTGCAATCCTATTGGCTCTTCCAATCTTACGTATAGCGCCACAAACTTATCCTTCCCGAAGACGAAGACTCTAACGTAACGAATATAGAAGCCATTTTGGTTTGGCCTACCGAAACATATAATTTTAGAGTGGCGAATTGTATCTGCTGGTTCAGTCAGATGTGTTCACAGAAATCGGTCGCCTGTTATGAGGAGTCTGTCTGTAGGCTGTACTCATCTATGTGAATGGCATAGGTTTTATCTGGCTAAGATCCAGCCATAAACTAAAATAAGAACAAACAAAGGAATTCCGTTACGAAAAATTAAAATAATCGAATGAAGGAAAAATACAATATCTAATAACTAAAGCTAAATATTGTTGGCTTAAATCCCCGTTATGAGACAGGCAGATAGGTTTGCATGTGTTTGTCTTATTATAATTTACTTTAATTTTATTACTTTTTAAGTTTTTAGTTATGATAGTTTTATAATATTATATTTATAATAATCGACTTCAAAAATGAAGGTTATCAGTTTATCACAAATATTTCCTGTTGACAAGAAAATCGTCAGATGCTTTGTTTAAAAAATATATGAAATAATTAACTTTTTGATTAATATTTTTGATTGATGTGTTTATTTTATTATTATAGGAGTGTCTATCACTAATATTAAGAAAAGGCAAAAGGTCACATAGTATCTTTAATTATTATAGGAGTGTCTATCACTAATATTAAGAAAAGGCAAAAGGTCACATAGTATCTTTAATTATTATAGGAGTGTCTATCACTAATATTAAGAAAAGGCAAAAGGTCACATAGTATCTTTAATATTTGTGAAGAAACAACACTCACATGAAAAATTAGCAGTAAAATATATTGATATTGACTAACGGTAAATGAACATAGACAATAAAATGATGCAGGCAATGATAACTTACTAATTAGTCATAGCAGTAAGCGGTACCTACCAATTAACAGCTGTAAAAATTGTCTGAACAAACTTTAAGGTTCGGGGGCACCTTTCAGCACCGCAATAATATAAAAAGGTGAGAAAACATGTTTTGTACGAAACTAAATAACATGAAGGGTGACCTGAGGTTGGGTACGTCATTTTTCATAAAGTAGAACTGAACTCTATGACGTTTCAATATTGTTTAAAACAGCGCGCTCGGTGCCGTGGCTGTTACGACAACCGAAATATGACACGATGTTGAAAAACTGAATTTTCATTTTAAAATCTCGCCATATAGGAGTTGATATAAAAACACGGTTTTTCAAAATCGATAACTATCATTCAAACAAATTACCTATTGTCTTAAGTAAAAATCGATACTTCCGAAATCGATACTTGAGAGAAAATCTATAAGTTTGCACAGAACATGATAAGAAGTGTAAAATAGAGGGTTAAAAAAGATTTCATTTAAAATAAAATAAAATAAAAATAATAACAATCATTTACAATTAACAAATGAATCAACTGACGCGGTTTGTTTCAAATGACTTCATAAACGTTCCGGTGTCCTGATTAATGCATTAAAAGTTTGTCATTTTATTTCCATTTGCGTCATTTCCCCCCTTAAGGTTAAACGTCAGTCATCTAGCGCAAAGTGCATAACTTAACTTTGTTTTTCTTGTTTATAAATTTGAAATTTATAAACATTATTTTTAATTAAATTCTTGGCAAAATGTCAACGTTTTCAATTCGGGCAGTCGAGTTAGCTACTTGGCATTCCTCAGCCTAACCCTTGTTGAGGTAGGTACGGAATTACGAGCAGAATTCACTTAAACTGTTTTAGTTTGAGTCCTTTTGGGACAGTAACCTGTCTTATCTGAGGGTCTTTAAATAGATTATCTAACCTAGGCTGGCTTCTGAATGGCTTCTGAATACAAAGAGAATATTTTATTAATTTTATGTTTCCATGATTCTTAGATGAATAAACCTGTACAGTTTCACAATTTAGTAGGTGAAACTGTCCCACCAAGAGCCTTTTCAAGAAAAAGCTAAAAGAGCACTACCTCTCACTGTCATAGTAAATAGGTAAGTTTATGTATACTTTATATGTATTATAGGTAAGTAAGTGTAAGTAAGTATAATTTATAATTATGTGTGTATATTTTGTTAAGGTATCGTAATATATATATATATATATATATATATATATTTACATACTGCGTCCACCAACTTACTGCGTCCGATATACGGACGCATGACTATTTTCACCGAAATCAACACCATTATATAGCTATAAGTGTCAGGTACCTATAGTAAAAATTTCGGCTGGACGCAATTTTACCTACTGAGCGTCTGGATGAGTTTTGCCGCTAGAGCCCAGAGGTAAAATAACTGTGAAAGACCTGTACTTACAATACGCACAACAAACGCGGCAAATTTAAAGAATCGTTTCCGTACCGTTCAAACCACGTTATTGAGCTCCGAGCCACATATACACATTGTATGTCTCTCAGGGTCAATTTTACGTGGTTACTCCACCAAGCGAACTATGCAAGCGGGTGGATGCGGTGCATGTGAAAATAGGTCTTAGTACGGTACTAATAAAATAACCACACTGCGGGTGACGTCACATTTAACAGGTGCCTAGTTAGTTGGCTTGGTCACAGATAAGTATAAGAAGTACAGTCAAATAGTCTAATATTTATTTTAACCTATTTTACTCAGGGCTCAATAATGTGTTTGGAGTAATTTCATGAAAATACGATTCCTGGCAAATAATTTGAACAGTATTTGCTGCGTATACCTACAAATTCGGTTCATTACCGCGCCGTTAAGACAGTCAAAATATTGTTTACAAAGCCACAAACTTGTCTGTTACGACGAGGACTGTCATGTAATGAACATAGAAGTCATTTTAGTTTGGCCTATAGGAAAAGATTATACGGGTCGAGAATGGTCTTATCGTGGGAGGAGGCGCGAAACTGTTGCTGTTTTTTCCTATTGACATGTATTTAATATAAATATTAGGGTTTGAAATGCGGGTATACCAAGTGTGTTCGATAATTTATAGTTCACACTCGGGAAAAACCTTTGACACCCCTTTGGGGATTTATGTCGTGACGATATATTTATTTTATATAGGTATTTTTATTAGGGTTTTTCGAAATTGTTTTGTGTGATTTTAGGTAGCGTTCCTTGGTAAAGTTAAAGTTTACTTCGTAAAAGTGAAAGAGATACTGAGACGTGAGAGTGACTGAGACGGAATATATTTTGCTAATCGTTTTGGAATGGCCACATTGTAATGAGATTTTTTTTGTTTATGTTTCATTATTACATTATTAAGCGGCGGTAGCTCAGGTGGTAGAACGCTGGAATCCCAATCTTGGGACCCACGTTCGATCCCCGGTAGGGCATGCACCAATGAGTTTTTCGGAGTTTATGTGCATAGTGTAGCTTCAGTGGCACCGTTTTCATAAACATAAAGTTTTTTTATTTTTAGGGTTCCGTACCCAAAAGTTCCGGGACCTTATTACTAAGACTTTGCTGTCCATCTGTCACCAGGCTGTATCTCATAGACCGTGATAGCTAGACATTAAATTTTCGCAGATGATGTATTTATGTTGTCACTATAACAACAAATACTAAAAACAGAATAAAGTAAATATTTATAGGGCCACACATAATCCGTAAGGAACGCATTTCTACTGCATTCACTCTACTTTGATGTTTATCTTGCCATACCCAACATTCACTACCATACGTAAGTATTGTACCATACATATTTATTTTTGACTTTGTTGTGCCTGTCATATATTCTTTTTACGTTTTTGGCCCACCCGTGTAGGAGAAGTGGGCTTTCAAACACAGGTCCAAAGTGCATAGCATTAAAACAAAGAGCGTAGCATTAGAGGACGCGCAATTATTCTTATATCTATAGACGCAAGCGTACCAGTTTAGATGAAAAATATATAAACAATATACTCATGGACGTGAAAGTGTAAATGACGCAACAGGCATACCAGGACAAATAGATTTTGAATATCCACAGTTTTAGTATTTTTGAAAATATAAGTTGATCAGGAACATAGTATCTGATACAGAAGTCAATATTCACAGAAACTTTGTTAAGAAAGCCAGTGGAAGTGGAGGACGCCATAAGGCGTTTTTTCATACGGATGCAAGAACTCTACTGGGATGTATATCTATATATATATACAGAAATTATGAACTCATGAATCTGTAAGAAAATTTCCGCAGTTTCATTCTTTATTCTTTAATGTACACAGAAAAGCAGTTTAAACATATAATACATTAAAAGATATGTACACAGGCGAGCTTATCTCTAAAAAGATCCCATACAACCATTTTGGTTGCAACGTCGTAACTGCTACATTTCTGTGTTACAACCCAAGTAACAAATTTCGCCGCTCTGACCGCTTAGTTTCGTCGTTACGTCAACAAGTGGGGAAGTTCCGAAACATACATTTGGTTGTGGTATATACACCATGTTGTAAAGTTGTAGAAGCTTGGTTACCAGGTTGTTACGAAATTTTGGTGAATAGGTTGTAAAGTTGTAGAAACTTTTTACCAGATTGTTACAAAATTATGCTCGCATGATTGAATGACAACGAGAAACGAAAAATCGAATTGTGTGCCAATGTTTTATTTACTAACTGTCATGTCAACTTTACCGCAGCCATTTGTTATTTTCATTGTTATATACCTATGCCTGTTTTTAAGTTATTTATGCGTTTGACAAAGTGCGCAATCTAGTTCATCGCCTAATTTGGAAAGAAAATCCCAAAAAACAGGAGCACCCGTGAAATAATGAGAGGTAAGCCTAATCTTTAGTTATTTTTCATTATTTTGCATAAATAAAAACATGCAATAAATATGTATGTTGCTAGCAAATCGTTCAGTATGATGTGTTTGGATCTAATTTCATTATATTATAAAGTATTTAGCTGTAAATTTGGTTTATTTTGATTTCATAAGGGAGTTGCATGCCTTAGTAACATAGTGCACACCAAAGTGTATTTCAGTAACAAATTCTACTATGGCTGCCGTGCTAATCCGATGTCAGTGGCTCCAAACATTTTATTTGCCCCAATATTTACATCTGTGGTTAAATGTATTACTGTCTGTTGATAGTAAGTTGATTACACTACTTGATTGATTACATCAAGAAGACCATTAACTTTTATATTCTTTGTTGTTTGTATTTTTGAAAAAAAAGCTCTTGTTTCATTATAATATATTCATTAATAGGCCCTTTAAGAATTGCAATATACGTACGTTGATTACAATTTATCGTTTATAAGTTGGAAGTGCTCCGGCTGCCGGATCCAGCACTTGGGGCGGGTGCCGGAGCCGGCATTTGGGACAGCTGCCGGAGGTCACGCAATAGGGTGCTTTTATAATTTTGCACGGTAACGGCACGTTTTTTTTTTACACAGTAATTTTATATTCGAATATTTGAACCATTTCATTATTAGAATATTCAAATGCAAGCCCTAGCTATCAGGGTGCTCCACGTGCAAGTGAGGTTAGCCTTTGGGGCTTTTGATTTTTGGGGCTCAAGTAATTAAAATATTTTCTTGATATTTTTTCAGATCCACATCAGCCACGAAGTTCAGCCAAAGCCACACACAGGAGAAGTTCCCCAGAATTAGAGGCCACAAAACCTTTCGTAATTTTTTTCAAGTGTTCGAGATATGATTCACAAAATTGATTGTTTCGCAAACAAAACGTGCTTACTTAAAAAACTTGATGAATGAAGGAAATATTAGTATAATTATTTCAAAAGTGTTTTTAGAGACGTAAAAGAAAATTAGTTTCCCGTAATTAGGGGTCACAAACGGGATTGATTTTACGGTGATTTAACAGTGACAAGTTTTCGGTAAATTGTATTTTGTTTCAAAATAAAACTGTATTTGAAAGAATAAGTCTTTTTTTCCACTTTCTTAAATCAGTCTAAATAGGTAATAATATATTTTGATGCTAGTGCGAGATGGTCGATATTTCAAGTCGAGGCAAAAAATAGGACAAGAGATATCTACACTCGCACGTGTATCAAACGACGTTTTTTAATACATCTGCGAAAATGACATAATAATAATAAATTCTACGATATATTTAATTTATACTCTACAACACTTATAAGACGGTTTAGACGTGGACGTTGTTTCAGTTTGTTCTTTCAGTCATAACCCGTTTTAAATTAATCCGGTTACTTCCAGAAATACTAACAAAACGATATGCAAAACCAGTCCACAGAGTGATTACTTAAACGATGCTAATGTTATCCTCTAGATGGTGCTAGTGATTGAAAAATAAAACACTGCGCATGTGATACAGGCACAAAATCTAGCATATTTTGAGCAGGTGCACTAAAAATGAACTTTTAACAAAAAAATAGTAACAGACTTCAATAGTAACAGCAGTCATTCATTAAAAAGTTATTAATAATACTATAAAGACCGATGGTACCGAAGCAACACCTTTGCCGACTTTTTTCTTCCTGAAACGTTATTTTATCTAGAAGTCGGCGTTCTTATATTGGTTTTTATGTTGCTATATCGTAGGAAATACGCCAACTTCTAGATAACATAATGTTTCAGGAAGAAAGAAGTCGGCAAAAGTGTTGCTTTGGTACCATCGGTCTTTATAGAATTATTATTAACTTTTTAGTGAATGAATGCTGTTACTATTAAAGTCGGTTACGAATTTTTTGTTAAAAGTTTATTTCATTTCACATTTTTTAGTGTTGCTGGGTTAAATTGTGAGGTATGGGTAGTTCTTGCAAACGTGGTGTTAAAATGAAATGAAGTTCAAGTGAGTACAAGTAGCCATGTTTGAGTAGCTTCCTGCTATCAGCACCCTAACACAACATGATTACCACAATCTCGAGTTATGTGCTGTCATCCGTTGAAGAGTTCTACGGTGATGAAGCCAAGATCGAAGGTCAGGTGGGTACACTGGCAATTTTCAGCAATGCCCTGCAATGAGCACCCTAACACAAACTGGTTGCCGCAATCCAAAGTTATGTGCTATCATCCGTTGAGGAGTTCTATGGTGATGAAGCCAGGATCGTAGGTCAGGTGGGTATTCTGAGAATCTCCAAGTAATACCCTTGTATCAGCACCCTAACGCAGTGATTGCCGCAATCTCGAGTTATGTGCTCTGATCCGTTGAAGAGTTCTATGGTGAATATGGTGATGAAGCCAGGATCGAAGGTCAGGTGGAAGAATGTCGATTTTCAAGTAAAAGCTTGTAATCAGCACCCAGGCACAAAGCAATTACCTCAATTTTGAGAGGTATGCTGTCATTTTCTGAGGAGTTTTACTACTTATCTCTGAAGACCTTCATCAGATCATGACTAAACCCAAAATGGGACCTACCTGAAAATACATTCTTTCAAACAAAAAAAGAATTATTCAAATCGGTTCAGAAATGACGGAGTTAAAGAGTAACAAAGCCAAAAAAGAAATACAGTTGAATTGAGAACCTCCTACTTTTTTTGATGTCGGTTAAAAATACTCCTACTTACACAAATTAAAAGGGATTTTTAATTTTTATCCAACTTTGATTTACTTTTGATACATAAAGTGACAATCATGTGATAGGAAGGAAAAAATCATTTTGAAACTACTGTTGTGTTTATAATATAGGTAAATCGGTAATAAGTCGTTGAATGCTCACAAAATTTCCTCATGGTAAATCCAAACGTAATTCAATCAAAGATTTCAAATGAGTTCAGAACAAAAGGTTGGCAAGAACTTACTTTTTTGTAAAAGAAATCGAATATTCTTTGATCACCTAACGGTTACGACTCAGTTTCGATAACAAAACCTAGTTTCCACATTTTTAAAGAACTATTTAAACACAGCTTAGTAGTATAAACAGGAACAATGTAGTTATACTGTGAGCACTTTCGGATAATGTAGTAGCAGTATAGAAGCATAATGTGAACTAGTTTACACATTTTTAAAGAACTATTAAACACCGTTTAGTAATATTAACAGTAACCATGTTGTTATACTGTGAACACTTTCGGATAGTTTTGTTCTTGTTATTACGATGTAGTAGCAATGTAGAAGCATAGTGTGAACTAGTTTACACATTTTTAAAGAACTATTAAACACCGATCAGTAACATTAACAGTCAACATGTAGTTATACTGTAAACACTTTCGGATAGTTTTGTTCTTGTTATTACGATGTAGTAGCAATGTAGAAGCATAGTGTGAACTAGTTTACACATTTTTAAAGAACTATTAAACACCGATCAGTAACATTAACAGTCAACATGTAGTTATACTGTAAACACTTTCGGATAGTTTTGTTCTTGTTAATAGAATGTAGAAACAATGTGATAATATTTACGGAACATCGCATCCAAAATTTGTCTCACACAATTTTAGATGCATAGTTAAGACTATACTTCTACATTTTGCGGCTAAAACTTCACACAGCCGCAAAGAGTATTAACTATTGCGACTCTACGACCATATTCCAAGTGCAGATTTCTATGTTACCGAAATTTCAGCCACCGCGGCCGAGTTTGGTTGTATGGGATATTTCTTCCAGCAAACCTAAGCGGGAAAGGGAAATTTTATTAAAATAAGTAATCATACATACGTGTACTACAAAAGATATATCCTAAATAATATATAGATTATTCTAAGCCAGAGGTTCCCAGTTTGTTTGGGCTATGGAACCCTAAATTATCGCTATTTTTTTGGCGGAACCCCAACTCCTATTGAAAGTTAAGATGAAAGTTAAGCCTTTCTTATTCAAGAGTTCTTGAATAACCCCAATCTCACCATCCATGGCCT
The DNA here is from genome assembly GCA_934047225.1 of Ypsolopha sequella. Taxonomy (NCBI): domain Eukaryota; kingdom Metazoa; phylum Arthropoda; class Insecta; order Lepidoptera; family Ypsolophidae; genus Ypsolopha; species Ypsolopha sequella. Next base: position 5,281,360 of record OW203998.1, on the reverse strand, counting down.
CATACATCGTCATAAGAGTATTATTTATAATCTGACAGTTAGCATATATGGTTTTTGGCCCTTTTTGCGAATGGGTTCTGTATCCAATAAGCGCCGGCGCGGCTTCGTCAGCTGCCTGGTTTCTGCGACAGCGTGTATAATAGTAATGTTTTATATCTTCAATATTACGCGGAACCCCTGTAACCGCTCTACGGAACCCCAGGATTCCGCGGAACACCTTTTAGGAACCGCTTAGAAGCAATGGATGTCGCTAAAAAAACATAATAAAAACGAGCATGGTTTATTTTTATTAAAAAATAAAAATACATTTATTGGTCTTTAAAACACAAGCATACAAAACAAAATAGCAACACAAATTAAAACAGACAAAGTAAGACATTTTGTAAAAAACATAATTCCTGACACCTACGCTGGCTTTGCAGCCGTCTTGCAGCATGTCAGTTACAATAATGTAATCAGGGATATAGACACATATTTAAACAATAAAAATAAGAATAATAATAAAATTGTGAACTTAATTCTAAATAGTGCACGCTTTTGTGAGTAAGGTGAGGGTGTGTGAGAGTGTGTGTGTGTTTGTAAGGATTTATGAAAGGTTTACTGGATCAGGAAATACGAGTATTGTGAATGATGTATTCGGGAAGTTGCACCTATTTAACTATCTCTAAAAGTTTTTCCGTCTTCTCGTAGTTGAGAGGCATAAGCCATAATTTGATTTGTTTCATATACTCTTTGGGTTCCATCACGTCGCTATCCTTAGCAAATTGTTTTAAAAGATAAGGCCCCAAAAAATTTCCGAACTTCTGTGCAAACTTATTGCAATAGATTTTTAGGAAAAAAGATACGTCCGCATATTCTCAGAAACAACTTACGTTTAAAATAAATATATTATATTATATAATATTAAGTATTATCAACTTATATTTTTCGATAAAACTTAATAATAAATGAAATTAATATATTGTTAACATTTCAGTAAAAATATAGCAAAGTAAAGTCAAAATAAATTTAATAAAATCATAAATATTGTTGAAAAAAACGTGATAAGCTGACAAATAAACATGGATTTTCATACTTTTTTTTTCTGGGTTAAGAAAGAGGCTCGTTCGGTGTTCGTTTTTTCAAAGAAAAGCGACCATTGCCGAGCGTGAAAGAAAAGAAAGAAAAGAAAGAAAAAATTTATTTGCATAAATTGTGGTATACATAAAGATGGTGAGGTACACAAAATTTGTTCAGCACAGTTTACCTTATTCAGGCATGCAAATTTTAGATTAGGTATACATTTTATAATATCTATTCATAAAGTTTCTATAATAACATCACTAATTTCTAAGTAACTATAAATTTGCTATATTACAACAGTACTTAAATTAAAAAAATCTTTAATGTCATAGAAACATTGCTGTGTTAAATAATTAAATAACAGTTTCTTAAATAAATTGTAGGGCTTTTCTTTGAGACTGTCTGGTAACTTATTAAAAATCTTTATTTGCATAAAATATGTGGTTCTTTGGCAAAATTCCGTTCTGTATTTTGGAGTTATTAGTTTGTTTGGGTATCTAGTATTAAAATTGTATCTATCACTATACTTTAGGAATAAATTTGTATGTGATTTCGTGAAACATGCCATTTCATAAATATACAGACTTGGCAGGGACAGCAGTTTGTTTCTTATAAAATATGGTTTACATGACACAGTGGGTTCCAAATTGAAAATTGCGCGTATACTTTTTTTCTGTACTATAAAAGCTCTATTTATTTCTCTCGCATTTCCCCAAAGAATAAGTCCGTATCGTAGCAGTGACATAACATATCCGTGATAAGCAAGGAGTGCAGTTTTGGTATCTGAAGTTCGTTGTAAACGATATAGAACATATACAAAACTATTAATTTTTGAACACACTTTTTCTATGTGGGGAAGCCATGTTAAAAAACCGTCCATTATTATGCCCAGAAATTTTGTTTCTTCAGTTTCTTCAATACTTTCTCCATTACATGTTATATTTACTTTAAGATGTTTCATTTTTTTGTTTCTGAATTGAATGAATTTGGTTTTGTTTGTATTAATTTTTAAGTTATTAAATTTAAGCCAGTCCACTATTTTTGTAATATTATTATTTACATCATTTTCAAAGCTTTCAAAATTATCACACACATTAACTACAGAAATATCATCAGCAAACAATATACATTTATTGTTTATAGCATCTGGAAGATCATTGATGTAAATAAGGAAAAGAAGGGGTCCCAGGACACTGCCTTGTGGTACACCAAACTTATTTACCAGAGCTGTGGATTTGTATTGCATGTTTTCACATTTTTCATTAATTTTATTTATTTCTACAGTTTGTTGCCTTTCTTTGAGGTAGCTATCTAACCAATCCCTGATTACACCGCGAATACCATATCTTTCACATTTACTTATAAGAAGTTCATGCGAAACAAAATCAAATGCTTTGCTCATATCATAATATGTTATACATGTGGCTTTACTTTTATCTACGTTTTCAGTTATTTCTTTCACAAGTTGAAAACCTGCCAATGCGGTTGATTTATTTTTTTGAAAACCATTTTGCTCAATTTTTAAAATATTATACTTATTTAGGAAATTCATAATTCTACTGTGCATAGTTTTTTCGAATATCTTTGAGAATATTGATACAAACGCTATTTGTCTATAATTTTGTACATCTGTTTTGTCACCTTTTTTAAATAAGGGCTTTATTATTGACGGTTTTAGAGCTTCCGGAAACGTTCCTTCCTTAAAGGATAAATTTATAATATAACTTAAGATTTCTGATATATAAACAGCACTGATCTTTATTATTTTAGTTGCAAAGCCATCATAGCCTACGGCACTTGTATTTTTTAAATGTTTGATTATAGAAATGATTTCTGTAGTATCACAAGGTTTTAAAAACATAGTGTTGTTGTGTATTTTTATTAAATTGGAATATTCGTTATTTGAAAAATGTGTACTTTTTATATGTTTACTTTGTTCGTCTATGAAATTTTTATTGAATTCGTTAGCAATTACTGTAGGGTTTGTTAAAATTTTATTGTTAATGTTTATTTTATCAATTTCATTTATCTCTTTAGGTGTTGTTTTGTCTTTTATTAGATTCCATGAGGTTTTGCACTTATTTTTTGATTGAAGAAGAAGTTTTTTACTAGCATTAGATTGAGCATTAAATATACATTTTTTTAGCAATTTGTTATAATAATGAAACTTGATTTTATCCTGGCAATTTTTTGTATAATATTGTTTATATCTCAAGTACCTACTTTTTTTACATGAATTCCGTATCCCTCGCGTGATCCATTTTGCAGTGATAGGTTTATTTTTTATCCTTATCCTTTTTGTTGGAAAACAGAGATCATAAAATAACGTAAACAAGTCCTTGAAATAATTATATGCCATATTCACATTATCTGTTTCATACACCTGTGACCAAGATAACAAGAAATTTCTCAATTCTAAAATCCAAAAATCTATTAATGTTCGTTACCATATGTTTAATTCTCGGTTTTTGTGTACAATATACTAGTGTCGATAGGTTCCCAACTCTCCCGGAATGCCCGGGAGACTCCGGGAATATTGTTCAACCTCCCGTGCTCCCGGGATGCAATAAATTTTCCGGATTTTCTAAAATATAATAATTGTCATTAACGAAATGGATAAGTCACGTGAAATAAATAATTTTTGACGAAATAAATAAGAGTGGGGCCCGAAATATATCTTGAGTAAAATTTTAATTTTTACCTTTTTATTATTAACTTTTAATAAACTAAAACTACATTAAAAATCTTATAAAAAAGAGACAAATATATATTTATTAAAAAGAAATAAATTTAGATTTTTCATGTAAATCTTTTATGATTATGTGCTCAAAAACCGACAAATACTACATGCTTCTACAAAACAAAGCGAATTAAAAAAATTACCAATGTTACCAAATTTTATTCAATTGCCCATCAATTTGTTCAAATTTCCCGGGTTGGTTCCTTCGAGAGTTGGCAACCCTAGTTGTATGGAATGTTGGAGACCCCCTGGGTAACAGACAACCCACTAGCTACGTAACTAATGAGAAGTTAAAGCGGGCCACCAATAACAACCCAGGTTATCAAAGGAAGTCCTCTGTAACTCTGACCAAAACTCAAATAAATTCAATAGCGTGTATTCAGTTATTCACTCCCCTAGGTTACCTAGGCGCAGTGGCGTGCACAGAACTTTTTGCTGGAAAAGCAAGCAATTGGTCAAGAATAACAATAAAAAAAAGATGAAAAAATTTAAATATCACTTTGAAAAAAAAAAGTTTGTGTGGGAAATTTTCACTCTAGGGTAGACAATAACACCGATTCGGCGCAACACAACTTGACTTAATTAACAGGACTAAACCTTTTCTTTCTGTATCGAAAAGACAAAGATGGGACACTCAAAATAAGGTTAGTCTTGTCAGTTGTGTTGCGCCGAATCGGTACCAGTATAGCCGATTCTGAAGGCTTTAATTTTAGTTTTAGTGCTGTCAAAACTAAAATTATTCCAAAGTAATTTAGCTTCTGTCGCTAGCATTTAAGGACTATTTAACAATAAACAAAATTTAGTTTTGACAGCACTAAAACTAAAATTAAAGCCTTCAGAATCGGCTTCATTGTCTACCCTGGCGTCATACAATTTTTTTTTTTCAAAGTGATATTTAAATTTTTTCATATTTTTTTTATTGTTGTTCTTGACCAATTGTTTGCTTTTCCAGCAAAAAGTTCTGTGCACGCCACTGCCTAGGCGAGGTAACAGTGAAAGCTGCATCAAAATTCATTAAGCACCTGAAAAAAAAAACCGTACTTTCTGATTGAATAGCTGGTATTCATTGAATATGAATGGCGACATGTTTTTCCCAAAGCCACAAAACCTCGGCGCCCGCCAGTCGCGCGTCAGTATTCAGTTGTCTTTGCAATAGTTACTCGTACATATAAGGCCTGATGCATACAAACGGGAATTGAATGTGAATCCATCTAACAAGTTTAAGGGGCTTCAGTAAGTTAAATTAGCAGCTCGAAATAGGTCTGTACAAATATGGACAGTAACGAAATAGAAACAACGTTCATGTCAAAGTGCATTTCAAAGTAGCTGTTACGACGATCCCTGTGTCGCCGGGTAGCGCAAAATAGAGAAAATAATGCTTTTTACATGTGTTAAGTTTTGATATTTAAAAGTTTTAAACATCATTGTGTTAGATTTTTGTATTGCTCGTGTGTGTGTATAAGTTTTAACCTTGTCTCTTTTGAATTTAAAAAGTTTAAACTATTTATCAGTTTTTTTAAACATTTGAAAGGTTATTAAAGGTATTTATTTTGTCGTTCTAGGTTAATGATTTAAAGATTTTAAAACATCACAATTACGGGACATGGGTCCAATATGTGTGATATATTTTTTTCAAAGTTTTGTAATATTCATATAGAAAGTTTAAACCAATTTAAAAACGTCTGTAAAAGCAGTTTTGCTTGTGAAGCCCCTTAAGGCTTAAGAGCCCCATAATAGCTACGTCCACATCCTATCCTATCTGACAGGGATCCTTTTGCTAACCTGACGTAATAAGTAAAAATAAATTTAGGGTGCATAAATTGTGTACAATCACTATCAAGAAGAAAATAAAATTACTTGATCGAATATTTTGTTTACTATCCAGTACAAAGTGGTTCAATCAGCTAGCTTAAAATTACAATAGAAAATGAAAATGTGGAAAAAATGACAAGTAAAAAAAAAAACCAGGGTAAATGGGATACTCAATTTTTTTTGTTTAACTTTGAATTTCATTTTTTATGTCACATTGATCTCTTTTGAAATAAAATCACTCATAAAACGATATCTACGCAGGGGAAGCCACGGGCAAAAGCTAGTAAATATTAAATTCAAATCAACTTAAGACCATGGGTTTAAAATTAAATAGTAGTATTTCTATATTTTCTATCCTTGACAATTTATATAAGGTACGTCTTAGTTCTCATAATCACTAAAACAATAGATACATAGAGTCAGAAACAAAACCGGTAAAAACGTTTTTTATTTCAACGCTTAAGAGCGCACCGAGCTTTTTACAAATACAAACATGTTTTTATAACCCTTGTTTGAAATAGTAAACAATTAAATTAAAATGTAGGAAAATATATTGGTATTATTGGGGATATACTAGACAGTATACACGATGGAAACACAATTTGATAAAGTTGGCTCGATAGAATAAATTCGCTAAGTTACCTCTTGTCGAGTAATTGTTTTCTCTATTTCCACACTTTTTTATATAAATAAGTAATTTGATATTATGATTAATTTACTAAAATAAAGTTCATAGACGACTGGAGCGTTTATACACGACAGTTTTTTATTTAAGGACAATATGATGAAAATAACAACGAAAAACATTGAAAAAGTGCAAAAGTTTGGTTATTTTCTTTACTCTTTACAAGTAAAGAAAAAGATAGAGACAAAGGCAAACACTCGGTGCGCTCTTAAAAATTACCAGCCGTTGTCGGCATTCCGGGCCGTGCCCGTCTGTGTAGAAAGGCTTTAGTCGTAGCGAGCGAGGGTGCGTGCGATCGATGTCTCGGCAGACAGACCGGCGCCGGCCGTGTCGCCGAAGAGTTCCGGAGCTGCGGCTGATGCCGCACTATTGTTTATAAGTACCTGACTCGGTACATACCTACTATTAGACGTAGGGTTACCAGTTGACAGGCCTTTTAGGCTTTTGACAGGCGTGTGGTCGGTTTTGGAGGGAGGCGGCATTAAAATAAAGTAGTTTCAATTAAAACAATTATTTTGACTCAGAAAACTTCAAGAAAAATTCCTGTGATAATTTTTCAAGTGCATACTATACCTACCTCTTTGTTCGCATATAATATAAGGGGCATGTTTAAAACTTTAAAACTTCCGGAACGACCTTTTTAACGCAGGATAATTTTATTTCGGATTAAGTATATATTTTATTGATCAATTGCGTTCTCTTATCGTAACTTTCATTCCACATATTGATAATATACTAAAAAACCGGTCAAATGCGAGTCGGACTCGCGCACGAAGGGTTCCGTACCATTATCTATAATAATACAGATCGCGCCAAACTTCTAGTCCGCTCGGAAGTTGCTCTTCCCAAGAACGGCCCATACATTATGTTCCTGCTGATGCGAATCGCCCCGTGTTTAGAGGGGACAAAAAGTTTGGCGCGATCTGTACTCGTTAACTTGTAAAGCCTACGTAGCTGTGATAGTTTTCTTTTTAATTTTGTTATATATATTCCCGCCGTGATACTCTCCAAATACAATCGTTTCGCCGGCAAGGGGGGGGGGGGGGGGGGGGGGGGGACACTTGACTCTAACAAAAATTAAGGGTTCCTTGTTGTTGACTACGGAACCCTAAAAAGGCCTACAAACAAATGGGTTTTCTTTTGCGCGTTGGAAAACCATTTAAAAACCCTTCTACTTACAAACTTCTTTATGTACCAACGAAGAAATCGCCGCAGACCCACTTTTCGCTCTTATTCCATTGCAATACGGGCGAAAAGTGGGTCTCCGGATTTTTCCTCGATAGTACGTACTGGTACATACGTAGTAGTCGCTTCGAGTTTGCTTGTACCACCTGGTATCCGTTTTGTGCAAATCACATTGATATAGGATAGAAAGATTACAAAGAAAATTCGTGAAGTCGCTTGACTATAGAACTGGCCACACTTTTTCCGATTATACGATATCAGCTAAAAGACACAAACTGGAATTACTGAAACATCGCCGTAATTACATAGATGCTGTTTATCTCTTTAAAATAATCAATTCCATCATCGATACCCTTTATGTAACATTGTTATATCTCCCAAACGGCTGATGCTAGATTTTTTTAAAATTTTGATCGGCCCTAGCTCCCGAACGGCTAATTGTAAGGAGTTTGGGTTTCAACTATAGTGATCGGTCAAGCTAGGGATACATGACCGAAAAAAAAATTGAATTTGACAGTTTTTTGAAAGGTCCAAAAAAGTATTCCGATTTGCATGAAACTCGGTATCAAGGGTCGCCTTTGGGGTCGCCGATTACGCTGCCATATTCAAATTTGACATTTTTGACTACTGATAGGGATTTTGACACTTTTTCGGAAAAACTTTGATCGCTGGGTCCCCGTATTTTGCACTCTGGCTAGGCCAAAGGCCGAGCCAAGTTCCACGAGGCCGAAAAACGAGCATGTGAGGACGGAGAACGCGCCCGCGAGGCCAAAGGCCGAGCAGGGCGCGTTCGTAGTCCAAGTATGCGAGTTTTTTGGCCAAGTTCTACACCTTGACTCCCAGAGGGAGTGAGAGCACTTATAATGTTTGTTTCTGAAAAAAATGTAATTTGTTTCCTGTAGGCCACGCGGGTGAAGCCGCGGGCAGAAGCTAGTTTTGAATAAAGCGCATTAATTAATTTCTGATCATGTATATTGTAGTTTTACACATTTTAAATATTTATTAGTGAAAAACTGATGCGATTATTGCGGCTGCATTTGACTTGCAAGTTTTTGTATGTTCGCTTACATTTAGGTGTGGAAATGCGCGGTATCTAAATGTGCATCCGTTAAACAAGAATATGCTGACGTTTTCAATAGTTCAGAATGAAAAATGTCTGATCACACAAATATGTACTGCCAAACATAGTTATCATGCAGTGGTTGCGAGCCTTGCGGGCCGCACCAAAGTGGTTCACGGGCCGTATACGGCCTGCGGGCCTCGGGTTGCCGACCCCTGGTTTAGTACATCATTGACAAAGTACAAAAAAGATGTAGCTAACAAAATTTCTTCCGAAGGTTAGAGTTACTTTTATATGTATAAATTTGTTTGATGTCTTATTTTTGATAATTTATACTGTAAGGTGTGACTCCTAGATGGAACTTCATTCTAACACTAATAAAAGTCTTGTACGAGTTCCACTATTTTATTTACTTAATTATTGCGACTAGTTTCGTCTATTTGACATCGGCACGACGAAGGGCAAATCGGAGCCCAATTAATGTCACTCCTCTGTCCGTATGTCACGGGTCTCTAGCTATTAAACAGAATGAGATAGAAACCTGAAATTTTTATATGTTATGTAAAATGTTGACCCAAAACCGAATTTTGAATTTAAAATTTAATTAAATAATTTTTCCGGGGGGTGGCCTCATACATGCAAATGGAGACGAAAAAAAAAATGTTTTTTCTTACCCTTACATGTGGGGTGTCATTGTTTAGAGCTCATTAAGTATCTTAAAAAATAAAGAAATTATGAGAAAGTCTAGCTAAATCACCGCACCGCCTACAACAACCTAAACAACCATGATATTTTATTTTACACACACATATAAGATAATTATGAAATATGAAATATTTAAATATAAATTTATTTATTTATGTAATGTAGGTATATCAGATACACTTATTACAAGTCTGTTTTAATGTAATATAATTAAATAATCTATATCTAATAGTTTTTTATAATAAATAATAATATGGAGGAAATAATAAAGGATAGGTTTACTTAAATTTAATAAAAAATACACTTGAATAAAATGAAATATATGTATAATAATAAGGAATAAATAATATTATAAACATATGCAATACATATAATAAATGTGCCTAACTCCGCCCATTCGATTAGTCTTGCTAAGAAGAAGGCAAGAAACTTAGCAAGATCATGTCTTTTTAGGGTTCCGTAGTACCTATAAGGTACAAAAGGAACCTTATGGTGAGACTCCGTTGTCCGTCCGTCCGCCTGTCCGTCCGTCCGTATGTCACAGCCTCATAACTTTAGCATCGTTAAAGATAAAGACATGATATTTGGCACAAAAATAGCATTAATTTGCCCACATATTAGGGTGTAAAAAAAATATGTAAAATTTGAAATTGTTCAAAATATTTCCTAAACAAAAGTGAGAATAATAAAAAATATTTGCCTAAATGGGTATCAAATTGTATACGTTAAAAAGCTGATTGTAAAAATATATACTTATAATATATTTACTGACAACGGTTTCGAGAAATCTTGAAAAAGAAACAAAAATATGTATGTCCCCCCTCTTATCTCCGAAACTGGTAAGCTTTAAGCTGGTAACTTTGAAGCTTTATCGAAAGGGACTGTTTTGTGGATTCTACGAATTCGCAATGTCTTCTAAAGGTAACGTACAGAAACTAGAACGAAGTTGCGACCTTATGTCACAACGTCATCATAGGGACCAGGTTATTAAGTATAAAAATTCATAGATGCACTCTTTGTTTAACTAAAGACTGCTTTTGATTATAAATTAACAACTGAATGACTCTAGGTTATGAATCTGAGACATATTTTTCTAGTTTTAAACGTAAATCAATCAGTATTGTTTTTAAAGTACGTTAGTGGAGGCAGAAGAAGTGGAGGCAGGCTTTGACAGTCGAAGATATTTTATAATATCTCTTTGCGTTTGAAATAGAGAAGTTTTATTCAGAAGGACGTTTAAATTTCTACATTTTCAGTTTATTTCTATTTTTACTTAGACTATGAGGCTACAACACTGTATTTTTCGATACTCTGTATATTGCAGCGGACAAAATACCATAAAATTTAATGTGTTTCACACTCTTGACTGTTTTTGTTGAATTTAGCGAAAACAAACCTCAAGTAGGGTTTGACAACTAATTAATTAATAAAATAATGTGTCTGGAAGGGGCGTGGCCAGAAAATTATGAGAAATCGTCAGGGGGTTGCGCAGGAGCAACGTGAAAGCTAGAGAGTCGGTTTTGGGAACGAAAACGGGTCGGTCCGCCGGGTTGATGGCCATCAACGTATAATAAAATCACAGCATAACGGTTTCTCCCTGGCCTAACGGATACACGGTTTTCGTTCGGGAGAATAAATCGTTAACGCGTGCGGTTCGGTTTTTGTTCGGGTCACTAAAGTGTGTAAGACTGTTTTATTTCTGAAAAGTGCGAGTGATTTAATTCGAAAATAAGCAAACGGATTTAGTTATAGAGTCACCGGTTAAAATTACGCGAGCGTAAACCACATATATTCTATATTTTAAGAATTTATATCCACAATTTGTTTATTTACAGCAATTTTATATTTATCACTTATTTTATTTGAAATCTAGATTCCGGAGAAGGCGTCACTATATATTTCCGTTCCAACGTTTTGCTGAGATTTCTAGAGTTTGAGAGAGGAGGCATTGTGTAGGGCCACGAGAAACCAACGAGATTTCGCTTCATTTCCTTTTATGGCAGGTTACAGCTGGCAGCATATACTTATATATCTCTCTTCTAGTTTTTCTTCATACAGGTACATCGAGTGCAGAAATGATGGCTCCTCTCAATTCTTTTTGTTTATATCGAATTCTAGCTTTTAGTTACTTTTCTGTCCACATAACGCCCTCGTGAGCGTTCAATATGTGCAGCACAAGCTAGTATATGAGGCAAAAGCAAAAATAACTGTGGACAAGTATGATGGAAAAATTCACCGGTCTGGGTAGGAACCTCGGTGGCGCAATTGATAGACATAAGACATAAGACATTTTTATTCATAATTATTTAGATTACACGTCAAGAAATTGTAAAATATTTAGCATTCATTGCATACAGCTACATAAGTAGTCTCAAAAAAATAGCACAATACTAATATACATTAATTAATTAGTTTAGTTTATTTTTATAAGGTATAGGTTTTATAAGGGTTTTATTTAGGTAAGTGTTTTGTTTTAGTTAAGTTTTATTTTGTAGATAGATTTTTAAGTGTTTGATTGTTATTTAAGTATTATTTTATTCAAAAATTTACTATATTAGTAATAAAAAAATATAAAAAATTATTATAATTATACGTCAAATACAGAATAATACAAATGATACAAATGTCAAATACTGATAGTGGTTGCGGTTTGCACTTCAGCTGGTAGTTTATTGTATACCGACGGGGCCATGACATGAGTTGACCTTGAGGACTTTCCGAGTGTGTGTTTAATCGTTGCGAGGTTGTCCGCATTGCGCGTGTTATACCTGTGAATATCACTATGTTTTTTAAACAAGTGCAGGTTTTCACGCGCATAGACCGCAACCTGGAATATCACAATTGAAGGCAGCGTCATGATATTCTGCTCCTTGAAGTAGGGCTTGGCTGAGGTACGTTGCGACACCTGTACAATCGCTCGGACGGCCCGTTTTTGCATTCTGAAGACGCGCTCCCGGTCACCAGCGCGTCCCCATAGCTCGGTGCCGTACTGCAGGAGCGAGTGCACGGTAGCAAAGTAACACGTACGTACTGTCTCACGCGGTACCGTGTACGACAGCCGCCGCGGAGCAAAACATGCGTTGGCTAACCTTGCGCATACCTTATCAATATGCGATACCCAGGTGAGGCCGCGGTCGAGCTCGAACCCGAGAAAAGTGGTTGTCCCAACCTGCTCAATCCTCACACCCTCTACAAAAACGTTTAGGGTCCTTGGAGCATGCCCCGAGAGGTCAAAATGGAGGAAGTTGGTCTTTGAGAGGTTAAGGATAAGTCCGTTTGTACGGAACCACTGTGCTAGCTGCGTTGCCGTTTCATTTAGACGTCCCCCGAGCTGTTCGATGTTGGGAGCCAGTACCACTGCTGCTACGTCATCCGCATACATTAGTACGTGGCTAATATCAATAGCTTCGGGTAAGTCGTTCAGGATTAGTGTAAATAGTATATTAGACACCGATGAGCCCTGAGCCACTCCCATGGACGTCGTCAATAGCTGCGATCTCACCTTACCGCCGTCTCCTACTACTATCTGCGATCTGTTTCGCAAGAAGTCAGTGAGTAGGTCGTGAGGCTTGCCATCGATGCCATAATGTCGGATTTTATCAGATAAAATCCGGTGATCAGTGACATCGAAGGCCTTGGAGAGATCACAGCACAGCACCGCAACATGCAGCTTGTTCTCTCGAGCGTCGAGCACGCGGCGGACGACCTCGCGTGTGAGCGCAGCCGTGGACCGACCCGCGCGGTACGCGTACTGCCGGTCCGACAGCGCTTCCGTCGACGCTAGGTACTCGGTGAACCGGGTGCTGATCCCGTTCTCCATCACCTTGGATACCGTCGGGACTACCGCAACAGGTCTATAATCATCGATGTTTTCCCTCTTACCTTTTCCTTTGAAAAGTGGTGCGATCTTGCTCTGCTTCAGCGACTCCGGGTAAGACCCTGATCTGATGCAGCTATTAAATAGCTCAGACAGTATCGCAGATAGTTGTTCTGAAGCAAGATGCAAGATTTCGATCGAGATATCATAAACGTCTCGCGTGGGCTTGAGAGCGATACGAGACGTGACGGTGTGAAGAGACGGAGACGGAAAGTGCGATCGGCGGGGGGGCGCGCGGCGGATAGCGCGCGGCACGCAGCCGGCACGTCAGCCGCCGGAGTGCCGCACGCTGACGCTGCACTTACAAACCGAGCATTCATAGCGTCAAGCACATCCGTTTTGCTTTTGAAGTTTTGTTCGTTCGAGTTTTTAGCAACATCCGTAAAGTCAACGCATGGACGCAAACTTTTTCCCCTTTCTTTGTTTACGACTCTCCACATTGTTTTGCTCGTATTATTGTTTTTCAATATCATGTTTGTATAATAGCCAGCTCGTTGTTGAGTCAAGATAGCCTTGTATTTTTCGTTTAGAGTCTGTACGATTACTTTCAAACGTTCGTCAGTAGGAAATTTTTCTTCCAGCTTAATCATGTCAAATAAAAGAAATTTAAGGTTTTGTATGTCTGTTGAAACAATCATCCTTTTTTAAAGTCTTTGTTTTTAAATGGAAAGCAAATATTGTATTTATTCGCAATTATATTAATTACGGATGTTGCCAAATTCTCAACGGATCCCTGATTTCTACGCCAAATCTCATTCCAGTCAACACTGAGTATTAAGGCGATGAAGTTAGCTCGATTCATTTGAGTGTTATCTCTGATCAGTCTAGTTGCGGGGGTTGCGGGGAGTCGATGCCGTATTGTCCCGTGTACGCCATAGTGATCGCTCAAGTACGCCATAATGATCGCTCAAGTACGCCATAGTGATCGCTCAAGTTTGTTATAACTGGTGACGCGCTCACACAGTCAGCTGGTAAATTCGAATAGACGTGATCGAGACTTGTGGAGGACGGTGGCTTCACTCGAGTGGGAAAGTCCACAAAGTTACTCATACCATGGCTGGACAAGAGATCACATAAATATTTTCTTACTTGTGGAGGACGGTGGCTTCACTCGAATGGGAAAGTCCACAAAGTTACTCATACCATGGCTGGACAAGAGATCACATAAATATTTTCTTACTTGTGGAGGACGGTGGCTTCACTCGAATGGGAAAGTCCACAAAGTTACTCATACCATGGCTGGACAAGAGATCACATAAATATTTTCTTACTTGTGGAGGACGGTGGCTTCACTCGAATGGGAAAGTCCACAAAGTTACTCATACCATGGCTGGACAAGAGATCACATAAATATTTTCTTACTTGTGGAGGACGGTGGCTTCACTCGAATGGGAAAGTCCACAAAGTTACTCATACCATGGCTGGACAAGAGATCACATAAATATTTTCTTACTTGTGGAGGACGGTGGCTTCACTCGAATGGGAAAGTCCACAAAGTTACTCATACCATGGCTGGACAAGAGATCACATAAATATTTTCTTACTTGTGGAGGACGGTGGCTTCACTCGAATGGGAAAGTCCACAAAGTTACTCATACCATGGCTGGACAAGAGATCACATAAATATTTTCTTACTTGTGGAGGACGGTGGCTTCACTCGAGTGGGAAAGTCCACAAAGTTACTCATACCATGGCTGGACAAGAGATCACATAAATATTTTCTTACTTGTGGAGGACGGTGGCTTCACTCGAATGGGAAAGTCCACAAAGTTACTCATACCATGGCTGGACAAGAGATCACATAAATATTTTCTTACTTGTGGAGGACGGTGGCTTCACTCGAGTGGGAAAGTCCACAAAGTTACTCATACCATGGCTGGACAAGAGATCACATAAATATTTTCTTACTTGTGGAGGACGGTGGCTTCACTCGAATGGGAAAGTCCACAAAGTTACTCATACCATGGCTGGACAAGAGATCACATAAATATTTTCTTACTTGTGGAGGACGGTGGCTTCACTCGAGTGGGAAAGTCCACAAAGTTACTCATACCATGGCTGGACAAGAGATCACATAAATATTTTCTTACTTGTGGAGGACGGTGGCTTCACTCGAATGGGAAAGTCCACAAAGTTACTCATACCATGGCTGGACAAGAGATCACATAAATATTTTCTTACTTGTGGAGGACGGTGGCTTCACTCGAATGGGAAAGTCCACAAAGTTACTCATACCATGGCTGGACAAGAGATCACATAAATATTTTCTTACTTGTGGAGGACGGTGGCTTCACTCGAATGGGAAAGTCCACAAAGTTACTCATACCATGGCTGGACAAGAGATCACATAAATATTTTCTTACTTGTGGAGGACGGTGGCTTCACTCGAATGGGAAAGTCCACAAAGTTACTCATACCATGGCTGGACAAGAGATCACATAAATATTTTTTGTCGTAAGAATCTACTAAAACGTCAAGGTTCGCGTCCCCGACCAAAATGCACTCTAGACCTAATTCATTTATTTTAGCAAGATAGCGCGCTTGTCTTGATAACAAGAGGTCGCAGGTTCGAATCCTGGCCCGGGGAATTTTTTCATATTCTTGTCTTTGGGTTTGTTTCTGATTGATGTTTTCTAGTTTGTATTTCACTCTAATAATATTTATGGTAATATGTGTTTCCATAAAGATTGCAGGAAAAATAAAGCGGTTAAAAAATTCACGAAAAATAAAAACCGGCCAAGTGCGAGTCAGACTCGCGTACCTAGGTTTCCGTATTGTCGATGATAAATTTAATTTTGTAATTTTTTTTCGTGAATTTCTCAACCGCTTTATTTTTCCTGTAATCTTTACGTAAACACATATTACCATGATTTTTTTTCATATTTTTTGGTCCACCAGTTTTGGAGATAAGGGGGTTTTTTAAAGATTTCTCGAAACCAGTGCCAGTAAGTATAGTAAAAGTGTATATTTTAAAAATCAGCTTTTTAATAACTACAATTTGATACCCATATTGTGTTTTTATAAAATATTTTGTTTATTTATTTTACTTCTTTTTTAATATTTCTCATTAGTGCTGATTTTTTTTTAATCGCTATTGTTTTCCTGTAATTGGCCAATTATGATCTATAATTGTCATTTTTTTTCATATTTTTCGGTCTACCAGTTTCGGAGATAAGGGGGGGGACATACATATTTTTGGGGTTTTTTAAAGATTTCTCGAAACAGTGTCAGTAAATATATTAAAAGAATATATTTTTAGAATCAACTTTTTAATACCTACAATTTGATACCCATGTTGTATTTTTAGGCTAATATTTTTTATTTTTCTCACTTTTGTTTTGGAAATATTTTGAAGAATTTCAAATTTTTCATAATTTTTTTTACACCCCCTTATGTGGGCAAATTTGGGTCAGATTTCATGTATTTATCTTTAACGGTGCTAAAGTTATGAGGCTGTGACATACGGACGGACGGACAACGGAGTCTCACCATAAAGGTTCCTTTTACCTTTTAGGTACTACGGAACCCTAAAAAATGACAATAGTAAATTTATCATCCATAATATGGAACCCTAGGCACGCGAGTCTGACTCGCACTTTCCCGGTTTTTTAGGGTACCGTAGTCAACAAAAAGGAACCCTTATAGTTTCGCCATGTCCGTCTGTCTTTCTGTCTGTCTTTCTGTCCGCGGCTTAGCTTAGAGACTATTAGTACTAGAAAGGTGTAATTTGGCATGGGTATACATATTTATTACGCCGATAAAGTATCACAGCTAAGTAGGCTTTACAAGTTAACGAGTAAAGATCGCGCCAAACTTTTAGTCCCCTCTAAACACGGGGCGATTCGCATCAGCAGGAACAAAATGTATGAGCCGTTCTTGGGAAGAGCAACTTCCGAGCGTACTAGAAGTTTGGCGCGATCTATATTATTATAGATAATGGTACGGAACTCTTCGTGCGCGAGTCCGACTCGCACTTGGCCGGTTTTTATTATTTTTATAAGCAATCACACAACACAATCAGTATAATGTCTAAAATTCTCTAGTGACGTCATAAAGGACAATTCTTTAAATAATTATGGTTAATTATGGTTTAAAATAATGAAAACTATGTCCAAAAATGGCACATATTTTCTAAATAAAATATAAATAAAAAAAATATTTTAGAAATTAAGCTATGGGAATTCATTCGAGTGGGTCTAAACATTATCGATCGTTAGATTTAGAAGCTCCTTGCTACAACAAGCTCCATTAACTACAAAAATCAAAATGATGCAAAGGTACTCTTCTTTCCGCGGGAGATGCACTTTCACCCTCCCCCCTAACACCTATCTCACCTCATGTCAATCGGGCTAGATCAGCTCAGAACATACCAAGGATCAACTGTGCCAAGCAAGCGGCGTCTTCCTACACAAAGTCGCAAAAGGTCCTATATAAGCAAGGTGTAGACTATGTACTAGAGTCCCGTTTGTCATCCTTCGGGTACGGAACCATAAAATACTTTTGACAATGTACCTACCAGACCGTAGTCGTTCGTTTGCTACTAAAAAACAAGATGGCGCTACTTGCATATTACATCGCGATATCGTTTGATCGTCTTCAAAATTCATACATACAAACATGTACGTATTCAGCGTCCTCTCGCTTATATGTTTGATTTTTTGGAAGGGTTTCTCCATTTAAGAGAATCCTACTAGTGTATGATTCAGAAATGGTAACAGGTTTTCGTAGTACTTAATAGGTACAAAAGGGAAACCTTTAGGTTATGGTGAGACTCCGTTGTTCGTCCGTCCGTCATAAACTCATAACATTACCACCGTTCATTTGAAATTTGAAATTGTACAAAATACCTACTTCCAAAACAAAAGTGAGAAAAATAAAAACTATTAGCCTAAAAATACAATATGGGTATTAAATTTTAGATATTAAAAAGTTGATTGTAAAAATATATACTTTTACTAAATTTACTGGCATTAAAAAAACACAAAAATATGTTTGTGCCCCCTTAATCGCTGAAATTGGTGGATCGAAAAAAATGTCGATTGTAGATCATAACTGATCAATTACAGGAAAACTATAGCGATTAAAAAAAAATTGCACAATTTAAAATATATAAAAAAAGTTAAATAAATTCAAAAAATATTATATAAAAATACATGGAGGACCGAAAAATATAAAAAATCATGTTAATATTTTTATACTGTTGATTGTTGGCACTTAGTGGAACTTGCAATACATAATGAACAGAAAATCACTTGTACTATCCCACAAATTTATTTAATACTTCCTGACCGGTTTCGCCTTTATTATTTTGTCTTAATCAATTCTAATTTAATTATAATAACAATTTTATTTTATGTTTACATAACATGAGATTAAAATTCCCCACTTTTAGGCAAAAAAAAAATCGGCTGGTATCTACTAGAACGGATAAATAAACGATTACCCTCACTACAGGTCCTCTAAAAAGGCCGTTTTGCATGAATCAAATTATGATTCTGTTCTAATACCGTCCTTCTTACACGCGTGAAGAAACTCTGACTCTATCCTACTTTCAAATCATTTTATGAATCACCCAAGTTGGCCTTTTTAGATCCCCTGAAATGTGTTAGTGTCATTGATCGCACTGGCTGATGTAAACTATTTATTGTGTAATTAAGATCTTATATTAATTCCTTAAAGGTGAAACCGGTCAGGGAGTATTAAAAAAATTTTTGGGATAGTACAAGTGAGTTTCTGTTCATTATGTTAATATGTGTTTATGTAAAGATTACAGGGAAAGTATAGCGGTTGAGAAATCCACGATACAGAACCCTAGGTACGCGAGTCTGACTCGCAGTTGGCCGGTATTTTTTCATAATATTAGCTTTGATGCTTGTATGCCGAATATCCTGTCGTACCTGAAATATGCAGTGTATCCAGTTTTATTATTGTCTTCTCATTCTTTTCATGTTAAACCTTTAAACTTGCGTGTTTCAATTTTATTGTGTCTCTCGGATCATGTTTTCATTTCTCTACTGTAACACACACAACTTATGGGTCCTAACAATAGAAAAATAGACGATCGCATTTATTGGCCAAATAAAATAAATAAATAAATAAACGTAAGATAAGAGACCTTTAAGGCCCTTAATACTGCCAAATGGGTACTTTCTAAAGCCTACTCCTCTTTTATGGCCAAACCAAAAATATTGAAAAAATGTATTATGGATTATCAACTCTAGGATAACATATGCAACATTTTTCTTTTTCGTACCACCAAAACTTCTATATGAAAAATTGTTTCAACTGAATGGTGTTTTTTGGCTTGAATTTTTTACTGCTCCTGAGCGGCTTAGGTGATTTAATTCATTTATGCTTTGATAAATAGATAAACTTAATAGCTATAAACATAACATAGAATTATTCAATCGAACTATGACGCCCATGTGAAAAGTATTATTTTCTCCTATTTTGCCCTTTCAAGGACGCAGCGAGCGTCGTAACAGCCACCACGCATTGTGCACTGATTTGAACGTTATTTCAACGTCGTTTCCGTCGATATTCATACAGACAAATATCGAGCTGCTAATTTGGCGACGGTAATCGCCTTAAGTAGGGGATTCGTATTTATTACAGCGGTGCACCCCAGTGATCATATTTAATTATTAAAGAAATAAGTACCTAAGTACATGTGATTACTTACGTAAAATAATTACGGAACCCTTATTTTATTACAAAACGATCGAGTTTATCTAGCAATTCTTCCGTAAGGTCAAGTCCTCTAAAAAGGCCGTTTTGCATGAATCACATTATGATTCTGTTCTAATGCCATCTATTTTGCACACGTGAAAAAACTCTGACTCTGTCCTACTTTCAAATCATTTTATAAATCACCCAATTCGGCGTTTTTAGATCCCCAGGTCCTCTAAAAAGGCCGCTTTGGATGAATCATATTATGATTCTGTTCTAATGCCGTCTCTTTTGCACACGTGAAAAAACTCTGACTCTGTCCTACTTTCAAATCATTTTATAAATCACCCAATTCGGCGTTTTTAGATCCCCAGGTCCTCTAAAAAGGCCGCTTTGGATGAATCATATTATGATTCTGTTCTAATACCGTCTCTTTTGCACACGTGAAAAAACTCTGACTCTGTCCTACTTTCAAATCATTTTATAAATCACCCAATTCGGCGTTTTTAGATGCCCAGGTCCTCTAAAAAGGCCGCTTTGGATGAATCATATTATGATTCTGTTCTAATGCCGTCTCTTTTGCACACGTGAAAAAACTCTGACTCTGTCCTACTTTCAAATCATTTTATAAATCACCCAATTCGGCGTTTTTAGATCCCCAGGTCCTCTAAAAAGGCCGCTTTGGATGAATCATATTATGATTCTGTTCTAATGCCGTCTCTTTTGCACACGTGAAAAAACTCTGACTCTGTCCTACTTTCAAATCATTTTATAATTCACCCAAGTCGGCCTTTTTAGATCCCCAGACATCAGCGTAGTCCACAATGGGTAGTACAGTGGAGACCGCATCAAGTAAGACACATTGGACTTTGTACCTATCTTATATTCTTCTCTGTAGAGGCTAATGTCGTACTGCAAGTGTATAGCTCGATGTGGTCTCCACTGTACAAGAGAATTGACCAGCGTTACCTTAGTAGAATAAGGCAAAAACTTTTGTATACGTCTAAGAGAGTGCAAGGAGGCGAACATTTTTCTACTAATTTCAGTCACATGCAAATCCCAAGATTAACTATTCTGTATGTAGAGAGCAAGGTTTTTAAGAAGATGGCATACTCTAGCAACTTTTTTTATTACCTGTCCAGCACAATAAGTCTAATGGCAAAGACTTTATTTGCTTTTCATAGAGGCGATTATATGTTGGCTTGGCCTCTTTTTCTTGGACGCGTAATACTAGTGATCACGCAGCGAAACAACAAATTGGTGTGTTTTAGCTAATACTGAAATATTTTGTAGGGGAAAAAAGTTTGAATTTAGGTGATATACCTTCATTTTTGTATTACCTATTTTATGAAAAAAAAATCAAGTTGATCTTTTAACCGCGTTCTTGAAGCGAACGTTTGTAAACCAAAAAAAAGAGGGTGCAAAACGTTTTTTTTTTGACAAAAGTATGAATCTTAGTACATTGTTAATACGTAAGATCCCTAGAGAAAAGATTAATAAACCAAACATATTTTTTTCAATACAAGGAGAGTCCGAATTTCTTCAAACGAATCCTAGATAGAATGGAGTTGGTCATGCTCTAGGCTCAGGTACAGGCTAAAACGGAAATGCAGTACTTCAATGCCATTGTAGCTAACCGGTGGAAGATAATTAAGATATGTTCTGTCTACAAGGGCTCTACTACCAAATTGTTCTGACCAGCCACTGTATAAGTTATAGTGTGATACAGCCTAATAGGCCATTCGTTTTCGAGTTCTGCTACGCCGCAAACTGAACGAAAGACTGACGTTAAGGGTTTCCTTTTTGAACGCACCCCGAAAAACTCATACCGTAAAAGGTATAAACGTTATCTTTTTTCCTAGTTTTATTATCCATCATCCAGTGACGCGTGCTGAGTGGGCGCCCGCCTGTCTGTCGCTAGCCGATCTTACTGGTCAGGGCTGCTACCTCCAATCGAGTATTGCGCGCTAACTCCGATGTAAAAAAGCGCTAGATTCCGCTAAACATAAATTTTTATAAAAAGCGCCAGAAGAAGCGCTATTTATATGTTGTATATTGGTGGCCTTATTGATTAGCTGATTGCATTTGATTGGCTTTTCAGTAAAATACGTCATTTATAGAACCGTAAAGAATTATAAAAAGAAGATAATGAAATTTTGTACCAAATTAAATAAATTATCATCACTGAAACAAAATACATTCCAAAATAGCACTAGATTTCCCAAAATTATTCCGAAAAAGCGCCAAAAAGAATGAAACAAAGCTCATTTCGAAATAGCGCTAGATTTTCCGCTAGGAGCTAAAAACGAATTTTGAGCGCTAAGTGGTCAAAAAAAGCGCTAGATCTGGCGCGAAATGCGCTGATCTGGCAGCACTGTTACTGGTACACAATACACTAGTGCAAGTACGTAAGCATCGATTCGATAAATGTGACAGATTTAATCGATAAATTTTAAACGATAACCTTTATTGCAATGAAGTAAGACTAGAGTTACATTTTTATTTATCGATTAGATGTCGAGTCGACAGCAAGTTCATATTAACTTGTACCTCAGTTACTTGCCATAGTTACTGTTACGTTTAGTAGAATGAAAAAAAAAGCAGGGTCTTTTATTGATGATGCTGCAAAAAAAAACTTTATCAATCTTATTCATGGATTAAGGTGGCTCCGTCGGAATAATTAGCAACTCGATTCATGGTGGTTCAAATTTCGAACAAAACCATATTAAAATAAAGTCCTTATCAGCTCGCACTGCAACATGGCTGTTACGTCAGTCGCTGCGGCTGACAAGTGCGAAAATAGTGTGTTTTTAATTTATTTTATCAAAAATAAAATTAATTTCCAAGAACTGAGAAAACCAAATCATTTTATATTATTTTGTCTAGATATTCATACATTTTCATACCGTTTCGATAGAAACTGTAGTAGTTATGTTGTTACAAGTGAACAAAAAATCGAAAAATAAGGGTAAACTTAGGATTTTCTTGCTTCACTTCTGTATGTTATAATAAAATTCAGGAAAAACCACATCACTATTTGTATCATGCAGATTACTATGTATTTTTCTTCTGTTGAAAAATGCTATAGTTACCGTATAAAAAAGTTACAAAGTTACTTAGCTCAAGGTCGTTGGCGTTGGTAGAAACCTTAATAATGGGGTGCCTCAGAGCCTGCCTGTCTGTACGTCCATCTCTGTCTCTATACAAGGCGTCCCACGGCTATGCCACATGGAGGGAAAGTACCTTAATTATTGTAGATGGAACATTTTACTGAAAGAAGACATTATTTTAATTTTAAAAACAACTTAAACTGCATTCTTAGATTTTTTAAATAGTTACATGGTTGAACCGGGAATCGAACCCGTTACATGAGAAAAATAATTACCTTGTAGGTTTATAATTTTTTGCTATAATCTATAATCACTTTGTCAGAAATAAAAGAAAGACCATGAATTTTAACATTTTTAAAATTTTTTCTCGTGTAGCGGGTTCGATTCCCGGTTCAACCATGGAACTATTTAAAATCTATGCGTTCTTATATTGTTTTTTATGTTGCTATATAGTAGGAAATACGCCGACTTCTAGATAACATAATGTTTCAGGAAGAAAGAAGTCGGCAAAAGTGTTGCTTCGGTACCATCGGTTTTTATAGAATTATTATTAACTTTTTAGTGAATGACTGCTGTTACTATTAAAGTCGGTTACTATTTTTTTGTTAAAAGTTTATTTTATTTCACATTTTTTAGTGTTGCTGGGTTAAATTGTAAGGTATGGGTAGTTCTTGCAAACGTGTTGTTAACATGAAACGAAGTTCAAGTGAGTTTAAGTAGCCATGTTTGAGTAGCTTCCTGCTATCAGCACCCTAACACAACATGATTACCGCAATCTCGAGTTATGTGCTGTCATCCGTTGAAGAGTTCTACGCTGATGAAGCCAAGATCGAAGGTCAGGTGTGTACACTGGCAATTTTCAGCAATGCCCTGCAATGAGCACCCTTACACAAACTAGTTGCCGCAATCCAAAGTTATGTGCTGTCATCCGTTGAGGAGTTCTATGGTGATGAAGCCAGGATCGAAAGTCAGGTGGGTATTCTGATAATCTCCAAGTAATACCCTTGAATCAGCACCCTAACGCAGTGATTGCCGCAATCTCGAGTTATGTGCTCTGATCCGTTGAAGAGTTCTATGGTGAATATGGTGATGAAGCCAGGATCGAAGGTCAGGTGGAAGAATGTCGATTTCCAAGTAATACCTTGTAATCAGCAACCAAGTACAAAGCGATTACCTGAAATTCGAGAGATATGCTGTCATTTTCTGAGGAGTTCCACTGCCTATATCTGAAGACCTTCATCAGATCATGACTAAACCCAAAATGGGACCTACCTGAAAGTACATTCTTCCAAACAAAAAAAGAATTATTCAAATCGGTTTAGAAATGACGGAGTTATGGAGTAACAACGCCAAAAAAAAAAAACAATAATAATACAGTCGAATTGAGAACCTCCTCCTTTTTTGAAGTCGGTTAAAAATAGCTCCCTTTACCCACAGCGAAATCATATAAAAATATAAGAGTTTGTGTCACAATAGAAACATTAGGGGTTATCAAGTTTTACCTCAGGTAACGTATCTAAGTTTGTGTCACAACAGAAACATTAGAGGTTATCAAGTTTTACCTCAGGTAACGTACCTAAGTTTGTGTCACAACAGAAACATTAGAGGTTATCAAGTTTTACCTCAGGTAACGTACCTAAGTTTGTGTCACAACAGAAACATTAGAGGTTATCAAGTTTTACCTCAGGTAACGTACCTAAGTTTGTGTCACAACAGAAACATTAGAGGTTATCAAGTTTTACCTCAGGTAACGTACCTAAGTTTGTGTCACAACAGAAACATTAGAGGTTATCAAGTTTTACCTCAGGTAACGTACCTAAGTTTGTGTCACAACAGAAACATTAGAGGTTATCAAGTTTTACCTCAGGTAACGTACCTAAGTTTGTGTCACAACAGAAACATTAGAGGTTATCAAGTTTTACCTCAGGTAACGTACCTAAGCTATAACATTGTATGGCCCAATTAGCTGTGTGATGAATCCATACACTAGTAAAGCTGAGTTGCTAAATGCTAAGGGTTGCTGCTAAGGGATGGTGACTCCGAAGAGAGCTAAGAACCAAACCCAACGAGTGATGATCGTACACTGCTTTATTTGAATATTATTTTCACCAAATTGCTACATACAAAGTGCAAGCTGACAAATTGTATTAATTAGGTAAATTTACATGAATGTGTAAAATGCATAAGTGTGCGTTAGCTCGTACAAACATTTTGTTTTTAATTCACTTGGTTATTATTATTTTTCATTTTGTGCAAAAGCTATACAACGTGTAACAGAAAGTTGTAACCATATTTGAAAAGCTTATTCAGTCAATGGTATAGAACAACTTTTACTATGGAACAAAACCTGTATCTCGAAAAAAAAGTTTTGCTGTTTCATAGAAAAATGCAATGCCGTTCGGCCGAAATGTATGGAAGAGCTGATTTTTTTTATTTGAGATTTCAGGGTTGGCTCCATAATAAAAGTTGTTCTTTACCATTGACTGAATAAGCTCTTCAAATATGGTTACAACTTTCTGTTACACGTTGTATATAAACTTCTGGTTCTGCATCTGTCTATCCGAGGCCTAAGTTAACTTAAAATGTCTAAGTTAACTGATTGACTGAAATTAAAATTTGGCGTGAAGGTAGAAACTGGAAAAAAGTAAATACGTCACATTTATGTAGGTAACTCGTATTTAATTAACGAATACTTGAAGTGAAGGCTCCTTGAAACTTGTTGTCCACTTTTAGGAGGTTTGCCGACAGGACGACAGAGATTTCTTTTTTTGGTTGATTAAGGGTCAATTTGTGTAAATAAAAGCAGTAGTAATAATTATGAAAAAGTTGATTTATTATTATAATAATTATTATAATACAGTTTACAATAATTACAAGCAATCACCAAAACGGTGAAATAAAACAGCGTATTAAATTATTTATTTTATATTCGATTTAGGTTATAGAGTCTTTTGAACGCGAGGAACAAAATATTACACAAGTCGAGAATATTATTTATAATCGATTCGGATAACTCGGTTTGGAGAGCGGCAGAAGCGCGCCGCGGCACAAGAGAGGAGCGAGCGGAGCGGAGCGGGGCGGAGCGGAGCGGGGCGGAGCGTAGGGGGGGCGAGGCTATGTACAGAGCGGCGCTACGGGCAGCCGCACTCCTCGACCACCATCTCGGGCAAGTCGCGCTTGATGATGTTCGAGTTCTCGCCGAAGTAGATGAGTGAGAGCGCGGAGAAGCGCAGCGGCGCGCAGCACGCGGCCAGCTCCAGTTGTGCCGCCTCCGCTACCTGCGCGTGGTTGTTGGGGAACGTGAACGGCGAGCGAGCGCACGCGCCGCGGCAGTAGTTGGCGTGGTAGCCTTCTGGCGCCACGATCCAGTCGTCCCAGCCCAGCTCCCGGAACGACACGTAGTACGTCTGGCGGCAGCAGTGTCCGCGCGGCGCGCCCTCGCAGTCCAGCGCGCGGCGGCTGCGGCGGGGCGGCGCCTGCACTCGCAGCCGCAGCAGCGGTCGCGCTGCCGTGCCGCCGCCGAGCCGCAGCCGCACGCGGCCCGCGCACCCCGTGCAGTCCAGCAGCAGCCGCAGCGGGGCGTGCGCGCCGCTCGCCGCCCACGCCGCCGCCGCCGCCGTCACGTCGAGGCGCTGCCAGTCGCGCGCCTGGCGCCGCGCCGCACCCGCCAGCGCGCCCACACTGGCGTTGCCGGCCACGGTAAACGCCCACAGCGTATACCGCAGCCGCCGCGCGCGCTTCGCCGTCTCCGCGCGCACCATCAGCTCCGCCGACAGCACGCTCAGCTGCTCGCCACCCTCGTGGCCCAGTCTGAACTCGATCAGCCGTTGCCCATTCAAGGTTTCACCTGCGACACCAAAACGAACACTTCTAGAAACGGGTTTAAGCTTCTATGGTGGCCCTACTCGTATTCGGTCTCTATCAGTGAAATGGCCCATCGTGTGGTGTAGCGGGGGTGAGGTAGCCGCGGTGTTATGGCGTAGCAGGGTGCGCGTGGTGGGCGCCCGTGGCTGCAGGCTGCGCGTGCCCGCTCGTCGCGCGCGCACGGTTCAAGGTCACTCGAGCGCGCGTGCCGATACGTGGTCGCGTTGGCCACACGTACTCCTGCATCTCTATTTAAATATTCTAGCAGTCAGCGAAAGGTATAGGTAGATACTCAATAAATTCAACATAAACCATCACCACCGCTTCCACCCTAACATCTGCATAGAGAAATAAGAAAAACCATGTGATTAGACTAGATATTGTCCATCGTGGAACCGCTCGATCCCACTCAGGCGTTGGTCTTCGTGGTAGATCGGAAACTTTACCCCATATCTTCGTCTGCGTACAGCGTCACCGTTCACCTGAGGACAATGAAACAAAATGTTCTATGTATTAATTAATTTATGGAGTATGTTTTTTTATAAACAAACTACCGCGCTTGATGGGAAGCGTGTTTTAGATCTTAGAAGAAGCGCTCACACAGAAAGTGGAAGAGTGGATCAGAGGAGCAGTGAGGGCAAAAATTTAATAAACGCGGGTGGAGCCAACTGGAGCCGCGGGGGAAAGGCTAGATTCATATTTGTCACTTATAGAAATAATTACAAAGTTCAAGAAAATGAACTAACAAATAACATATTAATAGACGTATAGTCTCCTGTAAAGAAATGCTTACAATCCATTGAGCTGAAAACACCTATCTGGTATTAAACACTTATAATAGTAGTTTATGCTACTAGGGCGAAAAGGAATAAATTACGAGGACGATTTAAAACACGAGCGTAGCGAGTGTTTTAAACGTAACCGAGTAATTTATTGCTTTTACGCCCGTGTATCATACTACGTTTTTCAATGCGTAGTGTGAGGAAATGAAAACAAATATAATCTTGTGAACTTTAAGTTATAATTGGCTCAAAAGGACTGTATCCAGAGCCGTTAAACAGTGGAAAAAAAAGTATAACATCTATGGTACACAGGAAAGGCTGCAGGTTAGCCAACCATTGTAAATAAATTAAAAAAAAATAATAATAATAAAGCCCTAGGGCAAAATAATCGACTTTTTGTTCGATTTTGATGCATAAAAAGTGGGCCTTTACGAGCACATGCATTGAAAAGAGATTTTATTTATAACAATTTTAGATTTATGATGAGATTTCTTTTCGAACACTATTTCTATAAGAAGTTAAAGATAAACTAAAAATATCAATATCATTAAGCCTATCATTGTAAAGTCTACACGCACGTCTTATAAAAGCATTATTTGCATAGCAAGTATTACATTTAGGAATATAAAACAAATGTTTTTTTCTAGCATTACGTTCACGTCTTCGAGGAACACGGAATATAATATTTTGCAATAATGCGGGGGCATCGATGATAGAATTTAATATTTTATACAAAACAACGGCGTCGATGAAATCACGCCGATGCTGTAATAATTCAATGTTGTGCCTTTTTGCTGATAACATATAATCAAAATAATTATGACCAGTTCTATAATCGAGAGCCTTAAAAAAATTTTATATAATATAAGAAGATAACTAAAAAATTCAATGTGGTTGAAGTTGAAATAATTCTACTTCCGCATAGTAAGGTAGGGTACAGTAATGGAATGGAGACCTGAAGAAGAGCCCTACATAACGCAAGTTTCCATCCGAGTGGATGAGATCAAAGGGAACTGGTGATACTGATGTGACATGCGATTCAATGCACTCGAAGACTCGAACATGCATTGATAGATTTATTGTTATCATTTCAGGGTTCCGTTACTAAAGGATGCTAAACATGTCTAAGCCTCCGCTGTCTGTCTGTCCGTCCGTGTGTCAGAGCTTACTACAGCTTTAGCCGTTATAGCTTGGACGAATGAGCGTTTTTCTGGTTGTTTTTGTTTTATTAGTTCTTAGCTTTGCCCCAGATGGCGCTGTCCATTTCACCATAGATAAAATGTGTTTCGTAGCAATCAATGTCAAAGTGGTTTTTCGTTTGTTTGGAATCTTTGTATTTTGTATTTGATTCTGTTGCTAAAGAATACGACAGTGCCATCTAGGAATCTTATTTAACACAAAATTTGACATAAGGATACACGCTCATTGAAATTTTGACAGAATATGTGTCACTATGGTTTATGTCACGACAAATAAAAAAAAACCATGGGGGACCCCCTACAAAAACCCTCGAAAAAGAAGTAGCTCTATCTTAAAGACGGTTATACATATAGTTTTAAATTTGGTCAAATTGTAGTTTTGTTAAGTCACATAACAAATAGTAAAAATTGGGGCTCCGTACTCAGAAGGTGCCAAATTGATTATCAGATGATTTTGTCGCCCTCGTGTTGCTATTACATCAATATGTTTGCTATTTACGATAATGTTTTTTGTGTTCCGGAATTCATCTTCAATAATTTTCCAAATACTATGTTAATTACTCTTAAAATTTATGATCCGGCTGGTGTTTGGGAATACAAACAGTGGCGAACATTTGTATGCTCATTACATTTTTGCATTTCAGTGCATGAAATAACTGTCTTAACTGTGTTAACTGTCTGTCTAGATTTTAAGCTTAGATTTAAGTAAGTTTATGTGTATGTTTGGATTGTTAATATTGACTAGTTTTTTGTAATTTCTCTTGATGCTAATGTTTTCTGATAATGCTGTGTTCACCTGTCATTGATGGCAACACCAGAACAAGGCCCAATGTACATTCAGTCAAGAAAGTATCGGGAAGGGCTGATTTATCTATGGTTCCAAATTCAAATGGTTCTTTATCTGAGAAATGTTGTTAATTTTTGTTGTTGTAAGATTGGCACAACTGTTTTCCATTTTGGCGCGGAGTTTGAGTTGCATCTGTTATTTAGATTAAATACAGTGCTGTTTTAAGTCATATCATATCTTATGTGTATTGCGAATTTCATAATGGACAAAACATTGAACAAAGAGTTTGTCTTGAATTTTGTATCGCCAATGGAATTTCGTGTTCGGAGTCACTGAAAATGTTACAAAAGGCTTACGGTGAATTGACTTTGTCAAAAACACGTGCTTATGAGTGGTACAAAGCGTTCAAAAGTGGGCGAGATGTGATGGAAGATTTGCCTCGCTCTGGTAGGTCATCAACGTCTGCAACTGAAGTTAATATCGCAAAAGTGAAGAAAATAGTGACTGAAAATCTAGTATATCTATTTATGTTGTTTGTGTTGACATTGTTGGTGTACCTTTTTTTATAAATAAATAAAATAATAAAATAAAATAATGAAGCCAATAACACGTGCTTAAGGCACTTAGTTCCGTCATCAAAATCCCATTTCGTTTTAATAACTTTGAAACATAACGAACTAATCCAATATCCACGTGCGACCTACAATTGGCATGACAAGTGTTGGCCCCAGTAGGTCGCTAGTATAAAATTAGCCGGCCCATGGCTAAGTGGGTAAATTATGCATTGCACCAAGATCGACCCGCGTCGCTGTTGCACCATGTACAATGGGCGCCTTTCAAGAAGTTTATATCAAGAGTCTTGAGGTAAACTTCTCTTCATAAGTCCATTGTAATGTTTCGCCACTAAGCGAACATTTTTAATGTTCGATAGATCGACTAAAGAGTTAAGAGGCTATGCGAATTTTATTTTTGTCACTGTCACTCCAAGCGAAAAATCGCGCAGTGCGAGAGGGGCGGATTCAGGGCAAAAGGGAAAAAAGTTGGTTTTATATTTTTATTAAAAAACCAAAATAGCTAGCAAAATTTCAAATATCAAATCTCTAGAAATTGTTAAAACACACCTAATAAAATATGTTTGAGTTCTGTATATGGTTCCTATTCGTCAAACGAGGAGAAAAAGTGTGTTTGAAGACCTAATTTCAACAATTATTTCTATGGAGGGAAATTTATCTAAACATGTTTTCCAATTTCAAAACCCTATATTATATAGTCAAAATGCATATACCAGAAACTGATTATAATTTTCCGTGTATTTCATGAAACACACAGAAAAGAAACACCCGTATTTTTTTCGCATATCACCTTAACAAGTTTGTTAACGATACAAAATCAAGTATTCGTATTTTTATTTTGAAATGCAAATGGATATTATTTATTATATATTAATATAAAGCATATTATTTATTGAAGTGAAAACTTCTTTATGCGCACTGAGCACTTCTTTTGTGGGCACTGAACAAGACTGAGGCGTCACGCTCGGCTATGTAACGCTCGTTCGGGTAAAGTCGGCTCGAATCGAGTAAGGGAGCGAGAAATATTGTATTTCGTGTTATCGCCTTGATGAAGTTTTCACTTCTGTCATGTGGTCTTAAGCACACCCCGTTTTTAGGGTTCCGTAGTCAACAACAAGAAACCCTTGTAGTTTTGCCATGTCCGTCTGTCTGTCTGTCTGTCTGTCCGCGGCTTAGCTTAGAGACTATTAGTACTAGAAAGCTGTAATTTGGCATGGGTATACATATTTATCACGCCGATAAAGTGGTACAGTAAAATTTTGAAAAATATTTTTTTTTTAGGGTACCCCTACACGTAAAGTGGGGATGATTTTTTTTCTCGTCTCTCCCCCAGTGTGGGTTGTCGTTAGATAGGTAATTTAAAAATATTGGGGGTGTGAGAAAACCATTTTTCGATCCAAGGTTTCGTTTGCGAAATATTAAGCTTAAAAGTGTTAATTTTTGTTAGAGTCAAGTGTCCCCCCCTGCCAGCGAAACGGTTGTATTTGGAGACGTGAAAAAAATCACGGCAATAGTATACATAACAAAATTAAAAGGAAAACTATCACAGCTAAGTAGGCTTTAGAAGTTAACGAGTACAGATCGTGTCAAACTTTCCCCTCTAGACACGGGGCGATTCGCATCAGCAGGAACAAAATGTATGAACCGTTCTTGGGAAGAGCAACTTCCGAGCGTACTAGAAGTTTGGCGCGATCTATATTATTATAGATAATGGTACGGAACCCTTCGCACGCGAGTCCGACTTTCACTTGGCTGGTTTTATATTATATTACAGCACAACAAAAAATA
This sequence comes from Ypsolopha sequella, assembly GCA_934047225.1. Classification (NCBI taxonomy): domain Eukaryota; kingdom Metazoa; phylum Arthropoda; class Insecta; order Lepidoptera; family Ypsolophidae; genus Ypsolopha; species Ypsolopha sequella. The sequence goes on along the minus strand of OW203998.1, from coordinate 5,249,463 downwards.
TAAATAAAACTTTATGAAACATAACTCGCAACGTCCTTGTACATAATATTAGGTGATTTGTTACCTACGCGAAAAACACACGCGTCCTTGATCGTAGCAAATTAAAATTATTAGCTACGGTGCGGGCGTAGAGCTCGTGGTTGTAGCAAGCATAATATTATCTATCTTTTGTACCTCTAATTGTTTTTATTTGCCCGTTAAGCATTTAGTAGGATTCCATACCCAAAGGTCAGTCAAACCCAAAAGTCAAAGTCAGTTTGAAATAAAATTCACAATTAATCACGATTTTGTCCAAACAAGCTGTTAATGTTGCTGTTGGTTCATACATTTAATAGTAAACTATTGGTGTGAATTGCCACGGACCAATATCTTTTTCACTTTTTACTTATCTAAGAAGAAAAACAAAGTTAAGTTATGCACTTTGTACCGAGCGATTTTTAACCTTAAAATCTATCTACCAGCAATTTTTCATAGACTTGGTATACGTACAAGTAATTATTATTATTACGTACAAGTAATAATATGTGGCAGTGGCATACCTACTTGGGGCCGTGTATACCCACGTATGCCTTGTGGTTTCTAGGTTATCGATGTCAGATCAAACCACAGTTTATTACCACTTAAATTCGGAATACATTACCTTACTTACTTTGGGAATAATTTTTCGAAGTTTTATGACATGCAATTTTCTGTATGCAAATTGTGAGAGTTTCTTTTTTGTTACATGGAGTTGGTTTGTTTTTATTTTGTCACGGTAATTTTATAACATAAGCTGAAAAGTAATGATTTGAACTGTTGGAGAAGTTATAGTATTTTTAAATTCCTACCACACAAACGAAAGAAACTGTATTACTTCTATACTTCGGAACAGCTTGTATAGAAATCAGAAATAAAAATCGAGTAAAACTTTTTTCAACATTGGATTTTGAATTGTGAGTCCGTCTGTGTCTTCTCCTAATTTTTGCTTCTTTACATTATGGTTTTAGCATTGTCGTTTTATAGAAAAACTATATATTTTTTTTTACTTTTTCAATGTACTGCCCGTTCTACCTTTAAAAACCATTTTTCAATGCATGTGCTCGTAAAGGCCCACTTTTTATGCATCAAAACCGAACAGAAAGTCGATTATTTTGCCCTAGGGCTTTATTATTATTTTTTTTTTAAATTTATTTATAAAGGTTGGCTAACCTGCAGCCTTTCTTGTGTACCATAGATGTTATACTTTTTTTTCCACGGTTTAACGGCTCTGGATACAGTCCTTTTGAGCCAATTATAATTTAAAGTTCACAAGATTATATTTATTTTCATTTCCTCGCACTATGCATTGAAAAACGTAGTATGATACACGGGCGTAAAAGCAATAAATTACTCGGTTACTTTTAAAACACTCGCTACGCTCGTGCTTTAAATCGTCCTCGTAATTTATTCCTTTGCGCCCTTGTAGCATAAACTACTATTATAACAATGGTTATTCGATGAGCATGATTATAATGTGCTTATATGGTAATATTTCGTCTTTAAATCACAAAATGACGCATCCCTACTGTTTAATATAATTTTGAAAAGATCTTCTGAGATCTTTTAATTTAATTTATTTTTTATTTATTTTTGAATGGTTAGCGAATTAGAGTTTGATACTTCTATTTGCTAAGTTATTTAATTTTATTTTTTGTTTAATTAAAACATTATATAAAAATTATTTTCGAAATATATTTCGGCCCACTATATATTGGGGCCGGCGTCATTCGAATTAAAAACATTAAATGACATAAAATATATACAACCTTATAACTAATGATTTTAAATGAATGACATTTGAGTATGAATAAAAAATATATATATACAACCTTATGACATGATTAAGCTTAACCTACATTAACAGAAAAAATAATAATAAAAAAATAAAAAAATGTAGAAACTTACAACAAAACAATTACCATCAAGACCAGGGTACCTGGGCAGCAATGCCATCTTGCGGGTACTTCATGCGCTACCCTGGAGTTTATTTACAATATTGGGCGCACTCAAACCCGCAAGATGGCATTGCTGCCCAGGTACCCTGGTCTTGATGGTAATTGTTTTTGTTGTAAGTCAAGTCCTGGTCGAGTCGAGTCGAGTCAGTCAAAGTCGAGTCAGTGTTGTTTGTTTAGTCCTGGTCCGTAGTGCGCACCAAGTGACCATATGTACGAGTATTCCCACGTCCTTAATTTTATATCTGTCAATGGTGGGTGAAATGATTTTATGTATTCTATGTAGCAATATATATATATATATATATATTTATTCTAAGTTATTTAAAAAACAATATTGCAAACTCACGGGTTTATTGTTACTCCTAAAAGAAATGCGAAATAATGGAAACTAGCCTCACTCTATAAATCATGGGTTTAACAAAGTTACGCAGTTACAAAAGTCGTCATAGAGACGATAAAATATTGTTTCGTTGTTTTAGGGCACCTATTTCTAACTTGGATTGAAAAAATATAGCATAAAATGTTTTTCTTCATAATTTAATTGTACTTTAGGAGACATTTTAGTTTTATAAGTAAATTTGTAAGGTTTTATTTTAGCTGTATTTCATGTTATTTAAGTTTTTATGTTTCTGAAAATAAACCATGCATAAAATATTTTATATTGATGTTTTTGCAAATGATTATAAAACACGTCAAAAATACATGACCTTTGCTCTTCATAGGTTTTGTCCTAAGTTATTTTTAGATATCGCATTAATATATAAAAAATTACAGTAAAGAAACACAGAAGAAAAGTATTTATGCATTATGATTTTTCTTTTGTAAGCCTAAAAAACTCCTTATTGTGCCATAAAAAATTGTCTGTTTACTGTAAACGCTGTTAACATGTACGAATTTATTTGTGGGCAATTTTATAAAGAATAATTCGGTATTTAAATAACTATTTTCTCGTAGCTTAATTTTGTTTTCCTAAAAATAACATGAAATTAAAGGGCACACATTTTAGGGGGCTGATTCAGCTTGTGGAGGGGGATGGATGAATGTCACTATGTCAAGGTATATCTTGTCATACTGGTTTCAAAGCTGTTAACATTTTACCGCGTAAAAATTTAGAATAAACACATTAGGGTAGCGTTCCTAAACGCCGGGGTAATGGTAAAAACCGGCCAAGTGCGAGTCGGACTCGCGCACGAAGGGTTCCGTACCATTATCTATAAAAACGGCAAAAAAAACATGTCTGTTGTATGGGAGCCCCCTTAAATATTTATTTTATTCTGTTTTTAGTATATATGGTCATAGCAGCAACAGAAATACATCATCTGTGAAATTTTAAACTGTCTAACTATCACGGTTCATGAGATACAGCCTGGTAACAGACGGACAGCGGAGTCTTAGTAATATAGTCCCGTTGGTTCCCTTTGGGTATGGAACCCTAAAAATTAACAGTCACCCGTTCCACAACCACCAGAGTGAAAACAAACAGCTGGAAGTCTTTCAATAAACCTTGTCAGAAACACTTTGACATTTAAATTTTACATTTACACGGACGTTTACGAACTTCACAGCTTTTTCATTCGCTGTTGTTACTCCTGTAGCACGGGCAGAGCCGTGGGCAATACGCTAGTTGATTATAAATTTAAAAAATGATAAAAACTAAATTATGGGTCTTTGTTATAAATTCGAAGGGAGGAACTATTTTTTTACAATGAACGTAGTAATAAAGTATTCATTTTAAGTACAGGTGTATTGGTGTGGTGTTTTATTGAGTTTTTAGGGTTCAATGAGAGAATCCAGATACATTTTTAGATACAGGTATATTTAAGAGTATCTACATGTTTTGTTACTGTCTTTAGATATTATATAATGGTTTTATCGACATGTACCAATCCTTTATATTTCTCACTAGTACGAGCAGGTATACAAAAGTCTGTAAACTATCCAAGTTAGTCAACTCAAAAAGCTTGAGCCAAGTCAATTTAAAGTGTGAAAATGCACTCAAGTTTATATTATTAAATAAAATCGATGTGGCATTCACTAGGCTTTTTAAGTAAGTGTGTATTAAATGTTTTAAAAACTAATTTAACGCACTTTTTTAACTGTTCCGGTCGAGCTTTTAATGCTTCGGGAGTATAAGCGCGCGCGATGTTCAGACATTGCAAATCACGCAATATTTGATGTAAGTACATACTACAGACGCACCGTGGTTAGCCCTATGTATCCAGTGTGTCATTCACCGTATGTATCGAGTAACAAGATGTGACCAATTCGAATATGTGTAGAAAAAAAAACCAACTAACAAAAAAAATAAACAGAATTCGCTGGGCGCAACCTGAAGCATTTTGTACAGACAGAAAAAAACACATTTTTTGATAAAAATATCACGTCTATTAGTAACAAGTAGGGCCCTTCTACGTTCGATAGAGCGTATCGTTACGGAAAAAAATCGACAATTTTAGAACTTGCATATCTACTTCAGTAAATAATGTATTATTTTGATAAAATAGTATATTATTTTTGAAATCTTTTCTAGCGATCTGTTAACAGAAACGCGATTGAAGTAATTCGGCTTGATACAAATATTTATTTAAATGAGGTCTTTTTCGACAACTATTCTCCTGGTTTGACAATTTGGAATGACATATAGACTGCAATTATATTTTATTAGATGGGTTTTAACAATATCCAAGACCTGCCCCTGTATTCGATATCTTTAGTTGCCAACTGGACTAGGTGCCTATCATCAAAAACATAGCTAAAAACGGAACTTTCAAAATTGCCTTTAGTCGGTATTGAACTATTTACGAACTGTGTTGTCACTTCAAGTGTGAACATATCTTTAGATAATCGGAATTCGATAGTATATCTATGTTTTTGATGAGAGACACCAAGTCCAGATGGCAACTAAAGATACATAATAGGCCCTCAGGTTAAATGAAATTTTGATATCAACTTTAGTACATTTTATATTAATAACAAACCGAATTTTTGCTACTTTTCCTCGAATCCGTCCCTCTCGCACTGAGGGTTTTTTCACATATGGAGTAACAGGGACGCTAAAACTTTTCCATTTAACTTTTAAAATAAGGTTTGCGCGTCCTATGTTGGTACTAACGTGAGTCAACCTGATTTTATGGAAGAACGATTTATTTGAAAAAATCGTTTCATGATCATTTTTTTAGCAATATGTAACCAATTCGTAGTTGTGTAGAAACAAAAACTACATCAAAATAAACAGGGTTGGCTGAGCACAACCTGCGGCAATTTGTACAGTTAGCAAGAATAAAATGCTCCAGGTTGTGCTCAGCCAACACTATTTATTTTATGTATTTTTTCTACACAACTACAAATTGGTCCCACCTTGTTACTCCATACATATTACAGACTGTACGCTAGTAGTCGTATTATTCATATAAAAATTATATAAAAAATTAAAAATACATTTAAATCAATTCATAATTATGTCTTTCCAAATCTTTTTTTATTTTATTTTCTACTTTTCTAAGCCCAATATATGTGAAAAAAGGAAAAATAGATTCAAGATGTAAGGAATAAGGGTACAAAAAGGAAAAAATAGACTCAATATATATTTCGTGTCTCACTGGGCCCAGCATCAGTTGAGAAGAAAAACAATGATTATATATCTACTAGCTTTTACCGTAACGTACCAATGTTAAGAGGATGGCATACCCTAGAAACTTTTTTTATTACCCGTTCAGCACAATAAGTCTAATGGCAAAGACTTTATTTGCTTTTCATAGAGGCGATTATATGTTGGCTCTTTGGCTTCTTTTTCTTGGACGCGTAATACTAGTGATCACGCAGCGAAACAACAAATTGGTGTGTTTTTAGCTAATACTGAAATATTTTGTAGGAACAAAAATATTGAATTTAGGTGATATACCTTCATATTTCTATTACCTATTTTATGAAAAAAAAATCAAGTTGATCTCTTAACCGCGTTCTTGAAGCGAACGTTTGAAAACAAAAAAAAAAGAGGTACCCTAATTTTTTTTTGACAAAAGTATAAATCTTAGTACATTGTTTATACGTAAGATCCCTAAAGAAAAGATTAATAAACCAAATATATTTTTTTCATAGAGGGTCCGAATTTCTTCAAACGAATCCTAGATAGCCTGGAGTTGGTCATGCTTTATGCCGGCGCCAGACATGTGTACACTTATTTGAACACTCGAGTGGACACACTGTGTGGCACGAGACTTTGTCTGTGTGTTCCAAAGTTTGTACACAGATTTGCACTTTGCCGAGCGGTATCGGTTTTTTAGCGCACATCAAAGGAATGTGTTCAAATAAGTGCGTAGCCTGCCACACTATTTGGCCTATTTGCAAAGACCAGTTGCGCGAGCGCTGTTGTACGGAACGGTTGTGTGAGAAACTACGTGTTTGATCGTTCAATATGGACAAACATCCATTCACGCCTTCTTCTCGGACGTTTCGATATATTTTGTTGCAGATGTAAAAAATAATTACATGCACATAAATAATATAAGCACACTGAATCCACGAAATTGTCGTCCATCTCGTTTGTTGTCTACCAGCATACTGTGGAGAAAAGAGTTTGCGAAGCATGTGTGGCAGGTGAGCCAAATGTGTGTACAAAGTCGTCGAAGAAGTGTGCAAATAAGTGGACACATGTCTGGCGCCGGCTTTAGGCTCAGGTACACTCTTAAAACATTTGACTGTGTCGACGTCATTTTTATACCTAGCTATTAAAATAAGTGGGTTACTATTTTTAAATGCTATAAATTACAAAATACCATTTAATATGTACTCTGGGCGATAAAGATATCGATTTGGAACTAAATAAGAGAAACACCTTTATTTTAGTATACAATAGGTAATAAATTAAACAAAATATACCAGTACTAGGAAATTCTATAGGGAATTTTAATGGTATGAAACTAATAATTCCAATGCTATTAGCGTTTATTGTCTCGAAAATTATCTCTAAGTACCTATTTAATTGCTTTGATCTATCATTTAAATTGACCAATTTATTCATATTATTGTGTGGTACATACTATCGAGGAAAAATCCGCAGACCCTTTTCCGCCCGTATTGCTATGGTGATAAGAGCGAAAAGTGGGTCAGCGGCAATTTCTTCGATGGTACGTATAAACCGATAATTACAATCATATCTTATAGGTTACAGCTTGAGTCGCACTAGACTAGCAAAGAAATTGCCGGCGGCTCACTTTCCTCTTATTTTAATTTAAATTACGTTTGAAAACGTACTGACCGAAATTTTTTATTAAGACTGTACCTGAGCCTAGAGCTTGACCAACTCCAGGCTATCTAGGATTCGTTTGAAGAAATTCGGACTCTCCTTGTATTGAAAAAAATATGTTTGGTTTATTAATCTTTTCTCTAGGGATCTTACGTATTAACAATGTATATATACTTTTGTATATATACTTTTGTCAAAAAAAAATGTTTTGCAACCTCTTTTTTTTTTGTTTTTGTTAAGAGATCAACTTGTTTTTTTTTTTTATAAAATGGGTATGAAGGTATATCACCTAAATTCAATATTGTTTTCCCTACAAAATATTTCAGTATTAGCTAAAAACACACCAATTTGTTGTTTCGCTGCGTGATCACTAGTATTACGCGTCCAAGAAAAAGAGGCCAAAGACCCAAATATAATCGTCTCTATGAAAAGCAAATAAAGTCTTTGCCATTAGACTTATTGTCCTGGACGGGTAATAAAAAAAGTTGCTAGAGTATGCCATCTTCTTAATTATGTTATAAAATACAATGTTTAAAGTTATAAAATACTTGTAGGTCGCATAACCTTAATCTATTGGCTACACCATGGAGGTGTATAATGGGGGAGGGGCTTTGGAGGGTCTAATTTTAGTAGAAAAAAAAGAGTGCATTTTATCATAAAACATTATGTTAAAAATCAATAAATATAAAATAAAACTCTCTAATATTTCCTTTCGACGCATAAAACCATAAACGCAAAACAACAACTCTTGGTTTTGTGGTCTTTTGCGGTTTAGTTGAAATAATTACGTCAAACACCAACTATGTTCAATACCACAAACGCAAAACACCACCTTATAAAATTTTATAGATTCATAAAAATCAATTGAGTCTTTGTGTTCTGTAGTCTTTTCTTTTGACAGACGTCAAAATTGACAGACAATTAGTTATTTATAGATTTTTGACAGATGATAAGATTTTAGTTCTATTAGCTCCCTCTAAGTCCCTCTGCTGCCATAATAGTGTGTTGAAAATAAATTATCTCAACCCCCCCTCCCCCATGTGAAAGCTATATACACCCGTGGGTAACACAGAACTGTTAGCAACAGGATCTAGCACTCTAGTCCTTGTTGCAAACAGTCTGATCATTTGGATCACTGTAAGAATTTGTAAAAAGTTTCAGAAAATATGTGTACAGTGCGACAAGGCCACTGACGAGCTCAATTTGGTCCTGTTATTTTCTAAATTCCTTCCACGCACGTACTCCGCTTCATACTATTACTACATTTGTTCCCTACAAAATAGGGTCAAATAAGGTCAAATACGTACTATAACAAATTATTGGGCCCAAATATGTATATTGACCGATTCGATAGGGAGATTCACCGCGAGTGAAGCTACGGGCAAAAGCTAGTGCATACAAGAAATGAATTGTAACTTGTATGTAACTATTTCGTAACTTCACGTTGAGAAATAGTATATTTCGTGACGAGTATAAAATGGCGGATTTTCTTACTCAAGGAATGAAGCTAGTTACATTCCGAGGGTAAGAAACCCCATTTTTACTAGTTGCGAACGATACTTTTTCTACTACCAGATTTATATATTTAAATATTTAATTTTTCTTTTAAAATTTAATGTATTTTATAACTTTGCAAAGAGCGGTCGGTGCGGTTTTTACCTTTTTTTTTTTTGAGGCTTCGGCTGGCGGCTTTTATTTGTGGCCAGTATCATTTTGTGAAAAAAGAGTTTCAGACGCGATATAATCGATTATGTCGTGAATCGGAACGCAGGGAATTTCGATTGTAAAGGCAAACTAAGGACGTCAAAAAGAACCTAATTTTGCAATAAATGAAATTTCAATACGATATTTCAAACTGTCCTGCAACGGGGCCCGGAAAATTCGATTTTCAAAACTAATTTCAAGTATTAAATAGAACTTTTTCATAAAGGTAGTAGAAAAAATGGGTTTTTGCTACTCGAATCATAAAAATTTTCGCCTCCGGCTTAAATTTCTAACTAATACATTTTCAGCACATGCTCTCTTTCTGCTCTCACAATAAGGACATATTTAGAAATGTTTGTATATTTTCAATCACATAACACATTAGCAGAATCCTTACAATAGGTAAGACGTCCGTTTAAAGCTTGCAAGGTATCATTAAAAACAATGTCTTAAATAAAATATCCGCACGATACCTCTATACCCCGCGTTTATGCCAATCTTTGGCCACCAAATATCCTATTGTTTAATTTGCAAAAATTGTTTCCTAGAATAATAAATCCAAAAGGTATTTACCTCAAAAACTCAAGTCGGAAAGTTCCCATTTTTCCGCGCGTAGTCTTCGCGTAAAAAGTTTTCTGTTGCCCCCGTCATGTCTCCACTAACGTGGGTGAACTGAGACTGCCGGGTTGTTAGGGATACCCCGCCTTTTTATACACACCTTCCTAACCTCGCCCACATGCCTCAGGTTTCAGCCGTAGGAACTTTAGTTGGGATTTAAATCTTATAGCGCTGGGTTTATGATCGGTTATTGAATTTAGTCTTTTGAGTTTTGGTGTCTGAGTGTACTACTGCGGAAAGTACAATGATTCAGTCTATTAAACGAGTAAACACCAACTATGCTCAAAATTCCCCAATACTACAATATCTTCTTTCAAATTACAATAAAAATTAAAATGAAAATTTGAAAATGAAAATTTCTTTATTGCAAAAACATGTTACAATATATAAGACGACACTAATTCCCACATTAAGTTGCCTTGTGAAGTGGAAACTAGGCTCTACCCAGAACATTAAAGAATATTATACTTATGAGTGCTAAAAGAGCAAGTAACAACTTACATCTAAAAAAAATTACAAAAAACATAAAAAAAATATAATGAATTAAAGTTGCTTCAGAATATATATGTATTTGAAAGTGAATCTGTATATGTATTTAAGTTCAATAGGAGAAGTTGATATTATAAGATGTGAGTGAGGTGTGTTGTGAGTGAGGGAGAGGGTGTGAAGGTGTGAGTGTGTGTGTGTGAGAGGGTGTGTGTGAGGGTGTAGATATGAGAGTAAAAATGTGTGGGTGAGTGAGAATATGAACTACAGAGTTTTGACTTATGATGGTAAAATATTCAATAACAGAATAAAATTTTAATTATAAAAAATATAATATTATAAAAAATAAAAAGTGTCATAACATTGATCCTTTTGATTGTACTAAACATACCTTCAAAAGGCGAATTCTAAAAACACTTTCTCTTACAAGGTAGTCTCTTATTCACTTTATACTTTTATTCTAAATATTTATTCATTTCTTATTTATTATAACACATTTATTTATATATTATAGTCTATTTACACATGTTTTGATATATATGTATATATATTTTTATTTACATACACATATATGTGTGCTCATGATTTTGTTAAGCGATGAAACCTAAATCTCTAGATTAAGTCACCCGTGTATGTTTTTGTTTAATTATTATTATTGTTAACTGTATTTACGGTGGATTTCTGTCACTGACGATATTTACTGAACTCCTTTTTTCTGTATTATCATTAAAACTATATGTGCTGTTGAAGTTCCAAATAAAATAAAATAAAAAAATAAAATAAAAACAAAACTGAAGATTCTTGTTAGCTTCTTTCTTTTTAGTTACTCTAAATAGAACAAATTGCTTGGAATTGTACGTATATATCGTCACGACATGAATCTCCGAGTTGGTCAGAGGTGTTCCGGGTGTGAACTGTGAAATGCAAGTCACAGTCTACACTCGGTACCCCCACGTTTCACCGACGATTATTACGTCCCAACGCAATAGGTGGTGAGCCCTAGCTATCGCCGTACTACGATCACAAATACACGCTTCTTTTAGGGCATGCAGGTTTCCTTATGATGTTTTCGTTCACCGTTCAGCAAGTAGTAAATACGAACAAATACTACGCACATAAATTCCGAAAAACTCATCGGTGCATGCCCGACCGTGGATCGAACCTTGATCTCAAGATTAAGAGGCCAGCGTTCTACAACTGAGTTACCGCTGCTTTTATAATTTTATATAAATAAATTGTATTTATATAAAAGTAAACTTAAAAAGGGAGTAACCTCACAAAAATAAAATAAGTTGTATTATATTACTAGATATAGGTACCTACTAAATAAAATAAACCTATCCTACTTATTTATAAGACAAGAAGTCTATTATAATTTTGTTTATAACTTAAACTAATAATTTATAAATTTTCATGAGAATGTAACAATATTGATACTAAACTTGGTCTGGAGTAGAATTAATTTCTCGTCTTACTTGACCTATTTGTCTAGTTGTTATAGTATAAATTACTAACAATCATATTAAAATTAATTCTCTAATTTCTGAAAAAGCTAAAATCAAAGCGAATAATTTTTCGCTACGGCAGCTTTCGTAGGCGCGTTGCGGCGTAGGCGTAGCTTCGTAGGCCCACGTAGCTTTGTAGCACCATTGTGGATTAGACGTAGCAAATCGTAGAAACAATAAAACACATGGGAAGTTTGAGTAAATAAAAAAATGTCTTATTTTGAAAATGAAAATGTTTGAGAAAGTTTTTTTTTCTTTTGCCTCATTATGGTTGCTTTATAATTTAATATTTTGATAATCCCAAACTGTATGGCTATCTAATTAAGTTTGAAATATTTTAAGGATTATTTAGTTTAAATTTATGTTACTTTTTTGTTATTTGTGTATTAAAAAATAAAAAATAAATTCAATATATTAGTTTCAAATATTGTTTCAATGATTTATTTTTAAAAATAGCTACGTATATAAATAGTATGTACATCTTAAAATAACAGAACAAAAATAATCCTAAAAAAAGTAATTAATTATTTAATTAATTAAAAATATTATTTAAAATTTCAGGTAGTATAACATACAGAAAATACTTTAAACACAACACATCAAAAAGATGGTGTACTGTTAAGAAAAAATATTGTAGTCTATTTTGGTTTTCCATTAGAGAAATGAGATATTTGTGAGCAGATATTATTTAGCGACAAATTTTCTATTGCAATAAAATCTAATAAAAATACAAGAAAATACTCAAACTGGGATTACATTCGTCTCTTATACTTATAATATCATATTTTTCTCATAAATATCTATTTAATTAATTAATTAAAGAAGTAATTTACTGAATAAATGAACATGAATATAAATATCTTATGATATTATTAATTTTTCGTATCTTATATTTAAATACTTAAATGGTTTTAAGCGCTATATTTCGACCCCACAGTGGGGTCGTCATCATGATTCGCCTGATGACGACCCTACTGAGGGGTCGAAATATAGTGCTTAAAAATCATTTAATAAAGTTTTTAATATAACAAATAAAAAAAAATTTAAAGGCCCTTAAACGGTATTTTATAAAATATATTTTATTAACTTACATGATTATATTATTCAATGATTTTTCTATAAAGTAAATAAAGTCAAAAGATTGCCAGACGTTTTTAACAAATCTGAATTGCAAAAGGTCCAATGTTATCTTAAAGACGCCTTAGTAAGTAAACTTGTAGTGAGGGTTCTAGCCACGTCTGGCGTGCGTTCTGAGCAGGGTTGGATTTAGACCCTCGGAAAATTATTGTCTATGGGAATTAAAAATATACTACTTGGCTAAAATTATACTACGTTTCGTTTTTCGTTGATTTTTGTTTTGAATTGAAATAAAAATAGCCTGTTTGTTAGTGAAATTAAAAAAAAAATACTACAAATATTCATTATTTAATAAAATAGCCTATTTGTTATTGAAATTTAAAAAAAAATTACAAAGAATATTCATAACGCACAGGAATTCCCTATATTGTAGGGTAAATGTTAAAAATCAAAACGTCTCAACCAATAAAACAAGTCGGTCGACCTGAAGATAAAATTATGGTATTTTTACCTAGTATAGTTCCATTACGATACTACATACTACATGTCATGAAAATATGGTACAAATAGTATAATTATACTACGAAATCCAACCCTGGTACTGAGTCGAATTTTGGCAGCGTCCCAGCCGCCCCTTGTTTGCGCGACAGTCCGGCGCCACCGGTTTTATTTCTTTGAGATGAAAAACACTGTTACGCAATGGACATGCTGGATTTGACCCGAGGATTCGAAAGTGTATTGGAAATCAAAGCTTTTTTGGATGCGGTACTAGTCGATTGTAAGAGATTAGGGTTATCTTGTCTTAGGAGTCCTATGCGAAGGTTGAATTGTTGAACTGCGGTGCGATAAAAAAGGGCTCGTCTCTTATACGAGTATACATACAAAGGTACCTTCATTTTTTTTTCCAGAATAGCTCTTGTTATTGTTATTAATCTCACGAAATTTCAGTTACCGGAAATCAATAGTTTTCTCGAAAAAAATTTTCAACTTTCGTAAAATAACCTCAAAAATTGTCTTAAGGTTCAATTTTAATTGATTTTATGACTTCATTTTTTTTTTTTTTTGGTTGTGTTCCGAAACTGCTGTGAGTGACGCATTAAAATTGACGTAATTTATTTTTTTTTTGTTGTATTTCGCTAAAAATTGGCTCAAAGGACTAGTATCCAGGATATAAAAAAAAAAACCAATGCAGACATTTTGTTTTCTTCGTGATTTGAATCAGAGCACCCGACTCCATGCAAAAAATAGGTTGAATAAGTTCCAAAACCGAATCAGAGCACCCCGACTCTATACAGTCTTGTGGGTACTACCCCTAGAGTGTATATAAAAAGCCGTAGGCGTGGAGGAAGGGCAGCCCTCGCCTGCTGTAACAAAGCATAGGCACCCGTGCGAGCCGTAGCGGCTGAGGCTGGTAAGGCGACCAACAAGCCCAAGCTGCGAAGGTGAGCATGGGTGACTGTGCTTTGTTACGCAAGGGCGAAGGGGCTGCACTTTCCGCAACGCCGAAGCAATTGCAGAAGTCATATTGGGTCTTTAAAGTTAGGTTATGTTCAGTTTTTTTTTTTTTTTTTTTTTCAAGAAACTAGTTAATTACACCCTCTCCCCAGTGATCCCCCTCCCACTATACGTATACTTAATATTCGAGTTATTTTATCCTACATAAAACATAAAATAACCTTTTAATTTTGAAAAAAAATTATAAAAAAAAAACTATTGATTTCCGGTACCCCCCCCCCCCCTTAGGGGGGGGCTTATACCCCCCTCCCCCCCCATCGCCCCCCATAAACATATACATAGGTACATATACGTATATAAGAGTCCTTCCTAAAAAAGTAATCGTACTAAAACCGGGTTGACTCGCGCACAAAGAGTTCCGTACCACCACACAATATGGCTACGGAACCCTAAAACATTATGGTAAATAGGAACAGTATAGATCTTGAATTAAAGCATTTGTACAGTAGTTTCACTATTTTATTTATGTTTTCTCCCAACCAGTTTCGGATTTCAATAAAATGTATTTAAATTAACATCTTCCCTTGAAAATGGTGTAAAATTATAAAACTGGTTGGGAGAAAACGTAAATAAAATAGTGAAACTACTGTACAAGTGCTTTAATTCAAGATGTGTTTCAAGTATTACCAAGTACCGACAAGTATAAGCAGTATAGATGCCAAATCAACATCAAGGCGACCAATGGTAGCGTCTGACAATTACCCAATAAACCCAATTTTAAATCATTGGAGGTCCGTGCAACGTGCCCCCAACAAAAAATAAATAGACCTAAGTAATGCAAATTAATTCTTTATCAATGCATGTGCTCGTAAAAGCCCACTTTTTATGCATCAAAACCGAACAGAAAGTCGATTATTTTGCCCTAGGGCTTTATTATTATATATTTTTTTTAATTTATTTACAATGGTTGGCTAACCTGCAGCCTTTCCTGTGTACCATAGACGTTATTCTTTTTTTTCCACTGTTTAACGGCTCTGGATACAGTCCTTTTGAGCCAATTATAATTTAAAGTTCACAAGATTATATTTGTTTTAATTTCCTCACACTATGCATTGAAAAATGTAGTATGATACACGGGCTTAAAAGCAATAAATTACTCGGTTACGTTTAAAACACTCGCTACGCTCGTGTTTTAAATCGTCCTCGTAATTTATTCCTTTGCGCCCTTGTAGCATAAACTACTATAATTTTATTGTATTTTATTTCATATTGTATATTGGACATTTCTTAATTTTAAAATTTAAATTGAATTGTTGTTAAGAATATGGACTGTAAAAAAGTATTCGTTTTTATATTGGTCTGAAATAAAAAACATATTATATTATATTATTATTATAATTAATTTGGCACCCTTTGAGTACAGAACTCTTATTTTTATTATTTGTTGTTATACTTTAGGTACAGTATGTACAACAATCTGACTAAATTTAAAACTTGTATGTACCTATAGATAGAGATGAAACTAAAAACGTTAAAAATATGCAACTTTTTCGAGGTTTTTTGTATGGATTTCAATTTATTCAGATTTTTAATATTAGCCGTGATAGAAAATTTCAACTTCCTACCTATTACGGCTGCAGATGTAAACGCCTGTCACAGACGGACGGACGGACAGACAGACAGACAGACAGACAGAAGGTCGGCGGAGGCTTAGTAAGGTCTCGTTTGGTACGGAAACGGTGCGGAACCAAATCGCAATAAAAATGTATAGAGAACATTCATGAAGAACGACTTTGATCCTTCAGATCCTTCAGAAGTATCTTCAACCAAAGTATGTTTCATTTTTAATGCGCTTTTCTTGTTAACTATATCCATTTTCAATAATTCGATAAAAATTTACGAAATTGTTTCCTAAGACTGTCTATTATTAAAATACACGAGCTAATTGAAGTCCCTCCTGAAGTTCAACCTGTATACAACATAATCTTCTGAGAAAACAACTTATTTACGTAACGTCTTATCGATATTTTTTATTTATAACCCATAAATAGGTAAACTACCACCTACGTACCCACCGGGAATTAATGTAGACTTGGGGCTTAATATTGTGCTAAATCTGGAACAGCCTGAGAAGAAAGCCTTTTGGGCTTTATTTACTTACTCCTATTTATTGTGAGTGTTATGCAAAAGATTAATTTACATAACAATGTCGATTGAACGTTCTACTTCAATAACTCAGATTGATTTTAAGCTACCTACTATGTTTTCATTATGCAACCTGCTTTTAATTCTATTGATTTTATTAGCAATCTATCTCGTTGTGTAATCAAACCTACCAAGCCCTTCTTAGGAGTAAGGAAAGTACATATGATGCCTTTTTCATATAACCATAACGCTTTTAACCTAAATTGATTTGTAGACTTAAGCGATGGCATATAATAGGTCTTTACATGTGAAATTGCCGTTTTCTATAGAGAATTTGAAGGAAACTCAATTTTCAGTACAAACATTTTTGCATTTTTTTTAGGAATGACAAATCCAAATTATGTAATTTCTTTTGTGTAACATTAATTTAATTTTTGAAAAGAGTCAACTGTAAAAAATTATTACCAATCTTATCATGGAAATGGATGGCATTTAGGACGAACTGTTTTTGAAGATTTAATTTTGGTTATCAAACTGACAACAAAAACAAAATTTGATACGGAGATGTAACCTTGAAATCAACTTACAAACAAAAACCAAATAATGGAAATAGCTATTGAATTACAGGAATTATGAACTCATGAATCTGTAAGAAAATTTCGGCAATGGTATAGGTAAAGACTACTAAAGACCTATCATGTATTAATTTTACATATTAAATCATTTATATTGTATTAAAGATAGCTTTTTATTTATTTCTATGCCAAAGAAACATATAGTTGAAAAACCATTTGTCTTTTACGATATATTTTGGCCTCTGATTCTCTTGCATACTTGCATGCTGTTTTGTTTTGCTGTTATGTAAACATATGAAAGAGAAAAAGTGCTTAAGCCTCTTCCCAGCGTCATCCGAAAATAACTCTATTGATAAAGTTATTTCTCTTAACCCTTATGGTATGTTTGAAAATTATGAAAAAAATATACATTGTTAGTTAAACAATAAAGAACAACTTTATTTTAGGAAATTATTCTCTCGTATAAGAAACAGCTTGAAAATTTTGTTCAAAGAAGCTGTTAACTAAAATTAAGTAAAATTGGTTATTGTTGGCGGCTACTGCCCCTTAAGGCTTCGTACCCAGCTAAATGCACATTTTATTTATATCCATCCAATAGCCTAGTTCGTCCACTGCTGGACATAAGCCTTTCCAGGACTTTGCCACTCCCGGCGGTCATCCTGGAAGAATTGCCCATACTCACACACGTTGCGCAGGCGGGTTGGCGAGAGCGGTGCCAGAACTCTCGCACCAGTAACGCCGCTGCCCGTCACCAGTATGTCCCATATAAGGCCCGGCTATTAGGGATGGATATAGCGCCATCCATCTGTCCCAGGCATGGTGGGCCTCCTGGTTTTTTGCCTGTGAGCTGTCCTCTTACTCTCCCCCGAATTACTTCGAGGGGGTCTCCAAGTAAGATGGTGGTACCTCCACAGTCGAGCCTGGCATCAGCTTTACCACCATACCATTTATTTATATTCTATTGGCAATTTATAATCATATTTTAAATACAACAAATATATATGTTATAAAAAGGAACATACGTGGGACATTTGTAGATCTGAAAACGTGATGTGCTCGATAGAAAAAAAATTGCAAAGTCAGCTCTAAGAAAATCTTAAAATGGTGTTAATGACATGTATTTTTAAAGTTATAAATCTGAAATTTCTCTAGAATTTTCTACATACATTATTTAAGACATTTATAGAGCGGTTTTTAATAAGTTGTCGTAATGTAGCCGCAATTTCAAAATAACTGATGTTTTCCATGCGCGGCAGTTGATTAGAGCAGGATAGACAATTCAAAAACAAAAGCGCTAGTGTAAGACGGTAGTTTAGCTTGATACTGGGCCTTAAGTCAAACTTAGCTGAGTAAAGTATATGTCTTGGAACTTGATTACGCCATCAAACATGCGAAATATGAAGTATCTCAAGATAGGCAGGTTATTGGATGGCCACTTTGTTTTTCCATAATTCAGATCCTTCTCTTATAATAGTGCTTAATTTAAAGAGTTCCGTTTCTATTTGTCACTAAGCTCCGATGATTGTCTGTCCGTTTCGGGTAAAACAAGGGTAAGTTTTACTGAAATTTGGCACTAATGCGGAAAATTTATATGGGAACCCCAGGAATATGGGATACCAGCAAAGTTTACAACCAGACTGGAGTGCTAACCCCCATTGAAAGCCGCACGCTAATAAAAATTACCTTTATGTATCTCTATCTCAATTACTCATTAAAAAAAAATCTCTGGGTAGGTATGGCTGTCTATTGGTATGGTTATGTTATGGTTTTTATGACATTAGAGAGTATTTAGATCCTACGACCTGATGACGTGAAATATTAATAATAAGATGACATACCTAATTGAATCAATATAATAAATAAAAATTTAGAATATTTTAGTTTCATAATATAATAATGTACATAGATAACGTAAATTAACTTTTTTGCATGTATATTTTAATATTTGTATACCGCATAGTACAGTAAAATATGAAGAGGCCAAACTGTAGATATATTTTTAAGATCTGTATCGGTACCCATATTTATACAAATAAACTTTTCATTTAATTTCATTTCATTTCATGGTTATAAGCTTTGGGTGCATGAAATGACCATCCTCAAACAGCGTAAATGAAATACAACCCCTATTTATTCCGAATATGCCTGACGCAACCTGGACAGTTAGACCAATACAGTATACAAAACCTTTCTCTTCAACTGTTGGTAGGTTCAATTTACGGACTTTAAACCTGCGGCCTTCCATTACGTCCTCCACTTCCGGACCTTGATGACGTAGCAGGCCACTATCAAAAATATCACACACTTTCATCTGCGATTGAACATCAGCTTCGGGTCCGCATCGTCTCCGCACCGGACATCTCCTTCGAGCATCGGCCCATACACTTTGACTCCGCTCCTGCTGGATAATCAGGACAGTACCGACCTCGAAGTGAAACCATATCAGCCCGAACTTACCAATTTATCCCTGGTCAATTAATAAATTTTGAATTTAACTCCATGTCTTTGATGAAGAACATCTTTTTATTTAACATCTTCTTATTCCAATAATAATTACGATCTTCAACCAAAAATAGCTTAACTTTATTCTTTCTTTGCTGTAATAACAGCATCTCTGTTATACATATTGTATTACCTATTTAAATAAATAATTGTCAAGTGAAGCGAATTCTTAAACAAATCAAATCTGTGGTGACGAAACACTTTACATACTTTTATTAAAATATTGGCGTAGCCTAAATTTGTGACTTAGATTTACAATCCAAGAAATAAATGTAAACTAATAATTTGAAATTATTTATTTGTAGAGAATACTATAGATAATAATACTTTCGAATACAAATTTAACAATCAAACTTCTACACATTTAAAGTTTAATTTATCCCATTTATTTTTAACAGTAATTCATTAAATTTTATCTTCAATCTTCTTCAATCTTCAATTGAAATAGGTGGGTTTTTCAACTAAACGCTGTTTAACATTTGATTTAAAACAAGAATTTTTCAATGCATGTGCTCGTAAAGGCCCACTTTTTATGCATCAAAACCGAACAAAAAGTCGATTATTTTGCCCTAGGGCTTTATTATTATTATTTTTTTTATTTATTTATAATGGTTGGCTAACCTGCAGCCTTTCCTGTGTACCATAGATGTTATACTTTTTTTTCCACTGTTTAACGGCTCTGGATACAGTCCTTTTGAGCCAACTACAATTTAAATTTCACAAAATTATATTTATTTTCATTTCCTCACACTATGCATTGAAAAACGTAGTATGATACACGGGCGTAAAAGCAATAAATTACTCGGTTACGTTTAAAACACTCGCTACGCTCGTGTTTTAAATCGTCCGCGTAATTTATTCCTTTGCGCCCTTGTAGCATAAACTACTATTAAAAATGCTGAAGTTACACTTTATCTTTTTGCTTTCTTTACACATGTATAAAAATATTGCCAATGAAATCCACCATCAATGAATTACAAATTAATTAAAAGTTTATAATACTTAACATAATAAGTAAACGGTTACATCCCAATATTAGTATTACATGATATCATTGTTACATCCTTAACAAATATGCAGTTTTGTAAACAACATCGATTCTACATACTCGTAAATTGTACATGAGGTATAAATACAACTATATTTCGATTATTTAGGTGATTAAATGATTTACTCATAAATTTGTGTAAACTTTACAAATTTGTCCCAGTTCGATCTACACAGTCAACGCTATATCAAGTAATACCGTTTGTAGTATACTGATAGTCTAAGAGCTAGCGACCAAATCGGTCATGTGGCTTCAGCTGTATTGAAACTCCGTTAGCTACTTCCCTGAACAACCTTTTCCGATCTTCGAATCTTCGTGCTGGCAGGCCGCGAGCGGTGGGTGCGGGTGTAGTGTGGTGGGGAAAAAAAAGAAAAAAAATGTGGGTTCAGCGACTTTAATTTTTTTTTCAAACAGTTGCTCTGTACTCCCATGTGCACCCAAAAAAAAATTTTATCGGTCGGGTGGTGGGAAGGGGTTGCCAGCGTTAATTAAAAGTACCAAGCCGCCGTGAGCCGTGAGCGCGATGACGCGTTCACCGGCTGATATCTGAGCCCACATGAAAATTATTATTATTTTGGTACTTTTAATTAACGCTGGCAACCCCTTCCCACCACCCAATCGATTTAAAATTTTTTTTGGGTGCACAGGGAGTACAGAGCAACTGTTTGAAAAAAAAATTAAAGTCGCTGAGCCCACATTTTCTTTTCTTTTTTTCCCCACCCTACTACACCCGCACCCACCGTCCGCGGCCTGCCAGCATGAAGATTATCGGAAAAGGTTGTTCAGGAAAGTAGCTAACGGAGTTTCAATACAGCTGAAGCCACATGACCGATTTGGTCGCTAGCTCTCAGTCTATGAGATGTTTGAGGATAAAACATGATTATTGCAAAACGGTTCACCTCAATAAGTATTATTGATCGGGATAGCCGACCAGTTTCAGCAGATTCAGACTGCCTTCTTCTGGGCGAGTGAAGACTTGTCCGCGTTATAGATTCGTGACACAAAAAAAATGTCCATATAGGTTAGGGGTTCATCCACAATCTTAAATATACATTTAAATATACTGAGGCTACATTAAATATTGTCACATACATTACAATAGGTTAGTGAAGTAAGTAGTAGCCAGAAGTAAGTGTACCCATTTAATAACTACGTGTATACTTTTATTATAAATAAGTAGGTACAGCCTACTTTATCAAAGTCTGGTTCGCTGCACCGTGCTCTACTGTAAAATCATACCTAAAGATAAACCTACTTTGTTAATATCACGAAAATCTTTCTTTTGCTTCACATAGACACAATAACTAGGAGTATTAATAATTCTATCACAAACTATGTAATTTTGAGCTTTTAGAAACCTTCAAACGACAATGATCAAACGATGATGAAAGTGATTTATATAAAAACGGCTCACCTCAATACGTGTTATGATCGGGAAAGCCGACCAGGTGAGCCGTTTTTATATAAATCATGAATTATCCTCAAGTCTCATTTAATTCTATGATGATGAAAGTTTGGTATTTCACCGATATCACTGTTTTCATAAACACTTTAAAAAATGTAACGGCCAAAGAGCAAATTTTTTGTCAATAAATAACACTGAAAAACAACATAAACATTTTGGTATCCTTTTTTTCCGTTTTGTTCTTTTTGCAATTTGTTGCGAAGTGAAAATTCAACATTGTATTGGAGCTTTTAAAGTAGGGCCACTGAGTGATGGCACTTATGACAGCTGCATTTAGTGATGAGGTACATTTAAAATTTCGGTTAAAAATAAAATCAAGTGTCATTCAACATTCAACATAATTATACAAAAGGAAAATGTGCCAAAACCAGTGGCGTAGCTATCGGAGGGCTATGCGGTGTAGTGCCCCGGGGCCCCCAAGAGATGTTTAAATATCTAAATCGAAAAAAGTATTTTACTATCATTTATTTGCGTTTAGTTTAACTTCGTCATTGTTTTGTTTTTAATTAAATATTATTGCGTAACTTGGCGACCTCAAACACGACCTATAAAAAATGAGAAACTTTTTAAAAAAAAAAATCTTTGTTTCTATACGAGTTCTATTGCACAATAAAGCAACATTCAAATCGAAAAATAATAACCGAAACAAGTAGTACATCACTATCAACAATGAAGTATTACATTTTTTAATTCACACTAATTACGATACTTTGTAGGCATTCAAACGTCATAGGCGCCATCAATCAGTGGCTCTACTGTAGGGATCTTTTCTAAGAGAAAACCCATTGTCAAAAATAAGCTTACACATATATAAAAAGTGTGCGGCTTGTTTTGTGCTTTTCTTATATTCAATTTATTTAACTAAAAAATCAATATGGGCGCTTATTGTTTTACCTTTAAATGCCTTCTTATTCTTATTCTTATTCTTATTCTTACCTTCTTTGGTATTGGATCTGCACGATGGTAATTCTACCAGGGAACTGTATGTTTTAAGAGGTTATGTAAATGAAATAGGGGCGCTTTTTTTCTGTCTGTTTAATGATATACACAGGATTGTAATCAACTTCTGGTATATGCATATGCATTTTGACAATATAATCGAGGTTTTTGATTTCATAGACATGTTTGGATAAATTTTCCTGGACAGAAATAATTATTCAGATCGTCAAACACGCTTTTTCTCCTCGTTTGATGAATGGAAATCACGTACTAAAACATATTTTACTAGATGGGTTTTAAAAACATCTAGATTTCAGATTTTGGAAAATAAATAGCTATTTTTGTAAAGCTAACAAAACCATGCTTTTTTTCTTTTCGCCCTGAATCCGCCCTTTTCGGACTGCGCGTTTTTTCGTTTAGAGAAACGGTGACAAAAATAAAATTCACATAGCCTCTTAATTGCCTTTACCTTTACTTTCAAATAGTGTCACGTGTCAATACTATGGCGTAGAGCATTTACAAAATTAGAAAAATTTCGAGCCGTAGCACAGTTGACTGATTTTCGCAGTCAAAATTAGTTTTGATCGGTTATGACTTTTGACTGTGACATCTACATTGTTTGTAGCTGCGAGTTGTTTTTTTAGTATTGTAATTATAACTTGTGAAGTTGTGATTTCGTTGTAAGTCTAATCTACTCTCGACCTTTAAAGAAAACTGTACCCATAATCTTAAGATAAGAACAGTTATGTTTATAACACAAAAAAGATTAGATTTATGGTATGTGGAGCACCATGACAGACAACGCTTCGTGCGGAGGGGCTACCTCGAAGATGGGGGTGCCTGAGTCGTCGCAGTAATCCTTATAGGGTACCCGTCGCATCTCCTGCAGACCCAGGCTGGTGCAGATGCGTGCCGAGTACGCCCCTGTAGCGTCCACTTTGAAAAGCTGGAATTGGAGAACAAGAAGTCAGATTGACATTGCGATAAATAACATTTTAGTCTGACATTGATATAGGGCTGATATTTTAATTTGCATATGCAGTTCAAGCTACGAATTTTCATTTGATTTTAACCTTTATACTCGTAACATTGTAATAAAAACTATTAAAAACTGCCATTGGGTAGGTAGACGTGCGAGCGACCGTACAATGCCGCTGGGTTGTGTTTTCGTTTATATATATATTGTTCAATATGTATATGTTGTGTATGTACAGATGTCATACAGTTACACATTTGTTTAAATATTTTAGGTATACAAAACTGATATATTAAGAGATACTTAAATTCTATTTGATATTTCTTTTTTGAAGTGAAAACTTCTTCAGGCGCGTTTAGCGTTTTTTTTTTTGTAGAATAAAGTCTTGGTTTGTGTTACCGTTACCGATATGCTTTATTGACAGTACAGTTTTCACTTCTGTGGGCAGTCCCCATGACTGCATTTTTTTTTTTCATTTCGACCCACTCCTGGGTCTCAACTATTAGGATGTTTGCTTAGGTGCCAATAATGCTTTTTTTTTAAATACCTAGGTTAAAGAAAGGATCGAAGCACTTAAAAAAGATTTAAAAGAAAACACTTCAGAATACGAATAATAGCAAGCAAAACAGATGGTCATATTAAAATAATTTTACTAATATAAATGAAATATTCATTGATTAGCCTTCAGCTTGCATTATTTACATTAGTGGTTTACTTTAATAACTTGAGGATTTAAAACTAAATCGCAAGAAAAAGCAATAATGCTAAAACGGGAAAACTACGGGATCGTAGCACTTTAGACTACGAGCGCACCGTAGTCTACAGTGTAGCAGTGCTACGATCCCGTAGTTTTGCTACGGTGTAGCAGTGCTACGATCCCATAGTTTTGCTACGGCGGCAGCGTAGGGAGTGGATTAGGAGCGTACAGTCGGTAACACTATGTATCGAGTAACAAGTTGTGACCAATTGAGAAATATGTAGAAAAAAAATTGCATGAAAATAAACAGGGTTGGCTGAGCGAAACACGGAGCATTTTGAAAAGTTAGCAAAAAAAAAATCTGATAAAAAATCACCTCTATAAATAACAAGTAGGGCCCTACTACGTTCAAAAGAGCGTTTCAAGAAGTGCTTAAAAAGGAAATGTTTGCGTTTGTTATGTTGGTACTAACGTGAATCAGCCTGATTTTATCTATAGTCGATTTATTTGATGAAATCGATTCAGCATTGTTTTCAGCTAGATGTGACCAATTTTTAGTTGTGTCGAAATAAAACTACATCAAAATAAACGGGGTTGGCTGGGCGCAACCTGGAGCATTTTGTACAGTCAGCAAAAACAAAATTGCTCAGCCAACCCTATTTATTTTGATATAGTTTATTTTTTTACACAACTACAAATTGGTCCCATCTTGTTAGTTGATACATAGTGTTACCGACTGTACGCTCCTAATCCACTCGCTACGCTGCCGCCATAGCAAAACTATAGGATCGTAGCAGTCGTAGCACTGCTACACCGTAGCAAAACTATGGGCCCGTAGCACTACGCCTTCGCAAAACTACGGGATCGTAGCACTGCTACACTGTAACAAAACAATGGGATCGTAGCACTGCTACATCGCAGCAAAACTATGGGATCGTAGCAATGCTACACTGTAGCAAAACTATGGGGTCGTAGCACTGCTACACTGTAACAAAACTATGGGATCGTAGCAATGCTACACTGTAACAAAACTATGGGGTCGTAGCACTGCTACACTGTAACAAAACTATGGGATCGTAGCACTGCTACACTGTAACAAAACTATGGGATCGTAGCAATGCTACACTGTAGCAAAACTATGGGGTCGTAGCACTGCTACACTGTAACAAAACTATGGGATCGTAGCACTGCTACACTGTAACAAAACTATGGGATCGTAGCAATGCTACACTGTAGCAAAACTATGGGATCGTAGCACTGCTACACTGTAGCAAAACTATGGGATCGTAGCACTGCTACACTGTAACAAAACTATGGGATCGTAGCAATGCTACACTGTAACAAAACTATGGAATCGTAGCAATGCTACACTGTAGCAAAACTATGGGATCGTAGCACTGCTACACTGTAACAAAACTATGGGATCGTAGCAATGCTACACTGTAACAAAACTATGGAATCGTAGCAATGCTACACTGTAGCAAAACTATGGGCCCGTAGCACTACGCCTTCGCAAAACTACGGGATCGTAGCACTGCTACACTGTAACAAAACAATGGGATCGTAGCACTGCTACATCGCAGCAAAACTATGGGATCGTAGCAATGCTACACTGTAGCAAAACTATGGGGTCGTAGCACTGCTACACTGTAACAAAACTATGGGATCGTAGCAATGCTACACTGTAGCAAAACTATGGGGTCGTAGCACTGCTACACTGTAACAAAACTATGGGATCGTAGCACTGCTACACTGTAACAAAACTATGGGATCGTAGCAATGCTACACTGTAGCAAAACTATGGGATCGTAGCACTGCTACACTGTAACAAAACTATGGGATCGTAGCAATGCTACACTGTAGCAAAACTATGGGATCGTAGCACTGCTACACTGTAGCAAAACTATGGGATCGTAGCACTGCTACACTGTAACAAAACTATGGGATCGTAGCAATGCTACACTGTAACAAAACTATGGAATCGTAGCAATGCTACACTGTAGCAAAACTATGGGATCGTAGCACTGCTACACTGTAACAAAACTATGGGATCGTAGCAATGCTACACTGTAACAAAACTATGGGATCGTAGCAATGCTACACTGTAACAAAACTATGGAATCGTAGCACTGCTACACTGTAGCAAAACTATGGGATCGTAGCACTGCTACACTGTAACAAAACTATGGGATCGTAGCACTGCTACACTGTAGCAAAACTATGGGATCGTAGCACTGCTACACTGTAACAAAACTATGGGATCGTAGCAATGCTACACTGTAGCAAAACTATGGGATCGTAGCACTACGCCTTCGCAAAACTACGGGATCGTAGCACTGCTACACTGTAACAAAACAATGGGATCGTAGCACTGCTACATCGCAGCAAAACTATGGGATCGTAGCAATGCTACACTGTAGCAAAACTATGGGGTCGTAGCACTGCTACACTGTAACAAAACTATGGGATCGTAGCACTGCTACACTGTAACAAAACTATGGGATCGTAGCACTGCTACACTGTAGCAAAACTATGGGATCGTAGCACTGCTACACTGTAACAAAACTATGGGATCGTAGCACTGCTACACTGTAGCAAAACTATGGGCCCGTAGCACTACGCCTTCGCAAAACTACGGGATCGTAGCACTGCTACACTGTAACAAAACAATGGGATCGTAGCACTGCTACATCGCAGCAAAACTATGGGATCGTAGCAATGCTACACTGTAGCAAAACTATGGGGTCGTAGCACTGCTACACTGTAACAAAACTATGGGATCGTAGCAATGCTACACTGTAGCAAAACTATGGGATCGTAGCACTGCTACACTGTAACAAAACTATGGGATCGTAGCAATGCTACACTGTAGCAAAACTATGGGATCGTAGCACTGCTACACTGTAACAAAACTATGGGATCGTAGCAATGCTACACTGTAACAAAACTATGGGATCGTAGCAATGCTACACTGTAACAAAACTATGGAATCGTAGCACTGCTACACTGTAGCAAAACTATGGGATCGTAGCACTGCTACACTGTAACAAAACTATGGGATCGTAGCAATGCTACACTGTAGCAAAACTATGGGATCGTAGCACTGCTACACTGTAGCAAAACTATGGGATCGTAGCACTGCTACACTGTAGCAAAACTATGGGATCGTAGCACTGCTACACTGTAACAAAACTATGGGATCGTAGCACTGCTACACTGTAGCAAAACTATGGGATCGTAGCAATGCTACACTGTAGCAAAACAATGGGATCGTAGCACTGCTACACTGTAACAAAACTATGGGATCGTAGCACTGCTACACTGTAGCAAAACTATGGGATCGTAGCACTGCTACACTGTAACAAAACTATGGGATCGTAGCACTGCTACACTGTAGCAAAACTATGGGATCGTAGCAATGCTACACTGTAGCAAAACTATGGGATCGTAGCACTGCTACACTGTAACAAAACTATGGGATCGTAGCAATGCTACACTGTAGCAAAACTATGGGATCGTAGCACTGCTACACTGTAACAAAACTATGGGATCGTAGCACTGCTACACTGTAGCAAAACTATGGGATCGTAGCAATGCTACACTGTAGCAAAACTATGGGGTCGTAGCACTGCTACACTGTAACAAAACTATGGGATCGTAGCAATGCTACACTGTAGCAAAACTATGGGATCGTAGCACTGCTACACTGTAGCAAAACTATGGGATCGTAGCACTGCTACACTGTAGCAAAACTATGGGATCGTAGCACTGCTACACTGTAGCAAAACTATGGGATCGTAGCAATGCTACACCGTAGCAAAACTATAGGATCGTAGCACTGCTACACTGTAGCAAAACTACGGGGTCGTAGCACTGCTACACTGTAGCAAAACTATGGGATCGTAGCACTGCTACACCGTAGCAAAACTATTAGCAAGACTATGGGATCCTAGCAATGCTACACCGTGGCCAAACGTGGACACGAGTGAGTTTATAGACCCGCTAATTAATATTCTAAACGCATAATACCTATCAGTGGCAACGTACATGAAGCTTAATCTACCCGCAAGAAATACATACAAACCTTAAACCCATTTTCAGTTGCAATCTCAATGCTCCTCCTCATCAGCTCCTTCGCCAGCCCCCTGCCCCGCGCCCTGTCCGACACCGATATGATCCGGCACTCGAGGACCTTCTCCACGTGGAAGGTGGAGAACAGGTCCAGCTCGCGGCTCACACTGTACAGGATCGTGAAGATCTTGTTGAACTTTTCATCTGAGGATTGGTTTATCTTCTCTATGGACTGCTCGATGTCCCCGGGTCATAAGACTCCGTTTAACGCTACGCCTAGGACCTGGAATGGTGTAAGTAACGTGTCTTATTTTGTGGTTATTGACATGGTATTTATACTGGGGGACTTTAACGCTCATCCAGGTGAGCGTTTCGGTAATGAGCTTAAGTCATTTTGCATGGAACAGAAGTGCCGGTGCGCAGACATTGAAGTGTTGGGACTCTCTTCAGGCTTGTACACGTATGTAAGCGATGTTTGTGGTTCTAAAAGCTGGTTAGACTATTGCTTAGTATCGGAAGCTGCTTGGAAAGCGGTAATGGACGCTAAGATACACTATAATGTATGTCTGACCACTTTCCGTTGGAAATATCATGTAACTTTAATGTACTTAGAGTGAAAACTGGTTACACTATAAATGACCGTAACACTGTTATTTGGGGAGAAAGAAATCCACAGCAAGTTGCATTTTATGAATAGCATGCTCATAATAAATTAAGAGAATTAGATTTTCCACCCGAACTTAAAAATTGTTGTGATGGACTTTGTAGTGGTTTGGATCATAGATTAGGTTAATTAAAAACTAATAATAAAAAGGTAAAAATAATAATTTAACTCAAGATATATTTCGGGCCCCACTGGGGCCCACTGATATATATCAGTTACACTGATATACATCTTGAGTTAAATTATTATTTTTACCTTTTTATTATTAGTTTTGAATCAACCAAAACTACATTAAAAATCTTATAAAAAAGAGACAAATATATATTGATCAAAAAGGATCATAGATTAGTTATAGATAAAATGTATGCGAATGTTGTAAATATATTAAAAGATGCGGCAAGTTATAGTTATGGCCAATTAGCTCCAAATAGAAGAAAACATGTTGTAGGATGGAACAAACATGTAAGACAAGCCCATGTGGAGGCTCGGCTGAGGTTTCAGGAGTGGGTTCTGTACGGAAGGCCTAGAACGGAGCTAATGTCCCCGCAGGACAAGTTAGGCTTAGCGTGGGGACCACTGTTTTATACGCATGTATTGTAAAAATTCGTGTAAGTTAATTAAATATATTTTATTTCATTTCATTTCAATGTACAGTTTTATGTCAGAAACTAGGAAAGTTTTTAAGGTTGAAATGGTGTCAACAAATTACGCTGAACAAATAAAAATGGACATTATAGCATCTCATCATTCCAATAAAACTTCGGAAAGTTTTGGAAACAGACCAATAAACCGGTTCGGTCACCTAGGTCCAATTCCCCGAATGTCTAGTCTGTCTTTTTCGTCCAATTCCCAGAACGTCCATTCTCCGAATGTCTAATTCTCCGAATGTCCAATTCTCCGAATGTCCAATTCTCCGAATGTCCAATTTCCAATCAAATTTAAACTAATTGACATGTTTACATAGAGTTGAAATGCTTTGCATGGTTCCGTGTCTAAGCATACGAGGGGTTAAGGTACTTTCCCTCCACGTGGCAAAAAACTGAGCCCTACGTCGAGTCTTCCTGTGAGTGTAGAGGGTGTTAGTGAGCCTGCCGACATTGCACAACTCTTTCAAAACCATTTTAAGGTACAGTCTCCGTTGGGGCCGCCAGGGAACTCGTCACCTTTTAGGGTGTCCACTATTAGCTCACATGTGAGGTTCACGGCTAAAGAGATAAAGAAAGTGGTGAGACGCATGACGCGTGGAAAATCACCTTGGCATGACTCTCTTAGTATTGAACATCTGCAACATGCTGGTGTTCATTTGAACAGAGTGCTAGCCATGCTTTTCACCTTTTGTGTAAGGCATTCTTTACTTACCTGACGAGATGGTAAAGACCCTGGTAGTGCCGATAGTGAAGAACCGAACAAGAGATGCTTCTGATGTCAATAACTGCAGACCTATCTCGTTGGCTATCATTTTGGCTAAGGTGCTGGACAGTGTGCTTGACAAACAACTGGATAAACATCTAACTCTTCACGATGCCCAATTTGGCTTCAGATCTGGATTTTCCACAGAGACAGCAGTCCTTTGTCTGAAGCACAATGTTCGGTACTACACAGACAGGAAGACACCCGTCTACGCGTGTTTTCTTGACCTGTCAAAAGCCTTCGATTTGGTGTCTTACAATAAGCTATGGGAGAAGCTATATGAGGACACTACATTACCAGATGAGCTTATTGAATTGTTTAAGTACTGGTATGGTCATCAGAGTAATATGGTAAGGTGGGCAGGCTCACTGTTCGAGCCGTACAGGTTGGAGTGCGGGGTGAGGGAAGGTAGGTTGACCTCTCCGAGGCTCTTCAGCTTGTATGTGAATCGGCTGATAGGGGAGCTCAGTGATGCCGTCGTAGGTTGCTCCATTGATGGGAAATTTGTCAATAATATTAGTTACGCTGATGACATGGTGTTGCGGAGTCCCTCTTTCAGTGCTCTCAGGAGGCTGCTGAATATCTGCACGACAGCTTTACAAGGAATTGTCGTCGCGACAGGTCGACGTCTCTGAGACCCCAGGGCTGGCATACCTCGGCCAAAGAATTGTCCTAGCAATTCAAAGAGGTAATGCCGCTAGTGTCCTGTGGTCTCTTTTCTGAGACGATAGCGATTTTAGCTAAATTTTTAATCTTTAGGATTATATTTCATTTTATTTTTATTTTATGTAGTATATATGTTATGTAAGTTTGTTTTTTATTAAAATGTTACTTACTATTTTAATTTAGATTAATTTAGTTTTATAATGTTATTTTAGTTGTTCTTTACCCCACAAATAAATTATTATGAATTATGAAAGTATTGTCTTGTATTAGCCATCTTCACAAACATCAATATTTGTCATCAAAGTCGTTTTCTTAAACAGTACTATTCAGTGTACTATTTTCATGGAACATTTTGGAACGTAATTTTCAAGACCGAAGTAACCGACCTTTTAGACATAAAGTTCACGTGGGTAGGTATGCAGATTTATCAACAAGCATAGATTTAATCATGGAAAACAAATTTATGCGAGGGCCTGAAGTACAAGGGTTGGAGACTTTTAGGTTGAAGGTTCTGTAGGTACTGTCTTGTATTTTCTTATCCCTTGGTTAAAGTAGATATAAGTAATTTGATGTATAGTATAAGTTTATGTTAAAAAAAAAGACATGATCTTGCCAAGTTTCTTGCCCGTTCTTCTTAGCAAGACTAATCGAATGGGCGGAGGTAGGCATGTATTTTTATATGTAACCTATTAATATGTAGTATATAGGATGGGATTTTGGTCGACCGCCTGGATTCGTGCTGGGGGCTCGGTTGGTGATCATTGAACCCTATTCCTGGTCCCTGGCCGGGTCTCCGGCATGGGTTCGGGCGGTTGATTGGATTTCACCTTGTATAATACTTTATACAAGCCTTGTATATATTTTACCTATAATTTTAATCGTATATATATTGCTACATAAATTAAATAAACCTTTAATCTAAGTAGTTCATGTACATTTATTATTTTATTACATATATTTTTGTAAGATTAAAATTTGACTTGTGAAACGTGTATTATATATACCTACTTTGCAAAATAAACTTTTTGAATTTTGAATTTTGTCAAGAACAATGCAAAAAAAAAATCAAAGCACTTTGAAAATTCAAGTATTTCAATTCAAAGCCTATCCAACTTTACCCATAATGTTGTTTTCCCCTAAAATCTCCACTAAAAACATATACATAAAGTCCTTACCACATCGTCTTCGATCACGGCAACAGAGAGTCCATCAGCCATGGTAGCGCTGCACAGACGTTCCAAAGCTGCATGTGGCTGACCTCTCTCACACAAAGAGACCGCCTTGTTCAGAGGCTCATCAGCGAAGAAGCTATCGCGGAGATGCTTCAGCACCGCATCGTTCATTGAGGGGGTTATTGTCACGAAACGCGCCATCTCTGGAATTTGAGATAAAACTCGTATGTATGTATGTATATCTATTATGATTCTCTGCTTTCAGGTACAAGTTCCGCCAATTTACGAGTGTTTACCTGAAAATAAGATAAGGACAAGAAGTGAACGTAACGTAAGAAATAAACGTATTATATACGTGTTAACGGACAAACCCGTTTTCGGTTCAAGTCAAATCAGTTTGGCCTAGGCACTAGTCTTCCTAGGCCTAACTGATTTCTTGGCTGTCATGAAAAAAATAACCACGAAGGTTATATATATAGCGGTTTCTTTTCTATTCTAAGTAAACATTGTAAGCTTGTAAAAAACCAGCCAAGTGCGAGTCGGACACACGCAATATTTTGTCGTCTCACAAGAATCACATAATTCAAAAACTCCGTAAGTCCCTTGAAATTATTCATTACAGGAAAACTAAAGCGGTTAAACAAAAATTGAGCACAAATGAAAAATATAAAAAAATAAGTATAATAAATAAAAAAAATATTTTAATTAAATAATACAATATGGGTATCAAATTGTAGGTATTAATAAGACGATTGTAAAAATATATAGTTTAGTTCGAGAAATCTTTGAAAAACCATAAAAAATTATGTCCTGGCGGACCGAAAAATATGAAAAAGATCATGGTAATATGTGTTTACGTAAAGATTACAGGAAAAATAAAGCGGTTGAGAAGTTCACGAAAAAAAGTGACAAAATTAAATTTATCATCCCCAGCACGGAACCCTAGATACGCGAGTCAGACTCGCACTTGCCCGGTTTTT
This sequence comes from Ypsolopha sequella, assembly GCA_934047225.1. NCBI lineage: Eukaryota > Metazoa > Arthropoda > Insecta > Lepidoptera > Ypsolophidae > Ypsolopha > Ypsolopha sequella. The sequence goes on along the minus strand of OW203998.1, from coordinate 5,216,090 downwards.
TTTTAAGAGTTCAGACGCTGTGTCGGCAAGCGGAAACTGATAAGACGCGATTCGGCGTTGGTTAGTATAGCGTTAATCTTAGGTTTTGTGTAGCAGTGATTAAACGCTCTACAATAATAAATAATTTATCTTTTCTTAAACATACGCAGAAATATTATCATTACTTTTGAATAAAGAACACGCGAAGTATCATATTTACGTAGACTGAAAAACCAAAATCACTTCCCGGCGCATTCTTTGAATTTGGAACGACGAGCGCACCGGCAATGTTGTATGAAACGGTGTGCTGTTTGAATTTAGAACTCTTTCATCTATCGTACACATTGCGTTCTCGTGGCTGTATAGCCACAGATGCGTTTACCTTTCGGCACAAACTGTAAAAAAAAATTTAATTTATTATGTAAAAGGCCCTTTTTTATTTCCTTGCATTTTTTTAAGAAAAGCACTATATATGCCTCGGCCGAAATGGCAATTGCCTGTCTCGTATCATTGAAGTCCTCGCCTGCGGCTCGGCCTTCAAACTCATACTCGTCCTGCAATTGCCTATTTCGCTGCCTTTGCAATAATGTACTATTTCACAAACTTTTCTCTGTTTCCTGGAAACTTGACTACTTTGCCTTTGACTTCTTAATAGGTTCTGTGCCTTAGACCTTCGACCAAAATAAAATAAATGGACGGGCCATAGCGTACAGATTTTTGAAGTCTGTAAAGTGAGCGCCGGCTCTCACTTCATCTCTGTCTCTGTCTGTTAGAAGAGTGACACGTACTGTACTAAAACCACCTTAACTAATCCACTGCTCATATAGAACTCCATCGACCCGAATAACAACCCACTTACAACCTACATAGTTTAAACGTTTGGTGCTTAATAGAAATGATTTTAACAGATATATGGCCAGAGTGTGATCGTCAGATTAGAACCTTACATTGCGCCTTAAGTAGTAACCCAAATTCTTTAGAAGCGATTCAGAGATGAAGATAGCTAACAAACCCTTATTAATAGTCCTGTTCTAAAATATAACTTATCTTTCACGTGCTAAGTAAATTGGACATAAAATAATTAAAACCAAATTCGTAGATTTAGATAGTAAAATCAGAGAATATAAAGTATTGGTAAAATGTTCAGATTAGAAATTTCACTGTTTGTCAGTTAAGCCAATATATGAAAGTCATAGAGATAAATAGCACTTTGTAAACAATTCTAGATGTAAAATTCATTAATGTTTCAAATAATAAAAAGGTGAATAAAATCTCTGTAGCAATTCTGCGCCAGTCAGCCTCTTAAGAGGCTATGTGAATTTACTATGTTAGACTATACCCGTTACTTAAGATGATACATCACATTCATATTTTGTTTGTTTATGTTATGAATAAAATGCATTATTATTATTTTTTTTAATAACCACTACCAGTAATTGGGGATGGATGAGGTGAGGTATTTCTGAGTTTGAAATTTAATAATTTATTGATGATCAAAGCTGAATAGTATTCTAACAGCTGACCTTTATGTATGTTGTAAAACTTATTACTCGATAGATACTTCTATACGAAAATTACTTATTTAGCTGGTAATCTTCGAATAAGTCCATAGGACAGTGAGTAAAATTCTCACATCTGTGATTATCTGGTCAATAAAATAGAGACTCAAAGAAAGCCATATTGGCAACTTCTCAGAAGTACCTTCCCTTGGATGTGGAATACCCCCTTGACTTTTTTTAGTGTATACTTTTTTTTTTAATTCTAAATTTAAGATTTATTTATTTATTTTTAATTTTACGCGCCTATGTTGGTTCCCTGACTACACAGCTCTGGTAAAGAACCAACAAGAAATCCAGAGCGTCCCTACCATCGTAGTAACCAAAACTACAAATGACACAACTAATCCAACAGAATGATTTCAGATTTCTAACTTATGGCTATCTTGTGTTTCTGTACCAAATATATTTTATTTGTTCTTATGACATTGGTAAGCTAAACTACCCCATTTCAGTGTATAGTTAGCTTGTGGCTGAATTTTGCCTGACAAAAGAACAAGTACATTCATACAAATACACCAAATATTACTATTTATTTGAGTAATAAACATTGAAATCACTCGTGTTGCACCATGTCCCATTCAAAGATTCGGCCTCTTAACAAATCTACTCAAATAGTGACTGACAGTTAAAATTAATTTCTTAGATACTGCTGGTAATACTCAACTTAAAGTTGCTATGTCAATTTGACAAAACTATCTAGTAAAAAACTTAGACTTTCATATTCAGCGTACAGTCATTCTGTTTATTATTCAATAGAGAATTTCTATCAAGTCAAAATTGCAAGTTGTTTCAGTAATAAACTTCTCTAATACAATCGTTTTTGTTGTATTTAATGCAAGTCAGATAAGTACAAATTACTACCAGGTTGGAATTTTACCCATTTTCTAAAAATCTCCAAGTTTCAGTAAGGTTTTTACATAATAAGTCTCAAATATATTAAAACTTTTGAATACAATAAATTAGGCTTTCAACCCTCATTTCATGTAAGAAAGTTTACTTTAAAAATCATTGATTTTCTAGTAATATGAAACTACTGTGACTTTCTTCCTTAACAGTATTGCAGTTATTTATGTAGTCAATTTTATAACTACACTCAGTAGAATAATTTCAATATATTTTGAAAGAGAAATCTGCTCTAGGTAATGTAGTATTAAAAATACTAATAGAACTTTGTTTTTGTTCTAAAGATGTATTCATTTAATTCCATTGACGAAGAACAACTTTTACTACCCCATATTTGGTGTATAGTATCAGTTAAGGCTTTTATTTTGCCAGACAAGGGAAAGCATTTATGCAAACAAATACATCATGTTATGTACTTCAAGTTTATTGAACATTTATAAGAATTGAAATTATTCTCTTGAATAAAGATTTCCCGAACTATTTTCACGGTATTTAGTTTATTAGTTACTTACTCAATTGAGTAATAAAAGAAAATCCGAAACATTCTATATTTCATCTAGGTTCTACTCTGTATCAATGCAGTCATTTCGACAAAGGAGAATGTAAGTAAATACTGACTAAAAGGTTCGTCAGTCTGCTATACTCTATTTTGAATTCTTATATACCAAACGATTTGATTTTACTTTATAACTTAATGTTTACTAAGAACTGACCTTAAAAAGGGCCTGATAGGTACCACAGTTATGAACCTCTATGGACTAGAATACATTTCATCAACCTGAATTCTAAATCTAGGCTTTCTATATTATTTAGGCATATTTTGTGCCAAACTCAAGTCTCTTTATTTCTTGAAAGAAATACCTAAGTAAATACAATATTTTAAGAAATAATTAAGTGGTTAAACTTATGTTTCCTATCATTTCATATTTATTGCCAATATTAAAGCCCTATGCCCTAGCATTCAAAATTAGTGTTCTGTGGGCATATAAAACCCTCTTAGATAAACAATGAAACTATTTCAGTATCAAAGCCCTATGCCCTTACATTCAAAGTTTAAGTTCTTTGGACTTATAAAGCCCTCTCAGATAAGTAAACAATGAAACTATTTGTCAAACAAACTAGTCAACAACAACCTATTCCTGAACCACTAACTCTAATTTTCAGAGGTCCCTATCTACTTGAAAACTTGTAACCTATCATAATTGAATTTATTGACCTATTTTCCCTGAACAATGAAGAAAGTTACCTGAAACCTCCCACTATGCATAATTTCTCAAAAAAAACCTATTAATGTCCTAACAATAGACTTGAATTTTGGAATTTACCTACCTAACATTTGGCCCTAAAATCAAATGTTCCTAGGCTTTTAAATGTGTGAATTTTCAAAGCTAGAGGTCCGTCACCTCACATTTACAATTAAACGTGTGTGTGGTTGTATATTGTGCTAGCAAACACCATACAACCCCTCAACTAATCGACAGAAAGAAGTGAGGCAAGTTGAAACCTCTCTGTGTGCCTAACACCCTAAAACTTTGCCCTACTCAGACAGGGGGTGATACAGTAGGTAAAAAGGACGTCACCCCGCTGGCTGGGATAGCCTATATGATCATGTGTATATATAAATATATAGATATGAGACCATGACCAGCTCAGTCAGATGACAAAGGACAGAACAAATCGCAGCCTCTTCACGGCTCGGACGCTTTGCCATAAACATCACCTTTCATGGAGGATGTGTTTCCAGTATGTAAAACTGGCGCAAGGCCATCCCAGACGCTTGCTTCCCTCCAGAGGAGGTTAAAACTAGACTCTGTCGTTCACACCAGTAGGTGACCTGAATCTAGTCCAGAGCGACTTCCGCTCTGTAAGCTCCCTGCCTGACTCTTCAAGATATCCCAGCGACTAGCCCTATGCCATTGTTACCCTGGTACATCTTCCCGTTTCCACGTCCGGCATTACTAAGAAGAGACCATACTCCCTTCCTCCCCATCAACCCCTGAATCGACCTATGCACTATTACATTATTTAGGTACGTACTTTTAATTTCGGAACTTGAAAAGACGATTATCGAACCCTTTACATAACGCGGAATCTAGCTCGTTCGCTCGTTCACCCTACACGAATTCAAACGCGTGTGTCAATCGCCGAGTCGGAAAAGTCAAAAACTATTGACCATAACCGAATCTATTTACGAAAAAAGGGCATTCCGCCACCTAAAAGCTAACGCGACGCGAAATGGTCCCGAGACCTAACGAACAGATAGATTGACACATTCCGTATTTTAATCGCAAATTCCGAAAACAAAATCACTATTAAAACAAACAAAAACTTCCCCAAATAAACTCAAAAATGAACTACACCTTTAAAACTTCTTGCAGCACTTCCACTGACGACGGTGTAAAAATGAATGACCTCCCACCCTACATTTCACCCATTTATATACTAAGTGTGATATCAGCGTCATCAGTGCTATCGGCGTAAACGGTGCTAACGGTGTTATGTGCGCTTTCGTGCAGAACGAACAAAAGTGAGACAACCAAACAAGAGTAATAGAGATGGCAACATAACAACAAAAACATGGCAACAGCATATACTCGGCGTAAGCAGGACAGGACAAAAATATACAAGTAAGAGTGAAAGAGATAGACACATGGTGACAAGCCTAAGGCGTCATCTAGTCTACGTGGCAACAACTTGGCAGTTGCGTGACAACAACAGCTAATTTAGGGTTCACGCATAATTGGAAACCATAATGTTTGAAATTGAAAGTTTATTCTTAATTCCTTCCATATTGGACCGATTGTTTGGGCCGGTGGTTGAGTTTACTGTATTTATCATTTAAAATCAGTTATTCTACGCGATCGATTTCAATTTGCTTTATTTATTTCAACGTGATTTATTTGATTACATACAACAATCTTCCTGCCCATTATCATAACATTTATTTGTGAATTGAGACGTGAACAGATGAGGTACGATCTGTCACAGCGCTTTCCCCAAAATTTACGCAGATTAGCAAGCCTTAAACGAAGGAAATTTTCTCTCCCATCATTCACAAATACACGATAACAATGTTCACTCTGATATTAATTTATTATCACCTTTCTCCCAGACCGTTCACGTGTGGTGTGTGTTTATACCTAGTAGTTAATCAAAACTTAACCGATTGAGACTCCAAACCATTGCTTAATTGTTCACGAATAATCTGTCCGTCAAACAAGGAGATCTGAAATTCCCAGAGAGATCGTTTGTGAGACGACCTTGTCCTAGTGACACCGCAAAGATTTTCTAGACAAATTCTATTTTTTCAATTTAAGTAGAACCACCTTGCGCCTCTTTCATAAACCAAGATCACTTTAATAGCTATCCATCCAGATACCCAAATGAGCAATTGTTCAGCTTGGAATCTCTCCCAGCATTAAATTCTAACCAACTATTCGGAGAATGTATAGTGTTGCCGAAGATAGCATTAGCTGCGTGTAGAGTTAAACCTTTAAGTATCACAGTATATACTGTCTTTTAGTCTTTATGACTCTAACCTAACACCAATTCAACTTAAAAGTTTATGTGTAGTATAGAGTCTCCAGGATATGATGACAATAAATTTAAGTCCACACCTTCGAACTGTTGTCTTGTTAGGGCCCTTTTTTTTTGTTGTCAACGTCATAGTCATATGTCAAAGTCGTTTCATTCCATTCCTTCCACCGACACACTCTGACTTCCTCATCCGCTCTTACAATTTCCCTAACAAGCCACCAGCCCTACAAATATGAACCTATTTAATTTTAATTACCTCCATTTAACATGACTATCTTTTGAATACCACCATTACCTTTTAATACCTCCTTAACCTTTTTAATACCACCTTTACCTTTTTAACACCACCTTTATGTACCTTTTAAAACTAACTTAAAATATAACTTATTTTAAATTTACTCAAAGCCCTTTTAAACGCCAAAATGCAAGCATTCGCTGATTGTCAACTACGCTTACACTCATGAGTGCATATCTACACAAAGCTAATTACGCAGAGTGCTAGACACGTAAAGTGTCATATACGCCAATTGTCAACATTGGTAAATATGCCCATTCACAATTACATAAAGAATAAAAAATAAAATATAACTTATTTTAAATGTACGCAAAGTCCTTTTAAACGCCAAAATGCAAGCATTCGCTGATTTTTAACTACGCTTATATTCATGAGTGCATATCTACACAAAGTTAATTACGCAGAGTGCTAGACACATAAAGTGTCATATATGACAATTGTCAACATTGGCAAATATGCCCATTCACAATTACATAAAGAATAAAAAATAAAATATAATTTATTTTAAATGTACGCAAAGTACTTTTAAACGCCAAAATGCAAGCATTCGCTGATTTTTTAACTACGCTTGAGTGCATATCTACACAAAGTTAATTACGCAGAGTGCTAGACACATAAAGTGTCATATACGACAATTGTCAACATTGGCAAATATGCCCATTCACAATTGCATAAAAAATAACCATATCTAAATAAATTCGGTATTTATTATCATGTTCCTCCCAGAATGAATATGTGTGGTGTAATTTTTATACCAAACGGTTAATCAAAAATTAAATCAGTTGAAATTCTAATCTATAGGTTTATTAATTACAGATAAATATCCATCAAACAAGGAGAACTCAATCCTTCAAAGAAGTTAGTTGTGAATTAACTCTACCCTAGTGGTAACACAACAACCTTCTAGCCAAATTCTATTTTTTCAATTTGAACAATAGATGTGCCTTTGTGTCTCTTTCTTGAATCGAGATCACTTTAATAGCTCTCAAGATAAGTACCCAAATAACTAATTCCCCAGTATAGAATCTCTTCCAATGTTAAATTCTAATCAACCATTCGGAGAATGTATAGTTGCCGAGGAAATATGCATTAGCTGCGTGTGTAGTGAAACTATTTAGAATCGCAGTTTATACTGCTGATTAGTCAAGATGACTCTAACCTAACTCCTTTTCAACTAAATAGTTTGTTGTGTAGTGTAATGTCTCCAGGATAACACGACAATAAACATGAGTCCACATTCCTGAAACTGTTGTCTCGCTAGAGCCCTTTTCTTTGCCAAAGACAAAGTTAATTGTCATGGTCGTATCTTTCTATCTCTTCCACCGACAACATACTTCCTTCCTCATTCTCTCTAACACTTTCTCTAACGAACCACCAGCTCAACAAATATGGACAAATCTAAATGATTTAAGTACCTCTTATTTAAAATATTATCTTTTAATACCTCTTAAGCTAATACCTTTTGAGCTAACTTATAAACTAACTTATAACATAACTAACTACCACTAATTAAAATAAAACCCAAATTAATTTCTATAATTTAATATATTTTTTTTTTATTTCAATAAGACAACGAGAAATTGGAATAAACTGCTTTTAATAAACTTCCGAATATTTTTACATTTCATTTCTTAATAAATTAATTTATTAAAATACGATCTTGTACTTTTTTATTTTTATTTAATTTACTATCAATTGACAAAGCATTTACACAGTCAACATATTAAAATTTCATAAATTTTTAATTTTCTTCTCTACTTCCCCCCAATCTTAAATTTTCTCTTCTCTACTTTCCCCCAATCTTACTTCCCTTTGTACTTAATAAGTAAGTTCTTCCTCATCTACCTGTAAAATATAAAACTTCATCAGTGGCGTACTGTCTACTTCCTTTTCCATTTGTCCTTAAATATTTCATTAAATAAAACAAGACTTTTTTGTAATTAAATAGATTTTATTTAATTCCTTAAAGTAAAATTCTAACTACCACTGAAAGTCATTAACAGTTTTTTTTTTTTCATTTAATTATCAAAAACTGTCTAATTTTTAATGACCGAAGGTATTATTTCCCTGCAAGTAAACAAAAATAGTAAATACTATAATTAATATTGACAACCCTACAAATTATAACCAGAAGATGCTAAATTATTTAAAATATTTTTAAGTTATTCTAGTTTTTACTAACAGTAGCAATGATTGCTTTAAAATATCATTCTAATGAATTCAGTAGGTATCGTCAGGGAACCTGACTTTCATAGACTAAACCTTTAAATTTCGCAACCGATTACTTCAAGCTATATAAACTAAAGTGTAGGTTGTTCAGTTATACTTCGTTCACAAGATATATATAATTTAATTGGGCCCTCAGCTTCATAAAAGTATACTAGCACATAGGCACTAGTTGCATGTACAGCCCAAATCTAGTAAATAAATGCTGACGTCACGCATGCGTCCTATGCGAAATCAAATGTAAAATAAAGGCTATCATACCAAACATAAATATTATATTTTTAATACAACATCTACATAAATAAAACAACCTATACGAATAATAAGATAGTATAAAAACACAAAAAATGAATTCGGAATACGTTAGCGTCACTAGGGATTCGAACTTCCGGTTTCCTACTTCCTAGGTGACCATTCAACCACTCGGCCACAGAGACATTTGATTATTGGTGTGAAAATAACATACACTATCCACCAGTCAGATTAAAACACTACCTAATTTACTTATATTTCTTTTTGTTCTCTAAAAATTAAAAGTTAAGCTAGTCATTATTTATAAGATATTTATCTACTTTCACTTTAAGAAAAACTTCTAGATCAATAGATTTTTGCATTTATCAAAGTACAACAAAGATAACTTATAGTACAACTCAGTTCTCGATCTAACCCTTCAACACATTAGTTGCGATCCTCGTGAGTTCGCCATCCAGATCTTCAATCAATATAAATTGTTCTTCACTGTCTACATATATTAAAGATACTAATTACGCAACCCTGAAATACCCTGAAGTTATCGTCCAAGACTATAACCAAACCAACACGCAATCTATAACCTTTTCTACAGTACTATTAACACGTCGATCCCTTGTCGTACTACTAATTTACTCCTTTCTCTTGTATGTATGAAAAGTTTACTTCCCCTTAATAAAATAAAGTTTTGACGGTATTATTTATTTTCTATTTGAAACAACGTACTTACATATCTCACCTAACAATAAACTTTTTCCCTCAATTTTTATCAGAAATCATTATTTTGGACCATCAATAAATCAGCAAAACCTCTTAATTTTATATTACTCTTTTTGTACTAAATCCTCACTTCGGTAGGCACCCGATTTTCTACTAATAGCTTATTCCCATTTTAAATTTACACTTACACAATCTTATTTGATTTATCAACACTTATTACTTTTCATACTGGACCCTCTAATAGAAAGTGAGGCTTTACATACAGAACCCTAATTCTATTACCCATTACCAATTCATTCTTCATTCCATATCTATTATTTGTAAAATCCAAAGTCTAAACATTATAGGTAGGTATTTACTTTGTGTATGATGACAATATCAATACACATTAATTAAATTTTAATAATTTTTTAACTACTATACTATATTTAACCTTTCCCCATTCTCAACTAACTAAAATAAATACTATTTTCCATAATTGTTTCGTTGGTCCTGACATAATATTAATTGTAACTCCTTCTCAAAATTTGGCATATAAACCTACGCAAATTACACCTGCTCAATCTCTAATATATACAATACACTCATACAGTACATACTACAAATACCGCCTTAGACAACACCCCCATATTTACTTTGAGAATAACCAAAAAGAAAACAATTATTTAAATAAAACAGCTTTAGTTTATCTACCCATGTAACTGTCAACCTTAAGTTTGAAAACCAATCGTCGGAACCCATGCATCTACTTATGTTTTCACAAAGGATCCCCAAAACTGCCTAATGAAGAAGGTGGTCTATGCTTACAAAGCAAGACAATACATCTAAACCTCGCGCACGGATCCCTGCCGATGCGAATCGATAATTAACCATAAAACATAAAAATACAATAAATAGACATATCACACACTAATATGTTTATTACGTACAATAAATTTCCAATTATTTTTAGATAACCGTCGTCTATATTTTACACGTCTATATATTTGTAACTCACTCATCAACATTTGCACTAGGTACCTACTGAACGTAATTCCATGTGATTCTCGCCATGGTTTATCCAGAATTCTAAATAAATATAAGATAATATATTTAGCGTAAATAAACAAACTCCAACATTAATAAAATTCTCTTGTTATATTGAAATTCGACATTTGAAGGTCACCCCCCCCCTACTATCTCCCGTCATAAATTTTTTCTAAACATTGAAGTTTACTTTAGTAAATGATGAATATTATGTAATTTATTTCAACACAAATGAAACCATATATAAAGCCAGTAGTTTAAAATACAAACTGTTTGGCAAGTAGCAAATCTCGAAATGACTTTACTTGCAAAGCTAACATAAATCTGTAGTAATAAGAACAATTAATATAATCATTTGATAAAAGGAATTTGGAACATTTTTAACTCGTCATGAAACATAATGTATTAACGCCATCTATAAATTTATTCCGGTACCAACTACCTATCTTTTGTTACGCTTGCTCGTCAATAAGTGTCCCAATTTTGACGACCCAATAAGTTCCTAGTTCATGCACTAGATGGAACTGCTAGTATTTTAATGGAAAATAAACGTAAATAAACAACTGTAGATACCTAAGTATTTAATAATAACTCAACTCCATACTACAACCATCGACATAAAGAAGAAATATAATACACTTGTCATTCTTATATCGTCAACTGAATATCGAGCTTGTTGCTTGATCAAAACACCGGCGGCGAAAGACAGAGATAAAGCGACGAGTTTCGACGGTAGCGCAAACGAGACAAACGTATAAAGCAGGACGGTTGTATGAACTAGGTTTTGCAGGATCACACACATGAACGGGTAAGTACTATATCTTCTCATTTTGTGTTTCTATCTAAGAACTAGGAATATGACAAACAATTTTACAGAAACCCATGTGACACATCAACACATCGAACAATGTTACAAAGTTTAACCTACACACTGATTCAACTTACTTCGGTAATTTTCTACTTTCCCCATTCCTTTTAAGCATTACGATCCTCTTGTACGCTCACTAGCCACTACTTTAAACGCTATCTGTCTAAACAATCAAACATTCGAAATTAATATAAAGTTGGGGTACACAATCATTAACTCTCTCATAATTTAAATTTAACTGACATAAGTGCAAATTGAATTAATTTATTGATGTGGTTTTGTTATTTATACCATAAACCTTTTAATAAATCCAGCTTTTAAATAATTTCTACCCACGTCCAAACGCAAACCCAGCGTACAATGATCATTGTCTCCAAAACGGAACAGACCCTGTGGTAACATTCATCAATATACTCTATGGTTATATTCTACATTTCGGTTTAGCTCTTTATACAGAAACATAAAAACTAAAATAACATGAAATACAACTAAAATAAAACCTTACAAATTTACTTATAAAACTAAAATGTCTCCTAAAGTAAAATCAAATTATGTAGAAAATGTTTGCTATATATGAACAGCTTTAATATATCTAGCGCTTTAAAAATCTCGCTAACCTGTGACAAACTCTACATACCGTAAAACGGGGGGAATAGGAACAATTTCAAACTTCCAGGCTGATTTTCTCTTTGGTTTTTAATCCAATTACAAACCACTAATCATTAGTAAGATTCCGGTGACTAAGATTATAGATTACCATAGGCTTTTATTACATTTATGCGCTAGTTTTTTAAAAAAAGCTCAAAATGTGGTGAATTCCTATTCTCCCCGCAGTTGGGGTCAATGGGAATACGATTGGGGATAATCGGAAAAATGACAAGGGTTGGCACAAATAGATGGGTACGACAGTAAGGTACCTACTAGGTACCTACCTATTATTATGTGGTTAAAATTGGTTATGTAAATTATGTAATATATGGTTTTTAAGTAAAAATACTTTAATAATTATGTATTTTTATTCTAGTTAAAAAATCAAAAATATAGGTCAATCTAAACAAAATTTAATTCTTATGTTGTAGGTATTTGAGATCGGAAAGAAACAAAAAAATAAAGTCTAATAAACCACTATGAAAACAAAAAGTAGGTAAACATCAAACCTTGCAGCAGTTATCTTGGCTTCAGGCACTAAACGTATGAGATCTATTTACTAACTATGAGATCTTTTCAGATTTCCTACCATAAAAAACAAATGTATAGAAAATAATGAATGTTTAACAGTCATAAAAGAAATATTTAAGTCTTAAATCTAAGTTAGCGTTTAAATCTATTTTCTCCAAATCAGTCACTTTCTAAAATACTCAATATTTCTTCTTCATTATCGTAATAATTATTTGTACAGGTTGAATATCGTCGTTTGGTTGACGATGTGCAAGCAGTGTCTTTTGATAAAGGCTGTGAATTTCTTCTCTTTTTTGTGCCAGACAAAGGCAGTGGTAATTTTAACTTTATATTGGAAATAATGTCAATTTTCTTTTTCTCTGTTTTTATTTCGCTCGGTGTTTGGAATTCATATGTTGCTAAAACTTCTTCTTGGTACCCTAGTTCTAGATCTTCACCAAAAATAACTGGCATAGATTCCAGGTTATTGTAATCAAAATTAATATCCTCTATATTTCTCTGGTTAGTAGTATCTATTTCTTCATAGTTATTGTTTTCATTGTGCTCTAGTATAACATCCGCAGTATTGTCCGCGCATTCTGTCGTCATATTTTCTTTTCCTAGTTTAATTAGTTTTGCCGAGTTCTTCTGATTATTCAAAATTGTATTATCTTTGATATTTATCGTATTATTATTATTATTACAAACATTCTGACTTTTCTGTAGTGGATAAATTATGTCGCAGCCTAACAAGTTCAATCTTTCATCTTTATCAATAGTTTGCAGCATTTGAATCTCATTTTGATTATTTTCTGAGGGCATCTTCTTAGTCTTCTTACCTACACCTTTCCCTTTTGGTTTTGGTTTGGAAGTAGATGGTATCAAATGCTGCTTTTTGGTGGTATCTTTTAAGGTTTTCTCACTGTTTTTATCTTCGGCTTCTTGTTCGTTCACACTTCTTCCTGCGACAACTTCAATTTTTTTCTTTCGTTTAGGCTCTGTAATATTCATCGTTCCGAACCTCATCTCTTTTAATAGTCTTACGAATGTTTCGTCTACAGCATCTTTTTCGTCTTCGGTAGATCTTTTTTGGGTTGGCAGTTTCGATAGCACCAGAGACGAGTCTAAAGGTACAAGCCCAGTTTTCCTAAACCCAGCTCTGATATTACTTTCAGAATTCGTAGATATTCTGTCAACTAAGAGCTTAAGCAGCCGTGGAAAACAGCCCTTTGGTATGGATTTCATGTCCCTGCCATCGGTTTTTTTCCATTGTTCGAGAACCTGTCGCCATGCTGTCTTTAATGGTTTAAAAAATGCAACATCCAATGGCTGCGTTAGATGGGTTGAGTTGGCGGGGAGGAAGACAAAATCAATATTTTTCTCTTTACAGAGTTGAACTGCTTTTAAAGATAAATGAGAAGATAAATTGTCCCCCACGAGTACTTTTTTGCCTTCTTTCTTTTCCAAATATGGTATGGCCACGGTCTCAAGCCAGTCTGTAAAACAATCTCCATCAAACCACCCTGAAGCAGATCTATTATACCGAGTTCCCTCAGGTCCATTTTTGACCCATGTGTCGTATAAGTGACTTGCTTTATAGACCACATATGGAGGCAACAGCTCTCCATCAGCAGAAGCAGCCATCATCAATGAGATACAGCCCTTAGAGTGATTAACTACCCTTTCTGGGTATTTACATCCCCGTCTAACGATGACCTTTTTGCGCCCCGGGTCATCCGCTAAGTTTGTTTCATCATAGTTAACGATGTTAGAAGGCGGCACATTGGCGAGAGACTTTTCTAATTCGGAAAAATAATTTACAATGACTTCAGGGCTTACTGCTGCACGAGCTCTTTTTATATTTTGACAAATTCTTCGGGAAATAGTATCTTGGTGTCGTTTTAAAAATCCGTTCACATAATCAATCCCAGGATAATTATTTTTAAATCTTCTGTTTGTAATTCCTTGGGTATCCAGATACATCTTAACAATATATCGAAGATCAGTTGAGTCTAAAGGGTAACCCCAGTCAGCACAAATATTTAAATTCTGGACTATGTATTCCTCTATTTCATTAGAAAGAGCAGCTTGACCACCTTGAGGTTTGACGTGACTATGTTTGTGACGAAATAGAACAGTTTTTGAAATGTTATATTTTTTTGATATTGTTGAAAAAGTTGCTGCTGAATGATCAAGTTCTGCAAGAGCTTGTTGAATTATAAGTTCATCATATTTCTTATATGTTTTGCCACCTGGCTTAGGTTTATACGTTCTGGGCATGATGAAATCCTGTAAAAATATTAAAAAACTGATTTAAAATAGCAACAATATTATCAATAATCAAGTACTATACTATTTTATTTAATTTATAAAAAAGATGAATTTACGACGGTACACTTAAAAATACCAATTTTTAAAAGATTTTAATGCAATTTTAACAATGAAAACTGGCAAAATTGTTTGTGCCAACCCTAAAAGCGAAATCCTATACTCCCCTCACTAGTTACGATTCACCTCTTTCCTGTTCCAAAAAACCCCTATTCCGTTCCGATTATCCCCTTTAGCGACTCCTTTACACCCCTTGCACGTTCCTATTCACCTCAAAAATAGGAAAATACGTAGGTTTTTATTAAAAATCTTTAAACACCAGTTTTTAAGCAGTATGTGTACTTACCTTTTATGTTTTAAGGTCCGGTAATTAATGATAAGTAATTCTAAATCAAGTCCACTTGCAAAATTTAGGTTAAACCAACACTACGACAAAGTTTTTGGAGCCAAAAATTTACCGGTTTGAGAACTTCACTTTGACAGTGTTTTTTTTATTTTATTTTGAAGCTTTGGCTACAAAGTGTTGCCAGAAAATAGTCGAAAATATAGTCTACTAAAATGGTAGAAAACAAGCCTTGGTGGAAATTGTGTAGATACAGCTGTATAAACGCCAACAACAAAAAGTTGTTTGCATTCCTATTGCCCTCGCCATTCCTATACCCCCCGTTTTACGGTACCAAACAAAACAAATTCAAACTGAAGCTGACAGACGCCATTTGCTCAGTGACGGACGCTTTCTTTAATTTAAAATTAAATTCCATGACGGACCTACCGCAAAAGAAGCTTCACTTAGAAGATACCGAAAACAAAATCGAAAATGATCCATGAGCATATCTACTGTAACTCGGACGCAAAATTATTTCACAAGAAAGGTATGTACCGCTTTTACAAACGTAAACATTTCCAGTTGGATTCTACTTCGAAATTATTAGATTTACACTTAATTATTACACGAAAACGAAGCTTTTCATGCGATAGTCGTTGTTTCTAAGAGCCAACAAGCATTAAAATTCTTGAATTATCTTCGTACAAATATAAACTTTCATCACCATAAACAAACATTTCATAAACCTTTTCATTTACTTACAGATGTCGGTCACACTGTCGATAAAAGGGCAAGACACCGGACTTGCCTTACGGAGTTCTCTACAACATACTTAACTTCTGAAGAATTGTACAAAGTTGGAGCACTACCTATAACCTGGATGGACAGAATCTTCCCATAGTTCCGTGTAAAAGTGATATGTTACCATCTACCGTACGTCTAACAGGCTTCACGCATACAAGGTACCTATATACTTCGACTTACTTTCAAAGTTAAATCCAATTCATCAATCATTAGGTTCCCGTTTAATTATACTAAAGTCCCATAGCCCCGCAATACATGTGATAACCTCTGTAGTTCCATACAGTACATACATATACTCATGCCTGTCTCCCAGAGGGGTAGGCCTTTCATACATTAGTTGTTAATTAATGACCATTGTAATTCTCTTCAAGGTCAATAAAACAGTTGGCCGTAGGTCTTACTTGAAAAACCATGTTGCAAAGCACCAAATCGGTAGATATGTAATTTTTACTAACACTACTGTGTTGGCAGAATAACTTTCTCTTTAATTTTATAGCCTCATAGATTATATCACATCTGTTAATGAACCTACTTCACCCCTACTAACTTGTGTCAATCTTTGTATTTGAATACTTGACTCCATAAACTAAGCAAAATACAATATATAACCTTTGTCAAAATATTGTTGGCCCTTAATACTGGTACGTTCATTGAAAGACCCTGAATTAAGAATTTAGCCCGCTGTACTAAGCAAAAGCTAGAGATAAAGTATTATAATAATTGACTCATTTTATTTTCCAGATTTTGGATCCGTTATTGATGTCCCTAAATCTTCAACCAAGACGGAGACTGTACGTCAGTACTGGAGTACTTCCCCTGACACCTAAGACAAGTGACGCAGTCAATGGAACCGTCAGAAGTTAACTTTCCTATCAAAGAAGCTAATGTTTACCTTGATCATTGTTGACAAATTTACATTGTCTTCGTCCACGGAACCAAATTTACAATATACTGTTTACCTCTTATAAATATAAATATTTATCTATCGTAACACTCTAAATCACTTCTCCTATTTACACGAACAGCAAATTGTACCCAAAACTGGGTGACATTACTGTATCAAACCATTTCTAAAAGCACCAAATTACTTAAAATAAGTCCAAAATACCTATACTGGTCACGGTTAACCATATTGTACTAAAACCACCTTAACTAATCCACTGCTCATATAGAACTCCATCGACCCGAATAACAACCCACTTACAACCTACATAGTTTAAACGTTTGGTGCTTAATAGAAATGATTTTAACAGATATATGGCCAGAGTGTGATCGTCAGATTAGAACCTTACATTGCGCCTTAAGTAGTAACCCAAATTCTTTAGAAGCGATTCAGAGATGAAGATAGCTAACAAACCCTTATTAATAGTCCTGTTCTAAAATATAACTTATCTTTCACGTGCTAAGTAAATTGGACATAAAATAATTAAAACCAAATTCGTAGATTTAGATAGTAAAATCAGAGAATATAAAGTATTGGTAAAATGTTCAGATTAGAAATTTCACTGTTTGTCAGTTAAGCCAATATATGAAAGTCATAGAGATAAATAGCACTTTGTAAACAATTCTAGATGTAAAATTCATTAATGTTTCAAATAATAAAAAGGTGAATAAAATCTCTGTAGCAATTCTGCGCCAGTCAGCCTCTTAAGAGGCTATGTGAATTTACTATGTTAGACTATACCCGTTACTTAAGATGATACATCACATTCATATTTTGTTTGTTTATGTTATGAATAAAATGCATTATTATTATTTTTTTTAATAACCACTACCAGTAATTGGGGATGGATGAGGTGAGGTATTTCTGAGTTTGAAATTTAATAATTTATTGATGATCAAAGCTGAATAGTATTCTAACAGCTGACCTTTATGTATGTTGTAAAACTTATTACTCGATAGATACTTCTATACGAAAATTACTTATTTAGCTGGTAATCTTCGAATAAGTCCATAGGACAGTGAGTAAAATTCTCACATCTGTGATTATCTGGTCAATAAAATAGAGACTCAAAGAAAGCCATATTGGCAACTTCTCAGAAGTACCTTCCCTTGGATGTGGAATACCCCCTTGACTTTTTTTAGTGTATACTTTTTTTTTTAATTCTAAATTTAAGATTTATTTATTTATTTTTAATTTTACGCGCCTATGTTGGTTCCCTGACTACACAGCTCTGGTAAAGAACCAACAAGAAATCCAGAGCGTCCCTACCATCGTAGTAACCAAAACTACAAATGACACAACTAATCCAACAGAATGATTTCAGATTTCTAACTTATGGCTATCTTGTGTTTCTGTACCAAATATATTTTATTTGTTCTTATGACATTGGTAAGCTAAACTACCCCATTTCAGTGTATAGTTAGCTTGTGGCTGAATTTTGCCTGACAAAAGAACAAGTACATTCATACAAATACACCAAATATTACTATTTATTTGAGTAATAAACATTGAAATCACTCGTGTTGCACCATGTCCCATTCAAAGATTCGGCCTCTTAACAAATCTACTCAAATAGTGACTGACAGTTAAAATTAATTTCTTAGATACTGCTGGTAATACTCAACTTAAAGTTGCTATGTCAATTTGACAAAACTATCTAGTAAAAAACTTAGACTTTCATATTCAGCGTACAGTCATTCTGTTTATTATTCAATAGAGAATTTCTATCAAGTCAAAATTGTAAGTTGTTTCAGTAATAAACTTCTCTAATACAATCGTTTTTGTTGTATTTAATGCAAGTCAGATAAGTACAAATTACTACCAGGTTGGAATTTTACCCATTTTCTAAAAATCTCCAAGTTTCAGTAAGGTTTTTACATAATAAGTCTCAAATATATTAAAACTTTTGAATACAATAAATTAGGCTTTCAACCCTCATTTCATGTAAGAAAGTTTACTTTAAAAATCATTGATTTTCTAGTAATATGAAACTACTGTGACTTTCTTCCTTAACAGTATTGCAGTTATTTATGTAGTCAATTTTATAACTACACTCAGTAGAATAATTTCAATATATTTTGAAAGAGAAATCTGCTCTAGGTAATGTAGTATTAAAAATACTAATAGAACTTTGTTTTTGTTCTAAAGATGTATTCATTTAATTCCATTGACGAAGAACAACTTTTACTACCCCATATTTGGTGTATAGTATCAGTTAAGGCTTTTATTTTGCCAGACAAGGGAAAGCATTTATGCAAACAAATACATCATGTTATGTACTTCAAGTTTATTGAACATTTATAAGAATTGAAATTATTCTCTTGAATAAAGATTTCCCGAACTATTTTCACGGTATTTAGTTTATTAGTTACTTACTCAATTGAGTAATAAAAGAAAATCCGAAACATTCTATATTTCATCTAGGTTCTACTCTGTATCAATGCAGTCATTTCGACAAAGGAGAATGTAAGTAAATACTGACTAAAAGGTTCGTCAGTCTGCTATACTCTATTTTGAATTCTTATATACCAAACGATTTGATTTTACTTTATAACTTAATGTTTACTAAGAACTGACCTTAAAAAGGGCCTGATAGGTACCACAGTTATGAACCTCTATGGACTAGAATACATTTCATCAACCTGAATTCTAAATCTAGGCTTTCTATATTATTTAGGCATATTTTGTGCCAAACTCAAGTCTCTTTATTTCTTGAAAGAAATACCTAAGTAAATACAATATTTTAAGAAATAATTAAGTGGTTAAACTTATGTTTCCTATCATTTCATATTTATTGCCAATATTAAAGCCCTATGCCCTAGCATTCAAAATTAGTGTTCTGTGGGCATATAAAACCCTCTTAGATAAACAATGAAACTATTTCAGTATCAAAGCCCTATGCCCTTACATTCAAAGTTTAAGTTCTTTGGACTTATAAAGCCCTCTCAGATAAGTAAACAATGAAACTATTTGTCAAACAAACTAGTCAACAACAACCTATTCCTGAACCACTAACTCTAATTTTCAGAGGTCCCTATCTACTTGAAAACTTGTAACCTATCATAATTGAATTTATTGACCTATTTTCCCTGAACAATGAAGAAAGTTACCTGAAACCTCCCACTATGCATAATTTCTCAAAAAAAACCTATTAATGTCCTAACAATAGACTTGAATTTTGGAATTTACCTACCTAACATTTGGCCCTAAAATCAAATGTTCCTAGGCTTTTAAATGTGTGAATTTTCAAAGCTAGAGGTCCGTCACCTCACATTTACAATTAAACGTGTGTGTGGTTGTATATTGTGCTAGCAAACACCATACAACCCCTCAACTAATCGACAGAAAGAAGTGAGGCAAGTTGAAACCTCTCTGTGTGCCTAACACCCTAAAACTTTGCCCTACTCAGACAGGGGGTGATACAGTAGGTAAAAAGGACGTCACCCCGCTGGCTGGGATAGCCTATATGATCATGTGTATATATAAATATATAGATATGAGACCATGACCAGCTCAGTCAGATGACAAAGGACAGAACAAATCGCAGCCTCTTCACGGCTCGGACGCTTTGCCATAAACATCACCTTTCATGGAGGATGTGTTTCCAGTATGTAAAACTGGCGCAAGGCCATCCCAGACGCTTGCTTCCCTCCAGAGGAGGTTAAAACTAGACTCTGTCGTTCACACCAGTAGGTGACCTGAATCTAGTCCAGAGCGACTTCCGCTCTGTAAGCTCCCTGCCTGACTCTTCAAGATATCCCAGCGACTAGCCCTATGCCATTGTTACCCTGGTACATCTTCCCGTTTCCACGTCCGGCATTACTAAGAAGAGACCATACTCCCTTCCTCCCCATCAACCCCTGAATCGACCTATGCACTATTACATTATTTAGGTACGTACTTTTAATTTCGGAACTTGAAAAGACGATTATCGAACCCTTTACATAACGCGGAATCTAGCTCGTTCGCTCGTTCACCCTACACGAATTCAAACGCGTGTGTCAATCGCCGAGTCGGAAAAGTCAAAAACTATTGACCATAACCGAATCTATTTACGAAAAAAGGGCATTCCGCCACCTAAAAGCTAACGCGACGCGAAATGGTCCCGAGACCTAACGAACAGATAGATTGACACATTCCGTATTTTAATCGCAAATTCCGAAAACAAAATCACTATTAAAACAAACAAAAACTTCCCCAAATAAACTCAAAAATGAACTACACCTTTAAAACTTCTTGCAGCACTTCCACTGACGACGGTGTAAAAATGAATGACCTCCCACCCTACATTTCACCCATTTATATACTAAGTGTGATATCAGCGTCATCAGTGCTATCGGCGTAAACGGTGCTAACGGTGTTATGTGCGCTTTCGTGCAGAACGAACAAAAGTGAGACAACCAAACAAGAGTAATAGAGATGGCAACATAACAACAAAAACATGGCAACAGCATATACTCGGCGTAAGCAGGACAGGACAAAAATATACAAGTAAGAGTGAAAGAGATAGACACATGGTGACAAGCCTAAGGCGTCATCTAGTCTACGTGGCAACAACTTGGCAGTTGCGTGACAACAACAGCTAATTTAGGGTTCACGCATAATTGGAAACCATAATGTTTGAAATTGAAAGTTTATTCTTAATTCCTTCCATATTGGACCGATTGTTTGGGCCGGTGGTTGAGTTTACTGTATTTATCATTTAAAATCAGTTATTCTACGCGATCGATTTCAATTTGCTTTATTTATTTCAACGTGATTTATTTGATTACATACAACAATCTTCCTGCCCATTATCATAACATTTATTTGTGAATTGAGACGTGAACAGATGAGGTACGATCTGTCACAGTACGCTTATTATTACATGCCATCCAAATAACTGACGAAAAAATACCTTCTTGTGATTTACAAAGTGCAAAAAGCAAAATAAACATAAAAATAAAAATTAGGTATTGAAGTATATATCCAATTGCTTAGACTCGTTATGAGTGAGCAAACTGTAAAGACAAGGCCCGTCCATTCATTTTATTTTGGTCGAAGCCTTAGACACATTATTACGGTTTCTTATCTTATCACAACGAAATAATTAGTTCGATGTCTTATCATAATAAAATAACCATAAATATTAGTTTTTTTATGACTGCTGGGCGCGCATGCGTAACGTAAACAAAGTAGCACATTGTAAGTGGCAATTACAAAGATAACGCTGGGCATAGTGGGCATGTTGGCGGTTAAGGCGATATGTAAAAGTTTTAGCGTCCCTGTTACTCCATATGCGAAAAAACCGTCAGTGCGGTAGGGACGGATTCGTGGAAAAGTAACGAAAAGTCGGTTTTTTATTAATATAAAATGTACTAAAGATGCCATCAAAATTTCGTTTAACCGTGTCCTAGATACCGTTAAAACCCATCTAATAAAATATAATTGCAGTCCATATGTCATTATAAATTGTCAGACCAGGAGAATTGGTGTTGAAAAGGACTTCATTTCAATGAATATTTCTATCGAGCCGAATTTCTCCAATTGCGTTTCTGTTTAAACAGGTCCCTAGAAAAAGATTTCAAAAATAATATACTATTTTTTCAAAATTATTAATTATTTACCGAAGTAGATATAGAAGTTCTAAAAGTGTCGATTTTTTTCCGTAGCGCCTTAAAAATGGTAACCTCGTAGAGCAGTTTCTGAAGACAACTATGAGAAAGGATTTCATGAGAAGTAGATACATATATCACTTATGAGCGATTTGGCATTTAGGTCAGGTGATAATTCTAGGTTAACGCCACTTTGTTACTCTTAGAGAAATTAATGGTCAGAATCTTATCTACGGGCACGGCAGTGCCCCCACCAAGACAATCCAAAGGAAGCAGGTTAAATAAAAGGTCACTCGTTTTTCCACTTTCTGTCCAAAAAGCATGGCCTTCTTCGGGCAGCTGTCAAAGAGTCGTTTTCAGGTGCTGCTGTCTTTCGTG
This sequence comes from Ypsolopha sequella, assembly GCA_934047225.1. NCBI lineage: Eukaryota > Metazoa > Arthropoda > Insecta > Lepidoptera > Ypsolophidae > Ypsolopha > Ypsolopha sequella. Next base: position 5,193,198 of record OW203998.1, on the reverse strand, counting down.
GTCTATCTTCAATTTGATGCATCTCTCGGCGCTCGCAGAGTTCCTTAACTTTGACCGGTGTATCATTTTAACGATTCTTAAGATCAAGTACTTTTGGGTCAACGTTAGCTACAAAATTTGGCCAAAGTTTTTTACTCAATGCTCGAATATTTCAGAAACTAAATAAAATGTATTCTATGTGAGCACGCGATATGACGGCAGTGCTTTGTATCACCATAGGTTTTAAAAATAGCGGGAAGTGAAGAGAAATAATTACGAAGATGAAAGATCTGACCTTGGGAAGGAGCTGCATGCACCACAAACCACGCTTCGCCTGAGCCACCAAGTCTCTGGTGTTCTCCAAGATGGTTTTCTTCTTCCTCTTCGTGCCTGGTTGCGCTCTTCTCGGCTAATTTTCTTCGTAATAGTAATAGATGAAAATGAGGCGCACAGCGGGTGCGATCTCAAAATGGCGGGCGGTAGGGTCGAGGTAGGACCTAGTCGAATGACAATCAGCGTATACCTCCGGCGTGAAAGGCTTCTGATTGACGACTGATTGATTTGCGTCCAAAACTAAGCGGGTGGAGATGCAGCGAAAATGACAGTTGCAAATATTAATTCACAACTACCTCGCAGTATGAGAGCCACAAGAAGTGGCGCGAACATTTGCCCCCGGCGTTAAAACCATTGGTTTTAAAATAAGAATAGAAAAGTAAAAATAAGACAGAGAATAACGAAATTTTGAAGCGGGGGCAAAGAAAGGAGTTATTGAGATGGGAGAGGGCAAAGACGCACGACAGGTCGTTTGTAAACACCTGTCGTCGTTTTGACAGAAGCTACCCTAATGACATTATCTTTGCCAGGGTATACAGCTACAATGACACCGAGCGGCCATTGAAGCGGTGGAGTATTGTCGGTAACTACAACGACAACAGATCCAATTTTGATTGGGTTGGTAGGTGTATTCCATTTTCCTCTAGACTGGAGAAGATGGAGATAATCATTCTTCCATCGCCTCGCGAACGATTCTACCATTTGATCAAGCAACGCGTAGCGACGTAATAAATTAACTGGCTCATCAGCCACCTTGCAAGCGGGTAATTCTTTTAAAGGAGTTGACATCAGAAAATGTGCAGGAGTTAACGCGCTAAGTTCAGATGGATCTTCACTCAGCAGCGTAAGCGGACGAGAATTTATGACACATTCTATTTGCGTAACTACAGTTAATAATTCTTCGTAGGTCAACAGTTGAGTACCTACTACTCTATGCAAATGCGTCTTAAATCCTTTGACATATATCTCATAATGTCCCCCAAAATGTGGGCTACGTGGAATATTAAATTTCCATTGTATTCTATGATCGGCAAGTTCATTCGCGAAAGACGTTTTAAATTCTTCGGAATTTGTCAAATTGTAAATTTCTGAGAGGGCATTTCTAGCGCCTACAAAGTTCGTAGCATTATCAGAATATACGAAAGACACTGCTCCACGTCTAGATAAAAAACGTTTGAACGCGGAAAGAAAAGTGTTCGTGCTAAGATCAGTTGCCAATTCAACGTGAACTGCACGAGTCACCAGGCATAGGTACAAATATGCAGAGGTAACATTTGACGGGACGGACTCCACGTTTTCGATACGGAGTGATACTGATAGGACCACAATAATCCACAGCGCAGTGGACAAAAGCTTTAGCCTCATTAACGCGGCATGATGGTAAATCTGCCATGAAAGGGAAGGTTTGTCTCGGCTTCGCCTTAAAACAATAATTGCAGCTATGTATTACGCGACGAACAATATTTCGACAGGAAAGTATCCAAAATTTTTGGCGGATTATTGACATTAAAGCCACTGGTCCAGGGTGACAATTTTTGCGATGATAATGAATGATAATCAATTCGACAATATGATTTTTACGAGGTAACAACACAGGGTGTTGTTGATCGAACGTCATGTCTGTGTTGCGAAGTCGACCACCAACGCGTAACAATCCATTTTTATCTAAAAATGGCGATAGTCGATTTAAAGCGGGAGAACAAAGTTTATTTGACTTTAATCTTTTTATTTCATCAAGAAAATAAAATGCTTGAAGAGCTTTAATCAATGCAACTTCAGCGAAATCCATATCGGTAGCGGTAAAAATATTAGAGCGCGGTAAAATACGTAAAAATCGGTATATGTAAATGATTGTGTGTAAAAGCACAAGCCATGACGAAATTCTTTCCGAAAGAGAAAGAAGAGGATGCGGTTCTTCATTACTAAAAGCGGGAAGAGAAATTGTTTTTGATTCCGGCAAGTTTTCTTCAATAGAAGCTGATTCTATTGTTTTGATTGGCCACTCTTTAGCGTCCAGATAAAGCCAAGCAGGTCCAGTGAACCAGAGCGGGTGACTCATCAACTGCATGGGAGTGAGACCACGGGAAAGACAATCGCTCGGGTTTTGAGAACCAGCTGTATGGTAAAAACATTCAGCGGGAATAGCGGATATTATTTTTGTTATACGCGTCGCGACAAAGGTTTTAAACCTGTGCGGTGAGGAATGTATCCAGTGTAAAGTTACCATAGAATCGGTAAAACAGTAAATACGTTCAATATTGTGACGTATTTTATAAGCGTCAACTACACGACGAGTTAATTTCGACATGAGTAACGAGGCACAAAGCTCAAGGCGGGCGACACTGACGGTCTTGAGTGGACAGACTTTTGACTTTGCGCATACCAGCCGAATGCTAGTGCAAGTGTCTGAGTCATCTTGTACTCTAATATATACGACACATCCGTATCCACGTTCACTTGCGTCTGCAAATGATATTATCGAAATTTTCGAATTTTGGAACACGTCTAAGTGGCGTTTAATACGTAAATCCCGCAAAACAGGTAGCTCCTTCAAATAGTTTTGCCAAATCTGCGCAATATCAGAGGGTAGTGTTTCATCCCAGTCTAATTTTAAAATACAGATTTTCTGCAAGAGTAATTTTGCGTACAAGATCACAGGAGCGGTAAAGCCGAGGACGTCGTACTGACGTGCTATCACGGACAAAACATTGCGTTTAGTACATGGGCGACTATCTAGCGATACAGTAAAAGAGAACTCGTCAGAATCAGGCGACCACTGTAAGCCAAGAACTTTAAGAGTTTGAGTTTGTTCTTCAAAATTCTTACTAGAATTTAAGCGGTGAGTATCAGGCAGTGTATCAAGTAACTGTTGACAGTTACTAGACCACTTGACGAGCTCAAAGCCACCGGCCTTAAGCAATCCTACCAGCTCATCTCTGAGCTGTAAGGAGCCCTGCACGGTGGGCGTGCTATAGCAGATGTCGTCCATGTAACAGTTTCGTGCGGCTACAGTAGCGGCGAGCGGGTACGCTGAACTCCCATCCTCACAGAGTTTCCTGACTACTCTCATCGCAAGGAAAGGGCTACTACGTAGTCCAAAGCAGACGCGATTGAACTGATAAGCGATAAGCGGTGAACACGTGTCAAAGCGGTATAAAAACTTTTGAAATTTGCGATCATCGGCGTTAACCAAAACTTGTAAGAACATTTGTTTGATATCCGAGGTAAAAGCGATTTCATACAAGCGGAAGTCAAGTAAAATTAAAAACAAATCGTTTTGCAAATTAGCACCTGTGTGCAGCGTGTCATTTAATGAGACACGAGTACCATCAGCGGAGTCAGTCTTAGTACTGGCATTCATACAAATACGCACCTTTGTCGTTGATTTATCAACACGCACTACGGGATGATGCGGAATATAATAACCAAGAGATAATTGGTCATCATTATGAAGCGGGGATATGTAACCTTTAGTTAGGTATTCATTTATTATATTGTTATACTCGGAACGTAAATCTGCGTTAGAAACAAACCTACGCTCAAGAGACATAAAACACTTTTTTGCGTGATGGTACGAGTTTCCTAGTATGTTAGGATTCCGTGCGAACGGTAAAGAAACCGAATAGCGACCAGCGGGGTCACGTGACACATTGTTGATAAATAATTTTTCACATTCATCATTTGCGGGACTAGAAGCAGGTTCACAATGCACCTCTTCTAATTGCCAAAATTTTTGTAAAATAAAATCTATTGGCGGTTCAATCTCCATATAAGAGCATAACGAAATTGAACATGCGGTATTTTGGTAAACAGGCGTATTACCAATTAGCGTAAAACCGAAGATGGTCTGAAATCCCGTCGGCGTACCCGGGGGACCAGAGACGCGGCCTGATAACAAGATATCCGCGAATAAAGATGCACCGATAAGAATATCAATCTCGCCCGGTAAGTAAAAGGTTTCATCAGCAAGTGTGATACCTTTTAAATATGAAAGCGTAGACAAATCCACCTGCACCGATGGTAAGTTGTCGGTAATACGGTCGATTACATAAGTGTCAAGCGAAATTGAAACCGAATCATCAAATCGTGAAAACAATTTAAGGTTTGTCGCACCCTTAATTGGGTTTGATGAGGAGCCGATGCCCTTAACAAAAGCGCGGGGAATTTTTTCATATTTTAAGTTAAGCTTCTCACAACAGGAAACCGTCGAAAAACTGGATTGTGACGCAGGGTCGCAGAGCGCACGTAGACGGACAGACATACCGTTAGAATCTTTCACGATCACTTGAATTGTACCTAAAAGGCATGTTTCATTACGCTGCGAGTTAGGCTGTAAGTTACATAAAGAAATATTATTACTCGCAGTTGGTACGGATTGAGAATCATTAGTCATATGTTCTGTGTTAGTCGCCGATACGGCAGGATCCACCATCCTCGAAGATTGCGTATGTGTGCGTGGAGACACGGTAATATTTTGACCAAGCGCGGTGTGAGTATTCATCACATTTTGTTTGCGGCACAACATCGAATGGTGTTTACAATTACAATGGCGGCAATTATAAGACGATTTACAAGCGGAATTGTTATGCGTAATACTTAAACAATTGGTGCAACCGTTATTAGATTTGATGAACTGAAATCTTTTCTCGATATCTAGTTTCACAAATTCGGGACACTTATATAAATTATAGTGTTTTAATTGTTTACATAGCGGACAACAATTATTATTGGTCGAAGCGGAGACAAAAGCATGGGTTGACTTGGTACTGTACCCGGTTTTGTTGTTATTATTATTAACGGAGCGGTTCGGAGCGGGAGCGGTAATTGCGGGTGCAGTGCGGTTCAGTATCTTAGTTTGTTCACGTAAAAATGATATTAATTCATCATAATGGGGTAAATCGGAACCACGTTTAAACATTTCAAATGAACGAGCGGTTTCAACATCAAGTTTTTTAAGGGCCAAATACATAAGGATAAAATCCGAAAGATCTTTAATATTCAGCGATTTTAAACACGAAACAGCGGAACAGAACTTGTCTAAAAACAAGTCCAAGTTTTTTGAACTAGCGGTAGTTAAAGGGCGAAATTCAAACATTTGATCCAAATAAGTAGTGGCTAAACTACGCGAGTCTTGAAAAGTAGAAACGAGTGTTTTCCAGATTATGTCGTAGTTAGTTGCGTTCGGTGTGATTCCAGAACAAATCGAAAGTGCCCGGCCAGAAAGTTTACCCATCAGGTATTGTACTCGTTCGTTGTCGGTCAAGTCCGGATTATCGTGAATCGTGGTTTTAAATGTTTCATAGAATGTTGGCCACATAGTAGCTTCACCAGAAAAACCAACGAGTTCCAGTTTTGGAAGCTTGATAGTAGGTTTTTTGGGACATTCCATGTCACGTGGAGCTTTAACCTTAGAGTCAGCCGATTTCGAAGAATGTGATAACTTCCGGTTGATGTATTTGCAATGGGAGTAAAGATCCTCAAAAGCTGACCAACTTTGATAATTTGGTTCAAAATTAGGATTTATCAATACCTCTGTGTCATTAATTTCATCTATGATTACATGAATTTCTGAGCGTACAGTATCCAATGTTTCGACATTGGCCATAAACAATTCTGCCGAAGAAACATCCTCTAAAGCGGTTTTAGAAAAGTCATAAACTCTCTGAAGGCGATTAAACAATTCTTGTCTTTTATTTTTAAGCTTCTTTAAACTATACGACATCTTTAATTTTGCAGCTTCTGCGGAATTTGGCATGTTATATAGTACAAAGTTAGGCAAGTATCAGAACTATCGAAAGTTTTATACTGACTACAACATAGAATAGTGCTAATGAGTTAGAGATAACACGGGCGGCGGACGAACCTGTGAACGAGTACCTCTCGATAATATTAAGAATTAGCAGGTAGGCAGATAATATTTTCTGTGAAATGATCAAATGGTATAATCGCAGCGGATAAATTAACAGAATGGCGTATTTCCCTGTAGATAATTTACAATTTCCAGTATATAGGAAATGGAATCACTAATATTTTGACGAATGCGGGGTTTTAATGCATAGATAATGCAAATAAGAGCGAGAATGCGGGGTAATACTGCGGGCAGAATGAAAATTAGAGCGGAATTCACGTGTTCTTTAGACAAAGAACATGAAGATAGCGGTTGGAAATACCAAAAAATGGTTATAGATCGCAGATCAAAGGGCCTAAAATGGATCTAGATCCGGCTCGAAGGACCAAAAAATGAGCACGCGATATGACGGCAGTGCTTTGTATCACCATAGGTTTTAAAAATAGCGGGAAGTGAAGAGAAATAATTACGAAGATGAAAGATCTGACCTTGGGAAGGAGCTGCATGCACCACAAACCACGCTTCGCCTGAGCCACCAAGTCTCTGGTGTTCTCCAAGATGGTTTTCTTCTTCCTCTTCGTGCCTGGTTGCGCTCTTCTCGGCTAATTTTCTTCGTAATAGTAATAGATGAAAATGAGGCGCACAGCGGGTGCGATCTCAAAATGGCGGGCGGTAGGGTCGAGGTAGGACCTAGTCGAATGACAATCAGCGTATACCTCCGGCGTGAAAGGCTTCTGATTGACGACTGATTGATTTGCGTCCAAAACTAAGCGGGTGGAGATGCAGCGAAAATGACAGTTGCAAATATTAATTCACAACTACCTCGCAGTATGAGAGCCACAAGAAGTGGCGCGAACATTTGCCCCCGGCGTTAAAACCATTGGTTTTAAAATAAGAATAGAAAAGTAAAAATAAGACAGAGAATAACGAAATTTTGAAGCGGGGGCAAAGAAAGGAGTTATTGAGATGGGAGAGGGCAAAGACGCACGACAGGTCGTTTGTAAACACCTGTCGTCGTTTTGACAGAAGCTACCCTAATGACATTATCTTTGCCAGGGTATACAGCTACAATGACACCGAGCGGCCATTGAAGCGGTGGAGTATTGTCGGTAACTACAACGACAACAGATCCAATTTTGATTGGGTTGGTAGGTGTATTCCATTTTCCTCTAGACTGGAGAAGATGGAGATAATCATTCTTCCATCGCCTCGCGAACGATTCTACCATTTGATCAAGCAACGCGTAGCGACGTAATAAATTAACTGGCTCATCAGCCACCTTGCAAGCGGGTAATTCTTTTAAAGGAGTTGACATCAGAAAATGTGCAGGAGTTAACGCGCTAAGTTCAGATGGATCTTCACTCAGCAGCGTAAGCGGACGAGAATTTATGACACATTCTATTTGCGTAACTACAGTTAATAATTCTTCGTAGGTCAACAGTTGAGTACCTACTACTCTATGCAAATGCGTCTTAAATCCTTTGACATATATCTCATAATGTCCCCCAAAATGTGGGCTACGTGGAATATTAAATTTCCATTGTATTCTATGATCGGCAAGTTCATTCGCGAAAGACGTTTTAAATTCTTCGGAATTTGTCAAATTGTAAATTTCTGAGAGGGCATTTCTAGCGCCTACAAAGTTCGTAGCATTATCAGAATATACGAAAGACACTGCTCCACGTCTAGATAAAAAACGTTTGAACGCGGAAAGAAAAGTGTTCGTGCTAAGATCAGTTGCCAATTCAACGTGAACTGCACGAGTCACCAGGCATACAAATATGCAGAGGTAACATTTGACGGGACGGACTCCACGTTTTCGATACGGAGTGATACTGATAGGACCACAATAATCCACAGCGCAGTGGACAAAAGCTTTAGCCTCATTAACGCGGCATGATGGTAAATCTGCCATGAAAGGGAAGGTTTGTCTCGGCTTCGCCTTAAAACAATAATTGCAGCTATGTATTACGCGACGAACAATATTTCGACAGGAAAGTATCCAAAATTTTTGGCGGATTATTGACATTAAAGCCACTGGTCCAGGGTGACAATTTTTGCGATGATAATGAATGATAATCAATTCGACAATATGATTTTTACGAGGTAACAACACAGGGTGTTGTTGATCGAACGTCATGTCTGTGTTGCGAAGTCGACCACCAACGCGTAACAATCCATTTTTATCTAAAAATGGCGATAGTCGATTTAAAGCGGGAGAACAAAGTTTATTTGACTTTAATCTTTTTATTTCATCAAGAAAATAAAATGCTTGAAGAGCTTTAATCAATGCAACTTCAGCGAAATCCATATCGGTAGCGGTAAAAATATTAGAGCGCGGTAAAATACGTAAAAATCGGTATATGTAAATGATTGTGTGTAAAAGCACAAGCCATGACGAAATTCTTTCCGAAAGAGAAAGAAGAGGATGCGGTTCTTCATTACTAAAAGCGGGAAGAGAAATTGTTTTTGATTCCGGCAAGTTTTCTTCAATAGAAGCTGATTCTATTGTTTTGATTGGCCACTCTTTAGCGTCCAGATAAAGCCAAGCAGGTCCAGTGAACCAGAGCGGGTGACTCATCAACTGCATGGGAGTGAGACCACGGGAAAGACAATCGCTCGGGTTTTGAGAACCAGCTGTATGGTAAAAACATTCAGCGGGAATAGCGGATATTATTTTTGTTATACGCGTCGCGACAAAGGTTTTAAACCTGTGCGGTGAGGAATGTATCCAGTGTAAAGTTACCATAGAATCGGTAAAACAGTAAATACGTTCAATATTGTGACGTATTTTATAAGCGTCAACTACACGACGAGTTAATTTCGACATGAGTAACGAGGCACAAAGCTCAAGGCGGGCGACACTGACGGTCTTGAGTGGACAGACTTTTGACTTTGCGCATACCAGCCGAATGCTAGTGCAAGTGTCTGAGTCATCTTGTACTCTAATATATACGACACATCCGTATCCACGTTCACTTGCGTCTGCAAATGATATTATCGAAATTTTCGAATTTTGGAACACGTCTAAGTGGCGTTTAATACGTAAATCCCGCAAAACAGGTAGCTCCTTCAAATAGTTTTGCCAAATCTGCGCAATATCAGAGGGTAGTGTTTCATCCCAGTCTAATTTTAAAATACAGATTTTCTGCAAGAGTAATTTTGCGTACAAGATCACAGGAGCGGTAAAGCCGAGGACGTCGTACTGACGTGCTATCACGGACAAAACATTGCGTTTAGTACATGGGCGACTATCTAGCGATACAGTAAAAGAGAACTCGTCAGAATCAGGCGACCACTGTAAGCCAAGAACTTTAAGAGTTTGAGTTTGTTCTTCAAAATTCTTACTAGAATTTAAGCGGTGAGTATCAGGCAGTGTATCAAGTAACTGTTGACAGTTACTAGACCACTTGACGAGCTCAAAGCCACCGGCCTTAAGCAATCCTACCAGCTCATCTCTGAGCTGTAAGGAGCCCTGCACGGTGGGCGTGCTATAGCAGATGTCGTCCATGTAACAGTTTCGTGCGGCTACAGTAGCGGCGAGCGGGTACGCTGAACTCCCATCCTCACAGAGTTTCCTGACTACTCTCATCGCAAGGAAAGGGCTACTACGTAGTCCAAAGCAGACGCGATTGAACTGATAAGCGATAAGCGGTGAACACGTGTCAAAGCGGTATAAAAACTTTTGAAATTTGCGATCATCGGCGTTAACCAAAACTTGTAAGAACATTTGTTTGATATCCGAGGTAAAAGCGATTTCATACAAGCGGAAGTCAAGTAAAATTAAAAACAAATCGTTTTGCAAATTAGCACCTGTGTGCAGCGTGTCATTTAATGAGACACGAGTACCATCAGCGGAGTCAGTCTTAGTACTGGCATTCATACAAATACGCACCTTTGTCGTTGATTTATCAACACGCACTACGGGATGATGCGGAATATAATAACCAAGAGATAATTGGTCATCATTATGAAGCGGGGATATGTAACCTTTAGTTAGGTATTCATTTATTATATTGTTATACTCGGAACGTAAATCTGCGTTAGAAACAAACCTACGCTCAAGAGACATAAAACACTTTTTTGCGTGATGGTACGAGTTTCCTAGTATGTTAGGATTCCGTGCGAACGGTAAAGAAACCGAATAGCGACCAGCGGGGTCACGTGACACATTGTTGATAAATAATTTTTCACATTCATCATTTGCGGGACTAGAAGCAGGTTCACAATGCACCTCTTCTAATTGCCAAAATTTTTGTAAAATAAAATCTATTGGCGGTTCAATCTCCATATAAGAGCATAACGAAATTGAACATGCGGTATTTTGGTAAACAGGCGTATTACCAATTAGCGTAAAACCGAAGATGGTCTGAAATCCCGTCGGCGTACCCGGGGGACCAGAGACGCGGCCTGATAACAAGATATCCGCGAATAAAGATGCACCGATAAGAATATCAATCTCGCCCGGTAAGTAAAAGGTTTCATCAGCAAGTGTGATACCTTTTAAATATGAAAGCGTAGACAAATCCACCTGCACCGATGGTAAGTTGTCGGTAATACGGTCGATTACATAAGTGTCAAGCGAAATTGAAACCGAATCATCAAATCGTGAAAACAATTTAAGGTTTGTCGCACCCTTAATTGGGTTTGATGAGGAGCCGATGCCCTTAACAAAAGCGCGGGGAATTTTTTCATATTTTAAGTTAAGCTTCTCACAACAGGAAACCGTCGAAAAACTGGATTGTGACGCAGGGTCGCAGAGCGCACGTAGACGGACAGACATACCGTTAGAATCTTTCACGATCACTTGAATTGTACCTAAAAGGCATGTTTCATTACGCTGCGAGTTAGGCTGTAAGTTACATAAAGAAATATTATTACTCGCAGTTGGTACGGATTGAGAATCATTAGTCATATGTTCTGTGTTAGTCGCCGATACGGCAGGATCCACCATCCTCGAAGATTGCGTATGTGTGCGTGGAGACACGGTAATATTTTGACCAAGCGCGGTGTGAGTATTCATCACATTTTGTTTGCGGCACAACATCGAATGGTGTTTACAATTACAATGGCGGCAATTATAAGACGATTTACAAGCGGAATTGTTATGCGTAATACTTAAACAATTGGTGCAACCGTTATTAGATTTGATGAACTGAAATCTTTTCTCGATATCTAGTTTCACAAATTCGGGACACTTATATAAATTATAGTGTTTTAATTGTTTACATAGCGGACAACAATTATTATTGGTCGAAGCGGAGACAAAAGCATGGGTTGACTTGGTACTGTACCCGGTTTTGTTGTTATTATTATTAACGGAGCGGTTCGGAGCGGGAGCGGTAATTGCGGGTGCAGTGCGGTTCAGTATCTTAGTTTGTTCACGTAAAAATGATATTAATTCATCATAATGGGGTAAATCGGAACCACGTTTAAACATTTCAAATGAACGAGCGGTTTCAACATCAAGTTTTTTAAGGGCCAAATACATAAGGATAAAATCCGAAAGATCTTTAATATTCAGCGATTTTAAACACGAAACAGCGGAACAGAACTTGTCTAAAAACAAGTCCAAGTTTTTTGAACTAGCGGTAGTTAAAGGGCGAAATTCAAACATTTGATCCAAATAAGTAGTGGCTAAACTACGCGAGTCTTGAAAAGTAGAAACGAGTGTTTTCCAGATTATGTCGTAGTTAGTTGCGTTCGGTGTGATTCCAGAACAAATCGAAAGTGCCCGGCCAGAAAGTTTACCCATCAGGTATTGTACTCGTTCGTTGTCGGTCAAGTCCGGATTATCGTGAATCGTGGTTTTAAATGTTTCATAGAATGTTGGCCACATAGTAGCTTCACCAGAAAAACCAACGAGTTCCAGTTTTGGAAGCTTGATAGTAGGTTTTTTGGGACATTCCATGTCACGTGGAGCTTTAACCTTAGAGTCAGCCGATTTCGAAGAATGTGATAACTTCCGGTTGATGTATTTGCAATGGGAGTAAAGATCCTCAAAAGCTGACCAACTTTGATAATTTGGTTCAAAATTAGGATTTATCAATACCTCTGTGTCATTAATTTCATCTATGATTACATGAATTTCTGAGCGTACAGTATCCAATGTTTCGACATTGGCCATAAACAATTCTGCCGAAGAAACATCCTCTAAAGCGGTTTTAGAAAAGTCATAAACTCTCTGAAGGCGATTAAACAATTCTTGTCTTTTATTTTTAAGCTTCTTTAAACTATACGACATCTTTAATTTTGCAGCTTCTGCGGAATTTGGCATGTTATATAGTACAAAGTTAGGCAAGTATCAGAACTATCGAAAGTTTTATACTGACTACAACATAGAATAGTGCTAATGAGTTAGAGATAACACGGGCGGCGGACGAACCTGTGAACGAGTACCTCTCGATAATATTAAGAATTAGCAGGTAGGCAGATAATATTTTCTGTGAAATGATCAAATGGTATAATCGCAGCGGATAAATTAACAGAATGGCGTATTTCCCTGTAGATAATTTACAATTTCCAGTATATAGGAAATGGAATCACTAATATTTTGACGAATGCGGGGTTTTAATGCATAGATAATGCAAATAAGAGCGAGAATGCGGGGTAATACTGCGGGCAGAATGAAAATTAGAGCGGAATTCACGTGTTCTTTAGACAAAGAACATGAAGATAGCGGTTGGAAATACCAAAAAATGGTTATAGATCGCAGATCAAAGGGCCTAAAATGGATCTAGATCCGGCTCGAATGGCCAAAAAATGAGCACGCGATATGACGGCAGTGCTTTGTATCACCATAGGTTTTAAAAATAGCGGGAAGTGAAGAGAAATAATTACGAAGATGAAAGATCTGACCTTGGGAAGGAGCTGCATGCACCACAAACCACGCTTCGCCTGAGCCACCAAGTCTCTGGTGTTCTCCAAGATGGTTTTCTTCTTCCTCTTCGTGCCTGGTTGCGCTCTTCTCGGCTAATTTTCTTCGTAATAGTAATAGATGAAAATGAGGCGCACAGCGGGTGCGATCTCAAAATGGCGGGCGGTAGGGTCGAGGTAGGACCTAGTCGAATGACAATCAGCGTATACCTCCGGCGTGAAAGGCTTCTGATTGACGACTGATTGATTTGCGTCCAAAACTAAGCGGGTGGAGATGCAGCGAAAATGACAGTTGCAAATATTAATTCACAACTACCTCGCAGTATGAGAGCCACAAGAAGTGGCGCGAACACTATGCCAAATGAATTTTGTTCATTGAAGGAATAAAATGGATGGAAGAGAAAAAGTTCCACCGAAATAGGGATAATAAATTCGATAGGTAAGAAATAAAAAAACGAAGGTTACCAAAATCCTATAAGAAAAAGTCTCTGCGACCTAACACGGATAGAAAGTAGGGTGACCGCAATGGAAAAAAAAAGTATTCGGTAGAATATTAACAATAATTTAATAGGTCGACTGTCGATAATAAAAATGAAAAAATTATCGCGATTAGGTTCTTTTCTTCATTAATGTCTTCATTGCTTTCTGCACCTCGTCATGGAGGAAAACTTTTGGCCGCAGGGCGTGGTGGTCCTTCGCTTCCGCGGACAAGTACCACAGGACAGCACAAGGACATAGTGCATAAGTGAAGTGACACTAACATAGTATTAATCTTTATTACTAACACGATTCTGTAAAAGAATATATATTTTAGTTCTATATATGTTAGTTCCATATGGGCCCTAGATGCCTGAAATAAATGGATATTTATTTATTTATTTTATTCATAAACAAAAATCCACAGCAAGTACATTCAGATTACTTGAACATGATATTCATCTTATTGTGCCAATAACGGACTTCACTATGCTAAACTAAACATACTAATTAAAAATTGGAACATAACAATTATAATATGGTTAAATTAATAAATTATTCGCAAAGAAGACGAATTTATAATACAAAGGTTTGTTGCTATTATGAGTTTGTTGAGTGTCGGGTGATTAGGGTGTGTTTGTGTGAGGGTGTGTGTCTGTGTGTGCGTGTCTCATCGTGTGATGATAAAAGAGGTAATGAGTATGGATAAAGGTGGTCTTACATGGAGCATATTACTTATTTAATTTAATTTAATTATATTATGTGTAATATGTGTGTATTATTATTATAACATGCAGGTTACCGGCCCCAACAATGAGTACCTATGAGATTTTCTTGCCAACCCCGATTTTTACAAAGCGGAAAGATCGTAGCCAGCAAAAAAAAATCCTTTTCTGTTTGAGAAATTTAAGATCTACAAGGGTAATAATTCTGTCGAAAACAGTAAACTTACAACAGTGGGCCTCAGTTTCCCCTCAAATGCGGGAGGGGAATTTCAGGTGGATAGTTAAAAAATTATTTGTATCCTAGCAAATAACATTAAAATACAATTATTGCTTTTTTTATCGTACCGTTTGTGATGAACTAATAGCGCCGCGTCTGAATAACTAACCATGTCAGAATCTAACTTGACACTGGCAAGAAGTGACGCTTAAAATGGCAGCCGTCGCCAAGCCACAAAAAAAATTTTTACTTTATCGGGTTTCAAACATTAGTAAGTACACTCGCGTAGTAGGAGCTACGACGTAGCAGTTGCAACGACGTAGCAGGTGCTAGGAGTCATAGCTAACGAATTTATCACAAATAGTCGTATTTATATGTTTACATACCACAAACTTTGAACTCGTAGTGGACAAATTCAAATTCAAATTCAAATTGTTTATTTTGCAAAGTAAGTATATAAAATACACGTTTCACAAGTCAAAATTTAATCTTATAAAAAACATATATGCAATAAAATAATGAATGTACATGAACTAGATTAAAGGTTTATTTAATTTATGTAGCAATATATGTTAGGTTTCCGTGCACATAGTTTGCTATCTAAATAAATACAACAGTACAGGAGGTAATATCAGCAATGTATTCACATTGAGAGTTCTCTACAGAGTGTGTCACATAAGGACTAACCATAAACTAATACAGGCAATAGATAATAATGTGATGTGCCAGTCATTACCAACACTCCTCCTAACAACACATTAGTTGATTCCGAGGCTGCTTCGCAATTTGAAGAGTCGTGGACCAGCTACTGCCTTTGTTAGTAAATCTGCGTCCATGTTTTCTGTTGGACAATATTCGACTTCTAAGGTTTTCTCTTGAATGCAGTCTCTTATGAAATGCACTTTCAAGTCGATGTGCTTCGACTTCGAAGTTACCATAGAATTTTTGCTTAGCTTCAGGGCAGCTTGATTATCGTTCTGGATGACTATTCTTTGGTAGATCATCCCTAAGTCTTTGTATAGTCCTTTTAGGTGGATGGCCTCTTTTGCTGCTTCAGTTAAAGCAATGTATTCTGCCTCTGCTGTCGATAGAGCGATGCTTTTTTGCTTTCTGGCCATCCAGCTCACTGCTGTTCCTGCATATTTGAAACAGTAGCCAGAAAATGACTTTCTGTCTAGCTTGCATGCGCCCCAATCTGCGTCAGCCATTCCATACAAGGCATTTCCAGTTTTCTTGAAAGTTAAGCCAACACTCCTTGTTCCTTTAAGGTAACGTAGTACTCTCTTTGCGCACTTGAAGTGTTCGTCACTATAACAGTCATTAAACTGAGACAGGTAACTAACGGCAAACATTATATCCGGCCTCGTCGCCACTGCTAAATACATCAATGTACCAATTATGTTTTTATAGGGGATATCTTTTCTCTCCCCAGCTTCGCTTTTCTGTAGCGTAAGGCCTGGCTCCATGGGTGTAGATGTGGACTTACAGTCTTCCATGTTGAACCTTTTTAGGGTGTCTTCAATGAACTTATCTTGGTTCAGTTTGATTCCATCCTTTGTATAAGTCACATCTATTCCAATTAGACGTTCTGGTCTTTTCAGATCCTTTAGTTCGAACTTCTTGTTTAGCAGGTCCTTAATCTCCTTAAGTTTCTGAGGACACGAGTAGGCAATCAGCAAGTCGTCGACATAGATGGCGAGGATTATCTTTACTCCTCCTTTCGCCAGAATGTAAACACATGGATCATAGCTTGATGCCACAAATCCTAAAGCTTTCAGTTCTGTGTCGAGTTTCTTGTACCACTGCCTCCCTGCCTGTTTGAGTCCGTATAGAGCCCTTTTCAGTAGGCATACTTTTTCGTTGTCTATATTTTTTATATCTTTCAGCATATTTGATGTCTTGTTGTACATAGTCAGATCGTCTTTTTCGCTCTCTTCAATCAGTATTTCTGTCAAATAGTCTTCTAGGTAGTTTGGGTATTTCATTATTATGTTTTCTTCTAGTTCCCCATTTAGATAAGCCGTAGTCACATCCATTTGGTTTAGATCAAGGCCTTCTTCTACTGCTATTCCAAAAACAGATCTAATTGAGCTTAGTTTAGCCACGGGAGCATAAGTTTCATTATAGTCTACGCCCGGTCTCTGTGTAAATCCCCGTGCAACGAGTCTGGCTTTCTTCGTAATGCTGTTGTCTGGTCCCGTTTTATTTTTCAGAACCATCTTGAAGTCTATGACTTTCATATTTTTGTCTTTTCTGACTATTTTCCATGTGCCGTTCTTGACATGTGCTCGTATTTCGGTCTTTATAGCATCATGCCAATATTCGTCACTTTCGTCTTCGTTGAACAGGTAAGATTCTTCAATGGTCTCTGATGGGTCTGTCTGGTAAAGCATATAATCCTTCGTCCATGTAGGTGGGTGGATGTCTCTTTGCGGCCTCCCATTCTCTTGTAAACTTGTATTCTCGGGCATGTCTACAACTGAAGTTTCGTCTGTTGAGGTAGCATTGTCACCGGAATCATTAGGATTTATAATTGTATCACCATTTTTGTTTTCAGTAAATTCGACTTCTATCAGTTGTACCTTTTTCTTCTTCTTTTTGTTCTTTTTTGTTATATTGATGTTCTTTTCTTTTTCAGAACTCTGCGGGTGTACCTGTTTTTCTCCGTCTATTAGGTTTTTATAGTCCTCGTCTTTGTTTTCTTCAAAGTACATCTTTTCTATTACTTTTATATCCCTGCTAATAACCACATTGTTTTCTTCCGGTATGAATACTCTAAAAGCTTTGGCCGTCGTCGAGTATCCGACGAATAATCCCTCTTTTGTCTTTTGTGTCAGTTTTCCTCGTCTATTTTTTTTTAAGATGAAGGTTTTTCTGCCGAAAACATGGAGGTGGTTTCCGGATGGTGTGCGGTCGAGGTATCTTTTGAAAGGTATTTCTCCTTTGAGAGCTTTTGACGGGCTTCTATTTATCAGGTAGTTTGCAGTACTAACTGCTTCGGCCCATAGTATTTTGGGTGCGTTTGCTTCTATCAGCAAGCATCTGGCTTTATCCAGCAAGGATCTATTTTTTCTCTCGCTGATGCCATTTTGTTGTGGCGTGTATGTTGCCGTCAACCTTCTGTGGATTCCATGCGTTTTGAGGAAATCATCGAACTCTTTGTTTCGGTATTCTGTTCCGTTGTCCGATTGAAGTGCTTTTATCTTCCTGTTGTGCAAGGTTTCCACTTCAGATTTATATTCCTTGAACTTGTCAAGTACCTCGCTCTTATTCTTTAGGAAGTATACATGGCAGTAACGTGTATGATCGTCAATGAATGTTACGTAATATTTTGACCCTGCTAAAGTCTCGCATTCAAAAGGTCCACACACATCACTATGTATTATTTCTAGCGGTTCCTCTGCGTATGTATTTTCGTGTGATGGAAACGGTGATTGGGTCATTTTGCCTTTGATGCAGGTTTCGCAAGTTTCCATTTTACCTTGCAAGTCCAGACCGTATATTAGCTCCTCTTTCGCCAACTTCACCAAGTCCTATTCATTTATGTGGCCGAGTTTTCGATGCCATTCCATAATATCTTTGTTTTTATTTTGCACGATATTTGCAGAGTTGTTGTTGACTTTATTGTCAATGTCAAAATCTAGAAAGTAGAGTCCATTTTTTCTTTGTGCTGTCAGTGTCATGTCACCTTCTTTGTCTACGATGAAGGCCTTATCTTTCTCGAATATGACCTTCTTTCCTTTATCGGTTATTTTCCCGACTGACAGAAGGTTCGTTGACAACTCGGGAACAAACAAGCTGTCCTTGATATCGATCGATCCATGATTGTTGATGATGCGGACATTTCCTTTTCCTTCGATTTGACTTGTGTGATGATTTGATGCCAACTTTAGAGTGCCTCTCTCGGGGTTCAGATTTGAGAACATCGTTTTGTCTCCACACATGTGCGACGAACAGCCGCTATCTAGACACCAAACTTTTTCTGATGTGGTCGATGCTACGCTATTCAGGCAGACGTTGAGGTTGCTGTTCTCAACCGTTTTTCTTTTGCTTTTCTTATTACTCCAACATGCTTCGGTAGTGTGGCCTGACTTTCTGCACTTTTTGCAGTATTTGCGCTGTTTTTTCTTAGCGTAATACGCTTCAGAGCTTTCAGGTTGATCATTTTCATTCCTGGCCTGGTATTCTTCAAGAATTTTTATTTTCAAGTCTTCAGGTTTTGGTAAACAATCTCTCGACTCTATAGCAATGCGGAAGTTTTCGAATGACGTTGGCAGACTGTAGAGTAACATGATGCTGAGTAGTTCTGCAGGTATTTGGATGTCCATGTCAGTCAGCTTGTCCACGATGTCCATGAAATTGTTAATGTGATCACGAATGTCTTCATTTGTCGTCATTCGTTTCAGGATTAACTGTTTCAACAACGTGGCTTTCCTTGCTGGTCCGGAACTTTGGTAAGTACTTTTGAATTTATCCCAAACAGATTTTGATGTGACGCAGGTCTTCACTTGTTTTAGTTCGGACGGTGACAGTAAAAGAATAATCTCAGCTCTTGCCTTCGAGTCTTCCTTTTTGTATGCCGCTTGCGCCGCAGCATCCGCTTTTGGATCCAGTACTTTTTCGCCGCTTACTATTTCCCATAATTCATTTTTTATCAGCACGGCCTCCGCCTGCAGGCACCAGGTGTCATAGTTGGTTTTGTTTAGAACCTCTATGTGTCGGTAGGTGGATCCCATCCTTTATTTTTGTAGGATAACCACGCTCTGCTACCAATTTGTTAGGTTTCCGTGCACATAGTTTGCTATCTAAATAAATACAACAGTACAGGAGGTAATATCAGCAATGTATTCACATTGAGAGTTCTCTACAGAGTGTGTCACATAAGGACTAACCATAAACTAATACAGGCAATAGATAATAATGTGATGTGCCAGTCATTACCAACAATATACAAGGTGACTTTTTGATCATCGTCCAAATTCATACTGGTGGCTTGGTAAATGATCAGTATCATGGATCCATAACAATTTTGGTGAAATTCGTAAAATGAAATTTCGACTCCCCATAGTGATTCACTCGAGACTGGAACTGAATTTCTATGGGAAGCCGAAATTTCATTTTACGAATTTCACAAAAATGGTTACTGATCCAAGATACTGATCACTTATCAAGCCTCCAGTATGAATTTGGACGATGATCAAAAAGTCACCATGTATATACGATTAAAATTATAGATAAAAAATATATTACACAAGGTGAAATCCAATCAACCGCCCGAACCCACACCGGAGACTAGTTTGTGTTCAATAGTTAACTTATTTTATTGTCTTTTATCCTGCAGGCAGATCGTGGATCATCACAAACATATACATAAATATAAAAATAAGTCAATATTTATATTAGTCGAGCCAAAAGAGTAGAAATAGCGACCATTTTATCCATTCACCTTTCACTTACACACTATCGCCGTCTATAAACGCACATAGAAATACAGATAGCATTAATAGTAGTTTATGCTACAAGGGTGCAAAGGAATAAATTACGAGGACGATTTAAAACAAGAGCATAGCGAGTGTTTTAAACGTAACCGAGTAATTTATTGCTCTTACGCCCGTGTATCATACTACGTTTTTCAATGCATAATGTGAGGAAATAAAACAAATATAATCTTGTGAACTTTAAATTATAATTGGCACAAAAGGCTTGTATCCAGAGCCGTTAAACAGTGGAAAAGAAGTATAACATTTATGGAAAGGCTGCAGGTTAGCCAACCATTGTGAATAAATTAAAAAAATATTTATATTCTGTTTTGATGCATAAAAAGTGGGCCTTTACGAGCACTTGCATTGAAAAAATAATAGCAGTCAATGTGTATATTTTTAATCACTCAAATCACAAACTTTAACGTAATCACGTAAATATGTCAGGTGTGTTTTTGGTCTATCTACGCTGACAGTACAACAAGGGGCGGCCATTTCCATTCCAAAGGTTTATTTACTCGGGTAATAGCAAAAACTGTACTACTACCTATATATAACATTTAAAGGTATTTGTAGAGTGCATGCATACAGTAAGAGGGGTGTAACCCTCGGTCATAAGGTTTTGAAGAAAAACTTACAAAACCATGGTAACCCTGCAAGTCAACAGAAAGGGCATTTAATAAAGCGAGCCATCTCCCGATCGTTGATCGGGTCAAGGTCGTTGGGGACGGGCCCCCAGTCTTACCTACCTATACCTAGAAGCATATAGCACGTAGATGTCGTTTGTAGGTGCGTCCTGATGTCTTGGTAAGTAGGGGGCTTACGGAGGGGCTATCTTGCGTAAAGGTACTTAGGAAACCCTAATTTGTAGAAAAAACGGCCAACTGCGAGTCAGACTCGCGTACCTATTCCTCAACCGTTATATTTTCCCTGTAATCTTTACATAAACACATATTAACATAATGAACAGAAACTCACTTGTATTATCCCAAAAAAATATTTAATCTTCCTGACCGGTTTCGCCTTTATAGCATTATCAAAGGAATTAATATAAGATCTTAATAAATAGTTTACATCAGCCAGTGCCATCAATGACACTAACACATTTTTGTAGTGAGGTTAATCGTTTATTTATCCGTTCTAGTAGATACCAGCCGAATTTTTTTGCCTTAAAGTGGAGAATTTTAATCTCATGTTATGTAAATATAAAATAAAATTGTTATTATAATTAAATTAGAATTGATTAAGACAAAATAATAAAGGCGAAACTTTTCTAATCATTATGTATTGCAAGTTCCACCAAGTAGCAACAATCAACAGTGTAAACATATAAACATATTTTTTTATATTTTTCGGTCCACCAGTTTTGGAGATAAGGAGGAGGGGACATACATTATAGATGCAACTAAATGTATAGCTAAACTATATATTTATACAATTAGCTCTACCTAGATACTAGATACCTCGATTGTATTTTTATAAAATATTTTTTCAATTTATTTTACAGCTTTTTAATATCCAAAATTTTATACCCATATTGTAGCCGATTTTGAAGGCTTTAATTTTAGTTTTAGTGCTGTCAAACATAAAAATATTCCAAAGTAATTTAGATTCTGTTCCTAACTTTTAAGGACTATTTTGCAATGAATGAAATTTAGTTTTGACAGCACTAAAACTAAAATTAAAGCCTTTAGAATCGGCTTTATTGTATTTTTAAGATAATAGTTTTTATTTTTCTCGCTTTTGTTTTGGAAGTAGGTATTTTGTACAATTTCAAATTTCAATTGAACGGTGGTAAAGTTATGAGTTTATGACGGACGGACGGACGAACAACGGAGTCTCAGTACCATAACCTAAAGGTTTCCCTTTTGTACCTATGATGTACTACGAAAACCTGATTACCATTTCTGAATCTGACACCAGTTATTTTATTCCGTGCACCAGTAGGATCCTCTTAAATGGAGAATCCCCAAAAAAAATCTATGTTCAGATACATGTGCCTATTTATATAATATAAATGTTTGTATGTATTTTGAAGAAGATCAAACGATATCGCGATGTAATATGCAAGTAGCGCCATCTAGTTATTTAGTAGCAAACGAACGACTACGGTCTATTAGGTATACATTGTCAAAAGTATTTTTCAATGCATGTGCTCGTAAAAGCCCACTTTTTATGCATCAAAACCGAACAGAAAGTCGATTATTTTGCCCTGATTATTTTAACCTGCAGCCTTTCCTGTGTACCATAGATGTTGTACTTTTTTTGCACTGTTTAACGGCTCTGGATACAATCCTTTTGAGCCAATCATAATTTAAAGTTCACAAGATTATATTTGTTTTCATTTTCTCACACTATGCATTGAAAAACGTATGTAGTATGATACACGGACGTAAAAGCAATAAATTACTCGGTTTCGTTTAAAACACTCGCTAGCTCGTGTTTTAAATCGTCCTCGTAATTTATTCCTTTTCGCCCTAGTAGCATATACTACTATTATGGTTCCGTATCCGAAGGATGACAAACGGGACTCTAGTACATAGTCTACCCCTTGCTCATATAGGACCTCTTGCGACTTTGTGTAGGAAGACGCCGCTTGGCACAGTTGATCTTTGGGTTGTTCTATGCTGAGCTAGCCCGATTGACATGAGGTGACCCCCTCTGAGATAGGTGTTAGGGGGGAGGGTGAAAGTGCATCTCCCGCGGAAAGAAGAGTGCCTTTGCATAATTTCGATTTTTGTACTTAATGGAGCTTGTTGTAGCAAGGAGCTTCTAAATCTAACGATCGATAATGTTAAGACCCACTTGGATGAATTCCCATAGCTTAATTTCTAAAAGATTTTTTTTATTTATATTTTATTTAGAAAATATGTGCCATTTTTGGACATAGTTTTCATTATTTTAAACCATAATTAACCATAATTATTTAAAGAATTGTCCTATATGACGTCACTTGAGAATTTATTTTAATTTAGACATTATACTGATTGTGTTGTGTGATTGATTATAAAAATAATAAAAACCGGCCAAGTGCGAGTCGGACTAGCGCATGAAGAGTTCCGTCTATAATAATACAGTGTAAAGTAGCACGACCGGCTGGTACCCGGTCTTTTCCACCAGTCGTGCTGCTTAACAAATAAAGTTAAAAAGTGACCTAATTGTAATTGTAACCTAATAGTTGGAAAAAGGTTCTGAAGAAAACTTCGAGGTACTTTACGATTAAATGTATTTAACTTTATCAAATATAAATATAATTTCACAAGACTGAAGATGTAATTGACAATATTACATTGTAACAAAATTCTACCAAATCATTACTAAAACTTTTAAGATGTAAATAGTTGAGTTAGGTACCACCTTAACTTCAGGTAACAATATTATATTAGAACAAAATTCTTCCAAGTCATTACTAAAACTTTTAGGACATAAATTAGTTGTGTAAGGTACCGCCTTAACTTCAGGTAACAATATTACATTGGAACAATTCTACTAAGTTATTTCTAAAACCTTTAAGTGAATAAAATGGTTGGGTTAGGTACCGCCTTAACCACAGGTAACTATATTACATTGAATCTTGTGAATCTACATTAAAAAAAGAAAAATCTTTAAGAGAAAGAAAACTTGAAAAACAAGGAAAATAAACTCCAAACAAATCTAGTTCAGTGGAGCCGTGAATCCATCTTAATAATATTTGTCGATATACTCTTTTGAATAAGACGTCTGGTACACCATCCAGTTTTACCAGGAAAAATTACGGAACAATGAAATTTTACATTTTAGGTTATCAAATGAAACAGGAAGGAGAATTAACACTTTGTTAAGTGTCCTGGAAACATTCCGTCTAAGCCAACTTTTATAATGTGAGGTTAAAAATAAAACCTACGTCACATACTTGTAAATCGCCACCATTTTCTACCAGAACTGCCACGCAGTCCGCTGTCCAACTTAGGGTGAATGAACTCCAACCCGGCGATTCCGTCTGTCCAACCTCGCTAACAAAGGGCAGCTTGACCGCGTTTCAACCACGCGGCTGCCATCACTCAGCCAGCAGGACAAAGAACACAAAAGAAGCAAAACCCTGGAATTAGGAGAAAATAAAAACATATTAAAACCTGTACAACACGGAAACGAGGAAAAGAGAAAACCGGTGACTCGATTACTAAGAAAGTAATACGTACCATGACCCGACAATAGATCAGATCTCTCACCTTCCCAGCCAAAAATTCCTTTTTAATCCATCAATTCATTTCTAATAATTCTTCTGAAATACAAAAACAATATTACAGAAACTATTCCACGCAAAATATACACCACAGTTTAAACTCGAAACAAACCTTTAAAAATCAAACAACTCGTTTTGGCAAAGCCGCCATGATCAAAATGATAAATATAAATAATGATGATAAAAAAAACAAGACACGACTCGACAGCTAAAACACTGGCCGAGCATTGATTTCGGAAACGGAAACTCGCACAAGCCAAGCGAACGAATTTCATCTAAATCCACTCAACTTGAAACTCGTACCAACCAAGCGATTTTGACATGAACACACCCAACAAGCTAACAACGATGCGAAAACGCTGAGCACGATGCAAAAATGCTGAGATAAACGCACCTTATACAATTTGCTATGCTACAACAGATCGCGCCAAACTTCTAGTACGCTCGGAAGTTGCTCTTCCCAAGAACGGCCCTTACATTTTGTTCCTACTGATGCAAATCGCCCCGTGTTTAGAGGGGACTAAAAGTTTGGCGCGATCTGTACTCATTAACTTGTAAAGCCTACTAAGCTATGATAGTTTTCCTTTTAATTTCGTTATGTATACTACTGCCGTGATTTTTTTCACGTCTCCAAATACAACCGTTTCGCTGGCAGGGGGGGGACACTTGATTCTAACAAAAATTAACATCTTTAAGCTTAATATTTCGCAAACTAACACTGGATTGAAAAATGTTTCTCTCGTACCTCCAATATTTTTAAAATTACCTATCCAACGACACCCCACACTAGGGGATAGACGAGAAAAAAAAATCATCCCCACTTTACGTGTCGGGAAGTTACCCTAAAAATAAATCTTTTTCAAAATTTTACTGTACCATTTTATCGGCGTAATAAATATGTATACCCATGCCAAATTACAGCTTTCTAGTACTAATAGTCTCTAAGCTAAGCCGCGGACAGACAGACAGACGGACATGGCGAAACTATAAGGGTTCCTTGTTGTTGACTACGGAACCCTAAAAAAAGCTTCGTCGTTTGTCTGTTTGTCCGTATGTCTGTCTGTGGTAAGACTGAAGAATGCCTTAGACCAGGGTTACTCAGAGTGGCGTATCCAAGGGGTTAGCCAGTTGATTATAGACAGACTAAAATTAAGCAAAATAACTCCTAAAATCGTCTCCATTTGCCACAAGAAACAAGCTCATCAACACATGAATGAATAAAATCAACACATGAAAATATTGCTGCCGCACGGGAGAAAAAGAGGGAACTCGGATACAAGTTTGTCTGGGTTCGCAATGGGCGAATTCACTATCACTTTTACTATCTCTGGTATTACACATTTTATATAAAATTGTATTAACTTCCTCTCCATCTTTGTCATCCAAAAATCATCATGTCTTGTAATGCGTTCAATATGTACAAGTTCATTATCTCCTAGCCAAATGCCAAAGAGACATAATCGCCGCTCTGTCACGTAAAGCTGTCCTTGTACCTGGTAATACCAATTACTGTTTTTATCGAGTTTTTTCGTACTTGTTGCCTCTATGCATTGTCTAACAATTGATAAGCTGAAGTTAAGAAATTTTATTTAATCACTTAGTTACATACGATTCATACTTACGCTTACAAAAAAAATATAATACGTAGATACTCGTACAATCGCATTATTTTTTATATTTTACATAATATGTACATTATATATCTATACATTCTGTCTGACTGCAAAAGTAAGTACTGTTACATTTTACTGTTGTACAGTTATACTCGGACTCATGAGTTGTTTACTTTTTTTGCGTAATTTCAAAAGTTGGTTGTTCTGTACGATCAATAAAACATCTCGTTACAGTTTCAAAGAATTGTTTTCTTATCTTCAGCACTCTCAAATTTGATGATTTGTATGGTTACGTACAAAAGGAACCCCCCTCTTATCTCCAGTAGACCGAAAAATGTGAAAAAAATTACGATTTTATATTATAACTGGCCAATTACAGGAAAACTATGGTGATTTACATAAAGTTGAGCTCATATGAGAAATAAAAAAAGTTAAATAAATAAAATCATATTTTATCAAAATAAAATATGGGTATCAAATTGTAGGTATTAAAAAGCTGATTGTAAAAATACATTTCTATAAAAAAATGTATGTCTTTATCTCCAAAACTGGTAGACCGAACATTATGAAAAAAGTCATGGTTTACGTAAAGATTACAGGAAAAATAAAGCAGTTGAGAAATTCACGAAAAAAATAGTAAATTGAATTTATCATCCACAATACGGAACCCTAGGTAAGCGAGTCTGACTCGCACTTGGCCGGTTTTTTTCTTCTTATTTCTAGTTTCCATTTTTATTTTTAAACATCCAAGCAAGATACAACTACATGATTTTTATTTACATTTACACACAACTGATAGTTTGATGTCTATTTACACGATTATTTAAATAATAATAGTACACTCTATCAGAGCTTCGAGGCGAATGAGGGGGAACAGGGCTCAGAAAACTAGCATAGGTCTTGCCTCGACAGCCGCTGGCGGGCAACTGGCGGCCGCTCGCCGAGTAGTCGCGAATCAATTTTTCTTTTTAAATTAAGGGAAAAAAAACGATTTTCATTAAAAACAAAGTAACCACAAAAGTTATTAGTACAATAGTTTTCCTTTAATTATCTGCAATTTTCATGCAATTTGGTTAAGTACACGTTACACGAAACGAAAAAAATCTTAAAAATCGACAAAGTTTCGGATTTTTTTTCGATCGAGCAAAGTGTAACGTCTCGCAAATTGAACCACAAAAAAAAATTCAGAATAGATGTATCTGAAACATATATTTTTTTCAGATTTTAAAAATAACTATTTGACGCTTTAAAATGAGTTTGAAAACAGACAAAATTGGGATAAGCCCCCCTTAAGAATTTATAATGATATATGATAAATGAGGCGCACGAACAACACCAGAAGCGAGTGCAGACCCATCTAATAGAAGATCCAAAGGCATTCTGGCAGTATGTTAAAGCGAAGAGGGGTACGGTTAATCGCAAAAAAATTGCAAAAAATAGTAATACCATAACAGACGCAGAATGTGCGGCGGAATTTGCCAAGTATTTTCACTCAGTATACGGCACCAAGGCAGCAGCGCTTGACAGCGGCACTCATCCGGCTCAAGCCGAAAAGATCAGCAGGCCCCGACGGAATACCCGTTTTGTCAGAAGAGACTGCCGAATGGTCATTGCCGAGCCGCTCGCATATATCTATAACTTGTGTTTGGATGTTTCATATTTTCCCGAACGCTGGAAAGTTACTCGGGTAGTTCCGATACCTAAAAGTAATACAAGTTCTGAGATTCTGAATTCAGACCTGTAGCGATACTGTCGACGACGGCAAAGGTATTTGAGTCGGCAATACAGCATAGTATGCAAGAGGAGATATCGGGTCAGCTCTCAGAAGCTCAACACGGGTTCAGACAAGCTCGCAACACCACAAGCAACCTTCTCGACTGCATGGCCTACGTGCTCCCCCAAGTTGACGCAGGAGTGCAAGTCGACGCCACCTACTCTGATTTCAAAAAAGCATTCGACTTGGTCGATAATGACATATTGCTGGCAAAGATGGCGACGTTCGGCTGCACTACCAAACTTTTACAGTTCTTTGCGAGCTACGTGAGGAATAGACAACAATATGTGGAATACGCGGGATGTAAATCGGAACTCTATTTCACTAGAACCGGAGTGAGTCAAGGAAGCAACTTGGGGCCGCTCGAGTTCAATATTATGATCAATGACCTACCCACCGTAGTCGTGAATGCCAAATGCTTACTGTTCGCAGATGACTTGAGATTGCTTTTACCAATTAAAGAGGAAACTGACTGTGAGCACCTCCAAGGAGACGTGAATAGGGTGGTCGAATGGAGCAAGAAAAACAAGCTGCAGTTCAATTTCAGCAAATGTTCTATATTAACATTTAGCAGAGCACTGACACCACTCCACTACAAATACCAATTGGACAACGCACAAATAACGAGAGTGGATTCGGTGAGGGATCTGGGGGTAAGGCTAGACGCTGAACTGAGATTGCGTGAACATGCTGTTAATGTTTGTAAAAAGGCGTATAGGAATAAATAGGAATTTACTTCGCGTAGCAAATGAGTTTACAAACTTAATAGCTTTAACAGCACTGTATGTACGGAGCATTAGTCAGAAGCCAGTTGGAGTGCAACGCCACAGTATGGGCTCCACACGAAACTAAGTATATTACAATGTTGGAGCGCATACAAAACAAATTTACAAGATACTTGTACTGGAAAATGTATGGCGTCTACCCTTTCTATCCATTGATGTATCCGACCTCGTTCGTGCTTGGCATGTTTGGATACAACAAGCTGGAAACTAGAAGAAATATGTGAGAAAATTGACCTTAACCACTGTTCTCTGAGCGAGTTCGTAAGGGCTACTATGTGGATTTTATGTTACTGAAAAATTGATGTACTAGTTGTTATATAGGTTGTTTATGTTAAATTAAGTTGGTTGACTTCTTACACTATTGTATTAGGATTACCTGTAATAATAGCTGTAATATGTAAATAAATAAATAAATAAATAAATAAATAAAAATAAATAAATGTATGTTAAGATGGACATACGTCCATAGGAGGCGGAATGTATAATTGTAAGTACACAAAACCTTTCCATTTGTGTATCATAGTTTGTTAGAATTATAGTTTAGTTAAGTTTAATACAACTAGATGGCGGTGTACCGATTTACATCGTGATATCGTTGTGTTTCTTCCAGTTTGTTGTACCAATTTTGAAGCTCGAATTAAACATCCATTCACTCGCACCTACGTAGGGCGGCTGACATGTAATCTCCTTGGTCAGAAATATATACAAAAATAATGCTGGCTGATATGGATTTATATTCGTTTGTTATTCTATTTTCAAAATGTATTACATTCATTTGTTTATTGCATCACGTTTATTCGTATACTTCCATCGTAAGTGGAAGCGCACTAAGAATTCGGAAATCTATGCTGATTTTAGTGCACTTCGAAAAGATCTTAAGGAGCGCATGACTTTAGCTTATGATATGCATATCCGTAGCGTTGAGGAAAATATTAAAACTAATCCCCGCGCGTTCTGGCAGCACATTTCTAGTCTGAAATCGAAAGGAGGTTTTGAGCCTCGAGTAACGTATAACGGCAAAGAATGTGCAGGCGCAGAGGCTGCAACAGCGTTTGCGGACTTTTTTGCTGGTGTTTTCCTACCTGATCTTCCGTCGTTGAATGCAAATCAGATAAATAGTGACGACCACACACATAATGCCAGGTATGTTGATATTGATCAGATAACTAAATCTGATATTGAGCTAGCTTTAAAGCGTCTCAGACCAAATAGCTCTATTGGACCTGACAATGTTCCCCCGTACTTTTTAAAAGCCTACTGCAAGCAGTTGTTGGCTCCCCTTACTTTTATATTTAATATGATTCTTACTTCAGGCGTATATCCCACACATTGGAAGCTTTCACGGGTGATACCGATACCAAAAACAAGTAATGCTTCATCAGTTACTGACCATAGGCCAATTGCAATCTTGTGTTCCACAGCAAAAGTCTTTGAATCTATTGTGCACCGAAAAATCTACTCTCAGGTTCAACCTTATCTTAGCGACTCGCAACATGGGTTTAGAAGCCATCGCTCGGTGAATACAAATCTACTCACCCTCGTTGACATCGTTTCTGGTTATATGGACCAAAGAGTGCAAGTCGATGTCGCGTACCTGGATTTCAGGAAGGCATTTGACCGTGTCGATAATGATGTTCTGCTTAAAAAAATTATGTCAAATCGGTTTCTCACCCCGACTTTTACAGTTTTTTGCAAATTATCTTGGTGATCGAAAGCAGTTTGTTAAATATGGTTGTTTTGTATCGAAACCATACGTAACGCGTTCAGGAGTGAGTCAAGGATCTGTTCTTGGACCACTTCTGTTCATTCTGATGATTAATGACCTTCAGGCTGATCTGAGTCATGCTTCGTGTCTTTTATATGCAGACGACCTAAAACTGATATTGGGCATTGAGAGCCATGATGACTGTGATCTCTTACAGGCTGATTTAAATGCAGTACAGTTGTGGAGTATCAGAAATATGTTGCACTTCAACTTGGAAAAGTGTAGCGTCATTTCATTCACTCGCTCCCCTCAACCAAAACATGCTAGTTACAGCATGGGAGACGTAACAATCGCGCGTGTATTCTCTGTGGGAGACCTTGGCGTTGTCTTCGATGCTCAATTAACTTTCCAAGAATATATTGTTGCACTGGCAACAAACTGCTTCAAGAGGCTTGGTTTTATGATAAGAAATAGCAAAGATCTGCAGAATACGAAAATTGTACAATTGCTTTACACAACACTTGTAAGAAGTAAAATTGAAGCGAGTGCCATCGTTTGGAACCCGCACGAACAGACATATACTCTCTTGATAGAAAAGGTTCAAAAAGCGTTTCTTCGGTATATGTACAAGCGTAAATATGGATATTATCCTTTCATGTACCCTACCCTTTTTCTTTTAGGTTCACTTGGGTTTAACTCTTTAGAAGTTAGGCGTAACGTTGAGCTGCTGATTGTGGTATGTCGCATGCTGCGCGGGAGCTCAGACTGCCCGCAGCTCGTGAACGCTGTAGCGTCATTATTCGCGCCGGACAAATATGCGCGCGCGCGTCACCACCACCTGCTGCACGTGCCCAAAGTCGCGACCGAGGCGCGCCGCCACTCTCCGCTCCCGCGAGCTCGCAGTGCTCTTAACTCGCTGCTGTCAGCAGAGCCACAGTGTGACCTGTTCGCTGACTGTTGGATGGATGTTTATCGGGAGTGTTTGAAGTTCTGTGAGATGAAGCCTGCATGAGACTTATTTTTTAATTTTGTTGTTTTGTATTTTGTTTTCATTTCTCATTGTTATATTGTTATTTACAATATGTATTTAATGTTGTAGCACTTATTCATTTGTATAGCGCATTGGGCTACTGTTATGTTGTACAAATTTTGTGTAATAATAAATAAATAAATAAATAAATTTGTCTCCTACAATTGTTTCGAACATGTCGGTAGAGAAAGTGAAAATGGATAAAATCGAGCAGCGTGCGGTGATTAAGGCTGCGTATAAACCTGGACAAATTAGTGATTTTGCCCCCGCATCCCCGCACCTCAACTGTTTGCGCGACCGGCCGTCACCGGCCGCGAGCGCTATTTCTTAGCTCCCACGAGCGGTGTGGATCCGCGGTCATTAACCCGTGCACGTGCTAGTTTTCAATAATAAGTATAATGCATCTACGATGTATAAAATTCAACTCAGTTGACAAAACGGTTTGATCGCAATGGCATTTTTTTGCGTAATTGTGTTTGCATCTAATTTTTATATTTCAAAATTTTATTTTTCGAAAGTCATACTTGCAAAGATAATGATGACGATGATGATACAACGATACGCCGATACGTCGATACGACGATTCGTCGATACAACGATACGTCGATACGCCGATACGTCGATACGCCGATACGTCGATACGACGATACGACGATACGGCAATACGTCGATACGACGATACGTCGATACGAGGATACGTCGATACGTCGATACGACGATACGTCGATACGTTGATACGGTGATACGTCGATACGTCGATACGTTGATACGTCGATACGATGATACGACCATACGCCGATACGTCGATACGACGATACGTCGATAAGAGGAAACGATGATACGTCGATACGACGATACGTCGATACGTCGATACGACGATACGAGGATACAACGATACGTTGATACGAGGATACGACGATACGTCGATACGACGATACGTCGATACGACGGTACGGCAATACGTCGATACGACGATACGTCGATACGAGGATACGTCCATACGCCGATACGTCGATACGAGGAAACGATGATACGTCGATACGAGGATACGACGATACGGCAACACGTCGATACGACGATACGTCGATACGAGGATACCTCAATAAGCCGATACGTCGATACGACGATACGTCGATACAAGGAAACGACGATACGACGATACGACGATACGACGATACGACGATACGAGGATACGACGATACGGCAATACGTCGATACGACGATACGTCGATACGAGGATACGTCGATACGCCGATACGTCGATACGAGGAAACGACCATAAGACGATACAACGATACGTCGATACGAGGATACGTCGATACGTCGATACGACGATACGACGATACGACGATACGTCGATACGTCGATACGTTGCTACGTCGATATGTCGATACGATGATACGTCGATACGCCGATACGTCGATACGACGATACGTCGATACGAGGAAACGACCATACGACGATACGTCGATACGAGGATACAACGATACGTCGATACGTCGATACGACGATACGTCGATACGTTGATACGTCGATATGTCGATACGACGATACGTCGATACGCCGATACGTCGATACGACGATACGTCGATACGAGGAAAAGACCATACGACGATACGTGGATACGAGGATACGTCGATACGACGATACGTCGATACGACGATACGAAGATACGTCGATACGACGATACGTCGATACGTCGATACGGCAATACGTCGATACGACGATACATCGATACGAGGATACGACGATACGTCGATACGTTGATACGACGATACGTCGATACGTCGATACGTCGATACGTCGATACGTCGATACGTCGATACGTTGATACGTCGATACGATGATACGTCGATACGACGATACGACGATACGAGGATACGAAGATACGGCAATACGTCGATACGACGATACGTCGATACGAGGATACGTCGATACGCCGATACGTCGATACGAGGCTACGACCATACGACGATACAACGATACGTCGATACGAGGATACGTCGATACGTCGATACGACGATACGACGATACGTCGATACGTCGATACGTTGCTACGTCGATATGTCGATACGACGATACGTCGATACGCCGATACGTCGATACGACGATACGTCGATACGAGGAAACGACCATACGACGATACGTCGATACGAGGATACAACGATACGTCGATACGTCGATACGTCGATACGACGATACGTCGATACGTTGATACGTCGATATGTCGATACGACGATACGTCGATACGCCGATACGTCGATACGACGATACGTCGATACGAGGAAAAGACCATACGACGATACGTGGATACGAGGATACGTCGATACGACGATACGTCGATACGACGATACGAAGATACGTCGATACGACGATACGTCGATACGGCAATACGTCGATACGACGATACATCGATACGAGGATACGACGATACGTCGATACGTTGATACGACGATACGTCGATACGTCGATACGTCGATACGTCGATACGTCGATACGTCGATACGTTGATACGTCGATACAATGATACGTCGATACGAGGATACGACCATACGGCAATACGTCGATTCGACGATACGTCGATACGACGATACGACGATACGACCACGATCACGATCACGACCACGATCACGATCACGATCGTGATCGCGATGGCGATGGCGATGGTGATGGTGAGATAAGGTTTTGTTAGTCTCCCAGAGGGGTAGGCAGAAACTACAGATTTCCATCTGCTACGATCCAGACACAACTCTTTCGCCTCTTCCACATCCATCAACCATATTTATTGTGATATTAAATTGTAAGCTAAAAAAAATACCTAAGACGAAAAACATTGCGATATTCATTAGTCATCGAAATTCGATGTCATTAGTCCATTGAGACAACCTTTAGTTCAACATCTTTAATAAAACATGACCTATCTACTTATTTTGTTAAGTAATGGCGTACCTTTGCATTACTTTCATCCACTGCTTTATTTTCACTCGTAAAACATTTTTATTCCATTTTTTACATTGGTTGCATTTATTTCCCATGTTTCAAATTACGAGATTTATTTAAATTACGAAACCGGGACGTCGAGAGCGCAAAAACGTAGCCCTCCCGTCTCAACGGAGCGATCACAACTGACCGACGGGTGAGTGACGAAACAAAGCATGGAACAAAAAGCGCGTGCGACCGAGATATCTTGTCGCCGCCTTGTCTCAGAATAAATCGACGTAAGCGCCAATTCTTAGATGTTAAATTAAATGAAAACGAAACAGAATTATTCAAAATCCCCATGCAATTATACGGGGTCATTTGTTTTCTTATTTTTAATACAAATTTCAAGGCAAACTGTTTTAAGAAAGGTCCTTTAACACTCGAAAAATATGAAATATAGAGGTAACTTCGTAATTTTTTTCTATCGAGCGAACTTAAAGCTTTTGCGTTTTTGCTTCTGCACGAATATCAGCCCTATAGTCTATTATCTATATTATTTTTATTAAACCGATTGACCAAGTTACACAATGTTTTATGCTCATTTGATATTGTGCATCTGACATTATACCGACCCTTAAGGATTTAAGGAACCTCCATTGGACATGGCACCCAATTTGATCTCAATTCTTTTTTTAGCGAAGCCGACAATCCTGCACTGCCTTTGTACCGAACTCGGCCTCTTTTTTACATTTATGTTTTTGGTTGGATTTATTTTTACCGAGATGTTTTCTGCGTGTGCCTGTGCAGAGTGTGCAGGACGATTGTATTTACGAATTTGACACCATAACAATGCAATACAACTTACTAATACAATACTTATAAATAATACAAGTAATACAATACAATTCTTTAACGAATTATTTTAGTCATATCATGACATATACGAGCACCGATGTATGTAGTGTATTACAATACAACATAAAATTTACCAGATGCGAATAAGATGACAATAAATATAATCAAAAGGGATCAAAACTGTTTAAAGGAAATATGTTATATAAATTGAGAAATCTCTTATCCCAAGCTGAGAAGTAAACGTTTGAAATTACATCTAAGCCCAGCTTAAGGCCCTCCCTCACACCTGTCGCGTTTCATCTCTCCATTAGCTCGAGATGCATTAGTTGGAGTTTATTAAAAGTGCGATCCGTCGCCGCGAGTGTAATGCCACAAAGGGCACTTCAGCTCACACCCACCTCGTCTCGTGATGTCACAACATTCCCGCTCTCGAGCGCGGGCTGACAAAGTGTTCCCCTCACTCTGTCACTTCGTATCAATTACCGCACGCAAACACCCGTGTGTTCCAGCACTGCAGACGCACAACGGCGTAACTGCCAACAATGCCTGAATCCGCCCGAGATTCAATTGTCAAAAAGATTGCTTTAATAGCGCCCCGATTTCGTCGAAAGGCGCTCTGCTAAAACGATTTACGCTCAAAAATAACGCTTAAGGCTGCGTATAAACCTGGACAAATTAGTGATTTTGCCCCCGCATCCCCGCACCTCAACTGTTTGCGCGACCGGCCGTCACCGGCCGCGAGCGCTATTTCTTAGCTCCCACGAGCGGTGTGGATCCGCGGTCATTAACCCGTGCACGTGCTAGTTTTCAATAATAAGTATAATGCATCTACGATGTATAAAATTCAACCCAGTTGACAAAACGGTTTGTTCGCAATGGCATTTTTTTGCGTAATTGTGTTTGCATCTAATTTTTATATTTCAAAATTTTATTTTTCGAAAGTCATACTTACAAAGATAATGATAACGATGATGATACAACGATACGTTGATACGACGATACGTCGATACAACGATACGTCGATACAACGATACGTCGATACGCCGATACGTCGATACGTCGATACGACGATACGTCGATACGGGGATACGTCGATACAACGATACGTCAATACACCGATACGTCGATACGTCGATACGGGGATACGTCGATACGTCGATACGGGGATACGTCGATACAACGATACGTCGATACGCCGATACGTCGATACGTTGATACGTCGATACGGGGATACGTCGATACAACGATACGTCCATACGACGATACGTCGATACGGGGATACGTCGATACAACGATACGTCGATACGCCGATACGTCGATACGCCGATACGTCGATACGCCGATACGTCGATACGACGATACGTCGATACAACGATACGTCGATACAACGATACGTCGATACGCCGATACGTCGATACGCCGATACGTCGATACGACGATACGTCGATACAACGATACGTCGATACAACGATACGTCGATACGTCGATACGACGATACGTCGATACAACGATACGTCGATACGCCGATACGTCGATACGCCGATACGTCGATACGCCGATACGTCGATACGGGGATACGACGATACGACGATACGTCGATACGGGGATACGTCGATACAACGATACGTCAATACGCCGATACGTCGATACGTCGATACGGGGATACGTCGATACAACGATACGTCGATACGCCGATACGTCGATACGACGATACGAGGATACGACGATACGTCGATACAACGATACGTCGATACAACGATACGTCGAAACGCCGATACGTCGATACGCCGATACGTCGATACGACGATACGTCGATACGGGGATATGTCGATACAACGATACGTCAATACGCCGATACGTCGATACGTCGATACGTCGATACGGGGATACGTCGATACGCCGATACGTCGATATGTCGATACGGGGATACGTCGATACAACGATACGTCGATACGACGATACATCGATACGGGGATACGTCGATACAACGATACGTCGATACGCCGATACGTCGATACGCCGATACGAGAATACGTCGATACGCCGATGGTGATATTGAGATAAGGTTTTGTTAGTCTCCCAGAGGGGTAGGCAGCTAGGCAGAGACTACAGATTTCCATCTGCTACGATCCAGACACAACTCTTTCGCCTCTTCCACATCCGTCAACCATATTTATTGTGATATTAAATTGTAAGCTAAAAAAAATACATCAGACGAAAAACATAGCGATATTCATTAGTCCATTGAGACAACCTTTAGTTCAACATCTTTAATAAAACATGACCTATCTACTTATTTTGTTAAGTAATGGCGTACCTTTGCATTACTTTCATCCACTGCTTTATTTTCACTCGTAAAACATTTTTATTCCATTTTTTACATTGGTTGCATTTATTTCCCATGTTTCAAATTACGAGATTTATTTAAATTACGAAACCGGGACGTCGAGAGCGCAAAAACGTAGCCCTCCCGTCTCAACGGAGCGATCACAACTGACCGACGGGTGAGTGACGAAACAAAGCATGGAACCAAAAGCGCGTGCGACCGAGATATCTTGTCGCCGCCTTGTCTCAGAATAAATCGACGTAAGCGCCAATTCTTAGATGTTAAATTAAATGAAAACGAAACAGAATTATTCAAAATCCCCGTGCAATTATACGGGGTCATTTGTTTTCTTATTTTTAATACAAATTTCAAGGCAAACTGTTTTAAGAAAGGTCCTTTAACACTCGAAAAACATGAAATATAGAGGTAACTTCGTAATTTTTTTCTATCGAGCGAACTTAAAGCTTTTGCGTTTTTGCTTCTGCATGAATATCAGCCCTATAGTCTATTATCTATATTATTTTTATTAAACCGATTGACCAAGTTACACAATGTTTTATGCTCATTTGAAATTGTGCATCTGACATTATACCGACCCTTAAGTTTTTGACTAAAGAAGGGAATACGCCTTCGGAGATCAGACAGCGTATGTTACGTGTGTTTGGCAGTTCGTGTTCTTCCGAATTTGTTATAAAATTTTGGTCAAGGCAGTTTAAATTGGGTCGTGAGAGCCTCGAAGATGATCCTCGTAGCGGAAGACCAGTTTCGGCCGTCACCGATGAAAATGTAGCCAGGGTGAAAAAAATTATTTTAGAGGACCGACGAGTGAAGCAGTGGGAGATAGCTAGAGATGTGGGCGTCAGTAAAGAGCGAGTCAATGAAATAATTCATGAGCATTTGAACATGTCCAAGGTTAGTGCACGTTGGGTCCCTAGAATGTTGACTGCATTTGACATGGAGAGGCGTGTCAAATGTTGCGAAGAGTTTTTGGACATGAGTCGAGGGAAAGAGGAAGAAATAATTTCTAGAATTGTAACATGTGATGAGACTTGGATTCGACAATTGAACCCGGAAAGTAAGCAAGAGTCGTTACAGTGGAAATTTAAGGATGAGAAGCCGCCTCGGAAATTCAAGGTCTGCCCATCGGCCGGTAAACTTATGGCTACAATCTTTTGGGACACAGAAGGGATTTTGCTCATAGATTATTTCCCGAAGAAAACTACAATGAATGCTGATTATTACTCAAACTTATTATATCAACTAAGAGAGATAATAAAAGAAAAACGGCGAGGTAAACTAAGCAAAGGAATTCTGATTTTGCACGATAACGCACCAGTGCATACCGCACGCACAACAAAGCTAGCAATTAAAGACAATGGCTTCGAAACCATTGACCACCCCCCTTATAGTCCAGATCTAGCCCCCTGTGACTATTTTCTGTTTAGACTTCTCAAGAAAGACCTCAGGGGACGAAGGTTTATGACCGATGACGAAATGAAGGCAGCGGTTTCTGACTATTTTGACGACAAACCGATTTTTTTTTTTTTAATGGCTTAAATTCAATATTTGAAAAATGTAATAAGTGCATTTTATTAGCAGGGGACTATATAGAAAAATAAAAATAAACTATCCAGTTACGTCTTTTCTTTCATAGTTACGTAGATTACTTTTCAGCCTCCCCTCGTAGTTTGGAGTTTAATTTTTATTGTCTATTCCACAAGGGTGCTTTTTGGGATAGTACAGTACAGTAGTTTTGATAGTTCTACGTTTATGGATACACTATGTATGACGATACCAAATAAATAGACCTCCTAGGCTACGTTTCGAAACGTGTAATCTTCGTGCGAAATTTCACTCGTTTTTAAGAAAGAGACAGAGCTATATACTAGAAAGAGAAAGAAAGATCTGGTTTTAAAACGCTTGTGAGTGATTCCCATGAGAAAAGCGTTTTGAAACGGTCTGGAGTAACACACGTCAAGTAAATACATAACCTCAAATCAAAATAAATAAATAAAGTAAAGTAGCTAATAAAGAAGGAATTGAACCGATACCTATTGCTTTTAATATGGATGGCATTGCAACCTTTGCAGTTGCAAGCCATAATCCTATCGAAGCAGTTTCGAAAAGTTTTCCCGTATTCATACGGAAATGTTGAATTCTATTTTCAAAATTCGTCCGAATCCCGAGAAAACTCCGAAATGACAACTGTCAGGCGAATTTTATCGGTGCCCAGACAGAGTTAGAAATCACACTTGTCAGTGCGATATTTACATTTCTCGAAAGCGTTTCAAAACACTTAGCGCAACTGTCAGGTAACAGTTCGTTTACCCTCGGTTTCACTCGGGTCGATTTTTGAACGATGCAAGGTAAAATTCGCATCGCTCCGAGTGATAATCACACGTTACGAAACGTACCCCTATTGACCGATAATTTAATATAAAACTTGCTTCAGATGACAATAAAACTTAAACGCCGGAGTCACTGTCGTAAAGATGAGATAACTCGGTCATATCATAAAGAATGTCATAATATATGTTAACTTTTTAATTTGTTTTGTTTTGTAGAAGCATCTAACAGCACATAATCATAAAAGATTTACATGGAAACTCGAAATTTATTTCGTAATTAAATTTATTTATTTCGCGTGATTTATCTATTTCGTTAATGACATTAATTAATTTATTTTAGAAATTCCGGAGTATTTATTGCATCCCGGCAACTCGGGAGGTTGAACAATATTCCCGGAGACTCCCGGGCATTCTGGGAGGGTTGGGAACCCTGCATGAGCCATTTTCACATTG
Organism: Ypsolopha sequella; assembly: GCA_934047225.1. NCBI lineage: Eukaryota > Metazoa > Arthropoda > Insecta > Lepidoptera > Ypsolophidae > Ypsolopha > Ypsolopha sequella. Next base: position 5,153,230 of record OW203998.1, on the reverse strand, counting down.
TCGCAAACTTCAGTCAGTTTACTTCTTCGTGCAAAAAACTTTAGCTTTGTTTGATTATGAATATCTTCTACTTTTTATTTAATAATAATTACTACACCATCCAAATGATGTTGGCTGGAAGAAATCGCCTTAAGTGCATCATCCTTTTACATCCGCCTTTGTACAAATAGTATGTTTAATCACTCGGTTTTTCTGTTTTAATATGTCTTGTGTACAATATACTAGTGTTGATAGGGTTCCCAACCCTCCTGGAATGCCCGGGAGTCTCCGGGAATATTGTTCAACCTCCCAAGCTCCCGGGATGTAATAAATACTCCGGAATTTCTAAAAATAAAATAATTGTCATTAATGAAATAGATAAATCGCGCGAAATAAATAAATTTTGATTTTTCATATTAAACATGAATGATGCTTCTACGAAACAAAGCAAATTAAAAATAACAAATATTACCGACTTTCATTCAATTGCTCACCGATTTGTTCAAATCTCCCGGGTTGGTTTCTCCAAGAGTTGGCAACCCTAAGTGTCATTCGAGAAAATCTAAAATTAAAAAAATTTTGATCAAGAGGTTAATTCTGCCGTCGGTTTCAAAAATATAAAGTCCTCATACATAAAAACCTGAATATGAGTCTGCTGAAAAGGCCAAATTTTTTATTTAACTACTCGAGGATATATCAATTAAGACGAAGTAAAAAATTCTGAGGCGGCATTTGGAAAATTCGGTACCTAAATAAAGAAAGATTGTTACTTACGTTATCAAGAAAGATTCTTAAGGCGATTACCATCGCCAAATTAGCAGCTCGATATTTGTCACTACAAATATCAACGGAAACGACATTGAAATAACGTTCATATCAGCGCGCAATGCATAGTGGATGTTACGACGCTCGCTGCGTCCTTGAGAGAGCGAAATAGGGGAAAATTATACTTTTCACTTGGACGTGATTACTCGATTGAATAATCTTATGTTATGTTTATAGCTATAAAGTTTATCTATTTATCAAATCATAGATGAATTCAATCGGCCAAGCCACTCAGGAGCAGTAGGAAATTTGAGGTCAAAAAACAACATTCAGTAAAAAAAAAAATTCGTGTAGAAGTTTTGGTGGTATGAAAAAGAAAACTGTTGCATATGTTGTCTAAGAGTTGATTATTCATAATACATTTTTTCATTATTTTTGGTTTGGCCATAAACGAGGAGTAGGCTTTAGAAAGTACCCATTTGGCAATGGTAAGGGCCTTAATGCACACGGAAAACTTAATTATTAATTACATGATAAAAGTTATGTGCAAAGGCGTGCTTATCTCAATATTGAGATTTCTTCCAGCAATCCAAGGGTGATAGGGATATTAGATATAAATAAAATATTCATATTGTGCATGATAATACTTATACAGAAACAAGATTAAATGAATAGTACTTAATAGAACTACAAGTTAATACTACAGTATAAACTAGTATTGTAAGTAACTACAACTTACTTCTTAGAAAGTTTATTGAATCAATCGAATGATCCTAAATATACGTTTCACCTCAGAACATAATGTTCTGTGGGTTTCACATCCGGATTGTGAAAAACCCGCCTTTTTTTTTATAATCGAAACAGAACACTTAAATTCAAAATTCACTCAATTCAACAAAACCTTATTACCTATGTATTGTGTATGTTGCCATTGCAAAGTTTCCATTGGTTTCTGTAAATTAGAACTTCAAATTTTTTTTATTTTCGAAATTATAATTTCAAAATTCTAATTTAAAGACACCAATGGAAATACACAATAGCACAATACATATGTAATAAGGTTTAGTTGAATAGCTATTGAATGAATTTTGAATTTATTTCGATTTATTTGAAACAGGTGGATATATTTCACAATCCGGCTGCGAAACCGTTCTTAATGATCCAAACAATGTGGGAGGATCAATTAATCAGTTAGTTCAACGGGTCGTTGCCGACAAGGACTGGACTAGAAGTATATGTGAAAACAACCGACACGTGGATATGATGAATTTTAGAATTGAGAAATTTCTTGTTCTCGAACACGCTCGGCAATGGTCGCTTTTCTTTGGAAAAACGAACACGGGAAGAGCCTCTTTCTTACCCCAGAAAAAAAGTATGAAAATCCATGTTTATTTGTCAGCTTATCACGCACAGCATATCATATGTAGTAAGCAAAGAAATATACTGGCGCAAGTAATTAAGTCTCTTCCATTTTAATTTTTAAGTAAAGAAAACAGGAAATTTCGGAACTCTAGCTCTGCGTGACAGACAAATAAAACATTACCCTGCTCGTTTGCTTACCTACTTATTGCTGACATGTTTCTTTAGTAGGTACATAATTGACTTTAAGGCGATATACGAAAAAAATACGGGTGTTTCTTTTCTGTGTATTTCATAAAATACACGGAAAAATATAATCAGTTTCTGGTATATGCATTTTGTCTATATAATCTAGGGATTTGGTTTTGGAAAACCTGTTTGGATAAACTTTCCTAGATAGAAATAATTGTTGCAATGAGGTCTTCTAACACACTTTTTCTCCTCGTTTAACGAGTAGCAGCCATGTACAGAACTCAAACATATTTTATTAGATGGGTTTCAACAATATCTAGATATTTGATTTTGGAAATTTTGCTAGCTAGTTTAGTTTTTTGAATAAAAATATAAAACCAACTTTTTTCCCTTTTGCCCTGAATCCGCCCCTCTCGCACTGCGCCATTTTTCGCTTGGAGTGACAGTGACAAAAATAAAATTCGCATAGCCTCTTTGCATAGTTTGCTTGCTACGAGATTTTTTTTTTGTCAACTTTTTATTTTACGTCATCATTATATGAGCAAGTTAGCTAAAGCGGATATATAAGTGATGAGGCTGTGACATACATACGGAGGGACCAACGGACGAAGTATCGCCATATTGATTCCTTTTCACCAAAAAGTCTATACAATTTTTGAAGTTGTTACAGAAGATTTTTAAACCAAAACACAACTTTCCTAGACCGCATCTATACTAGTTTTGAACGACATATCAACTATGAATAGGGTCTCTAGGAAATCCCCTTATTGAAAAGGCTTTGTCATTCCGGGGTAGTGGAAAATTTCTCTCTAAGACGAGCTCTGGTATTGCCCAATAGATATTGAAAGACCCTTCCCACTCGGGGGAATTGTTGAAGCCAGAGGGTGACTCACAATACTTTTTATTTATTTATTGATTAAGCTAAACTATAGTACAGTGGAAATCAAATCGAGGTAAACAGTTTCAACTTTGCCCTCCTTTCAAGATAAACGGCGAAAATGTGCGCAAAAGTTAAATTGTATGTTTGTCGCACGCGCTTTGAGTATTTTTGTATCGCACTGTTGAGCAGCTTAGAAGGTTGATTGCACTTTCCAACTGCTAAAATGTAGAGTCAAATATCTTTACTGAAAATCGTAGTACCAGTGGGAACAAAAAGTCCCATTAGTTCTACCGTAGAACAGTGTTGGTAGACAGTAGAAGTAGTGGGAACAAAAAGTCCCATTAGTTCTACCGTAGAACAGTGTTGGTAGTTTTTCTAATAGGAACAAACGCAAAAATTTCGGAACTGTCAGTAAAATAAAATGAAACTAGTGAAAATAAAATTCAAGTTAAGATATAAATTCAGATTAATTTTAAATGGAACTAGTGATAATAAAAATTATCAGTAATTCACTACAGTGAAGTTGGACACCCCATCTCACGGGTTTTAAAAATAAGTGTTGTCACTCGTTAGTTTCGTTTGTTTTGCGTATAATATTCATTAGTATCATTTTTTTTTCTATTTTAAAAATTCTATCATTTTCTACCGTGAAGTTGTGCACCCCATCGCACGGATTTCAAAATAAGTGTTGTCATTCATTAGTTTGCGTGAGTTTTGCCATTGCTATCTCCTTGTACTGTTCGCAATACTAAAAATAACGTTGCTAGATGGCGTTACTTGTCTTGCTGGAAATAAAATTTGTCTGAAATCGACGAAATATAGCATTTTACTGTTCTGGTTCATCATATTTATTTATTTTATGAATAAAAACACAAAATTTTCATAACATCGCCTCAGAAAATAGTGAATTCTTAATCAGTGTTTTTAACATTTTTTTCATTAAACTTTCGGTGGTAAGCTGGCAATCTAACTAAGCGTGCAGATGGTTATTCTGGATTCCGGTAGATGGCGCACAACGATCAATTAAACAAAATATGTGCATTAAAATACGCTTTATTTACCTAACACACACTACTCATACATACTGGTATATAACTTTACTCTTTGACTCAACTGTCATGCACGGTTGAGCGATTTATCCTCAGATTTATCGTATGCCATGTGTCGCGTATTGTTGTATTCAATTCTAGCAAATTTTTGTTTTTGTGGGCGCAGTATAGTTGCTACACACACACACACACCCTTGTTTGCTGAATCCTAGATGTGAGGCGTTTGATTTACACCCGGTGTAGTACCCAAAAGCGAGACCTCAGTGATCTATGCATATTTTTTACTACTTATACATTGTTTAAGCTTGCCTAGTGTTTTCTCACTCTAACTGTCTATTCTATGTATGTCTATCACGTTTACAACGAAAGATATAAGTGAAAAGGTAAAAGTGCTAACACACCCAACTCCGCCTCACATTTATGTGTTTAAACATACGGTGTTTGTAAACCGCCTCGGTTTTGAGTGTGTGAATACGACTCGGTTTTGGTATTGCCAAAATCACAAAATCGAGACCGCTTCATTTTAAGCTATTGTTGTGTGTAAGGAGACTCGGTTTTGATCATGTCAAAAGCATAAATATGAGGCCGTCTCTTAATTATGATACGGTTGTATGTTAAGTGTGTACTATTTTTCAACACGCCAAAAGAAATGTTTTTTGTTCTTGGAGTTTGTTGCTATTCAAGATTCAACAATAATTTATTCTTATCACATAAATAGGTATTTTAAAAAAGGACTTTATCAAGTTAATCATTTCAATTAATAATGTCTTAATTAAAAATGAAATTTACATTATGCAAATGTCAGAAATTTATTCAGGAAAAACTGTGCCCGATATAGCATTCAACACTTAGCACCCGGACAACGTACAAAGAAATAAAAAAATATATATGAAAATTTAAAAACATATTTAAAAATATAATTATTTTTAAATATTAGGCAATTTATACAAAAAGTATTTTTTTTCGTTAACTTTTAGTTTATTAATAACTTATGAAACTTTTTTTTTCGCTGTTTGTGGTATAGTTCCATTGTAAAAGTTATTAGCATAGACGAGTAATATTGCCAGTTTCCGACTTTCACAACATCATATTTAATAAATTTAAAAAGTGAAACTAGTGCTATTTGCACCAAGCTGTTGAAACATATTCCGAAAAAGAACATAAAATGAGAAACATACGTAATTGAAACACTTAAACATATCCTGAGAGCAAAAAACGTAGTTAAAATGTAATTATAATTCAAACTGTATTAAGTTGGATTTAGATCATTGTTGTTTTCGTAATCAGTGACCCAATAAACCATACAAACGATACCCATGTTGGTTTTCAGACTTGGTCACCCCATTTCTCTCTTTTAAGAGTTGAATTTCGAAAAATCCTTTCTTATTCCTTGTCTACATTACAAAAGGAAGCTCTGTGCAAAATTTCAGCTTTCTAGGTCCAAGGGTTTGGGCTGTGCGTTGATGAGTCAGTGAATGAGTGAGTCAGCCAGGACTTCTCTTTTTATTATATTCTAGCTTTTGCCCGCGGCTTCGCCCGCGTTGATTAAGTTTTTGTATAGTCGTATCAAATCTGTAAATATTTTTAGTTTTAGTAGTTGACCTGACTTTGATTTGGAGTATTTAAAGTGTTTTTGGTTCTCATCATCTCTAATTTGATCGCTATGTAAAGTGTTTTTGGCTAGGTCAAAGACCAATACACGTTTCCATCTTTGCCGAGGCCGAAGCCCGAGCCGTTTTGCAGATCGTATTTTTTGTTCTCTGAATTAATCCTCTGCTAATGTGTCTTTGGCTGTCTTTGATAACTGATTCAATCCCCTAGTATAGCACGTTTGGATTGTTTGGCGAGGTTGAAGGCCGAGCCGCATTTCCAGTCAACACTATCTTTTGTTTTCTAATTAATTTTAATCATCTGCTTAAGTATCTTTGGCGGTCTTTGGCGAAGCCGAAGGCCGGGCTGCGTTTCCGAAAGACAACATATTTTGTTCTCTGAATTAATCCTCTGCTAAAGGGTCTTTGGCGAGACCGAAAGCCATGCCGCGTTTCCAAACGAAAATTTTTTTTGGTTATTGATTTGATCCTATTCCAGGTCTGGAACTACATTTGTGCAAAGTTTAGCCTAATCGGTTCAGTAGGCGCGGCGTGGAGGAGTAACAGTACATCACTTTTCTATAGAAACTTGACACCCCATAGCCATTATATGGGAACTGGTTTATGGGATATAAAATAGCCTTTGTCCTATTCCAGGTTTAGAACAACATTTGTGCAAAGTTTCAACCCAATCGGTTCATCAGTTACGGCGTGAAAGAGTAATAAACATCCATCCATCCCAATTTTCGCATTTATAATATTAGTTAAATGTACCTAACATGAGAGGAGTGCATCCGCAAGACGAAAGAACATTAACTTATCCCTTAAATTTTTATGGACATCAAAACACTAATTTTCTATTCCTTTTATTGAATTTAGAAAGTACTTACGAAAGTAAACACACTCCTAATACTTGCAATATTTGTGAGGTACCTACATTGGGTCACTTCTAATTATATAGCCAAAAATACATACTGAAGACTAGGTAAGTAGTCAGTGACCCTTTTTGAGAAAAAACACAACAAAAACAATAGGTTTGCTATACTGATTGACTGGGAGTTATTCTTAAATTAGTATAGGGCACAAATTTTATTTTGTGTTTTTCGCTAAAAGGGTCATTGAACCTTGGTCTTGACCACTTACCGAGTCTCCAGTTTATACGGACGGACACACGGACAGCCTAAATAACAAATTTAGTCATTTTACTTTGTAAATGAAGGACTTTCCAAAGACAACTTCATCCCCCTTTTCACCTCTTCGAGGTTGGTATTATCACAAACGCTGAGACACGTATAAATTAATTTTCAATTGTCAGTCTTAACACAAAATTTAAAGATCCTAACTTCGAAACAGACGAACTTTGTAGTAAACAACTTTCATACAAACTTTCTTTTTTTTTACCGTCATCTAGACCTCGCCGAGCTCTTTTCTTAGAGTACCATGAACATGGGTCTAACATCAGCCATTTGGGAGATATGAGCCTGTAAAGTTTTGACACTTTCGGCAGACAGGTCTCGTCTAGACCTTTTCCTAGACACCCATCAACACGGGTCTATATCCAGCCGTTTGGGAGATACAGGCCGTCAAAGTTTTGACAAAAAAAAAACTGTTTTTTGGCATCCCGTGGTCCAACCCCTAGGGATGTAGTGATGTACTACCTTCCGTTCCAAAGATATTTTGTTTGGATATAGATATATATATAGATAGATAGATAGATAGACAGATAGATAGATAGATAGATTGTGGATATATAGATCGATAGATATCTCAAAAGGAAAAAATGGAACCCTAATAGGATCACTTGTGTGGCTGTCTGTCTGTCCGTCTGTTACAGCCGATTTGCTATGGCACACATACTTTCAAGAATTTTCATGTCCACTATATTAAATTGCAAAATCGATGCCATTGTCGTAATAAACGTCCCAAAAAAAACATAAAAACGACACCCATCTTGATATTTACACATTTTAACACTTCAACCCCATCGCATCCCAACAGGGGATGATGGTATTGCACGTCCACTACGTTGGATTTAAAAATCGTTGTTTTTTTCGTAATCAGCGACCCGATAAACCATACAAACGATACCCATGTTGGTTTTCAGACTTTATCATCCCATTTCCCTCTTTTAGGGGTTGAATTCTGGAAAAACTTTTTTCACGTCCACTACGTTTTATTTTAAAATCGTTGTCGTTTTCGTGATCAGCGACCCGATAAACCATACAAACGATACCCATGTTGATTTTCAGACTTTGTTACCCCATTTCCCCCTTTTAGGGGTTGAATTCTGAAAAAACCTGAGATACGTATTTACTCATTTATTGATAAGAGTACTCCTGTGAAGTTTCAAATAAAATAGTCTAACTATTCTCGTTTCCCCATACAAATTTTGGACCCCCGTTTCACCCTCTCCGGGGGTGAATTTTGAAAAATTCTTTCTTAGTGCACCCCTAAACCTATAAGGGAACCTACTTGTCAAATTTGGAATCTCTAGACCCAACGGTTTGGGCTGTGCGTTGATATGTCAGTCAGTCAGCTTCTTCTTTTACATATTTAGATAGATATATTTTATATATTTAGATAGATATTTAGATGATGATGTTGTGAAAGCCGGAAACTGGCAATATTACTCGTCTATGCTTATAACTTTTACAATGGAACTAAATCACAAACCGCGACAAAAAATTTTTGCTCTATAGAAACGTTTCATAACTACTCGACCAAAATGTATGAAACAATAGATTTATTTTAATTATTACTAAAGGAAATTATTCAGCCATAAGCAACTTAAAAAGTAGAACATTTTTTGAGATCAAAATACTAAGTTAAAATAATATAATTAAATAATAATCATTCAAACGGTAACACCAAGTAATATAACGCAATGTCATGCAATATACAGACCGCGCTTAACTTCTAGTCCACTCTGAATACGAGGCGATTCAACTAGAAGCTTAGCGCGATCTGTACACTTATTTAACGGGATCTTCAAATGAGTGTAAATATTCGATACACAGACATAGACGTGTTTTAAATTCCGAGGCGCTTTCATTTTTACACCGATTTCACACAACAGCCTCAGAATTAGGATCAGAATTTACACTCTTGTGACTCTTATGCCACCTAGCGGGCACACCCTGGTACTACCTATTTCGGGATTTTTTTATAAACACACACACGACCTGTCATAGTTACCAAAAGCGAGGCGAAAATTTCAATGTCTCTGATTGGGTCGTCAAAAGTATGTTTTTGACCAAACAAAGGCCGTAGATTTTGAAAATAAAGTCAGATTATCCATGAAAAAATGTGAGACCGCCTCGCTTTGACAGGCGCCTCACTTTTGGGTCTGTAGACGGACAAAACGTCTCACATTTAGGACCACACAAACACACCCTCACACACACACACACACACATCGAATTTCGTTTCATCAACTGTTCGATAGATGGCACTAGGTATGTCACAATTTATCTAGTATAGTATCGACATCAAAAATAATAAGTCGAACTACTAGGTACCGGCGAAAATAATAACTTTTACGCGGGTTTTGTTCTAATGTATGGAGTGAGCAATCTATCCTTCCTTATTTATCTATGGTTTTGCGTACAAAATTCGTTAGTATCTGGAACTGATAATTGTACTAGTGTCAACGAACGGTTATGCATCTATAGAGTGTTCAGCTGGATGTAATCTCCACTGCTCTTAATTAAGGGGCTATACCGTGAAAATTGACACTTTTTGAAGTTATTTATCTGCTCTTTTAATGAAGTTCCAAGTAAAATAAATTAGTATAACAATTTTGGGACCTTTTACTAGATTTTGGTCTATCAGAAACGCGATTGGAGGAATTTCATTCGATAGAAAAAATGATTGAAATCAGGTCTAAATTTACCCTTTTTTTGATATTCTGACAAATTAGGATAGCATACAGACTTGAAAAATATTTATTTAGATGGGTTTTAACTACACCTAAATTACTGGTTATGGAATTTTTTGTAGCTATTTTAGTTAATTTTGCATTAATTTAAAACCGACTTTTTGACAATTTTCCCCAATTCCGTCCCTTTCGCACTGCGGGTCTTTCTGCCTGGAGTAACGGGGACCTTTGCTAGCACGGTATATCATCTTAAGCTTCCGGCTTAATAATATCGGGTGTAAATATACTACTATCTTTTAATGAAACCACGTTATATTTACGTATATAATTTTTATAACACTTACCTGTAAGCTTTACACTTGTTCTTCGTAAGCCACTAATGTTTTAAAATTAATGCTCATAAAGCAATATCTAAATTGTAATTGTTTACCTTTTAACATTAACATACTTTAAATTTAAAATTCAATTAAATATTTAAATGCTATTTATTTATAAACTTCTGTGTCATTTTTTTATGTCTATGTTGTTTTTGTTTCTGATTCGTAGATTTGAAATCTATGAATCAGAATCACCAATAGAACACTTAATCGCAAAAATAAAATAGGTTTTGTGTCATATTTTTTATTGGAAATATTTCCCAAATTTAGAATAAATGGCTAACCTACGCAAAGCGACTTGTGACTGTCAATAGACCGTAGGGCCTTCCCCGCAACGATCCTCCGACCCCCAGCCATCAATGAATAAATATCCCCCCCCCCCACCCCAATAGCCCCCCCCCCCCCAATAACCCGTCCCTGCAGTCAACCCTCCCGCTCGCGATCGATTTTGACGGTCGATATCTTTATTTTTTAGTATGAAACAAGACAAAAATAACAAAACATATATTTTTTATTTCGAAGATAGGATAGTTTCCTTTGATATAGCTAGAGGGTTCAGTACCAACCTGTATACAATGTGTAACAGAAAGATGTAACCATATTTAAAGAGTTTATTCAGTCAATGGTATAGAACAACTTTTACTATAGAACAAACCCTGAAATGTCAAAAAAATAATCTGCCCTTCCATACATTTCGGCCGAGCGGCATTGCATTTTTCTATGAAACAGTTATTTTTTTTTTTCAAAATACAGGGTTTGTTTCATAGTAAAAGTTGTTCTGTACCATTGACTGAATAAGCTATTCAAATATTCAAAAACAATAAGATTTTTTTGGCGTTTTTTATTTGCCAAATTTCGCAATTTTATAAATAAAGCAAAGAATGTCGATTATCTTGAAAATTACGGATTTGCGACCCCCAAGTGATAGGGGTCAAATCACTCCAAATTAATCGTAGTTTCTTCCCACGAGAGGAATAAGAGCAATTTCCAGTCACCCTGTATATCATACTCGCATTACAACCAATAGCCAAATGCACTTCGTGAGAGAGATAGAATATCTGTACACCACATTTAATTCATTCGAGATCCTGGGTACAATCAATTTAGTAGGCCATATTATGCTAAACTACTAGAGCATAGTGGATGGACACAGGAGCTCTTGGGAGTAACTAACTCGATAACTGTCGCAGGACAACAACGGGTTAAGGCGATACGTAAAAGTTTTAGCGTCCCTGTTATTCCATATGCGAAAAAACCCTTAGTCCGAGTGGGACGGATTCGTGGAAAAATAGCAAAAAATCGATTTTTTATTGATAATTACAAAACGTACTAAGCTATTTTATCAAGGAGGAGATTTTCAAGGAGACTTTAGAAATGCATAATTTATCCACATTTTGAATGCAATTTCACAATGAAATTAGTTAGGATTTCAGAATTACAGAAAAAATTAAAACAATTTAGAGGTCTTTTCGGAATTAAATTCTATCGAGAAAATTTCATCCAATCCCGTTTTCCTTCAGTGAGAATCTTGATCAAATACTCAATAAACATTTACCCAAAAATGAAATACGTAGATGACGTTATAGTGGAGTAAATGGATTCGAAAAAACCCCATTTTTTTTTGGTATCGCCTTAACCTACGACACAGGGGCGGATTTACCAGCGGGCCGAGTAGGGCGGCAGATTTAAGTGGTGGCAAATTTGGGACCAAAATTTTTTAAATTTCTTACATAAATTAAAATATTTACAAACCTAAATGTTATTAGGTCTACACAAACAATTCAACATGTAATGTGTTTCACCACTTCAAGTCTGAACAAAGGATACCGAAAAATAAAACTCCCAAGGTAACTTTTTTTTCTTTCAGTTCTTGGATAAAAAATTGTTAAAAACTTGTGTAAGTAGTATTAGGCATACCTTACCCCGCCTTATTAGTAGTAAAGAGCTTTTATAAGCTCAAAAATATACTCTAAAGCTATTTCTTGTGCAATCTTAACTAAATTTATATATAATTTATCCTTTAATATATATTTTTCCCTCTTCAACTTGCTTTGTTTTTTGTTACTTTACTGTGTAACTTATTATGTAAGGACATGTTGCGTTGTTATAATGCCGTGCACATAAATTTATTTACTTGCAAGATTTATGTGGGAACTTTTTTGGTCTTGAGTCACAAAAATTAGATTATAACATTAACGTTTATTAAATTTTTAATTTATTTATTTATTCATCAGGTTCACCAAAAGATGACTGTGCTGACTTTATGATATCTAAACATATTATCATAAGATACATAATAGAGTGCAAATCGAATGACAGGCAAACACTGCAATTACAAGCACCTGCGAGAGGGTTGTCGGTGGCGGACAGAAGCCGGGACCAGCCAGGTCAGCTCCCGTGACGTCATGACTCTGCCAACCACCGTTGCTTACTAATACCATTTACTGCGTACTTAAGCGCCCGTTATCCCTGAAATTGAGCATCTCATTTTGCATCAAGTAGAACTGAACTCTATGATCTTTTATTATAGTTTAAAATAGCGCGCTCTGAGCAGTGGCTGTTACGAAAACCGAAGCATTGCGCGCTCTTAAAAAGCACGTTTTTCGCTCAAAAAACGTTTTTACGGTGAAATTTTCAGAAAACTATCAGCAAAAATACTTGTTAAATTTTATTTTCCTTCATTTCCTGTAAATTTCATACGATTTGGTAATGTACATTTTGTATTTAACGAAAATAACATGAAAAATCGACCAAGTTTAATTTTTTTTTTCGGTCAAGCAAAGTACAACGTATCGCATTTTGAACCGCAAAAAATCTGCAAAAAGAATGTATCTAAGATATATATTTTTTTCAGACACAAAATATCACCATTTCATGATTTCAAATTAATCAGAAAAGAGACAAAATTGAGATAAGCCCCCTTAATTATAAATTAACTGCTTAAAACTAAACTAAATGATTGTATAAGTATAAACATAAAAATACGAGTATACAGTTTACAATACTACAGTTAGATAGGAAAAGAAAAAAATATATATAAGGTCTTTCAATTGAAATGGAAAGTAATTTAGGAGGTGATTCAGTATCGTTAATACATCACATTCCACTGCAAAGTACATTTTTTGCGCGAACTTTTTCTTCACTTGTCCATACAAACTGAGTCAGCTGATCGGACCACTTAATACTAAGAAGTGAAATCAAAGTTCGCGCAAAAAAAAGTGCTTTGCAGTGGAATGTGATGTATTAACGTTACTGAATCACCTCTTAAATTACTTTCCATTTAAATTGAAAGACCTTATATATGTATATAGCAAAAGTCGTAGTAATTTAATAACCAAGACGATACTTTCTTCTCAGCAACCAAGCAAGAAAATATCTTTCCAGTTTTTTTTATTTTATTGATTTATTTAGAAGCTAGATGTCTGCTTATACACGATATTGTAAAGCCATTACAGATGTGATACAGATAAAAATATAACCGCACCCAACCATTCTGAATTATTTACTACGGAACACCAATGCTCGTAAAAGAGCATTTATTCTTTCAGAACACGCACTTTCGGGAAAACGCATTAAGGGGCTCCACAATGCTAAACATCAGTTTTGCGTTGGATTCAGTTCCGTCAATGTAGATGGTAAAAAGGAAAAAAAGGCAACTATTAATTACAATTTATAAATAAGCATACTTTCATTTAAAAAAAAGCCTGAATTTCACGAAAAAAGTGATTCAGTTTCCATCGTTTCAAAACCGATTGAAACGAAACCAACACACGCAGATACTAACTAGAAAAAAACATCTTTATTACATAAATAAATTATGGTTAATGTCCTAATGGAGCCGCGATTTCTAAATAACTAAAGTTTTGTGTGCGCAGCATCTGATTAGAGCAGGATAGAGAGTTAAAAAACAAAAGCGTTAGAGCAGGACTGAATTTTAGCATTGTGCAGCCCCTTAACTAAAGTTAGCAGTTCAAAGAAACTTCTTACTTATAGTTATAACTGAGAACTTCTGTACCTACATTAGTTTATACAAGGTAAAATTTAATAAATCGCCCGAATTTATACTGAAGACTCGGTTAGGGATATGCCCCCCTATTCTGTATCTTTAGTTGCCAACTTAACTGGGTGCCTATCTTCAAAAACACAGATAAAAACTGAACTTTCAAAATTGCCTTTAGTGGGTATTGAACTATTTACGAACTGTGTCGTCACTTCAAGTGCGAACATATCCATAGACTATCGGAATTCGATAGTATATCTATGTTTTTGATGATAGGCACCCATTGGAACTACATGCTACCTGAAATCTTAAATAGTATACCAGGTAAAGTGTTGCAAGACATAGATGTCAAACCTAAAAAAGTAAGAAAAATTATGAAGAGACATCTATTGTCTTGAACAATTAATTAGCTCAGTTAAATGTTTTTTATTATTTACTTGTATTTTTTTTTTTTGTTATGTACTGTACCTAAGAAGTGGCTCAGAAATCACATTTAAACCCACTAAGGGTTTACGTGATTTTCTTTTTTATAAGTAAAAAATATGTACAAAACATGATAATTAGATAAATAAATTAAAAAAAAAAAAAAAAAACCCCTGAGTTACCGCCGCTTTTTCAAAACTTTAAAAATAAATTAACATAAAAGAAAATGGCTTAGTTCATCGGAAGGAAGCAAATTTGAAAAATCTCCGTTCTCTATTGGTTGCTCCGTTTTCTAGGCATTCATATATATACCACAATAACGAATCATATTGATTAGCAATCAGTATCGTAATAAAACAAAACAAGATTTATACTTGCGATTGTCGGCACTTGATGAAACATAAAAAGCATCTCGATTTTCAAATCAAATCAAATCAAATCAAAAATATTTATTTCAGACCAGTTTAGTCCATATTTACAACAATACAATAATTACAATAATTATAAGGCATGACAAATATTAACAATAATAATAATAATAATTTTAATTTGGAGCGCCCAAACCTGCAGCTCCGGACATATGGCAGTACACCCAATGTCCCATAAATGGACAGTCCTCTCTATTCGCGAGAGTGTTTAGGATGCTGTTGAGACTGCAATTGACCCTTTCTCTTAGTGAGGCTATGCGTTTACGAACGAGAGCATGAAAACCATCAGTTCCAGCCTCCGCAAACATGCCTGACGCGCTACAAAATCTGGGCAGTCTCAACATCACCCTAAACGCGTTATTATATTGCACACGCAGAGCATTGAAGGTCCTCTGCGTATATTTGATCCACAGGTTGCCCGTGTAAAGTGACTGACAGTATGCTTTAAACAGCGTTATTTTAACTGGTTTCGTACATCTTGCAAACCTGCGGGCCAGCATGTTGCAACGAACCGCCAACACCCTGCGCTCTCTTTCTATATCAACGTCATCGTTGAGGTTCTCGGTAACCCAGTGACCCAGGTATTTAAACTGCGTTACCCTTTGAAGAGGACAATGATCAAGTGTGATGGACGGTAAGGAGGTGTGTGTTTTCTTTCCTGCCTTGAAAACAAGCAGCTCGCTTTTTTTAGCATTATACCTGAGCCCATGGGCCTTCGCATAGGATTCACATATACCTATAAGCTTTTTCAATGCTACAATAGATGGCGCCAACAGGACCATATCGTCGGCATAACTTATATTGTTGATAATCTGTCCATCAATTGAGCATCCCACATTGGCTTTACATAGCTGTGCTATCAAGTCGTCGACGTACAGATTGAACAGCTTAGGTGAAGATAATCCACCTTGTCTGACCCCACAATTCAATTTGTACGGCTCCGACATTGCGTCTCTCCACCTGACATTGTTAATCTGGTTTCCGTACCAGTACCCAAGAAGATTGATGGTAGTGAGAGGTACATTAGAGTCTTTTAACTTACTCCATAACAGTGGATAGGAAACAAGATCAAAGGCTTTACTAAGATCTAGAAAGCACGCATAAACTGGTGTCTTTCTGTCTGTATAATAGCGGACAGTTTGCTTTAGACACAGAATAGCACTTTCCGTCGATAAGTTAGGTCTAAAACCGAACTGGCCATCTTGAAAATGGAGATGCTTCGCTAAGTGTCTATCGAGCAAACTATCTAGTACCTTAGCTATTATAGTGGCCAGAGATATTGGTCTATAGTTGTTAATATCCGCATTATCGCCCGTTTTGGTTTTAACAATAGGCACAATAATAGTCCTCATCAACTCCGTGGGCAGGTAGGAGTGACCAAGACAAAGATTAAAAAACATGGACAGAACACGAGGAAGGTGCACGCCCGCATGTTGCAGATGCTCGATGCTTAGGCTATCGTGTCCAGGAGACTTACCCCTCGTCATGTTCTTTATTACGCTAGCAACTTCTTTAGCACTAAATCTAACCTGCGGTTCTTGGCCAGACTCCTCAGCATCGAACATCGGCTGCGGCTCGTTTAAGGGGGACTCTACCCGAAAATGATGTTTAAATAGGTTGGCTATTCTACTCGGTTCTGTCTCACCTTCAACACTCACAGGAAGAGCGGACCTGGGGTTCAGTTTGTTAGTCTGCTTCCAAAATCTACTGAAGTCCTTTACTTTATGACATGTAGCAATAATATCCATTTGAATTTGCTCCTGGTTTTGCTGACACCATTTTAATTTTGCTTTAAACGTTTTTCGAGTATTGCACATATAATCATAAATGCTTCCCGCTCCAGGCCTACCGTGAAGCACCCACATCCGAAAACCAAGCCGAGCCTCACAATGAGCAATTTTAACATGTTTGTTCCAGCCCGTGATATAAGGTCTTTGGGATTATTCGATACCTGTCATAAAATCTTTGCTAAGAGTTATCTTTCGATCTTTTTACTGCTATAGCATATCCACTAAGCCAACTCTAGACATTTTACCGGGGATCTAATAAGAGATCAAAAAGTAATTTTGTTCGGAAAAGCAGCTCGGCCTGCGGCCTCGCCAATGACTCTTTAGCAGAAGATCAATAATCAAAGAACAAGAAATCTTCATTTGGAAACACGGCTTGCCCCACGGCTTCAAAGGAGATCAAAATAAATTTCGTTTGGAAACGCAGTTCAGCCTTCAGCCTTGCCAAAGACATTTTACCTAGAGATCGAATAAAAGATCTGTAAATAATTTTGTTCAAAAAATCAATTTAGAGAACGAGAAGAAAATTCATTCAAAAACGCGGCTCAAATTAGAATTTAGTCAAATTAGAGATCAAGAAATAATTTTGGTTGGAAACGCAGCCCGGTCTCCGGCCTCGCTAAAGACACTTTACCTGGGGATTAGATATTATCATGTCAACCACAAACACAGTCAAAGTTTTTTTCCTAATCCGTGTACCTAGTCCATAATTATCGATAATAGTTTTTTCTACTACCTTTATGAAAAAGTTCCATTTAATACTCAAAATTAGTTTTGAAAATCGAACTTTTCGGGCCCCGTTGCGGAAAGACTATCAGGTCAGTATGAAATATCGTATTGAAATTTCATTTATTGCAAAATTATGTTCTTTTTGACGTTTGTCTTCATTTCATGCTAAATTAGGTTCTTTTTGACGTCCTTAGTTTGTCTTTAAAATCAAAATTCCCTGCGTTCTGATTCACGACATAATCGATTATAACGCGTCTGACACCCTTTTTTCGCAAAATGATACTGGCCACAAATAAAAGTCGCCGGCCGAAGCCTGAAAAAAAGAAGGTAAAAACCGTGCCGTGCTTTGCAAAGTCATAAAATACATTAAATTTCAAAGGAAAAATTAAATATTTAAATACATAAATCAGGTAGTAGAAAAAGTATCGTTCGCAACGAGTAAAAATGGGTTTTCTTACCCTCGGAATGTAAGCTTTCGACGTGAGCCGAAAAGAAAATCCGCCATTTTATACTCGTTACGAAATATACTATTTTGAATTAGGCATGCCCCCAATTAGTACGAGGGGCATGCCAAAAGAAGTTAGATACTCTTTACTCCTTTGATTGACACTGGAAAGTTATATATCATCTTATAGGCTGGTTGTTTGTTGATATATCTGAAAATAGAACGCACTTCATTTCTTTTTTTTTTTATTTGGATGAGCATCATTTTTCCGAGAATCTGGCGGGAATTCGCTTGCAGCAATGGAGCTCAGTCGAAGTGATTGTCGCGCTATGATTTATTATGACTATAAAAAAGTTTTAAGCCTCAAGAATGTTTTGAACTTTTGGCTACTACTTTTGGTGAGTCTGGTTGCTCGCGAGCAACAGTATTTAATTGGTTCGCTGAATTTAAAAGAGGACGGGGATGTCTCAAAGATGAAGCGAAGACAGTTCGGCTGCCAACCGCGGTCACAGAAGAAAACGTTCGTGCAGTCGAATACTTATTCGCGAAAACCAACGAATTATGTATGTAGAGCTGGAGCGAGAACAGGGAATTGGATCAGCAGCAATGCAAACCATAATTCACGACCACCTTTCTCTCCGTAAATGTTGTTTGAGATGGGTGCCGCACAAACTTACCGATGAACAGAAAGACCGTCGGTTGGATTGGTGCCTGTTCATGATAGATAAATTCGACGGTGGCGAGAAAAAAAATGTGTATGATATACTGACTTGTGATGAAACATGGCTTTATAACTATGATCCCGAAACAAAGTGACATTCGACTGTATGGTGCTTTGAAGATGAGCCAACTCCAACGAAATGTCGCCGTTCACGAAGCACACAGAAACAAATGGTCGCCTCGTTTTTCAGCAAAACGGATCATATTGCTACTGTAGTGCTAGAGAATCAAAGAACGATGAACTCCGAATGGTATGTGACAGTTTGTGCTCCAACAGTAATATCAGCTTGGTGTGACAAGCGACCGAAGTCAGGAATCCGACGCCTTCTCGGGCACCACGACAATGCGGCGTCGCACACGTCTGCCAAAACACTTGATTTTTTCGACTCAAAAAATGCGTCAATCCTCCCTCACTCACCAAATTCCCCTGACCTAGCACCTTGTGATTTTACCTGTTTCCAAAAATCAAAAAAAAAAAATAAAGGGGAAGAAGTTTGAAAGCAAAGAAGATGCACTGGCTGCCTATATTTTCGAGATTTCTGAGGTGTCTAAAGAAGAGTGGTCAGTGGTATTTTCCAATTAGTTCAGACGTATGGAAAAGTGTATACGTGCTCAGGGTGAATACTTCGAAAAGATCGATACTTGTAATAAAGAATAAATTTTATAATTTTCGAGTATCTAATTTCTTTTGGCATGCCCCTCGTATAAGCCCAGGGGTCCCACAAACTCACGGCCCGCCCCTGACTGACTGGGAGGTGCAGTTCTGTGAAACAAGGAGTATGGTAGCGGCGTTAGTTACGATTTAAGACACAACCAATGCACGCGCCATAAGATCCTTGGAGTCCTGACTTGCCGTGATAGAGGCCATAAGTAGACGTATTCTGTGAAAATTTCAAGTGGCTACCTATTACGACTGAAGCTGTAGACCCCTGTCACAGACGGACAGCGGAGACTTAGTAACAGAGTTCCCGTTTGGCCCCCTTCGGGTACGGAACACGAAAAATCAATTAGAAACAAATCCACACAGAAAAAAAGAAGCGGGTTGTGTCAAGAGACTACTCAAGCGCCTTCTTAAGCAAAAAGGAAGGATTTAATGGCGACCATAGATGTCTTAAGTCGCCTCCTTGCTCAGTCGAGGCGGAAGGAATTAATCGTGACCATAGATATCATAATAATCATATAATTGATGGGATTACTAACATTTATGACAGCGTAATCACTAACGAAATAATATCAAACATATTTAAAAATTTTCACTAAGACAGAAAAAAAAGAAATGATTCCAATTAAATAAGCAATTCAGCTTATCTTGAATAATAAATAACTGACAACAAATAATGAACAATTAAATAATGTTAACAAGAAATCGAATTATCCTTGTTTAATGCGCAGATCAGGTCAATAAACTTTCTCAAAATTCTTTTCACGAATATGCCCTGACTATAAGTACGAAAATATTATGCCTTGATCAGCGGATTCTTTCGTGAAGTCGATCACGGAACTGACGTAGAAATTCTGAACAGGTCCTCGTATACAAGATGCATAGAAATTTAGGAACCACTCAATTGAGTTTGATGCAGTTTTCCTTCAAAGATAGAGCCTTTTTTCGTGGTTTTAGGGTTTGTATCATCACGCTATGACCAAAGGGAGCAGCGCAGTAAAACATGCGCTAAACTCCGGCCGTTCATTCGAGAGAATGGTGACGTTTGCAAATGTCAGGGGATAAAACCTTTTTTTTACTGTTTTGCATTTCAATATTTTATATTTATCATGATGATTTTAGGGTAGATTGTATATCGTTAAAAGGTCCCATTTGTTAATAAAAAGTATTTTTGTCGTATATATTTTCCACTTCCTAGTACAAAACTTAATGAATCAGCTGACTCAATTTCTACGTAAAAGTTAAAAAAAAGCGCAAAAAATACTATTTTTGGCGGAAAGTTGTCTATTAGCGATACTGTGTTCACTTGAATTTAAGAACCTTATATAGAGGTTGTCATTTTATTTATTTATTTTATTATTATACAAAGATAGAAGCCGAATGAAGTTATTTGTTTAATCAATAAAATGTGTCAAGTTATTTCTGTCAAATCAGCAATCATAATGCCTGCAGTATGAATCCTCAACTTTTTGAATCGACTTTTCAGAAAAAGGTTTATAATATCTGCGGTGTAAGGCAGTGTTGTCGTATTATAAAACTGATATACCTTACCAAATAATAAGATCGTATATATATTCTATTCCAGGGTTTTTATTTATAAAAAAAGTTTAAATAATCATGATTTGGATTTATTTCGTCCCATTTGTTGTACCATTGATATTTTTTTAACGTGCCTTTACTTATTTTTGTCGTGAAGAAGCTCTTGTTGACTTGTAGTATTTTTTCGAGATATCGCCACACTCCATCTGTCATCATTCTCTCGAATTAACGGCAGCAGTTTAGGTTAGCCTTAGAGTGGTCGAATGTGATCGCTGATATTCAGGGGTTCGAATCACACAGCTAGTATATCATAATATAATGTTAGATAATACCTATATTTAGTGCATCTATAAAAACTTTTACGCAGTCGTTCGACATTCCCTAGTCCCTGCGTTCATAGACAAAACGTGTTAATAATTAAATGACATGGAGGGACCATTGCAGGGAGCAAGTACTAAAGCCATTGTATAATAGACAATACCAATTTCCTCTATGCAATGCCATTATAAAGAATCAACAGAGTGTATCCGGTTTAATTAAAAGTTACCTGTCCATATACACATTCACCTGTATATAAACCAGATAATCTATTCTTTATTCTTTAATGTACACAGAAAAACAGTTTAAATATATATTAAATTAGAAGGTACGTAAACAGGTGAGGTTATCTCTAAAAAGAGATTTCTTTCAGCAAACCTAAGCGGGAAAGGGAAATTGTATTATATAAGTAATCAAACATACGTGTACTACAAAAGATACAACCTAAATTAAAAAAATATATTGTATATTCTACATAAATATATATAATATATATTTATATGTACCTAACGTACGATACCTACGAAACAAGTTTCCCAAATAAACATACCAGCAGAAAGTGCTATGTTTCCCTGCGACCAAAATAAAATAAATGGACGGGCCACAGCGTACAGATTTTTGAAGTCTGTAAAGTGAGCGCCGGCTCTCACTTCATCTCTGTCTCTGTCTGTTAGAAGAGTGACACGTACGCTTATTATTACATGCCATCCAAATAACTGACGAAAAAATACCTTCTTGTGCATTTACAAAGTGCAAAAAGCAAAATAAACATAAAAATAAAAATTAGGTATTAGTATATATCCAATTGCTTAGACTCGTTATGAGTGAGGAAACTGTAAAGACAAGGCCCGTCCATTCATTTTATTTTGGTCGAAGATGTTTCCCTAGTAATTTTGAAAACCTGCTATGAATTTTATATGGGCAGGTAATTTTTTTATTTCTTTAGGTAAGTTTTTCAGTATGATCAGATTATTTATTTTATGTTAATTTACAGCCGGTATTTAATGTTATTTAAGTACAGTATATACAACACTTGCGCGTCCATCCTTATTTATATGCAATGTACCTGCCTATAGGTATAAAAATAGATTATATTACTCGTAGCAACCAGGCGCTGCTGACTAAACTTGTTCATTTTCGTCTAAATTTATAAATGAAACTGTAATTCAAATTAACAATTAACCCTCAGATACAATCAATGCCTTTCGTCTTCTCTAAAAAACGTATCTATAAAGCTCTCATCCTAATCAGAAGCAACTAACACTATCGAATCAAACAAAACTCTCCCCTGAAACCGCCCCTCATGTATAAAACCGGACAAAACCATAATATTCTAGTTTAAGTCGAGTAGGATATTCGGCTCTATAGTTGTAATGATAAGAGATAAGGGATAGAGTAGAATAATACAGTGGGCTTACCGACGTGCGAAGTCCCCGGTCGACGCGTGCGAACTGCCGCTGATAACGCGCCCCCGCCCGCCCAAGCGACCCTTATTTCGATTTGAGGCGCGTTTTCAGAAACCGAAGGCGAAAGCTTTCTAAGAATATCATTATGTGTTATTGATTTATGCACCTTTACAGAAATTATACCTTTCAGTGCTTTGATTCAACGCTATGTACATTATCTGTATCTGTAGGCAAAATGCAAAAGCTTTGCCTACTTCCATACTTTTGTATGATTCAAGCAGGCCATAACTTTATTTCGATGTTTTGAAACAGCACGGTGGGATAGTTGCCCCACCCTGGATGGGTCAAATATAGCAAAAAATATATATGTAGTTCAAAAATTTGTCAAGTTTGAGCTAGAACCCTTATCTTAGTTAAGAGTATGGCCTACCCTAGCAACTTTTTTTATTACCCGTTCAGCACAAAAAGTCCAATGGCAAAGACTTTGAATAGAATTATGATATCTATGCTTTATTAGCTTTTGATAGAGACGATTATATGTTGGCTCATTGACCTATTTGTCTTCAACGGGTAATACTAATAGTCACGCAGCGAAACAACAAATTGGAGGGATTTTAGCTAATACTGAAATATTTTGTAGGCAAAAAAAAAAAGATTTAATTTAAGTAGATTTATGAAAAAAAAAAAGTTTAACCACGTTCTTCTGCGGAACGTTTAAAATCCAAAAAAAATTGGTTGAAAATATATTTTTTTAGACAAAAGCTGAACTATTTTATTATTGCTTTATAAGTACGTTGATCATATATCATATTATTATATATTTTTTTTAATTTAAGGAGAGTTCTTATTTCTTCCAAAGAACCCTCGAAACTCTGGCGTTGTTCATGTTCCAGGGTCAGGTCCATCCTTAAACATTTTAAATACTTTCCATATATAAAATTTCCTTGATTTTGCTCCGCCCTGAAGCAAATCCTGGCTACACCCAGTGTCGTATTTACCCTAGGGCCAAAAGGGCCATGGCCCGGGGCGGCAGGCTGCGAGGGGCGGCGCAAGCAATTAAGCATTAGCTATTCTAAATACCTATACTAGAAGCTGACTTGACTAAATCCGTTCATTATGACAGTCTCATTGAAGTATTTTGTAACTACTTTGGCCATCAGAAAAAATGAAAATATTGAGTAAATGTTGTTTGCATGGCCTTTTTAGTTTTTTTCAATGCATGTGCTCGTAAAGGCCCACTTTTTATGCATCAAAACCGAACAGAAAGTCGATTATTTTGCCCTAGGGCTTTAATATATATATTTTTTTTAATTTGTTTGCAATGGTTGGCTAACCTGCAGCCTTTCCTGTGTACCATATATGTTATACTTTTTTTTTCCACTGTTTAACGGCTCTGGATACAATCCTTTTGAGCCAATTACAATTTAAAGTTCACAAAATTATATTTGTTTTATTTCCTCACACTATGCATTGAAAAACGTAGTATGATACACGGGCGTAAAAGCAATAAATTACTCGGTTACGTTTAAAACACTCGCTACGCTCGTGTTTTAAATCGTCCTCGTAATTTATTCCTTTGCGCCCTAGTAGCATAAACTACTATTCTTTCATTAACACCATTCTTAGCCCACATCAACACCCTGTTGGATTTTATTATATTTTATAATGGAAATATTTTTGCTTTTTTTTCGTTATTTTATGGGGGGCAAACTATTACAGGCCCAGGGCACTAAATATTAAAATACGCCACTGGGTACACCCATGCATCCGTAGCAAATGGAGTGAACGTCAAGCCGTAAACTTTTGTCAACGTAACTCTCCAGATGGTCGTTCATAAACTCACACCGAGTTGGGTTTCCTACCCGGGTCACAACACTAACCCGTTCAAAAATTAACTCGCGTCTCAACACCGACCGTTCAAAAATGACAGTGTCGCTACACTGGTGTCGAATTTTTCAACATCAACTCTGAGCAGGGTTCGCAAGGTTCGTATAGGCTCCAAACGTCACCTGACATTCACGTAAATTTTCGTAAATGAAATGACGTTAATTTTTGTACCGAGGGGGTCTTCTCAACGTTATAGTTGATATATTTACGTTAAATTTCGTACCGAGGGGGTCCTCTCAACGTTATAGTTGATATATTTACGTTAAATTTCGTACAGAGGGGGTCCTCTCAACGTTATTATACTACATATAATTCAAAAATGACAACTGACGTTTGGAGTGTCGCTACACGACGAAACCCGTTCAAAAACTCAGCGTTACAACCCCAGTGTAACAATTAATTACAATAAACGTTACAATTAACGTTTTTTTTATTCTTTTTTTGTTCATTAATGTATTCATGTTATTTTATTATTTCTATTTTTAAATGTAATGCATGCTATATTTATATAATAATGTCAAATCTTTTTTCCCAATATTCTACCCGCATATGTGCACATTCTGCGAGAACGGGGACAAGCTGAAAATCAGCGCTGTGAAGACCAATTTATTTTTCTATCACAGCATATAGCTGAGCTCGTTCCTTTTCGTCGCATTCTTTTTAAAACAAATTTCTGTGTGATATAATTATGTTTGAAAGACAAATAAATAATTTCAATTTCAATTTCAATTTAAATTTCAGTGTTCCTACCCAGCCCAGGGTTATTTAATGAACGCATTTCAGCTTAGAGCTACGCTGGTATCACAGCTTGTCTGTACAAATCCGTACTATAACCTACTAACAAAGTTTATAACGAACTTTGGTTCGTCATTGTATCCACTGTAAAATCCCCCGGTAAACGTTTGGCTGTCTTTGTCGGACCTAATAAATGAGAGGCGAGGTACGATAGTACGGTTTCCACCGTATAATGTCTGGGATCGGGATGCTGCCCCCTCACCCCTCCCCTATCTCCGTACAGGGTGATAAATATTCTCTAAGCATTTAGCACTCCAGTGAGGTATGTCCTACATTAAACCTGTGTTCCTTTTTTCGGCGAAGTAGCGGTATACGTTGCATAAGCATTTTCTCTTAGTATACAACGTGTAACAGAAAGGTGTAACCATATTTGAAGAGCTTACTCAGTCAATGGTATTGAACAACTTTTACTATGGAACAAACCTGTTTATCGAAAAAAAATATTACTTGCTTCATAGGAAAATGCAATGCCGCTCGGCCGAAATGTATGGAAGGGCATTTTTGAGATTTCAAGGTTGACTCCGTAGTAAAAATTGTTGTATACCATTGACTGAATAAGCCCTTCAAATATGGTTACACCTTTCTGTTACACGTTGTATAGGGCATAAAGTAATTTTTTTTTTAGCCACAGTATAAAATAAAAATTGGCTCAGTGTGCACAGCCACCACAGTATAAATATGCAGAATAAATATTTATGATATTTATACTGTGCCGTAACTACGAGTAAGTCTACACAAAATATTGAAAATGAAAATGAAAATGAAAATTTCTTTATTTCAAAATAAGTTACTTAAATTATTAAAACTCTAGTTCCCACAGAAAGTTTCCTTGTGTAGTGGAAACTAGGCTCGTCCCAAAATATACTTAAACATAAAGAAATTAAGACGTTAATTTACAGTCTAATAATCTTAATAGGTATATTATATTTATATAATAATATATAGTAAAATTTGTTTGGTAGCTAATCTGTGGAACTACTGAAAATTATTTTTCTGTTGTAATGACTCTTCACTTGTTCCCTAGGAACGGGCAGTTGCTTAGGGACATAGCCATTTACATTCGCGCGGGTGAAATCGCGAGCAAAAGGCTAACTTCACTAAATGAGTAAGCACAAGACCCCGTCGTAGTTTATTGGTGTATTGGTGTATTGGTTTATTGGTGTAAACCAATAAAACGTGGCATGTACATGGCTTGCAATAAATATATTGAGTATTGAGTATATGCCGAAGCAAAATTAGAAAATGCCAATTTAGTCAAATTGCAAAATAGGGAGCGTTTAGAAACTGACGACGCCGTTTGTAAAATGCCGAATTTTACTATTTGCCTGTGACATATCCAATGCTTAGGCCTATCACTGATATGGTTTTAAGATGTTATGCTAGTTATGCCAATTTACAGCCAATGGGCTTAATCGTTGGCATTACCGTGTCTGATTGAAAGCCTCGATAAGACGTAAGATGAAGTGCGCTTGCCAAGAAACTGGGAGAGCAATAGTAGGCGAAGCGTTAACAGTATTTCCATGGACTTCCGGAGAAATCTTAGGAGCTTGGTAACGGACGAATGATTGATAAGTACCACGAAACTGCATATTAGTGTGACTACTGTCCCGGTACGGCTTCTAATGACGTCATGCCGGAACACGACCAGGGCCGTAGCCAGACTGTGTCATTAGGACAGATTCAGAAAAAATCAGGGTAGGCTGAAAGCTGAAATTATCCGCCACTAGGTTTTGCCCGCAGCTGCGCCCGCGTTGATTTTGTTATTTTTCGAAGCCTTAAGGCGCTACGGAAATAAAATCGACACTTTAAGGACTTGCATATCTACCTCAGTAAATAATGTATTATTTCGATTAAATAGTACATTTTTTTTGGATTCTTTTTTTAGGGATCTGTTAAAACAGAAACGCGATTGGAGAAATTCGGCTCGATAGAAATATTTATTGAAATGAGGTCCTTTTCGACAACAATTCTCCTGGTTTGACAATTTAGAATGTTATATAGACTGCAACTATATTTTATTAGATGGGTTTTAACGGTATCTAGGACCAGCGGGCCTATTCTGTATCTCTAGTTGCCTTCTGGACTGGGTGTCTATCATCAAAAACATAGATATACTATCGAATTCCGATTTCCTAAGGATATGTTCGCACTTGAAGTGACGACACAGATTGTTAACAATTCAATACCCACTAAAGGCAATTTTGAAATTTTGTTTTATATCCATGTTTTTGATGATAGGCACCTAGTTCAGTCGGCAACCAAAGATACAGAATAGGGGGGCTGGTTAAACGAAATTTTGATAGCAACTTTAGTACATTTTATATTAATAAAAAAACAACTTTTTGCTACTTTTCCACGAATCCGTCCCTCTCGCACTGAGGATTTGTTCGCATATGAAGTAACAGGGACGCTAAAACTTTTACATATCGCCTTAATTTTATAGAACGTATTTGACTCCGGTTTGGATTGTCTTTGGTACACCTGTTTGATTCCCAGGTAAAGTCTCTTTAGCGTGTCCAAACGACGAGCAACATTTCCGAACGAAACTATTTCTTGTTCTCTGAATAATTTAGTTTAAATATTATTAGAGTGCATTACAAACTAGAAAATATCAAACAGAAACAAATCCAAAGACAAGAATTTGAAAAAATTCCCCGGGCCAGGATTCGAACTGCGACCTCTTGTTATAAAGACAAGCGCGCTACCAATTGCGCCACCGAGGTTCCTACCTAGACCGGCGAATTCTTCCATGATACTTGTCCATTGTTATTTTTGCATCTGCTTGATATACTAGCTTGTACTGCACATACAGAACGCTCACGAGGGCGTTATTGATATTTTCTAGTTTTTAATGCACTCTAATAATATTTAGAGTATTCATAGCGATGGATTTCGCAAAATAAACATAATATTTAGTTTCGTTATTATTATTTACTCGAATATTTTGAAATCCTTAGCAATCTCTGGCTAGCGGCTAGGGCAGGCTCAACATTCGAGGCGAACCCCTAGCTACGGGCCTGACTGAACACGACGAAAAATTACGACTTTTAAAATTACGAGCAAGTAGTATTTTTTATACACGATATTGAAGTCGATGTCTGTAAACACTTGGAGGGTACAAAACTTGATAAAACTGTTTCAAATGTATTAGCTGATTATATTTACGTAAAGAAAATAAGAGTAAAATCTGATTATCACTTTCGTACCGTCTACCAATCATTATGTGCGTCTAAAGCTTAGAATAAGGGTCTAATCTAAAGTATACCAAGGGGCATAGACAACCTACCCCTAAACCTAAACAATTTGTCTATGCCAATGGGTATTGTTTGAGTCTCAGAATTTGTCTGAGGTTTGAGTCTCAGAATGAGCGTTTTTCCTTGTGTCAAATTTAGTGTTAAATAAGATTCCTAGATGGCACTGTCATATCAAAGACAAAATTTGTACAGATTCCAAACCTCAGGCTAAACAATCAAAAACCACTTTGACATTGATTGCTACGGAACATATTTTATCTATGGTGACATGAACACCGACATCTGGTGGAAAGTTAAAAAAAAACAACGATAAAACGCTCATTATTCTGAGGTTCGAGTCAACAATCGAGATAATCTCAGTATCATATGGCTGCGTCACGTTCGTTTAAGAGAAGTACTTCCCTGCATTTAATCCCGGATTTGCTTGATAATGGTATCGATTCGGCATAACACGTCTTAACTTATTTTGACAGGACTAACCTTATTTTAAGCGTCCTGTCTTTTTCTTTCTTTATCGAAAAGACAAAGACAGAACGCTTAAATTTAGTTTAGTCCTTTCAAATAAGTTAAAATGTGCTTCACCGAATCGGTACCAATATGGTTCATTCGTATAACAACGGATAGGTAACGGGATATACCTAAAAGGTGACTTTTGTTTAAACTATAGGCTTACTTTTTACATTTAGTTGTATCTAATATTATAAAAACAAACAGCTAAGTGCGAGTTAGACTCGCGCACTAATTATCTATAAAAACGGCAAAAAAACATGTTTGTTGTATGGGAGCCCCCTCAAATATTTATTTTATTATGTTTTTCAGTATTTGTTGTTATAGCGGCAACAGAAATACATCAACTGTGAACATTTCAACTGTCTAATGTCATGATGATCGAGTTTTAAAATCGTTTCTACGATTATTTTAGTATATTTTTATACTAGCAACACCGTGCTGTCACTGGTGGACGTCTCGGATTGGCTCTTCAATCTGATTGGCCGACTAGCTCTTCCCGGCATTTTTGGAGAACGGAGGAGTGATATAAAAATCGGTGGAAGAGGTAGCGGGCCCTCTTTTTCCTGCTTGACTTCGTGGTGAACTGTTGTTCCTAACTAGTGAAGAATATATTTGAGTGACCAGATAAAGTAGTTTCTTTTCATATCAGAAGTGACAAAAGGACCCAAAAATAATAAGGTACGATATATTTTTCATTTCATTTTGAGGTTACTTCAAAGATATAAAACAGTCTATCTTGCTTGCCACGTTTTTCTTTTTGTATTTATTTGTTTAATCTAAATATCAGATACAAATGTTATGCGAATACGTCGTAAGTGGCTGGATTCCTCTGAGACAATTGATCGAGGCGACTCTTCGATATTGAACTCTTGGGAGTACAGACACATTTTCTCGTTTACAACTGTTTATCTCTGGTTCATTTGGTCGAGGCCACTCTTCGACAATGTAACCGTTGATAGACGGTGTTTGAGCATTTCTAAGCTAGTACTTGGCCAAGGCAACACTTTGGTAGTGCTTGTTTGGTGTGATCACGAAATTTACCTTTGAATCAATTGGTCAGGGCTACTCTTTGATATTGAGTTCTTGGGTAAATTATCACTTTTGATGCTCAGAGAAGTGATTAGCTAGTGATTCATTTGGTCGGGGCAACTCTCCGACAGTGTAATCATTGGCCGTATTCACTGAAATAATAATTGTATCTGACGGTACTTAAAAAGTAAAAGATAACTAATAGTTCTATGAAATGAATTTAAATTCTGAAAAACTTTTCAAGCTGGTTGAATAGTGTGAGTTAGGTACTATTATTTCAATAATGTGAGTTATGTACGATTACTCACAATTTATGTATGCTTGTTCTTTGAATAGTGTGAGCTATGTACGCTTACTTGCAGGCTATGTATGCTTGTTTTCTGAATAGTGTGAGCTATGTATGCTTACTTGCAGGCTATGTATGCTTGTTCTTTGAATAGTGTGAGCTATGTATGCTTACTTGCAGGCTATGTATGCTTGTTCTTTGAATAGTGTGAGCTATGTACGCTTACTTGCAGGCTATGTATGCTTGTTATTTGAATAGTGAGAGCTATGTACGCTTACTTGCAGCCTATGTATGCTTGTTCTTTGAATAGTGTGAGCTATGTATGCTTACTTGCAGGCTATGTATGCTTGTTCTTTGAATAGTGTGAGCTATGTACGCTTACTTGCAGGCTATGTATGCTTGTTTTCTGAATAGTGTGAGCTATGTATGCTTACTTGCAGGCTATGTATGCTTGTTCTTTGAATAGTGTGAGCTATGTACGCTTACTTGCAGGCTATGTATGCTTGTTATTTAAATTGTGTGAGCTATGTACGCTTACTTGCAGGCTATGTATGCTTGTTCTTTGAATAGTGCGAGCTATTATGCTTACTTACAGGCTATGTATGCTTGTACCTAATGTTTGAAGATTGTAAGCTACGTATGCTTACTACAAGCTATGTATGCTTGTTCTTTGAATAGTGTGAACTATGTACAATTACTTGCAGGCTCTGTAAGCTTGTTCTCTGAACAATGTGAGCTATGTATGCTTACTGACAAGCTATGTATGCTTGTCTTGATCTTACTGACAAGCTATGTATGCTTGTCTTGATATTTGAAGAATGTAAGCTATGTATGCTTACCACAGGCTATGTATGCCTGTTCTTTGAATTGTGTGATGTGAGCTATGTGTGCTTACTTTCGGCTATGTATGCCTTTCGTGGATTTTTGTGAGTACTTAACAGATGAAAGCAGATAAAACCTCCTTCTTGTTAAATTATTAAGTTGCCAATACTCTAATTCTAAATGAGGATTACGGCTAAGTAGGCCCCTTTGTTTATTTTTATTTCATTACTCCACTGACAAACGCCATATAAAATAGCCTTAAAAGCGGCTTTATTCTAGTAATTTGAACACTTCTTTAGTATTAGAAAATTATTTTCATCCAGTATTATATAATACATGAGTACGTTTCAAAAATGAATTAATTGAAAATCGGATTTTAATATTTAATTGAATATTGTAGTGACTCAAAGCAATGACTCCTGATAAGACAAAGCGCAAGCAAGGGCGGGAGCCTAAAAAGCGACGTCGACGAAGGGAGATGCCAAGCTCGTCGAGCACTTCTAGCAGCAGCAGCAGCAGCAGCAGCAGCAGCAGCTGCTGTAGAAGACGATCTAGATACCGCAAGTCACGAAGCACCTCACGGCCTGTGATGGCTGATGAACTGCTAGAGGCTCTGAAGGCTTTGAAAGGGGATTCAAGTAAGTCATCTTCCGCTGTAAATAATAATCAACTGAACAATGTTATACCTGAGTTTGATCCATCACTTAGGACTCAGAATATAGAATGTTGGTTACGAAAGGTGAACGAATGTGCCACCATATACAAATGGAACGATACACAGACTATTCATTTTGCCCTACAAAAATTAGTAGGTTACGCTAAGACGTGGTTTGAAGCTCTACCGACAGTGGTTTTTACCTGGAGTGAGTGGCAAATTAAACTTACAAAAGCATTCCCTAGTGAGGAAAACTACGGAAAGCTTTTGGAAGAAATGTTGGCCCGTGTTTCACGAAATGATGAAAATCTGCGCGAATACTACTATGACAAGTTGACTTTATTAAACAGATGTCAGATTATAAGAAGAAAGGCTGTAGATTGTATTATTCACGGAATCAGTGACAAGTCCTTGCGTAATAGTGCACAGGCACTAAAGTGTGAGGAACCAGAGGATATGCTTAATTTCCTTAATTCACAAAGTTCTTCTGAGACAATGACAAATAATATGCAGAAGAGGCGTGACCGAATTTTTAGGAATCGATCAGCTAATGTTTCGTTCAGCTCATCACCAAATCATGGTGAATCTGGAGTAATTTGCTTCAATTGTCGAGCCAAAGGACATCCCTTTTCTAAATGTCCTAAACCATTAGTTAAATGTACGAAATGTTCTAGGGTAGGACATGATAGTGACCGTTGTAGAGCAACTGACCGCTTGAATTTTCGAGTAGAAGACAAAGAACATGATAAGACTAAGAAAACCCTTAAGGTTTCAACAAATAATCCTAATGACAAATATTATAAGCCTATAACAATAAATAGCCAAGAGTCTGTTGCCTACGTTGATTTTGGAAGCGAATGCACCTTGATGCGTGAGACTGATGCTCGAAAGTTAAATCTAACTAAGTTTTCTGGCGACCTCCCCATAGTTAAAGGCTTTGGGAACTCTAGCATATGTCCTTTATACAAAACATTTGCCAGCATAAAAATTGATGAGGTTGAAATGTCTCTTGAAATCCTCGTTGTGCATGATGATTTGCTTCAAACTTCAGTTTTGGTAGGACAAAATTTTACGGAGCTTCCTGCTGTCACGGTCCTAAAAGACAGTGACACCTTGCTGTTCTATAGCAACCCATCTTTTAGGACAGTGGAAGGTTCAAATGATAGAATTGATTTAATGACATTAGAACCGGTGACTATGGTGCGAACCTGTTCCTGTTTATGCCCCCGAAAAGAACTTTACGGGTGATATATATATTGAAGGGTATTACTGTAATGAACCGGGAAGAGAGTATCACTTACATCGCGGTGCATATCGGATCCAAAACGGGCAAGGTCACTTGGTGGTTACAAACATGACCCACAAGCCCATAGAATTGGATAGTCAGTTCGTGATTGCGAGAGCACTCAAATTTGTTGAGAAGCAAGTTTTCCATACAAATAGAATTTGTACAGATATTTCGACAATAGAACCTTTAAAAAGGTCTGATATTTGTGTTGGCAGCAATGTTGATAATGAAAATTTAGATAAATTACATCAATTACTACAGTCTTACCGCGACTGCTTCGCAACAAACTTGAGTGAGATAGGTTGTACAAAACACGTAGAAATGCAAATTGACTTGACAGATGATAAACCTGTCGTATACAGACCTTATAGGCTTTCATACTCAGAACGCGAACAAGTCAAACAGGTCATTGATGAACTTTTAGAAAACGATATAATACAAGAATCTTGTTCAAATTATGCAAGCCCCATTCTGATGGTAAAAAAGAAGACTGGAGAGCCGCGCCTGTGTGTAGATTTCAGGGCCCTTAATAACAAAACTGTGAAAGATAAGTTTCCTTTGCCATTGATTGATGACCAACTTACAAACTTAAGTGGAAATAAGTTCTTCACTACTCTAGACCTTGCTTCTGGATATTATCAAGTCCAAATGGCAGAGAAAAGTAGACACCTGACTGGCTTTGTCACACCCGACGGCCATTACGAATTTAAGAGGATGCCATTTGGATTGGCTAACGCCCCATCTGTGTTCCAACGCATGATGAACAAAATGTTAGGCCAAAGAAGATTCCATTCAGCGTTGGCATATTTAGATGATCTCCTAATCCCCTCAAAAACTATAAATGACGGTTTCAATCGTCTTGAAGAAATTTTGAAATTGCTCAGAGAATTTGGCTTAACTCTCAAATTGTCTAAATGCCGCTTCTTCGACGAGTCCTTAAATTATCTTGGTTATGAAATCTCAGTTAATGGCATCAAACCAAGTGAGGCAAAAATATTGGCCGTAAAAGAATTCCCAGTGCCCAAGAACATTCATGAAGTGCGTCAATTTTTAGGCTTGTCTAGCTATTTTCGTAAATTTGTCAAGGGATTTGGTGAAATTGCAAGGCCATTGACAAATTTATTAAAAAAGGATGTCATCTGGCAATGGCGAGATACAGAAGCACAATCGTTTATGTGTCTTAAAGAGAAACTTCTTGAAAGACCTATTCTTGCACTGTATAACCATAAGTTGGAAACTGAACTACACACAGACGCCAGTTCTTTGGGAATAGGTGGCATCCTAATGCAATGGCAGGAAAACCCAAGAGTGCTTAAACCTGTTGCTTATTTTAGCAGACAAACAACACCCAAGGAAAAATATTTACACTCTTATGAGTTGGAAACACTTGCGGTGGTATGCTCCCTAAAAAAGTTTAGAATTTATCTGCTAGGCGTACAGTTCAAGGTTTATACTGACTGCAGTGCCTTGAGAACTACTCTTACAAAACGTGACTTGATACCTCGTATTGCTAGGTGGTGGCTACAAATAAGCGACTTTACCTTTAATATAGAACATCGCCCAGGGAAAAGTATGATGCATGTAGATGCACTGAGTCGTAATACAAAACAACCATCTGAAGACTTAGATAATTCCACTTTGACTGTTTATAATATAGTAAAAGAAAATTGGTTACTTACCTTGCAATTAGCTGACCCTGAAGTCTCCCGAATCTATAAAATTTTGAGTCCAGATAATGATGAAACAACAAAAGAAATCAAGAAAAATTTTGCGATTAAGAATAACAGCGTTTATAAAAGGGTAGATGACAAATTATGTCTTGTAGTCCCACGTGGTGCTAGGTGGCAGATTTGCCGAGCAAATCATGACGATATAGGTCATCCTGGTATTGCGAAAACATTAGATAAAATCTGTAATCAGTTTTGGTTCCCAAAATTACGACGCTATGTAAAAAAGTATGTTGCCGCATGCATAGAATGTGCTTACAATAAAGATAATGCTTCCAAAACAAAAGCTGGGCATCTTTATCCAATAGAGAAAGTAAGTGTACCGTTCCATACTATACATATTGACCATCTTGGACCATTTGTTAAAAGCAAAAATAGCAATTGTTATATACTTACCATTGTAGATGGATTTACTAAATATGTTTTTGTAAAACCTGTCAAAAATACCAAGACAAAAACCACCATCAAAGTGTTGGAAAGCATTTTCTTTGATTTTGGTTTGCCAGTCAGGATAATATCCGATCGTGGAACATCTTTTACGTCAGGAGCTTTTAAGTCATTTTGTAATAGTTATGGCATTAAGCATATTCTTAACGCAGTTGCTTGTCCCAGGGCAAATGGACAGGCAGAACGCTTCAATCAAACTATCCTCAATGCATTATCCACACATAATTCAGGAAAGAGTGAGCGTGACTGGGATAAGTGTCTGGGTAGAATACAATGGGGAATAAATAACACTATAAATGTAACTACGCAAAAAACGGCGACACAGGCTCTGTTCGGTGTTAGGTCACGTGATAATCTTTCAAACAAGTTAGACTTGGTTACTAATGAAGACGATTCAAACCATGAGATTATAAGAGAATCCGTAAGTAAAAACATAAATGCTGCACAGGAAAAACAAAAATTAAGACATGACGCGACACACAAATCTGCACATATTTACAATGAAGGTGACTTAGTAAAAATGTTGAGAAATAATTACCACAATGATGGTAAAAGTACAAAGCTTTTGTCGAAGTTTATTGGACCGTACAAAGTTATTAAGTGCCTAGGTAATGACAGATATAGAATAAGCAATGTTCCTGGATTTAAGACAAGTAAGAAAGTGTATGATACCGTAATCGCAGCTGATCGCATGAGACCTTGGATAAATGTCAAATCTTTAGAAGTCGATAATAGTAGTTCAAGCAGAAGTAGTCAAGGTGATGTCTCAGCTGATGAACACGTTAGTGATTAAATTAAATTTTAGTAGTATCCTAATAATTACAATTTTAGAATGACCGAAAGTCATGTCATGATTGATAAATATTATTAATGGAATTATCTCAAAACAATGTAACAGAAAACATATTTTTGCAAAAATATACAAATATGTTAATTTCATAGTTCAGTAAGTAAATTAAACAGAGATAAATCAGCTAGCTAAATGTATCCTAGCTAAGACTTGATATAAATATAAATAATTCAGTGTAATCATAACTTTACCCATCATAAATGTTGAAAATCAAAGTGAACACATTGTAAATATCTTAGTTCATATTTTATTAGAAATAAGAGTAATTGAAGTGTTGTTGTATATTAATTGAGTGTAGTGTAATTGTTTCAAGTGTTGTATGTTAATTGCTCCGTGCACCAGGAGGTAGCACGGTGTCCGATGGCCGAATGTCATGATGATCGAGTTTTAAAATCGTTTGTACGATTATTTTAGTATATTTTTATACTAGCAACACCGTGCTGTCACTGGTGGACGTCTCGGATTGGCTCTTCAATCTGATTGGCCGACTAGCTCTTCCCGGCATTTTTGGAGAACGGAGGAGTGATATAAAAATCGGTGGAAGAGGTAGCGGGCCCTCTTTTTCCTGCTTGACTTCGTGGTGAACTGTTGTTCCTAACTAGTGAAGAATATATTTGAGTGACCAGATAAAGTAGTTTCTTTTCACTAACTATCACGGTTCATGAGATACAGCCTGGTGACAAACGGACAGACGGGCAGACAGACGGACAGCAGAGTCTTAGTAATAGGGTCCCGTTGGTTACCCTTTGGGTACGGAAGCCTAAAAAAAGACATGATCCTGCTAAGTTTCTTGCCCTTCTTCTTAGCAAGACTAATCGAATGGGCGGAGTTAGGCATATATTTATTATATGTATTGTATATGTTTATAATATTATTTATTCCTTATTCCTATATTTGTATGTTATTCAAGTGTATTTTTTTTATTTTAGTAAACCCTACCTTTATTATTTCCTTGTGTATTTCCCCATATTATTATTTATTACATAAAGCTATTACCATGGACGAATAAATTTATTCGTAATATTAATTACGAAATAATAATATTCGTATAATTCGTCCATGCTATTACCTAGATTATTTAATTCCTTATATTACATTAAAACCGACCCGTAATAAGTGTATGTTATACCTACATTACATAAATAAATATATTTCATTTCATTTCATAGATTGTTAAGATGGAGTTGCGGAATCCAGAAGCTAGCGATTCCATCGTATACTATGGAGACAAACCCCGATTCGCAAAAAAAAACAGCTTTTCCATAGAAAATTAACATACCCAACTAACAAAATTGAGAAATACAAGACCCATAGAGAGTAAAGCGTTCTACCCGACCAAAATGTCCAAAACCACAGATATTTTTTCCTCGATTTCTCAATTTTTTCTTCACTGAAATTTGTCTGTGTGGACGAGTACTATCACCAGTTTTCGGCTTCCGCAACTTCATCTTAACACCCTATATAGCCAAATTCATACTGGAGACTCGATAAGTGCTCAAGACCAATTCAATGACAATGACACTTTTTGTGAAAAACGAAACAAATATATTTGTGCCCCTATACTAATTTACGAACAATTCCTAATTTTATTTTGCGGTTTTCACAAAAAGGGTCATTGAACCTTAAAAGTATGACTTTGGCTATATAAACAAAAGTCACTTTAATACAGGTGGCATTAATTTTTGCATCCACATTCATACTGGAGGCTTGGTATGTCAGTATCACGGATCGATAACACTTTTTGCTGATTAAAACGTTGATCTCTCATAGTAATTGACTTGGGGCTGGGCTTGCGTTTGTGGAAAACACGAAAAATTTAATTTACGAATTTCATAAAATGATGAGTCTTCAACAGGAATTCGGCTCATAAATTAATGCCACCTTGTATGCAGTGGCGTATTTACCCTAGGGCCAAAAGGGCCATGGCCCGGGGCGGCAGGCTGCGAGGGAAGGCGCCTTTCATAATCAATCGTTACCTACGAGTATCTTTTTATTTATATTGCTTTTTAACTTAATACTTTTATTTTTTTAAATTAACCATCGGAAAAAAAAATATTGAATAAATGGTGTTTATATATCTTTGTATAATATGGCCTTTTGAGTTTTTCATATCATCGTTCTCAGCCCAAATCAACACACTACTGGGTTTAATTTAATTTAATTATTGAATTATTTTTGCTTTTTTCTCGTTCATTTATGGGGCAGCAAACCTTACAGGCCCAGGGCCACAAATCTTAAAATACGTCACTGCTTGTATGTCACGATATACGGCGTGAAATTTAAGTCATTTTGTTTACGAAAACTGGTGATCTCATCAAAAACATAAAATGTACAAAAATGGCAAGTCTCGCAACGCAATCCTTCCACCGTAAAAAGTTGTGAGATCTTATGTAAAGCCAAGTCTGCTATTTTAGTTTTTATGGAAGCACCTTTTCATTTAAGTTAGTATGGGAGCACCTATTTAACAAATTTATCATTAATTGTTTCCTATTTAGTTACCTACCAACATTAAGTGACTGTATTAATATTAGTCATCTTTATTTCCTAGTAAAATATAGTGACTTCGCAATCGCACAGCAACATATACAACATATCAGCTACCTAATACCAATTTATTAGCGATTTGAGAAGATATTTCTACGCATCAGTGCTTTATTTGTGCTCTGCGATTGCAAAGTCACCATATTTTATTAGGAAATAAAGATGACTAATATTAATACAGTCACTTAATGTTGGTAGGTAACCAAATAGGAAACAATTCATGATAAATATGTACAATATTTCAGGTTCCATTGCAATATTAATTTTTACTGTAAGTTATTATTACTATTATCCCATCGAAATATTTATAATTATTTCGATGCTATTATCCACAATTAGATGCAACAGGCAGGTTAAAATTTCTTTTGACCATGAAGTGAAAGGCAGGCTTGTCAGTCTAAACCACAGAGTACATTATTATGTCTAAACCTCTCAGAATAATGAGCTAAACCTGGTCTTATTTGAATGACACACGAGTACATAGACATTTCAATATACCTACATCATAGAGGATGCATATACAAATAAAACAACATTAGCCGCTTTATTTTTCCTTTAATATATTTAAAGCTTTACTTGATAATTAACCTTTTACCTTGATTTTTAGGGTTCCGTATCATTAGGTTCCGTGACCCTATTACTAATCCTCCGCTGTCTATCCATCTATCACATGGGTCTACAGCTTCAGCCGTTATAGGTAGCGCGTAAATATTTTCACATAATATATGTTACATTGTCCTCTATCACGGCAAATAATAATATGGCCCCTATCACAGCATAAAAAGTTCAATAAATGGAAATCCAAGGGGGGTCCAATTATTCGATGTTATTTGTTTCAGCTCTATCTTTATAAAACAACAATTTTGGGCACATAAATATTAGAGTTCCGTATTCAAAAGGTGCTGATTTGTTTGTCAGGCGCTACCATTTTAGCGCCTTGTTTTTTGTCGCCTTGATGTTGCTATGTCATCTTTATTGTTGGTATTTACCATAATGATTTGGGGTTTCGTACCCATATTGTGTGATGGTAGTACGGAACCCTTCGTGAGCGAGTCTGACTTGCACTTAGCCGGTTTAATAGCGACTTAATTACGAAATGTTGATATTTATCTTCTTAAATAGGCTAAATGTGTTTTAGGGTTCCTTAGCCAAAGCACAAATTATTATAACAAAGGCTCTATCGTTAGAACGGTTATACATACAAGTTAAAAATTTAGGCAGACTACTTTAAAGTAAAATAAGAAATAATAAAAATTTGGATTCCTTCCTAAAAAGGTACCGAATTGTTTGTCAGGCGCTACCGTTTTATCGCTTTGTTTTTTGTCGCCTTGTGCAATTTACTTTTAGGGTTCCATACCCGTATTGTGTAGGGGTACGGAACCCTTTATGCGCGAGTCGGATTCGCAAACTACCGTTTTTTTAGTGACTTAATTACGAAATGTTGATATTTTCTTCTTAAATAGACTAATATTGTGAATGTGTGGAACATTATAAACCACCCTTTTTAGGGTGCCTTACCCAAGCAACAGATTATTATAACAAAGGCTCTATCTTTAGAACGGTAATACAACATACAAGTAAAAGTTTAAACTTTGGGCAGTGTGTAGTAAATACTTTAAAGTAAAATAATGAAAATTTGGGTTCCGTACTAAAAAGGTACCGAATTGTTTGTCATGCGCTACCGTTTTATCGCTTTGTTTTTTGTCGCCTTAATGTTGCTATGGCATCTTTATTGTTGTTATTTACTTTTAGGGTTCCGTACCCGTATTGTGTAGGGGTACGGAACTCTTTATGGACGAGTCAGATTCGCACTTTACCGGTTTTATTTTTTAGTTTTCGCACTTTAACTTTAACGTAGAATTTTTCGTTTTAGGCGTCTTTAATGCAAAGCAGCATACCACCAACGTCATCTAGTGTCATACAAATTTATATATGCAGCTAGAAACATACATTTTGTATAGAATTTGTATGGAAATATTAAATTACCAACCGCAAATAACATTTTTATATTTTTTTGTTGCAATGTACACTTAGCACTAACCGGATGCAAAATTTCAAGTTTGTAGGCCTGCTAGAACACCTTTAGACTTTTGATGATGTGTCAGTCAGTCAGTGACAAAATAAGGGAACTTTGACTTGAGATATTTCGTAATCAAATATAGGTACAAAGTTGTAATTTGGGGTCAGAAGTAGGATCAGTAAGTACTCTTGGTTCCTGAAATTTCAGACTTCTAGCTTCACCCACAACGAAGATACAGGGGGGTTGAAAGTGCCGTGAGTTGCTTCGAGAAAAGGATGGTACGGCCGTTCCGCGTTTTTTCTGCGAGACTTTGCGGGGGCACTGCCGTGCCCCCAGATAGTCTCGTCCATATGAACAACTTTTACTATGAAGCAAACTCTTAAATCGTGAAAAAAAATCTGCTGTTTCATACATTTGGGTCGAGTAGGTATTTAACTTTTCTATGGAACAACTGTTTTTTTTTACGAATTCAGGGTTGGCTCTATAGTAAAAGTTGTTTATACGGACAAGTACTATCCCCAGTTTTCGTTAACAAAATGACTTAAATTCCACGTTGTATATTCCCGAAGGGGTGTCAGAGGTGTTACCGGATGTGGACTGTAGCACTTGTAACCCATCTTTTCACTAACGATTTGAACGTGTAGAGTCATAGATAAATAAATTTATTTATCTATGGTAGAGTGGAGTCGCCGTACTTCGGGCACAAGTACACACTTTTAAGGCTTGCAGGTTTACCTCAGTGCTTTCCTTCACCAGTCAACAGGTGGTACAATTATACATAAATACTCTTTTATTCAAAATTCAAATTCAAATAGTTTATTTTGCAAAGCAGGTAGATATACACACTTTTTACACGTCAAATTTATTCCCGTCCGCCCTATGATCTGGGGATTTAAAAAGGCCGACTTGGGTGAATCATAAAATGATTTGAAAGTAGAAAGTTGGAGTTAGAGTTTTTTCACGCGTGCAAAAGAGAACCATAATGTAATTCATGCAAAACGGCCTTTTTAGAGGACCTGGTCCTCTAAAAAGGCCGCTTTGGATGAATCATATTATGATTCTGTTCTAATGCAGTCTCTTTTGCACGCGCGAAAAAACTCTCCATCCTACTTTCAAATCGTTTTATGAATCACCCAAGTCGGCCTTTTTAGATCCCCTGGTCCTATAAAAAGGCCACTTTGTGTGAATCATATTATCATTCTGTTCTAATACCGTCTCTTTTGCACGGGTGAAAAAACCGTCACTCTATCTTACTTTCAAATAATTTTATGATTCACCCAAATCCGCCTTTTTAGATCACCTGTTCTATAAATAGGACATATATAAATAGGACTGGCCGGATTCCAGGAGCGGATCCAGGATATGGTTTCGGGGGTCCGAAACCAAAGTTAAAAAAAGAGAATTTTTAGACAACTTAGGCCTTGAGATGCTTTTGTCAAACCTATTTATATCTTATATATCTATGCTGTGTAAAAGTGCACCCGAATCATCTAAAAGACGAGTCAAATGTATGGAATTCCTAGGTGTCTGTCTGGCCCTCTGAATCCGCCAATGCAGGCTTACAACCCGGATCTTAAGATTTAGACCCTGGCGTCCTAATGACTGAGCTACCACTGGGAATAGAAGTTTCTACTTATTACGGGAACTACGGGGCTTTTACATACCTAATATGTTCGCTTAATTAGCCATCAATGATATCGAATCGTTAGTGCAGTATTAGTAATTTTACCTGCAAACTCCACTACAAGAGTTCAACCAATCACAGATCGCATTCAAAACTCAGTTGGTACGTTTTGCTTATAAGCATCCCGGCGCGGCGATACGTTTAAATAAGTATGACAGAGATTATTAAAATAACTTCTAATTTGCGTACAGGTTTATTTACGAGTATACCGATAATAAATATAATTTAAAACAGCAAAAAAAATAATGTATGAATTATTTTGTTGATTACCTACGAAACCTAGGATAATAAATATATTTTTTTCGATCTACTCTAGCCTTTGTACTAAAACTAAATGCAATACATACTGGTCACAATTCCATCACAATTTAAACGCCAAACTTCATAACATAAACAATAAACATAGTTTTCTATGATATGTTAGTAAACCAATGAATAGAAGTGAGCTAAAATGACGTTGCCACTCTTAAATACACTTATGGACATATTTAGAGGAATGCAAGATAAGGGTCGATTCAAGTTTTGAATGATTTGGTTTTTTTTACACAACTACCCCCAAAAAAAGAAGTGTATTTCAGGGTTCATGTATGTATTTTTCTTTATTCCATCGTATCTTCTGATGAATGAGGTGTCATTAAATAGTAAATTACGATACGAGAGCGATGAAACGTTTTCTGACGAGTGTGAGTTTGCGGCACGAGCCGAAGGCGAGTGCTGCAATCACACGAGTCGAGAAAAAGTTTCTCGCACGAGTTTCGTATAATTTTTTATAGCACAAGTGCGGAAAATGCCGACTTTATGCATTTTACGCACAGTGTGCTGTAAATCTCTTTACCATCCGGATTGGGACAGGGTACAAAAGTATTAAATAAAAATAAATAATAAAAAATATTAAAAAACACCACCATAATGCCATAATTGGCATAGATTAAATTATGTAAAGATGTGTTAATTCGAAAACCATTTCGAGATTTAGGTTCAATAAGCCGTATTTTCGAAGTTTTGGTCTAAAAAACCTCATGATGATGAATATTT
This sequence comes from Ypsolopha sequella, assembly GCA_934047225.1. Taxonomy (NCBI): domain Eukaryota; kingdom Metazoa; phylum Arthropoda; class Insecta; order Lepidoptera; family Ypsolophidae; genus Ypsolopha; species Ypsolopha sequella. The sequence continues at coordinate 5,109,877 of OW203998.1, read as the reverse complement.
TTACGAAAAGGTTGCAACTTCCATTTGCCCCCGTGTGACGTCACTTGAGTAATGGCTGTTTAGAAATGTGTCCTTTGCTATTAAGATAAATTTATAATAATTTGCTTCAGACTAATTTGACAGCTAGATGACAGATGAGTAGACAGACAGAGACAGACCACTTTTTTTATAAGCAATCACACATCACAATCAGTATAATGTCTAAAATTCTCAAGTGACAAGGTCATCGGACAATTCTTTACAAAATCATAAAAAATAATGGTTAATTTATATTCCAAAATAATGAAAAATGTCTTAAAATGGCGTATATTCTCTTAAAAAATTTAAAAAAATCTTTTAAAAATTAAGATATTAAGTTACTAAGTTTATTTTGTAATTATGGCAGTCGTGTTTTTTAGTATTTTTTATTATTTATTATTATTATTGGGTGTTACCGTTTTGTGATTTCCTTTCGAAAAGTAGTATTTTTTCTATTTTTATGCAAGATTTGGGTCGAATTAGTGCATCAGATAAAAAGGAATGCTTGCACCAAAGTTACTTATAGATAGAACGGAAAATGTTAAGTCCTTGCCTTGGAGAAAACTTGACAGGAAAACTGTTAACAAATTGAAATTTTAATTGATTCAAACTCTGGACTTTTCCGAGACAGATTTGACACTTCAGAAAATATTGAAGAAATGTTGGCCGTTACTAAGTACTTGATTAATTCTAAGTAATTGATGAGTCCAAAACTTTCATAAATAACAGGAACGAAAATTTAACATCACCATTTTTTTGCGTTCCCCTAATTTTGTCCATGGGTGTATATGGACTAAGAGCAGGCAGCATAATTCTCGCGTCATTTTATGCCAAAAGTCTACATGAAAACGGCTTTAGGAGACTAACCCTAGCTTTTGGAGCATTCAATTTTAATTCTACATTCACAGATTTTAGAAAAAATTACAGTCATCAAGAAAAAGACAATTTTCACAAAAAAAAAACTGCTTCCCCCAAACGCAACGCCGCTGATCTGCCAGATTTGCATATCTATATTCCTAAAACCAAGCCAAACGCGGCTACAGTTGGTAGACTTTTTTGCTATAAAACAACGTGAGATTTATGCTGCCTGCTCTAACTCCGATATAATGAATGCATCCGATATCCAATATTGGGTCTACGAATACTTGGTTTCAGCGCGTCACATAATAGGAATACATCAGTGTCTTAAGGGGGTATATCGTCAATATTGACACTTTTTGAAGTTATTTATCTGCTGTTCAAAAGTAGTCCCAAGTTAAATAAATTAGTACAACAATTTCGGAACCCTTTTTTAGATCTTGAACTATCAGAAACGCGATTGGAAGAATTTCACTCGATAGAAATAATTATTGAAATGAGGTCTAAATTAACACTTTTTTTGAAATTCTGACAAATTGAGATAGTATACAGACTTCAAAATTATTTATTTAGATAGGTTTTAGCAATACCTAAATTACTGGAAATGGAAATTTGCATAGATATTTTAGTTAATTTTTTATTAATTCAAAACCAACTTTGTCAATTTTCCCCGATTCCGTCCCTCTCGCTCTGCGGGTCTTTCCGCCTGGAGTAGCGGGGACCTTTGCATGGACGATATATCACCTTAATAGCTAATATGTGCGGCTACAAATACACTTTTTCTACCATAACACAAAAACATAAAACACAAATAAGTAGGTATAATCTTCACTGGATCGAAAACCACAAGAAACCTACCATTAACCCGTTCAGTTGTCGTTGACACGTTAAATCCTTACCCCTATTATAAATTCGAAAAGGTGTTTGTTTGTTTGTCCTTCTTTCACGCAGCAACGGACCAACGGATCGACGTGATTTTTTTCATAGAGATATTTTATGGGCCAGGGAGTGACATAGACTACTTTTTATCCCGGGAAAATGCAAAAGTTAAATCAGCGCGGCCGAAGCCGCGTGCAAAAGCTAGTAAAATATAAACAAAAGCGCTACATCTTGATGTTGTGAGAGGAGCTTATAACTAACTGTCCGTTACAAACAAAAACATACAAAATGCATAAACATTTATTTTCTTAAAAGTACTATTTCAACCACCGGTAATCAACCAATCAGAACGCTCCGTGAGCATTTTAACACTTCAAACGCGTGCGTTAATTAATATTACCGTACGGCAGCATATAATAATATGTATTTAAAGCAGTCATTTAAATCATCTAACTATAGTCCCGAAAAGGGGTATGCCGTACCGTCTGATTTTTTCATCTTTTTTTTTTGCCAACTAATCGGTGTTTTGCATGGACTTGACTATTTGCATCTCACTCCAACTTACCAGGGATTCCTTTTTAGGGTTCCGTAGCCAAAGGGAAAATCGGAGCCCTATTAATGTCACTCCGCTATCCGTCTGGCTGTCTGTCTGTCCGTATGTCACGGGTCTCTAGCTCTTAGACGGAATGAGATAGAAACCTGAAATTTTTATATGTTGTGTAAAATGTTGACCCAAAACCGAATTTTGAATTTCAAATGTAATTATATTATTTTTAGGGGGGAGCCTCATACATGAAAATGGAGCCGAAAAAATATGATTTTTCTTACCCTAGCAAGTGGGGTGTCATTATCTAGAGCTCATTAAGTAGAGTAAAAATATATATAGGTATAGTATATATATATATTTTTTTTAAATAAAGAAATGGGGGGCTATCAAAGTTGCCATTTTTAGACCATTTTTGTTACGGGGTCTATCTCAAAGGCCAAAGCAGTTAGGAATTTGTAAATTCTGTATATTATGTACCAAATGCTGTGTTTAAACAAAAAATTCTAAAAACGCCGATTTGTAATGTAGTTTTAAGGTTAAGTCCCCGAATACTCAACCAAATTAATTTTGCAGTTTTGTTCCATGAATTTTGTGTAAAATTAAAAAAATATCTAGTTTGAAATAATTGGTCATATGTACGGAACCCTAAAAGAGCGAAGCCCGACTCGCACTTAGCCGATTTCTCTATTTCTATCACTGCGTGGTGTTGGCTTAGGCAATCAGAGCTCGTGAAAGCGCATTGAAAGTTGGCGGAATTTATTAAAATTTATTATTTATTATTTCATATTTATTATTTTATCAAAAGTGTCATGGCACTCATTTAGGGGTAGCTCTTCTCTCTTTAAAATAACCTATTGTTTGCTCAAACAGTTTGCGTACACCCGCATCCTATTTTGGATACTATGTCAAAATAATAATAATAAGCGACGTACCAATTACGAACATTACGAATGATAAAATAAATCTGTCAGATATACAGTGAGTGTGCGGTTGTACCCCAAACGTCATGCCTTTGAAGTAGCCGACGCCGCCTTTTACGCATACTACTTGAGCAAACAAACAATACAAAGTAAGACATTAAAAGTTATAATTGAACTAACCTGATACAATTTCATTTAATAACTTTGATATTTATATAAACGGCTCACCTCAATACGTGTTATGATCGGAATAGCCGACCAGTTTCAGCAGATTTAGACTGCCTTCATCTGGGTGAGTGAAGACGTTTACGTGACGACGTTACGCGTCACCTTTAATAAGTTTAAATTTAACTTAAAGCTCATTATTACATTCTAAATCCTAATAATACTTTTATTATCATCGACATAACAAGGCCACAAGCAGTTGTCATTTCATAAATTCTAAAAATACTTACGTGTACAGATAATTCGATAAACATTTTCTAGTTAAGCCGTTACAAAAGTAGAAAGTGCCGCCACATTAAAAAAAAAATTACTTGCTAGAATAATTGTTGAAAATCTTCTCAAGTAAATGTCTAGAAACAGCAATGAACTATTTTACACAGCAAAATTTTCACAAACAATAAGGCCGATTCTGAAGGCTTAATTTTAGCTTTAAGGCGATATGCGAAAAAAATGCAGGTGTTTCTTTTCTGTGTATTTCATGAAATACACGGAAAATTATAATCAATTTCTGGTATATGCATTTTGACTATATAATCTAGGGTTTTGAAATTGGAAAACTTGTTTGGATACATTTTCTTCGATAAAAATAATTGTTGAAATGAGGTCTTCAAACACACTTTTTCTCCTCGTTTCGTTTGACGAATAGGTACAGAACTCTCGATGGGTTTCAACAATATCTATAGATTTGATATTTGATGTTTTGCTAGCTATTTTTTTTTATATATAAAAATATAATAACTTTTTCCCTTTTGCCCTGAATCCGCCCCTCTCGCACTGCGCGGTTTTTCGCTTGGAGTGACAGTGACAAAAATAAAATTCGCATAGCCTCTTAATGCTGTCAACTAAATTTTGTTTATTGCAAAGTAGTCCTTAAATTATAGGAGCAGAAGTTAAATTACTTTGTAATAATTTTAGTTTTGACAGCACTAAAACTAAAATTAAAACCTTCAGAATCAGCTCTGTCTTTTTATAGCTGGAATTTTAACTTATGCTAAAAGCGGCCGTATTTTAGCTAAAGTTAAAACTTTAGCTCATCGAAGATGTCTATAAAAACTATTTTATGTAAAAATAGTTTATTGCTATTTCTAGTCATTTACTTGAACAGATTGTCAATATTAAATTAATATTATATCATTGCAGTATAGAAACACAGAAAGCAAAGTAAATCTGGATGTGAGGAGCTCTGAACCAGGATCAGAGCTCCTCACATCCAGATTTACTTTTCTTTCTGCGTTTCTATACTGCAATGATATAATGTTAATTTATATCTCCTTGCGATGGATAAATCGCCAAGTGTTCAAACATAGACATTTATTTCTGTCATAGTTTAGATTGTCATAATTATTCCAGCAAGTAGAAATTTTTTTTTGTTTTCTAAAGCGGCAGTACTTTAGCAAGTTGAAACACCTTAATTCACTCACTCATCGAAATGTACATCTTATATGAGATTATATGTTTTTATAGCGACAACTATCGCTTATGATACTCTAAATATTATTAAAGTGCATTACAAACTAGATAAGATCAACTAGAAACAAATTTCAAGTAAACAAATATTTGAGAATCTTCCTCGGGCCAAGATTCGATCCTGCAACCTCCTTCTTACATGACAGGCGCGCTACCGACTGCGCTACCGGGATTCTTATCTGAATCGACGAAATTTTCCGTATAGGAGCATAAGGTCACAAGCGCAAAGTGACAAAGGATCGCAAATTATCAATAATTTGACATTGTACGCCTTTGACATTCTGCGCTTTTGACATTCTGCTCTTTTGACAGTTTGCGATCCTTTGTCATTTTGCGCTTTTGACCTTATGCTCCTAAACGGAATTTTTCCACCTAATATGGTTTAAAAATTCATCACTTTTTCATAGAAAATCTGCGTTTTCGTTGCGTAATTATACCTAACCTTAAGGTTAAACGTCAGTTACTTAGCACAAAGTGCATAACTTAACTTTGTATTTCTTGTTTAGAAGTCAAAAATTGAAAAAAAATTTGGTACGTGTCAATTAACACCAATAGTTCAGTATTAGTGAGTTTTATAAAGCAAGAGTTTGAAATTTAATGCACAACTACTCAAGATCAGGTCCAAACAAATTTAAAATAGCATTTTAAGTTGGTTTTGAGAAGATCATAACTAATTGTGTATACAATTTCAAACTCTTGCTTTATAAACCTCACTTATACTGAACTATTGGCGTCAAATGCTACATACCAAAATGCTTTTCAATTTTAAAGCTCTAAACAGGAAAAACAAAGTTAAGTTATGCACTTTGCGCTAATTTACTGACGTTTAACCTTAAGGAGTTCTGGTTGTTATTATATACACCTATGCAAAGAAAATGGGACACAACACCTACAAGTTTGTCGTGCAACAGCATTTTACTATTCCTTAATGAGTTCATAAATTATAAATACTTAATATCATGGAGAACTTAACGATAGGCTACACAAACATAAAATTAGTAGGAAAAAGTCCATATATGATGTTACTGACATACTTACAGGCTGCAAATGAAAACTCAAAAATCCCTTTAGGGTATGAAAGTATACACGATAATAGTAGTTTATGCTACAAGGGCGCAAAGGAATAAATTACGAGAACGATTTAAAACACGAGCGTTGCGAGTGTTTTAAACGTAACCGAGTAATTTATTGCTTTTACGCCCCTGTACATACTACATTTTTCAATGCATAGTGTGAGGAAATGAAAACAAATATAATCTTGTGAACTTTAAATTATAATTGGCTCAAAAGGACTGTATCCATAGCCGTTAAACGGTGTAAAAAAAGTAAACGTCTATGGTACACAGGAAAGGCTGCAGGTTAGCCAACCATTGTAAATAAATTTAAAAAAATATATATTAAAGCCCTAGGGCAAAATAATCGACTTTCTGTTCGGTTTTGATGCATAAAAAGTGGGCCTTTACGAGCACATGCATTGAAAAAAGATATATATTATAATATTATTTTTCTAAGCTATAGCTATACTCTATTTCACCAGAAGAAATAATGTTTGTAAACAACTTTCTAACCTAAAAGTGATGAAATATATTTTCAACTGCAATTTGTAAGGTACAATTAAACATATTATTGCACGTGAGTTTACTTTTATGAGTTGAAACTAAAATGTATGTACTTATAGATACAAAAATGCCTTTGAACATTATTTTTCATCACTTTTAGGTTAGAAAGTTGTTTACAAACATTATTTCTTCTGGTGAAATAGAGTTTACGTACAGCGCAGTTCATTCACCCCGTAGCGCGGTCCCGACCGATCACATTTTGTTCTGTGCTACTGACGCTATCAGAGGTCAACGACCAGCGACGGTGTCCTGTATGGGTCGCACTAACATACCCTGAAAGGATTCTTGCCTTTGCTTTTACATCCCGTATATAAGGTGACATTTATTTAAGCAGCCTAATTAATATTGGAGGCTCGGTAAGTGATCAGTATCGCAGATCGGTAGCACTTTTTGCTAATTTCGCAAAATAAAATGTTGACCTTACATAATAATTGAGGCTCACGTTGTAGTAACACAAAAAAATTACGACTTTCCCAAAAAGGGTCATCGAACTTTGACACTGAGCACTTACTTACCGAGTCTTAAGTATGAATTTGGCTATATAAATAATTTTTCACCTTGTATAAATCGAGAACAAAAACACAAGTGATTTTATATTTTTAGATGAAAATCTACACTGAACATAATAAAATATAACATCAAAAACATATCGTTTTATTTATTATTTACAGTAGAAGCAATGCACGAAGGAACCTTCGCCACTGTTCGACAAAGGTAACATTTCCGTTTCCTATACAATACATTACAGATTGTTCACTTCCGGAATTGCTCCCAGTTCCGATTTTTTTCACATGTTCCATATCATAGATTTAGTATAAAGCCGATTCTGAACTTAAGTTAATTTAATTTAGTAATTTTTTTTTTATTAAATTTTCTTCATTGCAAAGAGCGTTTTTCCTTGTGTCAAATTTAGTGTAAAATAAGATTCCTAGATGGCACTGCCACATACTTTAGCAACAGAATCAAAGACAAAATTTGCACAGATTCCAAACAAACCAAAAACCCCTTTGACATTGATTGCTACGGAACATATTTTATCTATGGTGACATGGACAGCGACATCTGGCGGAAAGTCAAGAACTAAGAAAGAAAAAACAACGAGAAAAACGCTCATTGTTACGAACAGAAGCTAAATTACTTTGGAAAAATTTAGGTTTTGACAGCTTCGCAAAAATAGGCAGAATTTATTTCATTCGTAATTAACTGTAGGTCCATCCAGCGGGTCTACCACGTAATTCTGATTTCCATCAACATCAACTTGAGATTGAAATTTGACGTGCATGCAAAAGAGATGGCATGTTAGGCGGGCGTCGTCGCACGCACATCTACTTTCAATCTAAAGTTGATGTTGATGAAAATCAGAATTACTAATTTCAATCTAAAGTTGATGTTGATGAAAATCAGAATTACGTGGTAAGCCCGCAGGTCCATAGCGTTACAAAAATGATTTCGTGTATCTATCACGCTCTAACATATGCATATCTGCTCTTTCTCTTTTGCATTACCGATCTAACGGTAGTATACACTAACCCTGCGTTCCGAAATAGAATTATTTCGCTAAAATCGATTACGAATGAATGAGGTGACTGGCTAACAATACATGAGTGAAGCAAATGCGTTCATTCATTCGTATGGCTTTCATGGCTCATGCGACGGAGGTGAGGCGATGTGAGCGTTGAACGGAATAGAATGTCAAAAATTGTTTTCGCTCCATTATTTCAGCAGTTCAGATCAGACAAACCATGGTATATGTTTTATTCGGCCATGAGAGAAACAAATGAAAAGTCGTGTGGAACTCTTCGTCGAAAAGGAAGAATTTATATGTATATATTTTTTTTCGTCGCTATCTGAGTCTACGTTGAAGAACAGTGCTACAAACTCTTCTTGTTCCATCACGAATCACGGCACTTTGACGAAATAAAATAAAATAATCGTATTGTATTCTGTGGTAAGAGGTTATGGTTAAGATGTATCTTTTTTAATGCGGTCCGAATCATAAGCTATCTTTCACATCGTTAGCTAGCTCACAAATTACGGACCAGTCATCGCTCACACTTCAATTCATTCATAGCTTTTATCGATGTAATTCTATTTCGGACCGCACGGTTAATCTACAGCTATGTTATAAATTGACTGTAACTCTTATTTTCTCATCAATAAGTTTCCAAATACTACAAATTTATGATTCGGCTCGTTTTCAAAAATACGAACAGTGACGAGGATTTATATGCACATTACACATTTAGCTGATCTGTAATATAATTTTACAACAACCTTTCGTCGTCAGAAGTTCAACCTACCCGTTTGTAAACGATTTTAGCCGCTATGACGCCGCAATAAAAACTGCCAATAGGTAGCCTGTCATGATGACGTCCGTACATAGACCGGGAGTTCAGAGCTAAAATTTCACCTAATCGTTAAACGGAAATAAGTTATTTTTCGTCGCGGAAACCGACGACTATTGCATTTATTGGTTGGGCCTTTAGGAGATATAAACCTTTATTGCTGTATAATGGTTTTATTTTTAAAATACGATGCCAGAACCCAAAAACCCGTTTTCATTAACCTTAAGAGATGTTTAAGAATTACCTTGAGTAAAACCACGTTTTATCAGCTCTAAGGTCATGTATGATTAACGGAACTCTTTGCTAAAGCAAAAGGTGTTAACTAAGTGGGGTTACCTTGTTCTTCGCTAGTGAAAACTTAGTGAAAACTAGTGGCTTTGGAAAAAATGTGTGAATCTAACTTACTTTAGCTTAACATATTAGAATATAGTAAAATATTGCCTGGTCACTTTTCCTCCTTAGACCCTTTTTAGTTAGGTATAAACGGGAAAAGCTAAGCAAGCCCCCATTTGCCTCTGTTATATTTTAACAGTAACAATGGTTATAATAGCGAAAAGTTCATGACAAAGCAAAACCCGGTTTTTCATGAGCTAAAGCATTATTCTTACCACGATTAGGTAAGATTTTCTACCTGGGCTCTCGGTCTTGTAAGCCTCAATTCTCACTAACTTTTACCTGGATTCATATCTATGGTAATGGACCCAGTAACACCATTCGTCTTATCTAAACCTTCTGGATTGAAAGTTATAGTTATCCTATGGTCGCTGGCATTTTCCTTGTTATTTTCAACATTAGTTGGCGCGTTGGGCTCGGGCTGGGCAATGAAGTCGGTGGTCACATTGGTGAGGGCGGGCAAGGTCGCGTCGTTCAAGTAGTGTACCGGATAGTGTTTCTTCAAGTCGCTCAGGATCCTGAACCGCATGTCGCACACCATACATCTGAAATTAAAAAGAAAAAGTCGCACGTGAAGTTATGTGTTACCGAATCGTAAAATTTTTTAAAACAAAATTCGTCATTGCTGTTTAGATAGCGAATAAATTTGCTTATAACATATTTTATCTACTCCCAAACTGCAATAAGGTAATTGCAACATCAACATCAGTTTTATAAGAAACAAGAAACAAGAAATAAAGCCCGACCTTATTTATTAAGCCACGCCCTCTTTATCTTGATTGGCCTACAAGGCAGCATTACCGGGACGACGCTAATGAGGGTTCGAAAATATGCCCCGCTTCCTTTGGCTCGTCTTGGCCTGAACCTTCTCTCGCAGAACTTGCACTGGAACGGCTTCTCTCCTGTGTGGACGCGCTGGTGACGCTTTAAGTGTAAGTAGAAACTACAGATAACTGACTGATAAATGTTCTGTCCGACATGCGTGCGCAGGTGCTTGTGTAGATCGTTGGTCTGCGTGAACCCTCTCTCGCAGAACTTGCACTGGTACGGCTTCTCTCCGGTGTGGATGCGTTGGTGACGCTTCAAGTGGTCCTTGCAGGTGAATCTGTGGGGAATTGGGACGTTTTACATAATATTATATCTAACGAGTGTGACCATATACTCTACTGATCATACTGAACAACCTTCCCGAAGATACCCGCGCGAATTAAATAAATTCTTCTCTTCTCCTAACTAACTTTAAATACTTACAGTAAATTTTGTATGGCGAAGTCAGTGAACGAAAAACCATTCATTCGCCCGGCGATGTACATTTATTTTTATTTGCGCTTTTATATTTTTTTCAGAAAATAGTTCAGAAGAAAGTAGAGTGTGTGCTGGGGCATGTAGATGTATCTCTATATTTACCTCAAAGAGCAGACGTCGCATGCGTGAGACTTCAAGCCCAAGTGGATGAGGGCGTGTTTCTTCAGCGACTGCGGCTTGGTGAAGGCGGATCCACATAGACTGCACTTATAATGTGCTGCGGCATGTAGATGTATCTCTATATTTACCTCATAGGGCAGACGTCGCATGCGTGAGGCTTCAAGCCCAAGTGGATGAGGGCGTGTTTCTTCAGCGACTGCGGCTTGGTGAAGGCGGATCCACATAGACTGCACTTATAATGTGCTGCGGCATGTAGATGTATCTCTATATTTACCTCATAGGGCAGACGTCGCATGCGTGAGACTTCAAGCCCAAGTGGATGAGGGCGTGTTTCTTCAGCGACTGCGGCTTGGTGAAGGCGGATCCACATAGACTGCACTTATAATGTGCTGCGGCATGTAGATGTATCTCTATATTTACCTCATAGGGCAGACGTCGCATGCGTGAGACTTCAAGCCCAAGTGGATGAGGGCGTGTTTCTTCAGCGACTGCGGCTTGGTGAAGGCGGATCCACATAGACTGCACTTATAATGTGCTGCGGCATGTAGATGTATCTCTATATTTACCTCATAGGGCAGACGTCGCATGCGTGAGACTTCAAGCCCAAGTGGATGAGGGCGTGTTTCTTCAGCGACTACGGCTTGGTGAAGGCGGATCCACATAGACTGCACTTATAATGTGCTGCGGCATGTAGATGTATCTCTATATTTACCTCATAGGGCAGACGTCGCATGCGTGAGACTTCAAGCCCAAGTGGATGAGGGCGTGTTTCTTCAGCGACTGCGGCTTGGTGAAGGCGGATCCACATAGACTGCACTTATAATGTGCTGCGGCATGTAGATGTATCTCTATATTTACCTCATAGGGCAGACGTCGCATGCGTGAGACTTCAAGCCCAAGTGGATGAGGGCGTGTTTCTTCAGCGACTGCGGCTTGGTGAAGGCGGATCCACATAGACTGCACTTATAATGTGCTGCGGCATGTAGATGTATCTCTATATTTACCTCATAGGGCAGACGTCGCATGCGTGAGGCTTCAAGCCCAAGTGGATGAGGGCGTGTTTCTTCAGCGACTGCGGCTTGGTGAAGGCGGATCCACATTGACTGCACTTATATGTGCTGCGGCACGTAGATGTATCTCTATATTTACCTCATAGGGCAGACGTCGCATGCGTGAGGCTTCAAGCCCAAGTGGATGAGGGCGTGTTTCTTCAGCGACTGCGGCTTGGTGAAGGCGGATCCACATTGACTGCACTTATATGTGCTGCGGCACGTAGATGTATCTCTATATTTACCTCATAGGGCAGACGTCGCATGCGTGAGGCTTCAAGCCCAAGTGGATGAGGGCGTGTTTCTTCAGCGACTGCGGCTTGGTGAAGGCGGATCCACATTGACTGCACTTATATGTGCTGCGGCACGTAGATGTATCTCTATATTTACCTCATAGGGCAGACGTCGCATGCGTGAGGCTTCAAGCCCAAGTGGATGAGGGCGTGTTTCTTCAGCGACTGCGGCTTGGTGAAGGCGGATCCACATTGACTACACTTGTAAGGGTGAGCTCCTGAGTGGGTTTCCATGTGGGTCTGCATTTGACCTGGAAATATGACGGATATTGATTATGTACCGTTTCAATAGCCATCGTATTTTGGGCCAAAAATATTCGACGTATATTTTATTGTTATTACATAGTTATGTTAGTATATATTAAAAAATTATATAGGTTCCGTTGAGTAAATCAACTATAAACTTGGCACAGACTTTTAAACAGAAGTATCATGATGAAAATCGGCCAAGTGTGAGTCGGACTCGTGCACTAGGGTTCCGTACCAATTAATTACCCTTGCAGTAATGGAGTAACTTGATACTTGCGATATATTAAACACTACGTATCTGAAGGATCTATTTAAGTTAGTCATTGATAACTTCCTAAATAATTAAATATTTGTAATTTTCAGATGTTTTCCTATGCGAGTGTTACAAGACCTACCTGTAGAAAGTCAACATTCCGGAAAACTCATTGGTGCACGCTTGACCGCTAGGTTTCGAGCCGGAGTCTCTAGACTCAGAGTCTGCCGTCCTATTAGCTACCGCCAGTGGCGTATTTTGAGATTTGGCGCCCTGGGCCAATAAGGTTTGCCTCCTTATAAATGAAAAAGAAAAAACCGGCCCCAAGTGCGTGTCGGGGCAAGCGCAGTGTAGTTGCCCTGCACATTATGCGGACTTCTTCTCCAAGTACATTTTATAAGTTTGTCGACTAATACAGATCGCGCCCAACTTCTAGTACGCTCGGAAGTTGCTCTTCCCAAGAACGGCCCATACATTTTGTTCCTGCTGATGCGAATCGCCCCGTATTTAGAGGGGACTAAAAGTTTGGCGCGATATGTACTCGTTAACCTGTAAAGCGTGCTTAGCTGTGATAGTTTTCCTTTTAGTTTCGTTACATATACTACTGCCGTGATTTTTTTAATTTCCAATCCAACGACACCCCACACTAGGGGATAGATGAGAAAAAAAATCATGCCCACTTTACGTGTAGGGGAGGTACCATAAAAAAAAATCTTTTTCAAAATTTTACTGTACCACTTTATCGGCGTGATAAATATGTATACCCATGCCAAATAACAGTTTTCTAGTACTAATAGTCTCTAAGCTAAGCCGCGGACAGACAGACAGACAAGACAGACGGACAGACAGATGACGAAACTATACGAGTTCCTTGTTGTTGACTACGGAACCCTAAAAAGCAAAAATATTTATATTAAAAAATAAAATAAAATCCAGCAGTGTGTTGATGTGGGCTAAGAATGAGAAAGAAATAAACACTATTTATTCAACATTTATATTTTTCCCCGCGGACATTTTTTTTTTTAAATGACGGTATCAAGTTAAAAAGCAATATAAGTTAAATTTATATTTAATAATATAAATAAAAAGGTAGGTAACGATAGATTATGAAAGGCGCCCAAAGCTATACGCATGGTGCGGCTTGCGCCGCCCCTCGCAGCCTGCCGCCCCGGGCCATGGCCCTCTTGGCCCTAGGGTAAATAAATACGCCACTGCCTACCGCTACCAATTTGTCTATGTAATAAACTAGTAAAATAAGAAATCGTGCCTGTACGTTAACTATATTTACGAAAATTTTAAATGAATTTATTATGAGTTTATACTAATTTTGTCTGTCTGCATGTTCCATTTTAACTCGAGAACCACTCAACGGATTTAGATGCGGTTTTCTTTATTGTCATTGTTATTGACCCCGGTCAACAAATGGACTGTAAGGGGTGTTGTTAAAATAACCGCCAAGCCGAAAAATGTGGGTAATTGAAAGACACTTCCAGGAAGCGAAGCCGCGGGAAAAAGCTAATTACTTGTGTATAATAATAAATAACAGCATAGTCAGAGTAGAGAAAAGTAACAGTTTTACGTCTGGGCAGTGTGCTTGAAACAACGCTCGGGAGGCGCATGCATTACCCCTCGGCCATAGCTTCAGGCTTCTGGCGGCGCTTCTTGTTGCGCTTCCAGGCGGTTTCTGCGACGGCACAACACCCGTCGGCGCCTTCCACCGCATCGGATGTATAGCGCGCTCGCTCGCTCAAAGCGCTCGACACTAGGTTCGTCCTGTCCCCTCGATAACTGGCGCGGCTCCCCGCCTCATTTTACATTTGTTCTCTCCGCCGGCGCCGTCGCAAGAAGAACCGCTTGGCGCGCCTCTCGAAGCCTGAAGCTATGGCCATAGTAAAACCAGAACAGTAGTTTATCTTCAACCAAAGGTACATCGCGCGGCTAATATGTGTGCGTGCTAGTACGCACGAACTACAGTACGCACACAACAGCAATATCTCGGTATGCAAGGCCGGTGCTAGTCGGGGTCACGCCGCGGTCGCGCTCAGTCAAGTCTCTCAAACAAGCCGCCACGCCGCGCGCCGCGCGTCACCGACCAATTCAAGTATGTCGACAGTACGCAATCGAACATATTGTACTGTCTTCGGATGCCTCAATAATAATTCCTCAAATCCAGAATTATCGTTCTTCTCAATACCTACTCAACAAGAAAGGTGAATAAGAATTGATGGTATATATAAATAATAATGTGAAATATAAACCGTATTTTCTTTGTTCACATTTAACATAGGTCCTATGATCAATTTTTAAACGTGAAGCTGATATGGTCGAAATCGCAAAGATTTTTTAATTTTAGACTAGGAGCCAATGTTTGATTAGATACTTAAATTTTATTATGTACTCTAATGAATTTAACTGATTAATTTAGGTAACAATCACAAAGATTTTTAAGCAAAGGCATCGCCAGAGGGGGCAAGATGACATAAATTGTAGGTAAAATAAACTAATTTTAAGTTTTAAAGATAATCTTCTTGTGTTCCTCGCGAATTTTTCGACTACTTTGTTATTAAAATCTTCGAATCTCTAGGGGGGGACAGCTACCCCCTTCCCCCCTTTGACGATACCCATGTTTTTAAAGTAAAGTTCAGGAGCCAATATTTTTTCTTACAATAATTAAGATAAGCAAGTAAGATTTCTTTATGAGTTATAGTGTCTATATGTTTATTATGTATGATATGAATGTATGTTTGTTTGTAGTAGGTATGTATGTTTGGATGTTTCACTACATCGTCGATTGATAGCTCATTTGTCATAATCGGCTTCAAAACATTTTAAGTATTGATTTTTTATTAGCTATGATACGAAACTAAAAGAAGGGACAACCCTGCAAAAGTAGGTATTTAAGTCTCGTACGGGGCGTGAGTTAAACTACTGTTCTGGTTTTACTATGCTATGGCCGACCGGTTAGGGCTGCCCACATAAATGCGCGGGAATCCGGTGGCGTCGCACACACTCCGCGTCCGTACTGAACTGGGGCGTACCCCTAACCGAGGTATGCCGAGATTTGTAAGCGCGCGTTCCGGCCGTTTTACATGAAGACATAACACTGTTACTTTTCTCTACTGTGTCATAGTAGGCATGCTGACTAAACAATTCTAATTAGTCCGTCAGTTAGATTATCAGAAAATATTGGACACGTATTTTTTCTTTTGTCAATTAAACAAAAAATTATGAAGATATAGCCCGCTAAAGTTCCGCGTGACGTCACGCCTAAGTACACTTTTTACCTAGGCGTGACGTCACCAGCCCCCACTCCCAAACTTTGACACGCTTTATCTCTGTAATTTTTTGTTTGATTGACAAAAGAAAAAATACGTGTCCAACATTTTTTGATAATCTAAATGACGGACTAAATAGAATAATGTTTTGTTTACCATGCCATCTCCCCTGGAACCAACCTTTAGTAACAAACGACTTGGGACACAGACTGCACGGGAACGGTTTGATTCCAGTATGTCTCAGCATGTGCTGCCGCAGGTTGGAGCCGTTGTTGAACCCTTTGCCACACTCGGAGCAGAGGTATGGGGTCTCTTTCGTGTGTGTGCGGATGTGGTCCTTGAGGTTGCATAGTTGGCTGAACCCTGGACAAATGGTAGTACAGTACTCCCAAGCATATAATGCGCATACAAATCTTCGCCACTGTTCGGCAAAGTTCGTATTTCCTTACACTTTCTATACAATCAATACGGTCACGTGGTACGTCCAGTCGCTCGGCTATATATTTCTATGCGCATTAAATCTTTGGGAGTACTGTAAGTTGTCGTTTTTGGAAATGTAAATATTAAATTAAAGGCGTAAACAGAATTAGAAATCTCTAAGAACGATACTATAGTACCATGTTAAAGGATCCATCATCAAATTGTCTATGGGAAATTATCCATTTTTTGTTTACATGTCGTAAAAAAATCATCCTACTTTCATACAACGTTGAAACTTGGACGTCAAATTTAAGAACAAAACATTGATCAAAGAAAAATTATAATATAAACTGGTTTAATTTAAATATTTTTAGAGATACATATTATTCTAGCGATGACAGCGTTATCTGTTTGGTAGAACAAGGCGTGAAATATACACAAACGCCCACGTCAGCGTTCAATATGTGCATTAGGAGCTAGTGTAACAAGTGGTCATAAAATTTTGTAACCACTTAATGCACCAGCTTTTAATGCACATAATGAACGCTCACGAGGGCGTTTCACGCTTTTTTCTAAGATACAGATGAAGCTGTCATTGCTGGAATATGTGTATGTAAACAAAAGACATAAGACGAGGACGGGGCGGAGACGCGGCGCCCCTTTAATGTAGGTACGTTCATACAAAATACATCGATGAGGAGGGCTTCACCCTGGTGGAGCGTAAGAAGAGGAAGCCCCCTTGCCGCAATCGATGTGGAACCGCATCGACCGAACCGAACCATCTACTTCGACCGGCTGTTCCCGTGACGCTGGTGTTAGTGTCCCGTTTGAACTTCTCCACGAAGGCTGATGACGTCATGAAATATGTCATGCTGGAAACTAAACTCTAACTGAGGGTCCAGCGATTGGAGTCACGCCACAATGCCAATTTTAATTCATTTGTGCTGCGTGTCCCAACTGAACATCTCTCGATCTTCATGAATGAAGAGTTTTGGCCGAAAAGTATCGTGTTTCGTCGATTCCGTGGAAGAATTCCAGACCCTGACACTCCGCAAGGGCGTGGTACGTTGCAGGCTATAGATACATAGTGTTTATTTTTATTTTTGTTTGAATTGTATAGCGAATTGGTGTTAACTGTAATGCTGTATAATTTATTTAAATAAATAAATAAATACATAGAAGCGTTGCGAAGCAAAACATACAGAGAAAACGGACGGAGACAAGACGCAGATGGGACGCTTCGTCATCTGCACCCTTTGCAAAATATTTAGAAAAGACGCGACACGGAAGCAACGGAGGTGAGGGCGGGGCCTGGGCTGTCATCCCAGTCATTTCAGAGTCTCGTTTAGCTGGCTCTACACATCATCAGATGCGTAATGTATATTTTCAATGCATGTGCTCGTAAAGGCCCACTTTTTATGCATCAAAACCGAACAGAAAGTCGATTATTTTGCCCTAGGGCTTTAATATTATTATTTTTTTAATTTATTTACAATGGTTGGCTAACCTGCAGCCTTTCTTGTGTACCAAAGACGTTATACTTTTTTTACACCGTTTAACGGCTATGGATACAGTCCTTTTGAGCCAATTATAATTTAAAGTTCACAAGATTATATTTGTTTTCATTTCCTCACACTATGCATTGAAAAATGTAGTATGATACACGGGCGTTAAAGCAATAAATTACTCGGTTACGTTTAAAACACTCGCTACGCTCGTGTTTTAAATCGTCCTCGTAATTTATTCCTTTGCGCCCTTGTAGCATAAACTACTATTATACAATTAGCTCTTTAATACGTACAATTTGGTACCTATATTGTATTTTTATATAATATTTTTTTAATTTATTTTACTTCTTTTATAAAAAAGTTAAGTTTTAAAAACATAAGTTTTAAATTTGTGCAATTTTTTTTTAAATCGCTATAGTTTTCCTGTAATTGATCAGTTATGATCTACAATCGACATTTTTTTCATATTTTTCGATCCACCAATTTCGGCGATAAGGGGGGCACAAACATATTTTTGTGTTTTTTTAATGCAAGTAAATTTAGTAAAAGTATATATTTTTACAATCACCTTTTTAATATCTAAAATTTTATACCCATATTGTATTTTTAGGATAAAAGTTTTTATTTTTCTCACTTTTGTTTTGGAAGTAGGTATTTTTAACAATTTCAAATTTCAAATGAACGGTGGTAATGTTATGAGTTTATGACGGACGGACGAACAACGGAGTCTCACCATCACCATATTTTAACCTAAAGCTAAAGGTTTCTCTTTTGTACCATTTAGGTACTACGGAAACCTGATTACCATTTCTGCATCTGACACCAGGATCCTCTTAAGGGAGAAATCCTTCCAAAAATTGAAAATAATACATATTAAATTCTCATGACTGCACATTTGTATGCATGTATGTATGTATGTATGTATGTATGTATTTTGAAGATCAAACGATATCGCGATGTAATATGCAAGTAGCGCCATCTAGTTTTTTAGTAGCAAACGAACGACTACGGTCTAGCAGGTACATTCTCAAAAGTATTTTATGGTTCCGTACCCGAAGGATGACAAACGGGACTCTAGTACATAGTCTACCCCCTGCTTATATAGGACCCCTTGCGACTTTGTGTAGGAAGACGCCGCGCCGCGCCGCTTGGCCCTCTTGATCCTTGGGTTGTTCTGAGCTGATCTAGCCCGATTGACATGAGGTGACCCCTTCTGAGATAGGTGTTAGGGGGGAGGGTGAAAGTGCATCTCCCGCGGAAACAAGAGTGCCTTTGCATAATTTCGATTTTTTGAGTTCATGGAGCTTGTCGTAGCAAGGAGCTTCTAAATCTAACGATCGATAATGTTAAGACCCACTCGAATGAATTCCCATAGCTTACTTTCTAAAAAAAATTTTTATTTATATTTTATTTAGAGAATATGAGCCATTATTGAACATAGTTTTCATTATTTTAAAGCATAATTATTATTAATGGTTATTTTAGATTTTAGGCAGTATTGGTTTAGCTTTCACCTTAATTATAATTATTCATCGTTTTGTTTGTTTATATTACGCCAAATAATTGATCCATCGATCGGTAAGACCACTGGCTGTCATGCGGACAAGGCAACTTAGTTTGGCAGACAGGGTAACATCCATGCGGATACCTACACTTAGCAGATGAATGCTCGTTCCCTTTCTCTGATTATAATTTAATTTTGTTTGTTTAAATATGTCTGTTGATCTGTTGAGTGTATGCAAAAAAGTTTTTGGTGTGAAAATAAATTATGTCTTATAATTAACCATAATTTTTTAAAGAATTGTTCTATATGACATCACTTGAGAATTTTAGACATAATACTGATTGTGATGTGTGATTGCTTATGAAAAATAATAAAAACCGGCCAAGTGCGAGTCGGACTCGCGCACGAAGAGTTCCGGGCCGTACCATTATCTATAATAAAATAATACAGATCGCGCCAAACTTCTAGTATTCTCGGAAGTTGCTGTTCCCAAGAACGGCCCATACATTTTGTTCCTGATGATGCGAATCGCCCCGTGTTTAGAGGAGACTAAAAGTTTGGCGCGATCTGTACTCGTTAACTTGTAAACCCTACTTAGCTGTGATAGTTTTTCTTTTAATTTCGTTATGCATGCTACTGCCGTGCTTTTTTTCACGTCTCCAAATACAACCGTTTTGATGGCAGTGGGGAAGACACTTGACTCTAACAAAAATTAACACTTTTAAGCTTTATATTTCGCCAACTGAACCCTAGATCGAAAAATGGTCT
This sequence comes from Ypsolopha sequella, assembly GCA_934047225.1. Lineage (NCBI taxonomy): Eukaryota > Metazoa > Arthropoda > Insecta > Lepidoptera > Ypsolophidae > Ypsolopha > Ypsolopha sequella. Next base: position 5,089,862 of record OW203998.1, on the reverse strand, counting down.
TCTCACACTCCCAATATCAATATTCTCACAATCCCCCTTCTATTACTAAAATTGGAAAAAATAGGCATAAGAGGTCTCCAACTCGATCTTTTTCGAAGTTATCTCACAGGACGATCACAGAGGGTTAAAATAGCATACAATTTAAGCAGTGAACTTCAAACGATATATGGTGTACCACAAGGCAGTATCTTGGGACCTACGCTGTTTTTGGTCTTCATAAATGACCTTTGTAACCTTATTACACCTTCAGGTAAAATAATTTCGTTTGCTGATGACACGGCAATTACTTTTTCATCGACGTCCTGGTCAGACCTTCAGAAAAAAGCTCAACAAGGTTTTAATACTATATTTGACTGGTTTCTTTCAAACTACTTAACACTCAATACTTCTAAAACTAAGTTTATCACCTTTTCTATTAGTTCAAGTTCACAACCTACCTCTCCTCTTTCTCTCCTTGCACACTCTTGCTCTAACCCACCTTCACATAATTGTAATTGTCCATCCATCTCACCTGCTGATTCTATAAAATACCTAGGTATTATTTTAGATAAGCACCTAAATTTTAAGCCCTATATTAACCTCCTTACAAGTCGCGTACGCAAACTTATCTTTGTCTTTAAAAACATCAGACATGTTGCAAAGCCATCCGTCATTCGCACTATTTACTTTGCCTTGTGTCAGTCTATTTTATGTTACTGCATCACCTCTTGGGGCGGTGCAGCTAAAACAACATTAAAATCCCTTGAGACTGCACAACGTGCTATTTTAAAAATTGCTACTTTTAGTCCTATCCGTTTCCCAACAACACAATTATACAATCACGTTAAAGTTCTCAATATAAGACAACTATTCATAGTTCAAACTATTCTGCACCAACATCAAATTAATAACACCTTACAAACAGTTAGCTAAACGCCGTAAAGATCGTATTTGTTCTGTTCCTAAACCTAAAACTGAGTTTGCCAAAAGATTTCTCTTTTATCTCGGGCCATACCTGTATAACAAAATAAACTTACACCTACCCATTTACGGATTACCTCGTTATCAATGCAAAAATAAACTTTGCTCATTCTTTATGAAGATTTGATGAAACTGAAAACTTCATGAAAACTAATACATAACATGTGGGTATTTTAATAAACAGACAACCTCCTAAACCTATGTTTCAAACCCATACAATCTCGAATGCATGCCATACATGCACCCACCTTCTATCTCTCTCCTACGCACACATACACATAACACATACACACACAGTCACATATATATATATATATATATATACACTTCTGGACACATCTATTGGCCCACCTTGCATTTTCAGTTTCGTTTGGTCCTAGCTAAAAATTTATATTAGGTCGAGCAAAAAGTTTTTATGCAGTTTTGAACCTGGCACATTCATAATTTCATTCAATAGTCTTTTTTGAATTTCGAACACAGGGTTTAAAGAAACAAAAGACAATTTGGAGCCTGTTCGTTGATATCAAACAATCGAATACTAAGAAAACTTGATTTTAACTTGATTTTATTGGTTTACTTGGATTTAATTCTTGAAAGTGTGATTTTTCTCTTTGGTTTTGCAACAAACATTACTTATTCTTAAGATTAGGGTGAGGTTCTATCAATAATCTATGGATACTTCGCCTGAAGTCGCCGCCCAAGCTGTGGCACTTATCCAGGCCGGACACAGCCAAAGAAATGTGAGTGCTCAACTTAATTTAGGTCGATCTGCGGTCCGAAATGTTTATCGGAGGTACCTAGAGACTGGCGGCTTTGTTCGTCGCCAAGGAAGGCCACGATTTCGGGTCACAACTGAAAGGCAGGATCGATTCATCGTGACGACCTGCTTGAGAAATCGTCACCTTACCTCCATTGAGACACAAAACCAACTTCGTGACTTCCACGGAGTATCTGTGAGCGCTCGAACTGTTCGGAGAAGGTTAAAAGAATGCGATATGGTAACACACAAGCCAGCTAATGGCCTCAAACTAACGCGAGCCCACCGAACAGCGTGCCTTCATTTCGCGCGTACTCATTTAAATTGGACTCAGCAGCATTGGAGCCGTGTACTCTTTTCTGATCAGTCTAAAATTGCGTTACATGGCAATGATGGAAGGAAGAAGGTCTACCGACGTAAGGCAGAGCGTTTTGCACAATGCTGCTTTGTAGAGAGGGTTGCTTATGGCGGTGGCTCATGGACTGTCTGGGGCGGTATATCCGCGAGCGGCAAAACTCAACTTGAGGTTGTTACGGGACCACGGCTGCCAACATTAAATGCTGAAAGGTACATTCGTGAGTGCTTAGAACCTCACGTGATGCCATACTCGGACCATGTGGGCCCAAATTTCCTTTTTATGCATGATAATGCAAGAGCCCATACGGCCGGCATCGTCAGGGAATATCTTTGGGATGTGAACATCACAGTTATGGACTGGCCAGCCAGAAGCCCAGACATGAACCCGATTGAGCACATGTGGGACGAGCTAAAAAGACGTGTTAGGGCTCGTCAGCCAGTTGCCCAGACGTTGCAGGAGTCGAAAACTGCCATAGAAGAGGAATGGGAGATGATCCCTCAAAATTTCATAGAGCGGTTGATAAACTCTATGCCTAATCGTATGAGAGCTGTCGTAGATGCCCATGAAGGCAACATGCGTTATTAAATTAAACCTTTATTTGATTAAACATGTTTTTTATTAAAAAATCAACTGCCTTCATCAAGGCGCATACCCGACTTGTTAGTCGTAGCTCCATGTCGTGTGGTATTCTGAATTCAAATTTAAAACAATACGATCGAAAAAGATGGTAAAATGTATCAGGTTTAAAACTGGATCAATAGTTTTTGTTCAATCTAGCAATCATATTTAGGTAGGGGCCATCGAAACCTAAACTCTAAGGTGGGCCAATAGATGTGTCCAGAAGTGTATATATATATACATAGTTAACATCTTAAATTATACCTTTATTTGCATAGCTTTTTCTCTCTCTTTTACCTATAACTAGTTAATGTTGTTAAGCCTATTAACTAAGTACTTATGTTTTTTTTACCCCATTCTGTCCTCCAAGGAAACGGGGCTGTTATTCCTTTCTACAGGCGTAAAATCCTATCTAGGATAACAGCGTACATTTGTTATTAGTACTTTATGTGTATCTTAGATTTTAAGCTTAAATTCTTGTAACTTGTACTGTACTCCCTTCTTGCGAAATAAATTAATATTCTATTCTATTCTATTCTATTCTATATTTTTAAATTATATATCCAATGACACCCCACAATAGGGGATAGACGAGAAAAAAAAATCATAACCACTTTACGTGTAGGGGAGGTACCCTAAATAAAATCTTTTTCAAAATTTTACTGTACCACTTTATTGGCGTGATAAATATGTATACCCATGCCAAATTACAGCTTTCTAGTACTTATAGTCTCTAAGCTAAGCCGCGGACAGACAGACAGACGGACATGGTGAAACTATAAGGGTTCCTTGTTGTTGACTAGGGAACCCTAAATAACGTAAATTTTAACAAAATTCGAATTACAAATTCGGCTACATTTCTAGTAAAAACGATTAAATTTACGTATTTTAGAGGTTGTTGTTAAGATATTACTCAAATTTCACGATTTAGTTCGTTCGACTTAAACATAGACCTAGATAATGTTAATGGACTCAACCTCAAATATTATAATAACATGCCATAGACACCGCACAATGTGGTGACAGCGTATGTATAGAGGTTTGGCCAGTGTCATAATCTGTAAGATAGATCTATAAGCCACGATCTAGACTGCCATCTATTTTTTTAGTGATAATGAGAATTAAACATGACATATCGTCATGACAGAGGATGTCAGAGGTCCACCCTTGGTATATCCTTTTTTCATCGACGAGTATTACGTCCCAAACGTGATGGGTGGTACGCTGTATCGCCGTACTAAGGGCACAAATGGACCAACTAAACATGCCTTCCAAATCAAGCAGACTGAGAAAAAAATTGCACACAGCGGTGATTGAATTTCTCAACTCTGAGTTTGCAAGCGAATCCTCTGAGACTGCTACAGAGACAGTTTAATGAAATTTTTTTATGTAGCCTGTAAATTGTCCCACTGCTGGGCAAAGGCCTCCCCTTACTGATACCACACATCGCGGTCCTGCGCTTCTATATAATGATAAATTAAGAAGGTTAAATAGGTACCAACCTTTGTTACAGTACGGGCAAACATTTGGCTTGAGACCAATATGCTTTTTTAAGTGCACTTTCAACTGATCACTTCTAGAATAACTCTTACTGCAGTGCGGGCACTGATGGGATCTGGTGTTTGAATGCAATTTTAAATGTCTTCTCAACAAATGTTTGGTCGAGCACACATTTTGACAAAAATCACATTCAAAATGTTCCTGTTTGCGTATGTGCTCTTTATTATGCTTTTTTGAGTGGCTCGCCAGAGATCTGTGATTTGAATATGTTAGATCGCAATTTGGACATTTATACCTTTTCTCTTCAGTATCGACTTCAGTCTTTATATCTATGTTCTCAGAGTTTGAAGTTGTGTCTCCTAGAAAATCAGGGTCATCTTTTAAACTTCGGTCTTTATGATCTTTAGAATGATTTTTTTCTATATGACGATCAAGTTGTGATTGTTTTCTAAATTTTTTATCACATTCTGTACAATGCAATCTAGGTGTTTCATGAAACTGTAAATGTTTGATAAATTTCTTCTCACAAGTGTACCGTTTCTTACAATTAATGCATTCATATGGTACAATTACTTCTTTTTTGAACAAATCTTCTGGAACAGTAGCATCTTCATCTTTAAAAAAGTCTAAGTCTCCTGGGTATTGATCAAAATCATCAGAAAATTCAGGTTTCAACTCTCTTGGCTCATTTTTGACTGTTGTTTTATTTAAGAAAGACTTTCGTAGCTCATAATCAGCATTCAAGGCTAGTCGCCGAAATTTGTATGAAACTTCTAACTTGGCTAAACAATCTTCACACACATTTTGTGGTAAGCCATCTTCTTCCATAACCTGGAAGAAAAGGTATTATAATGTTATGTTAGGTAGTATTTTAATTTTTATTATGAATGAAGTACTAGAAATATGATGGCTATGCATGGGTGCTGCCAGGGGGGTGCTAGATGGTGCACTTGCACCCCTTGGGAGTACTGGGATAATATACCTATACTTTATTATTGATACCTATAATTAGTACCTATAGAGGTAACTAGTTTTAAGCAACCGATACTTAGTTTTAAGGTGATACGTATAGTTAGTTTTACCTACCTATAACCTATTTTTAAGGCAACTATCCATGTGAAAATGTGAAATTCGACATTTTTGTACTTGCGTAAACTAAACCCCCTTTGGTTTAAAAAAAAATGATAACTCATAAATCAATCTCTTTTAAAACCAGCTTTATCCACCTAAAATACAGAATACAAAACTACGTTCAGAAGAATCACTGCAAAGACATTTAAATAAATAGCTCAAGGGCCCACATGGGAGCACACCGCCGCATAGGTCTTGTGATAAGTGAGACCGGCCTGCCTAAAAGTTGTGTGGAAGAGATTGTTATAAGCCAGGGGTTTTTAACCTTATGATATAGGAGGGCCACAAATGTTACCAGGATATCAGCGAGGGCCGCATCTCATCTTTGTATATAAATAAATATTTTGAATAAAACACAATAATTAATTTCGTATCATATACATACATTTTAGTTTTACACATTTTAAATATTGATTGGTGAAAAACTAATGCGAATTTTGCGGCTGCATTTGACTTGCAATTTTTTCTATGTTCGCTTACATTTTAGATGTGGAAATGCGCGGTATCTAAATGTGCATCCGTTAAACGAGAATATGCTGACGTTTTCGATAGTTCAGAATGAAAAATGTCTGCTCACACAAATATGTACAACCAAACATAGTTATTGGCCGCACCAAAGTCGTTCACGGGCCATACGCGGCCCGCGGGCCTTGGGTTGCCGACCCCTGTTATAAGTGATAAGGTCGCCTGATTGTACCTACCGGCTAAATATAATGTATTGTATAACGAAATGTACCTGGCAAAATCAAAAATGTTAAATTTTCATCCAATAACAATATCTTTGAAATACATAAAAACTTAGTAATTAGTTATTAATTTAAAATATTTCTTTTTATAGAAAAGTTTATTTGTTTTGTTTTGTATTGTTAAGTTTGCCTGAAAAATTTTTGTGAAACATATTTTAGCTTTTTGTTAGCAGAGTATTTCCTTTTTATTTGTTAGTTAAGGGTGTAGCATAAGCCCCCTACAGATTTGGTTGAATAATATTGTTACTGAGTTGGGCATTGACTGTAGTTATTAAGACACTAAAATGAGTTGGTGACATCGTCTTGTAGGGTCGGTGGTTATTCACTCCCCAGAAATTCGTCCTGAGATAAATTCGTCCCGAAAAGTATTTATTTTTGGTGTAAATTTGTTAAGCTTCAAAAAATATATTCAGTAAGTGAAAATTCGTCCTCTTTTTGAGTGTCGATTCGTTCCCTTAGTCTTGACAATGGATCTTAAACCTAAATTTCTATTTATTTTATATAAGAGTACTGTCACTCTTAAAAGTTAAAAGGAATATATTTTTTTTAAGTTTAATGATTATGTAGTAGGGAGGGACTACTAACATGAAATATTTAACTCAGCTCGCTCCCATTATTAACTTGTCATTGGCATCAGAGTCCTTTGTTTGAGTCAGGATTTTGGAAAGTCATTGGTGTGAGGCCCACCGCTCTTTACAAAAAATACACTGATGGTATGACAATTGGTAATTTAACAATTACATCTGGGGTAACCATTGTTTCACTTTTTAATACAAGAACATAACGGTTATGTATCTTATAGTTGCGGGACGAATTTACCCTGGTCGAGGCAAGCGGGTCGAATTTTCCCAAAAAAAGAAAACGTGACGAATTCAGCGGAGCGAATATCCACCGACCCGTCTTGTATATCCATATTAATACCAACATCCATTCCAAATTCAAAATACCTAGTTCTGATCTGAGCTCTGTTTATTGGTAATGAAGTGTTTTTAATTCTATCAAGTGTTTTTGATAACAAAAATTTGCAGACTCTCTAAAACTAAATTCTTGTCCTGTATGCCTGTAGTTTATAATTAATTGAATAACCAAATGTACTGATAATGATTTGTAGAATAACCCCACGGTATTAGAACATACAATTTCAAGCTGAGTAGCGTACTGCTGTCTTTAAATTTTCAGCCAGATTTAACAACTTAGAATTGAGTGCTTTTTGGGATAGTTATATTACCTGTGCAGTAGTGCATTTCATCAGCACTTCAGCCAATTGAAGATTTGACTCTTGGTCGAGGTTACAAGGTTCAAACAGTCCGACCAATGTTACATTGTTCCTCATGCAAGTTCTGCAAGTGCGAGCGGCGTCAAACATCTCCGAAATTTAAATCTGTGTTATCATTTACTCCACAACATGAAAATAGAGGCGCTGAAAGGCATAGTTTATGTAAAAATAATTAAATAAAGTTCAGGGTCAGAAAATTTACCCTCAAACAACAATAGCAAAACTGACTGACTGACAGGAAGTGTGACCATTGCAAAAATAGAGAATCTGCCACAGACGAGCTGAAAATCCACCTAAATCTGCCGAAAACCCTATAGAAAAATGCCATAAATATGCCATATGCCTATATTTTTCTGAGATTTTAGTGTACCTATTCATAGGGTAGGAAAACAAAAAAAAATTGAGTATTTCAAAGAATTCCATTTATTTCATAAAATTTTTTTGGAACAATTTAAATTACTTAAACCTCTTTACTTATAAGTAAATTCAGCACAGCAAAATTTATATATATACGGGCCCAGCACAAACACTTTGATCCTAACACCTACCGGTGGGTGGAAGATGAGATGCGGAATACTTGGTCAATACATACACTCGTCCAACATTGATTGAGTACTCTTCATTTCATTTATCACCCACCTGTGGGTCTTAGGATCAAAGTGTTCACGCTGGGCCTGTATATAGACCCATGTTCCATAATCCTTATTTCTTTATTATAATGGCAGAAAATATTTATTTATAAGCACAAAGCATAAAGCTTTTTCCCATTTAGTTTGCATTTTTCCGGGATAAAAAGTAACCTATGCCCCTCTCCAGCCCATAAACTATCTCCAAACAAAATATCACGTCCATCCGTTGCTTCGTGAAAGACGGAAAAACCAACAAACACACTTTCGCATTTATAATAGGGGCACGGATTCTGTTCCAAAATTTAGTTTTGTTCGTGTTTACTTGTTACAATATTCTTTCGCATGAAGTGTTTGACATTCATGTAATGGTAAATATTCCCAAATCTGCCATGAGTAAGTTAAACGTTTCCAAATTCACCAAATCCTACCACTTTTGCCATGCATATGCCACAAATGGTCACACTATTTGCCATGGATATTCAGGGCCGTAAAATTTATTATAAAAAAAAAAAATTGCCATGGATGTGTAGTTTAGATACCTAGGGTACGTTTCGTAACGTGTGATTATCACTCGGAGCGATGCGAATTTTACCCTGCATCGTTCAAAAATCGACCCGAGTGAAACCGAGGGTAAACGAACTGTTACCTGACAGTTGCGCTAAGTGTATAGAAACGCTTTCGGGGAATGTGAATATCGCACTGACAAGTGCGATTTCTAACTCTGTTTGGGTACCGTTAAAATTCGCCTGACAGTTGTCATTTCGGAGTTTTCGCGGGATTCGGACAATTTTTGAAAATAGAATTCAACATTTCCGTACGAATACGGGAAAATGTTTCGAAACTGCTTCTACAGGATTATGGCTTGCAAATGCAAAGGTTGCAATGCAATCCATATTAAAAGTAATAGGTATTTAGGTACTTTACTTAATTTATTTATTTTGATTTGAGGTTATATATTTACTTGACGTATGTCACTCCAGACCGTTTCAAAACGCTTTTCTCACAGGAATCACTCGCAAGCGTTTCAAAACCAGATCTTTCTTTCTCTTTCTAGTATATAGCTTTGTCTCTTTCTTAAAAACGAGTGAAATTTCGCACGAAGATCACACGTTCTGAAACGTAGCCCTAATATAGGTCCGTGGCTCAGATAAAGAACCAGGTCCGTGGTTATTGCTGATGGATGTGGATGACTAACTTCTTTAAATAGTTTTACGGCCCTAGATGCACATCTTTTTGAGCCAATCGTTTATTTATTTTCACTTTATGAACACTTTATTTACAAATCTTTTCAAACTGTTTTAAATTTAGGTACCAAAATGAAATAACTTCGTTTTAAAAATATGAACTATTAGGGTATTCAATATACTCTGTGCTATTAGGCTCAAAAGGACCTTTATACAGGGCCTTTTGCTCTTACAATAATTAACTGATTTTGATTCTTTAATCAAAGTTTTGATTATGGTTTTCTTTCACTATTAGCTCTGAAAAAAAAATTTTTTTGCAAATGTGTTTTCGTATGTATTGTTAACAAAAATTTACACATAAATGTAATATCAATTGCATCGTTGATATTTAATTTACGAAATTCTTATAATCACGCCTCAATAAAGTGGTAGAGACCTGCGTTTTTTGTGTGGAAATATAAACTTACAATAAAACAACATTTTACTAAAATATCTTACAATAATTAACTGATTTTGATTCTTTAATCAAAGTTTTGATTATGGTTTTCTTTCACTATTAGCTCGGAAAAAAACATTTTTTTGCAAATGTGTTTTCGTATGTATTGTTAACAAAAATTTACACATAAATGTAATATCAATTGCATCGTTGATATTTAATTTACGAAATTCTTATAATCACGCCTCAATAAAGTGGTAGAGACCTGCGTTTTTTGTGTGGAAATATAAACTTACAATAAAACAACATTTTACTAAAATATTGTCAAATTCTTTTATTAATAATTAACAACTGTTTAAATTACAATGGATAAACATTAGAAAAATAAAATTATTTGGCACGCAACACAGGACAATTATAACATAGGCACTTTTATCATACCAAATTAAAATGTAGCATCCGTCTATTAAAAATCTATAAATTATAAGAACATTAATAAATTGTTTTCCAAAAACAAAGTCACTAAAGCTAAAGGTAACTAGAGTATTGTAGTTCATTTCCCGCCGCTCTGTATGACCGCACACAACGAATTACGTATCCGAATATACGAATTACGTATCCGAATATACGAATTACGTATACGAATTACGTATCTGAATATACGAATTACGTGTAATACGGCATTCATGTAGCATTGATATTTTCATTTTCGGGACGAAATCATTAGCAATATCTATAACGCCCAAAAAGAGCTCCCAGCAAAAAAAAAAGCAATATACAGGATGTTAAGATCATGTTGCGGAAGTCGAAAACTGGCGATAGTACCCGTCCAAACAAACATTTCGTGAAATTGTGAAAAAAAAAATCAGCTGCTTCATACATTTTGGTCGAGAAGGTATGAAACTTTTCTATGGAGCAACCGATTTGAGGGTTGGTTCCATTAGAGACATACATACACTACTAGACTCGCAATTCCCTGTTAAAATCATGCCACAGTCAGGGCTTCATTCCGTTTGATCGTCGGATGACGCCCGCTGATCTGACCATCTCTTTTGTACGCATAGAATTTGTATCTGCTATCCTACTATCAGTGTAAGGCGTGCATCTTCTGACGATCAAACTGAACGCAATCCAGGAGCCGTAGTTTTGAATCGTTCGAATTCAATTCACGTGCGAAAATATATACCTGTCTCATCTTGCAAATGACAAGTTCTGATGTGCTGCGTGAGATGGGTATATACTTTCACACGTGAATTGAAAACGAACGATTCAAAAGTACGGCTCCAGGGAATTTGCGCGCGATAAGGACAAAAAGAGTAAGCGAGATGAATATCCGAAACGCCTACTTATCTTTTTTACGATAAAATACCGTTTTATTGGAAAATAAATACAAAACATATTAGTAAGTTATCAAAATAAATATGAAATGACTATTAGAGTCGACTTTTTGTATTTGCCCGTTATTTCTTTTAAATGTCGACTGCAGCGTTGGCAGTTTTTATAACTAGCGACTACTTCTCGCACTCGCTTGCAAGCAAGGAATATACTACTCTCTCCGCTTGCAAGCGACTGATGAGTTGTGGTCACGTAACCGTAACTTAAAGGGCAAAATTTTAGTTTCGAATACCATTTCTGGTAGAATACATATAGTTCAATGGGTTCCATGGTAAAAGTTGTTCCTATGGACGAGTACTATCGCCAGTTTCTGCTTTGCGCAACATCATATTAACACCTAAAGTCCCTTTCAATAGAATCTGTAAACAAACCAATTTAAACACGATTACTGCGTAATTACTTACATTTGAATATCAATCCTGATCATATTCACATTTCAAGGAACCATACATTGTTCTTAAAATCATGTCGACACGAAAATTTCAATAGTTTGTAAAACTGTCATATTAATTTTTTTATCATCGAAGTCTTTTTTGTCTTTGGAAAGTTAGTGTTGTGACTTCACAAACCTCTCACAAACACCGCTTTTGTACCAACAAAATGAAAATTTGTAATGGCCGCAAACAGCTGATTTAGAGAGCGGGTTTGGCAATTATTTCATTTCCTTAAATTTTTTATTCATTGGTGGGTATTGTTCCGAGTTCTGTGCGTTTTTCTGTTTCCTCTAATTATCGACGACTTTGCTTTTTGTATTTTGGTTTTTGGACATTTTCTTTGCGATTTGCTTGGATTTATTCTTGGAACGACGACTTCTGCGTGAAATCACGGACTTTGTTTTTGCTTACGATTGGATCTCTTTCTCAAGAAACAAGGTGGTAACAATGTTTATAAACTATTAATTCTTTAAAATCTAATAAAGATGTACACATAATCACTTAGAGATGCTAAGAATAAATCCAAGAATAATAATAAAGTGAAAAATTATTACGTGGTGTTTTTAGGTTATAATGAGTGAGCCGTAACTCAGTACATCAGGGTCGAAGACTCCTCCGCCTGCCAAAAAAACGAAAAATTCATCTGACCACAAGGGAAAAAAATTCTAGTGAATATTTATAATTATTTAGAAAAATCCTCTCTTACATACCTATCCAAAATGGAGTTATATAAAATTACTTCAGAAATTATGGAGGTGTCTCAGTATGTTGTAAGAGATACCATGAAGCATTATTTAGAAACTCAAAAAATACCACACCAAAATACCACTTTAACATCAGTATAGGTACAACCAAATCTTTGGGTACAACACCATAATCATAGAGAACTGTCAAATAATTATCTTGTTTACATTATTGGCGGATTCTATTGAAAGGGACTTTAGTATAAGGTGACTTTTATTGATGTAGCCAAATTCACACTGGACTCGGTAAGTGGTCAGGACCAAGGTTCAATGACCCTTTTTGCAAAATACGAAAAATATAACTCGTGCGCCTATACTTCTTTAAGAACAATCCCGAGTCAATTAGTATGGGAAGCCTTAATTTTATTTTGCGTTTTCACAGATAGGGTCATTGAATCTCTGATCACTCACCAGTGTGAATTTAGCTATATCAATAAAATTCACCTTATAGATTATACATCGGCTAGCTTCGGTTTCGTAGTGCGTCGTTTCTATCACTGGACCGTTAGTGCGACAGAGATGACGCTACGATACGATGGGTTAAGGCCCCAGTACACAATAAGCCATGATGGCCCACGAAATCGTAATGAAGGGAACCGAGCAAATGAAATATGAGTAATGGAGACGAACTCCATTGCATTTCGCTTTACTCATCGCTTTGTCCCCTTCGTAACCATTTAGAGAACCATCATCAGGGCCATTGTGTATGCAAATACAGGGACAACTCTTTAACACCACTGAACAAAATGGTGCCGTTAATCAAATATAGGTTGGCACATAGAACCGACGAATGGAAAAAACATGGAAGACGCGTTTTTAACTAAGTGCAACTCGGCACCAGAGACTGAAAAGGGCAAAAGGCTCAAGATTTCGTACTGTTGTCACGCGACACTAGGCCAGCCGTGATTGGCCGACTCGAAGACAGTGGATGCTATTGGAGCCGTCGCGTCGCCAAACAAAATTGTGTTCAACACACTTCATCGTGTGGTAATTTTTCAGCTCTAATCAGACTTCTATGTTTTTTTCGTTCACTGCCTAGGAAATAGTCTCTTATCATTATCGCCCATAAAAAGGCGGTGTCTATGAACTAGTTAAAGCTTTCCTCGTTCATACTTTAAAAGTAGGCTTCTTATTATTTATGCCAATGATATGTTTTGTAGTCATTAAGACATTCATAACTAATATTTAACTATAAAAATACTAAATATAACTCCATTATCATCTCAATAAAAATTTTAACGTTCAGTCGTTGTAAAACTATTAAAATTATTGTCAAATCATGCTATTTTACTGTATTATTTGTTCCTGACTTTCAGTCGATACCGATTTTGTGTTGTGGCAACACGAAATCTGCGGGCTGTCTTCTCGCATTTTTATATCTGGCAACTCTTCTTCGGAGCTCGAATGCTCTATTGTCTTTTTACTGCAACATCCTTTGGCCTGCGGTTCGTGGATGACTACCTTTGTTTCTACATGACTAGATTTCAAACAATTTTCTGTAGATGGCGGTGGTGACTCTTGTTTTTTGTTACAGCAACCCTGTTTTTCGGTTCTTAGCAACTGTACATCTTCTACATTAGGGCCATCTTCCTTTTCACTTTCGATATTTTTGCAAAGGCTAGGGCCGGGTTGCTCTTGCAACTTTTTCGCTCTGGCAACCCTGGATGGGCACTTTTTGGCGCCATAGTAGCAAGTGTTCGTGGCGCCATCTCGCGAGTTGGCGGGGAAGTAGTGGGACGGTTGAATGCACGTTCTGGTTTGGCAAATGAAGAAATCAGATTCAGATGACATGGAGCCTTCTAAGAGGGGTGGAGTTGAAGTTTCAGCTGGAAATAAACAGGCAACACATTATTTATTATCATATCAAATCAAATATTTTTATTTCGGACTAGGCCATTGTTGATGCTAAAATTAATACCTACCATCAATAACGCTAAATTCCTTTCTAAATCATACAGTAATTAATTTGTTAATCAGTTTCAGTCTAGATGAAACTAGTTAGCTGAACCAGTCAGGTAATCAGGTAAAATCTATAGAAATACAATAATTTATAAAAATACGTGTAGTTTAGTTAAGTGCAATATTAGTTTTATTCAAAGACACATTAGTTACTTTACTTACGTATCTACCAAAGAGAACTACGATATGAAAGGCTTTAACAACAGCTTTTAAATGTTACAGCTAAACAATTTCAAAGCATCTCTAGACAACTATCTTTCACTATGATTTTGGAAACTATTGTCGATACAACACTACATATTTAATGTATTTTAATTTGTGAATTAATTTTACTTTAAAACAGAACTATTTATTTTTGATTTCCCGATATTTCGGCGAAATTTCATTCGCAATATACGCAAGTAGAAATGAAAATTATTGAAACTGCTGTAAGAACCGGTTAAAATACATTAAATATAAAAAAAACTACTTAAAAGACGCTACTTTTATTTGTTTCAGTAGAGGTACCTATTAAGAAATCCAACTAGAAAATATTTCGGTATAAACCGACCAAATTTATAGAGAATTTTGTGGTAATCAAACTGTACGGAGGCGGGGTGTACATTAATTGACAGAATTGTACGTACAACCAAACAACAGAGGGAACACCGGCGAACGCTCGCACAGATTACCCTTACATATACCCTTCTACACGTTCGCGAATAGCATTCAGTGTAGGGCCTAGCGAACGTGTAGCGAGCTAGCGAGGCTTTATGCGTATCGCGAACGATTTCATCAAGCTACGAGTACAGTAATAAATAAAATTTACTATTGTAACTGCGACATTTCAACTTGCTGCATTTCCACTGCTTCCAGCTTCTTGCACAGTTTGCCCTCGCACTGTTCCCAGCTGCATTTCTGCTTGTTACACCGGTCTTTGTCGCATCCAGGTAATTGGTTAATGGGAATTATAGATGCGACGGGATCTTAATGGTCTTATGACGTTTCATTCGGTACTATTCATTAGAATTACAGAATTTAATTTAGAATCTTTGACGACAAGCAATAAGGGCGATTTTGATAGAGTTCATGCCACAAAAGTTTTGGTGGAATGAAACGTGATTGGAACGTTAAGATCTAAATTAAACTAAATGTTTGAAAATGTTAGTATAGATCAGGGATGGCGAACCTTTATGGATTAGGGCCATTTTTTCTAAAGAAATGTTTAATGACGCCAATGAGGCTATAGACGTGCCGTCAAATAATTTTAGTGATTATTGGAAAAGGCTAGAGTCGTGTCATACACCAAGAACTGAAGGAGTTCGCAATGAACAGAACTCAATGGAGCGAGCTACACAGATAAGAGCCAAGCTCTTAAATACATGACGATGATTATTGGAAAAATAATAAAACTAAATACTATCAAATCAAAACTTCATAGTGAACTTTGTTACTTTGAACTAAAATGCAAACCGTTTCGATTACTGGCGTGCCCAAAATATTTTGTCTCGTGGCACGCGTGCCATTGGTTTGCCATCCCTGGTATAGATGTTCTATCTCGTTTGGGTATGGTTGTAGTAGTGACGTGTACAGATAAGCGCGTTTTGTGTGTGTTACGCGTTTTGTAGCGCTTCCGAGGTTACGCACACTAGGAAACAGTGTGCACGTACTACTACAACCATAGCCAAGCGGACTTAGATAAAATATTAGGTCTTTACATATCAAATTGCCGTTTTCTATAGAGAATTTGAAGGAAATTCAATTTTCAGTACTATTTTTGCATTTTTTTTTAGAATGACAAACCCAAATTATGTAATTCCTTTTGTGTGTCAATGAGACAACCTTAAGCTAACAGCAACATTAATTTAATTTTTGAAAAGTTTCAGCTGTAAAAAATTATTACCAATCTTATCATGGAAATGGATGGCATTTAGGACGAACTATTTTTGAAGATTTATTTTGGTTACAAACTGACAATAAAATCAAAATTAATTACGTAGATGTAAAACCTTGAAATTAATTTTCAAACAAAAACAAATAATTGAAACAGCTATTGAATTACAGGAATTATGAACTCATGAATCTGTAAGAAAATTTCGGAAATTTCATATGTAAAGACCTATTTATTTGCAGTGGGAAGTTGAAGTGGAAACTAAACATTTGAATTTAAATAAATGCTGTCGGAACTTTGAACATAGATTGAATGTAAAATACTACTTCTTTGGGTGAAGCAAGGATGTTAATTAGTCCATGAGGAAGGCAAAAGTAGTTTTGGCGAAACTGTTGGCAAATACTTATCATAAATTCATTACAAAAATATTTTTTGCGAGTATACTACATGGTCGAAACGATCGCGAGTGTGTGAATATAACTGTGGAGCTAACACGGAAACTGTGAAAAAATATCAGCTGCTCCATACATTCTTGGTTTAAGTAGGTTTGTACAAAGAACAGATCAGAGGTCTTGAAATTAATTAATGATAAGTAAATTAATAAACCAACAACTTTTAGTGTGAATAAAACATATCTTATGTTATTCTACATAGTTAGCATACAAGGTCAATACACTGTACCTTTTCTATGGAACAGCTGATTTTTTAGCGATTTTAGGATTTGGCTCAGTAGTAAGAGTTGTTTATACAGGTTTATTTTTGGACCCCTAACCAAATTTTTTCACGTCATAGTATTGCACGAGTACAATCAATTTATCAAATAAAAAACGTTTTTTTTTTACATTTTTACGTCAACTTTTCCTCACACACAAATTAAAATTGTGCTCACCGTGCGCACCGGCTCACGCGCCACCCGACCACCCCTCTCACCAACGTTTCCATCGCCCGCCACCGCGGTGAGCGCAAGGGTGACCGAACGTAGCTAGGAATTTGGGATTTACAAAGTGGTGTAAAAGGCGGATTTAAGAAAGGAAAAGTTGATATTTTTTTTTACCAAATACTTTTTTATGTCTTTCCATACATCATATTTAAATTTGGTTAGGGGTCCAAAAATAACCCTGTATAGACGAGCACGTCTTTACAGCGATAAAAAACCCAGCGTGTAGAATTTGGTAGGCATTTTAAACTTCATAGTAAAGCACAACAACACTCAGAAGTTCCAACGATGTACCTCCTCGATCGACCAATAGAAATAAACGCATTTCCCGCCTCAACATCTATACGTTGCCGCTTCGAGCGCGTCAGTGTTTTTGGTTATTGCGTTAGTATGCGATTGGTGGTACAGTGCGCGCCTCTTTTAGTCGCCTCTGAATGAGTTACGAGTGCAAGCTTGCGCAGGTACAGTCAAGGAAACAATAATATGAACGGTAGATTATTAAATGTTTACTATAACTGGGAAGGTGTACTTGTTGTACCTACCTATTTAATTATTTATTTATTATTTTAGTGCAATCTTAACTATATAAATAAAACGCATTAATATAAACACCATTTTTCTACATTGTCGCCTTAAAACGCTATAACGTCCGCGAGGCATAACAACAACAATAAAGTTTAACAAACTAAATAAAAAAAACAACAAATAAAGGCAACAAAAACAATAACAAACAGATTCAACGATAAACTTAACGAATCATAGAATTTTTTCCACGAACGTACTTTCATGCAACGCGCGCGTGTGTAGTGTACGGACATAGCACTAATACTAACGCATAGTGTCACCTGCTAAATGGTGAGCGGGGGGTGTGATCTACGCCCTCGCCCCTGTAACGTCCTCCTGACACCGTAAAACGGCTACTGAGTTGATTCTTGCGGCTATCTTCAGAGGCGACTAAAAGATTGGCGCGCACTGTAGTCGCTTTTCATTCGGTAAAGTTCGGTTTACGAACTAACACGATCGATGGAACTTTTAAGTGTTGTACTGTACGCGAGTAGTGATTGGTTACCTGTGTCGTCGCACTCGGGAGTGCAGATAATGTTGGGCTTACTGCGGAAACACTTCATCTGGAGACGCGTCAGCTTCGAGCCGAATAAGAAGTATCCTGGGGAAATAATAATAATGATAATAATAAAAGCTGTTTTTTTGTCTCTAAATACACAAAACACACGATACAAAATTATAATATACTACATGTGGTAGAGCTGATGCCGGGCTCGATTGTGGAGGTACCACCATCCTACTTGGAGACTCCCTCGAAGTAATTCGAGGGAGAGTAAGAGGACAGCTCACAGGCAAAAAACCAGGAGGCCCACCATGCCTGGGACCAACGAATGGCGATATATCCATGCCTAATAGCCGGACCTTATATGGAACAGACTGGTCAAGGGCAGCGGCGTCACTGGTGCGAGGGTTCCGGCACCGCGATCACCAACCCGCCTGCCCAGCGTGTGTGAGTATGGGCAATTCTTCCAGGATGACCGCCGGGAGTGGCAAAGTCCTGAAAAGGCTTATGTCCAGCAGTGGACGTACTAGGCTGATGGATGGACATGAGGAGACAAATCGGTCTAAGACTCTGCCATTGACTTTTTGTAAACACAAAAAGCCTTTAATGAAAAAGAAACACAAAGAAAAATATAAACAATAGACAAAATAACATAGCATTACGACGTTTAACAATTTGTCAAACATAGCCCGGTGCGAGATATAGTTTGTCGAATGGCAACACTGACGCAGAGTGTCTGATGGGGATGGATCGCCGGTAGACAAATGTTTTTTTATAAAAGTCGGACAGCTATTGTTCCAAGGTAATTCGCATACAAACGTGTGGGAACCAATACTGATGACAGAGGTCGTCTTATTATTTCATTCTGTTACCTTTTCCCAAACGTTCCTTCAACTTTACACCCGCGAATAATCAGTTTTTTTTACAAACAAACTGTTTTACAATCTAATTTTGCTATTTAAAACTTTCGTTGTCCAATGTATAGAAGTTTTAAATTGCAAAATTAGACTGCTAAAACATTTTGCTAAAAAAAACTGATTATTTGAGAGTATAAAATAATTTGAACGTGTAGAAAAAAGTAACAGAACGAAACTAATTTTGTCGTCGTTATTGGTTCCCACAAGTTTTTTTTATAAAAACTGCCTTGGACCTTAAATAAATAATAAATAAATAAATAAAAATCATTTATTTCAGAACCTGGTTCCATACATTTCAAATAAAATTAAAAAGTAAATAAAAAGTTCGATTACAAAAAAGTCAATTCAATAGTTACAATGTCAATAAATTAAAATAAAATTAAAATTATATCTATTAGGAGAAAATAATAAAATGTTGAGTAACAAATTATTGAAAAATATGTAGTGCCGTCCAGTGTTGGCTGATAGGACACCCACACCAACCGCCCACTGCTTTCAGAATGGTATTATGGCTGCCACACACTCTATGCATGAGAGAAACTACTTTTTTGCGTACAATTCCATGAAAATCCAGCAAACATGCCGGACGCGCTGCAGCGCCACAGCAGCCCTAATAACATCCTGAAAGCATTATTGTACTGCAAATAAAAAAAACCTTTTTGGTACAGTAAATTGTGTTCATTTCTGAATGTCACCGATAGCTTTGTCTGAGGGGGAAGTCGAAGATAACTTTGTGTCTGGTGTAACCACAGAACTATTAATGGTGTAACACATCATGAGGAATAAAAGAAGTATCTTTTCTAGAACATATCATATTGTCGGGTATAGTCTTGGTAAAAATCAATGCCTTCCTTCGTACGAGTCGCCTGTAGTTCAGGCTCTCCAGTTGTGTTCGTTTTTATGCTTATTTCAGCGTAACAGTGTTGATAACTAGTGTGAACATACCTAGCATCATTCCGAACACCATCACAGCCAACATGAGTAGATAGCTCACAGCGTTGTGTACAACGAACACAGCCGACTGCTGCGTGTTGTAGCAGCCTGCAGTAGTAACTAGTGTGTACCTACCTAGCATCATTCCGAACACGACAGCTAGCATCAAGTGCACATTGTACACCATCACAGCCAACATGAGTAGGTAGCCCACAGCGTTGTGTATCACGAACACAGCCGACTGCTGCGTGTTGTAGCAGCCTGCAGTAGTAACTAGTGTGTACATACCTAGCATCATACCGAACACGACAGCTAGCATCAAATGCACATTGTACACCATCACAGCCAACATGAGCAGGTAGCCCACAGCGTTGTGTATCACGAACACGGCCGACTGCTGCGTGTTCACTAGGATTCTGTAACATTAAACAATTATCAAATTATTTTGCATACACACACATAGTTATACATCTATTTAGTCTATAATTAGCTTTTATATATATAAGGTGAAATTTAATCAACCGTCTGAATTCATACTGGAGATTCGGTTAGTGTTCAGGAACAATATTTAATGACCAGTAAGGTGAAATTCGAAGAAAAAAATTTGTTTCTGTACTGCCTTAACTATAATTTGTATATATAAATAAATAAATTGTATTTGAACTAGTCCAGCGTGAATGGAAGCAAAATTTTTTTTGTAATGATTTTGAAAATGTGGTCGTCGAACCTTGTTTCTGATCACTAACCAAATCTCCAGTGTGAATTCAGGCGGTTCATTAAATTTCATCTGGTATACCATTTTGTACCAAAAAGTCCTAAAATTTTACTGGGAATATCGTTTACATCTATCTGGTAACCCAACTTTTGACTCGCACCATTTATTTATCTATGCTCGCACTCAAAAAAGCCGCTCCTGACGCGAGGCGAATAGCGAGCGCGCGTGTTCGTGGTTCGCCTCGCCACTCGCACGAATGTGTAAATGCGGTATGACGCATGTGCTATAAATAAGTAATCAGTTATTATAAGTTTCTGTTATCTATCGGATAACAAACGGGTTTCTTGAAGATGGTTACATTACATTACATTACATTACATTACATTATATTACTGATGAATAGGAGCTGAGTAGTTACAAGAGAGATACAGATAAATAATTTTTCAATGCAGTTGCTCGTAAAGTTTTCTTTTTTGTGTAACAAAATTATGCGGAAACCGATTCTTTATTTCACGCGTGAAATAAAACAGTACTGAAATCCTTTATTTAAGTTTTTGACTCTGTGGTGCATGGTGCAAGTCATAAAATTTAAAAAATTACAAAGATGCAAGGAGGTTTTGCTGTCCAAAAACAAAACAATTATTTATAAGTATGCGCGCTCTAGCAATAATTGAATGATGATAAACACCATAACACATAAGATTCTTGATTATCTCATTTAAAAATACGTGTTTTGTTTCCGCAAACAAAAATATTTTTCACATTATTGGCTGTATGTATACTGTACCTTTGCCTCAAGAAAGAAAAAACTGTATGAAACGCGCGCTCTGCAAGGAAAGCACGCCATTTTGTTGTAAATAGGCTTTGGTGTAATGAATTTTTTGTTGTATTTCCTCGCAAAATGCATTGAAAAATGTTGTAAGATACTTGAGCGTAAAAGGTTTTTATCTGAATGCGTGCCAATGAAAACACTTGCTGCGCTCGTGTTTTCAATTTGGCACTTATTCGTATAAAACCTTACTTTCCGCACGTGTATCTTAAATAACTAATAGATAAATTCATTCACAAATACACAACACATAATCAAATAATACAGCCTGTCTTCGTCCACTGCTGGACATAAGCCTTTCCTAAATTCACCACTCTTGGTAATAATTTTGGAAGTGAGGCCCATACTCAGTATACTCACAGTACTCATAACTAGAGATGCAACGAATATTCGGCAACTATTCGGTATTCGGTCTATTCGGCCATTTTTTAATATTCGGTATTCGGCCGAATAGTAGATGGTAAATAAACTCCCAGTCCTGAGTGAATCACAATGGGGAGTAGAAATTTAATTTTATTACCAAAATCGTTATTGGTTCATGATGCTGATCACTTACCAAGGGTCAAGTATGAATTTGGACGATGTTCACAGAGACGCAGTAGTATTTCAGTGAGCAAGTCAGTATTTTAGGGTGCAAGTCAGTATTTCAGTGTGCAAGTCAGTATTTTAGTGTGCAAATCAGTGTTTTAGTGTGTAAGTTAGTATTTTTTTGATGTGAAGTTAGCATTTTTGATAGAACACTGTAGTTAGCATTTTTAGTATTTTCTGTTTTGCGTTTAAATACATGCTTATCTTTATTGTATACATAAATCTACTTAATTATATTATAGCACACTGTGCGTAAAATGACCGCTTTACGCACGCTGCGCGTAAAGTGGTCATAGCACATGAAAAATTATACGAAACTCGTGCGAGAAACTTTTTCTCGACTCGTGTGATTGCGCTGTCGCTCTCGTATCGTAATGTACTATTACTACTAAAGGCCAACCGCAGAAGTCAGTCTTCAGGCGTCACAGGGACGCGGGGGATGACGACAAAGGGGGGAGCGGGCGGCAGGGTTGTGTCAGAAACCCTGCGGTCCGTAATAGAATTACAATGGATCATAAGCCATTCACTTCATACTTTCGTAATCGATTTTAACGATATAATTCTATTTCGGAACGCAGGGAAAGTGTATCTTTCACTCTCAATGCAACACAAACCCGCCCCCGCGCTCCTGTATCGTCGCGGGCGAAGACTAGACTGATCTGGCCGGTCTATAGCCACAGAATAAAGTACTAACAGCTCACTCAGGTACTTACCTAAGTTTGAATGCGTTCCAGCCGCTCACCTGAGTCTGCTCATTGCGGCTAGTGGTCGCCTCCATGCCATGTTCTCTGAAATATGAAATATATTTTTTCATGTAATGTAGGTATAACCGATACACTTATTACAGGTCAGTTTTAATGTAATATAAGTAATAAAATAATCTATGTGTTTGTGTATAGGTAATAGTTTTATGTCATAAGTAATAATATGGGCAAATATACAGGGGAATGATAAAGGTTGGGTTTACATAAATTTAATAAAAAAATAAACTTGAATAAAATAAAATACAGGAATAAGGAATAAATAATACTATAAATATGTATATGCAATACATATAATAAGCATATGCCTAACTTCGCCCATTCGGTTAGTCTGGCTAAGAAGAAGGGCAAGGAACTTAGCAAGATCATATCTTTTTTTCATAATATTAGTTACAAATAAATGTAAAAAGTACGCCTATAGTTTAATCAAATAAAGAGATAAAAAATACGAGATAATATAATACCTTTATACTACACCTGCTCGGAAAGTACCTTCTTTCTTTGTTGAAAACGATGCAGAAAATACGTCATTACTGTCATACAAATATGCGGGCGGCAAAAGTGTATGAAAATTCATTGTTAACGTTCTTGAGCAAGCAGAAAAAGTATATGCAAATCCATTGTTAAAGTGCTGTTTTTTTTTTAAATAACATAAAGAATGAGCAAGTGGCCAAGTGGCCAGTATTATTTTGCGAACTCGTACATAAAACTCGAAAAATGATACTGGCCACTTGCTTTTCCTGCACATAATAAAAAATAAGAAGGAAATAAAAAGTGACAATCGCACGCGAGTCAGTCGGTTTCTTTTATTGTATCTTGATTAAAAGTAAAATTATACTATTTCCTCGCAGGTGTAGTATAAAGCACTATGTATCACTCGGGAGCAAGTGCGATTCCCAACTCATGTGTATTGAGGCCCTTGGCTTCGCCTCGGGCCTCAAACTACACCCTCGTTGGTAATCTTCCCCTTTCTTCCCTCGGTGAACAATGTACTATTGTCTACCTGTCCCATATAGTACCATAGCTTTTCGCGCCAGATCTAGCGTTTTTTTGACCACTTGAATACTTTCAGTTACGCTTTAGGTGCGTTGTGCGATTTTTAGTACGGGAAAATGTTATGAGTTCGCGTCACCGTCACCGACATGCTATTTTGACAGAAAAGTTTCCACTTCTGGATATTACCTATAGTGTAAGTATTTTAAACAAGGTACTTAAATTAGTTTAAAATCTGGTAGACGGTTGCAAGCACGAACGTAAAAAAAGGCGGACGGAGTCGCAGCTACGTAACTACTGAAGCATAGCAATGGCGGCGGAATGTACGTGTGTGAGTGGACTTATATGATGTGAATGTGTGCGTTTCCGGGCTCGTGCGTACAAGCGGGTCTGCTTACTAGGGGCAGGGCCCCGTCACTCGAGCCATAGATAAATAAAGGAAGGATAGATTGCTATCTCCTTGTACGGTTCGCAATACTGACAATAACGTTGCTAGGTGGCGTTACTTGTCTCGCTGGAAATAAAATTTGTCTGAAATCGACGAAATATAGCATTTTACTGTTCTGGTTCATCATATTTATTTATTTTATGAATAAAAACACAAACTTTTCATAACATCGCATCAGAAAATAGTGAATTCTTAATCAGGTGTTTTTAACATTTCTTTCATTAAACTTTCGGTGGTAAGCTGGCAATCTAACTAAGCGTGCAGATGGTTATTCTGGATTCCGGGAGATGGCGCACAACGATCAATTAAACAAAATATGTGCATTAAAATACGCTTTATTTACCTAACACACACTACTAATACATACCGGTATATAACTTTACTCTTTGACTCAACTGTCATGGACGGTTGAGCAATTTACCCTCAGATTTATCGTATGCCATGTGTCGCGTATTGTCGTATTCTAGCAAATTTTTGTTTTGTGGGCGCAGTATAGTTGCTACACACACGCACACATCGAATTTCGTTTCATCAACTGTTCGATAGATGGCACTAGGTATGTCACAATTTATCTAGTATAGTAGCGACATCAAAACTAGGTACCGCCGAAAATAATAAGTTTTACGCGGGCTTCGTTCTAATGTATGGAGTGAGCAATCTATCCTTCCTTATTTATCTATGCTCGAGCGTAGCTACCGCGATTGGTAATAATAATTAGGCATAACCAGAGTGATTTCCCGCCAGTGGGCTGCCACCTGTCGTGCACTCGCACGCATTGCAGGCTCGCCCGATTGAATTTCGCAACTATCACTTTCTACCAAACGCGTGGTGTGTGTGGAACAGAGCTCAATTACCTACGTTTACCTAATTAAGATAATGTATTTTTAGTTGTTATACGGAAAACGGTTAATCATTATAATTATGAAAGTATTAATTTCAACTAAATGTTTACTATAACCCGAAGCGAAAAAGAAAGTATCATACAAACTGTTCACAGTTATTTTACCTCTGACAGCTGTTCTAAGTCCAATACTTAAGAATCATTTTCGATCAGCCTAGAGGTAAATAAAATGTGAACGATCTGTAAACGGCGGCCTTCGATACTCTCTACATGTCCAAACCACCGAAGCATCAATAGATTTTAGATTACATTAATCAATATTTTGTAAATTAAATAAAAGAACTTGCCTACCAAAACTTTTTTTTATTTTCGACTCGTCGCGCCGACCCTATTCAAAACGCACGGCATGTCGAGACGCCGCTATACCGCGCGCTGTACTTAGTATTATCAGCGCTAAGTCGAGCCCCTTAGATGCATTTTTGCATGTAATTCCTGACAGTAGATAGTGTAGCTATAGCGTTGCGTGCAATTTTGAGGGAGAGAAGTATCTGTTACGTAGTAACTACTATATAATCAGTGCTTCAGTTGTTTGTTAGCGAAACTCAGTCCGGGATATTTTAACGTCCGTGGTTGCAAGTTATAAATTTTACCTGTCGCATAACAGGTTCCTTCTCTCGTCCGATCTGTACGGATAGAGCTTCTTCTGAGCGTCACGTTGTACTCTAGCCAGGTACACCTGTACACAAACAAACACAGTTTCGGCACTCGGTGAAACATCATCATGGTTAAATAATGCACTAGTACAAGCATGAAAAAAAATGTAGTGAAACAAGTACAAGTGCATTATTCAACCGCATCAAGTAAGCGCTATGAAAAATAAGTCGCCAAAATACTTATGTTTAAGCACCTTTTTGAAAATGAAGAAACTTCTAACAAAACGGAAAAATTAGTCTAAAACTGAGATGGAGTCTGTAGATTGGTGAAATGTTATATTCTCCCCGTCCTTATGTACGGATCCGAAAGCTGGACCTTGAAAAAGAACTTGATAAATAAACTTAGAGCCTTTGAAATGTGGATTTACCGTAGAATGCTTAAAATTAAATGGAATAAATATTAAATAATTAAATGAATAATAAATATAAAAAATAAAATTAAATATATGTTTTATGTCATGACCTGCCATGTCATCTACTTTAATATATATATGTCAATATGATACACAACTGATGCCGGGTTCAGCGGGTCTACCACGTAATTCTGATTTACATCAACATCAACTTGAGATTGAAATTTGACGTGCGTGCGACGACGCCCGCCTAACATGCCATCTCTTTTGCACGCGTTGAATTTCGCATGCATTTGCTTGAAGTTGATACAAATGAGAATTACGCGGTAGAGCCCCAGGTCGGACCCGAAATATATCTTGGGATTTCCTTATATTTGTATATCCTATTTATCAGTATATTTATATATTTTTTTAAAAACTTTAAAATTAAATGGACATACAGAGTTACGAATGGAAAAGTTGAATTTGATGAAAAAAAAATTAGAAGTAGTTACAACAATCAAAAAACGCAAAACAACTTATTTAGTTAGGTATATGAAATAAATAGTAAAAAAGTAAAAATGACACTTGTTAACAATTTAACTTTTTTCTAAATAAATAGGTTTCTCTACAGATGGTGCTGATTACTTTTGATAATATCTAATTACTGCTCTTGTTGTGTAAAATATGTTGGTGATGGATGATGGTGGTTATGTAGATATGCGATGTTATTGTTGCTATTACTTGAAATTTTGAGCGGTCTAGTTTGTCGGTCGGTCGGGTCATGTCTGTCAGTGCTGTCTGTTGAGTCCAGGTCCATAATGAGCACCAAGTGACCAGATATATGACGTAAGTAAGTAATATTATTCTTGTAAGTATGTAATAAGTAAATTATATATGGGAAGAACAGAAATGGACAATTAAGTGGGTCGTACAAAAGGCGCCAAATACAGTTTTCTATAAGCAATACTTCTAAATCCTATCCAAGATCAGAAAAAGTCGCATGTACTCGGAACAAATAATGCATTTCGGATTTAGGACATTTTGAGTTTAGGACATTTCGCGTTTAGGGCATTTTGATTTAAGGACATTTTGCGGATAGGGCATTTCACGTTTAGGACATTTTTAGTTAAGGACATTTTGCGTAGGTATAGGGCATTTCACGTTTAGGGCATTTTGAGTTAAGGACATTTTGCGTATAGGGCATTTCACGATTAGGACATTTTGAGTTTAGGACATTTTGCGTATAGGGTATTTCGTGTTTAGGACATTTCGCGTTTAGGGCATTTCACGTTTAGGACATTTTGCGTATAGGGCATTTTGAGTTAAGGATATTTCACGTTTAGGGCATTTTCAGTTAAGGACATTTCGCGTTTAGGACATTTTGCGTGTAGGGCATTTTGAGTTTAGGATATTTCACGTTTAGGGCATTTTAAGTGTAGGACATTTCGCGTTTAGGGCATTTTGAGTTTAGGACGTTTCGCGTTTAGGACATTTTTAATTAAGGACATTTTGCGTATAGGGCATTTCATGTTTAGGACATTTCGCGTTCATGAAATAGGCAAAACAAATCGAATGGGCGGAGGTAGGCATGTATTTATATATGAAACCTATCAGTATATTGTAGTATATAGGGGTGGAATTTGGTCAGCCGCCTGGATTCGTGCTGGGGGCTCGGTTGGTGATGATCATTGAACCTTGTTCCTGGTCGCTGGCCGGGTCTCCGGTGTGGATTCGGGAGGTTGATTAGATTTCACTTTGTATTTATAGATTTTACTTATCATTTTAATGTTATATATATGTATATTCCTATATAAATCAAATAAACCTTTACTTTAGTTCATGTACATTTATTATTTATTACATATATTTTTATAAGATTAAATTTGACTCGTAAAAAGTGTATTATGTATTACAAAATATACTATTTGAATTTGAATTAGGTAATTATGCGTCAAAATCGTCGAAAACACCAGAACAATAATTATTCTGTATAAATAAAAGCATTATAATTGCTTTGAACACTGCATACAACATAGATAAGAATAAGTCATGCTCTAGTATTAATAGGTATGCTATAGTTGTTATCATAGCATTATTCACCGAACGAACCAATGATCGATCACCTAAACAAATAGAACTATTGTGTAGCATCTCAATAGAAGTATTATAAACAATATCCAATACTATTAAACGAGCAATATTGTATTATACAGGGAGTTAAGGGCCTTACTATTGCCAAATGGGTACTTTCTAAAGCCTACTCCTCGTTTATGGCCAAACCAAAAATAATGAAAAAATGTATTATGAATAATCAACTCTTAGACAACATATGCAACATTTTTCTTTTTCATACCACCAAAACTTCTACATGAATTATTTTTTTTACTGAATGGTGTTTTTTGACCTCAAATTCCCTACTGCTCCTGAGTGGCTTGGCCGATTGAATTCATCTATGCTTTGATAAATAGATAAACTTTATAGCTATAAACATAACAAGGATTTCGATAACATTTACAGTTCAGGAGCGAAAAATCGATCTAGCTCGGTCTCATCTCAGTGGAAAGTCGTTTTCACGATCGAGTGGAGCTCGGTCGACGAGGTACTATTTAGTTATACAGAAAGATAATTAAATTTTCAATGCATGTGCTCGTAAAGGCCCACTTTTTATGCATCAAAACCGAACAGAAAGTCGATTATTTTGCCCTAGGGCTTTATTATTATTATTTTTTTTATTTATTTGCAATGGTTGGCTAACCTGCTGCCTTTCCTGTGTACCATAGATGTTATACTTTTTTTCCACTGTTTAACGGCTCTGGATACAATCCTTTTGAGCCAATTATAATTTAAAGTTCACAAGATTGTATTTGTTTTCATTTCCTCACACTATGCATTGAAAAACGTAGTATGATACACGGGCGTAAAAGCGACAAATTACTCGGTTACGTTTAAAACACTCGCTACGCTCGTGTTTTAAATCGTCCTCGTAATTTATTCCTTTTCGCCCTTGTAGCATAAACTACTATTATCATTGCTATCTAGAGGATGTAATTAGGTGTATATTTATCTTATCGCGAAATAATACAATTAATTATTGGTAAATATCGTTGGATCACTGCAACATTGTAGCAAGATTATAATTTAATTTGTTTTGTACACGGTAAAGTATCAAGATGATTGATACCTCGTATTTAATCTAGTACTGTCTAATCTGTCAATACGGATCGAGTAAAGATACCACTGATATCATTATGATATATCGCAGAAATAAAAAAACAAAAGTGCTAGTACATAGACAATGCAGCCCAGAAAGACGTCTATTGTTCAACATCTTGCGTACAAATAATTCTGTCAACAATAGAAACGGGATACTGCAATCCTATTGGCTCTTCCAATCTTACGTATAGCGCCACAAACTTATCTTTCCCGAAGACGAGGATTCTAACGTTATGAATTAAGCAATTTTGGTTTGGCCTAACGAAACATATAATTTTGCTGGTTCAGTCAGATGTGTTGACAGAAATCGGTCGCCTGTTATGAGGAGTCTGTAGGCTGTATTCGTCTATGTGCTAGTAGATCCTTCGCGCTGAAGGTACTTTTCAAACGTGCACGTTAATAAATCGTAATATTTAATAATAATATGTAATAATTAATAAGTCTATTTAAATTCTAATAATGTTGAACATCGCTATTAGTTTTCCTGTTTTGTTTATATTGAAAAAAGGTACTATAGTGACCAACATTATGTCCACATTTTACCACATTTAAAATTAGGGTTAAATTTAGTATAAGTAGTATATTACAGCCGATTCTGAAGGCTTTAATTTTAGTTTTAGTACTATCAAAACTAAACTAACTGATGGTAGAGCTGATGCCGGTCTCGACTGTGGAGGTACCACCATCTTACTTGGAGACCCCCTCGAAGTAATTCGGGGGAGAGTAAGAGGACAACTCACAGGCAAAAAACCAGGAGGCCCACCATGCCTGGGACCGATGAATGGCGGTATATCCATCTATAATAGCTGGGCCTTATATGGAACAGACTGGTGACGGGCAGCGGCGTCACTGCCCAGCGTGTCTGAGTATGGGCAATTCTTCTAGGATGACCGCCGGGAGTGGCAAAGTCCTGGAAAGGCTTATGTTCAGCAGTGGACGAACTAGGCTGATGGATTTATGGATGGACTGTCAAAACTAAATTTTCTTCATTGCAAAATAGTCCTTTAGTGTCAGGAATAGAAGCTAAATTGCTTTGGTTTTTTTTAGTTTTGACAGCACTAAAACTAAAATTAAAGCCTTTAGAATCGGCTTTGTTGTATGATGTCCCGTAATATACAGGGTTATATTTTTTTAGTGTACCTCCCCTACACGTAAAGTAGGGATGATTTTTTTTCTCGTCTATCCCCTAGTGTGGGGTGTTGTTGGATAGGTAATTTAAAAATATTGGGGGTGTGAGAAGACCATTTTTTGATCCAGGGTTCCGTTTGCGAAATATTAAACTTAAAAGTGTTAATTTTTGTTAGATTCAAGTGTCCCCCCTCCCACCCCCCTGCCGGCGAAACGGTTGTATTTGGAGACGTGAAAAAAATCACGGCAGTAGTATGCATAACGAAATTAAAAGGAAATCTATCACAGCTAAGTAGGCTGTACAAGTTAACGAGTACAGATCGCGCCAAACTTTTAGTCCCATCTAAACACGGGGCGATTCGCATCAGCAGGAACAAAATGTATGGGCCGTTCTTGGGAAGAGCAACTTCCGAGCGGGCTAGAAGTTTGGCGCGATCTTATTATAGATAATGGTACGGAACCCTTCATGCGCGAGTCCGACTCGCACTTGGCCGGTTTTTTAAATCTGCATTTTACGCCACTTTGTAAATCCTAAACTTTTGGGCGCGTTCGGTCACCCTTGCGCTCGACACGGTGGCGGGCGATGGGGAGGGTGGTGAGGGGGTGGCCGGGCGGCGTATGGGGCGGTGCGCGCGGTGAACAAATTTTAATTTGTGTTAAGAAAAGTAGGCCAAAAAATGTAAAAAAATATCGTTAATTATTTCACAAATTAATTGTACGCCTGCAATACCACGACTTAAAAAAATTTGGCTAGGGGTTTAAAAATAACCCTGGATAATAACCCTACTTATAATCCGTACCCGTATTATAAATGCGAACATGTGTTGTCCTCACTATCCCACCCCACTAATATTCAATGGCGTTAAGGAGTAACAGTACATCACTTTTCTATAGGGACTTGACACCCCATTGCCTTTCAATATTCCAGGTCTGGAACTACATTTGTGCAAAGTTTCAGTAGTTTCGGCGTGAAGGAGTAACAAAAATCCATCCATCCAAACTTTCGCATTTATAATATTAGTGGGATGGGATGGGATGGGATCCTCAGCGCCATGATGATTCATATCATAAAATGAAAAAATAATCGGTTAATTAGATACACATCACAAGCTCTTTGAACCAGCCGACGACGCGCCGCCTTTCGCTACGAATCTTCGGCACCTTTGTTTCGGCGTATCTAAATTCATATGTATGTTTGTATGTAAATACATTGTGGCACAAAAAAAACAATGCACAAGGACGAACTTAATGCTAATTAGCATTCTCTACCGGTTAACATTTGGTGACGTGGAGAGTTCAAGAATAGTGCCAAATAGATAAGATAAGATAAAGATAAGATAAATTTATTGATCTTCAGTAAGAGTTATAACATATAAGGTCTTTCAATTTAAATGGAAAGTAATTTAGGAGGTGATTCAGTATCGTTAATACATCACATTCCACAGCAAAGCACTTTTTTTTGCGCGAACTTTTTTTTCGCCTCTCAGTACAAAGTGGTCCGATCAGCTGACTCAGTTTGTATGGACAAGTGAAGAAAAAGTTCGCGCAAAAAAAAGTACTTTGCAGTGGAATGTGATGTATTAACGATACTGAATCACCTCCTAAATTACTTTCCATTTAAATTGAAAGATCTTATATAATGGTAAATTGCAGTAGGTAAAAACCTATAGTAAATACAAATACTATCTTATTGTTTATAGAAGTACCTCGGGGAACTCTGTTCCCTACACTAAGTACTAAGAGTACCTGTACGGTAGGGTTACAGTGATTCTCTTCAGTCGCTGCACATTACATTTTACATTTTCAGATAAAAGGAAGACAGCTACTGAATATAACAATAATAAAAAAAAGAAGTGCAATTAATAATAAAAAAAAACAAACAACAAACGTTAATTATGTAAAAAGTAAAATAAAATAAAAATAGAACATAAAAATACAATTATAGTTGCATGCAAAATCATTATCAATATTTATTTATAAATTTAGGCGTCATTATTGTTTAATATTAATAATAATTTATTATTAAGGTATTGTTTCTGTATTTTGTAAAATTGTAAGTCGTTTATTAGTTTGTATTTGTTTATGTGTATTGCTTTGTGAATAAAATATGTAGTGAGTGGTTAGTTTAGATGTGTGTGTGTGTGTAGCTAGTAGACAAATTAAGACATAGTAGAATATAAGTATGTGTATCTTGAGATATAATTATCATGATTCTTAAATAAGTTCATTACTCTACTTTATAAATATCAAGTTTTAATAATTATTTACATAAAAATTATACAAATATTATAATATGAACACATAATATTATAGGTACACACATTGGTAATTAGGAGAAGTAAAATTACTCAAGGGGACATAGAGCAAGAACCAACAAGGGGACATTACAAATGAGGTGACTGATTCTGTAGCTGTAGGTTACTCTGATTTGATTAATGTAGATAGAGGGAGATTGTCGGATGTCAACAGAAAGACCATTCCACAGAAGCATTGCTGACACTGTAAAAGAATTTTCTCTTTCATAGAGGGGGCGATGTGTACAGCACAGACTCTGCGATTGTGAGCATTGTTTACTTCTCCCAGTCGGTCAGGCCAGCCAGGGTATCCCTTTAAAATATAGCCGTCAGCTTCAGCGTGCTGACAGATGAACAGAGGGCCTATTATGTATCTTTAGTTGCCATCTGAACTGAGTGTCTATCATCAAAAACATAGATATACTATCTAATTCCGATTGTCTAAGGATATGTTCGCACTTGAAGTGACGACACAGTTCATAAATAGTTCAATACCCAGTAATTGCAATTTTGAAAGTTCCGTTTTTAGCAATGTTTTTGATGATAGGCACCTAGTCCAGTTGGCAACTAAAGATACAGAATAGAGGGGCAGCGGGCCTATTATGTATCTCTAGTTGCCTTCTGGACTGGGTGTCTATCATCAAAAACATAGATATACTATCGAATTCCGATTGTCTAATGGTATGTTAGCACTTGAAGTGACGACACAGTTCGTAAATAGTTCAATACCCAC
Organism: Ypsolopha sequella; assembly: GCA_934047225.1. Lineage (NCBI taxonomy): Eukaryota > Metazoa > Arthropoda > Insecta > Lepidoptera > Ypsolophidae > Ypsolopha > Ypsolopha sequella. The sequence continues at coordinate 5,056,422 of OW203998.1, read as the reverse complement.
TAAAAGCAATTTTGAAAGTTTATTTTTTATCTATGTTTTTGACGATAGGCACCCTGTCCAGTTGGCAACCTAAGATACAGAATAGGAGGGCTGGTCGGCGTATCAAGGCATGCAAACTACTACAAATATATATAGCAAACGAGCGTTTACCTTGGACGCCTCAAACAGCAGCGCTACAAAGAATAGCACGATCCACGTGAGAGCGAAGGACCATCGCGTGTTAATGTCCAGCCCGGGGAACAGGAACTCTCCCAGATCGTACCCGAACCACATCCACATGTGCATCATGATTCTTGACGCGGCAGTGGAACCTTCTCCTGGAAATTTAAGAGACACTTAAGTACTTGGGCCTTTAAAACGTTACAGAAAATACCAAAGATCTAAATCTTAGACACAATCGCAAATAGAAGAGTAAACTGCTAAAGTGCCTACAATTTCGAAATTTGAAAAATACTGGACAAAAGCAAAATATTTTAGTCGTAAAATTAAATAATAAAAGAAGATGAATATTTCTTGTTTGTGCTGGAAGTTGATTGTTTTCAGTTGATATGAGACTGTTTAAGGGGCTCCACAATGCTAAACTTCAGTTTTGTATTTGATTCAGTTCCGTCAATGTAGATGGTAAAAATTTAAGAAAGATATAGCGTGTTTTGTGACTCAATGCAATTATTAATTACACTTTATAAATTAACATACTTTCAATCTTCTATTAATTATATTACTTTTAAAAAAGGATGAATTTCACGAAAAAAGCGATTCAGTTTCCATGTTTCAAAACCGATTGAAACGCAACCAACACACGCAGATACTAACTAGAAAAAAACATATTTATTACATAAAGAAATTATAGTTAATGCCATAATGTAGCCACGATTTCAAAATAACTGAAGTTTTGCGTGCGCGGCGTCTGATTAGAGCAGGATAGAGATTTAAAAAACAAACGCGTTAGAGCAGGACTGAATTTTAGCATAGTGCAGCCCCTTAATTAGTTAAACTAGTCGAATGTAGTTTCATAAAGATTGAACACTGATTTGAAGAATTTTGAAGACTGACAAAAATCTACTTTTGTTTTTTTTTCAATAGGTGGTAAAAGTGATGCCGGGCGTACCACTATCTTACTCACAAACCCGCCGAAGTTATTCAGGGGAGAGTAAGAGGCACAGAGTACCTTATTATTTATTTATTTATTATTTACATAAAAGTACAGCTTTACAGATAATTCTATGACATCATACATTTCAATTAGTTGAATAAACATTAAATTATCAGATACATACAAAACATAATAATAATTATACAGGGTGGAAAAAATGTAAGGGCCCTGGAAGGGAACTACCTTAAATGCTTGAGTTAGCTCATTTTACTGAGAGGAAACATTCCTTTATTTTTTAAAAGACACAAAACTGAATTCAAAGGTCTTCTAAAATTCGCTTGTCTCACCCGGGAATCAAACCAACTAAAAATAAAAACCCTCGCTATTTTATTATACGAATCGGTAGGATTATTGTTCAGGATAAAATTTGTCTAATAAACATAATATGGTCATTGAAATAAAAAAAAGTGAAAACTAATTATTAATTTTATTTTATCATCAATACGAAGAACACATAAACATGAAACATTTTTTAACGAAGACGGATATTAAGAAGAGAAAAGAATCTTAATAATTTAACTAATAAGTTGCTCGAAATGACCCCTCTCGTTCCGGTTACACAAATTTAGTCTACGTTGAAATTCATTTCATTTAGCCTTCTGCAAAGTATTGTGGTATATGCTCCTAATAACATTTTCTACCGCAACCCTTAGTTCTTGTACAGTATTTTATCACGTTTTGTAAATTAAATTTTTCAAATTCAATTTCAATTTCATGGGTATCTCGTACAACAGATGAGTGTAAGACCAAATATTTATTAGACAAATTTTATCCTGAACAATAATCCTATCGATTCGTATAATAAAATAGCGAAAGTTTATTTTTTTTTATTTTTAGTTGGTTCGATTTCCGGGTGAGACAAGCGAATTTTAGAGGATCTTTGAATGCACTTTTGTTTCTTTTAAAAAATAAAGGAATGTTTCCTTTCAGTAAAATGAGCTAACCAAAGGATTTAAGGTAGTTCCCCTCCAGGGCCCTTGAATTTTTTCCACCCTTTATATAGGTAAGTGCACTCAAACAGGCACAACCGGGTAGCCCACCATGCCCATGGCCTAAGGAACCCTAATAAGCTCTTTCTTTATCTCTGCACCAGGAACAAATAGGCCATTAGGTTGTCTAAGTGACACTATAAACAATTGGGAACAATGTCTCTGTTAATAAAACATTTAGGTATCAAACATTTTGTTTAGATTCTTAGGTACTCTTCAAATATTTGTGAATGGTGTTGCAGGTGATTCATTATTATATAGAATAGTTAGTTGACAATAGGTCATCATAATATCCCGTACCAATGCAACAATTACTTACAATTTGTTTATGCTAATAAGGGGTCAGAAATAATGTTTTTTGTATTATGTTATCTATTTATCATAGAACACACAAAATTTATAATCAGTAATGTGAGTAAAGAGAAATAAAGATACATTTTAAATAGCCCTAAGAAACAAGGTTACTGTGCTCACCAACCCGCCTGCCCAATATGTGTGAGTATGGGCATTTCTTCCAGGACTGCTAAGAGTGTCGAATTCTTGGAAAAGCTTATGTCCAACACTGGACGAACCAGGCTGATGGATGGATGGATGGAAGGGACAAGGGACAACATTTTTGACCGTAAAAGCCTGAAGTCACTAATAAATTTGCGAATTGTCCAAGAGCTTTAGGGACTTCTATTTCTGACAAGTCACAGTTTAGTTACCACTGCTGTTTGTAAATAAACGAATTCAAAGATAAACTCGACATTTTAATAAGCAGTTCAGTCAAAATCAGCAGCAGATTATTACACTGTGTCTAAATAAATAGTTCAAGTTGGTTTTTCTTTTTTTTGGAATTAATTCTGTAACTAAATTATTACATTCCAATAAAAATAAAAACTTGATTGACGTGTGGAAATATTCTTTAAATGGAATCAGATCATTGAGGGCAGGGATGTGCAAAATCTTTCCTACGCAGACAATATTTAGAAACAGTATCAATGGGGGGCAAGGTTTTTTAATATTAGGCCATAAATTTTCCCCCTACTGCTTCCTTCGTGCCACACCATGAAGGAATAAACGAAACATGCGAGCGGCACTTCACTGGATGAATTTTTGTTTCGTGATTTTATGTTATATTATTTCCTACTTCTGCATTGCTGGTCATGGGCCGGATTGCAATTCGCAGGCCGGAAATGGCCCGCGGGCCATAGTTTGCCCTTCCCTGATTTAGGATCACAGGTTATGCCCTAAAAAGGAAGCCAGTTATAAAGTTAACATCCTGCATTTATGTTGAAATTTGACAATGGCTGAACAATTTTTAAACAAATTATTCGAAAATCTTGTAAGCAAACTTTAGTACATTTTCAGCAGCACACCACAGTGCCTAAATTTGGACATTGGAATCTTTTTCAATTGATAAATAATTGAACATTTGCCAGCAAGTCCAAGTTAGAAGAATATTGTTTTGACTATCTAAGCCAGACATCTAACAATTAATAAAATGTAAAGATATGCTGTCTGCACTTTGCGCATTATATTGTTAGTTAAAGATTTACAGAAGAGTTTTCAAAACTTTTTCCCCTCCAAATTTAGTGCTCTAGGATGTGGCCTTTTCAGCCTATGTAGAAATCCACCTGCAGCATGATAACGTACAATTTTGTTTGGACTGGTTTAAAACCAGTCTATCAAAATAAGTGGCATAGCTTATAAACTGTCATCATGCTAAGGCTAGCATTCAGTGAGGTAAAAGATCTCATTATATTTAACACTCTCAGCGCCAAGCCCACAGACACTTGCTTCATTTTTTGAAATTGATCTTCTTTATTCTTTATTGTACACACACAGAAATATAAACATAAACAAAGTTACAGTGAAAAAAGATGCACATTGACGAGCTTATCTATAAACAGAGATTTCTGACAGCAAAACCATCACAATAGGAAAAGTAACATAAACGAAGTAATCATACACATGTACACAGAGAAGAAGAATATACAAAGAATTATACAAGTTTAATAACTAAATAAAAATTTATATCAATACTTACTGTAAGTACAATCTATACAATATTATAAATATACATAGTGTAATAAACTACATAAATATAAATATATATAATATTTACCTATTCAGATTGTGAGAGGTTGTGTTCTTTAAGCTTTTTCTTAAAGGAACCTTTAGTTAGACAGTCGCGAATACTATATGTGTACTATTCCATAGTTGGACTGATTGGACACTGAATGAGTTTCCATAAGCACAGGCAGTGGCGTGCACAGAACTTTTTGCTGGAAAAGCAAACAATTGGTCAAGAACAACAATAAAAAAATATGATAAAATTTAAATATCACTTTGAAAAACAAGTTTGTATAGGAAATTTTCACTCTAGGGTAGACAGTAGACATTGTCTACCCTGGCGTCATACAATTATTTTTTTTTCAATGTGATATTTAAATTTTTTCATATTTTTTTTATTGTTGTTCTTGACCAATTGTTTGCTTTTCCAGCAAAAAGTTCTGTAGTGTGCACGCCACTGAGCACAGGTGTTATGTATAGGGGTTTTAATTAGGGAGAAAGTCCTAGAACATAAGGGTCTATTCCTGGATCTTCAAATTAATTTTTCAATAACTCAAAAACTATTTGTCCAACAACACCGAAACTACCAGGAAAATTGCCTAGACAGGGGCAATTTTTTTGACCTACAAAATATATAGAAAATTAGTGCTATATATCCAAAACGATACACAAGTGTTTTGACAGTATGTATAGGGTTGCCAACCGTACTTCAAAATAAAGTATCTTACGTCATTTTGGGTCCCTGTACTTTATACTTTTGAATACCAATAAAGTACGTGAAAATACTTTATTTCAATCTTTGCGTAAAATTAGACGTAAACTAAAAACAAATACACATCCGTAAAGAAATCCAAGGAAAAATGTATGACTTGTTGGCGCGTTGTGCATTTGTGTTTATGCAAAGAGCACAAAAAACACAGTTTTACAAAAGGATTTGAGGATGTTAGTATGGAGTCTGGCCTTCATAGTTCCTATAGTCCGCAGCCTTGATATCTTTTTCAAAAAATCTTAGAACTCCCTTGAATAAAGGGTACTTTTTTCTAAAGGTGCATACTTTTTATTTACCTTCCCTAAAATCAGATATACTTTATTTCTTCTAAAAAAAGTTGGCAATCCTAAGTCTGTACCATAAATGATACACATGGCACTGAAGGTGTTAAATTAACGGAGCTGGAGAGAAGACAATGAAGCATTTATGTACCACCAAGAAAAACATACAATACTTAAATAATCATTTGACCACTTGACTTACTGTTTATTTTGGGAAATATGATACCTATTGGATTTCTTACTTGAACTGAAGTTAATTTCAAGATTCACATGTTCAATTATTAGGGTTTCTTGTAAATGTTGACAGAGATAAGATGAAATATTATGACATATTGAAATAATAGGGTATCTACTGAAGATACATACTATATTCATGCCTGTCTCTAAAAGGGCAGATTGAGACATGGGGGCAGCGCTGCACATATGGCAAAATACCATAATTAGGACTTAACACAAACTTGGATAGACCTTGATACCATAGCATTGATATGTTTGGCTCCATCCATATTTCTAAAAAAAAACGTGCCAAGCGCCTCCCAGGTACTCAATCAACCATGTACGAAATAATTTAGCCACCAAAACTTCATGTAGTAAAGTCGTGTTTTTGACAATTCATACATATTTTGTGGAGCTTTTTGACATGGAAATTGCAGCATCAAATATAATGTACAAATAAATAAATATGAATAAATATTTTTTTTAACCTATAACTATATTTAAAAAACATATTTTATGTTTGGGCTATGCTGTTAACCCGTAAGCTATGGATGATTTTTTTCCTGCCAATTTTATTTTTGGCTATATCTCCTAAAGTGGTTGTCAGAATCCTGACTGTCTGCATAATTATATTTTTCTCCAAGGCAGGGAGATGCAATTATTAGGGAGAGGGGTTCCCAGCGCCTTTGGGCACAGACTAGATTTTTGTATCTGCCACATTTCTGTGACTCTTTCCTATTCTACATCCATCAATGTAGTCATACAAGCTCTAATCTTTAATCTGCACCCACTTTTGACTTGGGCCCTTCTCGATTAGGGTGTAGATAAGGGGGAACTATAGGAAAGACTTGGAAAATTTTAAAATCCTACAGCGCAGAAGAGAGCCAGTAGGTTTGGTATGGCTAGTTGCAGTGGCGTGCACAGAACTTTTTTCCGGAAAAGCAATCAGAAGGTCAAGATTGACGCCACTGGCTAGTTGTGGAACTAACCTTCTTTTTTTTTTATGACCCCCTTCTCCAATATGTTGCCAATATGGTCAGCTTTTGTCACTTAACTGAGTGAAGATGTTACTGATTATTGATTAAACTTACTCGATCGCACACCTACTGCTAAACAGGTAGACTAAATAACACGGACTCATTTCTATTTACAATCATATATTATCTTGTCTACAATATATTATCAGAGTAGGGTAATGATAAATCTGTTTCTCAAATGCCGATTAATTACTTACCTCTAAAAGATTCTCGCTTGAAGCTCTAATTTACATAACGCTAGAAGTGTTTTATTTACAAGTAAAAGGTCTTGAAATTTATTGCATATTTGTTGATGAACATGACAAGGTGAAATGAAATAACTGAAAGGTACGTAAATTTACGTGATAAGCTTGAGCATTGGCCCAGTCAGTTTAAGCACGCACGAGCACAGAATTTAATAGACACCCCGAGAGTACGAGGAACTTTGGAATATTTTCAATATTTCGTACTTATTCCAAAGTTTGGAATTCAAACAGCAAATAGTTGCACAACCCATGGATGTGCACAACCAACAAGCCAACACAACAACCAATCCAATCCACAATCCACAACAAGTGACATCTTTTACATTTGTAGCGTTCGTTCATTTTGACGTCGAGCGCTCGAGACCTATGAAGCTGTCTTTGGAGAATAAGCTGTTAAAACCTGCAGCGCTCGATGCACTTAAATTAGTGATAAGTAAGCGCAAGCTGACAAGCATGACATGCCCTGCGGTCCGTAATAGACTTACAATGGATCATAAGCCATTCACTTCATACTAATTTCGTAATCGATTTTAGCGATATAATTCTATTTCGGAACGCAGGGATGACAGTCACAGCTGCTCAGTGTTGTCATTGTAAAATTTGGACTTGCCGTATCTAAAGTTTCAAATTGCCGTATTTATAGAAAAAAAATACAAAGTTGCCGTATTATTATATTTACTTTAAGGACTGTTTATTATATTAAGAAATTAAAATGCCCTATTTCATAAAACGGTACGTGAAAAGCCTGCCGTAATCAGAAAAAAAGTCATAAAATGCCGTATATTACGGCAATTGCCGTGTGAATAACAACACTGCAGCTGCTGTCAGCATGACACAGCAGAGAGACGTTCAAAAATGGAAGTTTATAAATATGTTGTTCTAGCGATGCGATGGTCTGGTAAGATCAGAGGTCTGTGGTCTATGGTCGGTCAGTGCAGTGGTGCCTGACTGACCGTGCGGTCCGAAATAGAATTACATCGATAATAGCTATGAATGAATTAAAGTGTGAGCGACGACTGGTCCGTAATTTGTGAGCTAGCAAACGATGTGAAAGATAGCTTATGATTCTGACCGCATTAAAAAAGATACACCTTAACCATAACCTCTTACCACAGAATACAATAAGATTATTTTATTTTATTTTGTCAAAGTGCCGTGATTCGTGATGGAACAAGAAGAGTTTGTAGCACTGTTCTTCAACGTAGACTCAGATAGCGACGAAAAAAAATTTATTATTTATAAATTCTTCCTTTTCGACGAAGAGTTCCACACGACTTTTCATTTGTTTCTCTCATGGCCGAATAAAACATATACCATGGTTTGTCTGATCTGAACTGCTGAGATAATGGAGCAAAAACAATTTTTGACATTCCATTCCGTTCAACGCTCACATCGCCTCACCTCCGTCGCATGAGCCACGAAAGTCATACGAATGAATGAATGCATTTGCTTCACTCATGGATTATTATCCATTCACCTCATTCATTCGTAATCGATTTTAGCGAAATAATTCTATTTCGGAACGCAGGGTGAGTGGAAGGGAATGAGGCATTCTAACACACATAAGTTGCTGTAATATTGCTATTTAATGTAATGTAACCATCGTACACAAAATTTGGTTTATAATTAACAAATAAAGCGCAGTACATTGTATGATATCATATTTTAGGTGCCTGACCATTTTTTTAATCATGTAAAGGCCGTTCGGTGTGGCACACTTGTTGTGGTTGTGACAGTGACGACACTTTTGTCCTCCACCTGACTGAAACCATCACTATCACCAAATGTATTTGGAAGCAGCGGGTGTTGAACGGGGGCAGATACAGCGCAGGAATCGATAGTTTTTTTTAGTTATGAACCAAACCGCTTCTACTAATCTAACATAGCAAACTAAATCGAGCTCGATAGCGCGTGATACAGTGCTTTCTCTGTTGTGGTTTATAATAAAAGTAGTTTTATGTTTTAGCGTGTATTAAGACAAGACATGACAAGCAAGCAAGTAATGGCGGTGAGCCTTACCAATGACAATTTATTTATATTTTAAAAACTAAATCGTAAAGAGGATGCACACACAAGGTGTTTAAATTATTCTCTCCAACACAGCCCCTTAATTTTAAAACCTTAATTTTTATATATATTTTTTTTCGTTACTATACAGTGTGTCCCTCGTAAAAGTGCACATCCGAAAGTGGGTGAAACTAGATCTAAATATATCGACAAAAACAAAGTGTTTTTTTTTTTTAACTTTTTTTTTTATCTTGAAAAAATTATCCACCTGGGTATCTTTGTATGGGACGCGAGCGCAGTGCCTTTGGTTAACCGCTCGTAGAAAATATTGTATTTATAATAGAATGTTGTATTTTTTTTGTTAGAAAGATAATGGAATAGGCAATGATAAATAGGAATAAAAGTATAGTAAAACGGGGACATTATTTTGAAAAAATTGACTATTATTGAAAAAAAAGACGGAAAAATTAAAGAAATAATCTTTTAGGATATTATTTTTATGGTAATGGTAGTTGATTATGTTTTGTTTTTGATTTGGTATGGGACGTCTATTTTTTAAGGATTATAACAGTTTTATTTCATTGCATTACTCGCGGTAGATCAAAAGTTATGACATATTTTATACATAGTCTCCACGGTAGGCAAAAAAAATTTTAAAACGTAAATTTACAAAACAAAGATTTTCTAAAAAAAAAAAACATTTTTTTGTTGATAAAATAAGGTCTAGTTTCACTTTTTGCACTTTTGTGCACTTTTAGGAGGGACACACTGTATAAATGTACTAATCTAATCTAATGTAACTTATCAGTGTTTAAATTATTCTCTCCAAAATTCTCTCCCTCTGTTGATCTTCCTACAGAGGGATAGTGTTGTATCGAGCGGTTAAAGCTCGATAAGATCTGCTATGCTAGACCCCCTGGTGACGATGGCGGTAGCTGCTTGCGGCAAACGAGCGATCAGAGCGAGCGAAGTTCTCAGATTCTACTTGAACAATCTGGCGTTTGTATGTATGTATGAATGTTTGTCCGACAATAACTCGAGTATCGTTGATCGGAACGTCATCGTGACATTTGGTAGGCAATTAAATAAGACAAAAAAAAGTTCAATATTAGCCAAATCGGTCAAGATCAAATCGCGAGTTCGCAGTTTAGGGTGAACTACTACTCGTAGTATATACGAGTATGTAGATATGTATGAATGCTTGTCCAACGATAACTCGAGTATCATTAATCGGAACGTCATGAAATTTGGTAGGCAAGTAATTGAGACATAATGAATTTTAAGTTCGAACATGAGCCAAATCGGTCAAGGCGTCGCCGAGATATTATGGGGTTGCAAAACGAGGTCGCGAATAATTCGTTTCGATTAAACTATGTTAAGGTTTGTTAATTCGAAAACTATTTCAAGTGACGTCACACGAAGGCAAATGGAAGATGCAGCTTTTTTGTAAAAATATTCATAATTTTGAGGTTTTTTAAACCAAAAGTTCTAAATACGGCTTATCAAATCTAAATCTCGAAATAGTTTTCAAATTAACAAACCTTAACATAATTTAATCTAAACGAATTATTCGCGACCCCCGTTTTACAACCCCATAATATCTCGGCAACGCCTTGACCGATTTGGCTCATGTTCGAACTTAAAATTCATTTTGTCCCAATGAGCGTTTTTCTCGTTTTTTTTCTTAGTTCTTAGTTTTCCTCCAGATGGCGCTGTCCATGTCACCATAGATAAAAAGTGTTTTGTAGCAATCAATGTCAAAGTGGTTTTTCGAATTTTGTCTTTGATTCTGTTGCTAAAGAATATGACAGTGCCATCTAGGAATCTTATTAAACACTAAATTTGACATAAGGAAAAACGCTCATTACTCGCCTACCAAATTTCATGACGTTCCGATCAATGATACTCGAGTTATCGTTGGACAAGCATTCATACATTCCTAGTCATATTATAATGTCTAAAATTCTCAAATGATGTCATATCAGACAATTCTTCAAAAATCATTTAAAAAAATGGTTAATTTATATACCAAAATAATAAATAAATAAATAAAAAGATTTTTATTCAACAGAACACAACTAAACTATGTCCTAAAATGACGAATATTCTGTGAAAAAAAATTAAAACAGAAAATTTTAGAAATTAAACTTTGCGAACTTAGATGACATTTTTGAACGAACGAGCGTGAGCTCTGAGTCTTTTTGAACGCTCGCTCGTTTAATTAAGAGTAGGTAGTTCCTCCCGAACTGTGAACACGCGATCCCTTCTTACAACCCCATATCTCGGCAACCCCTTGACCGATTTGGTTCATGTTCGAACTTAAACATTATTTTTGTCTCATTTACTCGACTATCAAATTTTACAACGTTCCGATCAAGGATACTTGAGTTATTGTCGGACAAACATTCATATTTACAATCCCTGGATTGTTTAAGTAGACTCGGATGTCTATGTAAATTTTTGAACGCCAGCAAAAAAGTTTCCTTGCATTGGCCAAAAAGACTAGATCCAGGCTAAACATATCGTATAAAAAAATTGCTGGTCCTTTTGTTTTATTAGGTATTTTTTAGCGCTGTGCTTAAAATATTAGAGAATTGAATATGTGTTTTCAATATTACCTACAATGACTTCTTTGAAAACTCTCATTTTTAGAATTAAGATTTCGAAAAACGAATCAGTATGTTTATACCTACTTAATTCTGAAACTTTTGCGCTAAATAGGTAAGTATATATTTTTCGAGATCAAAATCTTTTTTTGTGGATTTTAATGAATTCTGTGTTGCAAAAAGTATCTACTTAGCAGTTGTCTTCCGCGAAGTTATTTTTGTATTTTTGTGCATAGATCTTTTTAAAGAAATGGTTCTTTGCTTTGAAATTCGTTTGCTTTGACCGGACATGGAAGATATCGTCTTTGTTGGTGACTGGATAAAAGACAGGCCGTTGGGCTCTGGTAGTTTCGGAATCGTTGTGCTGTGGAAACACAAGAACACAGATGAAAAACTTGCGATAAAGACATGCAAATGGGGCGCTGAGCTTACAGAGAAGCACAAAGAAAGATGGACGAAAGAAGTGGAGATGCTACAGAGCTGCAACAACCCAAATATTGTGGGTACCAAAGAATTGCCTCCAGAGTTTGTAACAGCTTTAGCACCGGCAAATCCATCGAAATTACCTATTCTATGCATGGAGTATTGCAGTGGCGGTGACCTTCGACAGCTTCTAAACAAACCTGAATCCTGCTCGGGACTAAAGGAAATACAAGTTCGTGAAATACTACATGATATCAGGAATGCCATGCAGTTCCTCAATGCAAACAAAATAACTCACCGTGACCTCAAACCTGAGAACATTGTGATGCAGATCTGTGACAGTACTGTAGGAAGTACAGTTGGCTTTCAAGACCAAAGAAAGGTTATATATAAACTTATTGACCTTGGTTATGCTAAAGAAATGGGCCCAAAGACAACTTGTGCAAGTTTTGTGGGAACCCTTCAGTATCTGGCACCTGAAATATTTTTTAATCAAGCGTACAGCAACTCTGTCGACTTCTGGTCATTTGGCTTGGTCGCTTTTGAAATTATCTGTGGAGTTCGGCCTTTCCTTCCAGATTTGGCTCCTGCGGGATGGATTCCTCATGTTGAGAAGAAGAAACATGAAAACATTTGTGTCTTTAAAACTTATCATGGTGACATTGAATATTCCAATGAAATATTTCCTGAAAATCATATTTCAATACCTTTTAAAAGCCTAATTGAAAAATGGTTACAAGTTGCATTGGAATTTGATCCAAAGCTAAGAGGAAGGGACTCTCCATCTAAAGTCACATTCAGTTTACCAACAGGAGAGAGGGAAGCAGCTAGCAAGGTGATGATATTCAGCCTGCTAGAAGAAACTTTAGAAAAGAAAATAATCAAAATATTTTCGGTTTCTACTCTGTCCCAGATTGCTTACAATATTGATAATGACACAAAAATAGCAACATTGAAAACATGGATTACAGCTGATACAAAAATCCCTACACATGATCAAATCTTAATCTCACCAATGACTTATGCTGATATTGCAAATGATGAATTTGTTACAAAATATTGGAATAACCAAGCCAATATTGCAATCTATCTTTACAACAGAACACACATGCTAAACAATACCATTGAGCCTATTGTTCCTAAAGCTGTGCAGAGGTCCTTGGAACATCCAAAAGCTTACTACAATTTTAATAACAGCCAGCATTTATATAGAAGTGGGTTCTATTTTGTGATTAATCAAATGGAAACTTATGATGTATTTATTACTGGACTCCTTGTTAGAGCAGAATCCTTGAGACAAGAGAGCAGACAGTTACTCTTAAAGCACAATTCTGTTGACAAAGGCATAGGAAAACTTATAACCAAACAAGAAACTATTATCAAAATGGTGGAAACTGGAAAGGAACACATTGAAATCTTGAAAGACAATGGCACTGGAACAAACTTCTTGGGTGGATTTGAAAAAAGATTCAATGATGCAGATGTCCTCGCTGATAAAATAAATAAACTACAAAGTGCTTGGTCCCAGCTGTCTGTAAGACTTCAATCTGCAACTAGAAGAAGCAATGAAGCTTTGTCAGCTGAGCTCAATAACTTTGTTTCAAAATACAACTTTCAAGCTGTATACATAGCTGCTCAGAAATCATATGTATTCTACAGAAAAAATGAGAGAGAGTTCAGAAAGAAAGAACAACAATGCCAAAATATAATGAAAATATGTTATGACTGCTTGAAATTGAGGAGCAAAATATTACATGAAATAAAAACTCAACCCTGCATCATAAAACTGATGGACTTAAGTGTTGAATTTGCCAAGATTTCTGATATTATATCAACTGCTGCAGAGAACACGGAAAAACTGATTATAGAAGTTACCAAAATAACAAATGATTTGACTAATTGCATGTGGTCAACTATCAGTCTACTGTGTAGTGATGCTGAAGATTTGGCTGATCTTCCATACAGTGTTGTTTCATTTCAGAAAAGAGACTTCAAAGTAGGTGATTCAGTTTCTAAGCAACCAATAAAAGTATCCAATGGTGTTTCTAATAGTAACGATGAAGTGAAAGTACTTATTGCAGAAAGTCTAAAACTCAGGCAAACACATTCGCATTTAACAGATAGAATTAAACTCCAGAAGAAAATATTTGATGAGTCTATTATAAATTATAATTTTTTGAATGACTAAAGTGAAAATGATCAAAAAGATTATCCTGTTAACTAACTCTCTGTCCTGTTATATAATTGTTATGTAGTAGTTTAAGTAAATAATTTTTCAATGCATGTGCTATTGTGCTCGTAAAGGCCCACTTTTTATACATCAAAACCGAACAGAAAGTCGATTATTTTGCCCTAGGGCTTTATTATTATTATTTTTTTTAAATTTATATGCAATGGTTGGCTAACCTGCAGCCTTTCCTGTGTACCATAGATGTTATACTTTTTTTCCACTGTTTAACGGCTCTGGATACAATCCTTTTGAGCCAATCATAATTTTAAGTTCACAAGATTATATTTGTTTTCATTTCCTCACACTATGCATTGAAAAACGTAGTATGATACACGGGTGTAAAAGCAATAAATTACTCGGTTACGTTTAAAACACTCGCTACGCTCGTGTTTTAAATCATCCTCGTAATTTATTCCTTTTCGCCCTTGTAACATAAACTACTATTTTCTCAAATTTGCTTATAATGTGGTCATTATTTTGACAACATTCTTTGAGCAAAGACGACCTTTCCAAGCTGCTTGAATAGGAGCCAGCAAAGTTGTATGGAATTCATTGCTGGTAAGTTTTAGCTTCCAGCAATTCCCTTTGAAAATCCATTATTGTCGAGTTTTGTTTCAAAAATAGTCAGGTTCAAATGACCACATTACAAGCATTTTGACTTGAATAGGCGTCAGGAAAGTTGTTTGTAATTTCATTTCATTTCATTGCATGTTTTTTGGCATCTCTAGATAATTTCCTGGTATCTCAGGATAAAAAGTAGCCTATAGTCAGTGTCGTAAATTATCTTCTAAAAAGGTTTATCACAATCTATTTGTAGTTTGAATGATAAAATGATAAAAACTAACTTATGGATTGATAAAAGAGTAAGGAGTCAAGAGAGTGATATCATTGTGCCTTCTATTGAAAATTATGACTATTATATCCTTTAAATATTATTTAGTAGAATTTTGTAAGAATTGTGTTTACAACTAAATTAGATCTCTTTTATGTTTGCAAAATTAATCACTAGGCTAAGATCTAAACTCGATGTTCTAGTCAATATGTTTTTTTACATTTGTATGGTGCTATAAAACTAACACATTGTGATTTTATGAAATATAAAAAAATATGTATTAATGAATTATTTTATTTAAAATAACGAATGAGTTACAGAACATACACAGAGTGTAAACAGGAAAACAGCATTAGTAGAATGCTAACGTTTTATGACACTAAGAGGAAAAATATGTATTAATGAATTATTTTATTTAAAATAACGAATGAGTTACAGAACATACACAGAGTGTAAACAGGAAAACAGCATTAGTAGAATGCTAACGTTTTATGACACTAAGAGGAAAACTGTTTACAAAATGCTAATAGAACCAATGAAATTCTTCAACCATTCTTTGAAATCGTTAATTATTTTATGAAACTTCTTTACATCGGCCGGGGTTCGTAGATACTCTTCCGGCGCGAATCTTGGCTCTGGAGTGCCGCTGATGTGAAGCCATATCGCAAAAACTGCATCATCAACCGTAGCAATCGATCTTCGACACAGCCGTGCCGATGTAATTGTAGCTGCTACTAATGCTCCCATGCTGCCTACAGACACAACTTTTGGTCTCTCCTTACGAGCAGCTAAAAAGTAGCTCCTTAGAAGCTTCTCTGTTGCGACGTCTAGGGCCACATTCAGACCAGCCACCAGATCTATGTAATGCGACATATCTTTCAGATTCCGAGTCTCTTCTTCACTAGTACTAAGAGGTTCAACAGCATTCTGAAGAAGAAAATCTACTATTTCTTCGTTGTACTCTCCGCAGTCTCCGCGGCAAACGAAACCGAATACGCTTGCTACATCATACTTTCTGTGGTTCTTTCCTTGCGCCCACACAGCACTTAGTAATTTAACTCTACCATTGTCCGTGGAGATTTCACCACTTTCAACTGCTGATAAAACAGCAGACGTTGTCTTCTGACTGTAAGCGAGAAGAGGAAGAGGCATGACACAGACTCCTCCTGAACTTGCCAATAATGCTGTGGAAACAGTCGTGTTAGAGGTTCCTATTATGACGCTTCTCTCAGCCATTTTTGCAGCTTCACTCATCATGTCCCCGACGTGACTTGTGTCGAAACCGGCCGCCAGAACATGCAAAATCGATGATCCAGTCAGAATATTTGCCTTAATACTTGATAAACTTAACAGAAGGCTGATTTTTAAGTGCATGAAGCAGTTTAAGGGGCAAATGTTAATCCCTATGCTTGAAGCCAAGCAATAGATGAACTTCCATGGAAGTCCGTTGCAGCTTTGAAATAACTCCTTGATTCCAGTCGGGACAGGAGAAGTCAATGGAGCGGCCAAATTGTTAACTTGTTCTACTTGCCAGATAATCGTGGTTTTCTTAACTACAACACCGGTCAGGATGAATCTGATTCCCCCGCTCAGTTTTGGAATCAAATCATCAACGATTACAAAAGTTCTTGCCAAGTAATCGTCCTTCAACATGAATGTTATATTAACTTTCTCTCCACATCTTCTCATTCCACTATTTTCGAAAAGAACGCTTTTGCAAACCGTACATTTGGGTGGAGCTTTTGGTATGTAATGGAGGATCTCTTCACCATCGCATTCCTCAGGGCAACACCAAACCGAATGATAAACGTAAGTAGATGGTTTCGACATGGCAATTAATATTCCTTGGAAGGAAACTAGACCGTTATAGTAATGTTGGTTAGGTGGACTCAACATTTTAGGAATACATTTCAAGCGTAATGTAACAACCGCTTGCGCTGATTGAACTTGGCAGTTGTAATCGTGGATCATTGATTGAAGACAAGAGAATAGAATGTCTGATGCAGTCCGTTGCCATACCATGGGTTCTTTCAATAATAGTTTTCCAAGATCAGGAAATTCGTCAAGCAGTTTCATTACGTCAATTTCTAGAAAGTATCTGAAAGGCAAAAACTTTTGCATCGGCTTTTCCGAAAGTTGTTTCAGGAACTTATTGCATTCAATTTGGATTTCTTCTAATAAATGCCTTTTGTCGAGATAAAGCAATACCCTGCATCTTACTTCCATGTTTTAGCGGAAATAAAAAAGCAGGCGCCTATTTAGTTACAAAAAGTTTGAAATGAGTTTCGAGTTTTCCGCCCGCGCTTTTTTTACAGTTGCTTTTTTTTTAATCCTATTTTCCCACAAAGTGGGAAGGCAAAGGGAACTTAGTCCATACAGCCATTTCTGAGGTTTTATATATTTATAGTCACTGTATGTTCTATCCTCTCTTGAGGATCATCTGAAGGGACTGTCCTGTGGTAGTTGCTGTCCTGTCATGTCAGTGAGTTCGTGCTAAAGTGATAGACCCATAGCACAAACACAATGTAGGGTCAAAAAAGTCACAGCCTGCACTTTTGTTTTATTGAAAAACACACTACACTAGTTACGGCAATTTTAATTCACAATATTCTATCACTATTGTTGATCAAAACACCCAAAATGCAATATTTTTTTAATAAAACGAAAAAACGACGCCAACACATCTCCGCGCCTTTTTTCCAACCGTTCCTTTTTTTTCTTATTAGGTGCGTAGAAAAAGGAACTTAGGCCATACAGCCATGTCTGAGGTTTTATTTTGTTTATATAGTGACTGTGTGTAGGTAGGCATTATCCGAAGGGTCTGTCCTGTCTTAGTCGCGGTCCTGATCGCGCTAAAGTAGTAGACCAATAAGAAAAAGGGTTAGTAATAAAATTTAATAAACTTTCAACAAAAAAAGAACCAACTTTAAATGTACCTGCAGTCATTCACTAAAAAGTTTTAAATATTTATAATACTGACTGCCTACCGAAATAATACTTTTGCCGAAAGGATTATAATTTAATATAATAATAATACTATAATACTTATAGTAGAAGTTAAAACAGCCAACCAAGAGTCAGTCCGAATCTGCTAGTGCTATTCATAAATCTGTACTCGTGATTAAAGAGGTAAAATAAAACTCTAAGGATATTGCCTAATCATCAGTTTGCGACACTATTAGCGCCTACGCTGGACATTTAAACGTTACCCACGCACTGTGTAAAAACAATATTTCCTCAAGCAAGGTCGGTAAACAATTAGGTTTCGATGACTGTAGCAACATAGCCTTAGGACGGAAATGCCGAATCGAATATGCAAATCGAACAACTTGCCTACTGCCTTACTGCTGCCTTGTTCATTCATAGACTTGGACTTGGTACAGTCAAATCAAAAATGTAAATTAAGTCACTCTCCTCAATCTATGTCGATAATGCTAGTTACACGGGCAGAGTAAGAAGTAGAGTGCGAGGGTTAAAACATATTATGTACATTACCAACAAAATGTAAACAATAATTGCAAAATGGTACTAAAAATTGTAGCTGGGTATATAGCGCATTGGCCAGGCCCCCCCTTGGCGGTTTCAAGGCCCCTCCTGGCGGCTAGATAGCTCATCTAGGTCTTTAAGGCGCTCTTATCCCAGAAGAGTGACTCTCTCTCTTTTTCTTTACGTGTAAGGAGTAAAGAAAATAACCACACTTTTGTACTTTTTCGTTGTTTTTATCGGTTTTTAAATTGTTTAAAAATAAGGGATATGTTTATTAAAACCCACTTACGTGGTCGACCTAGAAAATTTAAAGAGCAATATTACCAGATATGTTTCGTTAATAAAAGAGTGGAATTATGGAAATGACATGATTTGAAAGGTCTTATTACATGCTGTGTTTGTAAATTATTTCTATCGAGCAAAGTTTATCTGATCGTGTAACACATGTGTGGAAGACCTAGATAAAAGTTTGAACTATATTGCGTATTTTTTTTTGGAAGTTTTAGACGATATTTGAAAGTTCTATTTGACTTTGAAATTACTGATTTTGGGATAGGAGCGCCTTAAGAGGCTATGCGAATTTTATTTTTGTCACTGCCACTCCAAGCGAAAACACGCTCAGTGCGAGAGGGGCGGATCAGGGCGAAAGCGAAAAATGTTAGTTTTATAATTTTTATAAAAAAACTTAAATAGCTAACAAAATATCAAATCTCTAGATTGTTGAAACACACCTAATAAAATTTGTTTGAGTTCTGTATATGGTTCCTATTCATCAAACGAGGAGAAAAAGTGTGTTTGAAGACCTCATTTCAACAATTATTTCTATCGAGGAAAATTTGACCAAACATGTTTTCTAATTTCAAAACCCTAGATTATATAGTCAAAATGCATATACCAGAAACTGATTATAATTTTCCGTGTATTTTAACACCCGTATTTTTTTCGCATATCATCTTAACTACTATTCACAAAAAGGATAAATTATAGTAAAAACAGCGAGAAAGGATAAATTATACAACAAATACCAAATTCCTAATTATTTTGTGAAATAGACCCCGTAACAAAAATGGTCTAAAACTGACAATGTTGATAGCCCCCAATTTCTTTATTTTTGGAGATAAAAAAGAACAAAAAATATGTTAATTTACTCCCCTTACCTACCTAAATAATTTGCCTATCATTGAGCACGAGCCTTTCTCTTTTAATTCATTCACAGAAGTGCATCCTTTCCATTTCCTCAAAATCGGTTGGTTGCGATGGCATATGCCTAGAAATGCTATTTCCTATCCTTGCAGTGCTGCTACTATCTCTCACACAACTTACGTTTAAAAAGAAATTGAAAGAGCACTTCCTTTCTGTCCTTTAATTTTTTTATATTTATATTTATGAATTTTTGGGTTATCTGTTTAACTTTATATACCTTTATTTTGTGTATTTTGTTGTATGTGTGTATATACATAGATATATTTGTATATATTATAACTTTAAATACCTATATATATTTTTTTTCCCTTATAGTTATATGTATTTTTATATACTCGTAATTATATATTATAATAGTTTATCTTGTTGTAAAATTTATCTATTTATTTTCCTTAAAAAATTTCATGTTATTTTGTTGTACACTTTGCCTACCTTTTCATATTTTTGTATTTCACCACACCTACAGGTTGGCTGGAAGAAATATCAGTAGAAATAAGCTCGCCTTTGTACAGTTTGTTTTGTATTTTTTTTATGTTATGTGTTTAATGTTTCATGTGCAATAAAGAATAAAGAACTTTCAAATGACTCTTTGGAGAGAAGTACTTGCCCTTCTACGTGGAAACAGGCTTACATTACCCCCCTTCCCAAAACCAGTAACCCTACTGTTTACAAAAACTTTAGACCTATTTCTGTACTCTTTTGCCTATCCAAAGTCCTTGAAAAAATTGTCCATCGTCAGTTTTCTGAGTTTCTTCCTCGCAACAAACTTTTAAATCCTTTTCTAGTATTTTCGGTAACGAATGCGAAGTGGAGGGACGATAAAAAAATAACTTCAATAAATTTAATAAAAAATGAGATGCAAGATTAACTTATTAAAAGTTGCTCGAGAAGCACAAAAAATATTTACACAAACAAAAAAATAATAAATACTGTTTATTTTCTTTCTCTGTTCTTATTATTTTGATTGGATTTCACCTTGTATAATATATATTTTACATATTATTTTAATCGTATATATATTGCTACATAAATTAAATAAACCTTTAATCTAGTTCATGTACATTTATTATTTTATTACATGTATTTTTATAAGATTAAATTTGACGTGTAAAAAGTGTATTTTATATACCCACTTTGCAAAATAAACTATTTGAATTTGAATTATACTTTATTTCTTGTAAAAAGAGTTGGCAACCCTAACTACTGCCGTGAATTTTTTCACATATCTAAATTGAAAAATAGTTTTCACACGCCCACAATATTTTTAAAGACCTGTCCAACGACACTCACACCATGGGATAAACGACAAAAAAATCATCCCCACTTTACGTGTAGTACCATACATTTTTTTTTATTTCAAGATTTTATTTTACCACTTTGGCGGTGTGATTAATATTATTAAGTTAATTAATTAATTACAGTTTTCTAGTACTAAGAGTCTTTGAACTAAGCCGCGGACAGACAGACGGACGGACATGGCGAAACTATAAGGGTTTCTTGTTGACTACGGAACCCTAAAAATCAGGCTTCTAACTCGACGCGAAAAAATATTATTGCACTTTACAAAATCAATTTCATACAAATTTTTGACTCTTGCAAGGGAATCAAAACCTATAGGGCACTTCCAGTTGACTTAGAAACTTGAAATTTCGTTTACAGGTATAAGTATACTTAGGTCTTATAGGACACACACGGGAAAAAATCTGAAAATTACTAAAATTTTATTATTTAGGATGTAAAAACCAACCTAGACCCTTTAGTTATATAGAGTTTCATAGATCATAAGTGTCAAGTTAAGATGGTTGTTTATAATTGCAAGTGGAATTATTTACTTACCATGTTTTTTGGTTTCGGTACCCTTATGGCGTGATGGTACGAAATCCTAGTTTGTGTGCAGTCCGACTCGCACTAAGCCGGTTTTTTTGCGATATAGGCCATAGTAAAATGCATTCTGTGAAAATTTCAGCTGGCTATATGTAAGACAGACAGACACCGGAGGCTGTAGTAGGGTCCCGTTTGGCACCGTTTAGATTCAGAACCCTGATAACGTAGTAAAAAAGTCGCGACTGTAGAGGATGAATGACGAATGTAGAGTGACGAAAGAAATTTAGGGTGCGCAAGTCGAAGGCACGACTAGGCCGCCATGCCCCCCTATTCTGTATCTTTAGTTGCCAACTGCACGAGGTGCCTATCATCAAAAACATAGCTAAAAACTGAAATTTCAAAATTGCCTTTAGTGGGTATTGAACTATTAACAATCTGTGTCGTCACTTCAAGTGCGAAAATATCCTTAGGACATCGGAATTCGATAGTATATTTATGTTTTTGATGATAGACACCCAGTCCAGAAGGCAACTAGAGATACACAATAGGCCCGCTGGAAGAACGTATGCAGACCAAATTGGCAACATATCGAAAAAGGGTAACGTCAAAAGTAGCCGGAATAGAAGAGCTTGTAGATATAACTAGATTGATGGATGTGGAAGAGTCGAAAGAGTTGGTGTGTCAGGATCGTAGCAGATGGAAATTTGTAGTCTCTTCTCTGGAGACGTGAAGTAAATGTATGTATGTGATCTAGGATTCGTATCATAGCTATGTCACAGGACCACTACACAATAAAATAATTACAGTAAACCCCCGCTTTACGCGACCCCGCACGGCGCGAATTCGTTACAACGCGATTTTTTAAATTCGCGCTAATTTGTTCCGCTTTACGCGAATGCACAGATAAAAATCTTAGAGCATGTACCAAATAAAAATAGTGGAATTTTAGACAATTGTCATTGTTACGTAGCTAATATAAGTATGTATATTTATATTTACCTACCTACATCCTACATGTCGTATGATGGCGACAATTGCTAATTCGCGGAAAAAGCGCGCTTTTTATTGAAAAACCGAGTTATGGCGTAAACACAGTCCCATTACAAGATCATATGAAATTATTTTCTGTTACAACTAGAGCAGAAAACTTTCAATATTATATCATTGCAGTATAGAAACGCAGAAAGAAAAGTAAATCAGCCCCCTATTCTGTATATTTAGTTGCCAACTGGACTGGGTGCCTATCATCAAAAACATAGATAAAAACTGAATTATCAAAATTGCCTTTAGTGGGTATTGAACTATTTACGAACTGTGTCCTCACTTCAAGTGCGAACATATCCTTAGATAATCGGAATTCAATAGTATATCTATGTTTTTTATGATACGCACCTAGTCCAGTTGGCAACTAGAGATACATAATAGGCCCCCTGGATGTGAGGAGCTCTGAACCGGGATATATCTCCTTGCGATGGATAAATCGCCAAGTGTCCAAACACAGAAATTTATTTATATCATAGTTTCAGAAAACTCTTGTCGTCGCACATTATTTTTGACTTTTTGTTGTAAGTCTTTCGTAATTATTGTTTTAGTCTCGTTTTTAGGGTTCCGTAGACCAAGGAACCTCTATAAATTCGCCATGTTCGTCCGTCTATCTGTCCGCGACTTAGCTCAGAGACCCTTATTAGTACTAGAAAGCTGTAATTATACATATTATAATATATACATATTAATTGCGCCGTTTTTTTAGGGTACCTCCCCTACACGTAAAGTTGGAATGATTTTTTTTACGTCTGTCCCATAATGTGGGGTGTCGTTGGATAGGTCTTTCAAAAATATTTCAGGTGGGTGAAAATTATTTTTCGGTTCAGGGATCCGTTTGCGAAATATTAAGCTTTAAAGTGCTAATTTTTGTTAGAGTCAAGTGTCCCCCCTGCCAGCTAAACGATTGATTTTAGATATGTGAAAAAATTCACGGCAGTAGTATATACATATAACGAAGGTAAAAGCTAAGTAGGCTTTACAAGTAAATAAGTAATATACGACCAACTTAAAATGAAAATTTCACGTAAATTCCATTGAAAATTACTTAAATGAAGTTGTTAGTTGTTTAAAACAAGTATTTTTATTACAAACAAGTATTTATTTGAAGACTTAAAATACTCGTACAGTACTTAGTATAAGTCTTCAAATTGTGACGGGCGACTACCTACGGAACCGTACATAGCGCGTGGCCCGACACGCATTTGGCCAATTTTTTCGTAAACGACGTTTTTCGTAAACGGTCCAGCCGTAAACGAGGAGTAGGCTTTAGAAAGTACCCATCTGGCTGTATTTGAAGGATCAAGCGCCTTAAATATCTGCTTTTTTGCGATAGAGCAAGCAAAGGTACACAATAAAATAAATGAAAAATTATATCTAGTAAAAGCGGGTATTTTATAGAAAATTGGTACTTTCTCAAACGCATTCAAAAGCATGCATGCTAACAATCGAACCCATTTACAGTAAATTGTACCTACTTATATTCAAAAGGATAACGGTCGGAGCTTTCCACGGACGGAAAGTCTGTCTTAGGTTAAGTAAACAATCATAATATGTTTAGATGTTATGTTGCTCAGCATAGAGGTGTTTCTTTTTTGTATATTTCATGAAAAACACGGAAAATTTTAATACATTTCTGGTATATGCATTTTGACTATATAATCTAGGGTTTTGAAATTGGAAAATATGTTTTGATAAATTTTCCTCGATAGAAATAATTGTTGAAATGAGGTCTTCAAACACACTTTTTCTCCTCGTTTGACGAATAGGAACCATATACAGAACTCAAACATATTTTATTGGGTGTGTTTAAACAATGTCTAGAGATTTGATATTTGATATTTTGCAAGCTATTTTAGTTTTTTTTATAAAAATTATAAAACTAACATTTCTCGCTTTCGCCTTGAATACGCCCCTCTCGCACTGAGCGTGTTTTCGCTTGGAGTGACAGTGACAAAAATTAAATTCGCATAGCCTCTTAAACGTAGGTACACGATATCTCATAGCCACCAATAGCCACCATCAAAACTCTAAGCAATTTTGTCATGCAGTGTACATGAACGAAGCGAGCGCCAGTGGGCGGAGTGAGCGTATTTTTCACGCGGAATTCGGGCGCGGGCGGCGCGTGGGGCGAAGCGCGACCAGCCATCGCATCGCAGCCTCGCGCTCCGCACTCCATGCCAGATCACGACAAGTACCAGTTGCGTCCACGCGCCGCGCGCTGCCGTGAGACGCGCGCGCGTCGGGCACCGCAACCCCTTAGCAAGTACCGCAGGAAGACTGCGAACGCGCGCGAGAGATCCCGCATGCGCGAGATCAACAGAGCCTTCGAGACCCTCCGGCAAGCCGTCCCCGCAGCGGCTATCACCGGCAACCCTGTCCCCTGCGAGAAGTTGACCAAGATCACCACTCTGCGACTGGCCATGCGGTACATCACGGCGTTATCAGCTACTTTGAGGGCGTCCAGTCCAGAGTCTTCCTCGCGACCCGACCGCTGGCCGTCACCTTACAGTTCGGAGTTATCGGAGTTTTCTGCGGAGCAAGATCAGGAGACAACTTCCGAGTTCGCTGAGGACTCCCTGTCACCCTTCGATTCGTTTCTGGCGGAATTTGACTACGAGTATATAGATCGGACTTTCGCGTGACAGTGTTGGTGCAGTGTGGACTATTAAAATTAGGTGTTAGTCATTCTCATTTTGCCATATTTTTACAATTTATAAATGAGAGAAGTTTTTAAACATTTTATTTATTTTTTAATAAATTTTTACTGTTGACGTTAAGAGTAGTTTGTGTTATCTGTCTTATATCGACATGTTTCGGAGTACCAGTCAATCTTTTCTCACGCTTTTATCGCATTTCATATGATTTATCATCATCTGCGATAATACTGAAACTGATATGTGAACCGTCTAAACTAAGAAAGAAAACTTGTACATTATAGTTTCACTTTATTTATGTTTTCTCCCAACTGGTTTCGGATTTTGCTCCATTTTCGAGGGAAGATGTTAATTAAAATATTGCACTAGCTCTGAGCCACGTAAACAGTTAACATCTTCCCTTGAAAATGGAGTAAAATCCGAAACCGGTTGGGAGAAAACAGAAATAAATTGAAACTATAATGTACAAGTGCTTTTAACTCAAGATGTGTTTCCAGTTTCACCAAGTGCCGACAATCGCAAGTCTTGTATAAATTAAGAAAGAAAAGTTTACAAAGTGTACTAATCAAATATAGAAAAGGGAGTCTAGCATGCGCCATTGATACACTGTCTTTCCATATTGTTCTCTTACACATTGACAAACGCGGAATGCGTGCGAGCGCAAGTAGAATAGATAGACGGTGCATCTCTGACGTGCGATAGCCACACAGGTTCTGTCATTGTAGACGTCGTGGGTGCCGGCAGTGGGGTGCCAGGTGATGCACTTGCACCCCCTGGGATCAAAATGATACAATGGCCCCTTTGAGTCTGAGTTAGTGTTGTGTTGTGTCACTGTATATAATTCGAGCCATATAGATGGTAGTTGAAATTGAGATTTTAATTTCACAATTCACACTTAGGAACACCTCTGACACCCCCTGGAAGATTTATTTCGTGACGATATGGTACCATCGAAGAAATTTCCGCAGACGCACTTTTCGATCTTGTCACCATTTCAATACGAACGAAAAGTGGGTCTGCGGAATTTTCCTCTATAGTATATAAAATTGTGTATTCTGTGACATCGCACTTACGAATAGGTACCTGAAAAACCCACTTGGTTATTTTTTTTCTGCCGCGGCGCCCGATTTCCTACCTAAAATGATGAGGTAAATGTGACTTCATCCAAAATTGTTCCAAATCCCAGCTAGTTCTCAAATATGCATGGTACCTACAGTGGGTACCTATACGAGTAAATGGCGGTTGAACAAACCTTCGCTAACTCATGCTTTGAGGTTATCGTTCTCCATCTAACCAAAGAAAAACTTGAAAATCACAACGTTGCTACGAAGTCAAATAAATAATCTGATAAAACTAATCGAGATAAAACCATGTGATACTAAATATCCCGTCAATAGAATCAGCAGAGTGTGAAATGAGACTATTGTTTCTCTCCGTTTATTTTATGAGGTATACTTATAACCGGTCAGAAATATCTAGGCACCCGAAACCCCCCTCCCGCAGGGGCTCTACCTAACTTTGCGGGTAAACTGAGGTGCCAAGATATATCCGACGGTAGGATATAGAGCGGATCGTCGCTGATTTATTTGTTTCGTCATCCATTCACCTCAATAATAATAGACCAGGAGCGTACTGTCGGTAACACTATGTTTCGAGTAACAAGATGGGACCAATTTGTAGTTGTGTAGAAAAAAAATTGTATTTGCTGACTGTACAAAATGCTCCAGGTTGCGCTCAGCCAACCCTGTTTATGTAGTTTTTTTTCTACACAACTACTAATTGGTCAGACATGGATTTTTTCAAATAAATCGATCTTCGATAAAATCAGGCTGACCTACCATACCATACCATACTTACCATACCATAGTACATACCAGCAAAGATCACAGGACTCCAAACCTTTTTTTTTAAGCATGTTTTGATACATTCTATCGCACACAGAAGAGCCAGGGAATATAAAGTATTATGTAATTTTTAATCGGAAATATTGTGATGTTTTTGCTGAAACAAATTGCTCCAAGTTGCGTTGCAAGTATTATCGAAGTAATTTTTTAATCGGAATTATTGTGATGTTTTTGCTGAAACAAATTGCTCCATGTTACACTCAGCCAACTCTGTTTATTTTGATGTAGTTTTTTTTTACACATGATACATAGCACTGTGCGCCCGCATTCTAACAATAACAAGAAAGGCGCGTATTTTCTGAAATAATCGACTTCTATTGTTTTGTTTGTTTCTCCTTATTGTAAGAAATATCAACGGTTTCAGTCAACATTCTTTTTTGATTGAATCCTCAGCTTTTGCTGCATCTTTGCACTTATTTTCTTTGGAATCAAGGAAAGCTTTCTTTAGGAAAGCTCTAGCGGTGTTATAATAAATTGGGTCAATCGCAGCGCAGAATCGCGGTGTTAAAATGTAATATTATAACATCGGATAAAATTAATGTAGGTACATGGTAGGTAAAACTGCTTTTAATGTTGTAATTACCTTATTGCAGTATAGGAATAGATAAAATACCCATATATTTTCGCGTTTTCTTACTAATTTTGAAATACATTATGACTTTTTTATGAGCAAGACATTTTATTTTTCATTAGATATTTAAAAAATATCTGTACGTTTAAATCCGGCATATAAAGTTGTAAATGTGACTTCAATTGATATAGCAAAATTCATACTGGAGACTCGGTAAGTGGTCACGACCGTTGTTGCAAAATACGAACCATATAATTTGTGCCAGAACAGTTCAAGAACAATCAGTCAGTATGAGAAGCCTAAATTTTGTGTTGCGATTTCCACAGAAAAGGTAATTTAACCTTGTTACTGATCGATTACTTATAAAGTCTCCAGTATGAATTTGGCTATATTAACCAAAAAAGTCACGTTAGTCACTCGGATTTCCTCAAATGTCAAATCTATACAGAACTATTCGGGTCCCTCCTAGCTACTAATTAGGGCTGCCAGATTTGTTTTGATGCTGTAAGGGACAAATGCTCAATTTGGCAAAAAAAAACGGGATTTAAAATTTTTCCCCAGCCCCCCTATTCTGTATCTTTAGTTGCCAATTGAACAAGGTGCCTATCATCAAAAACATAGATAAAAACTGAAATTTTAAAATTGCCTTTAGTGGGTATTGAACTATTAACAATCTGTGTCGTCACTTCAAGTGCGAACATATCCTTAGGAAATCGGAATTCGATAGTATATCTATGTTTTTTATGATAGACACCCAGTCCAGAAGGCAACTAGAGATACATAATAGGCCCGCTGGACAAATGAAAAACATGTATTTTACGTTCTTATTTTTATTACTAGTTTAAAGAAGATCTTGTAAGTTTTAACCACAGAACTATTATGGTTTTAACATATCTTTGTATGATTTCTCATATTTGTAAAATTTAATACAGTTATAATCATAGTTTAAAACGGTCATTAATTCGCTCTTTATCAAATCTGGGGTCCATTTTAATCAGAGTTTGCGAGACGTTTAAAATTATGCCTGAAATACGGGAGGTCCCGGCAAAAACGGGACGTCTGGTAACCCTAATAGTCTACTACTAATAGTCTTTCTTTATAGAATTTTTCATAAGTATCTCTCTCATGTCTTTCATTTATTTTATTTTTATTACGTAAGTAAATTATCATATAACTAGGTTAGATAGTAAATTGCGATCCCGAACTATGATTTTCTATCTCAGGAAGTCTGTGGGATTGGCTAAATATTTATCTAACTATTACGAGGTTCCAACTTTAAAAGGCAAGTCTATGTGTTAGAACCTTATGTGATTCAGCTGAGTGAAACCGCTTCTTTGGTTGCCCACGCGCCGCCGATCTCTCATTGTTGTAGACAAGGCAATATTAGGTTGTATTAAGAGAAGATGAATGGCTCTTTCCGCTTCTCAAGATAATAAATAGATTTTCATCTGCTACGATCCTGACACACCTCTTTCGCCACTTCTGCATCTATCGATACAGTCATACAAGCTCTCAAAATCTTTTATAAAAATTGGAAAGTTGTAAGAGGTGTGTCAGGATCATTGATGGAAATCTGTGGTCTCTGCCACTCTGAGTGAGTGTGAGTGATGTAAATGATTTTAGTTTTAGGAAGAAAAGATTTTAGTTTTAAGAAGAAAGTTCAGAAAGAAAAAAATAAAGATATTTTATGTGGAATGTTGACCCATAACTGAATATAGAATTAGAAATTCAATTAAATCATATTTCAGGGGGCTAGATTAAATAGGTGCCAATGATATTATTTTGTCAAACGGAAAGTTTTGAGTGAGTTGATATTTATAATTTTATTTTATTTTTTAATTATAATTTTACATTTTAACTTTCTGATACTGATCCATCCATTTTTTGTTTTATTTATTCAGTACAAGCACAATTATAAGTATAAATTCCACCATTTTAAAATACCTACAATTGGCTCAAAAACCAGCCAAGCATATACGTCTGCTCATGGTGTGCTGTAACTGCCCAAAAAGACGAGGGTCTGTGGTAGGGCTAGTTACATTCACATTATAAAATCATCCATCCATACATCCAAACTTTCGCATTTATAATATTATTAGTGGGATGGGTGGGATAGGGGGATTTAAGGCGCTACGGAAAAAAAACCGACACTTTTATAACTTCTATATCTACTTCGGTAAATAATGTGTAATTTTGGAATATTTCTCTAGGGATCTGTTAAAACAGAAACGCGATTGGAGAATTTCGGCTCGATAGAAGTGTTCATTGAAATGAGGTCTTTATCGACACCAATTCTCCTGGTTTGACAATTTAGAATGACATATGGACTGCAATTATATTTTATAAGGTGGGTTTTAACAGTATCTAAGACCTGGTTAAACGAAATTTTGATAGCATTTTTGTACATTTTATATTAATAAAAAACCGACTTTTTGCTACTTTTCCACGAATCCGCCCCTCTCGCACTGAGGATTTTTTCGCATATGGAGTAACAGGGACGCTAGAACTTTTACAAATCCCCTTAAACAAGAAATACTGAAAACGCAGTTTTAAATTGTAGTTTTAGGGTTACGTACCCGAATTCTCAACCAACTTCATTTTGCAATTTTGTTTTATACATTTTGTAGGTTATGATAAGTTTGTAATTTCTGTTCAAATTAACTTATTCTATCTACTTATTCGCGAAGGTGGCTCAGCATCGCAATAAATAAATAAATCATCGCATGACTTTCAAAATTGTTGAAAGGAAATAAAACTGTCCAGACAGAAATACCGCTTGCTTTATTTTGTTTTTCTGACAAAAATAAACAAAAACCCACCAGTGCGTCATCTTTGCCTTTGTGACAACAATATTTCTACATTTGTACTTCAATAAATTTAACCGCACCCCCAAGCATTATATAAATGTAGATACACGTGCGTGCTTGGTCGGCTGTGACACGACCTTTACCGCGTATTGCAGGGATGAAGCTGCTCTCTTGACTCCTACAGGATAAAATCGAGAAATTGTTAACATAAAAACGGAAACACTTTAAATAATACTTTTATTATCATCGAGATAAAAAAAAGCCCAAAGCAGTTGTTTATTTCATAAATTCCAAAAATACTTGTATATGTCGTCGGCACATCGTAGAATTGGGCATATCATGATCTGCCTAGGCATATGATATTTCTGTTAAAACTAAGAGGGTCGCCTCGCTCCGCTCCGCTTCGCTGGGCTCTCAAATTTATTTACATAGCAACCTAACACTAAGTTAACTAACCTTGCTAAGTTTCTTGCCCGTTCTTCTTAGCAAGACTAATCGAATGGGCGAAGGTAGGCATGTATTTATATATGTAACCTATTAGTATGTAGTATATAGGATGGGATTTGGTCGGCCGCCTGGATTCGTGCTGGAGGCTCGGTTGGTGATCATTGAACCTTGTTCCTGGTCCCTGGCCGGGTCTCCGGTGTGGGTTCGGGCAGTTGATTGGATTTCACCTTGTATAATATATATTTTACCTATAATTTTAATCGTATATATATTGCTACATAAATTAAATAAACCTTTAATCTAGTTCATGTACATTTATTATTTTATTACATATATTTTTTTTACAAGATTAAATTTTGACTTGTGAAACGTGTATTATACAAGGTGACTTTTTGATCATCGTCCAAATTCATATTGGTGGCTTGGTAAGTGATCAGTATCATGGATCAATAACAATTTTGGTGAAATTCGTAAAATGAAATTTCGACTCCCCATAGTGATTCACTCGGGACTGGAACTGAATTTCTATGGGAAGCCGAAATTTAATTTTATGAATTTCACAAAAATTGTTACTGATCCAAGATACTGATCACTTATCAAGCCTCCAGTATGAATTTGGACGATGATCAAAAAGTCACCTTGTACATGCCTACTTTGCAAAATAAACTATTTGAATTTGAATTTGACACGCTCTTGCTCGCTTCGCTTGTCATCGCACCAATTTTTGAGTTTTTGTTGAAATATTACTGTATTATTTCATCTTTCCGTTCGTTTTTACATTTTTAGCAATTAAATTGAAATTGAAATTGAAAAATAGTTTATTTATCACATAAAAATCACAAATACAACACAGGAAAAAGAAAAACATTAAAATCATAATTATTAATTAAAAAAAAAAAAACATAAATATTCATATGTGACAAAAAGGGGCAGACTCAGCATCTGTTGTGTGAGCTGAAGATCAGCAATCAGGAGATCAGCAAATTAGCCAGCTAATCTTAAGAGCGGTTTCGCAGCCGGATTGTGGAAAACCCGCCTTTTTCTAATTAATCGAAACAGAACACTTAAATTCAAAATTCACTCAATAACAATACCTTATTATCTATGTATTGTGACTGCTGCCATCGCAAAGTTTCCATTGGTTTCTGTAAATTAGAATTGCAAAATTTTTTACATTCAAAATTTTTGTGGTTCTTATTCACAGAAACCAATGGAAACTTTGCGATGGTAACATACACAATACATAGCTAATAAGGTTTTGTTGAATAATTATTGAGTGAATTTTAAATTCGATTGTTCTGTTTCGATTGATTAAAAAAAGGCGGGTTTTTCACTATTTATGTATTAGCCGTGACTTATGTAATAAACGGATAAACAGTTGGTTGTGTCAAAATATTTTTTTCAAAATACAAGGTAAAATTCGATTCCCCATAGTTATTCGGAACTGGAAGAGAATTACTATTTGAAGTCGAAATTTCATTTTAAGAATTTCACAGAAATTGTTGGAGACAATATTCAAGCCGGTGCGTGACGGGGACCGGCCGCCGCCGTGCGGTTTTAGACTAATTTATAAGTGCGCGCGTTTAATTTATATTCATTCATTCATTCAATAATTCAATCAATCATTCTATCTGTCTTCATTCATTCAATCAGCCTTCATTCATTCAATCATTCATTTTTATGTTTAGTC
The DNA here is from genome assembly GCA_934047225.1 of Ypsolopha sequella. Taxonomy (NCBI): domain Eukaryota; kingdom Metazoa; phylum Arthropoda; class Insecta; order Lepidoptera; family Ypsolophidae; genus Ypsolopha; species Ypsolopha sequella. The sequence continues at coordinate 5,023,946 of OW203998.1, read as the reverse complement.
ATTCTCTTCTCTCTGCGATCTTGTACATACACGCACGCGACACTATTATCCTTAAAATACAGCACCTAAAATTACACTCCGTTTATTTTACTATCCCGTCAGAACTCCCGTCCAGAACATCTAGGAACAGCGGGCACTGACACCCCAACAGAAATTGTTATTGATCCAAGACACTGATCACTTACCAAGCCTCCAGTATGAATTTGGACGATGATCAAGAAGTCACCTTGTATAGCAACCAAAAATATCTTATTTTCAGTTTAGCTATAATATTAGGTAAGTACGTACTAACATTTTTTTTTCATTTCCTCGTTCGTTGCAGTAAATTAAACACTAACTCTAATTAAACTTATCTTCATATAGCTAAATGTTTTCCTGTTTACGTAAAAATTAAACAGTATTGTTTGATACCCCATTCAATAGCCAATAGGATTGAAGTTAGGTACACAACGCGAAGTTGACAATATTTTTATACAGATATTTTCATATATAATATTTTCATATCATATCCATCCATCATCCATCAGCCTAGTTCGTCCACTGCTGGACATAAGCCTTTCCAGGATTTTGCCACTCCCGGCGGTCATCCTGGAAGAATTGCCCATACTCACACACGCTGGGCAGGCGGGTTGGTGAGCGCGGTGCCGGAACCCTCGCACGTGTTTCTTGAGGCAGGCTATGTATCATCATTCATCATGATATAACTAACGGGAGCTGAGCAGTGATCATTTTAGTTCGTATTGTACATACCTATAATGTTTATTAGTACTTATATTACTTGATAACCAGTTAACCACCACCAAAGCGATTCAGTTGAGATTTTCATAGCTTATATTTTCATAGGATATGCATAGCTCAATGACAATGGTTGAGCAGTAAACATTTTGGTGAATTCTTATGAAGTTACGGCAGATGTTCTAATCCACCCGCGAACCCGTGGGCCTAAGGATATCATGTAAAGATATGTATCATACACGGAGATTAAGAGTTGATTTGGATTACTGCTTATACGTACTAATAAATATAACAATAGAAGTCTATCGTTGGACAAACTCTTTTTAAGGCGCTACGAAAAACAATCGACACTTTAAGAACTTGCATATCTACTTCAGTAAATAATGTATTATTTTGATAAAATAGTACAGTGGAGACCGCATCAAGTAAGACACATTGGACTTTGTACCTATCTTATATTCTTCTCTGTAGGGGCTAATGTCGTACTGCAAGTGTATAGCTTGATGTGGTCTCCACTGTACATTATTTTGGATTCTTTTTCAAGTTACCTGTTAAAACAGAAACGCAATTGGAGAAATTCGGCTCGATAGAAATATTTATTGAAATAAGGTCCTTTTCGACACCAATTCTCCTGGTCTGACAATTTAGAATGACATATGGACTGCAATTATATTTTATTAGATGGGTTTTAACGGTTTCTAGGACCTGGTTAAACGTAATTTTGATAGCATCTTTAGTACATTTTATATTAATAAAAAACCGGCTTTTTGCTATTTTTCCACGAATCCGTCCCTCTCGCACTGAGGGTTTTTTCGCATATGGAGTAACAGGGACGCTAAAACTTTTACATATCGCCTTAACTTGTTGAGAAGTTATTACTCCCTACCTAACCCCTTGAATGTCTCAAAATAAGTAAGACCGTTTTCAGAGCATTGCAGCTGTTTTCAGAAATAATCTGGAACTTTGGACTTCTCTTTCTCTTTTGGAAAATCAACTGGTGTATCTGTGGAGATGTCAATGCAGTTCTACAACGTGAAATTTAAGGCGCTACGGAAAAAAAAATCGTCATTTTTAGAACTTGCATATCTACTTCGGTAAAGAATGTATTATTTTGATTATATAGTATATTTTTGGAATCTTTTTCTAGGGATCTGTTAAACAGAAACGCGATTGGAGAAATTCGGCTCGATAAAAATATTTATCTTTTACGTCACTAATTCTCCCGGTTTGACGTTTTGGAACGACATATATGGGCTGCAATTATATTTTATTAGATGGGTTTTAACAATATCTAGGACCTGGTTAAACGAAATTTTGATAGCTACTTTAGTACATTTTATATTAATAAAAAACTGACTTTATGCTACTTTTCCTCGAATCCGTCCCTCTCGCACTGAATGTTTTTTCGCATATGGAGTAACAGAGACGCTAAAACTTTTACATACCGCCATACTATGGAGCCAAACCTGAAATCGTAAAAAAATATCAGCTGTTGCATAGAAAAGTTAAATACCTACTCGACCCAAATGTATGAAACAGCTGATTTTTTTTCTCTATTTCAGGGTTGGCTTCATAGTAAAAGTTGTTCATATGAACGAGTACTGTCACCAGTTTTCGTTAACAAAATGACTTAAATTTCACGTTGTATATTGTGAAACTAGCGTGTTCAAATGATTTTCTAGAGTATAATAATAATAAAAAATAGTTCATTGCCTTTGAAATAAATCCAATGTATGTGGCAACAATAAATAAAATTACAAGCCAACAAAAAATCTTTTCAAGCCTTCCATTTATGGCGCAAAACCACCTATATTTGGTAACGCGAATTACTCTAATCAATGCATCATTTACTAACCTCCCTTTTGATGGACAGTTTTATGCATAACTGTCAAAGCATAACCAAAATATGCGTGTGATCAAGCAAGTCTCATACCATTTCAGTCGAGTGTCATGTCATATAATCACATAATTCAGTGAACTGTCATGGCGCCCGTATTTGGCGCGAAAGCGATCCGTTTATGGTCCAACTAACTTATCTTCAGAATGAGTACACAGCAGTCTTTATGTCTGAGAGGTAAAGTTCATTTTCAGTTTCGAATACACTCAATATAAGTTTGCGTAAGTTTAAGGCCAAAATAGGCATGTATGTTGGATACGACTTTTTGGCTCTTTAATGCATGACACACTGTACGGTGCATTACGTTGCATAAGATTGTACAGTTTATTGGTAACTGGGAGTGGAATATTTTCATTTGCATTATCGAAATGTCATCTTTTTGGAATTCTTTAACTTTAATTTATACTTAAGTGGGCAATCGTTAACTTCTGGTATTGCACAGGCATTGAACTCTACCTATACAAAAATATGGTCTTTCCGATCAGTGCGTTTTGTTTTTGCAGTCTGAAATAAATTATCACATTCATCCTCGTTTTAAAGGAAAAGTCTATCAAGTCATCAGTTCTGTCAATATACCTATTTCTTTGAATGTTGCATTAAGGCGCTACGGAAATAAAATCGACACTTTAAGGACTTGCATATCTACTTCAGTAAATAATGTATTATTTTGATAAAATGGTATATTATTTTTGGATTCTTTTTCTAGGGATCTGTTAAAACAGAAACGCGATTGGAGAAATTCGGCTCGATAGAAATATTTATTGAAATGAAGTCCTTTTCGACACCAATTCTCCTGGTTTGACAATTTAGAACGACATATAGACTGCAACTATATTTTATTAGATGGGTTTTAACGGTATCTAGGACCTGCCCCCCTATTCTGTATCTTTAGTTGCCAACTGCACGAGGTGCCTATCATCAAAAACATAGCTAAAAACTGAAATTTCAAAATTGCCTTTAGTGGGTATTGAACTATTAACAATCTGTGTTGTCACTTCAAGTGCGAAAATATCCTTAGGACATCGGAATTCGATAGTATATCTATGTTTTTGATGATAGACACCCAGTCCAGAAGGCAACTAGAGATACACAATAGGCCCGCTGGTTAAACGAAATTTTGATAGCAACTTTAGTACATTTTATATTAATAAAAAACCGACTTTTTGCTACTTTTCCACGAATCCGTCCCTCTCGCACTGAGGATTTTTTCGCATATGGAGTAACAGGGACGCTAAAACTTTTACATATCGCCTTAACTTAAAAATATTTACGGCTCGATAGTTCGATTTAGAATATAACGCGTCTGAGCTGTGCAGCGAATAAAAACGTGATCGGTTTTATATCTTTTATGAAAGACAAAAATTATGTCGCTTGTAAAAAAAAAAAACAATTTATAAGTATGTAAATTTCGTGGCTATAAAGGAACCTACCAAAAAGTCAGTTTTGTTTTATTTTAAAAGCTAACTTTTTTACGTTTTTTATTACATAATATATTCCTATTGATAATGACTTATGTTAATTAAATACAATATTCGCGTCAACTAAAAAGGCGGGTGTCAATGTTGCGTCAGCTGTACGTTACAATTATCAGAGCGACATCGACAGAGCGTCGACAATAAGTTTCATGCCCGCTTCTTTGGCTGACGTCAGGACCCGTAGCATAGTGTTTAATCGCGTGCGACGCCACTAGTTGAATCACAAGTACAAGGAGCGTTACGTACTGTTTTATCGCAAAAACATCTTGTTATTCAACTTAGTGGCGTCGCGCGCGAATAAACACTGTGCTACGGGGCCAACTGATACCCACTGTAAATCTATAGGAAAAGCATTACCTGATGTGGGAAAGAGTTAGCTAATAAAAGTTTGTTCTATATCGGAGCGTTAAAATACAACCTACTTTTTTCGATTTCTTTTAAGTTTAAACGTAATTTTAATGAAGCTAAAATGTAACTTATCTTTAAGAGATCATCTCGCTAGATAGCCAGAAAAAAGCTTTAATGTACACTAGACTAGAACTAATAGCAATTAACATGCTGAATACATTAACTCAGCAGTTTTTGGTCAGATCACGCAGTTAATTCTTATGCAGCATCGTCACTTAAGGTCACATGATGACGTCAGAGTTTTATGCAGTAAAGTGACATTTTTGTGGAGAACTCAAGATTGAGCACAAGTGTGAGGGCGTACGTGGGTTTCTTTGGGTTGGCGGACCTGTGATTAAAGTTACGATTTTTTCTTTTCAAATATTTTTATTTGTAACTGTCGGTTAAGGACCTTTTGGAAGAAACGCAGGATTATAACTGGTTTTTATTTTAAACATAATCCGTGTTACTACAAAACGGTGTTTAACTTTAGACAGTGTTTAAATCTAGTGTTGTCGCCTTTTCTTTCATATTGTAAAAGAGTGACAGCAACAGATTTAAACACTGTCTAAAGTTAAACACCGTTTTGTAGTTACACCGAATCTGTTTTGTTACTTCAAAATTGAGGATTTATCACACTAACATTATAAATGCGAAAGTTTGTGTGTGTGTATGTTTGTTACTCTTTCACACTAAAACGGCTGAACAGATTTGAATGAAATTTAAAATGGATATAGCTTATACCCTAAATTAACATATAGGCTAATTTTTATTCCGGAAAAAATGCATGTTTTCTGTGGGATAGATCAGAACCAGGGAAAAATCAGGTGTCTAATTAGCGCGGTCCAAATTTGTATACATATTAATATTAATAATAAAACAAAATATAAAACGGTGGGTGGAGCCGTGGGCAAAAGCTATTATTTAATAAGTTTATGCGGTAAAAATGCTGCAAGCGCAAATGATACGTTATCAGATAAGGAATGTTTTGCTCGACGACAAGTGAACACGCGATATGACGGCAGTGCTTTGTATCACCATAGGTTTTAAAAATAGCGGGAAGTGAAGAGAAATAATTACGAAGATGAAAGATCTGACCTTGGGAAGGAGCTGCATGCACCACAAACCACGCTTCGCCTGAGCCACCAAGTCTCTGGTGTTCTCCAAGATGGTTTTCTTCTTCCTCTTCGTGCCTGGTTGCGCTCTTCTCGGCTAATCTTCTTCGTAATAGTAATAGATGAAAATGAGGCGCACAGCGGGTGCGATCTCAAAATGGCGGGCGGTAGGGTCGAGGTAGGACCTAGTCGAATGACAATCAGCGTATACCTCCGGCGTGAAAGGCTTCTGATTGACGACTGCTTGATTTGCGTCCAAAACTAAGCGGGTGGAGATGCAGCGAAAATGACAGTTGAAAATATTAATTCACAACTACCCCGCAGTATGAGAGCCACAAGAAGTGGCGCGAACATTTGCCCCCGGCGTTAAAACCATTGGTTTTAAAATAAGAATAGAAAAGTAAAAATAAGACAGAGAATAACGAAATTTTGAAGCGGGGGCAAAGAAAGGAGTTATTGAGATGGGAGAGGGCAAAGACGCACGACAGGTCGTTTGTAAACACCTGTCGTCGTTTTGACAGAAGCTACCCTAATGACATTATCTTTGCCAGGGTATACAGCTACAATAACACCGAGCGGCCATTGAAGCGGTGGAGTGTTATCGGTAACTACAACGACAACAGATCCAATTTTGATTGGGTTGGAAGGTGTATTCCATTTTCCTCTAGACTGGAGAAGATGGAGATAATCATTCTTCCATCGCCTTGCGAACGATTCTACCATTTGATCAAGCAACGCGTAGCGACGTAATAAATTAACTGGCTCATCAGCCACCTTACAAGCGGGTAATTCTTTTAAAGGAGTTGACATCAGAAAATGTGCAGGAGTTAACGCGCTAAGTTCAGATGGATCTTCACTCAGCAGCGTAAGCGGACGAGAATTTATGACACATTCTATTTGCGTAACTACAGTTAATAATTCTTCGTAGGTCAACAGTTGAGTACCTACTACTCTATGCAAATGCGTCTTAAATCCTTTGACATATATCTCATAATGTCCCCCAAAATGTGGGCTACGTGGAATATTAAATTTCCATTGTATTCTATGATCGGCAAGTTCATTCGCGAAAGACGTTTTAAATTCTTCGGAGTTTGTCAAATTGTAAATTTCTGAGAGGGCATTTCTAGCGCCTACAAAGTTCGTAGCATTATCTGAATATACGAAAGACACTGCTCCACGTCTAGATAAAAAACGTTTGAACGCGGAAAGAAAAGTGTTCGTGCTAAGATCAGTTGCCAATTCAACGTGAACTGCACGAGTCACCAGGCATACAAATATGCAGAGGTAACATTTGACGGGACGGACTCCACGTTTTCGATACGGAGTGATACTGATAGGACCACAATAATCCACAGCGCAGTGGACAAAAACTTTAGCCTCATTAACGCGGCATGATGGTAAATCTGCCATGAAAGGGAAGGTTTGTCTCGGCTTCGCCTTAAAACAATAATTGCAGCTATGTATTACGCGACGAACAATATTTCGACAGGAAAGTATCCAAAATTTTTGGCGGATTATTGACATTAAAGCCACTGGTCCAGTGTGACAATTTTTGCGATGATAATGAATGATAATCAATTCGACAATATGATTTTTACGAGGTAACAACACAGGGTGTTGTTGATCGAACGTCATGTCTGTGTTGCGAAGTCGACCACCAACGCGTAACAATCCATTTTTATCTAAAAATGGCGATAGTCGATTTAAAGCGGGAGAACAAAGTTTATTTGACTTTAATCTTTTTATTTCATCAAGAAAATAAAATGCTTGAAGAGCTTTAATCAATGCAACTTCAGCGAAATCCATATCGGTAGCGGTAAAAATATTAGAGCGCGGTAAAATACGTAAAAATCGGTATATGTAAATGATTGTGTGTAAAAGCACAAGCCATGACGAAATTCTTTCCGAAAGAGAAAGAAGAGGATGCGGTTCTTCATTACTAAAAGCGGGAAGAGAAATTGTTTTTGATTCCGGCAAGTTTTCTTCAATAGAAGCTGATTCTATTGTTTTGATTGGCCACTCTTTAGCGTCCAGATAAAGCCAAGCAGGTCCAGTGAACCAGAGCGGGTGACTCATCAACTGCGTGGGAGTGAGACCACGGGAAAGACAGTCGCTCGGGTTTTGAGAACCAGCTGTATGGTAAAAACATTCAGCGGGAATAGCGGATATTATTAATTGGTCATCATTATGAAGCGGGGATATGTAACCTTTAGTTAGGTATTCATTTATTATATTGTTATACTCGGAACGTAAATCTGCGTTAGAAACAAACCTACGCTCAAGAGACATAAAACACTTTTTTGCGTGATGGTACGAGTTTCCTAGTATGTTAGGATTCCGTGCGAACGGTAAAGAAACCGAATAGCGACCAGCGGGGTCACGTGACACATTGTTAATAAATAATTTTTCACATTCATCATTTGCGGGACTAGAAGCAGGTTCACAATGCACCTCTTCTAATTGCCAAAATTTTTGTAAAATAAAATCTATTGGCGGTTCAATCTCCATATAAGAGCATAACGAAATTGAACATGCGGTATTTTGGTAAACAGGCGTATTACCAATTAGCGTAAAACCGAAGATGGTCTGAAATCCCGTCGGCGTACCCGGGGGACCAGAGACGCGGCCTGATAACAAGATATCCGCGAATAAAGATGCACCGATAAGAATATCAATCTCACCCGGTAAGTAAAATGTTTCATCAGCAAGTGTGATATCTTTTAAATACGAAAGCGTAGACAAATCCACCTGCACCGATGGTAAGTTGTCGGTAATACGGTCGATTACATAAGTGTCAAGCGAAATTGAAACCGAATCATCAAATCGTGAAAACAATTTAAGGTTTGTCGCACCCTTAATTGGGTTTGATGAAGAGCCGATGCCCTTAACAAAAGCGCGGGGAATTTTCTCATATTTTAAGTTAAGCTTCTCACAACAGGAAACCGTCGAAAAACTGGATTGTGACGCAGGGTCGCAGAGCGCACGTAGACGGACAGACATACCGTTAGAATCTTTCACGATCACTTGAATTGTACCTAAAAGGCATGTTTCATTACGCTGCGAGTTAGGCTGTAAGTTACATAAAGAAATATTATTACTCGCAGTTGGTACGGATTGAGAATCATTAGTCATATGTTCTGTGTTAGTCGCCGATACGGCAGGATCCACCAACCTCGAAGATTGCGTATGTGTGCGTGGAGACACGGTAATATTTTGACCAAGCGCGGTGTGAGTATTCATCACATTTTGTTTGCGGCACAACATCGAATGGTGTTTACAATTACAATGGCGGCAATTATAAGACGATTTACAAGCGGAATTGTTATGCGTAATACTTAAACAATTGGTGCAACCGTTATTAGATTTGATGAACTGAAATCTTTTCTCGATATCTAGTTTCACAAATTCGGGACACTTATATAAATTATAGTGTTTTAATTGTTTACATAGCGGACAACAATTATTATTGGTCGAAGCGGAGACAAAAGCATGGGTTGACTTGGTACTGTACCCGGTTTTGTTGTTATTATTATTAACGGAGCGGTTCGGAGCGGGAGCGGTAATTGCGGGTGCAGTGCGGTTCAGTATCTTAGTTTGTTCCCGTAAAAATGATATTAATTCATCATAATGGGGTAAATCGGAACCACGTTTAAACATTTCAAATGAACGAGCGGTTTCAACATCAAGTTTTTTAAGGGCCAAATACATAAGGATAAAATCCGAAAGATCTTTAATATTCAGCGATTTTAAACACGAAACAGCGGAACAGAACTTGTCTAAAAACAAGTCCAAGTTTTTTGAACTAGCGGTAGTTAAAGGGCGAAATTCAAACATTTGATCCAAATAAGTAGTGGCTAAACTACGCGAGTCTTGAAAAGTAGAAACGAGTGTTTTCCAGATTATGTCGTAGTTAGTTGCGTTCGGTGTGATTCCAGAACAAATCGAAAGTGCCCGGCCAGAAAGTTTACCCATCAGGTATTGTACTCGTTCGTTGTCGGTCAAGTCCGGATTATCGTGAATCGTGGTTTTAAATGTTTCATAGAATGTTGGCCACATAGTAGCTTCACCAGAAAAACCAACGAGTTCCAGTTTTGGAAGCTTGATAGTAGGTTTTTTGGGACATTCCATGTCAAGTGGAGCTTTAACTTTAGAGTCAGCCGATTTCGAAGAATGTGATAACTTCCGGTTGATGTATTTGCAATGGGAGTAAAGATCCTCAAAAGCTGACCAACTTTGATAATTTGGTTCAAAATTAGGATTTATCAATACCTCTGTGTCATTAATTTCATCTATGATTACATGAATTTCTGAGCGTACAGTATCCAAAGTTTCGACATTGGCCATAAACAATTCTGCCGAAGAAACATCCTCTAAAGCGGTTTTAGAAAAGTCATAAACTCTCTGAAGGCGATTAAACAATTCTTGCCTTTTATTTTTAAGCTTCTTTAAACTATACGACATCTTTAATTTTGCAGCTTCTGCGGAATTTGGCATGTTATATAGTACAAAGTTAGGCAAGTACCAGAACTATTGAAAGTTTTATACTGACTACAACATAGAATAATGCTAATGAGTTAGAGATAACACGGGCGGCGGACGAACCTGTGTACGAGTACCTCTCGATAATATTAAGAATTAGCAGGTAGGCAGATAATATTTTCTGTGAAATGATCAAATGGTATAATCGCAGCGGATAAATTAACAGAATGGCGTATTTCACTGTAGATAATTTATAATTTCCAGTATATAGGAAATGGAATCACTAATATTTTGACGAATGCGGGGTTTTAATGCATAGATAATGCAAATAAGAGCGGGAATGCGGGGTAATACTGCGGGCAGAGTGAAAATTAGAGCGGAATTCACGTGTTCTTTAGACAAAGAACATGAAGATAGCGGTTGGAAATACCAAAAAATGGTTATAGATCGCAGATCAAAGGGCCTAAAATGGATCTAGATCCGGCTCGAAGGACCAAAAAATGAACACGCGATATGACGGCAGTGCTTTGTATCACCATAGGTTTTAAAAATAGCGGGAAGTGAAGAGAAATAATTACGAAGATGAAAGATCTGACCTTGGGAAGGAGCTGCATGCACCACAAACCACGCTTCGCCTGAGCCACCAAGTCTCTGGTGTTCTCCAAGATGGTTTTCTTCTTCCTCTTCGTGCCTGGTTGCGCTCTTCTCGGCTAATCTTCTTCGTAATAGTAATAGATGAAAATGAGGCGCACAGCGGGTGCGATCTCAAAATGGCGGGCGGTAGGGTCGAGGTAGGACCTAGTCGAATGACAATCAGCGTATACCTCCGGCGTGAAAGGCTTCTGATTGACGACTGCTTGATTTGCGTCCAAAACTAAGCGGGTGGAGATGCAGCGAAAATGACAGTTGAAAATATTAATTCACAACTACCCCGCAGTATGAGAGCCACAAGAAGTGGCGCGAACAACAAGCTTATAAACTCGTATGTAAAACCTCTATGAAGAATTTATATCATGAATTCTTGATAGATACCCTTTCCCAATTAAATGTTTAATTTGATTTTCCTCATCTTCATCCATGTACACCATTCGTTTTACAATCAGTAACCTACTTTTATTCATTAATACTCAGTATTTCATTTATAATTTTCTGTTTACTTTAAGAAAAGAGGTCAGTACAAGACTTCAATCATCATAATGCAAGTATATTTTTCAAGCCAACTTAGTATTTTCTCAAGAGATTTATCGGACAATCTGGCTCCCGTACCAAGAATCGCCCAATAAGGCGGGAAACTTATAGTTGTTGCAATTAACGCGGTTATATTGTGTTGTTTAGGTGTCACTTTATCCCTTATTCATAGTCATGTTATCAACGCACCTGTAAATCAAGACTTGAAAATTATCTGCAGCTGCATAATAATAAATATAGCTATAAAAATAAAAATAAAAATCATTATCAATTCGGTTTAAAATGTATATTCTTATTTAATTATGTAATGACGTGATAACTACGTAGTTTTTACTGCAGTACGTGTCACGTTGAGGTTTTTTTTTTTTATTTGCTCTTAAGGCGAATGGATACGCCAACTGCAATTTGGACCTGTCTTTGAAGGCCTACTCCTCCCACACGGGTGGTCCAAAAACTTTCATAAAAATAGGCATTATAGAATCAAATATAAATTTTAAGTTTCATAGACTGTTTTTCTATTGTAAGTTTTCACAAAAAAAATCGAAAGTCATCGAAAGTTTCACATGATTAACACAAGAATTCTCTTACTCCTTCCAAACGCTTAAAGCGATTTTAATTATTATTTCACCAAATTATAGGAAATTTTTAGATCTAAAAAATTCAAGCTCAAATTTTTTTTTTCCATCCATGGCGTCCATGTGAAAAGTATTATTTTCTCCTATTTTGCGCTAGCCGGAGACGCAGTGGTTGTCGTAACTGCCACTTTTCAAGGCACGCTGAAATGAACATTATTTCAATGTCGTTTCCGTTGATATTTGTACCGACACACATCGAGTTGCTTATTTAGCGTGGTCATACGCCTTAAACTCGCTTCCGAGAAGAGTAATCGAAGTCTTTGCTAATGCGGTTTTCGTATTATTTATTCAATATAATATTTAATGCACTTTCCTTCATAATTAGCAATTGTATTTAGTGTTAATATGTAATTCAATTTTAATTTTTAGTTTATATTATAGAATAACTAATTATTACTACATACATATATATAGTATATACCTATACGTAAACATAATAATAAATGTAATAAATTAATTGTTTAGGATTAGTAATATTTTGGATTTGTAATATTTTGTATTTGTAAATATTTTGTATTTGTATTTGTGTCTCAGTATCTTGCTTTTGCGGCTGTATGAGGATGACTGAGGACCGCCAAGAGTGGCGTAATATGGGGGAGGCCTATGTCCAGCAGTGGACGAATACGGGCTGATGGATGGATGTATCTTGCTTTTCAATATTCCAGTGGAGACCTGAATGAAATGTGCCCTCATAGCATCGTTGAGGTTTTTACCCTTATTCCTGCAATAAAAAGTTCGAGGTCACCTAAAATCAGGCTAATTATCTTATAAACGGGATTATAAGATAATTAGCCTGATTTTGGCTGGGTATATCAACTTTAAAGGCTAAAGATACAGCTCTGTTTAATTATTTTACCTACATAAGGTAGCAAAATGTTTGTACCTACGTATTGGATCAACTTTATCTTTTTATGACACGCTCATAGTAGCTGTTGAGGTCCTATTTGACCTAGTACACTGAAATTTTGACAAAGTATCAACTGTAATATGTGTGGGGAGATACAATAAAATAATGGACGGGTTCCGTCACTGAAAAAAGCTCGCTTTGTCACTCTACATAAATTTTATACTTACTATTTTTCCTGTGGGTTTACGCATTGTAGATGATACAGGATCCGCTGAAAATCAGTGCTGTCTACAGGTCCCGGCAGTAAATAACATCGGGTATCTTCGGCTTTGTAGAGCGTCGTCTCTGTCACCGGACTGTTAGTGCTTCGTGCAACAGAGATGACGCTACGATACGATGTGCATTATTTACTGCCGGGACCTATAGATATGTTTTACCATACTCACTCACACCATAAGCTGAGCTGTCTCCTTTTTGTTTAATGTATTTTTGTGTTTAATTATGTTATTACTTTTATGTGTCTTTTTTGACAAATAAACTTTTTCTATTTCTATTTCATTGCAAATTTTAGTACGTATCTTTTACATATTCACCAAAACTTTTTTTGAAGTCTTCTTTTATGTAGGCGCAGGCCCGGATCTAGGGGTAGGGGAGGGGGGCAAGCTTAGGCGGCAAAACTGTGACCTCACTGATCATGATATCTGGTGAGGTTGTTTCTAATTTCGCGTTTTTAAATGTATTAGCATTGATGACGATAGATCAATGTGATTTAAAAAATGTGCTGCAGATTTGGCAATCAAATATGGCAGAGATCTGTTTCAAGTGTTCTAAGAACAAGAACCATTTCTATTTATTTATTTATTTACTTTAATTAAAACGGACAAACCAATTACAATAGTTAAAGATAGTAACAAAAACACAAAACGGTACAATCAACTAAAATAAATAAGAATGACACATAAAGTCAGAAACAGTGTTGCGGAATAGCTACCTCTAAAAATCGAAAACACACATAAAATGGATGTTTTGAGGAAACAAAGTGTAGGAAAATATAATTCTGATTATTTAATATATTTTTTTTGGAATTTTTGTCTGTCTGTCTGTATGTATGTATGTTCTGTTTTAACTCAAGAACTAACTACTCAACAAATTTTATATAATCAAAGTAGTTCGTATATAGCTTAAATTATAGTTTTAAGTAGGGAATGCAATCTCGTACGAGATTTCCGCCTAGCGAGTTCTCGCGAGACTCAAAACCCAGTCTCGCGAGAGCTCGCAAATTACGGGATCTCGCGAGATTGGGAGATTGGGAGAATCGCAATTAAAACATAATGCAAATGCTTGTTTTAAGAACTAGTAATTGACATGATATGTAATTAAATAGAAACTGCGTTGCTTAGTTATAAAAATAATGTAAACTTTTAACTTTAAGGTCATTCCATAATTCATCACCATAAGTTTAATGGAATTAGGAGATGTTGGTAATTTGTATCCTGCAGCACTAAAAAGGTCTCTCAGGTCTTGCGAGGTACAAAACACACAAAATGGTATACCGTCTTTAGCAACCATCCTTGACACTTTCATCTCCTTTGAATTATCTTCACTATGAAAATGATCCGTAATTTTTCTCTTTTTTGTTGATTTTGATGATGGGGCAGTCAAAGGCAAAGGTTGCTCTTGCTGAAGAGTATTTTCGGCTGGAGCTGGTTTGGAAGCCGAAGAGTTTGATGCTGATGGCCCGGGAGCACCATCGTTTGCCTGCATCTCAACCTCAACACTTTTTTTAGTATCTATCTGATGTATAGACTTCAAGTGTGTATGTAAGCCTTTTGTAGAATGGTCTTTAGTTTTCAAAATCTTCGCACACAGTTTGCACTTTGCAGTGAGTCCATCTTGATCTATTTATCTATTTCTAAAGAACTTTTATATTCACTGTACACTTTTGACATGGTTGGTAGTTGTAATTGTAGTGTAATTTTTCTGCGAAACTAATTAAAACACAAAACTGTCTCCAAAACAAATTATTTCGTTGCAATTGTAAACAAACGCACGCGCGCCGCCTTGCAAAATGAGCCGGACCTAGTCCCCCGCAAGCCCGCACGGCCGGCCAGGATTCAGTTCGCGCGCAGGCACGCTATGAAATACACGTCGTCACGCTGCATTTGTCGATCTCGTTATCTCGCGAGATCTCGTACGAAATTTGACGAGATACAATCTCGTAAATTATGGCCGGGATCTCGCGAGATCGGGATCTCGGCGAGACGAGATTGCATTCCCTAGTTTTAAGATAAGGAAAATTAATTTCTTTAAGTCTTATGTTTTTGAGAAAGAGCCTAGTTGTCCACATTACAAGGAAACTTTCAGAGGAAATTAGTGTTTTAATATTTATTGTAACCTACAATAAATACCTTAAGGCGATATGCGAAAAAAATATGAGTGTTTCTTTTCTGTGTATTTCATGAAATACACGGAAAACTTTGATAAAATATTTGTTGAAATGAGGTCTTCCAACTCACTTTTTCTCCTCGTTTGACGAATAGGAACCATATTATACAGAAATCAAACATATTTTATTAGGTGTGTTTCAACAATATCTAGAGATTTGATATTTGAAATTTTGCTAGCTATTTTAGTTCTTTTATAAAAATTATAAAACTAACATTTTTCGCTTTCGCCCTGAATCCGCCCCTCTCGCACTGAGCGTGTTTTCGCTTGGAGTGACAGCGACAAAAATAAAATTCGCATAGCCTCTTAAATAAATAAATTATTCTATTATATTCTATTCTAGTTACCCCAATACATAAGGTCTTTCAATTTAAATGGAAAGTAATTTAGGAGGTGATTCAGTATCGTTAATACATCACATTCCACTGCAAAGCACTTTTTTTTGCGCGAACTTTTTCTTCACTTGTCCATACAAACTGAGTCAGCTGATCGGACCACTTTGTACTAAAAAGTGAAAAAAAGTTCGCACAAAAAAAGTGCTTTGCAGTGGAATGTGATTTATTAACGATACTGAATTACCTCCTAAATTACTTTCCATTTAAATTGAAAGACCTTATACAAGGTGACTTTTTGATCATCGTCCAAATTAATACTGGAGGCTTGATAAGTGATCAGTATCTTGGATCAGTAACAATTTTTGTGAAATTCGTAAAATGAAATTTCGGCTTCCTATAGAAATTCAGTTCCAGTCCCCAGTGAATCACTATGGGGAGTCGAAATTTCATTTTACGAATTTCACCAAAATTGTTATTGATCCATGATACTGATCACTTACCAAGCCACCAGTATTAATTTGGACGATGATCAAAAAGTCACCTTGTATAACAAGCAGCAGCCGCATTAGGTAAAAATTGTCACGCGTGTCATACAAACAGCAGCGTGGGAACGTGGTCATTGAAGTCTCATTGAATTTCATGCGATGGCCACCCTCCGCCATTAAATACTGATATGTGAATAAATACAGTGCAGCGAGATAAATAAATTGATTAAATAAATGCCTAGAGAGATATATCGCATGCGAGAAAGCAAATCTGAAGGCTATAGAAGGTTGTATTACTTAAATAACACAAATAAATAATAAATAACTTATTAGTTTATTATTAAACTTGATATACAGCTATTTCAAATTAAAAAGATGGCGTCTCTAACGTTGTAAAATACTAAAATTGTACTGAAATTTAAACGTTTTTGTTTATTATACTTATTGATATACTTACTGCTCAGAAAATTAAACCACCTGAACCCTGCCTGAACCACTTCCATATAAAAAACTTTTGAAACTAAGCGGATTAAAAATTCACTTATGCACATGTATACATTTTTAATACCTACTATTCTTTCTGCATGTGGAAACGATTTTTTGTTCACTGTATGTATTTGCAAAAGTCGTAAACAAAAGCTCATATTATTATGTATGACCAGTAGAGCATATGTGGTTTAATTTTCTGAGCACATCATTAATACATCCTGTATACAACGTAATTTATGTGAAAAATCCCACTAATATTATAAATGCGAAAGTTTGGTTGGATGGATGGATGGATGGATGTTTGTTTGTTACTCCTTCACGCCGAAACAACTAAAACGATTAGGCTGAAACTTTGCACACATGTAGTTCTAGACCTAGAATAGGACATAGTCTACTTTTTATCCCATAAATTAGTTCCCATTGGACAGCAATGGGGTGTCAAGTCCCTATAGACATTAGACAAGTGATGTACTGTTACTCTCTCTCTTTCCTTTTATTCTTCCCTCTACTATGTTTTTACAAAGTGATCGTGTATATACGGTTTTTATAATCCTTCTCCTCTCTTAGAACTACAGAATATGCTTAGAACTTATTCTTTTGAGACTCTTTACTCTTTCCGCCTAACTTATCCTATCCGTTCTCCAGCAGCATGCACCACATCTCAGACGCCCCCACTCTCTCTCTCTCTATCTCCTTGTGTTATTGTCCAAGTTTTGCTGCCATATACTGCTAATACTCCAGATGTATGTTTTAATAAATTTTATTTGGTTTCCTGATAGAGGACTAAAATTCCTGACCTTTCAGGAAATCCCTGTCGTCTGGTAATCCTAATCAGAGTGCGCAAGCGCATGCTATCAAATAAAATGCAAGTAATTTTTAACACATTCAGTGTTGCATGTTAGTACTAATTGTCGAGTCACACAACATCAAGTTTTTGTGAGCCGACATCAAAGTAATTCATGATCAATTACCGATAATGCTCCGCGGGACATTTTTACTCAAATATTTGAATGCGAGAAACGCGTTAAGGTGTGATCACATTGTTCTGATTTTTTTGTTGTGTCGAGCTCTTGCACTTTTAATTTATTTTTGTGAACTTAACTTGTGAACTAGTTTTCGCGATAACAATTTTCTGTACGCTTAGAAATCTTCTCGTTTCCTTTTCGTTCCTTTTACGTTCAACAAAAAATTTGCAATGTCATTGTATTTGGGAGAAAATAAGCATGGCATTCCTCAAAGGGCTGTGCTAAGTGCCCAAAAGTATACAGTATATAGAAGAGAAACTTATTTCATTTTCTGCCAAACAATACCCAATGCACCAATACCCAAGGTTTAGGAAAGGTTTCTTTAAATGGAACCACGGTAAATCTACTGATCATACTGTACACTTTCCCAAAGAAACATACCTCCAAAAATAAAATATATTTACATTCACTTTTCCTCGCTTACTTTGAAAACTACCTAAAATTTTGTAAGGTACATGCTTTTTTTTTTATCTTTTTCAGTATAATCGATAGTGGCGTATTTTAAGATTTGGCGCCCTGGGCCTTTAAGATTTGTCGCCCCATAAATTAACAAGAAAAAAGCAAAAATATTACAAATTATAAAATAAAATCCAGCAGTGTGAGCTGGGATAATAACAAATGAAAAAACTAAACATACCTTACAAAGAAAGAAACACCATTTATTCAATATTTTCCAATGAACAATTTTTTTAATGACAGTATAAAGTCAAAAAGATTTTATATATAAGGTCTTTCACTTTAAATGGAAAGTAATTTAGGAGGTGATTAAGTATCGTTAATACATCACATTCCAATGCAAAGCACATTTTTTTGCGCGAACTTTTTTTTGACTTCTCAGTAAAAAGTGGTCCGATCAGCTGACTCAGTTTGTATGGACAAGTGAAGAAAAAGTTCGCGCAAAAAAAAGTACTTTGCAGTGGAATGTGATGTATTAGCGATACTGAATCACCTCCTAAATTACTTTCAATTTAAATTGAAAGACCTTATATATAAAATCAATACCAATAATTATTAATATATTAATAATATAATCAATAATTATATTTATTATAGATAAATTAAAAGATTAATAGACCTTGGACGAATAAACCAGATAGGTACCTAACGATTTATAGCGAAAGGCGCTCAAAGCTAAGTGCAAGTTGCAGCTCGCGCCGCCGCTCGCAGCCTGCCGCCCCGGGCCAGGGCCTTTTTGGCCCTGGGGTAAATACGACACTGATGATCAGTGGTTTATTTAAATATACCTGTCTATTTGCACCCGGTACCAGCGCTGAGAGAAGCTGCTTCTATGATAGAGAGAAACTATTTCTACCACACGTGCTAGGAGTACTGGATAGCTTTATGAACAAACCTTAGTCTAAGCTCAGCAGGTGGGCGCCTACTGGCTGGACATCTCTCAGAGACTGTGAGAAACTGCGTCCAACCCTCA
Source organism: Ypsolopha sequella (assembly GCA_934047225.1). Lineage (NCBI taxonomy): Eukaryota > Metazoa > Arthropoda > Insecta > Lepidoptera > Ypsolophidae > Ypsolopha > Ypsolopha sequella. The sequence goes on along the minus strand of OW203998.1, from coordinate 5,004,980 downwards.
CCTACATAGCTGGCGTGTCTGCGGGCGCCTCGACTCACTGTTTACTTCATTATGTGACTGATACTGATCCAAGTTGACATCACATTTGTACCGAGCGTCCATTTGGAACGAGTTCATTAAATCGGTTTAATTAGTGTACTCATTAACTGGGTAGCTATTCTGGCAGATGCAGCAAAATTATAGAGGCAGATTAAGGGTTAACGTTAAAATTTTAAAATGGATATCCTATGTATAAACAAAGTTTAGGACCAGGGGCTCTACCGCGTAATTCTAATTTGTATCAACTTCAAGCAAATTCATGCGAAATTCAACGCGTGCAAAAGAGATGGCATGTTAGGCGGGCGTCAATCTCAAGTTGATGTTGATGAAAATGAGAATTACGCGGTAGACCCGCAGGTTCTGAATTAGGAAAATCACGCTAAACAATACTTAGGCGATGAAACAGCCAATCAATTGAAAGAGGTATACTAACATATGTTTAAACAAATTAAGAGCGGTTTCGCAGCCGGATTTTGAAAAACCCGCCGTTTTCTAATTAATCGAAACAGAACACTTGAATTAAAAATTCCTTCAATGGTTATTCAACAAAACCTTATTACCTATTCATTGTGTATGCCGCATCGCAATGTGTCCATTGGTTTCTGTTAATAATAATTTCAAAATTTAGCAAATTCAATTTTTTTTATGTGTAATTTACGTAAACCAATGGAAAAATTGCGATGGCAACATACACAATACATAGGTAATAAGGTTTTGTTGAATAACTATTGAGTGAATTGTTTCGATTAATTAGAAAAAGTCGGGTTTTTCACAATCCGGCTGCGAAACCGCTCTTAAACATTTGTTTGTTCGTCGTATGCCGGGGGTAACTCTGGAACTAATGAACTTAATTTTGAAAATTATAGTACTGTTGTAATGGTTAAACTCTTTTCTTAGACTTAAGCTATGGTTTGTTCCTTGAATATGGGCAGTTCCCTAGTGGTGTAGCCATTAATTCTATTATATTCGCGCGGTTGAAACCGTGGGCAAAAGGCTATTAAATTTACTAGCTTCAAAATGATTGGATTTTCCAAAATCATAAAAAATATTACTTTATTAATCTCACGACAAACAAAAGTCGAGTGACAGATTTTGCGAGTGAAAAATAATGCCAGAATAGCTGCCCTAGTATGTTATTTAAAGGAACATAAAATCAATAAGTTTAGTATTCATCATTAAGACTGTAAAAATTTAAATGTTATAACATTACCCTAATTTCACAAGTTAAGGCGCTACGTAAAAGTTTTAGCGTCCCTGTTACTCCATATGCGAAAAAACCCTCAGTCCGAGTGGGACGAATTCGTGGAAAAGTAGTAAAAGGTCAGTTTTTTATTAATATAAAATATACTAAGCAATTTTGTCAAAAAAAAATTTAATGGGACTTTACAAATACATAATATCCACATTTTGAATGCAATTTCACAATGAAATTTGTTAGGATTTCAGAATTACAGGAAAAACTAAAACAATTTAGAGGTCTTTTCGGAATTAAATTCTATCGAGAAAATTTAATCCAATCGCGTTTTCCTTCAGTGATAATCTTAATGAAATACTCAATAAACATTTTCCCAAAAATTGAATGCGTAGATGACGCTATAGTGTAGTAAGTGGATTCGAAAAAAAATGTTTTTTTTTTTGGGTGTCACCTTACCTGGATTTAGGTCTTTTGTGGCTCAAGTACCGCTTAGCGTATTTTCTCAAGTCAGAAACTAGCGGATACAGTACCTTCTGCAAACATAATATTACTTTGATTTATGTAGCTGACAGACTGGTGACGGGCAGCGGCGTCACTGGTGCGAGGGTTCCGGCACCGCACTCACCAACCCGCTTGCCCAGCGTGTGTGAGTATGGGCAATTCTTCCAAGATGACCGCCGGGAGTGGCAAAGTCCTGGAAAGGCTTATGTCCAGCAGTGGACGAACTAGGCTGATGGATGGATGGATGGATGATGTAGCTGAACTCTCACTGAAGACATGAATCTGAAAAATGAGGTCGTAGTCGTTCGGTATTTTTTGCGAAGTTTTTTCCGCAAAACGAAGCGGCTTGGTTGGCCTTGGGTTGGAAAAACTGGGAAGTAGGAAGGAACCTATTAGAGGTAACGCAATTATTTTCTTATTTCATAAATGTAAAATGGTAGAACCAAAAGATATGGTTACATATTCTGGTTATATACAGGGTGTTAAGGTGATGTTCTGAAAGCCGGAAACTGGCAATAGTACTATACAGTACTATACAATTTCGCAATCCAACGAGGTAACGCCACCAGCCTGCTGGGGACCCTCCCCTGCGGCAGCGATTTAAACAATATTTTTTATTTAATTTAGTCTATTTTTAATTTTATGTTCTTTGTAGTTAGTGTATATTTTAAGTATTATTTATAATTTAGTATTATTTATGTTATTTAAGTTTCTTGTTAATAAAATTTACTTCATAGTACTATATATTAGAACAATAGTCAATATACAAACGATTATACGTGAAAAAAAAAAACGTGAAAAATACAGTTGTTTCATACATTTTAGACGAGTAGGTAGGTATGTAACTTTTCTATGGAATAGCTGTTTTTTTTTAGGTTTGGCTCTATAATAAAAGTTGTTCGTATGGACGAGTACTATCACCAGTTTGTGGCTTCTCGGTTATCTTTTGCAATCTCACCCGCACAATCTCACAGTACCTGCACCCGCAGTATAATGTTTAATCGCGCGCGACGCGACGCAACCTAGTTGAATCATAAGTGCGAGAAGCGTAACACGAGTAGGTGTCGATTGGGCATTCTAAAACAGTCATTCGTTTAAACACCTTCACTTCACTCCGAGCTCCGCTCCGCTACGCTCACTCGGAGTGAAGTGAAGTTGTTTAAACGAAAATCTGTTTTAGAATGTCCAATCGACAAAGCTTTAGAACAGAATCCATGACGATAAAACCGACTCTTTCATCATGTTATATCTAGAACTCTGCGTTGTACGTTCCGTAATGCACGACAGCAGAATCAAACCTTACAAATCTTACAATTAATTTAAAATTAGCTCTCGCTATCGCAGTAGGAAAATAAAAACACCTGTCGATAATTTTTATAGTCATTGCATGTTTAGCGTTTATTTATTCACAAGAACATGGAGTTTGTGAAGCAACCATTAACACTGCAACTTGAAAATATTTGTCCTAGGACAAATAGCTCCGCTCCGCTACGCTCACTCGGAGTGAATTGAAGTTGTTTAAACGAAAATCTGTTTTAGAATGTCCAATCGACAAAGCTTTAGAACAGAATCCATGACGATAAAACACGTTAAAAACTAACTCTTTCACTCTCTCGGAGTGGAGTGTAGTTGTTTAAGAGTCGGAGTTCCGAGATTGGGCAAAACAGGGTTCGGGGTTATGGCTTTTTTAAGATAGTAAAATATTAATTTCTGAACTAAATAAATACCACTTGTTACCTTACAAGATGAAGTACAGGTTCATTAAAAAAAATCTTGGCACTAATGTATAGTAACTTCAGAAAAAAAAAAAAAACAGGATTTTCAAGTTCAGGTTACACCCGTAGCGCTGTAATGCTATTCAATAGATTTTCTTGAAATTCCTGTTTTTTTTTTTTTTATCTGTAGTTACTATACATTATTGCCGTGATTTTTTTAATGAACCTGCACTTCATCTTGTAAGGTAACAAGTGGTATTTATTTTGTTCAGAAATTAATATTTTACTATCTTAAAAAAGCCATAACCCCGAACCCTGTTTTGTCTTAAAAAGTCATAACCCCGAATCTCGGAACACCGACCCTTAAACGAAACCTGTTTTAGAATGTTCAATCGACAAAGCTTTAGAACAGAACAGGATGTAAAAAAAATATCTAATCGATGATAACTAAATATGATTTAGAACACAACAGAAAATAAAAAACTTACTCGTTAATTATGACTCACCTCCAGCTGTTTCTTGACTCTATTGATGTTTATATAGAAATTGAATCACAAACTACTAATCATATGAGGTAATTAATTAAGTACGTATTACATCTAAGAATTTAATTTTTCTTTAGTTGTAAAAAAAGTGGATCCTCTTCCACCGCAGTGGTGGTTGGTTGAGGTCTTTTTCTAGCTTACCAAAGAAAATTATACTCAGACAACAATACTGACTTAATAAATTTGAGAAAATTAGTAGAATAAGTTCATGTCACTCGAAGTAAGACACATATTTCATGATCTTCGACTTTGTTGGCTGAGGTCTTTTAGCTAGTCTAAACTGGATCCTCGTCTAGCACCCGCTAGCTGGTTGAGGCTTTAGGTAACCAAAAGTGGGTCCCCACAAAGGAAAACCTTGTGTCAATCGAAGACGTGTACTTACGCTATTAATTGTCAGATAAGTTGCTTGACTCTATCAATACTCACAAACATTTTTAAATTTAATTAAGCACGTATCACATCCGAGAATAGGTTACTGAAGCTAAAAAAAGTTGGATCCCCTTCCACAGTAGAGGTGGTTGGTTGAGGCCTTTTTTTAGCTTATCAGAATAATATATACTCAGACAACAATACTGTCTTAATAAGAGTTCATGTCACTCAAAGTACTAGACACATATTTCAAGATCTTCAACTTAGTTGGCTGGGGTCTTTTAGATAGTTTAAAGTGGATCCTCGTCTAGCACCCGCTAGCTGGTTGAGGCTTTAGCTAACCAAAAGTGGGTCCCCACAAAGGAAAACCTTGTGTCATTCCCGGACATGAACTTACGCTATACATTTTCACATAAAAATAAACCACCGTCTTGTTCACTAGAGCATTACAAAGTAACAAGTTTAATCAGTGTTACCGTTTTACAAGATTTAAAGTCTCCAGACCATTTTAACAATTCCGTTAGATATGGAAAAAAAAAAGTATTTGCTAAAAATCCGCTGAATGTCGTTTAACTATTTTGTATCAACCAATAATATTATTCTTGTTATTTTTTTAGTCATCTGGTGTATTTAAGTTTATTTTTATTTAATAATTCATCAATGTATAAATAACAAATATTAAAAGACGTACATATTATGTAGTAGACAGACAGACCTTAATTAATTTTCCAGTTATAATAATCAATAAGTTTAATATAAAAATAAGATATTTGTAGTCGTACCTAATTCTCAAAATCAAATACAAAGAACCGGTATCTTCAATTATAATGTCAACAAAAGTTGATATATTAATCATTAGTATTTTGGTCACTTAGTCTTGATATCAAACATGTGTAAACTATTATGTTTGTGAATGTTTTTATTTGTATTTGTAAAAACTTAATTATACAGTTCAATGGATATATATCTGTAATGCTGTATAAATAAATAATAAATAAATAAATAAATCAATGAGCGATGAAGACAACAACCGAATGAACTAACTTTGGCTGTTTGTTTATAGTAGGGAATTCCTATTCAATCAATCTTCCAGCATGAGTAAGGAGAATCGAATAAACAAATGAGTTAATTTGCTTAAAATGTTTTACAAATTACGATTTTTTCTAAACAACCAAGGGTGACTTACGGGTAATAAAGACGTTAGAAATCATTAAACATTTTTTTCCCGCTACACATTGATAAATTCCCTATAACCATCGACTAAGTCGGTATAACAGCAACACTGCAAGTTTTGCTGAATGTCCATAATGATAACATGGAGAATGTTTACATGTCTAATACATAAGCAGAGCGATAAGCGGAACGAGATTTAGATGATTATTGTGAAAATACAATTTACTGATTTAACTAAAACTAGTATGGTTTTTACGTAAATAACGTGAAATAGAAGTAAATAAGTTATATAGTAAACTATATAAAAAAAAAAATAATAATAATAAAAAAACATAACAATTAATTTTAATTTTGTTAAATGTTATTCTTTAGCAATGCTTTATTTAGTGTTTAGTTTTGATAAATAAAATTCAGATGATAAAATTAAAAAGATAAAAAATATTTTACTCATTGCTTTTTCGTTTAACTTGGACCAAACCATATAATTTATCGTGATCGTTATATTATTATCTTGGGTTCTGTACTTACTTTTAATTATTTTATACGAATATATAGAGTTACTTAAGTATGAACTTGTACTTATTTAAAATTATGAAACTATATTATTTACCTTGTGCTACATACATAAACCTAATATATTATTAATTATTAATAACGAATGTTTGTATCTCATGTTTTAATGTTTGAAACATGAATCCTCGAAGGGGTTTCTGTTGCAGTACTTAATTATATGGACCCACAGTTTAACGTGCCTTCCGAAGCACGCAGACCGAACACAAATGTGCTCCTACGGGATTTGAACCCGCGACCTCCGGTTTAGTGAGTAAGATTTTGGAACCACTAGACCACAGAGGCGGCCAAGTGAATGCTTATTTTGGTTAATACGTACAAAAGACGATATATTTTTTAATACAAGTAAGAGAGTTCTTAAGTTACGTTCCCACGGTTTTAATGGATTCTACTTGATAAATACGTATCCCTAAAATGATTTAGCAAATTAATTTCACAACAATAACATGAATGCTGACGATCGTTTTTCCTGTCCCAACACGATGGAACAAAGTAAGGAAGGTTATACACTAAGTTAGTCGAGGATTATGCAAGTTGTAACCTTGGCACTGACTACTAGTATAGATAGGTAGTGAACGTTTTACCATGTCAGCGGAAACGGAGACGATTCTGTAACAACATACGTTTCAATACCTAAGCATCTATCTAACAGTTTACTTTTTCACAACATTTACTAAACATTGCTATAAATATAGAGAAGATCATTGTTTTTACTTCGTCAATGAAATATCTGTACATCAAAATATATATATATATTATAGGTATATAAAGTAATATAATAAAAGTAATAAACCCTATTGAGTACACACCTTTATAGGTACTAAGCATATTATTTGGACAATGTCGGACACATGCAAACAATACTTCCTATATTATACAGGATGCGATAAAAAGAAATCTTTTTATAAGTTTTACAAAAGAATAAGAAAAATTATGTATCCTTATAATTTCCTTACTGTACTAGTACTTTTAACTCATTTGCTTGTTGAACTATAATAAATATGAATTTAACATTAAACCCTTGAATAACTTTGTTTTTTTATGTTATAAAACAAAATATATTTTAACCCATTCATAACTAATAGTAGATATTACAAACATACGTACATACAGTCACGCAAGTCTCTCAGATGGGTAGTTAGTTTTCTATCTGCTACGATACTAATACACCTCTTTCACCTGTTCCACAACCACCAGTCAATTTATACAAGCTTTTGTATAATATTGTTCGTCATATACTGCACAACATGAAATCCATTAGGTGTACCAATTTTGTAAAGGATACGAGTAATACGTCCGCGACCTCTAGATCACTAGTTGAGATGTAAACCACTAGACCGCAGAGGCATTCTGATATATAGATGTTATGAATTGGTTATACAAAATACGACCCTGTATATGTAACACGTGGATTTCATTTTGTCTTGAATCCGAGAATTATTACAAAATTGAAAACGGAAAACAATAAGTCTTTGAGGTATTCTCTAAAATTCAGGGGTAGAAAACTATATTTAAGTTTTTAACAAATTACTTGTAAATCATCACAACATAAATCTCTGAGGTGTCAGTGATCTTTCTGGGTATGCAAAGAAATGCAAGTGACAGATCACACTCGTACACCTATGTTACAACGACGATTTTACTACAATTATGCGTTATGGGTGACGAGTCCTATTACTATACTTCAGACAACAATATAACCCTAGCCTATTTAGCTTCACGTACCTCCTAAAGTATGCAGACCGAACACTGATGTGTACCCCTCCGCATAATGAGTTGAAATGTTTGAACCATGGAGGTGGTATTTAACAACTACTTCATGAAATTTTAACTTAGTTGATCTTTAAATTAAAGTAATTCAATTTATAGTTTCATTTATTTTGATTGCTAATAAATTTACTTATGCAATTTTATTATTAAATTATACTCATCATGGTGTTCTTTACAAGACAACTAAAGGTTCGTTACCCCTGCTAAAATCATTGTTTGTCGAACATTTTCTTCCAATAAAAGCTTTGGAAAACTTAATTGATCACAACATTCGGAACATCAGTGCCCACAGTTGACACCTGTATCACAGCTACCTGCCTGCAAAAAGAATAAAAAATCAAGCTGAGGATAAAAGCAGTCGATATAATGTTCGTAAGTTGTTAAATAATGTTTCACTTTGCAGATATTTTTTCTTTGTTGCTCCCCTGTTTTTTTTTTTTTTTTTTTCACTTGTTTAAATTTATTTTGTCTTTAAATTAGAAAGCACTTCTTACTTTAATGATACTCATGTGTAATCATATGTAATATACTAATCATATAATTTATTTTCTTAGGTCTGAAACTAATTACAACTCCAAGCGAGCCGCAAAGAAAACGAACAGCGAGGCTTTCTTTGATTCCGACGACGAAGGCCCAAGGTGAGTTTCTTGGACATGTTTATAAGACAGTCTTTATAATATTTCTTGTTTCAGTGAAAATCTAATTATTCAACTTTTTTTTACCAATTTGATAATTCATTATCAGACTACTACTACTACTACTATTTCTACCGTGTCATAAACACTTTACTTGATATCATCCTTTACGTAAACCATATTTTAATTATATATTTTCATTTAAAATATAAAATTTTATCCCTACGGGATTTGAACCCGCAACCTAGAGATTAATACTCGAGTACTCGAACGACTACACCACAGAGGAAGTTGTTTATAATATAGTTTTTTATTTTATAGCTCCAAGAAGAAGATCAAGCCAGTGGCGAAGCGTTCCACGAAGCCAGCACCCGCCCCACCTGCAAGCAACGTTGACCCGACGGACTGGCTATTCGGGTCCGACGACGAAGATACGGAGCAGGTTCGCCGCAAAGCTGCGCACACTTTGAGTGTGCTCTCGCATAAAGTTCCGGGCGGGGTGCTACGTCGGACGGCACAACTGGAAGGAGCGCTGCTGGCGGAGCTGCGCTTGTATAACGTCGAGGAGGTGCGGGACCTCGACGGTATCGAACGATGCGAGAAGGCTATCGTGTGGTTGCGCCTGCAGGGGGAAGCAGAATCCCCTGAATTCGTCGCTTTAAAAAAGGCGATTAGTTTAAGCAAAAGGAAATTCACGGAGGAAGGGACTTTCTTCAGTGAGAAAAAGAAAAAAAATGTTTAATTAATAATTTACATTTCTTTTCCACTCTTAAGTTTTTTTTTTTTCTTTTTGTCACTGAGTTTTGTTTTATTATGTTATTTGCACTTAATATTTAAGTTAAAATAAATATGTATTTCTTTACAGTAAAATAAATTAATTGTTATTTTTACCGTAATACCAAATCAAACATTTTATTGTCTAAATGCCAAACTAAAAATTAATTTTACTAAGTTTTAGAACTCCTTATCAATGATGAACACGGCATTCTAACTAGTCAAATATTTTGCCTGGTAGCGTGTCCTTATTCACTAAATTAGAATCTAAAATTACAAGGCAACATGGTTAATACTATTTTCTGTTCAGTTTGTGACACATCAGTCAAAAGAAAAAGCTTTTCTGCTCATTTAAAAAGCACTTTACATAAAGATAACAGTGCAATTACTGAGCAACACGGAATCGAGAAAATTCATAGCGCTTTCCGCAGTCGCATAGCGTCATACCGCGTTCGCTGCGAGGCTGAAGGTCGGGACAGTAAAAGCCCCGAAGCCTGTGACGAGCGCGCGCGCCCGCCCGCCCAGTTCTTATCACGCATGCAACGTCGCGTACGTGATCTGCTCTCAGCACGATTGCAAACTCATTCTAGCCTAAAGGTTAATTTTGAGCTGTTTTCTGAATTTTCTTTGCCTAAAAATGATTCATATTCTATTAAATCTTTTGCTACTGAAAACATTGTCTTGCATCAAAATTACAATTTTGAATACACTTTTTCAAGTATTATTCAGGCAATTACCAAAAAAATTGAAGTTTTTGAAGAAAGAGATAGTGGTTGGGCTTTTGTACGAAATTTGTATTTGGAAATAAACATAAACAAATATAACCCACTGCGAGCTTCAAGCTATATCGATTTACCAAAAGGTATTAAATCAAAACGCGCTTGCATTAACATTCAAAATGCAGATAACTTTTGCTTTTTATGGTGTATCATGGCAGCGCTGTTCCCGGCAAAAAATAATGCACATCGAACATCCGCTTACCCACATTTTGAAAGTGTCCTTAATGTTAAAAACATGACTTTTCCAGTAGGATTTTCGGATATCAGAATTTTTGAAAAAAATAATCCTGGCATAAGTGTAAATATTTATGGTCTTAAAAATAATACTAAAATTGTTGGACCATTGTATAAAACTGAATGTCGAAAACAACATCATGTTAATTTACTTTTCATTGAAAATGGTGAACGTACTCATTACTGTTTAATAAAAAATTTATCCAAATTACTTCGCCAACAACTTACTAAACATCATTCAAAAATATACTTCTGCGAGGATTGTATGATATTTTTTGATAACAATCATAAACTGGAAGCTCATGTTTGCAACGGTGTTGCAACTATATTACCTAATGAAGGGACGCTCATTCAATTCAAAAATTATGAACGAATGCAAGATATGCCTTTTGTTATATACGCTGACTTCGAGTCATTATTAAAACCAGCTGAGAATGAGTCCGAACCTGGATCAAGTTTCACGACATCTCTGCAACAACACGTACCAGCTGCTTTTGCTTACTATATAGTATGTTCGTACAATAGCGCACGTAACAAATACGTATCCTACCGAGGACATGATTGTGTAGAAAAGTTTTTAGAATCGCTACTGCTTGATATTACTGATATTTACAATATTTTCGAGTCCCCATTGCCAATACGTCTAACTGATGAAGATAGAGTTAATTTTGCTCAAGCAAAACTTTGTTTTCTTTGTGATAAAATATTATTTGATGACAAGGTGAGAGATCATTGTCATCTTACTGGACGCTATAGAGGTGCAGCTCATTCATATTGCAACATTAAGTTTCGTCTGCCAAAGTTCGTTCCAGTTTTTTTTCATAATTTATCTGGTTATGACAGTCATCTCTTTATTCGACAATTAGGTAAATTATCTGGTAGGATAAAAGTTATAGCAAAAAATAAAGAAAATTACATATCATTTACAAAATTTTTTCTCATTAATAATGAGGATTTCATGCCAGTTCGTTTTGTTGATTCGTTCAAGTTTTTAAGCACTAGCTTAGAAAAACTTGCTGCAAACTTAAGTAATGATAGTTTTACACATTTATCAAGCTTTTTTCCCTCCCACGAAAATTTTGCCCTTATAAGACGGAAAGGAGTGTATCCTTATGAATATATGACTACCTGGAATACCTATGAAGAAAATCAGCTCCCCCCTCAAGAACGTTTTTATAGTACATTAAATAACAGCAATATTTCAGATTTAGATTACGAACATGCAAAAAATGTTTGGCATTATTTTAATATCCATAATTTAGGAGAATACACTGACTTATATATCAAGTCAGACGTCCTTTTACTTGCTGATGTATTTGAAAGTTTTCGAAAAACTTGTAAGGCAACCTATAAACTTGATCCAAGTTTCTATCTGACAGCTTCTAGTTTAAGTTTTGACGCAATGTTATTAAAAACAGGTGTAAAGTTAGAATTAATAAACGACTTGGAAATAATAAGAATGATCCAAAAAGGTATTCGTGGTGGAATATGTTTATGTTCCACTAGATACTCAAAAGCCAATAACAAATACTTGACAAGTTACGACCCGTCAGCTAAAAACAATTTTTTAATTTACATTGATTGTAATAATCTCTATGGTTATGCAATGTGTGATTATTTACCTTTATCAGATTTTAAACTATTAAGTCAGTCGGAAATTGCTAAAATGAATTTTTACAGTCTACCCATTGACGGTGACGTTGGTTACATTCTGGAAGTTGATTTAGAATATCCGGAACATTTACATGATTACCATAACGACATTCCATTTTGTGCTCAGAAGTTCACTCCACCGGGTTCTAAAACTTCAAAATTAATTCCAAATTTATATGATAAATTCCAATATGTCATCCATTTTGCTCATCTAAAAATATGCATTAAGCATGAATTGATATTAAAAAAAGTACACAGAGTCATCCAGTTCAAACAAGGCCAATACTTAAAACAATACATTGACATGAATACTGAGTTACGAAAAAAGGCAAAATCTACATTTGAACAAGATTTTTTTAAACTACTTAATAATAGTATTTTTGGAAAGACATTGGAAGATGTCGAGAAAAGAGTTGATGTAAAGTTAGTCAACAAGTGGAACGATTCTAGGAATAAAACAAAGAAGAGTGTATGTGCAGAACAATTGATCGCTAGGCCCAACTTTCATAGTGTTTCCATTTTCACAGAAGACTTTGTAGCGGTTCAAATGAAACCTGAAACAATTACTTTAGATAAACCTATATACATTGGATTTTCCGTATTAGAAATATCTAAGGCTCATATGTATGATTTTCACTATTCTATAATGAAACCTTTTTATGGAGAAAAGATAACTATGGCCTATTGTGACACCGACAGTTTTTTATATGCAATTGACTGTATCAATTTTTATGAAGATTTGAAATCTCATTTTATTTCTCACTTCGATACAAGTAATTATAAAGAAGATAATTGTTATGGTATTCCAATTTTAAACAAAAAAGTGCCTGGCCTCTTTAAAGATGAACTAGGTGGACAGGTGATAACGGAGTTTGTCGGTTTGAGATCAAAATTGTACTGTATTAAAACAAGGAAAGATGAACTAAAAAAAGCAAAAGGAATTCAAAAGCATGTAACTAAAACTGTGAAATTTAACGATTACTATAAAGTATTAAAGAAAAATGATGTAATAAGAAAAAATAATATTGTATTCAAATCTCTTAAACATGAAATTTTTACACAACAACAAAACAAAATTGCATTATCAGCAAATGATGATAAACGTGTTATTTTAAAAGACAAAATGTCTACTTTATCATGGGGTCACTGGAACTCTCTTTTTTAGTTTATCTACTGAAGCAATGAGTGAAAGTTTCTTATTTGACTGTGTAGTGTTAATGCGGATTTATTCTCACACTAATAGTATAAAGATAAAAACAGGACTATGGGTTGAAGAAGATTTTAAGCCACAAGTTTATATTTTCAACGAAAATGAATATTTCTTTTTATCCTTGGAAGAATGGTACCTCATTTACCAAGAATTTAAGGAACTGCAACTCTTCCATGTATCTGTAAATAATACTTATGATAAGAACAAATTATTCCTTTTTGAACTAATGTATTGTGATAAACGTTGTTCCATAAATTTCATTAACATGGTTTTAGAGGCTTTGAATACTTTTGCATTGTGTACTAATTTAAGATTAGCAGAACTTGTAGCAGATTACGCTATAGCCTGTAAGTTTATTGATAAGGTTGAAAGTACTTTAAGAATGAAAAGAATATCATCATTACAAAATTTAATGTCTTTGTTAAACTGTCTGACCTCTCCTCGTATGTTAATTGAGCATGAAATTGTAAGTATAGGCAGCGCATATTTTTTTAAATTTCTTTTGTAATCTCTTATCTACCTTAGTAATAAAAAATTATGCATTTTAATAAAAATAAATTAACACTGGATTAATCTTTATTTTTTATTTTACTACTTCATCCTTTTTTAAATAAAATAAAATTAATATCAGTCACAAATCATCATCAAATATTCATATCGAATTACCTATGCGTTAAAACATTGATACATGTAAATAAAACAAAACGAGCTTGCTTGAACACAATTACACAATGAACCCAAAACTTGTTCAAACATGATTTTGCTGAGTAAGATTCCAAGTATGAATTGCTGCAGCGCGCGACACATTGAATATTCACTCACTTGACAACTAGTCTTCAAACAGTGCGCGCGTGATTTTTACTATGGCCAACTTCGCGCGACCTTCCTACTTGTGCGTGTTGGGTGAACGTGAAAAGGCTAAGGAGGTACCCTTGTTCCAAGTGAAGATAGAAATACTGGAGTACAGCACAGAAGACAACAACAGTGTGGCTGTGAGGACTGTTGTAAAAAGCGGGTACTGCGTGTACGACAGCGCTGATCCTGTGCTGAGACACGCGGCGCATACGCTCTTTCTCATTAGCAAAGAAATGGCTGAACGTTCGGATTTTACAACATCACAGTAAGTGATAACACTACTTTTTTTATTTTTTCTTTGTTATTTGTATGCGTTCCATTTTTATTTTTGCCTTGTAGTGAAACAAAAAATGTATTTAGTTTTATTTATTTTTAATTTATTTTTTATTTTTTCCCAGGTAATGCAAAATGACGGACAACCTCGCCTTCTCAACATTTTGAAAAAATGAAATAAATAATTTAAATTGTTTTGTTAATTCTTAATTATGTAATATTTTTTAGAACAATGAAATATATTTTTTCATGTGTGATTCAACGTAAAGTATTAGTATATTGAAATTTATAAGTAGAAATTTATTTACAAAATAATACAAATTTAAGACGTTTGTTAGAAAGTATGGTTATGCAAATTAAAAAGAACTTGAAAAAGAAAAAATATACTTGATTTTGAAGTAAAAATATCTATTATTTATTACATTATATAAAAACAACATTTCCTTTTTGAACCTGGATGGATGTGAAAATAAAATTCCTGTATATAGGGACTAACAAATCATTTATTTTAATTTTTGTGTCAATAAAAAAAGTTAAATGCATACATGTTATTTTCATGGTACCACTTTTTGAGACATAACACATTTTTTAAAGCGCATTGATTTTTATGATGTATACAGTTAAAGTTTGTAAGATCTCTTCCATACATATCATGAAGGTTTTTAATATTAGGACAACCTTTATCGCCGACATCTATTATTCTACAATTATTGCTTAATTCTCTAATCCACTTGATTTTTTCACAACCCTTCACTAAAATATTTTTGTTCTTTAAATAAGCAAAAGTTATTTTTTTAAATTCACTGTAATCTATATAACCTTCGCTCCAATAAATTCCTCGATTCTTTTCAATCCATGACACTTGTCTCTTTTCTTCTTTAGTTAATTTTAGGTAAGGGTATGGTGGTTTTACTAAAAAAATGTAAGTGTATTCAAGAGTTGCTATTGCCAATTCTTTCACTATGAATTCGTTTTTAGAGTTTTTAAAGCCTTGTACATCAATGATTAGAAAATTCATGATATTTTCTTAACTATATTAGACAAAGGCTTGTATTCTACAATACAATCATTTAAAATAAGACAATATGCAGAAGTCTGATCAGGTATTTCAGAATTACTCTCTATTTCCACTCGTACGTTAACAACAGGTCCTATTTTTATGTTATCACTTTGTCGTGAACAGTCAATAACAAACAATGGCGCTAAATCTTTGAATTGCTTAATATTCAAAAGTGGCTCTACTCTGTCACACCCGTAGTAAGACTGTTGAAATCTAGCATACTGTTCGTATAATAAAGCAAACTTTTGTTCCAAAAAATTCACTTGTAAGGTTTCATAAGGGAAATATGTAGAGTTAAGATATACCTTAACATCACGTAAGTTACAGTGATCAAATTGTGACATATCAGCACTTCCACTGTTCTTTCGGTTTGTTTGTAAAGCTATAACTACATATCGAGGCTTTTCAATTTGAGAAGAAGTTTTTATTGACCATGTGTGTTTAGTTGTTTGTGGTAGTAATGGATATTCATACAAATCCCAATTTCTAAAGGCTAAATGTAAGGAACGGTCCTTTTCTAACAGTCGAAGTAAGTTGATTCTTTCCTTGTCAGACACTTTCACATGTGGTACACGCCAAACAATTTTATGCATAATTATATTTTCCACAACTTCACCCGTACTTAGTTTAACAGCGTTCAGATTTGTGTTACTTCGCAAAAGAATAAGTTCATGTTTACAGTTCATTATCACTTTTTTATAATCTTCAGCAAATCCTAGGATATTACTAAGCGGTATGGAAACTGAAAAGTTACCTCCTTGATCATTTTTAGAACCATCAATATCCCAACCCCAAGCTTTGGCCATACGTGATTCGTTTTCGTTCATTGAGAGCAGAGACTTAATCGTAGTAGTTACACCAGCATTCTTAATTTTGTCTATCTCTATACCGTTTAATTCGTAACGAATGTCTTGAAAAAGGTACAAGAACGGATTATTCGTGAAATGTACGCATTTAGCTTTCTCCTTCGCTTCTTTTTTCAAAACATTAACAGTACCTTCCAAATATAATGTACTAGCAGACGGTAGTACATATAAATCCTGTTGGTTGATTGGAATGCGAATTTCATCATTTCTATTAAAACTTGTAATATATGGCTTGTATGAATGAAATTCAATACCATCAATAGAGTTGTCATGGTTTGGTGTACTTACTATGTTTAAAATACTCATTTTAGTAATCCAATAAATTTAAGAAATTGTTTATTTGCTTTCGTCAAGCTTGGTTTCTTTTTAGTTGCTTCTTTATACGTAGCTCGATTTAAAGTGATTCCGGTTAAAAGTTGTGGGTTGTATTTATGTTCGTTCTTATAGTCAATCATTGTTTCTTCAGGTGAAAATATAATTGAATTTCTTCACCACGCAAATTTAGTAAGTTGTTATGGACGTCTAATATTCTTATATTCATAGAACTTATATTGTTCTGGTTAACAGGAAAATAAATAACGTTTTTTGGTACTTCGATGATTCTGTATCCTGGAGGTACGTTCGGCGCAAACTCGTGAATTATATGACTTGATACATCATTGATAAATGAACCACTCACTATATCACATTCGATCCTTATCACTGTCGTAGACAAAATGTTTATAGGTGACTGTGATTGATGTAATTTATATACATCTAATACTTGGTTGTCAAATCCTAATAATTTACCAAGAGAATTACTTTTTTCAAAATGCATAGGTTTTGAACAGAAAATGTATGTTTTTAAAGTATTATTGTTACAGTATAATTTTAAGGTAGCATCTTTGATATTAGCTTTTAAAAAATCACATATATCTTGAAGTTCATACGCTCCTTCAGGCAATTCAATAACATCTTGATCACCATAATAAAATTTATTATTTGTTTTGTCTACATTTGGGATAGAATTAAAAGTAGAAATATATAACAAAGCACATTCATATAAGCCATCAAGTTGTAACGAAGGAGCGTAGTTAGTAGTTAAAACCGATTTATTACCTGTAATGGATAGTGTGAAGGATATTATGCTAATGATACAATAAAAAACCGTGTTTACTGTTTTATACCAATATTATTCCAATAATTTCTTAAAAATGAAAGACATAAATGACCACAATTTACAGTATTATAATTCTGATATTTAGAATAGTTGTACAAAATATTATCTTTTTTTAAATATTTTATTAGCTCTAATGGTGGTTTTAAATCACCATAACTATCAAAGTATTCACAATGATTTTTATATTTAATATAGGCCACCCAATGAGTTCCTGGGTTTTTAAATTGATCCAAGTTAATTATACCGCATTCTATATTTCTAGGCTTTTGAGGTAATCTGTCCCTCATAAAAACACCTCTAAAATACGGTATATCCTCAGCATTTCTTAAAATCTCTAAATTAGTAAGTGCACGATTGGGTAGCCTCTCATTCAGTTTTTTGCTTGTTTTAAAAATATGCCTTCTCCCTTTTTATACGGTTTAATATACAATCCTTTTCCTATAACTAATGACTCCATCATTTTATTATGTCGCTCAGATTCACGTGAATTTCTTTGCGCAGCTTTATAATCATTCACAGTCTTAGCGATTCCTGCTGCTCCTCCACCCAATGTTCCTAATGCTGACAAACCAGCAAAAATTGGAATCAAAGGTAGAATTCCTCCTGTTTTTGGTAAAGGTATTACACGTGGTAATTGAACTTTTGATTCTGAAAGAAGTTTTTTTGCTGCTGAATAAGCAATTTTTATAGCTTTATCTTTATTACATGCTTTTTGCTTCTTGAGTTCCCTACGTATTTTAGAAATCACAGTCTTGAATTTCTTTATTCCTCCACCAGATTTAACTTTTGCTTTCATAACTTTTTTTACTAACCACGAAGCCATTTTTTCTCCCCTTCTAGCAGTATTTGAACGAAGTCTTCGTTTAGCCATGTCTATCAATTCTAAATCTGCCTTATGTCGACTATCCAAATCCGAGTACTTTGAATATGCTATGTCGTGTCGTTTGCAAGCTTCATCTAGCGCATTAACACCCTTATCACCTCTTGATAAACGTTCTTTAAGTCTTGTTCCCGGTCCACAATAATTGTAACCAGGTAAATGTAACTCAAAAGGCAAGTTATTTATTAAATAATTGAGAAGTCCTTTTCCTCGCATTACTGATAACGAAATGATGACTTCATTTAAATCACTGCCTTTTTATCAATCCAACTATTTTCCTTTAAGCCTAACCATTTCACAAATAAACTATTACCTTTTTTCCTAATGATCTTTTCAATCAAATACACATTCGGATATTTAGTTTTTTGAAGCTCCTGCTCATAAAAACATCCTAGTATTGGTTCTTTCTTAAGATCTTGAAGATTGTAAGTAATAGGCACCGTTTTATTTATGTTTTTAATCAAAAATAATTCTGATGACCAATTAGGTGTATAGCCTTTTTCGAACTCGCTTTTGTATTTACTGATTCTAACATAATCTCCTGGCTTAAACTTTGCTAAACCATTTTTTATGGTAAATTGAGATTTTTTTATATTTTCCATTACAGTTTTAGCTGTTTTACTATTTACCTCTATAGGTTTATGTTTTGTTATTCGATGCTTAGTATTATTATATGTTTTAATTACATTATTAAGTGGTTCTCCAAACCATCTATAACTGCCATTGTAATTGAAACTCTTAAATAATTTTGTTTTCAGTGTTCTTATTAACCTTTCTACTATTGAAGCTTTTTTAACAGAGTAAGTAGAATAATGATTGATATTTAATGACTTCATTAGTTGTTTAAATTTTTCAGTTTGTAAGTTAATTGGATGACGAGATGACTTCTTGAAAACATTTTCAAACGCTAGACTTACTTCAGATTTAGTTTTTGTTTTAATTGGTATTGCCCAAGCATATTTAGAAAAACAATCTAAAATTACTAAAATATACTTAAATCCATTATTGAACTGTTTTAAGTTTTTAAAATCTATTAAATCAGCTTGCCATAAATCATCTATGCCTTTTAAAACAACATTTCTTCGTATAAAATTTTTTCTTGCTGCTTTATGAATTTCATTAACTATGTGTTGTTTTATCATTTTTTTGTTAGTTTAATTAGCTTGTCTATTTCCCCTTTTGTATAAATGTCTACGTATAAACGAGTTTTAAGTTTTTTTATGGCACCCACAACTATTTCATCAACTTCTTTCTTGGTATAGAAGTCCAGCTTAGTTTTATCTACGTATTCTTTATTCACAGCATCATCTGACGTTACAGGAAATTTAACGCCTTTTAATCTCCTTTGTTGTAAATCGTAATCACCGTTCTCTTCTCTCGTCAAACTTCTTTCAGTAGAATCTAACATATCAGTCAATCGCAATCTTTTGTGTACATGGTGACCGAATTTATCGATATTCATGTTAACGAGTGACTATAGCAAAAATAAACTTTTAACTGAGGGGAAAGATAAAAAGTTATTTTATTTATTTATTTATTATACCAGCTTCTTGCAATTCTTCTATTATTGATATGATCTCGTTGTCAAGTCCTGTATTGCCAGCATCACGTGAAGCAATTAGTAGTTTTAGTCTCTCTACTAACTCGTTTGGATCATCCCAATAAACAAAATCTACATTTTTTTTATATTTCTTCATTATAGGTAAGCCTTTTCCTTGTACAGTGCTATCTTCTGTACTTACAGTATCACGTCGTAGCTTAAATAATGGTTTAATAACTTGCATGTATTTTTTTCCTTTATTACTTTTGATCGGTTTACTTGGATTAAAACCTTGTCTATGAGCATTTGTGTCTAGTAACATTCGTTTATAGCATGCAGTGTCAGTTTTAGTAACCAAACTCAGATCAGGGTTCTTTTTGACTAACAATTCTAATAATCCTTTTGTTTTTTTATATTTACATCCAGCTACTGAAATTAAGTCATCACTAATCGTTACATTTGCAAAACCCAACTTGAGTTTTCCATGATCATATCTAACTCCAAAAGGAACGTTACGTATCACTTCGGCAGATAAAGACCAAATCGACGTGTCTTTAGCACTCGATTTTGAAGATACTGTCCTAAATGAGTCATCAAACTGGTTACCTCCGGTGTTACCCTCTTCATTACATTCTTCTTTATCTTCATCATCTATTTCATTGATTTCGCTTTCAGTAAAAGTTTTATCCAAATATGAATTACTTCCAGATTTAAACCCATCCTTTTTCAGTTTTTTTATGTGTTTGTTATTACGATTATTACTTGCTTCCATCATGTGATTTAATGGTTCAGTAATAGGTTTTAAGACCGTCTGTAAGACTTTTTCATTATCGGTTTCAATGTCTCGCATTTTTTGAACTTTTTTCTTGATTGCTGCGGCAGCATCAACGATTTTCTTTTTTAGAGTTTTTTCCATTTTTAATATGGTATTGAAACTTATTGCTCCTGTAGCAACCAAACAGCATATGGATATATGATATTAAAAATACTTTATTTATAGGAGCCGTGTGCCCACGATTAATTGAAAGTGATAAATGTATCAAATTCTCTTCTGTAACAACCTTTATTTTTTTTGCAATCCTTGTTTATCACCAAATAACTATAAGGATTACTCCATATTTTAGAGCACATTTCACGAAATCGTGCCCATGTCATATCTGTAGTGACATGCTCATCGTAAATATGTTTCATATTTGTATCGTCTTGTTTAAAAAGTACAATTAAGTTAGTATTATCCCTAATAAGCTGTTTAGAAATTTTACTATATGTTTGATTTAAATAAAAACAATCTATATTTTTATGTCTTCCCATTGCGAAATAGTCTCTCACATTGTTCTGATTTTCACATGATACATCATCAAAAATAATAATTGAATTACGTTTTGCATCTTGTGGGCTAATCACTTGTTCATTTTCTTGGTATTTTGCAAATGATACACTAGGTACTAGTTTTAAAACCTTTTCTAGAAAAACGTATTTAGGTTGATAAAGTGTTTTGGAATACACGGAAACATGACGATAGCGCAATCCGTTCTCGTGTAAAAGTAGACCAATCATCAAATTCGTTTTACCACAATTCGATGGACCACATATTATACATCGAATGGTATTAGGTAAAAGCTTTCCATGTCGAAAATTTATATTTTTCAAGTTAGGACAAATATTTTCAAGTTGCAGTGTTAATGGTTGCTTCACAAACTCCATGTTCTTGTGAATATAATAAACGCTAAACATGCAATGACTATAAAAATTATTGACAGGTGTTTTTATTTTCCTACTGCGATAGCGAGAGCTAATTTTAAATTAATTGTAAGATTTGTAAGGTTTGATTCTGCTGTCGTGCATTACGGAACGTACAACGCAGAGTTCTAGATATAACATGATGAAAGAGTCGGTTTTATCGTCATGGATTCTGTTCTAAAGCTTTGTCGATTGGACATTCTAAAACAGATTTTCGTTTAAACAACTTCACTTCACTCCGAGTGAGCGTAGCGGAGCGGAGCTCGGAGTGAAGTGAAGGTGTTTAAACGAATGACTGTTTTAGAATGCCCAATCGACACCTACTAACACGGTATGTATTTCACGCTCCTCGCACTTGTGATTCAACTAAGTGGCGTCGCGCGTATTGTGCTACGGGCGCTGGAAAATTAATACGTGTAGAAAATTATAAAATTCCCAACAAGTCCGTAAACAAAGTCGATAACAATCGCATAACTCGTAAACACGTTAAATCTGGAAATCGACGTCGATATTTCAATAGTTAGCTGCCCTTATACGGAATAAAACGAAGCATAGGTGAACAGTGAACTCCACGGAACAATTCTCACTGATCAAGGCATTTTCGTACTTATTCCTTCATAGTAAGTTCTTTGGAGAGCGACTTCTTCCACGGCGTTTATACTGTAGAAGTTGATGACATCAGCTGATTGAGTCAGGAGACAAGTTAACCATTAAATAAATACTTAGATAATATATGAAGGTAGAACTGTACTCAGGTTTATTATCGCACCTTAGACTTCGATCGATATAGATACAGTCATGTGCGCTAGTGTATATAAGGTTAAATAATATTAGTTGACGAAACTCAAAACATAGGTATAGTCTATATGAACAACTGTTTGTATGGGAGCTAAGCGAGATTCGCAACTTTTTTTCTCTTCCTCCCATACAAATTGCCCCGATCAGCTGACTGGTCCAGTATGGAAAGGTGAAAACAAATTTTAAGAATTTCTCTTAATTAACCTTATACATACATATATATTAATGTGTAAGTAAAAATAAACAAAAATTGCAAAAATATTTGTGTTACACGTATTATTGCTGTTGACTACATTCCAACTATTTCAAGTTGCACTGATACAATCTCGTCATTTTCGAGGCGAGTATCAATTTAATTTTATTTAATTTAATTTTATTAGGCATACGCAACAGGATACAATCGGAGACATGAGTAAAGGTTACAAATCTGCTACCTAAAAACGCGTACGCACAGCATGCTAGTTAAATATAAAGACAAATAAAAAACAATTAAAGGTAGGTTACTTAAGGGTACTCAATAGTAGTTTATGCTACTAGGGCGAAAAGGAATAAATTACGAGGACGATTTAAAACACGAGCGTAGCGAGTGTTTTAAACGTAACCGAGTAATTTATTGCTTTTACGCCCGTGTATCATACTACGTTTTTCAATGCATAGTGTGAGGAAATGAAAACAAATATAATCTTGTGAACTTTCAATTATGATTGGCTCAAAAGGATTGTATCCAGAGCCGTTAAACAGTGGAAAAAAAGTATAACATCTATGGTACACAAGAAAGGCTGTAGGTTAGGCAACCATTGCAAACAAATTAAAAAAATAATAATAATAAAGCCCTAGGGCAAAATAATCGACTTTCTGTTCGGCTTTGATGCATAAAGTGGGCCTTTACGAGCACTTGCATTGAAAAATTAATAAATAGGAACTACTAACTCGATAAGAAAGTTTGAGGCGTAACATCGTCGCGTAAACGTCTTCACTCGCCCAGATGAAGGCAGTCTAAAATCTAAATCTGCTGAAACTGGTCGGCTATCCCGATTATAACTCGTATTGAGGTGAGCAATTTTTATATAAATCATGACTTATCCTCAAGTCTCATTTAATTCTATAGTCGATAAGAATATTATAAATTTGGACTTATAAATAAATAAACTTAGATCTTGACACAAAAATCTCGAGGTTTCTAGGACGGCCACTATAAAGTGCAATTGAATGAATCCGTGAGTGTAATCAGGTTTAGATTTTGAAAATATTATAGTACTTATGTCAGCTAACGCGAGTTTTAATAGTTTTACAACGAAGGAGCATTATGTAATAAAATAACACAGTCACAATTAGTCTACCGAAGAAGGAAATCGACCACTATTGGTAATACTATGATTTTCTATCTCAATGTTTTTTTTTCTTTACTCTTTATGTTTCAAGACGTTTTCAAAATACCTAAAAAACGTTGTTATTATTATTAAACAATGTTAACAATGTTAGATGTCGATGTTAGTGTAAGTCTAACTTTTTTATTGTAAAATATTTATAAAGTCATTGTTTTACATTTTATAAACCAATTTATGTTTAATATAAGTACTAGGCATCCGCTGAAAATCAGCGCCATGGCCCTGTCATGGCATTAAGCTGAGCGGAGATCTTTTTGGTACATTCTGTGCTAATTTTAAGTTTAAACTATAATTTAATGTAAAGTGTTCTTATTATGTACCAAATAAACATGATTCTATTCTTTTCTTATTTAAAAGAAAATTTTAAAATGTAAATTCTTACGCAAAACCCCATCTAATGCATCTTATTGCGATGCCAACTCTCAAATACGTGACATGCAGCATCATTGAGCAAAGCTCCAATATCTATAGATCATTGAGCTAACTTCGAGGTCTATAGATCATGCATGTATTCCTTTATAAACGCGCTCCAAATTAGCCCATGTCCATAAAGTGCATAATGGTTTTTATGTTAGATTCGTCACGCGATGTTTGCAGGGTTCCGTCAAAAAACCAAAACCGTGAAAGCTTCAATGCCTGTCCGCTTGTCTGTCTGTATGTAAGTATCCAACCCGAATTCAAATTCAAATAGTTTATTTTGTAAAGTACGTACACATTTACACTTTTTATAAGTCAAATTTAAACTTACAAAAATATATTTAATACAATAATAAACGTACGTGAGCTAAATTAAATGTAAGTTGAGATATTTAATTTATGCAGTATATGTTTGTATATACGATTCAAATGATAAGTAAAATCTATAATTATATAGGTTACATATATAAATTTTGTGGTTATGTTCCACGGAACGTCTTATTTTCAGGGAATTTAGTCGCCTTTGTAGGTGGAAGACGGTAAGGGGGGAGGGAAAGTCACCTCTACTGGAGATGCATATTTTTTGAACCTATCAGTACAGAAACCACTCTTTGACACAAATTAACTTCTGCATCAGCACAAGCGCTGCGGGAAGTGCAGCCACTCCACCCGCCCTTGCGTAACAAAGCGGGCGGGGGCTGCCCTCCCTCCGCGCCTCCGGTTTTTATATACACTCTAGGGGTAGTAGTCACAAGACTAGGTGGAATCGGGGTGCGCTGATTCGGTTTTAGAACAGATTTGACCTATTTTAACTAAGAAAATTTTAACATTTTTAACCATGCATTTTCGCGGGGAGGGTACCATTCGAAAGGGGGAACCCCCGTCCTTAGTACTACGAGATACTAATACCAACCCCATCTTTGTAACATCTCTTTACCTATTTTGACTAATACTAATAAATTATTTTATTTTGATTTTGAATCCTTGGTGCGCAAATCGAATTTGCAGTTGCCCGGTTTATTTTTTACTTTTAGATAAAACACTGAAAGGGCTTAGTCGGTTCGAATGACTGAATCTACTAAAATACTTTGATCATAAACAAAATAAACTACTCATATTCAGTTGAATACTTATATAAAAGACCATAAACTGTCACTGTCCTTTGATATACTAGTCATGATTCTATGAAATGACATTTCAATTACGGTAATTCCACAGTCGGGCACCAGACAAACCCTAAATCAAAGTCGGTTCTCAATCATAGCTCATTCGTAAACTAGCCCCGAAGGTCGACCAACCACTGCGCACTGGTGTAGTCTGATGAATGTGAGATTGACTGCGGAAGTTTTAGTATGTTTAAAAAGTCTGTCCCACACGAATTTCCAAAATATTTTTAGGGTAACAAATGGGACTCTATTATTAAGCCTCCGCAGTTTGTCTGTGACAGGTATCTAGAGCTTCAGCCGTAGATAGCCAGTTGAAATTTTCACAGAATACTTGTTTTGTGGTACGGTACCATTCGTGCGCGAGTCTGACTCGCACTTACACTTTGCCACAAATACCACACCTGATGGAAAATGTTGATGAGAACTTGGATGAAATGGGATCGCCCAGAAAGTGGGAGAGTCAAAGCAGCCTAATCTACGGAAGCCGGTAACGGGGCGGTAAATGACGTGCGTGAAGAGCTGACTAGTCGCTTGCAGAAGTAGAATTAGAAGCGAAAGGATGTGTTAGATATTTGGGTGTTTTAAATGCCCAGGGTGCATCGGGTGAACGTGGGGTAATCGTGATCGTATTTCAGTTTATGCCACTAGGAGAGGCTCCTTTAAACAATACTACAAATTTAGTGTCATCGAACATTTTCAGATTTTTCCCCGAGGTCTCCCTGTACATTGTACAATCCTCGACTGACGAATCTTCGCTATAAACTATCCCGCTTCCTAAAACTTAATAAACTTACTTATAAGTTCCTACTTTAAAACCTTTGAAAAAAGGCCACAAGCTGGAGTGTAAAGCAGAAGTTTATGAGAAGTGGTTCAAGTGGAACCGAGTTATTACTAAGGAGACCAGAGAAGACATCCAGGATTTCTGCACTTAAGGATGGTCGTCATGATGCGACCAACTCAGTTGTGGGCGTGGCCAAATGTCATGCTGTTTCATTTCTCTATAAGGTGCACACTCCATGAAACTTGCGAGGACATACAATCGTGCCAATTTCGTCGCGGACGCAAAACTAAAAACTTGTTTAAGTATATAGTAACCACATTTTGGCAAGACTGTGAACGTTTTCAAACACTATTTTTGGTTAATTAATCTAGATAACATTTTCGATGTGTGACTCGTATTAATTTTTTGATTTTATCTATTGTTAAAAGCACATTCTTTTGGTAAAAAACCGTTAAGCTTGCGTATTTTAGGGGTTTGTTGTTACTCAAATTTACTACGCAAGTTTGCTTAAATATTACTCAAATATTCAAATTTCCACTTAAAGATAGATTTAGATTAATGGACTTGGCCTCAAATATTATAATAACATACCATAGACAACCCACAACGTGGTGATAGGATAGCGTTTGTATGGAGGTTTGCGCGTATAACGACGCCTCTTTAAAACCTAAAACTGCACTAGTTTACGATAAGAACAATTTCATATCAGACTGACAATGATATCCATATACTACGTTAAAAACCGGCCAAGTGCGAGTCGGACTCACGCACTTAGAGTTCCGTACCATTATCTATAAAAACGGCAAAAAACATGTGTGTTGTGTGCCCCCTTAAATATTAATTTTATTCTGTTTTTTAGTATTTGTTGTTATAGCGGCAACAGAAATACATCATCTGTGAAAATTTCAACTGTCTAACTATCACGGTTCTTGAGATACAGCCTGATGACGGACAGACAGACGGACAGCGGAGTCTTAGTAATAGGGTCCCGTTGGTTACCCTTTGGGTACGGAACCCTAAAAAGAATGTCAAGCAAGTAAATAATGGACATCGTGATTATCAAATTATTTTGGTCGAACTCTATTCGAAAGTGGCGTCTCCGAATCGTCCAATATACTCTTTCCAAACTGTAGTTTCCCTGACTCTTTCGTTTACTTGCATGTTAAATGATGCAGATTTCCCATATATAGGAGGATACTGACTGGCAGAGGCAAACTTTACATCTGAATTATTTGATTAATTATTACAAACCTTATCCCGTTAATCCGAAAGTCCAATATCGATTATTGCATAAATATTGTTAAGTGCATTGAAAACGTTGTTTTTATTGTACAATGCACTATTAGGAGTTACTGTTTTCATTAAAATTAACGATTACTGGGTGGAAGGGATTATAAACTTACCTTCTAAGTGATAAAGTAGAATTTTTATCAAGCCCGCTTGTGTGTGAACGGGGCAGATCTAAATACATTATTTATTTGCTAAGGTGATGTGTTTATCTAATTTGTTATCAAGTAGGTTTTTCAGGGTTCTGTCGAAAATCGGAAACCCTCGTAGCGAAGCCTCAAATCAGCGCTTTCCGGATGGCAGAGGCATGAAACTGAAGAATCAGACCTCTATTAAGTTACAAATAATGGGATGATTTTATTTCATCATCTAAGATTGATATATTGTAAATGTGCATTATTAACGGGACACCTGACGCTAGAACATCAACAACACCAGGTTTTCAAGGGTTCATTGGAAGAAACAAAGTCACTCCTCATGTTGAAGAAAATATATTTGATTTATCGATCTTTTATCTAGAGATTCCACCTATAAACAATGTATTAAGATTTATACTTTTGTCAAAAAAAAAATTGTTTTCCAAAACGCGGTTAAGAGATCAACTTGTTTTTTTTTTTATAAAATAGGCAATAGAAATATAAAGGGATTTTACCTAAATCCAATATTTTTTTCCCTACAAAATATTTCAGTATTAGCTAAAAACACACCAAAAGTCTGTCTATCCGTCTGTCACCAGGCTGTATCTCATGAACCGAGACAGTTGAAATTTTCACAGATGATGTATTTCTGTTGCCGCTATAACTACAAGTACTAAAAAAACAGAATAAAATTAATATTTAAGGGGGCTCCCATACAACAGACATGTTTTTTTGACGTTTTTATAGGGAACCCTACGTGCGCGAGTCCAACTCGCAATTGGCCGTTTTTTTATTAATATATCATACATATTATTATGTTATGTATATGCATTAACCAAAAATAAATAATGTTCGACTAAAATAAATGTTTTCCTATTTTATTATAACGTAAACACGTCATTTCCCTCGGTAATTAAATATTAATTGGCAAACACATTTTATCCACAGTAATATTTGAAACAAAGCTGAAATTCACTTCCTCATCATCACTACTTTACATCAGGCTACTTTACAAGTTTACTGCCGGACATAGCCGGCTCCCAAGGCTCAAATAGCACTCGATCTTCGGCCATCCCCGTCCAACCATGACCTGCGATCTTCTTCAGGTCCTTGGTCCACCTGGATGCAGGTCGTTCCACACTACGTCGTCGTAGACGTGGCATCCAATCGTGAACTCTACCACTTAAATCCCCTTATAAATGTCTAATGCCAACTCGTCTTTTTCTATGGGAAAGCGAAAAAACATATAGATCATAGAGTATGTGGTTTAATTTTCTTAGCAGGCAGTGCAATCCTAGTTCATATAAACGAAATACCAAAACCATTTGTAAATTATAGTTGTTCTTAAGGTGGTGTGTATTTATTCCGATTGCATTACAGAACATCAAGGTTCCCAAATATATATGAAATAAGAACACTGATTTGAACATGAAATATGAGAAAATTAAGCTTTCTATGGAAATTTTTAATTGCTTAAATGTCGTCTTTAAATCAGTGTCCTTTCAAAATATAAATTTGGGAACCTAGATATTCTGTAATCCAATCGGAATAAACACACACTATCCTAATATTATCAAATGGTTTTGGTATTTCGTTTGTATGAAAGGCTTGCTCCATACCACATAATACTTTATATTCTCTGCCACAGGCCTTTCTTCCCAGAGCGAATCTATGGATAAAGTTATTTCTCTTAATCGGTATATTTAAAAATTATAACAAATAGGTCATTGTTAGTCAAATTAAGGAAATTACTCTCGCGTATAAAAAACAGCATGAAAATATGCCCCTTAAGGCCCCAGACTCTCTTTGCAACATTTCGCTTTCATCTTACCTGAGGCTCTAGAAGTGGCGCTCCCCCCGCTGCATTAAGATGTTAGAGACCGCACCTGAATGTTGCTCTACTTCGTTAAATGAGTGTACGATTACTTAAAATTTGACATGTGAAGATTTTTAATTATTCAAGTAACGGTAATTTACAAAGTTTGGTTTGTTTATCGGAACAAACAAAATGAATTTGCAAAAGCAAAATAAACAAAAGTAAATCTATCTGGAATAGATGGCTTATTGGTAGCAGTAAAAGTGATTAGTATTTAGACACAATACATTTTATAGGTCATGCAATTATTTGCAAATTTTTACCGAAGGGGTGTCAAGAGG
This sequence comes from Ypsolopha sequella, assembly GCA_934047225.1. Taxonomy (NCBI): domain Eukaryota; kingdom Metazoa; phylum Arthropoda; class Insecta; order Lepidoptera; family Ypsolophidae; genus Ypsolopha; species Ypsolopha sequella. Next base: position 4,975,314 of record OW203998.1, on the reverse strand, counting down.
TGTTCCGAGTGTGAACTGTGAGATGCAAGTCATAAGTCCATCCATACGTGTACCTATAAGTACACCCGCGTTTCTCTGACAATTATTACGTCTCAACGTGATTCGCCCTATCGCCCGAAAATTTCTTTATTCATCAAGATTTTCATTTAACTAATGCCTGACATAAAAAATACCTTTATAAAATTTGGAAATGTAGAAAATTAATAATCAAATCGTAACAATGAAAACATTCAAAATTATGTATTCCTAATACTCACACACATATTACAATCAGTTCTTTAAGTAATATAATATCAAAAATAGAAACTCTTACGGTAATTAAGTGTCTGTCGGTTTGTGTGTCCATGATTATGACTAAGGTGCAATAAAAAAGGTAAAAAATTTAGTTTTAGAAATGTGATGTTTTAATGATAAGAACCGCAGCTGCGTACGTTCTTTTGTTTTGATGCATTATTGTCTAGCACGTTGTTATCTCGACTGTCGGTTTTAGTGACTTCGATAGCTTTTTAATATATTTTAAATAAAAGTAAGTAAAGTAATAAAAAGGATGTAGCTTCGGTTTTAGTTATTCCAAAAAGTGGCGACAGCGGTGCTGGTATAAAATTTGTGTCACGCCATCCCCGTGGGTTTTATAGACCACAACTTCTAAAATACGGCTTTACGGGTTTTCGAATTAACACACATTAACATAACTTAATCTAAGCAAATTAGGGCATGCAATTATTCGCAGATTTTTACTATCCGGATAACGGATAATGTATTATCCGGATAACCGGATACTTATGGTAAAAATTAAGCTAAAATTAATTTAATAAAAGCTCCGAAAACTAAATTAAAACCGCCCAAAAAAACGGCCTACCGCAAATATCTTGAAAAAAAACTGGCCAAGTGCGAGTCAGACTCTAGTCAGAACCTAGGGTTCCGTATTGTGGATGATAAAATTTATAATTTTTTTTCGTGAATTTCTCAACCGCTTTATTTTTTCTGTAATTTTTACGTAAACGCATATTACCATGATTTTTTTCATATTTTTCGGTGCACCAGTTTTGGAGATAACCAAACCGCGAGGTTACAGGAATGCAGAGCTGATGGAATTTGAGTAAAATGGATGAGTTGACACGGGAGAATTGTGGGTGAACTAACCTTTGTTCTGGATGGTTGCCGGCGAATGCGCCGCGTGGCGTCCCTCCTTGTTGGGCTGATTGAGCTGGCGCCTTGGGCAGGGATAAGCAGAATGTCTTGGTTCGTGGAGTAATGTGAACACAACACTGGTATGAGCACAAGATACGCGAGATTTGTTGTGTCGGCGGCGCGAGTGCGCACACGTGTGTTTCGGGAGACGTCGGCCGCGGAACAGAACGAACAAGCGCCCAGCGCGCGAGTCGATTTGGCGCCAGGAGGTGCGGCGCGAGACTACGCATGCGCATGCGCATCCGTCACGCTTGTGGCGTGAACAGGGGGGACATACATTTTTTTATAGATTTTCAAGGATTTCTCGAAATAGATGGAATTAAATATAGCCAAACTATATATTATTACAATAAGCTTTTTAATACCTACAATGTGATACCCATATTGTATTTTTATAAATGTTTTTTTTTTATTTATTTTACTTTTTTATATTTTTAAATCACTATAGTTTTCCCGGTTATTGGTCAGTTATGATCTATAATGGACATTTTTTTCATATTTTTCGGTCTACCAGTTTCGGACATACACGTTATTGTAGTTTTTTTGAAGATTTCACAAAACCAGTGCCAGTAAATATAGTAAAAGTATATATTTTTACAATCACCTTTTTAGTGTCTACAGTTTGATACCCATATTGTATTTTTAGGATATTTTTTATTTTTCTCACTTTTGTTTTGAAAATATTTTAAACAATTTCAAACTTTTCATATTTTTTTTACAATGTAATATGTAGGCAAATTAATGCTATTTTTGTGCCAAACTACATGTCCTTATCTTGATAGTGCTAAAGTTATGATGCTGTGAAATACGGACGGACGTAGATTAGACTTTATTTTATCGAAACAGGGATTTCTTAAAATATTCAAAAAATATTTTATCCATAGTTGTTTACTTATTAAATGATAAGTGCAATATTCAAGTAGAGCAACTTTAATGATACAGTTCGCGTCTCCATAAGAATCTACAAGAGGGAAAGGGAGAAACCGTGCGAGCGAGAGGTAAAATGACGTCGAGCTACACAACACACGTCTGAACGCTGCGATGTCCCAGCGAAACTGAGGGAAATATCGACGCGTTTTGTGTTTTAAACTCTCGATAAGTTTCGATTTGATAAAATGTTCTTAAAATAATTTTTTAAATACCGTTTTTTGTTATTTCACTAATTAATAGTTCTATTCTACGTGTTTTAAATTTGACTACGCTAAACGATAGTTTTCTACTAGAAAAAAAATATTTTATCAGTGGTTGAATTCATAAAATCACAACTACTTAAAGCACTCGAAATAAGAAAACTAAAGTATTATCCAAAAAAGTAACCAGGTAAGATTATTGTTGAAGATATGGGAATAAATGTTACCTGAATAAATTTCTTGTTTTTGTCATAATTTTTACGTGACGTGTGCATGAATGAGACTCTCAACGCGTATAACATAAATAAAGGTATGTTTAAAGCCTAAAAAACCTATTAAAAGTAGCATTAAAGTAAAGGAAAAAATAAGTTTTGAAATCTTCAAATTCCACACTATAAATTAACGTAAAATGTATTTTATTTATTGCTTTCTTACTAACTAAAATAAAATCTTTCTTTTCTGATAATTCGGCAAGAATACTGATTTTTAGGGGACTGGAGCCTTAAGAGGAGGCCTTCCTTTTTCAACAGGTTTTGAATGATTGTACTGAATCTACGAGTACCACAGACGCGACCAATATGAAACTTATATATCTTATGTTTTTTCAAACCTTTATCTTTACGTTGTAAGTAGCATTACCTAATTGGCAAAATTTCGCTCGATAGATTTTATTTCAGAAAATTTTTTTTTGTTTTGCGTTTAATCCATTTGATTATTTTACTATCAATACGAAAATCTTGTTTATTAACCAATGTACGTTGAAAAATGACTTTAAATGCAATATTGTAATTTTAGTCGATTGTAATCTTAAAATAAAATTGGACTCGTTCTGAATCGTTTCGGGCGCATATTGGCGCATGCGATTTTCAACAGTTTCAAAGTTAGTCTTTGCTATAATTGCAAAGCCGTTGTACACCTAAGGAAGTACTCTCTCTAGGTACTTAGGTGAATGCAACAATAACGACTTTCAAGCGGATTAGTACATATATAATCATGGAACAAACTTTTTTCTGTATCGGGTACTATTAGCGTTACTGCCATTCACAAGCCGGCCACATATTTAAGAGGATATTTTCCGCAAAACCATAATTTATTCTTCCTGGTTTGAAGAATCTAGCAATACTACGTAAAAAAGAAAAAATATGTATTTCTTCCGGGAATATAATACACATTTATAGCGAAACAGAGTCCTCAGAAGCCATTCCAATATTGATAAATAAAATACCAAAGATAGCTCTAAAAAAAGTATTCATGTCGAGGTTTAAGATTATTATAGCAAAAACCCGTTTATATTATTTATGGTTTAAATTCTGTACAAACTTTTGTACAACAGGGCAGATATTTCATAGCACCATTGGTTTTTTTTATAATATATAAAAATTTGTGAAAAACGTTGTCATTTTGACTTTTTTCCAGGATTCGTCCCTCTCGCACTGTCTTTCCGCATGGAGTAACAGGGTAGTATGCAAGCGGAACCTATCCTCTTAATCCCCACGCAAAAACCCCCGGCATCCACGGAATCTGTTTTCATTCATAAGAAACTGGTCGCCACTAATTGGACACAGGATGAAGCACATTTATACTTTGTAGAATTCTTAGTTAATTCAAAAAATCCTCGTAAAAACTCGTCGAGCGTTGCTAAAACCTAGTTAGCTGGGAGTTAGTGCCAATAGATCATTTTTCTCGTTCTTTAATGACGGCCTTTTTTAAGTCTGGCATGTTACGTCCTATAGTCATAGTCAGTGGCGGATCCAGAAACATATTTTGGGGTAGGGGGCTGAGGGTAGGAAATGTACCTGCAATGTAAGTTAATGAATGTACACCCAATATATAAGTTAATGAATGTACATTGTACACCCAATATGTAAGTTAATGAATGTACCTGTAATGTAAGTTAATTTAATATGATAAGAAATGAAATATATTTATTTATGTTATGTAGGTATACATTAGATACATTTATTACAGGTCGGTTTAAATTTTAATGTTATATAATTAAATAATCTATGTCTAATAGTTTTATATTATTAAATAATAATATGGGGAAATACAAAAAAAAATAAAGGTTAGGTTTACTTAAATTAAATTAAATAAAAAATATAGGAATGAATAATAATAAGGATCATCGAGCTTTCTCAGGAAATCATATTGAATATGGTACCTACCTACCATATTCTATACTATTAAAATACATACATACGTGTAGATAAGAAAATTTAAGAATGTAGTACACAACATAGGTAGGAAATTGACATAATATAGTAGTATAAAAGAAACGTGTTAGTCCTATAACATAAGTTTTGGGGGGGCTACCCTAGCAACCCCCCTGGATCCGCTACTGCCTAAGTGCTCTGTCAATATACGCTTCTTTGAAAAGCCGTATGAATTTCAAAATCGTCGAAAATATTCCATATTGTTCGAAGACCCGCTTTTAGGTTATATATTGGACTTCTTTGTTCATATCTCATTAAGGGGGGGGGGGGGCATGTTCAGAACTTGAACTTCACTTCCGGTACGACTATTTTAACGTAAGATAATTTGATTTCTTTGATTTATAGTTATTACGTTTTTGGTTATTATTTATTAGTTAATATTTCTACCTAAATAATTTACGGTAGTATCTCTGACTGAGCTCTGACACAACCCGCTTCTTTTTAGGGTTCAGTACCCGCCAAACGGGACCCTATTACTAAGCCTCCGCTGTCTGTCTGTCCGTCTGTCACAGGGGTCTACAGCTTCAGCCGTAATGTGGATTTTTTCTCAGAATACATGTAATTACGGCCTCGGGCAATAATAAAAATTCAAGAAAATTCAAACCCAAATACAAAAAGCCCTCGAAAAAGTAGCATGTATTCAACACTATTTGTTTCAGCTTTAATCTTAAAAAACTAGATATGTTGCAGAAGAACAAAACAGATGAGAAACTACCCCAATTTCTACGCTCATATTTTTGTAACTTTGTTTTCGTGAATTTCTAAACCGCTGTGTTTTTCCTGTAATCTTTACGTAAACACATATTACCTTTTTTTTTTTTAATTTTTTGGTTCACCCGTTTTGGAGATAATGGGGGGGATATACATTTTTTGTGGTTATTCGAGGATTTCTAGAAATACCAGCTCTTTAATACCTACAATTACATTTTACCTTCATTTTACCCATACCCATTTTGTATTTTCGTAAAATATGTTTTTTCTTTTTTTTATATATTTCTCGTTTGCATTCAATTTTTTTTAAATCGATATAAGATGTTTTCCTGTGATTGGCCAGTTATGAACCGTAATCGACATATTTTTCTCATTTTTTGGTCTACCAGTTTTGGAGATATGGACATAAATTTTTTGTGATTTTTCAAAAATTTCTCGAAACTAGTGAAAGTAAGTATATAATACCTTAATACAATACTATAACAGAAATAAATGTCTATGTTTGAACACTTGCCGATTTATCCATCGCAAGGCAGTATAGAAACGTAGAAAGAAAAGTAAATCTGGATAGTAGATCCAGATTTACTTTTCTTTCTGCGTTTCTATACTGCAATTATATAATGTTAATTAATACAATACCTATTTGATCCATATTGTATTTTTAGGACTTTTTATTTTATTTTTCTCTCTTTTTTTTTCTTACACCGTAGTATGTGGGCAATTTAATTCTATTTTTGTGACAAATTTCAAGTCTTTCTGTTTAACGATATATACTAAGTTATGAGGCTGTGACATACAGACGGACGGACGGACAACGGAGTCTCACCATAAAGCTTCCTTTTGACCTTTTAGGTACTACGGAACCCTAAAAATGTATTATATCAAATAATTTAAAAAGGTGGTTTTTATTTTGTTTGTTATCGTACGTGACTTTCTTACCAACTATATTTTTCCTATTGCCGTGATTTTATCATATTTTCCGATCGTCTAAATTTAGACATAAGGATAGGTACATTAAATGTGTTTTTTTTATTTTGTCGAAATCAGTGCAAGTAAATATAGCTAAACTATCTTTTTACTATCAGTTTGGTACACATATTATGTTTTTAGAGAATACTATAACATATGTTATAGTTTTCCTGAAATTGTCAAGCCTTTAATTGAGATTTTTTTCATATTTTTCAGTTTCGAAAATACAAGTAAATAAAGGGTTTTCAACATACGTTCCTAAACTTTAACTGTGCGTTTCTTAAATGAACCAGTGAGAAATGGATCGTTTTGTAATTAAAGGTTGGGGGGGCCTTGACGGGCCACGACACAACCAATTGTTTAATTAGGTTTTATTTATAGATGGCCGGGGACATAGGGTGGGCCATCTCGCTCAGCTGCCATATAATGCTTTAGGTGTTTGTGACGTCCTGATGGCTTTGATCTCAATGAAACTTTGAAAACATCTTTATATATGTATATACATATACAAGGTGACTTTTTGATCATCGTCCAAATTCATACTGGAGGCTTGATAAGTGATCAGTATCTTGGATCAATAACAATTTTTGTGAAATTTGTAAAATGAAATTTCGGCTTCCCATAGAAATTCACTTCCAGTTCCGAGTGAATCACCATGGGGAGTCGAAATTTCATTTTACGAATTTTACAAAAATTGTTATTGATCCATGATACTGATCACTTACCAAGCCACCAGTATGAATTTGGACGATGATCAAAAAGTCACCTTGTATATCAAAACAAAATAGGGGCCACTAAGTATTTTTGATGTAGCATAAAAACAATACAATTAATAACAATTTTTATTTAGTTAACAGTAAAATAATGTTCTTGCTTATAATTAAGGCTAATGATTATTTAAAATAATGCTTAAAAATAAAAAATTAATGAACTTAAGGCAAAGTATGTAATTTTTATGAAAAACAAACAATGGAAAGTGACTGTTTTTTTTTTAATCTGCACTTATCATAACTTTTAGTAATGGGTATGCCCTCCTCTCTTTGCTATGCAATCCCGAAGCCTGGATTGCATGCTCTCGATCAAATGTCTCACGTTTTCAGCTGGAATCTCTTCCCAGGCAGTTTTTAATGCAATAATCAGCTGCTGCTGGTTGTGGATCTCTTGCTCACTCTCTCTGACCTTTCGTTTCAATTGATCCCACATATGCTCTATCGGATTTAAGTCCGGACTGTTCGCTGGCCACGGTAACACTTGAATATGAGAGTCTTCCAGTACAGACTGGGTCATTCATTTTCATTTTATCATAAGTAATATAAACAAAACAATAATTTTCCGCCAAACTGTTAAGACAGTTTATCGGCAGACATACACTCTCTCTTAATGCTAGCACTTATGATTACATAAACTTGTTAAATAAACACTTGATCTAAACTAATAATCATCACTAAACTTAATAAAACAAAAAGTTAACCTCGTTGAAGGTAGTTATACATAACTACAACAGCTCAACACTAGTAGTTTTTATCATAAGTAATATAAACAAAAAAATAATTTTCCGCCAAACTGTTAAGACAGTTTATCGGCAGACATACACTCTCTCTTAATGCTAGCACTTATGATTACATAAACTTGTTAAATAAACACTTGATCTAAACTAATAATCATCACTAAACTTAATAAAACAAAAAATTAACCTCGTTGAAGGTAGTTATACATAACTACAACAGCTCAACACTAGTAGTTTTTATCATAAGTAATATAAACAAAACAATAATTTTCCGCCAAACTGTTAAGACAGTTTATCGGCAGACATACACTCTCTCTTAATGCTAGCACTTATGATTACATAAACTTGTTAAATAAACACTTGATCTAAACTAATAATCATCACTAAACTTAATAAAACAAAAAATTAACCTCGTTGAAGGTAGTTATACATAACTACAACAGCTCAACACTAGTAGTTTTTATCATAAGTAATATAAACAAAACAATAATTTTCCGCCAAACTGTTAAGACAGTTTATCGGCAGACATACACTCTCTCTTAATGCTAGCACTTATGATTACATAAACTTGTTAAATAAACACTTGATCTAAACTAATAATCATCACTAAACTTAATAAAACAAAAAATTAACCTCGTTGAAGGTAGTTATACATAACTACAACAGCTCAACACTAGTAGTTTTGTGTGGTGACAAACAAACTGCCGTGTGCAATACCGTAGCATGACTTAGTTTAGCAAAAATAGTTTATGTACTTAATTGAGAACATTTATGAAACTAACTATATATATTCTTTTATGTACTAGTTTCGATAAAATCTAGATTTAATAAAAAGAAATCTTTTAACTTATTCTTAATTTGAATTTTAGTGCCTTTACAGTCTTTTAGGTCTTGCGGAATACAATTAAAAAGTTTGGGAATAAGCCAATTTTTGCAACGTTTTCCATAAAAATTAGAAACTTTTGGTACCAGTAATTTACCTTCTACTTGTGACCTAGTTTGATGCTGCTCGAGCTGTGTGTGCACGGGCATTGTCTTGCATCAGGATGAACCCAGGACCCACTCGCTGTACAAATGGGATCACATGGGGTCTGATGACATCCTCGATGTAACTCTGTGCAGTTACGCTACCTTCATTCAGAATGGCGAGCTCAGTTTTGCCGTGTAAGCTAATCCCACCCCAAATCATCGAGTTGGGACCACCGAAACGGTCAACTTCGTGGATACAGTCATCCGTAAATCGCTCGCCAGATCGTCTCCACACCCTAGTACGCCGATCGTCACTAAGTAATATCATTTTGCACTCGTCCGTGAAGAGCACCATGCCCCACTGGTTTATACCCCAGTCCAAATGTTGACGAGAGAACCTTAAGGCGCTACGGAAAAAAAATCGACATTTTAAGAACTTGCATATCTACTTCAGTAAATAATGTATTATTTTGATAAAGTAGTATATTATTTTTGGAATCTTTTTCTAGGGATCTGTTAAAACAGAAACGCGTTTGGAGAAATTCGGCTCGATAGAAATATTTATTGAAATTAGGTCTTTTTCGACACCAATTCTCCTGGTATGACAATTCAGAATGACATATGGACTGCAATTATATTTTATTAAATGGGTTTTAACGGTATCTAGGACCTGCCCCCCTATTCTGTATCTTTAGTTGCCAACTGTACTAGGTGCCTATCATCAAAAACATAGATAAAAACTGAAATTTCAAAATTGCCTTTAGTGGGTATTGAACTATTAACGAACTGTGTCGTCACTTCAAGTGCGAACATATCCTTGGGAAATCGGAATTCGATGGTATATCTATGTTTTTGATGATAGGCACCCCGTACAGAAGGCAACTAGAGATACATAATAGGCCCGCTGGTTGAACGAAATTTTGATAGCAACTTTAATACATTTTATATTAATAAAAAACCGACTTTTTGCTACTTTACCACGAATCCGTCCCACTCGCACCGAGGGTTTTTTCGCATATGGAGTAACAGGGACGCTAAAACTTTTACATATCGCCTTAAACGGTTTGTGTGTGTGTGTGAGTATGGGCAATTCTTCCAGGATGACCGCCGGGAGTGGCAAAGTCCTGGAAAGGCTTATGTCCAGCAGTGGACGAACTAGGCTTATGGATGGATGGATGGATCTGTATTGCATGACATTTTAACTTGTGTACGAAATGTAATTTAAATGTATCTCTAAATCATAAACTTTAAATGCATGTATATTTTATAGTTATGTACCCAAACAATTGAAAATGCTATTTGAATATTTTTATAATAAATGTTTCAAAACTACAAGTTCCTTAAATACATAAATAAATTAGGCTTTATATATTGTACTAAAAAGCGGTAAAAGAGCGGTACTCTCGGCCGGATTGTGAAAATCCCGCCTTTTTCTAATTAATCGAAACAGAACACTTAAATTCAAAATTCACTCAATAGTTATTCAACAACACCTTATTACCTATGTTTTGTGTATGCTGCCATCGCAAAGTTTCCATTGGTTTCTGTAAATTAGAATTTCAAAAAGTTTGAATGAAAAAAAGACAAGTTTTTCACAATCTGGCTGCGAAACCGCTCTTTAATTTCAGTTTGAGTGCTGTCAAAATTAAATTTTTTTTCATTGTAAAATAATCCTTAATTGTAAGTAACAGAAGCTAAATTACATTGAAAATTTTAACAGCACTGAAACTAAATCTAAAGCCTTCAGAATCGCCTTGATTCATAGACAATACAGCCCAGAAAGACGTCTATTGTTTAACATCTTGCGTACAAATAATTCTGTCAACAATCGAAACGGGATACTGCAATCCTATTGGCTCTTCCAATCTTACGTATAGCGCCACAAACTTATATTTCCCGAAGCCAAATACTCTAATATAATGAATATAGAAGCCATTATGGTTTGGCCTACCAAAACATATAATTTTGGAGTGGCAAATTGTATCTGCTGGTTCAGTCAGATGTGTTGACAGATATCGGTCGCCTGTTATGAGGAGTATGTTATGTAGGCTGTATTCGTCTATGCCTTGATTATACCATTAAAAGATTAAATAAATGACTGCATGTTAATTAATGTTATGACAAGTCACACAGTCTTCTTATCGACGCGATCGTCTTAGCCTATGATTAAAAGATTAAATTCAACCTGTGCGAAGTGTTGAAAGCCTTGACAAATTCTAAGAAAGCTAACTTTCAAACTGCCTCTTTGATTTCAATAAATCTGTGTACCTATAGATATGTATATACTAATAATAATGTATTAAAAAGTCGTGTCTGTTTATATTTTTGGTTACTATTTTAACAAGCGAATATAAATTCAAATTTAAGATGTCAAAATTACTGAATATAAAAGATTGAAAAATTGTGGAAGAATAAAAATGTTGAAAACGGCGACTTGAAAGTACAAATTTGAGTTGAGTTGAATAATTCTCAGGCGAACAATTTTCTATTTTAGTGACAATTTAATTTTAAGTAATAAAACTAGGGACGTCGCCTCGCTCCGCTCCGCTTCGCTCGGCTCTTTATTTTATCTTACATGTAAACCTAACACGCTCTTCCTCGCTTCGCTCGTCGTCGCACCTATTTTTTGACTTTTTTGAAATATTTTCGATTTCATACTTTAAATTCGCCCACTCAGTATTTTTAGTTGCACGATTTGGTATTTATTCCGGACACGTGAAGTCGCTAAATATATTTTTATTCGGCCGATTTATAATTTCCCAATATTTTTGCAAAATTTTTAATGAAATGGGCTATTATTGTACTGAGGCCAAAACTAAAATGTTTATCTGTCTGTCTGTATGTTTCGTTTTAATTCAAGAACTGCTCAACAGATTTGGATACGGTTTTGTTTATTGTCATCGTAGTGACCCTGGTATATATAGGCAATAACTAAGCGGTGTTGATAAAATAACCGCGAAGCGGAAAACTGTCGATAATTGAAAGACACATCCACGCGAGCGAAGCCGCGGGCATTTACATTTAATAAAATTGTTAATAGGATTACGTCAGTACAAAATAAACAATATATTAAATATGTATTAAATATCTAAGGCCTAATAAACACATTAAAATATTTTAAAAATATGTCAATAGTTTTGATGACATAAACCTCGGATTAAGATGGGGTCCCATGTCTTGGGGGCAGCTTACTTAGAGATGATTTTGACAAACTTGAAAAAATTACACTCATATACTCGTAATTTCAGCGGAAGCACACCTTATTAGGTCCACGCGGATGAAGCTGCGGACAAAAGCTTGTTTCTTAATCTCAGCTAGGTATTTTTTTAAGTCTTCGAGTCTGTGGAGCAACCTTAAATTTGACACCAAAAAATTAAATTATTTTTGGCTAATTGTGATTGCACCCCGCTTTATTATTTCAATGACACAAATCAGATAAAATGGGACCAAGGCATAGTAAAAGTTTTACTATGACCAAGGCGACTCCAGGATCTTCTATAAGCGGGCGGAGCCACGGCAAAAGCCTACATACTATGTTTATGCTTTGGAACCACACGTGTTCGTCAGTTATCGCTTTAATAGCACCTTATAAAGCAGCAAAATTACTTTGATTGACATCGAGCCTTAATATAAGGGAGATTGATTTGAATGAAATGATAACAGTTTGTACAGGTGCCGTAGCCAGGTAGGGGCAGGGGTAGCCCCCCCCCCCTGCAGAAAGCAAGGATAAGCGTCCCGATTTAACTTGAAGGAAATTTAATTATCAGTGCCCGTTTGACAACGACAATGAACGCCGCGTCGTCGAAGAACGTCACTTACCTTGATAATGCCGAAATTGTATCGGTGAAACGGTTGGCATATAGTCAACAACAATCACACGTGAGTGTATGTAATAATAATTTAGTATGTTAGCTCACGCGAATTTTGATAATATTAAAGAACATTTCACATTATATGTGTTAAGTGATTTTTGAATAATATGGAAATTCCATTTCATAAACCATAATTTTAAACATAATCAATTTTGTGTCAGGCTTGCCCCCCGTGTCCCTCCCCATAACAAAACCCTAGCTACGTCATTAACTACGACCTGGAGAAACGATTTATCAAGGTGTGGACTTTGTAATAATCATTATTTACCGTCATAAGTAATATGAGTAAGTTATAAAAATACAGTACCTAGAATAATGACTAATGAACTTTACAAGAATAATTATAAACACTTTATTGCACACAAGAAACACAGATAAATACAATTTAGAATTAAGAGGCTATGCGAATTTTATTTTTGTCACTATCACTCCCAGCGAAAACACGCTCAGTGCGAGAGGGGTGGATTCAGGGCAAAATCGAAAAATGTTAGTTTTATATTTTTTATAAAAAAAAATAGCTAGCAAAATTTCAAATATCAAATCTCTAGATATTGTTGAAACACACCTAATAAAATATGTTTGAGTTCTGTATTTGGTTCCTATTCATCAAACGAGGAGAAAAAGTGTGTTTGAAGACCTCATTTCAACAATTATTTCTATCGAGGAAAATTTATCCAAACATGTTTTCCAATTTCAAAACCCTAGATTATGTAGTCAAAATGCATATACCAGGAATTTATTAAAATTTTCCGTGTATTTCATGAAATACACAGAAAAGAAACACCCGTATTTTTTTCGCATATCGCCTTAAGAGAAATACAGGGCAAAAACAGACTTATTTCTGTAAGAAATTTCTTCCAGTCAACCATAAATGACAGAGATGAAGAAAAATTGTACATTGGCTTATTGAAATTTAAATTGAGTGCGTAAAGAGCGATATAAATATGTATGTAACTACAGTAAATATAATAATCTACATACTAAAAGTATACCTAACTACCTAACGGTCTAAAAAATAAATAAAGAGTATCACTATCACTACATAGTATAAAACAAAGTCGCTTCCCACTGTCTGTCTGTCCCTATGTATGCTTACATCTTTGAAACTACGCAACGGATTTTGATGCGATTTTTTTTAATAGATAGAGTGATTCAAGAGGAAGGTTTATATGTATAACACATGCCCGTGCGAAACCGGAGCGGGTCGCTAGTTAAGAGGCTACGCGAATTTTATTTTTGTCACTGTCACTCTAAGCGAAAAATCGCGCAGTGCGAGAGGGGCGGATTCAGGGCAAAAAGGAAAAAAGTTGGTTTTATATTTTTATTAAAAAAACTACAATAGTTAGCAAAATTTCAAATATCAAATCTCTAGATATTGTTAAAACACACCTAGTAAAATATGTTTGAGTTCTGTATATGGTTCCTATTCGTCAAACGAGGAGAAAAAGTGTGTTTGAAGACCTCATTTCAACAATTATTTCTATCGAGGAAAATTTATCCAAACATGTTTTCCAATTTCAAAACCCTAGACTATATAGTCAAAATGCACATACCAGAAACTGATTATAATTTTCCGTGTATTTCATGAAATACACAGAAAAGAAACAGCCGTATTTTTTTCGGATATCGCCTTAAATAATATATAATCATGTAATAATTTTTCTGACGTCAAAGATGGAAGCTATTTCTCTCAATTACTAAATATTTAATTGACTGGTAGTACTTTAGTCCGAAAAGGATCCGCCAAAAACTATCTTAGATATCCATACCAGCCCACCCTCCCTCATAAAAAGTAAAGTACACCACGAAAATCGGCCAGCCACCAGGGCAACGAAAAAGGATCCTTGATAAATGGTAATTAGGATAAAAAATAGAAAAATAAGGCCATACTATTAAAAATTAATAATAGAAAATAACAGATAATGTAAAAAAAATAGGTAGCCATGGGAAGTGTCGACAGAAGTGAAAACTTTACTATCAAAATAGCATGTCGGTGACGGTGACGCGAACCCATAAGATTCCTAACAAAAATCGCTCAAAGCACCTAAAGAAGCTTTCACTACGTAGTATTTTATTTTGTGCTTTCACTTCAAAACAATTATGGTTGGGGAGGGCCCTTTACGTCTGGATTTTTCTCAAGATTCATACAAAATTAAAAACTGAATGTGAAGTCAACAGCTTATTTTTTTCATACATTTTTTTTGTCATAATAGTTATCTAGCGACATCTTAACTACACAGCCCAAAAAGCAAAATTTGATGAAACACCATCATAATAGCTGTGTCAAGATATCGTAAATATTGCCTCGTTTTTACGCAAAGTTTAGCAAGTTGTGTGATTTTTATCTATTCTGGAAATAAAGGGAGAAATACAGACGTCGTCGTTTATGTAAAGAAGACTAAGTTCTCACACTTCTCTGTAAATAAATAGTTACCGTTTCATTGAAAACAGTTTTTACCTGAAACTATTTCACAAATTCGGCGCTTTTTGAATATCTCGCCATCTCGCACCTCTTGATGAGAGATGGGTCGGAGTGTGGTGGGGGGGGTGAGGGAAACATAAAAAGATGTGTGCAAAGTTTCACTGGAATCAAAGCCATAATGACGTCACAAACACCTAAAGCGTTTATATGGCAGCTGAGCGGGATGGCCTACCTTAAGCCCCCTTTATTACGTTCTCGATCCACCGCCAATGGTCTGTTCATCCAGGGAGTCAACTTAAAAGTGTCTGTGACAAATTTTATAATCATCACTCCACCCACATTGGGCATACGCCTCTTCTTCTTTTCGTCGGTCTCTCACCAGCCTCATCCATTGCCCATTTTTTCGTCGGTCTCTCACCAGCCTCATCCATTGCCCATTTTTTCGTCGGTCTCTCACCAGCCTCATCCATTGCCCATTTTTTCGTCGGTCTCTCACCAGCCTCATCCATTGCCCATTTTTTCGTCGGTCTCTCACCAGCCTCATCCATTGCCCATTTTTTCGTCGGTCTCTCACCAGCCTCATCCATTGCCCATTTTTTCGTTGGTCTCTCACCAGCCTCATCCATTGCCCATTTTTTCGTCGGTCTCTCACCAGCCTCATCCATTGCCCATTTTTTCGTCGGTCTCTCGCCAGCCTCATCCATTGCCCATTTTTTCGTCGGTCTCTCACCAGCCTCATCCATTGCCCATTTTTTCGTCGGTCTCTCACCAGCCTCATCCATTGCCCATTTTTTCGTCGGTCTCTCGCCAGCCTCATCCATTGCCCATTTTTTCGTCGGTCTCTCACCAGCCTCATCCATTGCCCATTTTTTCGTCGGTCTCTCGCCAGCCTCATCCATTGCCCATTTTTTCGTCGGTCTCTCGCCAGCCTCATCCATTGCCCATTTTTTCGTCGGTCTCTCACCAGCCTCATCCGTTGCCCATTTTGTCGTCGGTCTCTCACCAGCCTCATCCATTGCCCATTTTTTCGTCGGTCTCTCGCCAGCCTCATCCATTGCCCATTTTGTCGTCGGTCTCTCACCAGCCTCATCCGTTGCCCATTTTGTCGTCGGTCTCTCACCAGCCTCATCCATTGCCCATTTTTTCGTCGGTCTCTCACCAGCCTCATCCATTGCCCATTTTTTCGTTGGTCTCTCACCAGCCTCATCCATTGCCCATTTTTTCGTCGGTCTCTCACCAGCCTCATCCATTGCCCATTTTTTCGTTGGTCTCTCACCAGCCTCATCCATTGCCCATTTTTTCGTTGGTCTCTCACCAGCCTCATCCATTGCCCATTTTTTCGTCGGTCTCTCACCAGCCTCATCCATTGCCCATTTTGTCGTCGGTCTCTCACCAGCCTCATCCATTGCCCATTTTTTCGTCGGTCTCTCACCAGCCTCATCCATTGCCCATTTTTTCGTCGGTCTCTCACCAGCCTCATCCATTGCCCATTTTGTCGTCGGTCTCTCACCAGCCTCATCCATTGCCCATTTTTTCGTTGGTCTCTCACCAGCCTCATCCATTGCCCATTTTTTCGTCGGTCTCTCACCAGCCTCATCCATTGCCCATTTTTTCGTTGGTCTCTCACCAGCCTCATCCATTGCCCATTTTTTCGTTGGTCTCTCACCAGCCTCATCCATTGCCCATTTTTTCGTCGGTCTCTCACCAGCCTCATCCATTGCCCATTTTGTCGTCGGTCTCTCACCAGCCTCATCCATTGCCCATTTTTTCGTCGGTCTCTCACCAGCCTCATCCATTGCCCATTTTTTCGTCGGTCTCTCACCAGCCTCATCCATTGCCCATTTTGTCGTCGGTCTCTCACCAGCCTCATCCATTGCCCATTTTTTCGTTGGTCTCTCACCAGCCTCATCCATTGCCCATTTTTTCGTCGGTCTCTCACCAGCCTCATCCATTGCCCATTTTTTCGTTGGTCTCTCACCAGCCTCATCCATTGCCCATTTTTTCGTTGGTCTCTCACCAGCCTCATCCATTGCCCATTTTTTCGTCGGTCTCTCACCAGCCTCATCCATTGCCCATTTTTTCGTTGGTCTCTCACCAGCCTCATCCATTGCCCATTTTTTCGTCGGTCTCTCACCAGCCTCATCCATTGCCCATTTTTTCGTTGGTCTCTCACCAGCCTCATCCATTGCCCATTTTTTCGTTGGTCTCTCACCAGCCTCATCCATTGCCCATTTTTTCGTCGGTCTCTCACCAGCCTCATCCATTGCCCATTTTTTCGTCGGTCTCTCACCAGCCTCATCCATTGCCCATTTTTTCGTCGGTCTCTCACCAGCCTCATCCATTGCCCATTTTTTCGTCGGTCTCTCATCAGCCTCATCCATTGCCCATTTTTTCGTTGGTCTCTCACCAGCCTCATCCATTGCCCATTTTATAATAAAGTGTACGTCGCGCATTATGAACCTACGGGTTCCGTATAATGTAGATGACAAAAGCCTCCAAAATGTAAGGTTATCGAACGTTTTTCCTTTATTTTTGATATCCCAGCGCCCGCCCGTAGCATGAACACTATTGAAGACGCGCGACTTAGTTTTTCACACGTTTATCGCGCACATCGAAACAAAATAAGCGATTCTGCGCGATTAAACGCGTGACAAACGGAATCGCACGTCACCGTCGTGCTACGGGCCCCACAGCAGTACTAATAGATCGTAGTCCTAGAAAATTTTGAGTTGTGCCGTGAAAAGACTCGAGGCTTTGTATATCAATATATCATAGATAATAATAGTATTATAGAACTGGGGCTCTACCGCGTAATTCTCATTTGTATCAACTTCAAGCAAATGCATGCGAAATTCAACGCGTGCAAAAGAGATGGCATGTTACGTGGGCGTCGTCGCACGCACGTCAAATTTCAATCTCAAGTTGATGTTGATGAAAATGAGAATTACGCGGTAGACCCGCCGCTCAAGTATTTCCGTAAAAAAAAAACGAGAAGTATCGTGGGAGACCCCGTTGGAACGAAATTCCTTTCGTTACTGATGCACACGCCGCACGCACGTCTATACTGCAGTATATACCTCATAGACAAACGCTTGTAAACAGACAAACACATACTATAGGGAAAGTGTCGTGACGGTCGAAGTCTTACACTTTTGTCGATCTAGCTCTCATTCGCGAAGTGTCTGGAGTGTAATGTGCGATAAGGAACTGCGTTCCAAAACCGCAAGATTTAAAATTAACCCTCCACATAAAAATGCAAATGGAAACCGATCCCTCCGCATAAGGATGGGTACGTAATCGCCTAAAATATGGGCACCGTCATTCATTTCTCTCCACTGGTAGTTCTGACCTCAAGGTATGAATCACGATACCGAGGGTTCAGCGAACGCAAAGACTGTGGACTTCTAAAAAAAACATCGTCGCGACTTGAATCCACGAGGTGTCAGAAATGTTTCCCAGTATGGACTGTGAAATGTAAGTCATCTAGCGGGAATCGCACTTGACAGGTTTTTAGAGTTCCGTAGTACCTAAAAGGTACAAATATGTAACCTATTAGTATGTAGTATATAGGATGGGATTTGGTCGGCTGCCTGGATTCGTGCTGGGGGCTCGGTTGGTGATCATTGAACCTTGTTCCTGGTCGCTGGCCGGGTCTCCAGTATGGGTTCGAGCCATTGAGTTATATAACTTAATGGTTCGGGCGACTGATTAGATTTTACCTTGTATAATATATATTTTACCTATCATTTTAATCGTATATATATTGCTACATAAATCAAATAAACCTTTAATCTAGTTCATGTACATTTATTATTTTATTACATACATATTTTATAAGATTAAATTTTGACTTGTGAAACGTGTATTTTATATACCTACTTTGCAAAATAAACTATTTGAATTTGAATTTGAACAAAAGGATCCTTTATGGTGAGATTCCGTTCTCCGTCCGTCCGTATGTCACAGTCTCATAACTTTGGCACCGTTTAAGATAAAGACTTGAAATTTGGCACAAAAACAGCAATAGTTTGCCCAAAAAACGGCGTAAAAAAAAATTGGAAAGTTTGAAATTGTTCAAAATATTTCCAAAACAAATGTGAGAAAAATAAAAAATATTATCTTAAAAATACAATATGGGTATCAATTCGTAAATACTTATTAAAAAGTTGATTGTAAACATATATACTTTTACTACATTTACTGGCACTGGTTTCGAGAAATGTTTAAAAAACCACAAAAAAATGTATGTTCCCCCCTTATCTCCGAAACTGGTAGACCGAAAAATATGAAAAAAATGTCGATAATAGATTATAAGTAACTGACCAATTACAGGAAAACTATAGCGATTTAAAAAAGTTGAGCACAAATGAGAAATAAAAAAAACAAGTAAAATAAAAGTTTCAAAAAATTTACAAAAATACAATATGGGTATCAAATTGTAGGTATTAAAAAGCTGATTGTAAAAACATATAGTTTGGCTATATTTAGTAGCATCATTTTCGAGAAATCCTTTCTGAAAAATTACAAGGGTTTAATTACTTGAAAATATACTTACTTGACCTTCGTTTTATATCGACTGCGCGTTTACAAGAACTGCCCATATTTCACAATTTAACCCGTCTCAATACGAAAAAACGTGAAATAAAATGTACTTTAAACAAAAAAATAGTTACTGACTTCAAATGTTACTGCAGTCATTCACTAAAAAGTTTAAAATAATTATATACTCACCGATAGTGCCGAAATAACACTTTCGCAGACTAATTGTTCCCTGAAACATATGTTATCTATAAGTAGGCGTAATCTTTACGATATAAAAACGAATATGAGGGCGCCGACTTCTAGAGAACATGTTTCAGGAAGAAAGAAGTTTGCAAAAGAGTTATTTCGGTACCATACCATTTTTAGTGAATGACTGCAGTTATACGAGTATGACTATGAATGACTATAGTTACAATTTTTTTGTTAAAAGTTCATTTTATTTCACATTTTTTCGTGATGAGACGGGTTAAATTGTGAAATATGGGCAGTTCTTGTAAACGCGCAGTCGATATAAAACGAAGGTGAAGTTAGTATATTTTCAAGTAATTAAGGCCTTGTAATTTTTCAGAAAGGATTTCTCGAAATAGATTAATTTAAACGTTTCAGTGAATGACTGCATTTTAAGTAGTTTTTTTATTTTATTTTGGAAGTCCACATCTTCAGTGATCACCCAGAGGCGCCAGGCGTTGCGACACAGATTTCATCTTGTAGGTTTCCGTGGCAACAATATGTGATTCTGCCTTATTCGGACACTTTTGTACGAGCACCATAAATGTGTTTATTTTTGTCCTTAAACTGCCGTTTATGCGAACCGGGTAACACAATATTTTATTGTATGTTTTTATTTAGATTGTATAACTAAAATTAAAATAAAAACATGTTTATTTGCAACCGAAAAAAGAAGAAAACACAAAAATAATGTATGCACTGTCACAATTTGTAGTTTGAGAAGTGTATAATTTACAAACTCTCACCCCCACATTAATGTGGGAAAAGGCCCAGGGCGCTAAATCTTAAAATACGCCACTGGTTGAACTCCATACATTTTTAACTCGAATCTTAGAAATCTCGCTTCAACTATTTCTCTGGAATAGCCCCCCTGGACCCGGACAGATTTTCTGAATGCAAAAGACCCTGACTGAGCTACAGCGAATAAAAGTTATGCCACAACTCCCGTGATAGGTTATGAACCTATGGTCCACGGAACATGAGCCGAAGATAAGGTCACTAAACTATAGGGTCATGAAAATATTGATAAAAAGATTTTTTTTTATCCCAACGACGCGACGACGCAATTTACGCATGAAGTTTTAAACAGAACGCATCGTGCGCATCCATTTTAGGAGTTGACTTGTCCTGCCTTTTAGGGAACGAATTTTGGCTTTCGAAAACATTTTGCAAATGTCTCTCGCTTCGCAACATGCTGCCGCAGCAAATGATGTTCATAAAGTTGTTCTACCTACTAACATACTATACTATACATAGTACCTACCTCTACCTACCTATCGAATGAGTTAATACTAAGTACCTAGATTATTATATCAAGTGCAAAGTGAAGTAATATTTCATCGAGAAATGTTTTTTTTTTATGTATTGTAGGTATATCAGATACACTTTGTATAGGTCGGTTTTAATGTCATATAGTTAAATAATCAATGTCTAGGTATAGGTAATAGCTTAATTTAATAAATAATAATATGGGGAAATACACAGGGAAATAACAAAGGTTGGGTTAACTTAAATTTAATAAAAAATACACTTGAATAAAATGAAAAATATAGGAATAAGAAATAAATAATATTAAAAATATATGCAATACATATAATAAATATTTGCCTAACTCCGCCCATTTGATTAGTCTTGCTAAGAAGAAGGGCAAGAAACTTAGCAAGATTGTTTAGTTGGTTTAAGAGCCCTACTCCCAAACGTGTTATTGACTAATGTTAATATTTTCAATAGTTCTAGGGGTGATTAAAGAAACTATCTATAGTATCTATAGTATCTCTCTAATCCGTTCACCTTTTTGCCCCCTAAATAAAATTAGTAACTATCTGATTACTGAAACAAAAGTGCAAGAAGCTAGTTTAAAGTTATTGTGTGAACACTTTTATTAGATGTTACTTTCAAGTAGGCATAAATCATATTTTATTATTAATATAATTATTATTTGATATATGGTATTCAAAAATATTAACTATTTATTTATATAATTTAAGCATTTATTTATCTAAATTTTATTTATTACATTATTTATGTATAAAAAGTATTCATGGAAAATACGTATAATTGTAAACACGCACCCAACCTATCTCCCTTTCCACCTAAGTCTAAACTAATTTTTAAGTTAAAGTAAAAAGCTAAAGTTAAAGTTTTAAGAGAGTATGACATAGCCAAAACAAAAACCAGTTCCGGGCGTGGCTTATTCTATTTTACGATAGCGCGCGGGGGGAAATTCGTCCCGATCTCTAAGCTCGCGTCACCATAGCAAAAATACGAATAGAGTGGACGAGGCAGGGTCAAAAGTAATACGTATTTTATTTTATCTAATTATTAATGTATTTCGATCATCGTCACACGGCACTGATCCTACTTGCTATCACGTCGGGACGTCGGCTATGACCGGGACGTCGGTTATGGTCGGCTAAAAGTGATTTATCAGTTGACCCTCGGAACATTTCAGACACTCCTTTAGAGATACATAATAATATTGTGACGGTTAATTGTCACCATTACCCATTCTTTAAATATTTTTCGCCCGTTGAGCTGGTTTTACACTTGCGGGAAAATAAATTGGACCAAAAATTTCTTTACAAAAAATTTTTACTAAAGTTGTTATTACAAAAAGTGGAAACTAACAAATATTCTCAGAAGGAATGCACCACGTCACTATCTATCTCACTGTAGCCTATATCAATTATGCCTCTCTCATTCAACCACGTTTAACTGCGTTACTATCTCATTCCAACTCATTTTAAATAGCGTCACTATTTATCTCACTCTAACGCGTGTTAAATGGCATTTCTAATGAACGTCAAATATTTTTACTGCCCGCTACTCTTTTATTCTAAATTCTAATTATTTAAAAAAATACGCAGCTCCTTTGGTAGTAAAATAGCAATAACTTTTTTTATCAAAAGTAATACACAGAAATTGCCAGATCATTTGAAAAACAATATTTGATGAGCCGTTATTTAAGACAATTTGCAAAACTAACATAGGACATTTTTTTTCAGGGTGTGGTATCGAACTAACCTAATTACAAAAAATTGCTCATAAATTGGGTTTTTATTTTTCTTCCTGATGTAACAGCATTTCAAGGTTTATTTTTGACTTTATCAATAGCATGACTATTCAGAGTTGCGCAACAAAAATTTTATTCTTAGAATTTAGAACTGGTTAGCTTTGACTCTCAAAAATCTATTCAAATTTATAAAAGTACCATCAACTCGAAGACTATCTACTTTTTGCTGAGGTCATAATTTGATATTCTGGTCAGTCATGAGCTGGCCTACCAGCCTTCCAAGGGAAGCGTTGACTTTTGGGACACCTGTTTACCCTTGGGATAAATCGCCAAGTGTTTAAAAAATAGAAATTTATTTGTATCATAGTTTGAAATGTTCAGGTCCCTTTACGCAAAATGAAAAAACAAAACTCTTTTAGGATTAATTTGTTGTCCCTATGTTTGTCTGTTTGTCCGTTTGTCTAGGCAATTTTTCTGGGTAAAATCAATAAATGCTAATATTTACAGCCCTGTAAAATATACATATTATAACGTTTTTATGGCCTTTTGTTTAACTTTTTCATACAAATTTTCTCCTTATGAAAATATAGAGATCAACACTTGACATAATATTTTGCATTTGAAAGAAAGCACAGATAGGAACAGTAGAACAAATAATGTAAAAAATATAAAAACCATATCGTTCTATTCTAAAGGGATTAATAATTTACTGTTTGTTCAATGTGGCGATAGCTTTGTTTATTATTATTTTTTTCTTTGTTACAAAGATAACAAATATTTTCATACAAGGTTTTCCTTAAGGGCTATTTCTCCGAATTTGTAACAAAATATTAAGAAATAATTATAACGGTAAAGTACAACTTTTAGCTAAGACAATTTATTGTTAAAAGTTTGCTATATGCATAAACATATTTTAATGATGTTATGGTATCTTCAAAATAATTGGGTTTTCCATAAGCGTGATATCAGATTATTTAAGAAATTTACGGCTGGTATCACGACGACGGATATGCCAATTATTTTATTACTATTATAATATAATTAAAATATGTTAATGCATACAGCAGACTTTTAACTATAAGTTTTCTTAACTAAAAGTTGTATTTTTACTTATTGAAATTGTATTTTTCATCAAGAAGTGCAAGATGACAAGATATTCAAAATAAGTTAATTGAATTTGTGAAATGGTTTCAGGTCAAAACAGTTTTCCATGAAACGGTAATTGTTTATACTTAGAAAAGTGTGTAAACTTAGTCATCTTAACATGAACGACGCCTGTATTTCTCTCTTTTTTATTTCCAGTATAGATAAAAATATACAAACTTGTTAAACTTTGCGTAAAAACGAGGCAATATTGACGATATCCTGACAGCTATTATGATGGTGTTTTATCAAATTTTGCTTTTTGGGCTGTATAGAGACGTTGTTAGATGTCACTAGAATATACTCATGAAAAAAGATATGAGGAAAATAAGCTGTAGACTTCACATTCGATTTATACCTATTGTATGAATTTTAAGAAAAATACAGGGGTAAAGGGAACTCTTAAGGAAAAACTTGTATTAATCTATTTGTTATCTTAGTAAAAAATAATTCAAGGAAAAAAATAAACAAAGCTATCGCCACATTGAACAGTAGATAATTAATCCCTTTAGAATAGAACAACATGGTTTTCATATTTTTTTCATTATTTGTTCAACAATTCCTTTCTGTGTTGACTTTTAAATGCAAAATATTATCTCAAGTGTTCATCCCTACATTTTCATAGTGAGAAAATTTGTATGAAAAACGTAAAAAAAAAACGTAAAAACCTAAAACGTAATATTAATAAAAACGTCAAAAGTATGTTTTTACAGCTCTATAGAGGGCCGTTAATATTGGTAATTATTAATTTTACCCAGAAAAAATTGTCTAGACAAACGGACAGACAGACAAACATAGGGATAACAAATTAATCCTAAAAGAGTTTCATTGTTTTCATTTTGCGTAACAGAACCTGAACATGTACCGACAGGATTATCTACGATCTAATAATTTTGCCATGCCCTGTAAATATTTCAAAATAAATTTCTATATTTTAAATGCTTGGCGATTTATCCCAAGTAAGTGTACCTATATAATTTGCAAAAAACTTCACTTATTGGACCTGAAGTGGTGAGCCAATACTAGAGGGTAATTTCACGAAATACAGATCTCAGTAAGTATAAGTAAATTAATTTGGGTTTCAATAACGATCACAAAATTATTCTTTTAGAGTAACACATATTATTTTCCCGCATAAAAGTATGAATTCAATCCAAATTCATTCAGTTTTGTTGTTATGACTATGGCACGATGTAGCTAAATCACTCATACGCATATTTTGTTGAGTTTTTAACGGCAGGAATATGATGCTCCTCGAAATATTACTTTATAAAATTAATTTCAATGTGTTTTGAAGTAGTTTTGGGAGATATTTATAGCTTGCAAAAAAAAGCACAGGTTCCACGTCTTACGGGCGCCAACGCTAGGCGTAGACTGACAATATCTTGCTGCCGCTGACTGCATCAGTGGATTTACGTATTTTTGGAAAAAGGGGGTGCTTTTTTTGACTCGAATAACGTGGTATTTGGAAAATGAATAGATATCATTCACATTAATTTTATTTAAAAAAAACCAACAAAATCGCGAAAGCGATACCTGAAACAAAATCTATAAGAAGTGTGCAATAGAGGGTTACAAAAAAATTCATTGACAGTACAAATATGAATCGATTAACGTAGTTTGTGGAAAATGAATACCTTAAAGTTCAACCAAAAACATGTATTTTTTTTATGGCTATACGTAACCTAATTATTGCAACAAAATCATCCGAAAGCTGACATTTTATTTCTGGTTGTATTTTCGTTCCCCTTAAGTATTTTCTTTTGTTATAAGTTAATTGTTGCAAATCAATAGGAACCTACTTGTTATATGGAAGAGCGGGGTATCCTGGCACAGGTATCTTGGGATGCCCCATCCACGGATGTAATTAGTATGTAAGTTTTTTGCAATAAAGAAATTTATTATTATATTATTATTATTATTATTTTCATCCCCAAAGGAAAAAAAACCGGCCAAGTGTGAGTCGGACTCGTGCTCAAAAGGTTCCATTACCCATACCACCACACAATACTGGTACGGAGCCCTAAAAACATTATGGTAAATAATTCCACTTGCAGTTGACTTGACGCTTACGTTCTATTCAACTCTATGTACCTATCTAAAGGGTCATATAAAGTTGGTCATTGATAACTTCCTAAATAATAAATAATAATTATAAACTATTTGTAATTTTCCTATAACAAAATTTCAAGTTCCTAAGTCAACTGGTGGCGTGCACAGAACTTTTTGCTGGAAAAGCAAACAATTGGTCAAGAACAACAATAAAAAAAACATGAAAAAATTTAAATATCACTTTGAAAAAAAAAAGTTTGTATAGGAAATTTTCACTCTAGGGTAGACATTGTCTACCCTGGCGTCATACAATTTTTTTTTTTTCAAATTGATATTTAAATTTTTTCATATTTTTTTTATTGTTGTTCTTGACCAATTGTTTGCTTTTCCAGCAAAAAGTTCTGTGCACGCCAGATCAAAATCTATATATAAGTATTAAAACGCGAAATTTCAACAATGAATGTTTGATTTGATGTTGATTTTATTATAATATATTTTAAACGGAAATAAAACTAATCTCGGAACTGCAAATTTAATCATTGCAAAATATGTGGGCGAATGGGCGGAGGTAGGCATGTATTTGATGTATTTATACAAGGTGACTTTTTGATCATCGTCCAAATTCATACTAGAGGCTCGGTAAGTGATCAGAATCATGAATAGATAACAATTTTTGTGAAATTTGTATAATGATATTTCGACTTCCCATAGTAATTCACTCCCAGTCCTGAGTGAATCACTATGGGGAGACGAAACTTAATTTTATGAATTTTACAAAAATCGTTATTGGTTCATGATGCTGATCACTTACAAAGGCTCAAGTATGAATTTGGACGATGTTCACAAATTCACCTTGTATACGTAACCTATTAGTATGTAGTATACAGGATGTAATCGTTAAGTGTAACCAGGCGATTATTCCGTAACTATTACAGATATCAAACAATTTTAAACTGATATCGAAAGTACGTTACCTAATCAGTAAAATGACATCAATAACTTTTTGAAAATCAAACGAGAAGTATCCAAAATTTTGACATTAAACATTCCCGTACATTTAGTATGAGATTAGTAGAAAGGTTTTAGTTTCCTTATTTTAAAAGGTTATTTTAGCTTGGAACTGATATTAAAGGAAACTGTTTATTAACCTAACAAAGTAATAAAACTATTGTTCAATTGAATAATACATTACGATACAATGTATGGGAATGTTTAATGTCAAAATTTTGGATACTTCTCGTTTGATTTTCAAAAAGTTATTGAAGTCATTTTACTGACTAAGTAACGTACTTTCGAAATCAGTTTACATTTTTTTGATATCTGTAATAGTTACGGAATAATGGCCTGGTCACACTTAACGATTACATCCTGTATATAGGATGGGATTTGGTCGGCCGCTTGAATTCGTGTTGGGGGCTCGGTTGGTGATCAGTGAACCTTGTTCCGGTCCCTAGCCGGGTCTCCGAGTCCACTTTTCATTTCCTGAATCACTTTAGCTAAATCTTCTTGTGTTCATGTATATAGTTTTTAGGGTTCCGTACCTAAAAGGTACAAAAGGAACTTTTATGGATGGTGAGACTCCGTTGTCCATCCGTCCGTCGATAAAAAAAATGACGATTATAGATCATAACTGTCCAATTACAGGAAAACTATAGCGATTAAAAAATTTTTAGTACAAATGACAAATATAAAAAAAGAAGTAAAATAAATAAAATATATATTTTATAAAAATACTATAGGGATATCAAACTATCTCCAAAACTGGTGGACCAAAACATATGAAAAAAAAAATCATGGTAATATGTGTTTACGTAAATATTACAAAAAAAATAAAGCGGTTGAGAAATTCACGAAAAAAATGACAAAATTAATTTTATCATCCACAATATAGAACCCTAGGTACGCGAATCTGAATCGCACTTGGCCGGTTTTTTAAATGTTTACGCATGTAATTATTGCCAAATTATTAAATGACTTTCTCAAAAAATCCTCTTTGTAAACCTTTTGATTTAAACTCCTAAAAACGAGAAACAAAGCGTAAAATCTGTAGAGCGTCCGCAGCTCCGCACACGGTAGAGTCGTGTGACGTCAAATCAGTCAAGTGGGCAACGCGCTCATTTCGGCGGGCGTTTAGCAGTATGTACTATAATATATATTTACTGACATATATATATATATATTATTATTATTATTTTTTTTTTACTAATTATTTTACTAAAAACTAATATTGATATTTATATTACCTATATACTTATAGTATTTCTACTAAATTACTAACATGTACTTTGTGTTTGTTCCAGCTCCTACAAGGTCTTCTTCCTTTAAGACCTTATTTTCTCATGGAATATACAACACGTTTACAATCTATCACGTGACACTGGCAGAATAGTCGACATCGGCTGCATTTGCCAAAATAAAAATTGAATTGAATTACAGTATGTACGTATGTACATCAATTTTACTTCAAACTTTGATTGTTAATATCTCTGTAAGTACTTGGTATTTTTCGATTATTTAAAAACTTTTATCCATGTAAAAATACTACTTACTCTATCTGCTTACCCATAAACATAAATAAGTTAGAGTGGATAAGTCTATTATATTGTGAAATAGGGTTGCTTGTTGTGACCGCCCAGTCAATTTTTGAGGCATTCTTCGCGGCAACAATATTAGTTTTAAGTTACAGGATTTGATTGCACAAAACAGTGCTAAATATTAACCCGTAAGCACCTGTCACCGGTCTCAGAGAGTGCAACGGGTTTTGTTTTTCAATTTATTCGGCCAACGTAAGCCGTAGACATCTGAGCATGCCTTTTCGTCGATCAGGTGTATACGTACGCGAATCCTCTCGTGAGCAAAAAAAGGTCGCAAGTCGGCATTTCCTTTCCTTTAAGTAAATCTCTGGAGTCTTTATCTTACATTGAACTTACAATTTAGAAGTGATTTTGATTTTGTGTTTTATGTTAATCAATTACCTATATTAGGTAATATTGTTCTTTATTGCTTTAAATTACGTGATGTGGATCTTAAATTGTTTTAACTAGATACCAAGGTTTTTGACATTTGATAAGTGGTCTCTATAACCGCGGGTAGGTGGGTATGTGAAAAAAATAGGTGGTATGGTGGTAGGTAAGTAGTTAAGGAGTAACAAAATTGTCGCGTTTATCGCACACGACGCAACTACAGCGATGAACTCTGCAACGAGTAGTGGCGTGGCGATGGATGTGTGATAAACGAAATTTTTTTACCTGTCAAGATGACAGAGAACATACAGAGCTACAAACTTAGCTGTTCCGGTGCGTCAAACTAAAATGACTTCTATATTTACTTCGTAACAGTCTTCGCCACCGAAACAGATTTGTTTGTGGCTTGTATACGAATACAATGCAGATAGCATTGGGAATTATTTGCGATGCTCGATACTGTCAAAGTTCTGTGAAATGATCATTTAACTCTATGGAACCCGTTGCAGAGTTCATCGCTGCAGTTGCATCGTGTTTATTAAACGCGACAAATGTGCGGCTCTTTAGTCATGTCATGACTCCGTTCACTGTTCAGTAGCGATCCTAAACGTCCTGGGTAAATGTAAATTTTAAACTGTCAAAGTGGATTTTACATGTCTGACAACAAGGTTTATGAACTGTTCGTTTTCAATCGGGTGGTTGTGGAACGAGTCGAGTGACAGTTAATTTTTACTTTTACCCCGGCGTTTAGGAACACTACCTAACACTTTCGTCAGGTTCCAACATTGACAGCAGGATAGCGTATACAATTTTCAACGCGTGCGACAGAGATGGCTTTGGAACTAGTGTCGCGAACCCCAATTTATGAACGCGGCTCAATCGTTTGTCAAATGAAATGTCATGTCATCATCAGAACCAGACGGACTATTGGATGGCCTTAACCTGCTAAAATATGAAGATTTGGCCCAATTTGCCTTACACTGACAACACTGATAAACACTTACCATGGATGTATACGTAAACTGGATTGAGCACTGAAGGATGTTACGCGTAGAAAAATAGACTCTATTTCATACAGTTAAAAGTTATTGTATTATGACACAACCAACTAGAGAAAACGTGCCGAGCGGGACAACACACAGTCGATGCCTGTGTCCTACTCGCACAGTTGCCATCACAAAAAAAACAAATTGCGATGGTAGGCTTGAGTTTTTCACGATTTAGTTTTTCAACGACTTTATAGTATTTAGCTTTTAGTAAATACTTTTTTTTTAACCGACTTGAAAAAAAGAGGAGGATCTCAATTCAACTGTATTTTTTTTGGGTATGTTATTCCTTATCTCCGTCAATTCTGAACTGAATTGAATGATTCTTTTTTTGTTTGGAAAAATTTCCTTTGAGGTAGGTCCCATTTTAAGATTGACCATGATCTGATGAAAGTTTTCAGAGATAGGCAGTGGAACGCCTCAGAAAGTAACAGCGTACCACTTGATATTAAGGAAATCGCTTTGTACTACGATGTTCATCGCAGAGTATTACTTGGAAATTGTCAATCTTCCACCTGACCTTCGATCCTGGTCTTATTAATTCATTACCATAGAACTCTTTAACGAATGAGAGCACTTACCTCGAGATTGCGGCAATCACTTTGGTAGGGTGCTGATTGTCGGGCATTTCTTGGAAATTATCAGAATACCCACCTGACCTTCCATCCTGGCTTCACCACCATAGAACTC
Organism: Ypsolopha sequella; assembly: GCA_934047225.1. NCBI lineage: Eukaryota > Metazoa > Arthropoda > Insecta > Lepidoptera > Ypsolophidae > Ypsolopha > Ypsolopha sequella. Next base: position 4,944,653 of record OW203998.1, on the reverse strand, counting down.
CTTAACGGACGACAGCATACCACTCAAGATTAAGGCAATCGCTTTGTATTAGGATAGTGATTGCCGAGTACTACTTGTAAATTGTAATTTCTCCACCTGAACTTTGATCTTGGCCTCATTACCATAGAACTCCTCAACGGGTGACAGCACATAACTTGAGATTACGGCAATCAGTTTGTATTAGGGTGCTGATTACAGGGTATTTATTAAATATAACCAATTATTACTTGTCCTTCGTTTTATATCAACAGCGCGTTTACAAGAACTATCCACATTACAGAATTTGACCCGTCAACACTAAAAATGTAAAATAATAAACTTTTAACAAAAAATAGTAACCGACTTTAAATGTAACTGCAGCCATTCGCAAAAAAGTTGAAAATAATTATAAAATGACCGATGGTACTGAAATAACACTTTTTCCGACTTCTTTGTTCCTGAAAAATATGTTCTTTAAAAGTGACCGCGTTCCCTTGGTTATAGCAACACAGAAACCAATATAAGAGCGCCGACTTCTAAAGAACATATTTTTTAGGAAGAAAGAAGGCGGAAAAAGTGTTATTTCGGTACCATCTGTCATTTTATAATTATTTTAAGCTTTTTAGCGAATGGCTGCAGTTACATTTGAAGTCCGTCACTATTTTTTTGTTAGGTTTATTTATGTTTTACATTTAGTTTTATCCGTAAATGTAAGATCAATCATTCCTTAATAAAGTTGGGATTATTCTTATGCTTGCAAACTGGTAACCCTTTTATCTAAAAATGGCGCCACGGCCGTGACATTTGAAAACAAAATTGTAAAATTAATAATTTTTTGCAAAAATGGTTAAAGCATGCAGCGTGAAGGGCTGCAGAAGCCAAATTTTTGGGAATTGTGGGATATCGTTTCATAGGTAAGGCATAATTACAACGTTTTCTCGGAGAAATGATACATGTTTACATTGATACCGCTAGAGTAACCATGATATTGGGTTTTACATTACAGTCTTCCAAAAACTGAAAATATCCGAAGAAAATGGTTAGAAGTTTTAGGAAACGAAGTAAAGTGCAAAAATCCAGTAGTCTGCAGCCGCTATTTTAAAGCAGAAGACTTTAAACCAATAAAATAAATGTTTTGAATACGGTTTTTACTACCAACGTGGTCTCAATCAATTATTTTTAAATATGGTTACCCTACTTAGACAGAGATGAAATTATCTAGTATGACTTCTCGTTCTTCACGTTTTTTGAAACAAGTACTCAGTCCGGTTAGGGTATAGGTTCGTGACACTTACAACTTATGACAAGGCTGTATGGTCTGAAACCTTTGCCTGCCTGACAAGGGCGAACAAACAAAAAAAAATCAGACCCAGACAGACGGTCGGTCGGTCAATATTTATTTAATTGAATATGTTTTAAATTCGATTCGACTCGACGACACATAAAATATTTATAAAACTCAATTAAACATGAGATGACGTGGTTCTTTTTAGTGTAGAGTACTTACTTACGCATTCCATATTCAAGTGATCAATTGTGTACATCATGGCCGGGACCCCGTTAAAGCTGGGTTCTATTTTATCCTTTTGTGTTGTATTTTACGCGATGTTCTACCGCCAAAATGATATCGGAGACGTCAGGCTGTCCCCTGTGAAAGAAAATTTACTAATTCTCGAGAAAGAGAACGGAGTTGGCGTGGGAAACAAGCAGCCGAAAGTGGCTTTAGGTTATGGTGCTTGCCATGACCTCTTTGTAAATGCGACTGCATTGCTCAACTTCAGGGACTTAAGAGGAGACCCTGAGCACTTCAATGAGATCTCCTCTAAGGAAGAACTCATAAAGAGCTTCACATACTTCTTTAAACACGGTGCAGCAGCTGAGTAAGCTTTGGGGAACTAATCTTTCTAACAAACTTGAAAATAATAAGTTAGATATTTCATGTTGATTTTCTTTTTCCAGGCGTTTTGTATCAAATAGCAAACTATATGACGATATAGTAGAACAAGCATTAACACTGACAGACTCAAGATGGGCTATTGGAGGCAATGCTCCTCTGATGGCTAACAGATTCTTCATTGAAGGCTGGAAGGTGCTTCTTGGTGCTAAAATGAGTGCGAAACTCAAATCATACATTCCTGATGGCATAAAAGTAGTTGGTGGGGTTGATAAAGAAGAAGTAAAAGATGATATACACATGATATTAGAATACAAAGCTGACGAAGATTTTGGCATCCATAAAGCACCCAGAGCTAACAGATATATCATTCATAATGATGAAAATAACCCACTTTTAAGTTCCTTGGAGAAGTTTGGTGAAAACTTGCCACATTTTGAACCTAGTTTATTAGTAATAAGTGGATTGCAAATGATGGATAATTACCCCTTTAAGAGTGATGATGAAACAGGTACGCAATGATAAAATTTTATAAATATTTACTTAAATTTAGTAATTTAAAGTTTGGCTTCAATATAATTATTTTCTTCTACAGATTTAAGGGGTGAGAGGCTAAACCTAGTCAAAGCACAAATTTTGTCACAGCCTTTGGACACACTAACTCACTTTGAAATGGCGAGCTTTGTCGATTTAGACTTACTGAAACAGTTGACTACTAAAATAGTCCCATTTGTTGACTCTGTCGGCATGAACGAGCAAGAACTTACCAACTTACTTAGTGTGATGGAGTATGGTAAAGTAAGTGTTGTAGCAGACTCCAACCCAAGAGTCGCTACAGCTTTGGATCAAATGAGACAGACATTCCTACATATAAGACAGCAAAACAAAGTCAGTATAAGCCAAAGGAAACTGACACGAATACATGTACATACTCTAGCTTATCAGGCAATTTTGACTGTAAAAGACTCAGAATGGAAACGAACTGAAGCAGCTGCAGCCAAAGCTTCACTAACAGCCCACAGATATGTGTGTAACAATAGAAACATTGTCCTTGACAAGTCAAAGCTATTGCTTGATGATAGTTTTGCAACTGGCACTGGTAGTGACAATGGTAGAGTGTTCTTTGAACCATCAAAACCAGTGTCTTGTTGGAGTGAAATGTTAGATGGTGACCAAGTAGAGATCTGTGTTGCCCCTGTGCTCATCTGTACAGAGGCACAATTAACAGCAGGAGCTGGAGACAATATCTCAGCAGCAGGATTAGTTTTACAAGTGGAAATGTGAAGGGAGTCAGTGTTGGTATCAACTTGAGTTTATACTTGTTGCTTTTTATATTTAATCATTCCATTTATTTAATTTATTGTGAACGGGATCATATGTTTGTTTTTTATTTATTAATGCATAACAGTTTGTGCCATTTTGTCACTGTGCATCTTGCATTATTTTTATGAACAAAGCTTTTATACTGCAACTCTGCAATAAGTACAATTAATAGAAATAATTAAGGTGATTGAATAAATCTATATGGTTGAAAATTAAAAATAATCTAGAGAAATTTTATCAAATTACTTATTTAATTTTATTAGCTGTTTGGGTGATTATGGATTATTGACATTCCCTTGAAGTGACGGTTTGGATAACTTTTAATGTTATTTATTGTTAAAATAAAGCAATACCATTTGTATAATTTGAAATAACTTTTTATTTACTTTCCATATTTTTTAAAGGAAATAAAGAATAGAATTTACTTATATGTCTGGTTTAAGATTTTAAATTCATTACAAAATAAGTCAAAATCCAAACTTGTACATAATATTTTAAACGAAATAAAGTCAAAATCCAAACTTGTGCATAATATTTTAAACAATATTTTGTAAGGACTAAAGTAAACTAAGAAATTATATTAACAAATACATAAAAAATTAAATGAACATGCCCATTACGAAATATGACAAGGTAAATTATTTTATCATTGTTAATATCCAAAATAATTAAATTGTAGAGGGCTTTCTGAACAAAATAAGTAGACAATGGTGTCAATTTGGCGCAACACAACTTATTTGACAGAACTAACCGTATTTTGAGTGTCCCGTCTTTGTCTTTTCGTCATAGAAAGAAAAGGAAAGGACGCTCAAAATAAGGTTAGTCCTATCAAATAAGTTGAGTTGTGCTGCGCCAAATCGACACCAATAAACATTTTTTGATTAGTAGCTATCACAGGACTTTAGAAAATTCCCAGCAGTCGTAGTTTAGATCCACTTTACAGATTAAGGGTTGTTTCTCTGGATTTGTAACAAAACATTAAGCATTTGTTTTGAAAACTTAAGAAAGAATAAATATTCTATTAATTTATACTAAAATAAATTTATAATTTATATTAAAAATAAAATTTTAAAACCTATATAAAATAATAAAAAATTTAAAGAAATAGGTAAATATCTTTAATTATAAATATTTAATTATAATGGCCAAAATACAACTTTTAACAATAGTTTGCTATTAATATGCTTACAGCTATAAAAAAATAAAATAAAAATCTTTTATTTCAGAGAAATGGCCGAAATACAACTTTTAGCTAAGACAACTTTTAACAATAGTTTGCTATATGCATAAACATATTTTTAATGATATTATGTTAGCTTCAAATAATTGGTGTTTACATAAATGTGATATTAGATTATTTCAGGAATTTACAACTTTTATCACAACTATGGAAAAGCCAATTGTTTTATAGCTATTGTAAATATGATTAAAAATATGTTTATCCATATAGCAAACTATTGTTAAAAGTTGTATTTCGGCCATCATATTTATTTCTTAAAATTTTGTTACAAATCTGCAGAATCAGCCTGTAAGACACTACGAGAAGAATAATTACTCCAGACCCTGTGGGAGACCAAAAAAACAATAATAAAAACATACACAATGCTCAATATCTACAGGATGTCACATTGCAGAGTGCGGCGGAGTAGGTCAAATTCTTAGGACATTTTCTATGCTCGTCAGTTTCTTAGCAAAATGGACAAATAGTTAACAAAAGTACACTGGACAAAAATATTCCAAGAACAAGAGTATCAGTTTCAGAAGTTATTGCAAAACTACGGTAGGCAGTTGAACGTTAGTCAGCAAACTTGATTTTTTTATTCATGGGCAGGCCCACTGCCTTAGGATCATAAAGTCCACTTCTGACGAATCGTTTAGCCACAGCCTGGTCAACTTTAGGCCTTTTGTCGCGGTCTTTTACTTCCTGCCACCTCTGCATCGTCTTTCTAATTCTGAGAAGTTCATGTTTAATTGGGTGCTTTGTCGGATCAACACCCTCAATTCTTAGACGTATCCATTGTAAAGAGTTCAGTGTATAGACTACGAATAGGTCGAGTTCAATTTTAGCATTTGTTTCTAGTTTATCGTAGTGCTGCTGCTTCAATTTTAAACATTGCTCCAAAATTTTCTGCACTTCGATAAGATTTTCTTTCAGGTTTTCACATTTTCTCACAAAATCTTTGTCACTGTTAAGTTCACCATATCTTAGGTCCCAATTCATCGTGACTGAATTATTAAAATATGCTTATTTCTTCTAACGAACTGTATTTTCAATTCCATCCAAGATTCAATCGAGTTTTTACTTTTTTAGGTTAATAATTTTCGCAGCAACAATTTTTTTTCAAAGTGGTTGTACATTCCTCTAGTGATGGGCACAAACGATTAATAGTAATCGATTAATTGATTACTATTATGATCGATTCATATCGATTACCATTTACATAATCGTTCATAATTTAGGCATTAGCTCAGACAGATGTATTGGCTGTTTGAGAAGAAGTCTGAACTATCCACACACCATATGGTACTCCATTTCATTAATTGCCTTCTTGGAGGAGGCTTTCACCCAAGAAGCAAGCAATAGTACATTACGATACGAGAGCGATGAAACGTTTTCTGACGAGTGTCACAAAGACATTTTAAAACAGTTATTTTTCAATTTCATATTAAATCTATAATAATTTAGGAATTCAGATATTATGCATGGTATTAACTATATAATTGTTTAATCTAGATTGTAATCAAATTTTAAATTAAGTATTGAAATGTATAAAATGTGATTTTTTATATTTAATATTTATATTTGGAATTAGAAAGCTCTATTATTATTATTCTTTAATTGCAACCGTTACAGAATACAAGAGGCTTTTATCCTAAGAAACGAAAAACTATTTAAGATCCCCAATTTACAGGATCAAAATCGTTGCAAATTACCCCTTTCAAGGGATTGTTCGAAGATTTAGAGAAATGAGCTAGAAAGTTGAAATTTTTCATAAAGGTTCCCTTTATAATGTTGACAAGGAAAAAGATAAATTTTTCGAAATCTCCGGATCTCGGGGCAACGGGATCCACGCGAGCAACGCTCTGGGGTGGCGTCTTCTAGTAATTTAAATTTTTACACATCATTTTTCAAAATTGTGTCCTGCAAAATAATGCAATTTTTGTTTTACATTATAGCCGATTCTGAAGGCTTTAATTTTAGTTTTAGTGCTATCAAAACTAAATATTCTACATTGCAAAATAGACCTTTAATGTAAGGACTAGAAGCTAAATTGCTTTAGAAAAAATTAAGTTTTGACAGCACTAAAACTAAAATTAAAGCCTTCAGAATCGGCTTTATTATCTGAGGCTGCAAACAACATCTATACGGACAGACAACAAAGTCGCACCATAAGATTCCTTATTAGATAGATTTGCTTAATGGGATATTTTATAATTATCGTAAAGGTATAAAAATAATTATGCGTTCCTTTTTGTAGAGCATGAGGTATGCTTTATAATTTGTAAATGGGTAAAGATGGTTGTTTGTATGCCGCCGCGCCGCGCCGGAGCTATTATTATTACTTTCCATCTAGAGTCGAAGAGTTTCCTGGGTACATACATATATATACTTGCGCCTGTCTCCCAGAAGGATAGGCAGAGACTACAGATTTCTATCTGTTTCGATCCTGACATACCTCTTTTGCTTCTTGACAAGTAAAACATATCTCCACGCGGTTGAAATTGCGGGCGAAAGGCTAGTTTCTTATATTTTGTAGTTCTTTCTGTTAAAGTGGTGGATACTTTACGATGAATAAGGATTGGAAGATGTGCAATATAGTTACATCTTTAATTAGGTTATTCCATTGACACACTAGACATGTTGACAATATATGAAAATGTATCTATGGTAGGCATAGATTACAAAGAAGGCTTTGATGCCTTAACATCCGGCTCCGTTTCGAATGCCTGCCATTTCGCAGAGTTCAATAATTCTCGGTCCATAAAGAGGCTTTGTTAACATGTCAGCAAGTTGCCTGGTTGCTGGCACTTTGCGCACAGTGATGACACCATCTGTGACACATTCTCTCACAAAGAACGATCTTATTCGAATATGTTTCGTTCGTTGATGAAATTCATATGGTGGGTTCTTGGCTAGCCTAATTGCAGACTCATTATCGATGCAAAGGGTAGTTGGACATTCCTCATCCGTAATGTCTTTCAAGATACTCTTCAGCCATATGATCTCGCGTGCAGTTTCACTCGCAGCTACAATTTCTGCTTCTGTAGATGAAATCGCAACAGTTGATTGTCGTTTGCTCTGCCATGAAATTGGTCCTCCAGCAAACAAACATAACATTCCAGTAGTGGAGCGTCCCGTACTATGATCACCACCATGATCAGCATCACTATAACATTCTAAGCCAAAAGCCTTGTCATTTCGATAAGTGATACCTTTATCCATTGTGCCTTTCAAATAGCGCAAGATTCGCTTGGCAGTTTGGATATCCTCCTTAGTAGGATTATCTAGATTGCGTGATACGATACTTATAGCATAGGCTATATCTGGTCTTGTCCCTGTCATGAGGTAAGCTAATGCTCCGACTACTTGACGATAAGGGAAAGGTGCAGAAGTCTCTTCCTTTTCTTTATTGGAATTCGATTTTAAAATTGGTGTTGCAACAGCTTTACAATTCTCCATACCGAATCTTTCTAGAACGCGTTTAGTATACGCTGCCTGATGAAGTAGAATAGAGCCGTCTGCTTCTTTTTTTATTTCCATTCCCAGAAAATAGCTCGCTGTTTTGACAGTTATTTTGAAACGCTTCTTTAGCTCCTCTATAAAAATTTTTGCTTCCTCATCACTTGTTGAAGCAAAGAGTCCATCATCTACGTAAAGGGCTAAAATTATTTTGTTTTTGCCTTTCTTTCGTATAAACAGGCAAGGATCCGCTTTACTCTGTTTAAAACCAACCTCAATGATGTAATCTGTTATACATCGGTTCCAGCAACGTGGTGCCTGCTTTAGTCCATAGAGACTCTTTTTTAGCTTGAACACAAGTTTGGAATTAGTTGCGTAGCCTTCTGGAGGCTTCATAAAAATTTCCTCATCTAACTTTCCGTATAAGAAAGCAGTTGATACATCGAATTGGGCCAGAGACATATTTTCCTTCGCAGCAACACTTAGCACCGTTCTTATAGTGCTGCTTTTTGCCACAGGACTGAAAGTCTCGAAAAAATCCAAACCTTCCTTTTGAGAATAACCTTTTATAACTAACCTGGCCTTATATTTTTCTAAAGTACCATCAGGGTTAGTCTTAATCTTGAAAATCCATTTGCAAGGAATAGCTTTCCTGCCTTTCGGTAATTCAACTAATTCCCACGTTTCGTTCTCTTTCAAGGAATTTATTTCGTTGTTAATGGCTTCTTGCCATTTGTTCCGATCTACTCTTGACATAGCTTCTTTGAAAGTTTTTGGTTCATCAGCAGGTTGATTCAATGTCATATTACAAACGTCATCTCTGTATCGACTTGGAGGTCTGAGGTTATTCCGGTCTCTAAGAGTAATTTGACCTTCACGTTCAATTTCATTTTCTAAGAGGTCACAGTTATCCTCATTTTCAGATTCCACAGTATCATGCTGTTCCGAATCATTGTCGATCTCATTTCGTACTTGGACATCTTGTTCTATATAAGCTTCCTGCTCATCGACTCTATCATAGTGTGATGTCGATATCATTGGTTTATTTGAAGATATTCGTACGCCTTGAGCATCATCCCGCTGTACCGTAATTTCTTGCGATGTCTCTTGTTGGAGATCTGGTAGCTCATATCGAAGCATTTTGTTGGTTGAGGTTGATGGTTCAGAATTTTGAGGGATGTCATCTTTGACAGTGTGTCCTAGTAACGGTGTCTCTTCGAATGTCACATCTCTGGATCTTATCAAGTTGTGATTGACTTTATCCCAAATCCTGTAGCCTTCATCTCCATCATAGCCAATCAAGATTCCTTTTTGTGCTTTCTTGTCTAGCTTTTTGCGGTTTGACTTAGGAATGTGGGCGTAGCATTTGCAACCAATGATTCTCAGGTGCTTGATACCAGGTTTCTTTCCGTGCCATAACTCATAGGGTGATTTCCCTTCTACACTAGTCGGGCCAGTACGATTTAGGATGTACGCCGCAGTGTTTATGAGTTCTGCCCAAAGACCTTGAGGTATCTCCTCATGAGCATGCATCATTGCTCGTGCTGCTTCTACTACCGTCCGATTCTCTCTTTCAACGCAGCCAGCCTGTTCGTGAGTGTGAGGCATCGTTAGTCTCTGTTTTATGCCATGCTCGCACAAGATTTTTCGAAATTGTTCATTGTCAAATTCTCCTCCATTATCACTCAGGATTTCTTTCACAGTATGTCCAGCAACTTTGACTTCAGCTAGCATTTGCTTGAGCTTTGTCGGTGCTTCAGATTTCTGTTTCAGAAAATATATGTATCGATAACGAGTGAAATCATCTTTGAAGATTAAGAAATATCGAAACTTCTTGATCGAATATGCAAAAGGTCCGCATATGTCAGTATGAATTAGCTCTCCAGGTTGAGTTGATCTAATCCTTGTACCGAACTTTTGTCTATGAGCCTTTCCAAATACACAGCCTTCACATAGATCTGTTTGACTGTCCTCCACTTTTATTCCGAACTCTTTTTGTATGAGCTGTTTCACGTGTCTCTTATTTTGATGAGCGAGCCTCTCATGATAAACTTGTAGTGGATTAGTCATTGCCAGGTTAACTTCTGATTTCGGCGACAGGCAAGTGAGTTCCACTTTATAAAGTCCACCATTTCTCTGCCTAGTTCCAGTTAACTTAATGATTCCATCTACTTTCAACGTACACTTGTTTGTTGTCGACTCAAAAACACTGTTGTACGTGTGGTCATGTGCAGCAAGCACAGAAAACAGATTCATCTTTATATTTGGGACGTACCAAACATCTTTGAGTAAAATTTGCTCTTGTTTTCCACAGATATCAGCCTCAGCTCGGATATTTCCCATTCCTAATGCTTCTATGGTTTGACCATTTGCTGTTATTACTGTGTGTTGGCCTTTAAAGTATTCAAAACTTACAAAAAAATCACCTCTGTTCGTTATATGGCTTGTTGCACCATTGTCCACGAACCAGCAATCTTTATCTGCGACTCTGATTTTGTTAAGGGCCAAGACTTGTAGGGTTACATTGACTGAAGTCGCCTCTTTGGGTGGCCTTCCATCAGAAATCCATTTTTTACATTGTTTTACTCGATGTCCGCTTTGTCCGCAATATTTGCATTTGAATTGTTTTTCTTGCTTTTTTCCTTTTGCATTCTTCACAAATAATGCCTCAGTGGTGCTCTCGTTTTCTGTTATATTCTTCAAGGATTTTTCGTGGGCACATAGCTGGGTAGTCAGATTTTCTATAGTTCTGTCTTTCTTAGTCATAAGTAGCCAGCTTGATTTAAAAGCGAAGAATTCTCCCGGTAAAGTGTCCAAAATCTTGCAGATCAGTAGCATGTCTGGTAATTTTGAATCTAACTGGTCGTTTAATTCGTGCCAGATATTCTTTAACGCAGAAATATGAGTCGCCATACAATGTTCTGGTTCTTTCTTATAACTGAAGAATTTTAGACATAGATCATAGCTTTTATCTTCACTACTTTCTCCATAAAGTCTATTTAGTTCTTCCCATACCTCTTGTGAACTTGTTAGACGCATGACATGATTTAAAATTTCATCTGTCATATTTGTCGTGATGAGAACTAAGACTGCACTGTCAATATTCATGAATTCTTGCAATTCTTTTTTGTAACTATCTTTTACGGCCACTTCTGCCGTTACAGCTGGTTGTTTTGGCCTGCATCGCCTGCCTTCTATAATATCTAAGGCTCCAGGGATGGCTTTTATAACAACCATTATTCTGTACTTCCATGACTTGAAGTTTTTTGAGTCTAGGTGTCCTATCTGCACCCTTGATGCTTCTACAATCGCCCTATCCATAGCGGTAGATAGCTGGTACAGATTTCACTGTATGAATTTTCTTCTTTGCGTAACACAAATTTAAAAAATTCTTTCCCGGAACAAAACTTCTTGCCTTATTCAATTATTTTACGCTCTGCTACCATGTTAAAGTGGTGGATACTTTACGATGAATAAGGATTGGAAGATGTGCAATATAGTTACATCTTTAATTAGGTTATTCCATTGACACACTAGACATGTTGACAATATATGAAAATGTATCTATGGTAGGCATAGATTACAAAGAAGGCTTTGATGCCTTAACACTTTCCAGTCGGGCAAAATCGATTAATAATCGTTGTCGATTATACTAATGATCGATCAAAATAATCCAACCGCATTCACTAGTTCACTGCATGAAGGTTGTCAAAAACAGCTGATAAAGACTATATCGTTCCAGCGGGTCGACCGCGTAACTCTCATTTACATCAACATCCGCTTCATTTTGACGTTTGAAACCAATATTTCTTTCCGGCGTAACGCGTGATTCAATTTTAAGGTTAAACGGTAGTGCCAATTTCCATACAAAATTAATTAACCAAGATCAGCTGAAGTACAAATTTTAGCTTGTATTTATCACTGTATTTTATTACATTTTAATACAAGAATGTCGCGAATTTAAATAAAAGTTATATTTTACAACAATAATTGGGTTATTTTAGCTTTTAAAGTTCAGTTAAATGTCCATCATTTTACGTGTGTAGTTGTGGATGTCATACTATAAAACTGTTAAATGTGTGTGAATATGCTTTACGTGTGTGCGGTTTAACTACATGGCGGTTTCGCATGATTAGATTGCGTACTAAATTGTACTTAAATTTCACGCCAATAAAAAATACTTCAATAGCATAAGTGATATACTGTCTGACTACAAATCATAAGGTTCAGAGTTCGATTCCTGTCACATGTATTTATTTTGTTTTTGTTTTGTCTATTATTATTGATTCCAGAATTGTAAATATAAATAAAAATTATTTATTGGATTTATTCCTTCACTTGTGCCAAAATAAATTCCTTCGTGCCCAGGCGCTGTTCGTGCCTAATTAAAAACCGACAGATGAACAACAAAGTGATTTTACATATAAGGGTTCAGTTTTTCGTGATGAAATAATGAACCTTAAAAAAACGGTCATGTGCAGGTCAGAATCGTGTACCTAGGGTTCCGTATTGAAAATAGTAGGTAGGTAGTTAAAGTTTTGCTAGTAACTGATTATGAAGACAAAAAAAATAATTGATTGCAAGTACATACCTACCAATTATATTTACAAAAGAAAAAAAACCGCGGCTAAGTTTTTAAATAATAATAAAAAATATAGGTAATAAAAGAAAAAATGTTTTTTGTGAATTTCTTTACCGCTACATTTTTCCTGCAATCTTTGCAAAATAATCTATTATTGTGATTTATATTTTATTTTATCACTAGCCTTTTGCCCGTAGCTCCGCCCACGTTTATTCAACTCTTCCCCATTTTCGGCTTTGGCTTTATTTTATGAATAAATAAAATAAAATAAAAAAAACACAAAAAGTGACGTTGTCCTCGGAGATTAGAACTTCCGGCTTCTTGCGTCCTAAACGAACGCTTTTCGTTCCTAGCTGAAAATAACGTTCACTAGATACCTATTCTCTCATCAGGATAAATACTTACTTATCACGCTTTATTTCGCATTTATATCCTAGGTACCTATATCGTAACAGGGAGAAGGGTATTCGCAGATAAACAGGGCGGCAAATCGGTATCCACACGGGTGTTCAAATAGGTAGCGGTGAGCCTGGTTACATGCAGCAGGGACAATCGTCTTTCATTCAAGCCGCCATTATTGAGCAATGTCGGCAAATATCAAAGGGACGGCACGCGCGGTCGGCGACGACTCTGTGTTGCCATAAACATAGATTTATATGTACTTGTAGGGATTTAGGAACATTTACAGAAAACAGATTGGACCAGTTATGTACGGAGAAACGAGTTTGTACGGAGGATTTTTTATTTAGCGCTAAAAGTTTTGGAAGAGATTCGGACGCTTCATAGAGGTAGGGACTTTAATTATCCTTTTTGTACCTAAATGTAGAATTTTCAACATTATTTTCAGTTTTTTTGTTAAAAATAATCGCTAATCTTGATAGATTTCATAGTTATTTACTCGTATAAATATTGTTTCTATGGTACAGAATTTTTAGGTCAGTCAGATTAATAAGTTTTTCGATTAATAAGTTTGTTTTTTACCAATAAATGAGTATGAGTATGGCAACACTAACTTCGTACACTTTCGCTACGTTTGTTCGTTTTTGTTTCCGATTCAAAGGTTTTAGGTACCACATTTTGGCTAGTAAGTAAGTAGGTAGGTAGTTAGTTACTATCTTTCAGCACGGGACGAATTTTTCGAAATTCGTCATACTGATTACTTACTTACCAAGCCTCGAGTATTAATTTATATATTATTTTATATTATAAATAAAGTAACTATGATTTATATGACCAAATTCATATTGGAGACCAGTGATGTAAAGTACCTATCATAAATATTTTTTTTATTCATATCGCTGTTGGAGACACGATAAGTCGTCAAGATCAAGGTTCAATGACCCGTTTTACGAAATACGAAAAATATTTTTTGTTTTCCTATACAAATTCATGGTCTACCCCGAGTCCCGAGTCCCCGACTCAGTATAGAAAGCCTAAATTGTATTTTCTGTATTTCACAGAAAGTAGGGTAAGTAATCGAACCTTGTTACTGATCTGATCACTTATAAAGTCTCCAGTATGCATTTGGTCATATAAAACAAAGTCACCTATTCACCTTATTATACAGGCAAATTCATAATGAAGACCCGGTAACTTCAGCGATTTATCATGCGATTTATACAACAACAACATATCGTCACGACATGAATCCCCGAGGGGGTGTCAGAGGTGTTCCCGAGTATGAACTATGAATTGCAAATCACAGAACACACTCGGTATACCCGCATTTCATCGAACATTATTTTATACTTTTAAGTATATAGATAGACACATAAACTCCAAAACAATTAGATGAACTGGCCAACCAATAATCACCTCTGTAACAAGGCAATAAAGTCTATTCGTCTCATTAGCTTGGGCAGTTTAAAGATATTGCCGTATTTCGGGGACAAAAACACATGTTTGAGGGCATGCCGGTTTACCTCACAGTGTTTTCCTTCACCGTTCAGCAAGTGGTAAGTAAGAACAAATACTATGCACATACATATATGTCGCCCGACCAGGGATTGAATCTACTAACGTCTAAACTAATTAGACGAATGGCGAAGACTTTATTACCTTTTGACAGAGGCGATTATTAGTTGGCCCATTTGTCTAATTGTCTTGGACGGATTATTGATCTGAAGTAAGACTGAGAGGACAGCGTTCTTTCTGCCCCTAGATACCGCCACGAACTTTTTTTTTAAATTTCGCATATGTTATTGATCCGTAATACTGATTACTTACAATCCGGTCTATGTACTTTTACGCATTGTATTATGAAAATTAGAGTGCATTATGTTATGTTTATGTTGTTCAAGAACAACCCCGAGAGTCTCCAGTATGAATTTGGCTACTCAAATATCAATCAGTCACCTTATTTAGCGAGATGGAGTCGTCCCAGTTACGACGAAGTTATGATAGGTTCTAACAGATGGCGCTAGTTTATTTAGCATTTTTTAAAAAATTGCAGCATTCGTTTGTAAAATTTATTAGAGCTTCATTAGAGCTTTTTTATTTTTGTATGATTTTATAATGGATAAAAATGTGATTATACTCTTGTTATGCTTATATCATTGCATATATATCAACAGCATTATTTATGTAAAATAATTTGTTTATTACCTGTAAATATTATGAATAAAAAAAAAAAAGTTTGGTACATCATCTCTCTCAATTCGCGGGTTTCTCAAATAATTCAATGTTTTTTCCAATCTAAAAGTAGTTTGCTTGAAAGGATGTAATTGTAAGTACACCTTACATGATTCTTCAGAAAGTCACATCATCGAATAATTTTCTTGAATTTGATGGAAAATAATCATTTTGATGGATCAAATAAAAAAACAAGTAGGTAATTTTGAAATATTTCACAAAAATGGAAAAAGAAAACATTTGTAGTGATGTGGGATCGATCCTTGCTCGAGCAGATCGAAATTCCACAGGTGTAACCATTAGACCAATCAATCTCTACACGGCGCCTTGAAATTAAGAATTAATTTATATATAATTTCATTGTGTATGTGTGCGTGCATAGCTACGACAAAACAGCAAATTTTAAGATTGTTTGGGCCCGATGTAGAAACATACAACAGAAAATGACACAATTCTGCCTTTATAAAATAATTAACACATTAAAACTGTCGCATCATACAACGGAGCAAAATATTTTGTTTGTTTACTATTTTTAAATACAAAAACCAAATTATAGTAATTATAGTACCGCAGCGCCATCTATTGACAGGAAACTTAGAATCAGGCACTAGTGTTTAACCTTAATGCCTATCAGCTTCAAGCCAATATCAAACTATTGAGTGAATGATTTCCCTACTGATTTGACGTTTTAAGCAAATAAATTGGTATTGGATATGAATTAAAAAAAAAAAAACCAAGTTGATGTAAATACTTAACTGTCAAATGAACGTGGGGGCAAAAGAGCTCTCAACATCAGCGAGAAAGTATCATAATAATCACTATTTCTGACTTTCTGTTATTTTCTCAATAATTACAGGGTTTGGTAACTCTTTCTGCGTACCTAGGTATTCCCTTTCGTTCCTTGGTTTCGCGTTTTTCAGGTATCGGACACGGAAAGGCGAGAGCATATTTTTGGCTGCAGCAGCGGAGGAACGCTTAAAAAATCGGGAAAGAATCGAACGAAGGATGCAGAGATTAATGCAGGCCCATGCTTCTACCGGAGATATCGTTTACACAAAACTTTCGCTTTTCCAAGGCCAATTTCACGACGCTTTACGAGGACTTGATGCCACTTTTGGGAACTTCTCAAAGAAAGACTGCAGTGCATCCAGAAATCAAGGTTACAAATTAAAACAAATCAACAAAATTTTAATAATCATTGCAATATTCTGGCAGCCCTGCAAATGTATGCCAGTGGTGGTTACCATTAACCACTCCCTTAATGCAATGGTGATATGTGATGCAGATACTGCACGTTGATGCATCTTTTGGCGGTCAGTCATGATTGCCATATCTGGAACTCCAGTGATGTGCAAGTACACATGGAGTCTGCATGATGAAGGGCAGACAGTTTGGTTTTTGGGTGATTCTGGGTATGCACAGCGTCCATGGATGATGGTACCAATCCTGAATGCGACTGCCAACTCTCCAGAAGAATACTACACCAGCCGGCATACCAGTACTCGGAATGTGATTCAGCGATAATTATAATTAAATGCTAATCCAAATCTGCATCCTAGCATCTAGTCTAGACATTCTAGTTTTAAAATATTTTCATAAATCTGTTCCTTGTGTTTTCGGTACAGTTACACGGTAATTGAACCTGGCGTAATGTTTTTTTTTACAGTCTGAATAAATGATCTTTGTTTTGGCTGTAACCTTGTGTTTTTCTTACATACATTCCATTACTACTCACGCCTGTCTCCCAGTGGGGTATGTTGTTTTTCTTACCATTTTTATCCCAACAACTTCCTAAATTGGTTCATTGAAATCTACATGTACTATGTACTAATAATAAAGCACCTAGTAAAAACGTCACGTCTGTACATTGAATATTTTTCCGAAATTTTTCGTATTCCACTATGCCAAAACTACAATTTCTGGAATTGATGTCTATCTATTATTATTATATATATGTATATTTGAATATCTATTATTTTCCCATTAACAGGCTAAAACAGGTTTGTTTATGATGTACCTACCTAACCATAAGTTTCAATCGACTGATGAGGGCATCAAATAGACTGAAATATATCCTAAGACCATTGTAATTTTGTTTTTCTCATTTTTTGAGTAGTAAATAAAAAGCTAATATACACACAAAACAAAATATATTAAAATAAGGTAAACAGGGTATAAAAGAAAACACTAGAACAATGACTGAAATAGCATGTTGCAGTAAAAATATATAATGTGTTCAAGATCAGTGAATCCACTGGTTGGTTGAGGAAACATCATATATTCTCTCAAGCAACTGTGCTATTTGAGCCAATGTTCTAGTGTTTTCTGAATACAGCAGCAGAAATACTGCTCAACGCTGCAGCAGCCTGCTCCTCTGCAGTCACCCTGCGCTCCTCAATTTGCAGGGCCCACCGGGGTGCCATGGGTTCAACTGCAAAAAAAAAACAATGTCATCGATACATACCTACATGTTACATCTTTGGACTGACCGACTTCACTTTATCTGAATGTTAACAAAAACTAAGCAAATGGATAATAACTCACTCCTTGACCTCTCAGTGGTTGAGCCAGGAGCAGGGGCTTTAGTTGGCGACACTGTTGCTGTGCTCGGTTAAACTGTAAATAAAAACAATGTTATTGATACATATCTACATGTACGTTTTATGTGAGGCCACATGTTACATCTTGGACTGGCTGACTTCACTTTATCAGAATATAAGCAAATGGATTAAAACTCACACTCCCATTGGAGACTAGGGGCTCTAGGAGGTGGCGGCACTGCTTATGGGGTTGGCGAAGCCTCCACAGGTTCTGGCAGAGGCGGGCTCACAGGTTCCCCCAGGAACTCTGGCAGCTCGAGCGGTGGTGGTGTTGAGCATGCCACATGCAGTTAAACGATAAAATATTACTTTAGTGATCAAGTAAATACAACAAAGACAATCACAACACAACCATCAACATTTTGACAAAATATTAAAATACTGCCTTTTCCAATTACTCACATCTTTCCATTTCGCGCTTGTTTTTGTGGTACCAACCCCCACAGCATTCAGTCGTGCCGCCAACGTTTCCCACTGAGACTTGGCTGGGTGCTTCGCATGTGGCCCACTGTTAGTTAACTTCCCAACAGCCAAGTCTCGGTGGTCCTCCATAAATCCCACCAGCATCTACAGCTGCTAGTGGGAAGTTTGCTTGTGCGCTGGCATTCTGAAACATAGGTATCATTTGAATCTTGATGCACTGCATTATGTTGAAAATTTTTGATTTTCCCACAGATTTCAATCAGTCAATCAATAAAAGCCGTTTCATCTGGCTTCCTTTAAAGTGACTGCACACATTAGGTCCGCCAATATCTTGTTTTATGAGATTAAATAGAAGAAAACCATACTTACTTTTATTTTCTTGTTTGTTTTGCAACGAAACGACTTGCGACAAGACGTCACGCTTTTTAATTTTCCTACTTTAGGAAAGGCAAAGAGGCTTTTTAACCATACAGCCTTAACAACTTTGTCATATGCGTTTTGTTATTCATTTTTCATCTCTCATTTATCATGTTACGTTAAGATTTTGAAAATAAAACAGTATAATTTGAATACAAAAAGTGTCACATTCATTTAATAAATACTTGTTTCTATGTTTTGCCTCTTATTTAGCTTACTTCAAAAAATCTCAACGGATCACTACATTGAATAAACAAAACGCGGATTTTAGTTCATTCACGAAGCTGATGTTGATGAAAATATTTACACAATTTGCCGTAATCAAGTTGAGGCTTTTGCTATTTTCATCAACATCAAGTTGATGACGATGAAAATGAGAATTACGCGGTCGACCCGCTGATCCCCGTTCATTAAGGGTACGTTTCGTAACGTGTGATTATCACTCGGAGCGATGCGAATTTTACCCTGCATCGTCCAAAAATCGACCCGAGTGAAACCGACGGTAAACGAACTGTTACCTGACAGTTTCGCTAAGTGTTTAGAAACGCTTTCGGGAAATGTGAATATCGCACTGACAAGTGCGGTTTCTAACTCTGTTTGGGTACCGTTAAAATTCGCCTGACAGTTGTCATTTCGGAGTTTTCTCGGGATTCGGACAATTTTTGAAAATAGAATTCAACATTTCCGTACGAATACGGGAAAATGTTTCGAAACTGCTTCGACAGGATTATGGCTTGCAAATGCAAAGGTTGCAATGCCATCCATATTAAAAGCAATAGGTATTTAGGTACTTTACTTAATTTATTTATTTTGATTTGAGGTTATGTATTTACTTGACGTGTGTCACCCCAGACCGTTTCAAAACGCTTTTCTCACGGGAATCACTCGCAAGCGTTTCAAAACCAGATCTTTCATTCTCTTTCTAGTATATAGCTTGTCTCTTTCTTAAAAACGAGTGAAATTTCGCACGAAGATCACACGTTTTGAAACGTAGCCTAATTAAAACTTTCGTCAGGTTCCAACACTGATAGCAGAATATCGTATGCAATTTTCAACGCGTTAGACAGAGACGGCAATAGAACCCGTGTCGCGACCCTAGTTTATGAACCTGAGCCGTAGAGAGGGTAATATAACAATATTTCACTAAAAATAATATTTCACATAAAATACACACGTTCAATGCAAAATGCGTCTGATTTTTTCACAGCCGTATAATATTAAATAAGTGCGTGTACTAATGTGTGAGTGTTTGTAGTCCGTGAATTTTCCCATTTCTTGGGAATTACCTTTTACTCTGGTAACTTTTACACACACTAACATAAAAGACCCTAATTTTTTTTTTTATTAATATTTTAACGGCTCTGGATTCTTGTCCTTTTGAGCCCGTAGTTATTGTTTTCTTTTTTCTTCTATCACTTTCACATCAATTTTATCAAAGTTTATTTACAGTGTTAATAATAAATTTGTACAGGGGTGTAAAGTATTTTGGATCGGCCAAAAGATCTTGTAGGAGGCGCGTTGTTGTTGCCGAGGAACTTAAAAGTTCCTTGGTTGTAGCAGATTCACAAATATCATCGAGTTCTGTCACAAGAATTAGTCTGTGAATGCCAAACTGTTGACATTTGAATACTAGGTGGCTCAAATCAGCGTTTTCCTCATCGCAGTAAATGCATTTGGAGTCTTCAACCAGTTTAAGTCTGAATAGGTGAGTACGGGTTTGGCAATGACCGAATCGCATTCTGTTTAGAGTCGTGACATATTTTCTGGAATTCACTGCCTTGTTTCTGTGGTACCAAGGTTGGGCGGGCGGGTTTTCTTGGATCTCAGCGTACCATTTCCCTTTTTCTTTGCTTACTTCTTTCCAATAATTAACCCATAATGATTTCAGGTTCTCTGTCAATTGAGTGTGGAAGTCAGTAAATGGTATCTTAAGGTCCATGGAGTGGTCTTCATCGCAAGGATTTTTAGCTGTTTTATCAGCGATTTCGTTTCCGGTGATACCCTTATGAGAAGGTACCCACATGAGACTTATACTCTTACCACTAATTTTTAAATTATATATTACATTTCTTATGCTATAGATCAAATAATTGAGGTTATATTGAAATGGGTTACTTTCTAATGCCAATAATACACTTAAAGAGTCAGAAAAGATCATGACATTGGAATGGTCAATATTTTCAGTATGTACAAGTGCTTGGTAGATCGCATAACTTTCAGCTGTAAATATACTGCAATTCTTATCAATCTTAAAACATTTAGTTAGCTTTTGTTGGGGGTCATAAAAAGCTGAAGTTACACTATCATCCGACTTTGAACCATCAGTATACAGTGAATATAATTGGTTTTCTGATAAGAATTCCAGTAGATCATTTTGGTTTTGGATAGTGTTCTTATGTACAGTGATATTATTAATTAGTATGTTAAAATGATCAGCCTTATAAATTGGCCAAATGTAATTTTTATACATATTTACAGTTATTGATTTGAGGTGAATTATAATTCTTAATAGTTCAGGCACATGACCAGATAATAGTTGTGTACTATTTATATATGAACCCAAGTTGGTTGTTAATATATTCTGTTGTGGAATTATTCTATCTAAAACACATCTATATTCTGAGGATAATAATTTAAGACAAAATCTCTCAGCTATCTGCAAGCGTCTGAAATGTAGAGGAGGAATGCAAGTCTCACACTGCATGGCGTTTATTGGTGTTGAACACATGGCACCTGTTATAATTCTTAAAGCTTTATTCTGTATGATTTCTAATTTGCGTAGCAGTGAGAGATTTGCATTCATATACGCCAGTGAACTATAATCAAAGTGACTACGTACTATACTCTTATACAGCATTGATAAAATTTTTGGATCAGAACCCCAATGTACCCCAGCCAATGACCGTAGTATATTCAGGCCTTTTGAAGCATTTTGTATAATGTGGTTTACATGGTCATGAAATGACAATTTTTTGTCCAGCCAAACACCTAAAAATTTCTTTTCATGTAGCCATGGTAAAGGTTTTCCATCATATTTTAAAGAATATTTGTCTTCATCATTATATTTCTTAGAAAATATCATTGCACCACTTTTGTCAGCATTGATATTAAGTTTAAGTTTATTAGAATAGTAGTTGTGAACCTGTACAAGCGCATTGTTCAGATTATTTACAGCTACATTTACATTTGTATTTACAGTATATATTAACAAGTCATCTGCAAATTGCAGAAATTTTATGTCTTTTCCGGTCAAATACTTATTGATTTGACAAGTGTATAAGTTATAAAGTAAGGGAGAGATAGTAGCACCCTGCATTGTACCTTTATATACAAATCTAGGGCCATGTATGATGTCATTGTATTTGAGATACATGCTTCTTTCATACAAAAAGTTAAATACCCATTTACAGACTTTACCCGGTATTTTCAGATCACTCAAAATCTCAGTGAGGACAGTTGGATTGACATTGTCAAAAGCACCTTGCACATCCAAAAAGGCACAAATTGTTGAAGAATGACTGAAAAAAGAATTCTTTATGTCTGAGACGAGTGATGTGAAGTTTTCTGTGGCACACCTCCCTTTGCGAAAACCAAATTGTTGCTCAGGTAATAAGTTATTTGATTCTATATACCAATCTAGTCGGACTTTCAACATGTATTCAAAAATCTTACCTACACATGATGATAATGATATAGGTCTGTAGGAATTGTAGTCATTGACAGGTTTATCTTGTTTTAGGATAGGAATAACACATTGAGTTTTCCAACTGGTTGGTATCGTTTGGGTGTCCCATAGTAAATTAAAGATCTGTAAAAGGGTTTTTTGTGCATCTGGGTGGAGATTTCTGATCAGTTTATACGAGATGTCATCAAGGCCAGGAGTAGTATCTTTCCTAGATTTAATTGCTCCTAGAAATTCCTGCCAAGTGAATGATTCAGAAAGAAAACGGCTCCTTATACTTCCGGGTTTATTAAAAAAATGTTCTAATAATATTTTATCTGTTTCTTTTTCAGGTGGGGACGTTGGTGCATATTTGTCCAAGAAGGCTGGTATCCAATCATCATTTTTGGAAGATTTAAATGCAGCAACCCGTTTAAATTTTCTAATATAATTCCATATAGTACTGACTGGTGTGTATCTATTAAACGATTCACATAGCTTCACCCATCCACTTTTCTTTTTTTCCGAAAGAAGACGTTTTTTCATTGCATCAATTCGTTTATATGCTATATAATTTTCAAGACTTGAATCTGATTTAAATAGATTTAGAGCATCTTTACTTTTTTTAACAGCTTCTAAGCAATCACTGTCCCACCAAGGAACAGGTTTTTTTCTATAAATATTTTTAGCTAGAGATGGTTTTGTTTTTGGGATACATATGTCTTTGATTTTAGAAAGGGATTCACAGAAAAGTTCATAAGTATTTAGTGGATTTTCAAAGTTAATGGTGAAATTTTTAAAAGTTTTTTCTGATTCAGATTTAAATAACGACCAATCAGCTTTATTATAGCAGTAGCGTTCAGATGGCATCCCAGTCTCGTACTTTTGTATCGAAGTCTGTATGTCTATAATAGTGGGAAAATGATAACTTCCCATACAGTCATCGTGTACTTTCCATTGACACAATGGAGCAACAGATGGACTAATACAACTTATGTCTATAGCTGAAGGATTGTGATTATGCCTCCCCACTGTTGTTGGAGAGCCAGTGTTTAATATGCATAGATCTATTTCATCCAATAAGTTAAACACATCAGTACCTCTCGATTTTGTTGTCTGACAGCCAAACGCAACATGATGTGCATTTAGGTCACCCGACAATAATGTAGGTTTGGGTAGACTATTTATTATTTGTCTTAGTTTTCTGCATTTAAATCGACCATGTCCAGGAGGAGCATAAACACATAAAATGGACAGATTACCAACATCGGTAGACAAAGTTATTGCAACAGACTGTAAATATTCATAAAATGGTGTTTGGACAACAGAAAATTTCAAAGAGTCTTTTATCAGGATTGCTACACCATGAAGACCTTTACTACCATTTTGATTGATTAAATTATAACCTGAAATGTAAAAAGTGCTGTTTTCTTTCAACCTTGTTTCATTGAGTAAACAAATGTCTATGTCATTTTTATGCAAAAATTGTATGAGGAGTGGTTTTTTTCGTATAACACTTTCGATATTGAATTGTGCAACTCTAATATATAACTTATCCATTTTTTAAAGTATCTGATAAAATTTCTTTTATCACCGATAAAGTGATTGGCCTATTGCTATTTCCAATTGTGACCAGTGCTGCAACCAATCCCTGCAGAATTGTTTCATTTTCCAGAATTTTTGTAACGAAATCATCTTTTTGTTCATTTTCCTTAGTAGATATTTTTTCCTTTGCTATTGTATTTTCTTTTATTTTCATGTCATTTTTTTTGGGTACTACTTTCGACACTGTTTTTTGTATATTTTTCTGTGAATTATTTTCTAGTGGTGTGTGGACATTTTTTAGTGGTGGAAAGTCTTTTTTGTAATTTTTTAATAAATTTTCAGGTTTTGGGCTGGCCAAAGCATGGGCATAGTTATTTTTGTTTCGTTTTTCTTGGATTTTGGTAATTTTTATAGGGCAATCCCTCGAGACGGCTAAATGGGCTCCTCCACAATTAATACATTTTACAGTCGCTTCTTTTGAGCAACAGGTGAAATGATGCTCTCCTGCACAAATGGAACATGTTTGTAATGATTTACAATATTTAGCACCATGATTAAACTTAAAGCATTTGAAGCATTGCATCAGCGGTGCATTATATTCAAATACTTTAAATCGGAAAATGTCCAGGTATACTGAGTCTGGTAATACATTGCTTAGAAAGGTTACACTAACAGAGCCATATGGCACTATGGCTCCATTTACCTTCCTTGTAAAACGCCTTACTCCGACAATCTCATAGTCCGATGTCAGTTTTTTAAAAAGTTCCTCATTACTAATATTAGTCGGGACAAATCTCAATACGCCTATCACTTCTACCTGTGAGGCAGGTATATAAGCCCTCATGTAGTATTTGTTCAAAAAGTCATTGTTCACTAAAAAGTTGTTGGCATTGTTGCACTGCGAAAATGTTACACCAATTTTTTTCGCTGTGATTCTTCTCACTTCCTTGACTCCCTTGATATCATTTTTGAAGAGGCTAGTTGTCATCAAAGGATTCTTGTTTCCCAACTTTTCATCATCCTTGGTACTTTCAACAAAGACTGTATACTCCGTACTCACCTGGTTTTCCGGGAAAATTCTAGTATAACCGGGTTTTAAATATGGTTTATAAATTATTGAGTCCTCGGTATTGTCTAAGAGAATCACTCTTTTATCAACGCTGTTGTCTTCTCGCCCCCTTTTTAGGCATGGGGGAGATGAGTCACTTATTTTTCCAGGGGCCTCAGCCCCCGGAGGGTCTTTCATTTTAACCACTTATTTATGCTATTTATAAGATTTTTACACTATTTACAAGAAGAAACAAGTTGTTTTTCATATCAAAATTACTATTTGAAAAAGCTCTTTGAAAATTCCCGCCTATTACTTCAAAAGCCCGCCAAAAAGTCAAAAGAAAAAAGACCCTAAAAGTCAACAGTGTTGCCAGACATGCGATGATTATCCTAGATCTACGATATTTTTAAGTGTTAACGATAAAAAATACTTATTAGGTATCGCACGATAATTTATCGAAATTTCACAATATTCTTTTCAGATAAACGATAAATTTACAACGAATTCTGATTTGTGTATCTGAACACATTTTTCGTTCGTTCAGTCAGAGTTTTGTTTTAAATATGCTGAGTTGATTGTTTTTAGGGTTCCGTACCTCAAAATGAGAAAACGGAGCCTTTATAGGTTCATTTTGATGTCCGTCTGTGTCAAAACCATTTTTCTTTGGTCCTAAAAGTCTACGGCCCTGTGGTACTGTAAAAAACTCAGGCTTCTATAACAACGAAAAAAAAATTGCCCTTTACATAATACAATCTTAAAGCTAGCTATATTTAATCAACTAGGAAGTTATTTATTTCCACCTTAATAAGAACTTTCAGATACAGTTGAGTAATTTGGTGGACAATAAGTGAAAGTGGAATATGTTTTGGTTTTAAATGATAAATACGGAACCCTCAGGTCCCATGTCCTACTCTTAAGGTTTTTTTTTTAATAGCAATAGACTTATCCACTCTAACTTATTTATGTTTATGGGTAAGCAGATAGCATTCGTACAAGGTTAAAAGTTTTTAAATCTTTGAAAAATACCAAGTACTTACAGAGATATTAACAATCAAAGTTTGAAGTAAAATTAGTGTACTGCTAAACGCCCGCCGAAATGAGCACGTTGCCCACTTGACATGACTCTACCGTGTGCGGACGCTCTACAGATTTTATGCTTTGTTTCTCGTTTTTAGGAGTTTAAATCTAAGGGTTTACTAAGACGACTTTTTGAGAAAGTCATTTAATAATTTGGCAATAATTACATGCGTAAATATCCAGAAAATATCGTATAAAATCCATAAAAAACCTGCAGATATGCCTTCGTGTGCATCGGGTGTACAAATCACTCAAGGACAAAAAAGAAATTTCATGGCATTACCTTCCACTCGTAAGTACATCAAAACCAGAAAATTTCCTTAAAATACTTTCTGTTTGTTTTACACTTCGCCATGGAAAAGGACGGTAATATTCAAAATGTAAAACACTAGACTTCACAGCTCAGCTAAGCTCGCTTTCTCTCGGCTTTGTAACGAACCGAGCCGACCAAGCAATATCCTGTCTTGCTCGCTTAAAAGTCTTGTTTCGTCAATCTATCTCTTTCGCTGATGGTAATTGTACACGACGAGACACGCGCGCCTCTAGCGACGAAAATGTGAACTACGCGATTTTAGGATGGGGTCGCGCGCCATTACCAAACAGAGGCATTTTTGAAGATTTTCGCGTTTTTCAGGAAAATATCATGGACTTTTCATGTAAATAGCATAAATTTACTCGGATAGCTGCAACATAGCATAGGCATGAATAAGTAGAGAAAACAGCTATCTGACTCTGAATATATAAATAAGCATTCAAATTACTTGGTAAATAGAATATAGTAAATAGTTATAAGATAGCATTAGGATCTTACAAAATAAAGATGATTTTCTATGATTGTTTCATTGATATGCCTAACTAGGTCTTAAAGTAAGACCTAGGTATATGATAGGCTATAATACATCAATCTAGGTACTTAGGTATGCTAGGACATACCTAAATACTCTGTAAATAAGCATAACAACATGGTCTGTAAGCGTTACGACGGTAGGAAGCAGACTGAGGACAGTTGGCCGTAGAGGGCGCATATTTATACTCCTGAGGTGGGGGTTGAGGTAATATAAATATCCGCGCAGTATATTTTCGGCCGCCAGTTCGCTCCCAGACGTCGTAGCGTAATGATCTTAGTACGTATGTGTAGACCTAAGTATCTAGAATAAGTTAGAGGTAAGAATTAATTGTTAATAGGATGAATAAATCATGCCTATGTGTGCGTAAGGAAAAAGTACTATAAAAACGGGTGGAGCACCGTCCACATTCATTCACATTCCGAGCAGTATTCCGAAAAGGAAATAGAAAAGTAAAAGATTTGGCACTCTACCTAGTTCCTGGCTGCACTCCTTGGGTCCACAAAGCGGCGTTTTTGTTGGTTTTCACAACCCGGCAATCTATTAAAGTGCGGGACGGCCCAACCCACTGAGCTATCGTGAGGCTGTGCTGCACAGTAATTGCATATACATAGTACGAAATACCTGTTCCATTTCTCGAATCAGTCGAGAAAGGGCGTAACGAATCTTCACTAAATTAATCAAAGGCGCCGAGCTCATGTGTACAAGCGAGTATGTAAGTATACCTACTAGGTATTGGAGGGAAATTCCCAAGAAATAAATTTGTTTGGTTTGGGTTGATTGTTTTTTCATTGCGTCAGTACATCACTATACGCACCGCAACGAAGAAAAGTTAGTGAAATAAAAAGAATAGATCTGTATATTTTTATTTTTTTTGACTTTTAACTGAAATGGAAGTGCCATTACAGAAAAAAAGTGGATAAACAAAAATATAAAATAGGTACCTACCTAATAAAATTAATACAGCGAAATTCAGTGCTAAGTCTAGTGCTTTTTTGACCCATGACATAGAATCTAGCGCTTTTTCGCAGAGTTTTAGTGCTGAATCGATTTATTCATCTGGCAGCACTGCAGTCAAGTCAAGTCAAATTAGTGATGCCAGATTGGGGGAACCCCTATTTTTTTTATATAGCTATGGGGGAAAATTGGGGGAATAAGATTCTTGGGGGATTTTTTGGGGGAAAAATACTGGTTATGGAGGTAATTAGGGGATTTTTATTAGCAAATAACAGTAATGCTTTAGACAATTGTAAGTTAATGAGTCCGCAGAATGCTACATCTTAAATAAAACCTGATATTACAAATGATTCTTAGTCTTTCAAGACCATCTGCAACGATGTCGATTAAGTATTACAAGAACAGAATGCTTTGAAACGACCTGGAAATCCACGCAGTACACTGAAGAGTTCTAGGTTGAAATTTATAATTTCAAAAATGCTGTCTGTGATATAAGTAATAAAAGTTAGCAAATTGGCATTACGATTTTTTGTCATTGCCATTTTCTAACGCAGTTGTGGAAAGCGGAAAGCCTTCTCTCAAGCAATAATTATGAAAGAATATGTGAATATACTGATCCAGTAATAGAAGCAATTTTGGAAGAAGCATAAAATTCAATTGAATTAAGAAACAAATGGTTTTTTTCTTTTGTGGGGGCTTTTTTCTTCAAAACTGGAATTTTGGGGGAGATTCTGGCCATTCTGGGTAATATTTGGCGGGAACGGCACGCGAGTCGCTCATCTGGCAACACTGAGTCAAATTTACAAATCCTTCCTTGTGTCTATTTTACCGGCATTTTTCAGTTTCCAGGTAACAAAATAGTTTTTCGTTCGAAACCAATATGCCTAAGAAACCGCCAAGGAATGCCTTCTATTTCTATATGCTTGACTTTAAAGAGGAACAACGGAAAAAAGGGGTAAATTACCAAAATATGGCAGCCATTGCTGATGCAGCAGGCCCCCTTTGGAAGGTAAGATTTATTTATTGGTCATACATAAGGCTGTAGGTTCCGACATTGGCCAGCCATCCCACCAATCTTCATAACCATAAGGTACATAAGCTCACGCTTGTCTCAGAGGGCTAGGCAGAGATACAAAACTCTAAACCTGTCACCCACCTTTCGGTTGGGATTTAGTTAAGGGGTCACGAGGGCAAAAAGACAGTTGGTGTGTAGATATGGGGTCGCTTGGAAAAAAAGTTTTTTTCAAAAATCCTTTGTGGCACTGAAGAGAGCCAGAAGGTTAGGTATGGCTAGTAGTACTGCTAGACAAGAAGAGACGGGCCGACGACATAATAAACACAGCAGGAAAATGTTGAATGCATACAGCCCAAGACAGGGAAAGGTGGAAAAGAATGGAGTAGGCTTTTTACTCATAGGGGCCACATAACAAAGAAATGGAAAGAAATAATTTATAATTAAATGTATATTTTTTTTAAGAACTGTTAAGTGGAAAATAAAGCTGTAGTAATAATAATTAGGGGTAGAGTGGTAGACCTGATGCCGGGCTCAACTGTGGAGGTATTACCATCTTACTTGTAGACCCCCTCGAAGTAATTCGGGGGAGAGTAAGAGGACAGCTCACAGGCATAAAACCAGGAGGCCTACCATGCCTAGGACTGATGGATGGTGGTATATCCATCCCCAATAGCCGGGCCTTATATGGAACAGACTGGTGACGGGCAGCGGCATCACTGGTGCGAGGGTTTCGGCACCGCGCTCACCAACCTGCCTGCCCGGCATGTGTGAGTATGGGCAATTCTTCTAGAATGACCGCCGGGAATGGCAAAGTCCTGGAAAGGCTTATGTCCAGCACTGGGCAAACTAGACTGATGGATGGATGGAATAATAATAAGTAGTACAGCTACCACCAATCGTTAATTTTTTTATGACAACTCAGAAATTCAGCAAAGAAGATTGTGCCCCCTTATTGACACTGACCTGTCTTTGCTTATTTCATATTCATCAATTATGTATACAGGATACAAGCTTTTCTATTCCTGATGTTCTTGACTGGCCCTTCAGGCATCGATTTGATAAGGTGGGTTATTCCCATCGGCTCAGTGGTCGGTTGTGAGTTGCATCGGATCATGCTAAATTGTTCCCATCGACTCACTGGTCTGATGCAACTAAAAAATGTTATGCATTTTTTTCCCAACAGACCACCTGAGTCGTTAAATGGAAAATTGTCCTAAGGGTAAAATGTGAGTTTATAATTATGAATTATAAACACATCCTCGGATAATTATGCCTTTTTTAGCAGTGTCCTATGATTGTTATTGTTAATAATCCTTATCATCTCCTTAAGGAAAAACTACGGGTGTTTCTTTTCTGTGTATTTCATGAAATACACGGAAAATTATAATACATTTCTGGTATATGCATTTTGACTATATAATCTAGGGTTTTGAAATTAGAAAACATGTCTGGATAAATTTTCCTCTATAGAAATAATTGTTGAAATGAGGTCTTCAAACACACTTTTTCTCCACGTTTGACGAAAAGGAACCATATACGGAACCCAAACATATTTTATTAGGTGTGTTTCAACAATATCTAGAGATTTGATATTTGAAATTTTGCTAGCTATTTTAGTTTTTTTATAAAAATATAAAACCAACTTTTTTCCCTTTTGCCCTGAATCCGCCCCTCTCGCACTGCGCGATTTTTCGCTTGGAGTGACAGTGACAAAAATAAAATTCGCATAGCCTCTTAATGGGTTAGGAAAATAATATAATAATAATTTTAGGATTTAAGTAAAGTTATGAAGTATGAATATAAAAACAAAAAAGAAATATTTTATAATTGTTTATTATTCCAATAAATTTACACTGTTTATTTTTCTAACCCAATAAGTAAATTTTTTCAATTTTTATTTATTTATTTATTTATTCTTAGTTTTATACAATTTTATTACATGGTGAATAGTATCAATAAACTCACATCAGTTTGTCCTGATACTACAATTCATGAATCATACTCATATTCGTGCATAAGATTATGCCCACACAAGTAGAAACAAATAAATACTGATACTGATAGCTACCTGCATTCATATTATAATTTATAATTATACAACAGATGACGAGAGAAGTAGTTGTTAAAAAAATAAGTAAAGGAATATAATATAAAAATAATAAGGAATATTAGCTATAACAATCAGGAACAACCTGATAAGATTAAAGTCTATTTCTAGGGCAGTTGGAAAATCCGTCTATGAGCTTTGTGCATTTTGTACTGGACCCTGTACCACGAAATGCAGTAATTTGCATCGTGTGACAAAGATTGTATGGCGATGGCGAGATTGACATATTGTTTGCTTTTGATGTATATAGTTGCCCTAGCCCAGCTGGCCTAGAAAAAGACTTTAGTCACAACATCTTTTTCAGACCCCAATAAGTTGACTCCTTTCAGGCACTACACAACAAAACTAAAATTACTATTTCTTATACAGGATGCTCCTGCGCCAGTGCGGGCCAAGTTTGAAGCTATAGCAAAGAAAGAGAAGGCTAAATTCAATATTCCTGAGCAGAAGTTCACTTCTACAGGAATATCGTTTGCTGAGATAGAGGCACAGGCCAGAGAGGTTCGGGAAGCTGAGGAGAGGGAGAAAAAAGATATTCGAAATATTGTGAAACTAAAGGCGTTCAATGAGAGTAAGTATTCATAACAAGTTCAGTGTCTTAATCATTTCAAGGGCTCCTTTAACTTATAGGAACCCTTATAGCAAAGTCTCAGTTTCTGTCATATCAGTGGTCAGTGGTGTGACCCAATTACTACTGAACCAGTGCTATTTTGTAGTTGCACAATCCATACCAGTATTATAAATGCGAAAGTGTGTTTGTTGGTTTGTCCTTCTTTCATGCATTTTTTGCATAGAGATAGTTTATGGGCTGGAGAGTGACATAGGCTACTTTTTGTCCCAGGAAAATGCAAACGAAATCAGGGCGGGCGAAGTAGCAGGCAATAGCTAGTGAGATTGTAATTGTGAAAAAAATCTCTTACACATATTTTACATGCAATACAAAAAATTCTCATTCACAGAATTTATATGCGATACAAAAAATTCTCATTAGCAGAATTTGTATGCAATATACATAATATATTTATACTTTTACTATCCTTACCAAATAATAACTTACCAAAACTAGACATCATGTCATAATTTAATTATTCATAATTTATCATTATTTCATTATTACTACACCAGTTCTTTGAAATATACTTTATTATATTATTTACCTTTTTTGTTAATATTACCATAACTCTTCAGGTATCAAGTTTGAAGATTTCTTTATAATGGACGTGAACACATACTGCAAAGCTGGTCCAGAGTATGTTGTGTGTGAGTTCACCATCACGCGCTTTAACCTCACAGATGGCATAAAGGATGAATACCATGAAATGGTTAACCCTGGTAAGTAACTATCAAGCTGTTAACTTATTTTAGTTATGAGTAAAGGTGTAAAAATATTTAACTGCCAATTTTATTCTTCAAGCATAATGTATGCTGAATAAAACAATCATGCTGATAATAAATAAGAATATATATCAAGTAAAAACAGTTAAATGAAGAAAACCAAATACATGATAGGTATGTATATATGTAGCAGGAAAATATAACCTAATTTTAGAAAATGATAGCCAGTAATATTGAAGTGGCGTTAGATCAGGCATAGATAAATAAAGGAAGGATAGATTGCTATCTCCTTGTACTGTTCGCAATACTAAAAATAATGTTGCTAGATGGCGTTACTTGTCTCGCTGAAAATAAAATTTGTCTGAAATCGACGAAATATAGCATTTTGCTGTTCTGGTTCATCATATTTATTTATTTTATGAATAAAAACACAACATTTTCATACGAGTAACATCGCATCAGAAAATAGTGAATTCTTAATCAGGTGTTTTTAACATTTTTTCATTAAACTTTCGGTGGTAAGCTGGCAATCTAACTAAGCGTGCAGATTCTGGATTCCGGTAGATGGCGCACAACGATCAATTAAACAAAATATGTGCATTAAAATACGCTTTATTTACCTAACACACACTACTCATACATACCGGTATATAACTTTACTCTTTGACTCAACTGTCATGCACGGTTGAGCGATTTATCCTCAGATTTATCGTATGCCATGTGTCGCGTATTGTCGTATTCATAGATATCCATCGTATTCTAGCAAATTTTTGTTTTTGTGGGCGCAGTATAGTTGCTACTCACACACACATCAAATTTCGTTTCATCAACTGTTCGATAGATGGCACTAGGTATGTCACAATTTATCTAGTACAGTAGCGACATCAAAAATAATAAGTCGAATTACTAGGTACCGGCGAAAATAATAAGTTTTACGCGGGCTTTGTTATGGAGTGAGCAATCTATCCTTACTTTTTTTATCTATGGCTCAGGGGTACATTGCTGGCCTATCAATCTTGAGATCTAGGTTCAATCCCTAGTTGGGCATGCACCAATGTGTTTTCGGAATTGATGTGCATAGTTTTTGTTCTTACTTACCACTTGCTGAACGGTGAAGCAAAACATAGTAAGGAAACTTGCATGCCCTAAAAAGCGAGTATTTGTGCCCGAAGTTCGACGATAGGGCTCACTACCCTTCACGTTGGGACCTAATAACCATCGGTGAAACGCGGTAATAATCGTGCGTGACTTGCATTTCACAGTTCACACTTGGAACACCTCTGATAATCTGTCAGGGATTCATGTTGTGAAGATATATCTATACAGATGCATTTCACAGTTCACACTTGGTACATCTCTGATACTCTATCAGGCATTCATGTTGTAAAAATATATCTATACAGATGCATTTCACAGTTCACACTTGGTACATCTCTGATACTCTATCAGGGATTCATATTGTGAAGATATATCTATACAGATGCATTTCACAGTTCACACTTGGTACATCTCTGATACTCTATCAGGCATTCATGTTGTAAAAATATATCTATACAGATGCATTTCACAGTTCACACTTGGTACATCTCTGATACTCTATCAGGGATTCATATTGTGAAGATATATCTATACAGATGCATTTCACAGTTCACACTTGGTACATCTCTGATACTCTATCAGGCATTCATGTTGTAAAAATATATCTATACAGATGCATTTCACAGTTCACACTTGGTACATCTCTAATACTCTATCAGGCATTCATGTTGTAAAAATATATCTATACAGATGCATTTCACAGTTCACACTTGGTACATCTCTGATACTCTATCAGGGATTCATATTGTGAAGATATATCTATACAGATGCATTTCACAGTTCACACTTGGTACATCTCTGATACTCTATCAGGCATTCATGTTGTAAAAATATATCTATACAGATGCATTTCACAGTTCACACTTGGTACATCTCTGATACTCTATCAGGGATTCATATTGTGAAGATATATCTATACAGATGCATTTCACAGTTCACACTTGGTACATCTCTGATACTCTATCAGGCATTCATGTTGTAAAAATATATCTATACAGATGCATTTCACAGTTCACACTTGGTACATCTCTGATACTCTATCAGGGATTCATATTGTGAAGATATATCTATACAGGGGATTTAAAAAGGCCGACTTGGGTGAATCATAAAATGATTTGAAAGTGGGATGGAGTTATAGTTTTATCACGCGTGCAAAAGAGACGGTATTAGAACATAATCATAATGTGATTCATGCAAAACGGCTTTTTTAGAGGACCAGATGCATTTCACAGTTCACACTTGGTACATTTCTGATACTCTATCAGGGATTCATGTCATGATGATATATATATATATATATATATACAGATGCATTTCACAGTTCACACTTGGAACACCTCTGATACTCTATCAGGGATTCATGTTGTGACAATATATTTATTTATAATACTCAACTATTTTTATAGTTGTTATGTTGATATAATTTATTTGTGATAGAATTCTCTAATAATTTACTATAAATAATACAGGTGGATAAGATATTTTGATATAGTTTTATTGGGGACACTTATGACTTCTTACAATACTCCCGAATGCCATATTGACAGCTGTGTGTTGCTAGCTGTCTCACAATAAATATTCCTACTTGAATATGGTTATTTAAGATAACAAAATACATGTAATAAAAATCTGTAATAGCTAACATTTGCCTGCTTTGTTTAGGATCCATCCCCATTGGCTACGCATCAGATGCGAAGATCTCGTGTGAAGAGCTTGGCGTGGAGATGCCAGATCCTGATGGGAAGGCTAGCAACTACATGCTCATTCTGGCCAATCTGATGGACTATTTGAGGGGTGGGGTAAGAATTTGTGATTTAAGATTCCTCCTAAGGACACCCAGAGAATAGACAATTAACGAGGCTTGACTTAAATCGATTTTTTGGCAAGATAATATGTTTTTTTCATAATACGTGCTTAGTAAATTAATAGAAATTTAGTACCAAAATAAAGGTTTTTTTCAAGACTTAATTTGGTAATTTACTTAACTAAAACAGGCATCAAACATGTCCCTGTTTTCGAATATTGCAGTAACTGTCATGTTTGAACACTCAGTACCCAAACGTTTATTATTCGATAAAACTTTAGTAATAAAAAAGTAACTGAAATTTAAAACTAAATAATCCTATAAAATATAAATATCCCAAACAAACTAAACACGTAAAAATAAATATATTATAAACGAAATAAAAATGGATTTATACTATATAGAAGACATTTTAAGCAACCGCCTAAATTTATACGGCGAGTCTCTGATTCGGAGCAAGGTTTAATGACCCTTCAGGTAAAAATCGAAAAATTTGTTTTTGCTCCCTGTATTAGCCTGTGTATTGTACTTGACACAGAATCTAAGACAAAATTTGCACAAATTCCAAACAAACGAAAAACCACTTTGACATTGATTGCTACAAACACATTTTATCTATGGTGACATGGACAGCGCCATCTGGAGGAAAGCTAAGAACTAAGAAAAAAAAAGAACCAGAAAAACGCTCATTTAGACGTCAATTCTAAGTATTTTCATACAAAAAACCGTTTTTGACGTTTCATAAAAAGTTGTTGATTTGACTAAAAGTCATCATCCGTATTCCCGTTGCTGTCGCAGACGTTTAAAAAAAGGTTACGGGGGATCGATTCGTGTCCGGTGCGAAATGCACAACTTAAGATGGTTCTTCTTATTCTTGAATTAAAGATATAAAATAAATGTAATTTATGGCATTTTGCTAAAATTGTTGTCAATTAGACTTTTCCAACAAAATTTTGTTCGTTTATGCATTACATTGTAAATTAATACTTTATAACTTAAGTTGGTGTGCCTTTTCATTGACAAATCATAAATGAAAACATTGCTAAAGTAACTCGGATATCATATTAAAATGAGGGCAACCCGGTACAATTTTAAGATTTTAAAGAGTTGACAGACTGGTGACGTTGCAGCGGCGTCACTGGTGCGGTGGTTCCGGCACCGCACTCACCAACCCGCCTGCCCAGCGTGTGTGAGTATGGGCAATTCTTCCAGGATGACTGCCGGGAGTGGCAAAGTCCTGGAAAGGCTTATGTGCAGCAGTGGACGAACTAGGCTGATGGATGGATGGATCAGATTAAAGAGTGACTTGCCCCTTTTCGTAGTTAATTTAAAACAAATCATCAATTAAAATTATTCTATTACATCCGTGACAGGTATGCTGTTGTCACTTTGTTACACATGTACTCGGAAAATATCGTGTGAATGGTTGTGCACTAACTTCTTTCACAAACACATCCAAGAATCCATAAACATTTCGTTTACAAGTCAAAACTTTACATAAAACAATTGCCATGATTCTCTGAATACGATACATCCGTTCATGTCGTGAGCTTACCGTTGCGACATATAAATGCTAAATTATAGGTTCTGTCTCTAAATTACTTGTCACTTTAATGTCGTCAATATAGGAGAAAAAATTCTGATCCGTCATCACGTCGGGGTTACCAATTTTACAGAAAATTTCTATAGTCTAGAACACCATAGTCTATAGTCTATAGTCGGCAACCTTATGACATAGAAGGTGCCACATATGTTACCAGAGGATCAGTGAGGCTGCATATAATAAATAACGCATTAGTCAATTTCGTATCATATTTATTGTAGTTTTAAAACACAATTTATTATTTAAATCTAATTCGATTTTTGCGGCTGCATTTGACTTGCATTTTAGACGCGGAAATGCGCAGTATTAGGTCTAAATGTGCATCCGTTAACTGAGAACAATGCTTGCTTTTTCGTTAGTTCAGGATGGAAGATGTCTGCTCACACAAATATGTACAACGAAACACAGTTATGTTATCATGCAGCGATTGGGAACCTTGAGGGCCGCACCAAAGTGGTTCACGGGCCGCATGCGGCCCGCGGGCCGCCGGTTGCCGACCCCTGGTCTAGAAAATGGTCTATTCATTTTTAGAAGGCTGTATGGAACTGGTTAAAGTAAATAAGATTATTTCTTATTACAGTCAAATCCAACGTTTTGAATACTCTTATTATTATTAGAGTGCATTACAAACTAGAAATCAATCAGAAACAAATTTAAAGGCACAAATATTTTGAAAAAGAAACTACTTGATATACCAGCTTGTAATGCACATACTGGAAGCTGACGAAGGCGGGGCGTTATGTGGCTTACGCCTTACTCATTCTAAACAGGAGGCGCTGTCGTTGTCGCTAAAATACTTGTTGCATCAGACAGTTAAGGGGAACGAAAATACAAACAGAAATAAAATGTCAGCTTTCGGATGATTTTGTTGCAATAATTAGGTTACGTATAGCCATAAAAAAAATACATGTTTTTGATTGAACTTTAAGGTATTCATTTTCCACAAACCACGTTAATCGATTCATATTTGTACTGTCAATGAATTTTTTTGTAACCCTCTGTTGCACACTTCTTATCGATTTTGTTTCAGGTATCGCTTTCGCGATTTTGTTGTTTTTTTTTTTATAAAATTAGTGTGAATGATATCTATTCATTTTCCAAATACCACGTTATTCGGGTCAAAAAAAGCACCCCCTTTTTCCAAAAATACGTAAATCCACTAATGCAGTCAGCGGCAGCAAGATATTGTCAGTCTACGCCTAGCGTTGGCGCCCGTAAGACGTGGAACCTGTGCCCTTTTTTGCAAGCTATAAATATCTCCCAAAACTACTTCAAAACACATTGAAATTAATTTTATAAAGTAATATTTTGATGAGCATCATATTCCTGCCGTTAAAAACTCAACAAAATATGCGTATGAGTGATTTAGCTACATCGTGCCATAGTCATAACAACAAAACTGAATGAATTTGGAATGAATTCATACTTTTATGCGGGAAAATTATATATGTTACTCTAAAAGAATAATTTTGTGATCGTTATTGAAACCCAAATTAATTTACTTATACTTACTTAGATCTGTAACAAAGATCAATGACCTTTTCGTGAAATTACCCTCTAGTATTGGCTCACCATTTCAGGTCCAATAAGTGAAGTTTTTTGCAAATTATATAGGTACACTTAGTTGGGATAAATCGCCAAGCATTTAAAATATAGAAATTTATTTTGAAATATTTACAGTGCATGGCAAAATTATTAGATCGTAGATAATCCTGTCGGTACATGTTCAGGTTCTGTTACGCAAAATGAAAACAATGAAACTCTTTTAGGATTAATTTGTTATCCCTATGTTTGTCTGTCTGTCCGTTTGTCTAGACAATTTTTTTGGGTAAAATTAATAAATACCAATATAAACGGCCCTCTATAGAGCTGTAAAAACATACTTTTGACGTTTTTATTTATATTAGGTTTTAGGTTTTTACGTTTTTTTTTTTTTTACGTTTTTCATACAAATTTTCTCACTATGAAAATGTAGGGATGAACACTTGAGATATTTTGCATTTAAAAGTCAACACAGAAAGGAATTGTTGAACAAATAATGTAAAAAATATGAAAACCATGTTGTTCTATTCTAAAGGGATTAATTATCTACTGTTCAATGTGGCGACAGCTTTGTTTATTTTTTTCCTTGAATTATTTTTTACTAAGATAACAAATAGTTTAATACAAGGTTTTCCTTAAGAGGTCCCTTTACCCCTGTATTTTTTTTAAATTCATACAATAGGTATAAACTGAATGTCAAGTCTACAGCTTATTTTCTTCATATCTTTTTTCATGAGTATATTCTAGTGACATCTAACTACGTCTCTATACAGCCCAAAAAGCAAAATTTGATAAAACACCATCATAATAGCTGTCAGGATATCGTCAATATTGCCTCGTTTTTACGCAAAGTTTAACAAGTTTGTATATTTTTATCTATAACTGGAAATAAAAAAGAGAGAAATACAGGCGTCGCTCATGTTGAGACGACTAAGTTTACACACTTTGCTAAGTATAAACAATTACCGTTTCATGGAAAACTGTTTTGACCTGAAACCATTTCACAAATTCAATTAACTTATTTTGAATATCTTGTCATCTTGCACTTCTTGATGAGAAATACAATTTCAATAAGTAAAAATACAACTTTTAGTTAAGAAAACTTATAGTTAAAAGTCTGCTGTATGCATTAACATATTTTTAATTATATTACAATAGTAATAAAATAATTGGCTTATCCGTCGTCGTGATACCAGCCGTAAATTTCTTAAACAATCTGATATCACGCTTATGGAAAACCCAATTATTTTTAAGATACCATAATATCATTAAAATATGTTTATGCATATAGCAAACTTTTAACAATAAATTGTCTTAGCTAAAAGTTGTACTTTACCGTTATAATTATTTCTTAATATTTTGTTACAAATTCGGAGAAATAGCCCTTAAGGAAAACCTTGTATGAAAATATTTGTTATCTTTGTAACAAAGAAAAAAAAAATTATAAACAAAGCTATGGTTTTATATTTTTTACATTATTTGTTCTACAGTTCCTTTCTGTGCTTTCTTTCAAATGCAAAATATTATGTGAAGTGTTGATCTCTATATTTTCATGAGGAGAAAATTTGTATGAAAAAGTTAAACAAAAGGCCATAAAAACGTTATAATATGTATATTTTACAGGGCTGTAAATATTAGCATTTATTGATTTTACCCAGAAAAATTGCCTAGACAAACGGACAAACAGACAAACATAGGGACAACAAATTAATCCTAAAAGAGTTTTGTTTTTTCATTTTGCGTAAAGGGACCTGAACATTTCAAACTATGATACAAATAAATTTCTATATTTTAAACACTTTGCGATTTATCCCAAGGGTAAACAGGTGTCCCAAAAGTCAACGCTTTCCCTTGGAAGGCTGGTAGGCCAGCTCATGACTGACCAGAATATCAAATTATGACCTCAGCAAAAAGTAGATAGTCTTCGAGTTGATGGTACTTTTATAAATTCGAATAGATTTTTGAGAGTCAAAGCTAACCAGTTCTAAATTCTAAGAATAAAATTTTTGTTGCGCAACTCTGAATAGTCATGCTATTGATAAAGTCAAAAATAAACCTTGAAATGCTGTTACATCAGGAAGAAAAATAAAAACCCAATTTATGAGCAATTTTTTGTAATTAGGTTAGTTCGATACCACACCCTGAAAAAAATGTCCTATGTTAGTTTTGCAAATTGTCTTAAATAACGGCTCATCAAATATTGTTTTTCAAATGATCTGGCAATTTCTGTGTATTACTTTTGAAAAAAAAGTTATTCATATTTTACTACCAAAGGAGCTGCGTATTTTTTTAAATAATTAGAATTTAGAATGAAAGAGTGGCGGGCAGTAAAAATATTTGACGTTCATTAGAAATGCCATTTAACACGCGTTAGAGTGAGATAAATAGTGACGCTATTTAAAATGAGTTGGAATGAGATAGTAACGCAGTTAAACGTGGTTGAATGAGAGAGGCATAATTGATATAGGCTACAGTGAGATAGATAGTGACGTGGTGCATTCCTTCTGAGAATATTTGTTAGTTTCCACTTTTTGTAATAACAACTTTAGTAAAAAAAATTTGTAAAGAAATTTTTGGTCCAATTTATTTTCCCGCAAGTGTAAAATTAGCTCAACGGGCGAAAAATATTTAAAGAATGGGTAATGGTGACAATTAACCGTCACGATATTATTATGTATCTCTAAAGGAGTGTCTGAAATGTTCCGAGGGTCAACTGAAAAATCAAACACTCAAAAAACCACTTTTAGCCGACCATAATAAATTTACGTCCCGACGTGATAGCAAGTAGGATCAATGCCGTGTGACGATGATCGAAATACACTAATAAATAAGATAAAATAAAATACGTATTACTTTTGACCCTGCCTCGTCCACTCTATTCGTATTTTTGCTATGGTGACGCGAGCTTAGAGACCGGGACGAATTTCCCCCCGCGCGCTATCGTAAAATAGAATAAGCCACGCCCGGAACTGGTTTTTGTTTTGGCTATGTCATACTCTTAAGAAATTAACAGTTCTCATTAGCTCAGATTATGTTTTTATAGCGCAATTCATCGCTTTGTCTACTCTGATTATTAGGATCCTGACCCGAGGAAATATTTCGAAATGTTTGTGCTTTTAATTTTTTTTTCTGATTAATTTCTAGTTTGTAATGCACTCTAATAATAATAAGTAAATAGCCCAACACTCGACTCGACCTAGCGCTACAGTTGTATGGGACGAGTGCCTGAGCTCACTACAACTGTTACAAACTTTAAGAAGGCGAATCTAAAACGTCCATAGTATAACCATAGACAAATAAATACAAGAAGATTGTATTTATTCGTCTATGGTATAACGTACACCCTACAGTAGGCGGCTATAGACTGACTTGGCTTGACTTGACAATACAATACAATACAATAATACAATATCTTTATTTACCAAAAAGCTTACACTATTTTATTACATGCTTAAGGTAACTTACTTAATTACGAACTAAAATTAGTGTGCATGTATAGTGATGAGAATAACTGTGGATCCCACGCTAAGTCTAACTTGTCCGGTGGAATCCAAGACTGATTATCAAAATTAATTAATTAATCCGAGGTTTAAAAACAAGAAGGAAGATATTTAACACTTAGAAT
Source organism: Ypsolopha sequella (assembly GCA_934047225.1). Taxonomy (NCBI): domain Eukaryota; kingdom Metazoa; phylum Arthropoda; class Insecta; order Lepidoptera; family Ypsolophidae; genus Ypsolopha; species Ypsolopha sequella. The sequence continues at coordinate 4,902,858 of OW203998.1, read as the reverse complement.
AATAAAAAATAAAAAAATTGGACATTTTTAAATTAGCACAAGGCTTAAATCTAAACTAATATACATATAGGTGTGAACTAACACAGGCAGGTACATTGATTTGATTACATTGATTGTTTGTGTGTTTGCTACAGAACCCAAATAGCCGTGCGGCGCTGCCTGCAATCTTCACGTTACCAGACAAAGTTGCGGCCGTCTTCAACTTTATACAGCAGCTGTGCCATCGCTCCAGTAAGTCTTATCTACATAATACCACCATGCCGACAGCCGCGGTATAAAACCTGCCACATCATCAAACCAGATAGACAAGTAAATCAATACTCACCACACCACTAAATACAAAACACAAGCAGTCTTCACATGCAAAACCGAAAACTGCATCCACCTACTAGAGTGCCGGCACTGTCCGGCAGCATTTCACGTAGGTGAAACAAAAACTGTACTTCCACATCCGTATGAACAATCACTCTATGCGAAATAACATTTTACCCATCCCCACACACGCCCGATCCCACAAACAAACCTTTAACAACCTTTAACCTTTAACTGTTCGTGTCATCGGATCATTTGATCCTCTGCTAAGCGATATTAAACTTAGAACATGGGAGTAGTCCTACATTTGGTAACTAGGTGCGTACTATAGATCTGGATTAAATAGAAGAAATTGGGAGTGCTTATGAGATCACAATAAACCACTATTTTCCACCAATAACAGCCACGATTCGGTCATGACCCTCAACAAACGTCAAATTTGGCTGTCAAACGTGATTGTGCAGCTAATTTCAGGCCACTACAAACCGCCATGGACTATGGTGGTTGGTGGTGGTTTGACACTTCAATGGTCGGTCACGAAGTCCGTATGAGGGTTTATTCGGTTTGTATAAGTATCCGACTTATAAACGATAGCTAAGCTTGGTGAATCTGTTTATTTTGATAACCAGTACCATTGCTTTACAGATAGAATTAGAATACACACTTTCATTTTCCACACAAAACAGCTTACCACGCACAGCTGTGCAAGTGTGGATCCAGGATTTAATTTCGGGAGGGCCATTCTGACAAGGTTTATTACAAAGTAAAGAAAAAGGAGTTTTTAGGTGACTTAAGTCTTGAGGCGTTTTTGGAAAACCTACCTTACTACTAAACCTTGTATACCTATGCTGTGTAAACACCCGAATCGAATCAAAAAGTCGAGTCATTCATGTCGGTTTTAAATTAATACAAAACTAAAAATAGCTATGAAAATACCGGTAACTTAGGTATTGTTAAAACCCATCTAAATAAATATTTTTGAAGTCTGTATGTTTAAAAGTAGATTACGAAAATGGCTTCCAGAAAATACTTTCTATTCGCTTAAAGAATTTTTAGATTGCTAGTACTCGTAATATTTCGTGTTTGCTTGTGGTTTTGCATGTATCCTCTCTTGTCTGTGTGTTGTTTATAAAATTATAATTTTAATGTAAAAAATTAATTTTGTAACTGAATAATTATGTATGTGACATGTAAATTTTATTGATATTTTTTAAAATATTTGCATGCTAACTTCTTATTAGGTAAGGCGATTTATCTGCATAACTTTTTTCTATCATATGTATAACACTATTCTAAGCAAATAAATGATTTATAATTTCCCACTTTGTTAGAATATCAAAAAACCGGCCAAGTGCGAGTCGGACTCGCGCACGAAGGGTTCCGTACCATTATCTATAATAATACAGATCGCGCCAAACTTCTAGTCCGCTCGGAAGTTGCTCTTTCCAAGAACGGCCCATACATTTTGTTCCTGCTGATGCGGATCGCCCCGTGTTAAAAGTTTGGCGAGATCTGTACTCGTTAACTTGTAAAGCCTACTTAGCTGTGACAGTTTTCCTTTTAATTTCGTTATGTATACTACTGTCGTGATTTTTTTCATGTCTCCAAATACAACCGTTTCGCCGGCAGGGGGGGGGGACACTTGACTCTAACAAAAATTAACACTTTTAAATTTAATATTTCGCAAACGGAACCCTGGATCGAAAAATGATCTTCTCACACCCCCAATATTTTAAAATTACCTATCCAACGACACCCCACACTAGGGGATAGACGAGAAAAAAAATCATCCCCACTTTACGTGTAGGGCAGGTACCCTACAAAAAATCTTTAAATTTTGCTGTACCACTTTATCGGCGTGATAAATATGTATACCCATACCAAATTACAGCTTTCTAGTACTAATAGTCTATAAGCAAAGCCGTGGGCAGACAGACAGACAGACGGACATGGCGAAACTATAAGGGTTCCTTGTTGTTGACTACGGAACCCTAAAAAGGTGTAAATTTAGACTTCATTTCAAAGTATATACAAGGTGACTTTTGACCATCGTCCAAATTCATACTGGTGGCTTGGTAAGTGATCAGTATCATGGGTCAATAACAATTTTTGTAAAATACGTAAAAAAAAAATATTTCGACTCCCCATAGTGATTCACTCGGTACTGGAAGTTAATTTCTATGGGAAGCCGAAATTTCGTTTTACAAATTTCTCAAAAATTGTTATCGATCCAAGATACTGATCACTTATCAAGTCTCCAGTATGAATTTGGACGATGATCAAAAAAAAGTCAGCTTGTATATATACATAAAGTATCAATTTTGACGATATACCCTCTTAACGTCCTTTCCGAAGCTCGCAGCTGAACCAACTACTATATGTATAATCTGTGGCTGAACACAAATGTGCCCCTTCGTGATTTAAACCCGCGAACATGATAGATACCGTCGAACAATAGACCACAAGGGCGGTCTAAACTAGGGGTCTCCAAACTATGGCCCGCGGGCCAAGACCGCCCCGCGAGTACCACCAATCCGGCACGCGCCGCGGTCTCTGGTCGGGCATGTCCGGTTTCTAGCCCGCTATTAGTTTATTTAAAATTCACAAAATTATAATAACAACGTAATATAATTTATGACATCAAAACTCACAACCGATATTAATAGAAAGTTATCACGTGATTTTGTCTTAAAGTGGCGTTATTATAAGAATGTCATTTATAACCCTATTTCAAGTGTCCACAGCACGCGCTTCGGCTAACTCCGTCTTGCCCGAAATACCAATCAAAATCGCGAAGTACGCAAAAGATATCTCTCTGGCTAGTCTCAATACGAAAATTAGCGCGTCAAAACTACAGTATATTGGTATGATGAGCTAGGTCTTGGCTCTCGGGACTAAGTGAAGGAATCAGTGTGGCCCTTAGGCTAAAAAGTTTGGAGACTCCTGGTCTAAACTATAAACTGTATTTTTATTATATTTACAGCCCAAGACGACTCAGTATTCCGCGTGTATAGGCTCGACACGTTATTCTTCACTCTGATCAACGCCATCAGGTCGCGGACTGATGAAGGATTCCCAAAGGAGTCCCTGGCCATGTTGCAGCTAAAGAAGGATCCATTTAGATACAACCCAGGGCTGGGCTGTGAGGTAATTTGAATTTTAAGAGGCTATGCGAATTTTATTTTTGTCATTGTCACTCCAAGTGAAAACACGCTCAGTGCGAGAGGGGCGGATTCAGGGCGAAAGCGAAAAATGTTAGTTTTATATTTTTTATAAAAATACTAAAATAGCTAGTAATATTTCAAATATCAAATCTCTATATATTGTTAAAACACACCTAATAAAATATGTTTGAGTTCTGTATATGGTTCCTATTCGTCAAACGAGGAAAAAAAGTGTGTTTGAAGACCACATTTCAACAATTATTTCTATCGAGGAAAGTTTATCCAATCATGTTTTCCAATTTCAAAACCCTAGATAGATAGTCAAAATGCATATACCAGAAATTTATTAAAATTTTCCGTGTATTTCATGAAATACACAAAAAAGAAGCACCTCTATATTTTACATATCGCCTTAAGTTCACTTTCTTATAAGTACTTGCGATTGGCCACTACCGCGCGAAGTGTAAAGCTTCGATGAGAACTAAGATCAAGCCCGTTCGCCCAGAAAGTGAAACATCGTTCTCGCTTAACACAGGCCCACTTAACTTTCTGTTTCCACATCGCAGTTAGTTTTTACGCTGCCCATGTGATAAACTTGTAGAGAATGTGTAGTGTCAAATATCCACCCAAAAACGGAGTGAAAATGCGACTTTTGTACTTTCAAGTAATAAATACTACGAGTATAATAACATGTCACAAAAAAATCCCCTGCTAACCCTACCTTGCAGTCGACCCACAGAATTATTAATAAGGAATAGAAATGCCATGAAAGCCGTGATTGCGACGCACCGATTTGATCAATACGTCAAGGCATAACCCGCGAGCCTCAACCGAACGCGTTACAACAAACATATTGTAAAAATGATGTATTGCAGTGTGGCAAATTGTTGTAACTCTTCAAATAACGCAAATAAGACATCCAAAGGAATTTCATTTCACTCGTAAGTAATTTAAACATGTATTTACTGTGATATTTACAGAATAAACCTTGCGGTAAATAAAATTTCAACCTTACCATGAAGTATTTATAGCGTAGCGTAGAGTAGCGTTGAAATTAGACAATATTTTGTCCATTGCAGGTTATAAAGAGTATCACACATTGAGTTAGAATATTAACGCCGCAATGTATATTTTTTCAAACATTATCAACACGGACCTAACTGTCATGGTACGGCCACTGGTCATGGCTTTTAACACATATGTGTAATAGCTTGGCACAGGGCCATGACGTGTTTGGTATTTTACATCTAAGCTTCATAGAAATACGGTGTTATTTTGGTTGTATGAAGACGGGTGAATCTATGTGTGCGCCGCGTATGTTTACTACGTTATTCCAAAAAGTGGCGACAGCGGTGCTAGTAGAAAATTTGTGTCACGCCATCCCCGTGAGTCGACCGCATGAAATATTTTTGAACACAATTAGACCTCACAGGTCAAAAGTTTAGCTACCCCTGGTATATAAGGTTCTATAAAGTCCCTCTCCAAATCAAATTGCAAACTTTTCAATTAGCACAATACTTGTTTATTCCTTTTAAACAATTCCCACAGCTGTCACCGAGCGCTCTATTATTTCGAATGATGCCCATGCCATAACAACTAAGTTTGGATTGTAATATGAGCCTCAAAAACTATGGTTGTTAAAAAAAAGAACCCGGAACTATGTTAAGGGATTATTCTGTGTCATTTTTGGAGGCGTTTTCCTAGGTTATTTTGACTAATTGTAAAATATCGACTTTCTGATAAATTGTCATTTTTGTCTGTGACAATAATGCTGAACAATTTTTCCAAAGACACATACCCTCTAACATGCTTAGTTTCTGAGATAATTAATACCTAATGGTTATTTCCACTTATTTGGGCATTTTGATTCCAGCACCACGAATCGTCGACCGACCGATTAGACAAGGCGGTAGAATGTACCATGTCCCGGGTCAAGCGTTGGGCATTCACTATACTGGACCACTGCTGTCCCGTCATCGGGATAGAGCTGCAGCCCGGGACACACCTGCCCGCGGACTATGATGTACCGGTGAGTACTGGGGATCTAAAAAGGCCGACTTGGGTGAATCATAAAATGATTTGAATGTAGGATACAGTCAGAGTTTCTTCACGCGTGCAAAAGAGACAGCATTAGAACAAAATCATAATGTGATACATGCAAAACAGTTTTAGAGGACCAGTAGCATAATATTTAATCGCGTGCGACGCCACTAGTTGAATCACAAGTGCGAGAAGTGTGACGTACTGTTTAATCGCAAAACCATCGTGTTGCGCTTCTCGCACTTGTGATTCAACCAAGTTGCGTCGCGCGCGATTAAACACTATGCTACGCATCCAGGTAGCGCCACGAGTTATGGTCGCTCGGGTGACAATGGCGGGGTGATTCGCGCATCTGTACATTCGCGGCAAAAATACTAAGCATGATAATTGTTTGTAGTTTAAAAGTTAAACCGCTCGTCGTCGCCGTCTTGACGCAAATGAAATATAAATTGAACTGGGGTTCTGAAAAGGCTGACTTGGGGGAATCATAAAATTATTTGAAAGGAGGATGGAGTCAGAGTTATTTCACGCGTGTAAAAGAGACGGCATTAGAACGGAATCATAATATGATTCATCCAAAGCGGCCATTTTAGAGGACTTGTTCTTTGGAATAATTCTATAATAAACCAGCTCCTGCCCGCGGCTTCGCCCGCGTAGCCTACAGGAAACAAATTACATTTTTTTTTCAGAAACAAACATTAGTGCTCTCACTCCCTCTGGGAGTCAAGGTGTAGGGCTCGGCCAAAAAACTCGCATGCTCAGACTACGAACGCATTCACATGCTCGTTTTTCGGCCTCGTGGAACTTGGCTCGACCTTTGGCCTCGCCAGATTGCCAAATACGGGGTCTCACCGATCAAAGTTTTTCCGAAAAAGTGTCAAAATCCCTATCAGTTGTCAAAAATGTCAAATCGGAATACTTTTTTGGACCTGTCAAAAGACTGTCAAAACCTGTCAAGTTCAAATGTTTTTTTTTGGTCATGTAGCCCCAGCTTGACCGATCACTATAGTTGAAACCCGAACTCCTTACAATTAGCCGTTCGGGAGATATGGCCGACCAAAATTTTGGCAATTTCTTTTTTTCGCCTTTTTTTCACCTTCATCTAGATTTCGCCGAGCACTTTTCTTAGAGTACCATGAACAAGGGTAGCATCAGCCGTTTGGGAGATACGGGCCTGTGAAGTTTTGACACTTTCGGCAGGTAGATCTCGTCGAGAATTTTTTCCTAGACACCCATCGACATGGGTCTAACTCTTATTCCCACTTCTATGTGGGAATACGTCGGAAAGGGTAATTGAAGCTTGTTGCCTTGCCTAGTCTCCCATATGAATTTGTGTCCATCATTTTTACGGTGAGAAATATTTACATAAGCCGTTGTTTTTTAAATTGACTTTTTGTTATTGGCCTTCACAACTTTAATAGGCAAAAGGAGGCAACTCCGAGAACGTTCACCTTAAGGGTTATACATAAGGAGAATCCGCCATACAAAATCAGTTCCTCTGTCATTCTTCTATATTGCCTTACTTTTTAATGATAGCTAGATAAGTTTAATCTGACACATTATATCTGGAATTCCCTGTTGTTCTTTTTTAATACAATGTTTTGGAACAAGAAATAGAGAGATCAGAAAACTCGTTCCAACGGGACTAAAACACACTATATTGAGTGTTACTTTACAGTGATAAAGTCTATTCTAGCCACAAATCTGACAACAGGCAATTCTCGTTAACATTATCTAGTTAATTATTAAAGCCATACGTTTTCCAAATACATCGATATCATTGAATAAGAACGGAAGTACTAACTTATGGACATTTACGGTAAAAACTACAATTTCTCTCTCGTACTAAGGCAGGGTGTGTTGCTTTGAGCGAGACAACTAATTGCCACACCCCTTCAGCGCGGAGTTCAGATTTCGGCTCTGGGGGTCTACCATGAGTTTGAGTCTCGATACTCGTTAGAGACTGCGTAAAATATTTTTTTCAATGCAAGTGCTCGTAAAGGCCCACTTTTTATGCATCAAAACCGAACAGAAAGTCGATTATTTTGCCCTAGGGCTTTATTTTTTTTATTTTTTTATTTATTTACAATGGTTGGCTAACCTGCAACCTTTCCTGTGTTCCATAAATTTTATACTTTTTTTTCACTGTTTAACGGCTCTGGATACAGTCCTTTTGAGCCAATCATTATCTTGCAAAATTGTAACAATCTAACTTTCAACTTTAATAATTAAATTGTTTTCTTTGATTATATTTGTTTTATTTCCTCACACTAATTGAAAAACGTAGTATGAGACACGGGCGTAAGAGCAATAAATTACTCGGTTAATATCCTCGTAATTTATTCCTTTTCGCCATTGTAGCATAAACTACTATTTTATTACAAATTTTGGTTTCTCTCGTAAACCGCGAGGGGCGTTGTACAATTTCTCATTAATTACGCAGTCGAGGGCGAGTATCGAGGTTTAAACTCATGGTAGGTCTTCTATCGTCATGTGTAGAACTTTCCCAAAGAAAATAAACGAAAAAAAAAAACGTGCAATTGCGTGTCGGGCCACGCGCAGTGTAGGGTTCCGTAGTTGCCCGTCACAATTTGCGGACATAAAAAGTTCATAAACTTATATTTACTACCTGTTTTACACAACTAACAACTTCATCTAAGTAATTTTCAATGGAATTTGTACGAAATTTTCATTTTAAGTTGGTCGACCATTACACGTTAACTTGTAAAGCCTACTTAGCTGTGATAGTTTTTCTTTTACCTTCGTTATATATACTACTGCCGTGAATTTTTTCACATATCTAATAACAACCGTTTAGCTGGCAGGGGGCGACACTTGACTCTAACAAAAATTAGCAATTTAAAGCTTAATATTTCGCAAACGGATCCCTGAATCGAAAAATGGTTTTCACACACCTACAATATTTTGAAAGACGTATCCAACGACTCCCCATAGTATTGGATAGTCGAAAAAAAAAAAAATCTACTTGTAGGGGAGGTATCCTTAAAAGAACATTTTCAAGATTTTTTTTAACCATTTTGTCGGCGTAATTAATATGTATACCCATGCACAAAAGAAAAATTAGTAACCAAATTACAGCTTTCTAGTACAGTGCGCGCCAATCTTTCAGTTGCCTCTGAATGAGTAACGAGTGCAAGTTTGCGCAGGTACAGTCAAGGAAACAATAATATCAACGGTTGATTATTAAATGTTTACTATAAGTGGGAAGGTGTACTTGTTGTACCTACCTATTTAATTATTATTTTAGTGCAATCTTAACTAAATAAATAAAACGCATTAATATAAACACAATTTTCCTACAATGTTACCGATTCGGTGAAGCACATCTTAACTTATTTGACAGGACTAAACTTAATTTAAGCGTTCTGTTCTTGTCTTTTCGATAAAGAAATTTAAAAAAGAAGAAGATTTTCAATTAAAACGCTGTAACGTCCGCGAGGCATAACAACAACAATAAACTTTAACAAACTAAATCAACAAATAAAGGCAACAAAAACAATAAACTATAACAAACAGATTCAACAATAAACTTAACGAATCATTGATTTTTTTCCTCGAAGGTACTTTTCATACAACGCGCGCGTGTGTAGTGTACGGACGTAGCACTAACACTAACGCATATTGTTGACACCTGCTCAATGGCGAGCGGGGGTGTGGTGCGGCACGCAGGCGGGTGTGCTCCGCGCCCTCACTCCTGTAACGTCCCCCTGATACCGTAAAACGGCTATTGCGTCGCCTTTTGCGGCTATCTTCAGAGGCGACTAAAAGATTGGCGCGCACTGTTCTAAGGGTCTTTGAGCTAAGCCGTGGACAGACAGACGGATGGACATGGCGAAACTATAAGGGTTCCTTATTGACTACGGAACTCTAAAAACGGTTTACCCATACAAAGTATTTGAAGTTAGTGTGGAGAGAAAAACAATTAATTTCATTTGCGCGGGTAAAAAGATACGTACTCACGCTTCAGATTTCCATCTGCTACGATCCAGACAACACATCTTTCGCCTCTTCCACGCCCATCAATCTAGTCATACAAGCTCTTCTATTCCGGAATTTTGGCCAAATTGGCGAGATATTGAAGAAAGACCTGAGTGAATGCAGTGGAAATGCGTTCCTTACGAAGCAGGCGGGACAACATGCGAAAGTATGTATGTATGTAAATTCTTTATTGCACAAAATAAGTATACAATGCACAAAGGCGAACTTAATGCTAATTAGCATTCTCTACCAGTTAACCTTTGGTGATGTGGAGATTACAAGGGTAGTGCCAAATAAGTAATTAATCAATTTATTTATAAATATTATCTTTTAATAATATATGCATAATAATATAACATATAATATCTACATAAACATACATAAGTACAAAAATATACATACATTTAATATACATATTAGTGTATATACTATACATAAATAAATATACAACAATATATCGGAAAGTGTTGCCACTTTAGAAAAAAAAAAACAGTTTTTACTTGGATGGATGTGGAAGAGGCGAAAGAGGTGTGACAGGAAATGTTTCTTTAGTGTTTAGGTGCACTATTTAGTATCCAAATAAAAAAAAAAATACTTGAATTTATTAATTGACATAGATTAATACCACGCTGACCAAATTGGCGCGACATTGAAGAAGGGCAATGTCAAGGGCAAGAGCTTCTATGACTAGATGGATGGATGTGGAAGAGGCGAAAGAGGTGTGTCAAAATCGTAGCAGATGGAAATCTGTAGTCTCTGCTTACCCCTCTGGGAGAAAGACGTGAGTATATAAGGTCTTTCAATTTAAATGGAAAGTAATTTAGGAGGTGATTCAGTATTGTTAATACATCACATTCCACTGCAAAGCACTCTTTTTTGCGCGAATTTTTTTTTCACTTCTCAGAACAAAGTGGTCCGATCAGCTGACTCAGTTTGTATGGACAAGTGAAGAAAAATTTCGCGCAAAAATAAAGTACTTTGCAGTGGAATGTGATGTATTAACGATACTGAATCACCTCCTAAATTACTCCATTTAAATTGAAAGACCTTATATGTATGTATGTAGTTGTTCAGTATGGCCAGTCGAGTACCTATCTATGGTTTTATTTAAACAAGAAAGAGTATGCCACTGCATTTTTTTTCGTTACAGAAAATCCTCACATACAAGGAGCAAAAGCAGCAGCGAGCCGGGCCGTCCGTGGGCGGGGTGAGTTACATTTGAAATAAGAATAGGACGGGCTTTCGGCTAACTTCACTCGCTAGCCCGTAGATTAGACAAATCTCTCTCTCGCTCTGCCTAGCGATGGTGCGAGAGAGAGCGACAGCAAAATGGCGCACGGTTGATCCTATTCTTATTCTAAACGCATTAAATTTTCTATGTTCGAAAAATTTTTATATTTTTTTCTTTGTTTGTCCTATAAGACCTACCTGTATACGACATTTCAAGTTTGTGAGTCAACTAGAAGTGCCTATAAGCTTTGATTCACGTGCGAGTGTCAACAATTAATATGAAATTGATTATCTAAAGTACAATAACTTTTTTTGTGACGAGTTAGAAACCTGATTTTTTTAAAGCACCATGGGGCCGTAGACTTCTGTAGGAGGTATCAGTTTCAACTTGATATCTCATACGGGGCCCGAGCAAAAGGGTCTTGACAGACAGACAGACGAACAACAAAGTGATCCTATAAGGGTTCCGTTTTCTCATTTTGAGGTACGGAGCACTAAAAATTTAAAATCTGCTCAATTAAATGTCTAGATTACTTCCAAACCGAAGCTTTGCTTCAATGCGTGAAGTAGATAACGTGTATCCACGTATATTTAATCTATGTATTTATTATAGTCTTAATTTATCCCCCATTATTATTTTAATATATTATTTTTACAGTATATAGGTACTTGGTATTTAATTAATTATTTTATTTTGTCATTTATTTTTGTTTTGAACTATACTGAGGTATGAGTCTGTTTAAAATTGAAGTAGATTAAATAACAGGTTTATTGTGTAATTTTAGTTTGTAATTGAAAATTGTTCTGTTTTAGTTTGAGTATGTGTAATTAAATTTATTCATTTATCTAGTAGTTGTAAAGCAAAATGTGTAATTATGTAATGTGTTATTTGGGAGCCCGCAGTTCAGATTATCTCTAGTGTGGGGCCCGCTGCTTAAGTCTTATGTTGTGAATTTTCTTTACTGTTAATAAATGATTTTTATGTAATGTTATGTAGAAATAACAAACAACCATATTTAAATACCGACTGTGTTACTACAAAACGGTGTTTAACTTTAGACAGTGTTTAAATCTGTTGTTGTCGCCTTTTCTTTCATATTGTAAAAGAGTGACAGCAACAGATTTAAACACTGTCTAAAGTTAAACACCGTTTTGTAGTAACACCGCATGATTTCATAGACAACGTGTTTAACAAGCTAAAATTGTAACATTTGCTAAAAACAACCGTAATACCTTACTTTCTGACTTAACCTACCGGCTATCTTCTGCGCTGAAGTCATATGAAAAACGTTTTTTTATTACTCAGCCCAATAATTATAGGTGCCGGTCAATGTACATTCACCGGCCAATGTAATAAGTACAAACTTTTATATCACATTTCCCATGATTACCCTCTCGTTTTGGGCAATTTTCATACTGCGCGGGGGCTATGTACATGGTTATTTTTAGACCCCTCACCAAATTTTTTCACGTCATAGTATTGCACGAGTACAATCAATTTATCAAATAAAAAACGACATTTTTAACATTTTTACGTCAACTTTTCCCCACACACAAATAAAAATTGTGCTCACCGTGCGCACCGGCTCACGCGCCGCCCGCCCCACCCCCCTCACCAACGTTTCCATCGCCCGCCACCGCGTTGAGCGCAAGGGTGACCGAACGTGGCTAGGAATTTGGGATTTACAAAGTGGTGTAAAAGGTGGATTTAAAAAAGGAAAAGTTGATATTTTTTTTACCAAATATTTTTTTATGTCTTTATGTAATTTAAATTTGGTTAGGGGTCCAAAAATAACATTGCCTTATTCATCACTTGGGCCATGACATTCATTACCTATATATTTACAGGATGCTTGGAAATTCGACCTATTCCTTGAAAGGAGTTATACAAGAGATCAATTCTAACAAATAATGCCTAACAACTAGGGAGAGAAAAAAATTTTTTTTTCAAGTAAAAGACATCTGTATTGGGAAAATTACAAAGTAAAGAAGGTCTTCTTTCCACTTAAGGCCTTTTATTTCTGTGATTATGGGAATTCAGGGCATGTATTTTTTTTATAATTGTCACTCACTTATCATTAATCAGAAAAATAACAAATAAGTGCCGAGAGTACTCCTATAAGTACTCCTAGTTATTTTTAAATTATTTATTTTTGGTTACCAGTCTGAAAGTTTGAAAAATATCTTAAACACCTCCGTAACTCGGAGACCATTAATTTTCGACCCCTAGTTGATAGGGCTCAATTTGTTGGAAATAATCTCTAGTATAACTCCTTTCAAGGAATAGGTCGAATTTCCAAGCATCCTGTATACTACAAGTAGATAGAGGAGATAAGTCGTCTTGGATTGCAAGAACTGTACAAATATTTATTTTTATCTATTTATTTACAAGTATTCGGCATCGTGCAACTCGTCAGTACTGAGCGACTCACTGAACGACGCGTGGCCCGCGCTCAGTGTCTCTTCTGGTTCTGTTGGTAAGTATTGACTCAAACAATATTAACTACAGGCTTTAGATCGTGCAACTCGTCAGTACTGAGCGACTCACTGAACGACGCGTGGCCCGCGCTCAGTATCTCTTCTGGTTCTGTTGGTAAGTATTGACTCAAACAATATTAACTACAGGCTTTAGATCGTGCAACTCGTCAGTACTGAGCGACTCACTGAACGACGCGTGGCCCGCGCTCAGTATCTCTTCTGGTTCTGTTGGTAAGTATTGACTCAAACAATATTAACTACAGGCTTTAGATCGTGCAACTCGTCAGTACTGAGCGACTCACTGAACGACGCGTGGCCCGCGCTCAGTGTCTCTTCTGGTTCTGTTGGTAAGTATTGACTCAAACAATATTAACTACAGGCTTTAGATCGTGCAACTCGTCAGTACTGAGCGACTCACTGAACGACGCGTGGCCCGCGCTCAGTGTCTCTTCTGGTACTGTTGGTAAGTATTGACTCAAACAATATTAACTACAGGCTTTAGATCGTGCAACTCGTCAGTACTGAGCGACTCACTGAACGACGCGTGGCCCGCGCTCAGTATCTCTTCTGGTTCTGTTGGTAAGTATTGACTCAAACAATATTAACTACAGGCTTTAGATCGTGCAACTCGTCAGTACTGAGCGACTCACTGAACGACGCGTGGCCCGCGCTCAGTGTCTCTTCTGGTTCTGTTGGTAAGTATTGACTCAAACAATATTAACTACAGGCTTTAGATCGTGCAACTCGTCAGTACTGAGCGACTCACTGAACGACGCGTGGCCCGCGCTCAGTGTCTCTTCTGGTACTGTTGGTAAGTATTGACTCAAACAATATTAACTACAGGCTTTAGATCGTGCAACTCGTCAGTACTGAGCGACCCACTGAACGACGCGTGGCCCGCGCTCAGTGTCTCTTCTGGTTCTGTTGGTAAGTATTGACTCAAACAATATTAACTACAGGCTTTAGATCGTGCAACTCGTCAGTACTGAGCGACTCACTGAACGACGCGTGGCCCGCGCTCAGTGTCTCTTCTGGTACTGTTGGTAAGTATTGACTCAAACAATATTAACTACTGGCTTTAGATCGTGCAACTCGTCAGTACTGAGCGACTCACTGAACGACGCGTGGCCCGCGCTCAGTGTCTCTTCTGGTACTGTTGGTAAGTATTGACTCAAACAATATTAACTACAGGCTTTAGATCGTGCAACTCGTCAGTACTGAGCGACTCACTGAACGACGCGTGGCCCGCGCTCAGTGTCTCTTCTGGTACTGTTGGTAAGTATTGACTCAAACAATATTAACTACTGGCTTTAGATCGTGCAACTCGTCAGTACTGAGCGACTCACTGAACGACGCGTGGCCCGCGCTCAGTGTCTCTTCTGGTTCTGTTGGTAAGTATTGACTCAAACAATATTAACTACTGGCTTAAGATCGTGCAACTCGTCAGTACTGAGCGACTCACTGAACGACGCGTGGCCCGCGCTCAGTGTCTCTTCTGGTACTGTTGGTAAGTATTGACTCAAACAATATTAACTACTGGCTTTAGATCGTGCAACTCGTCAGTACTGAGCGACTCACTGAACGACGCGTGGCCCGCGCTCAGTGTCTCTTCTGGTACTGTTGGTAAGTATTGACTCAAACAATATTAACTACTGGCTTTAGATCGTGCAACTCGTCAGTACTGAGCGACTCACTGAACGACGCGTGGCCCGCGCTCAGTGTCTCTTCTGGTTCTGTTGGTAAGTATTGACTCAAACAATATTAACTACAGGCTTTAGATCGTGCAACTCGTCAGTACTGAGCGACTCACTGAACGACGCGTGGCCCGCGCTCAGTGTCTCTTCTGGTACTGTTGGTAAGTATTGACTCAAACAATATTAACTACAGGCTTTAGATCGTGCAACTCGTCAGTACTGAGCGACTCACTGAACGACGCGTGGCCCGCGCTCAGTGTCTCTTCTGGTTCTGTTGGTAAGTATTGACTCAAACAATATTAACTACTGGCTTAAGATCGTGCAACTCGTCAGTACTGAGCGACTCACTGAACGACGCGTGGCCCGCGCTCAGTGTCTCTTCTGGTACTTGTCTGCCTGTCATCTTGGACATCTGTCACAAAGACTACATGAAAAAACGAAGAAATCGATACAAGGTGGTCCTTATTAATCATCGTAGACCCACTGGTGGGTCTATTTGGTGGGTCTTCGAAGACGAAAGGGAGTTTCCCAACAATGAAACGTAAAAAATCTGAAGACGCCAATATCTGTTCCAGGTACCGCCAACAGTAAGCCGAAACGCACTCACCAGCCACTGCGAATGCCGAAAACTGAATGTAAGTGGAGAACAAATTTACTATCAACGCAAGTTGCTATTGCGCTGGGACTTTGTCCAAATAATTCACAATGACGTTTGTTTAAGGGGGTATACCGTGAAAATTGACACTTTTTGAAGTTATTTATCTGCTCTTTTAAAGAAGTTCCAACTAAAATAAATTATTATAACAATTTTGGGACCTTTTTCTAGATTTTGGGCTATCGAAAACGCGATTGGAGGAATTTCACTCTATAGAAATAATTATTGAAATGAGGTCTAAATTTACACTTTTTTTGATATTCTGACAAATTGGGATACCATACCACACAGACTTCAAAAATACTTATTTAGATGGGTTTTAACAATACCTAAATTACTGGTTATGGAAGTTTTCGTAACTATTTTAGATAATTTTGTTTTAATTTAAAACCGACTTTTTGATCATTTTTCAATTTCAATTTCAATACGATATTTCAAACTGACTTAATAGTCATTCCGTAATGGGGCCCGGAAAGTTCGATTTTCAAAACTAATTTCGAGTATTAAATGGAACTTTTTATAAAGGTAGTAGAAAAGTCATTTTTCAATGCAAGTGCTCGTAAAAGCCCACTTTTTATGCATCAAAACCGAACAGGCATTATTATTATTATTATTATTGTTATGTAGGTACACTTTTCAGTCACGGGCCCATAGGGACCCGGTCATACACTAACGGACAGTCCCCCACAGTTGCCAAACTATTGCCAGGAAGGAAGCGACTTGGAGTGGGCTATGAGGATGGGATGCTAAATGGGCCGGATAACAGGGCTATGGAGTGAGATAACGGACATCTGCCTCGAAAATCTCTCACAAATTTAAATATGGCAGATGGTGACTTGCTGCTTAATAACTATCCAACAGTATACTATGTAAGCAGCTAAGGTTGTCGAGAGGTGAGTCTACGGGACGCAAGATCCTTCTACAGTCAAGTGCCCCCGGCGTTATGACATTTTACACTTCCAACCTGGAGCATAGGTTGCGCTCTTGCATCTCCACTCTGGCCGGCTGGTTAAGGCAAGCGCAGAGGCAGGGGGTGTGTTTCTGTGTGTATGTGTGTGTGTAAGCGCATGTGTGATAGTGTCCCCTGAAGGTAGGGTCCGTGGTGACGCCACTCACCATCGGCTCGCCACAAGCCGCCCTGCGGTGACCGATTGCACTGGACGTACAGGACACACCAGAGGGCGATGGGGTCGTCACATCCCTACGCCTTTATTATTATTATTATTATTTTTTTTTTTTTTTCGAGAAGTTGGCTAACCTGCGACTTTTCCTGTATACCATAAATATTATCCTTTTTTTTCCACTGTTTAACGGCTCTGGATACAGTCCTTTTGAGCCAATTATAATTTAAAGTTCACAAGATTATATTTGTTTTATTTCCTCACACTGCATTGAAAAACGTAGTATGATACACGGGCGTAAGAGCAAAAAATTACTCGTTTACGTTTAAAACACTCGCTATGCTCGTGTTTTAAATCGTCCTCGTAATTTATTCCTTTTCGCCCTTGTAGCATAAACTACTATTATCATTACTTAGTAAAGTTGATGATGATGCCTCCTGGCCGTTTTTCGGTCATAGTGACTGATCAAGGCTCAGAACTTCGCTGGTGAGCTCTCAAATGGCTGACATATAGCAATACCTACCAGGCAACGTTTGGGTGGACAAAGAAAGATATTAATGAAAACCCAATTTACTGTTTATTTATTTATTATTATTTGTTTTCAGCTGCTGATAGTATTTTTTGGCGTTATAATTATAATAACTTGTTAAGATTTTTTTTTTACAAAACTGAGGTATGGACCCTTAGGAATTAGCTGGTAAACTTCATAGCATGACATAAGTTTAGATCGCAGCGATCAGTTTACATACAATATTTAATCGTAATGTTTCAGTCGGCAAGATCATTCGGGAAGCGCCAGATCTCACGGAAAGCAACTTCCCGACACTATCAGTGGGCGTCGGACGAGGTGAGTGTCTTGCTTTATACATCTTGAAACTGAACCCTCTAGTTATATCGAAATATATGACTCAGAATCACTAATAGAACACAGAATCGTGAAAAAAAAAACATATTTTTCTCATGATTTGTATAAAAAAAAACGTCTCACCTCAATACGTGTTATGATCGGGAAAGTTGACCAGTTTCAGCAGATTTAGACTGCCTTCATCTGGGCGAGTAAAGACGTTTACGCTACGACGTTACGCCTCACACTGCGGGCTGCGGCTCGCAGGGCTCGGGATGACATCGATGCAGATGGTATTGGTGGTCGGACCGGTAGGGCGTCCGCACAATTAGTTACTTCCGGGCTTGCGTTATTAATTACCGGAGTGTTTATCGTTCGTGACACGTATTATAACACGTATTGAGGTGAGACTTTTTTTTAAAATATATATCATGAATTATAGAATAGAATAGAATAAGTCTTTATTTGCATTGATCAGGGTACAAAATAGTGGTGTTATAAATTATACAGAAAAATGAGCGCCTTAATCAGCTAATATTAATTTAGCATACAAATGTTGGTTAATAAATTAAGACCTTAATAAATTTAATTAATTAAGCATGCATGTCAAATCTCAAATAAGGTCATAAACAAAAGAAAAAAAATTTAAATAGATTACATTCACACAATTATCCTCAAGTCTCATTTAATTCTATGATATTTTTCTCATATTTTTTATTGGGAATATTTTCTAAATTTCGAATAAATGGCTAAACTACGCGAAGCGACACGGACAATAGACCGTAGGGCCTTCCCCGCAACGAGCCTCCGACCTACAGGCTACAGCCATCAAGGAAAAAAAATTCCCGACGCCCTTGGATCCCGCGATCGACTAACGTTCAATATCTTAATTTTTAGGGTTCCGTAGTATCTAAAAGGTACAAAAGGAACCTTTATGGTGAGACTCCGTTGTCCGTCCGTCCGTCCATATGGCACAGCCTCATAACTTTAGCACAGTTAAAGATAAAGACATGAAATTTGTCACAAAAATAGCATTAATTTGCCCACATATCACGGTGTAAACAAAAATATGATACACTGGAAATTGTTCAAAATATTTCCAAAACAAAAGTGAGAAAAATAAAAAATATAATCTTAAAAATACAATATGGGTATCAAATTGTAGATATTAAAAAGCTGATTGTAAAAATACAGACTTTTACTACATTTACTGGCACTGGTTTTCGAGAAATATTAAAAACCACAAAAATATGTATGTCCCCTCCCCTTATCTCCAAAACTGGTGGACCGAAAAATATGAAAAAAAATCAGGTTGCTAAATATTTACTTATTTTATGATAATCCTTGATTAAGGGCCGATTTTTCAATTGCCAGATAAAATTTATTCCTAGGAATAAACTCTATCGATTTCATAAAACAAAAGGTGTTAGAGCGAAGCCAACGTAGTTTATTCATATATATCTGTCAATTGAAAAATCGGCCCTTAATAGCTGACCAGATATTGCTAGTGTTTTTTTTTACGGCCGGTAAAAACATCTTGCTGTCAAAATATCTTTATACTACACCTGCTCGGAAAGTACCTTCTTTCTTTGTTGAAAACGATGCAGAAAATACGTCATTACTGTCATACAAATATGCGGGTGGCAAAAGTGTATGAAAATTCATTGTTAACGTTCTTGAGCGGGCAGAAAAAGTATATGCAAATCCATTGTTAACGTGCTGTTTTTTTTTTAAATAACATAAAGAATGAGCAAGTGGCCAAGTGGCCAGTATTATTTTGCGATTTCGTACATAAACTCGAAAAATGATACTGGCCACTTGCTTTTCCTGCACATAATAAAAAATAAGAAGGAAATAAAAGTGACAATCGCACGCGAGTCAGTCGGTTTCTTTTATTGTATCTTGATCATCGAAATAATTATTTCGATGATCTTGATTAAAAGTAAAATTATACTATTTCCTCGCAGGTGTAGTATAAAGCACAATGTATCACTCGGGAGAAAGTGGGATTCCCAACCCGTGTGTATTGAGGCCCTTGGCTTCGCCTCGGGCCTCAAACTACACCCTCGTTGGTAATCTTTCCCTTTCTTCCCTCGGTGAACAATGTACTATTTTAGCTGATTTTTCTCGCTGACCAAATATAAAAAAAAATACCATTTATACGTAATTACTTGCGTGTGAATAGTGCGTAAGTTTTTTGATAAATCAAAGAGATGGTAAATGGATCGTTTGCCGTCTCCATCGCACATTTCATCTACAGCGTCCAATCTTGCACATCCAGTCTGGGGCCACCATTTTGAAAAAGCTAATGCTAAGATGGGCTTCTGTCTTCGATCAAATAACCCTTAGATCTCTTATTCTATACGAAATTAGTTCGAAATCATGGTCCAAGTATGTTATACAATTATAGCTACATATATCTATACATCGCAATAAAACAACAATAACATAAGAGCTAAGTTATGATTTTTCGAAAATAAACCTTGTCTGCACTTTCATAAGATTTGTTTTCCACGATCCATTTCAGGATAAATTCTATTTTGCTTTCGTAGCTCGTAAAAACTAGTAAAAAGTCGTAAAACCATATCAACCAGCCAGCGAATAAAGAGCTCAGTGATTGTTATTTTTTATATCTTTCAGCTTTAAATTAATGCATTAAGGTAGAAAACTGAATGACGTAAACGAATGCCAAAAATTGAATTTAGCATCAGTTTTCGGAGCCGCTTTTTGTGCGTTGATTCAATATTTAGGGGTTATTGGATCGAAGGCTTTTGTATACAAATATGGTTTATCTCGATACAATTTAAAATTTCAGACAAAATTTACTCGTAGTATTATATACATACATATACTCACGCCTGTCTCCCAGAAAGGAGGCAGAGATTACAGATTTCTATCGGCTACGATCCTGAAACACCTCTTTCGCCTTCAATATCTCGCCAATTTGGTCAGCATAGTATTAATCCATGTCAATTAATAAATTCAAGCAAAATATATATATTTTTTTTGTATTTAGATACTAAATAGTGCACCTAAACACTAAAGAAACATTTCATTTTCAGGTCGCGGCATGTCATCTCGGTCTAACAACACAAACTAGATAAGTAAGACTTATCTAAGTGTATAAATGTGATTTCTAAACAGGGTCGTACTATTCCAATTTAAAAGTAGGCATGTATAGACCATGATTATCTGTTGACTATTAATTCTCTATGGTAGCGTTCCTAAATGCCTGGATAAATGTAAAATTTAACTGTCAAAGTGAATTTGACATTTCTGACAAGGTTTATTGATAGACATTGAGCTGTTAGTTTTAGGTGATTGTGGAACGGGTGACAGTTAATTTTTACTTTTACCCCGACGTTAAAGAATGCTACCTTAGTGTATTTGCTACAATCATATGATGCTGATCTTCAATCTTTTAGTCTGACTTATGATTCTCATTGTGTTCCGAAATTGCTAACAGAAATTGCTAGCATTTTTAAAGGTCGCTTCTCCGAATTTCTAACAAAATAACTTTTAGCTGACTCAACTTTTAACAATAGCTTCAAAATATTTGGATTTTCCATAAGCGTGATATTATAATGTTTTACGAATTTACGGCTAGTGTCATTTACAACTATGGAAAAGCCAATTGTTTTATAGCTATTGTAATATTATTAAAAATTTATGTTTATGCATATAACAAACTATTATTAAAAGTTATGATAATCCTCGTTTTGAAACGGACCCCTAGTGTAATTCGAATTAGTGTGGTCATACTTTAAACATTCTCGACATTTTGACAGTTCTCATACTGGTTATTTTGAAATCGTCTGAAGCGTCGTAATGGACCAATATTTTAGTACGTCAATAAAGCCGATTCTGAAGGATTTAATTTTAGTTTTAGTGCTGTCAAAACTAAATTTTCTTCATCGCAAAATAGTCCTTAGGCTTAAGAAACAGAAGTTAAATTACTTTGGAAAATTTCAAGTTTTGACAGCACTATAAATAAAATTAAAGCCTTCAGAATCGGCTTTAATAGCGCTATTAACTCTTTCGGAACGCAACGTTTGTCAGTTGTTTTCAAATGTACAGTTTTATACTCCCTGCGGTCCGTAATAGAATTACAATGGATCATAAGCCATTCACTTCATACTTTCGTAATCGATTTTAGCGATATAATTCTTTTTCGGAACGCAGGGACTATGAGCGTTTTTCCATGTGTCAAATTTAGTGTTAAATAATATTCCTAGATGGCACTGTCGTATACCTACTTTAGCAACATAATCAAGGACAAAATTTGTGCGGATTCCAAACAAACTAAAAACTACTTTGACATTGATTGCTATGAAACATATTTTATCTATGTTGACATGGACACCGACATCTGGAGGAAAGCTAAGAACTAAGGAAAAAAACAACGAGAAAAACGCTTATTGTAAGAAATGTCTAAGAAGGTATCTGTTTTGTCAATTAAAATGTAAAGGGGAAACCAAAATAACAAAAAAATATCGCCATATATAATGTGACATTTATTTATGCAAGCAAATTCATACCGGAGCCTTGGTAAGTGATCAGTATCACGGATCAATAAATCTTTTTGCTAATCTCGCATAATAAAATGTTGACGTCCCATAGTAATTGACTCGAGGATAAGCTTGCGTTTGTTGTTTAAGGAACGCGAAAAATATGATTTACGAATTTCACAAAAAGGGTCATCGAACTTTGATACTGAGCACTTACCCAGTCTTCAGTATGATTTTGGCTATATAAATAAATGTCATCATCTCATCAGAAATATCGAAATAAAAATATTAAAAAAATCGAAGTTATATTGGAATTACTCTATTTAGATATAAGCTAAACTTAGTCTGATTTATGAAAACAACAGGTTTAGGCGCAAAATGTGCAACGCCCGAACAACTTAAATTTGCATTTTGTCATTTATTTTCTATAACACTATAAAAAGGTCAAAATAACTCCTTCCTGCCCCGTTTCGACCCAAATCCAACATTCGGGCACTAAAACGTCGAGACCCGTATCTAAACTCAAGAAGGAATGTTCCGCCAATCCAGATTATTTTATTCTAGAAAAGATAAGTTTGTTATCGGAAATTATTTGCGATGCTCGATACTTGTCAAAGTTATGCGAAATAGTCGTTATAGCTCTTTGCAACCCGTTGCACACTATCGTTGCAGCGATGCGTGCGTGTTAAACGCTACAATTCACAAAGGACTTTTGCAACCGCTGCGCTGGATATTTTTCAAATTTGTCATCTTGCGCCTGAACGAGTGGTTTTCGACACTTAAGAGTCTGAGTTCCGAGATTTGGCAAAACAGGGTTCGGGGTTATGGCTTCTTAAGATAGTAAAATATAAATTTCTGAACAAAATAAATACCACTTGTTACCTTACAAAATGAAGTACAGGTTCATTAAAAAAATCTTGGCACTAATGTATAGTAACTTCAAAAAAAAAACAGGATGTCAAGTTCAGGTTACACCCGTAGCGCTGCAATGCTATTCAAGAGATTTTCTTAAAATTCCTGTTTTTTTTCTGAAGTTACTATATGTACATTATTGCCGTGATTTTTTTTTATGAACCCGCACTTCATCTTGTAAGGTAACAAGTGGTATTTATTTTGTTCAGAAATTTGAATTTTTACCGTCTTAAAAAGCCATAACCACGAACCCCGAATCTCGGAACACCGACCCTTAAGTCGTCTATATATAGCCATTTAAATTGTTTTGACTTCACAGATGTGATGCTGTTGTCTAAAAACCCATTTCATAATTTGATACATTACTTTAAAGATAATCTACCAATGAAATGTTTGCAATTGTTGTTTATAGCTTAGTTTTCAAATTTTTATTTCATAAGAAAATCTTGTCTATTTCTGTTAAAAGTAAGTTAAAAATGTTGGTAAGTTTCTTTTGTTTAGTTAAAATCTTTAATTTGTTTGTAGGTCGTTTTACTTATTGATAAAACATTATGAAAACAACAAATTTAAATACAGTATATTCTATGTATCATTGAATCTTTTATTTCATCCTAAAAACACCTTTATTGTACAGGACATTAAGAAAACATGTTAGAAGATTTTATTTGGTAGAAGATTCATCGGTTCTTTTACCTACTTCGTTTTTTTTATTTTCATTAATATTTTTAGTAGTTACATCTTCATTCTTTGAAGGCTCATTGTTAGTCATAGTTGGTTCATTATTTTTTTTATATGTTGTCGTTTTTTTAAATATGTTCAGTTTTCTCTTCGGAAGTTCGACGTTTTCTTCGGGAATGGTTTTAAGTTTCTCTTTTTCATTATCAATTTTGAGTTTTCCTGATTCTTCTACTTCTTCAATTGGCTCTGTCGAGGCTACTTGATGTTCTTCAACTTTAGGCTCGATTTCTATTTTCTCTTCTACTGGTGGACTTCTTTCGACTGTAATTTCTTTTGTCGGTTTCTCGATCGGCAATAGCTGTTTAAGCTGTTCTTTAGGAATAATAGTTACATCTTTTAAGATTATGTCCCCGTTTGTGGCAGTAGCATATTCCTTTTCTTTAATTTCGACGATTGCGCTTCGGACCAACAGCAAGATGTAGCACTGGAACACTGAAAAATAACAGATTTAATTTCATTGTTTTTAAAAAAACACTTGTACTTATCCACATATTACATATAACTTTATTATGCCCGACCGGTTTCGCTGTAAAGTATTTTCTAGGGCCTTTTTATCCAGTTAGGATGTGTAAAAGGCCCTAGAAAATGCTTTACAGCGAAACCGGTAGGGCATAATAAAGTTATATGTATTATGTGGATAAGTACAAGTGTTTTTTTAAAAATCACTAGCATCTACTAAGATTTAATTTCTGTAAGCAATGGTAACTGTATATTACAAGTATTTACAAGTAGTCTAATGAAACTTCAGATAATATAAGGTGGCTGTGATACAAAATTGATAAACTCTGTAAGTAACCAGAATGAAGATTCAGTGATCCTCTTATGTGAAATTTAAAGATATTTTTCTGCACCCCGAAGGAACTTAATAGTTTTTTGAATTTCGTGAATAGGGTCATTGAAGCCTTTCTTTCATAAAATGTCTTGCCAACTGTCTAGCATGAATTTGGCTGTGAAGATGACGGGTTTAAATGTAAAATTTTACAATTGGTTTAATTACTGGTCATACTTTCCAAAAATCCCTAAACTGTATATACCTACTGTAGATTGTGGATGAGCAAGAGCAATAATTTTGTCATTGGGTATGTTACTGTGGGTACGTTGTAATGTACGATCAGTAGAGTATGTTACTGTGGGTACGTTGTAATGTACGATCAGTAGAGTATGTTACTGTGGGTACGTTGTATTGTACGATCAGTAGAGTATGTTATTGTGGGTACGTTGTAATGTACGATCCGTAGAGTATGTTACTGTGGGTACGTTGTAATGTACGATCAGTAGAGTATGTTACTGTGGGTACGTTGTAATGTACGATCAGTAGAGTATGTTACTGTGGGTACGTTGTAATGTACGATCAGTAGAGTATGTTACTGTGGGTACGTTGTAATGTACGATCAGTAGAGTATGTTACTGTGGGTACGTTGTAATGTACGATCAGTAGAGTATGTTACTGTGGGTACGTTGTAATGTACGATCAGTAGAGTATGTTACTGTGGGTACGTTGTAATGTACGATCAGTAGAGTATGTTACTGTGGGTACGTTGTAATGTACGATCAGTAGAGTATGGTACTGTGGGTACGTTGTAATGTACGATCAGTAGAGTATGTTACTGTGGGTACGTTGTAATGTACGATCAGTAGAGTATGTTACTGTGGGTACGTTGTAATGTACGATCAGTAGAGTATGTTACTGTGGGTACGTTGTAATGTACGATCAGTAGAGTATGTTACTGTGGGTACGTTGTATTGTACGATCAGTAGAATATGGTACTGTGGGTACGTTGTAATGTACGATCAGTAGAGTATGTTACTGTGGGTACGTTGTATTGTACGATCAGTAGAGTATGTTATTGTGGGTACGTTGTAATGTACGATCCTTAGAGTATGTTATTGTGGGTACGTTGTAATGTACGATCAGTAGAGTATGTTACTGTGGGTACGTTGTAATGTACGATCAGTAGAGTATGTTACTGTGGGTACGTTGTAATGTACGATCAGTAGAGTATGTTACTGTGGGTACGTTGTAATGTACGATCAGTAGAGTATGTTACTGTGGGTACGTTGTAATGTACGATCAGTAGAGTATGGTACTGTGGGTACGTTGTAATGTACGATCAGTAGAGTATGTTACTGTGGGTACGTTGTATTGTACGATCAGTAGAGTATGTTACTGTGGGTACGTTGTAATGTACAATCAGTAGAGTATGTTACTGTGGGTACGTTGTAATGTACGATCAGTAGAGTATGTTACTGTGGGTACGTTGTAATGTACGATCAGTAGAGTATGTTATTGTGGGTACGTTGTAATGTATGATCAGTAGAGTATGTTACTGTGGGTACGTTGTAATGTACGATCAGTAGAGTATGTTACTGTGGGTACGTTGTAATGTACGATCAGTAGAGTATGTTACTGTGGGTACGTTGTAATGTACGATCAGTAGAGTATGTTACTGTGGGTACGTTGTAATGTACGATCAGTAGAGTATGTTACTGTGGGTACGTTGTAATGTACGATCAGTAGAGTATGTTACTGTGGGTACGTTGTAATGTACGATCAGTAGAGTATGTTATTGTGGGTACGTTGTAATGTATGACCAGTAGAGTATGTTATGAAACTATAGTAGGTTCAACTACGGAACAAAGTAAAATACACTTACCGGTGCCAGCAATAACGGTCATTTTCATCAGGATGTCAAGGGCTGCTAGTACTGTGGAGTAGATGACGAAGCTTGCTACCGTCACTCCTATTTCGTATAAAAAGTACGCTCGTAGCAAAACTCTATCGTTCTGGAACAAATTAACTATTTCACAAGCGTTTTTTTTTTTAATTTCTTTATTTTATTATTTAAAAAGAACATAATATATAGGTACAGAAGTAACACATGACAAAAACCTCGTAGGGTTTATCCGTCTTCAGTTGAGATCATCTTAGCTCGATACAATGTTAGTTAGGTGAGGTATAAAATTAGGTTTTACAATATATTTATATAATAATAATGCTTAAAAAACTTTTATAAAGATTTATTCATAATATTAAGATTTTATCTATACACGTATAATATTGGTTTGAGCTACCTATAAGATTAAGGTACTTACAGTTGCCACAAAATAAGAGGCCCGTTTTGACAGATAAGAACGACCATAGAATATAAGTTTACATGTAATAAATGAAACCGTTAACAAATAATTATTAACTTATTGGGTTTAAAGAAAATAAATAAACGTTATTTAATTATCACGGAACATATTTCAAGTATTATTTTCACGCATATTCCAAAATAAAATGCAATTTTGAATTACTACACAATGTCTCAAAACAGTTACATTCTCAGTCAATTTTTTCTTAATAATAGTGTTGTAACCAGATAATCGCCTACTTTCACGGACTCAATTCGATTCCACGTGAAAATAATTAACTTGTTTTAATATTGATAAAATAATTGTAATGATCTGTAATTAGCTTTTTTGAGACCAGTACACATAAAGCCAAATTTAAATTTCCTTTTTTTTTTTGTTGCAAATATTAACTTTTTAGATTTGAACATTTGCATGTATTTGTGACGGTGTCGCGTATACCGAAAAATACAATATAATAATTGTGCTAAATATGTAACATACCATCTTAGCTTTTACAAAAACAAAAAATATACATAAAAAAACATGCATTTATTGCTTGAAGTCTCATTTTTTATTAATGAATTGGTTTACAACCAAAGTTTTCCATAAAACATCCTATCAATAGACAGATTGGCTGGTAAGAAATATGGCAGTATTTTTTTTACAAGGCAAGGAGCAATTTTTTTATCTTGAAGCCTACATATTTTTCTTACTGGCCAGTATTTTATATCTATCAACGCACTGAACTATATCTTATTTGAGGTCAGTGAAGTACAACAATACAAAATATTACTGGCACGTAAGAATTTCCATTTCAGATTCTTTTCGTAGAGAAAAAAAATTAAAAGCTCATAATTTTCAATACATACAATTTATATTAAACTATCCAATGGTTAATTAAATATTCTTCCTAGAAATTATAACCAATAAACTTGAAAATATTTCAAACGCTAACAAACTCATAATATTTTGAATCGATTTCTCGTGAAAATCGGTTGACCTAGTTACCGATTTACATGGTTCACATCCATAGATACGTTGCGATGACATATGCCAAAACGGACCTATTACATTGTAACTACTGTAGTAGAGGTTTTTAAAATTAATTTATATTTAGATCATTTTGTATTTTGCCAGGTATGCCGTTTAGAAATTCAGGTAGTAGGTACTCCCAAGTTTGCGTTCCGTAGGTGTCATTGTATACAGGGTGTAATCTTTAAGTGTGACCAGGCGATTATTCCGTAACTATTACAGATATCAAAAAATGTTTAAACTGATATCGAAAGTACGTTACATAATCAGTAAAATGACATCAATAACTTTTTGAAAATCAAACGAGAAGTATCCAAAATTTTGACATCAAACATTCCCATACATTTAATATAAGATTAGTAGAAAGGTTTTAGTTTCCTTCTTTTAAGTGGTCTAGTACTCATTTTACCTTTATCTCAGTTTAAGATTAATGACATCAATAACTTTTTGAAAATCAAACGAGAAGTAATCAAAATTTTGACATCAAACATTCCCATACATTTAATATGAGATTAGTAGAAAGGTTTTAGTTTCCTTCTTTTAAGTGATCTAGTACTCATTTTACCTTTATCTCAGTTTAAGATTAATGACATCAATAACTTTTTGAAAATCAAACGAGAAGTAACCAAAATTTTGACATCAAACATTCCCATACATTTAATATGAGATTAGTAGAAAGGTTTTAGTTTCCTTCTTTTAAGTGGTCTAGTACTCATTTTACCTTTATCTCAGTTTAAGATTAATGACATCAATAACTTTTTGAAAATCAAACGAGAAGTAACCAAAATTTTGACATCAAACATTCCCATACATTTAATATGAGATTAGTAGAAAGGTTTTAGTTTCCTTCTTTTAAGTGATCTAGTACTCATTTTACCTTTATCTCAGTTTAAGATTAATGACATCAATAACTTTTTGAAAATCAAACGAGAAGTAACCAAAATTTTGACATCAAACATTCCCATACATTTAATATGAGATTAGTAGAAAGGTTTTAGTTTCCTTCTTTTAAGTGGTCTAGTACTCATTTTACCTTTATCTCAGTTTAAGATTAATGACATCAATAACTTTTTGAAAATCAAACGAGAAGTAACCAAAATTTTGACATCAAACATTCCCATACATTTAATATGAGATTAGTAGAAAGGTTTTAGTTTCCTTCTTTTAAGTGATCTTGTACTCATTTTACCTTTATCTCAGTTTAAGATTAATGACATCAATAACTTTTTGAAAATCAAACGAGAAGTAACCAAAATTTTGACATCAAACATTCCCATACATTTAATATGAGATTAGTAGAAAGGTTTTAGTTTCCTTCTTTTAAGTGGTCTAGTACTCATTTTACCTTTATCTCAGTTCAAGATTAATGACATCAATAACTTTTTGAAAATCAAACGAGAAGTATCCAAAATTTTGACATCAAACATTCCCATACATTTAATATGAGATTAGTAGAAAGGTTTTAGTTTCCTTCTTTTAAGTGGTCTAGTACTCATTTTACCTTTATCTCAGTTTAAGATTAATGACATCAATAACTTTTTGAAAATCAAACGAGAAGTATCCAAAATTTTGACATCAAACATTCCCATACATTTAATATGAGATTAGTAGAAAGGTTTTAGTTTCCTTCTTTTAGGTGGTCTAGTACTCATTTTACCTTTATCTCAGTTTAAGATTAATGACATCAATAACTTTTTGAAAATCAAACGAGAAGTATCCAAAATTTTGACATCAAACATTCCCATACATTTAATATGAGATTAGTAGAAAGGTTTTAGTTTCCTTCTTTTAAGTGGTCTAGTACTCATTTTACCTTTATCTCAGTTTAAGACTACGTTTGATATGATAATAATGATTTTCAAGTAGATACACGTGCAGATTAATTATATTACCACTTCAAATTAGTAATAAAATGGTAATAAACCTTGTTTCAATATAGCATTAATACTAAATGTATGGGAATGTTTAATGTCAAAATTTTGGATACATCTCGTTTGATTTTCAAAAAGTTATTGATGTCATTTTACTGATTAGGTAACGTACTTTCGATATCAGTTAAAATTTTTTTGATATCTGTAATAGTTACGGAATAATCGCCTGGTCACACTTAAGGCGCTACGAAAAAAAAATCGACATTTTTGGATTCTTTTTCTAGAGATCTGTTAAAACAGAAACGCGATTAGAGAAATTCGGCTCGATACAAATATTTATTGAAATGAGGTCCTTTTCGACACCAATTCTCCTGGTTTGACAATTTAGAATGACGTATACACTGCAACTATATTTTATTAGGTGGATTTGAACAATATCTAGGACCAGCGGGCCTATTGTGTATCTCTAGTTGCCTTCTGGACTGGGTGTCTATCATCAAAAACATAGATATACTATCGAATTCCGATGTCCTAAGGATATTTTCGCACTTGAAGTGACGACACAGATTGTTAATAGTTCAATACCCACTAAAGGCAATTTTGAAATTTCAGTTTTTAGCTATGTTTTTGATGATAGGCACCTCGTGCAGTTGGCAACTATAGATACAGAATAGCCCCGTTTAACCAGCCCCGTTAAACGAAATTTTGATAGCAACTTTAGTACATTTTATATTAATAAAAAACCGACTTTTTGCTACTTTTCCACGAATCCGTCCCTCTCGCACTGAGTATTTTTTCGTATATGGAGTAACAGGGACGCTAAAACTTTTACATATCGCCTTAACGATAATCGCCTGTATAGCTATAGAGACTAGTATTTATGGGCACAAAAAAATGAATTTACATGCAATACACTAGTATTAGACAGTAGGTGTTGCACAAACCCTGTAAACTCCAACCAGTAACACAACATTGGAAGCCTCTTCCACGGCGTAGGCCAGGAGGGGGACGGTGATCGACGCGTTGTCTTCTAGAAGGACGTCCTGCACCTTTTTAATCGTCGGAGAGAAGCTGTCGTTCGCTGACCCTACGAGGGAGATTATCTGGAAATATATTTAATGAGCAGTTCGACTATTTAATTATCGGCCGTCCATAATAATAACCTATGAAATTGCCGTTTTCTATGGAGAATTTAAAGGAATCTCAATTTTATTTTTATTACGAATGACATATCCAAATTTTATAGTTTCTTTTGTGTATGAATGAGACAACATTAAGCTAACAGCAACATTAATTTATTTATTTTAATGGCATTTAAGACTAAACGTTTTTGAAGATTTTTTTTTGGAATATCTTCAATGTACGGACATTTCTTTTCTTATACAGTTTTTAATAGTAGGTCTACTTCGCTTTACAGTTTTCATTTATTATTCCAGTTTCATCAAAGAAGGTATCACCATCTGTTATACAATTGCTGCAACAAATTTCGCAATAAAACTTTTTATTTACCCAATAGATGACGCTATTTAAATGAAATAATTAGATATTTATTTATGCGCGTTCTAATAATGAACAGCGCCACCTTTTGATTTTTTCAAGTACTAAAATTGTATACGCTACATAATCCTAACCAAAGCTTTCCAGTTTTTTTTTCTTTTAAATAATCGTTCGTGACGTCTTATACATAGGCCTTTATCCAGAAATAATTATTTGCTATGTAACTTCTAACAGAAGAAAAGTTTATTCCAAACTCTTTAAATGCCTCTTAAAACACCCGATTTTAATGAAACAAAGCCTATATTCTAATCCAAATTAAGCTCTGTCCACCTGAGAAAACTACATTTTCGGGGTTGTGCGTGAACAAACAAATAGACCGAAATTTGTGTTCTATTGGTCTTCTTTACTCACCCCTTTTCTATTTTTATTACTTTTCTTCAATGTACAGACACACCGGGTTCTACTGTTTTATTATATTTTATTATTTATTATATGTATTTATTATATATGTATTATATGTATTTATTATTTTTCAAACTGATTTAATCTGAACATTAGTGTGCATTAGAAGATACTAAAATCAATTGGAAATTTTCTATCAACAAATAAGTACAAAAATCAATCTCAGATTGAGCTCAGACATATAACTCAGCCTATCTCAATCAGGGCCGCGTTCAATAATTAGGGGTCACGACACGGGTTCTAATGCTATCTCTGTCGCACGCGTTGAAAATTGTATACGCTATCTTGCTGTCAGTGTTGGAACCTGACGAAAGTGTTAATTTATGAACGGCTATCTGAGACATATAATATTAAATAGTCATAATTTGATCTATTAGTTCTCATTATTGGTCAATCATTATAAGTTTTAAAACAAAAAGAAGTCAATAGATTTAATAAATTACGTTTGAGGTGTTAAAATAATCTACTATGCTATGTGTGTATGCAATACCTTTATTTAAAAATTATCTTTGTCTATGGTCCTGGATCTCTCTGGTTCCACCATGGAGGTTCCACCTTCCAATTTTTGCTGTTCTTAAAAATAAAACTTAGGTACTGTGCGTGTGCAATTTCTCTCATTAAAAACTAAGGGTCTAAAATAAAATGTTGTTTTTATAAAACACTAAAAACCCTACAAGGAATTATGAGGAACTTACCGATAACAGAAAATTAAAGTATCCAATAGCCAGCAAACCAATCCTTATTGGCGCGATCCAGCAGCAGTTGCTTAGTTTGAAAAGAACCACTCTTCGTCTAATAAAGTCAATGTTTTCGTCCATTTTTAAAACAAAAACGTTTATTTGCTCACTTTCTCTTACAAAGCCGCGACCAAAATGTCCCAAAATTAGAGAATTTAGAAAAATACACTTCATAGTTAATTGGGAAGCTCAAATTAATTGGTTAAATTAATGGCCGCATAGGTAATTTGTACGTGTCACGTTTCAATTTAAAATACCTAACAACATTATTTCTGTAACAATTAAGTCTACTAGTTGTAATCAGGAGCCCTACCGCGTAATTCTCATTTTTATCAAATGCATGCGAAATTCAACGCGTGCAAAAGAGATGGCTTGTTAGGCGGGTGTCGTCGCACGCACGACAAATTTCAATCTCAAGTTGATGTTGATGAAAATGAGAATTACGCGGTAGACCCCCAGGATGAAATAGACTACGAAAGAGTATAAACAGCCAAAATTAAAGGTAAAGGTAACGGACCTAAGAAAGTGTAGCTAGAACCCTGTCGTGGGTACCGTTAGTCTGCTCCCTCTCTCTCCAGTCCCTCTACTCCGCGGAGTCTGGGGCCGACACTATTGGCTCTTTCATGCCTGTCTGTCGATGATCAGTGAGGTGAGCTCCGACCAGTTTCCTCTTTAGCCTCGACATCTAATGGCTCAGTGGTCTATGTTCAGAACGGACCTCGTACTGGTCGTAAACGACCTCCAAACGACTTCCACTTCAAGGCAACCCAGGTGAACCAAGTCTACGGTAACGAAATATTAAGTGATTAAGGGGCCTTCAGAGACAAATTTTAAAATAAAAGAATTAGGAGCATGGCCCCATGTTTGGAACAAACAAAAACCGAATAAAAAGTTTGCCTAAAAATATTGCAAGTAGTTTGCAATCAAATACGGTATTTAAAAAAATACTTATACTGAATGTAAATAAATACTAATTAATTGGCCTCTTCTGTTCTCGCCAATGTTTACAATTTGAAAACCAATTCGAGGAATAGCTTCCCTAAACAGTTTTTAGCGTGCATATCCTTTATGAGATGGACTTTGCCACTCCCGGCGGTCATCGTGGAAGAATTTCCCATACTCACACCCGCTGGGCAGGCGGGTTGGTGAGCGCGGTGCCGAAACCGTCGCACTAGTGACGCCGCTGCCCGTCACCAGCCTGTTCCGTATAAGGCCCGGCTATTAGGGTTGGATATACCGCCATCCATCGGTCCCAGGCATGGTGGGCCTCCTGGTTTTTTGCCTGTAAACTGTCCTCTTACTCTCCCCCGAATTACTTCGAGGAGGTATCCAAGTAAGATGGTGGTACCTCCACAGTCGAGCCCGGCATCAGCTCTACCACATTTGCATAGGCATATCTTATTTTAATTGAACGTGACCATACAACCTAATATGATGATGTCACTTCCTGTAAATACTTATAAAATCGGTTTAAAAACATGAAAAAATATATTGTCTAAATTGATCTATTTAATCCAAAAAGCAGAAAAAATAGCACATTGAAGTTTAAAAAACGCGAATTGCACTAACCGATTGCGTTGCTACAAGGGGTCAAATTTAACAGTCCGCCTAAAAATTTTGAACATTTCGTATCGTAAGGGATAAGACTTAAGAGTATGACATAGCCAAAACAAAAACCAGTTCCGGGCGTGGCTTATTCTATTTTACGATAGCGCGCGGGGGGAAATTCGTCCCGGTCTCTAAGCTCGCGTCACCATAGCAAAAATACGAATAGAGTGGACGAGGCAGGGTCAAAAGTAATACGTATTTTATTTTATCTAATTTATTAGTGTATTTCGATCATCGTCACACGGCATTGATCCTACTTGCTATCACGTCGGGACGTAAATTTATTATGGTTGGCTAAAAGTGGTTTTTTGAGTGTTTGATTTATCAGTTGACCCTCGGAACATTTCAGACACTCCTTTAGAGATACATAATAATATTGTGACGGTTAATTGTCACCATTACCCATTCTTTAAATATTTTTCGCCCGTTGAGCTGGTTATACACTTGCGGGAAAATAAATTGGACCAAAAATTTCTTTACAAAAAATTTTTACTAAAGTTGTTATTACAAAAAGTGGAAACTAACAAATATTCTCAGAAGGAATGCACCACGTCACTATCTATCTCACTGTAGCCTATATCAATTATGCCTCTCTCATTCAACCACGTTTAACTGCGTTACTATCTCATTCCAACTCATTTTAAATAGCTTCACTATTTATCTCACTCTAACGCGTGTTAAATGACATTTCTAATGAACGTCAAATATTTTTACTGCCAGCCACTCTTTCATTCTAAATTCTAATTATTTTAAAAAATACGCAGCTCCTTTGGTAGTAAAATAGCAATAACTTTTTTTTCAAAAGTAATACACAGAAATTGCCAGATCATTTGAAAAACAATATTTGATGAGCCGTTATTTAAGACAATTTGCAAAACTAACATAGGACATTTTTTTTCAGGGTGTGGTATCGAACTAACCTAATTACAAAAAATTGCTCATAAATTGGGTTTTTATTTTTCTTCCTGATGTTACAGCATTTCAAGGTTTATTTTTGACTTTATCAATAGCATGACTATTCAGAAAGCGCAACAAAAATTTTATTCTTAGAATTTAGAACTGGTTAGCTTTGACTCTCAAAAATCTATTCGAATTTATAAAAGTACCATCAACTCGAAGACCATCTACTTTTTGCTGAGGTCATAATTATATCCCTTTACGCAAAATGAAAAAAACAAAACTCTTTTAGGATTAATTTGTTGTCCCTATGTTTGTCTGTTTGTCCGTTTGTCTAGGCAATTTTTCTGGGTAAAATCAATAAATGCTAATATTTACAGCCCTGTAAAATATACATATTATAACGTTTTTATGGCCTTTTGTTTAACTTTTTCATACAAATTTTCTCCTTATAAAAATATAGAGATCAACACTTCACATAATATTTTGCATTTGAAAGAAAGCACAGAAAGGAACTGTAGAACAAATAATGTAAAAAATATAAAACCATATATTTCTATTCTAAAGGGATTAATAATTTACTGTTTGTTCAATGTGGCGATAGCTTTGTTTATTTTTTTTTTCTTTGTTACAAAGATAACAAATATTTTCATACAAGGTTTTCCTTAAGGGCTATTTCTCCGAATTTGTAACAAAATATTAAGAAATAATTATAACGGTAAAGTACAACTTTTAGCTAAGACAATTAATTGTTAAAAGTTTGCTATATGCATAAATATATTTTAATAATATTATGGTATCTTCAAAATAATTGGGTTTTCCATAAGCGTGATATCAGATTATTTAAGAAATTTACGGCTGGTATCACGACGACGGATAAGCCAATTATTTTATTACTATTGTAATATAATTAAAAATATGTAAATGC